>JAYESD010000011.1:129355962-131755962 GCA_036927565.1 Tuctoria greenei | reverse complement strand
TGCTGCTGATTGGGAAATTGACTTGAATGTTGAAATGACGACTGGCTGTAGCTTTGATTTCTCTCTGGACAATATCTAGTAAAGTGACCCACAAGACCACAAGTGAAGCACGGATATTTAGCTGGTTCAGCGCTGACTTGTGGATGAAAACTGGGTATCGCTGGCTGCATGCGGTGGAGATGGATAAGAATTTATGTGTTGCTGCTGCGGGGGTGATTCAAAACTTGATGCAAGCAGCGGGCAACTTTGATATGATGGTCGAACAGATGGCTGCCATTCTTGACCGGATGGCGAATGATATATCAACCAATATTTCTGAGCAACAACAATAGTGTTGTCATGCGGAATACTCCACTTTCTCTTCTCCGCTTGAAGACAAAGATCTTCCTTTTCTTGTAGGATAGCGGCATTGACTAATTCTTTGTACTTGCCGTGATTGAACAACGCCAACCTAGCTCGAAGTTTGACTCTTAGCCATCTGAAGAAATGATCACATCTCAACTTTTCTGTATTCACATAGTCGGGCGCATATTGTGCCAAATGGTTGAACTCCTTAAGGTACCCATGGACACTCATGTTCCCTTGCTTGAGTTCAAAGAATTCCTCATACTTGGTCTTTATAATCCCTGTCGGAATATGACGAGCACGGAAAGCCTCACGGAACTCATCCCATGCTATTTGATGACCTTCAAGGCGAGTTGCACTATATTCTGCCCACCAAGCTCCGGCAGCTCCATGTAGTTGTTGAGAAGCAAATAATGTCTTCTGATAATCGTCTCAGAGAAATACACCAATTTTGTTTTCCATTACACGAAGCCAATGATCTGATTCTAATGGTTCAGTTTCTTCCGTGAAGATTGGCGGTTGCGTTGCCAAGAAATCCAAAAAACTGTTTCGAGGTGGAATAACTTGCTGCGTTTGATGAATTAGGCCCTGCTGCACCAATTCTTGAGGTAACTTAGTGTTCTCTTGATGATACTTGAACATTTTTGACATGACATCCACCAATACCGTTGATGGTGGTGCCTGCGGTGGATTCGAATCAACACCGTCTCGACAAGAACTTCCGACCTTACTCGATGAGCGAGTACGAAGCATACTGCACAAATGAATTTGAGATGAGTCAAAGTTCTATCTCAGCAATAAGTGAAGATAAATAAAACATGAACATGTCAATAACTTTGTAAAAGTATAACAATATTCATGTTCGCGCAAATTTTCAAACTTATGCTTCATTGATGAACTGTTCTGCCAGAAATGACCAGTCTGGAGAAATTTGAGAATTTCATCCATTTAGAGATAAAATCCTGCCTCGAGGTGAACAACAAAGTTGTATTTCACTTCCTGGCCTTTCCGGAATGTATTTAATTGCTTCAATGCCAGTTCTGGTTAATGAGATATGAATTTCCAAAGTTGACAATGTTCCCAGATTTTTTTGAGAAATTTTGACAGCACCTCCTTTGTATATGGCTGTTTTGTCCACAGTTTTTCATATACAAAATATCCAAGTTTTCAAAAACTGTAAACTACAACATTGTCAAATATCTCATATAGTTTCCAGAAATATATCATATGCCCTCATTCGATGTTTCTACTGAGAGTTATGATCAAATTGGTGTGAAGTACAGAAACTGTTCCAGTCTCTGTCCAGTTTTGACAGGTTTTGGAATTTTCAAATTTTAGCTATGATCCAGGGGAATTCTGCTCTGGTCATGAACATAAATTATTTAGAAGACTCACATACATTTCCAACCATGTATGGAACACCTTCATGGGATAATTCTAACAGGAGATATGACTTTTTAAACTGAAGCTAAGTTTCTGCCAGAATAACACAGGGAAGAACTGAGGTTTATAGTTTTGGTTCAAATTTCATATTTATGATTTCAAGATAAAAAGCTGCTATGGATATTAACATGACACTGGTGTTGCGAGCTACATCTTCGGCACAAATTTTAACCATCGATGTGCCGATGTAACCAGAATGCAATGCCGGTACTACGTCCTCACCAAATAAAAATTCTAAGCCGGTATTCCGGCATACGTCTCAACAGTGGCGCTAATTATGTTCACTCGCAAACGTTTTCTACTCGAGCTACGAATAACGTAGTTAGTGTACCTGCTACTACACACAAACGATAGATCAAACATATGGTACTGTACGGCACAGCCCACACGGGCGATCAATTCACAATAATATATATGAAAGTAAAAACATTTGTCCCGTATCATTCCATACGGGAAGCCCCGGGTTAAGCCACGTCTTGAGGTACATGACTGGGTTTTCTACCACCCGACGGGTCCCCACGTCTTTGCATAATGCTGCACCAGTAGGAGGCGCATTGGGTTATGTCCCACCCGACGGGGGCTCCCACTAACTTAGAAGCACGCTGGGGTACTGCGTGTCATATGTTCTTAGAAACATGGAAAGTTTCAGAGACTCATATTGACATTTCCGTGCCAAGCCATGGAAATAATCACATGCTACCTCTCGCATGGTGAGCTTACCGCAATTGATCCGCTTGCGGTGGCGTACCTTACCTTTTACCTGACATCGGAGCATCGTTACAGAGGTCTTTTGTATACTTCGTTTGATGCACAAAGGTACCCTCCTTTGTTTGCTTGATTTGCAGCCCCAAAAAGTAAGTGAGTTCACCCATCATACTCATTTCAAATTCGGAACTCATCATTGTTGGACCATGTGACTCGCTCATGCAACCTTCCAATAATCTGTTGTGGGGGATGATCTTTGTAAATCCATGGGGGAACAAATGTATCACCAGCTTCTTCTTCATTAGGTTCATCGCAGATTGATGAGCTTGTGGCTTGTGGACGATCAGGACCAGCAGAAGTGATAGTCGGAGCTTGTTCAATGTTCGGAGCTGGACACGTGTCAGCTTCGGAATTATCAGGCAGTATCGCCAGCTCTTCTTCTTCTTCTAAAATACCCTCCCCCTGAGGATATGGATCTGGTCCTGCAATACCAGAGCTAGTACCTGGGCTAGCTTCATCAAAAGAAACTTCACAAGTCTCTACAATTATGTTAGTTCCAGGTAAAAGCACATGGTATCCTCTGGTGTGAGATGGGTAACCAAGAAACATGCCATCTTCGGATCTAGCTTTAAATTTATCAAGATTACCATGTTTCTTAACAAAGCATTTGCAACCAAAGACCCTAAGGTGTGAGACACTAGGCCTATGTCCAAACCAAAGCTCATATGGTGTTTTATCTAGCCTCACACGCAAGAAAATACAGTTTGAAACATAACAGGCTGTTGCAATTGCATCTGTCCAAAATTTTCTAGGAGTTTGATATTAATCAAGCATAGTCCTAGTCATCTCTACTAAGGTTCTATTTTTCCTTTCTACAACATTGTTTTGTTGAGGAACATATGGTGAAGAGAATTTATGTTCTATTCCATGTTCAGTACAAAAGTGATCAAAGGATTGATTTTTAAATTCGGGTACATTATCACTTCTAATTGCTCTTAAAGATCCTGGGTGGTCAATTGATAATCTAAGAAATAAAGTTCTAAACTGACTAAAAGCTTCATTCTTAGATGCCATAAAGTAAACCCAAGAGTATCTAGAATAGTCATCAACAATTACAAGCACGTACCATTTACCTCCGAAGGATTGAACTCGTGCTGGACCAACAGTGTCAAGTTGCAAAAGTTGACCAGGTTAAGTTGTCATAGTAATCGTTAGAGGATCATGTGAACCTACAACCATCTTAACATGTCTACACGAAGAGCATACAATATCTTTGTCTCCTTTGAGTTTAGGCAAATCACGTATGCAATCAAGAGTACTAACACGAGTGAGGTGATCAAAGCCTACGTGACCAAGTCTACGATGCTAGAAGAATAAATCTTTTGAATCATTTGCAACGAGACACCTATGCTCAGAAGTTGACATATCAAAATCAGTTTTAAAAACTCTTCCAAAACGAGACATGTTAAACAAAAGATCACTATTTGAATCTACAACTTTGCAGCAATTTTTAGTGAAAGTTGTTTCCAAATTCTCATCAAGCAATTGAGAAACAGAAAGCAAGTTGTACTTCAAATTTTTAACAAGTGCCACATCTTTTAAAGTGTAGTGATCATTTACTCTAACTGAACCTTTAGCAATAATAGGAGTTGATGAATTATCGGCAAAAGTAACATTTTCTACACGTGACACAAAGGAGAGGGAGGAGAACCATTCTCTGTTACCGGTCATGTGGCGTGAGCATCCTGAATCCACAATCCATATGTTCTCCTTTCTCAAGCATGAAACCTACACAGGAGGACAGTTCGTCGTTGACTCAATGCTGGGGTTAGTCAATAAGCATTTTGGAATCTAGTACTGAGCCATGCGACGTCCAGTAGGAACAACACGCAAAAGCTGTGACAAAACAACAGGTTTATGAGTCAAAGGTCGAGGTTTTCTGTTCTTAACAATTGATTTAGAAGTTGTTACTCGTTTAGAGCGAAAACCAGTAGCTCCAGAGGTAAGGACATTTGTTTCGAAAGAAATAGCTGAAGCTCCTAATGCACAAACCAAAGGACCGAAAGCAAAAACTGAAGCTCCAGAGGGAATAACAGAAGGTCCGGGAGCTTTCGGGGCTGTTGAAACTACCGGAGCTGTCTTTGCAAGTCTCTTACCAGAGAGTCTGGAAGCTACCTTTTCAAATTCCTGACTCATTAAGGCAGGTTGCATGTTTCTAATTTTAGGTTTAGCATGAAAGTTATGAGATCTAGCAGACATTTTATCCTTTTTAATTTGTTTAGCTAGTCTACAACAAAAATCTACGACAAGACCATCTTTATCACAATAAGTACAATGAAATTTAATTTTGTAATCATGTCTAGATGAGCATCCAGCATTAGAAACAGAATTAGATAGCATTCCTGCAGATTTGAAAACCACTTCTTTTGTTTAGGAACGGTTTGAATCAAACCACTTCCTAATGACTTTATAATTTTAGGTGGATGTGCCTTAGCATGAGCATGAAAATCAAAACCCAAACCAGTTTTATCATTGCAAGACTTGGAAGAATTCAGCAGCAAGTTTAGGTACTTATTCCCATTACAAAACCGCTCTAGTGTCCTATTCATGTCATCAAGTTTCTTAGACAAGTCTAGGCAGTTTTCACATGAAGTTTTTCCTTTTAGTTTGCAATTGGAACAATATTTAACTTCATGAGAACGTAAAGCATTGTTCAGTATAGAAATTTCATTCATATCATCTTGCAGTTTCTTATCAAGATCATCACAACTAGAACAATGCAAATCAACTGTAGAACAAGAAGCATCTTTTAAGTTTCCAATATTAAGTGCAGCAAGCTTTTTATTCTTTTCAACTTCAAGTTCAAGATTATCGAGTGTGGGGGTATGTGCACTTCTTAGGTAGGACAATTGTTCATATATTAAGTCACATGAGGAACAAGAATCATCACTAGGAATCAAGGATTTCAAACGATTAATTTCAGATTCTAGTGACTCAATTTTAACAGCATTGTCCCTAAGCTTTTTGTCCTTTTTCTTAACAATAACAGTGGCACGAGAAATAGCATCACACATTTCTTCGCAAGTAGGACATACCTCTTCATTGTCACTATTGTGTTCTGCCTCCTCCATACTTGATCTTGACTTGCCCGCCATGAAGCACAAGTTTGCCAAATCATCTTCATCTTCATCACTTCCAATTTCCACATCGCTTGAGCCAAGTTCCTGGAGTGCAGAGATAAAACTGTTCACCAGTTGGCGACCTGTAAAGCCCTTCTTCTTCTTCTTATCGTTTGTTAAGGAGTGCTTTGTCCTTGATTGTTTTTCTTCCCAGGAGGTAGGACCTGAAAGGTTAGGACAATCTGTACGAAAGTGTCCTGTCTTACCACATTCAAAACAGCATTGAGGTCCAGAGCTTCCTCTCCTTCTAGTTCTCAAATTTTGCAATGCTTTTGAGAATCTAGTATAGATGAGTGCTAAATCCTCTTCTGGAAATTCCTCGATCTGCTCGGGGTTAGTGAGGACAACAAAGCAAGAGTATTGAAAGATGATGATTGGCCGGAGCTAGGTATATCACGTTGTGAGACAAATGCAATAGACTTATTTGGATTCTTATGTGATAAGATGTCAATTTCATGAGTTTTTAGTTTAGAATAAAGCACATCTAATGTAAGAGAACTCATGAAAGTTGATTCACGAATAGATGTTACTTTTATCTCCCAAATTTACATGTCTAATGCACTAAGAAGTTGCCTAGCATTCTCAGCATCAGAAAAGTTAACATTGACACTACGTAAGTTGCTGAGAATTTTATTGAAGCGAGCAAAGAGGTCATTGATAGACTCACCAGGTTGCATCTCGAACCGCATATATTCCTTTTTGAACATATCCTGTTTTACCTCCTTGATTTTGTTGGAGCCTTCTTGATAATCACAGAGAGCTTTCCAAACATCGTATGCTGATCGGAGGTGCGCAACATGATCAAAGTCGCTTTGAGTGAGTCCTTGTATGATCAAGTTGCGAGCCTTGTTGTTGTTGTCAACTTCCCGTAGGTTTGTAGTCGTAACTTGATTGTTAGGTGGCACTTCGTAATGATTGTACACCTTCTCCCATATTGTGAAGCCTTACACCTGGATGAAAGCTTCCATACGTGCCTTCCAAACCTGAAAATCAATACCACTAAAGACACAATGTTTTTCTGAGTATTTCTCCATGATGATTAGTCAAAAAACGTGCAAATCACAAGGATTAGAGCATCGTGGCTCTGATACCAATTGTAGGATCGAAGAGCACGTGAAAAGCTACCAGAGGGGGGGTGAATGGTAGATTTATAAATCTTATGCCGCGGAAATAATTAAATCCCAACCCCTTCAGCAGAAAAACGATCTGTTAAATAAATCTTGTGTAAGACTAATCTAAACGTGTTTCACTGTGACAAAAAGTTATATATATCAGAGAGAATCAAGTCACGAAGACTACACAACAAGAATCACTCAAATCCGTCGAGAGAAACTCAAGCTACGATCGAAAGATTGAACAAAGGTCAATCTGTTCTACCCGAGAAAAACAGTTCTGGAACGCTGCAAAGAAACTCGTGTAGATCAGAAACCACAAATTCAATGACCGTGAAATTTTGACATATGATAGATAATAAAGTTTTGAAGACAAACCAAAAATAATCACGTCAATTGGATCTGTAAAACTCGAGTTATGACAAAACCACCGACAAAAGGTAGTGCTGTGAAGAAACTCGACGAGTAAAACTTGTCTGGAACAAGTCGGACGAACAAGGCACAAAACTTCCTTTCTATTACGAATTTTATTCAATACAACAAAATAGGAACAGCCCCAAAGTCGTCTTTCAACCCTTACATCTCGAGTCTTGGCCATCCCTTGCTTTTATAACCAGCCCGGAGGCCAACTCAACTCGGATCCGGACTCTGATCCTACTCTGATCACAAATCCCATCTAACCATAACTGCTCAAGATCTTCCTATACACAGATAGAAACAATATCAAGACTTCCTAACAAACCAGGAACACAACTCGTATTCCTAAACACAACTTAACTTTTGTGCAGCACATGAAAACTACCATAACCAACTCGATATTTCCTATATCGAGCCATAACTGACTCAGCCAGCAGCCGAAGTCATCATTCGTTACAATCCGATCCTTCCAATCAGAAGTCCCTTCCATAATAAATCTTCAGAACCATGTTGCCACGTCATGCACCGCATGCATACGTGCGAACACCTTCCTTCGACGTCCAAGAACCTTCATATGCACTGCCCTTGATTCAATCATCCTGTGCGACCTCCTGACCCGCTCAACCACAATTCCTCCTGAACTTGGTTGTTGGAACCTCATCTCCTCCCTGAAACTAGTCCAAAGGATCCTGTCACCAGCCATGACTTGAACTCAAGCAACACCTGCACATGAACAAACAACCAATTCGTACGAGCCCAAGTCCACGACTTGACTCACGTCAGTTCCGAACACAACATCTTACATGAGCACCTCACATAAGCATGTTGCAAACCACAGTAAAACGAAATCAACCATATCAACCAAACACACCAAAACTTAGCAAATGAATACTAAGCAATCTTTCCAACAATGTAAAGCAAGTTTGAAACTTTGCAAATGAAAAGCAGAAGCACTGCGGTCAAGTTTCGGACCTTGCCAAAGCTAATCGGACCTTGAGCCGGAGCTTACCAAAGCTAGTAGAACCTAGCACCAGAGCTTACCAAGGCTAGTAGAACCTAGCGCCACTTACCAAAGCTAGTAAAACCTAGCGTCGAAGCATACCAAAGCTAGCAGAACTAGCATCGGAGCTTACCAAAGACATGTCGGAATTAAAACAAAGCTCACCGGAGCTACCCAAAAACATGTTGAACCTTGACAAAGAAGTCGGACCTAGACAAAGAAATCGGACCTAGCATCAGACGTAGCCAGATCTACCCAAAACAAGTCGGACCTACCGTTGGACCTAGATAAAAAGGTGTTTTGGCAGAATTCAAAACTTTTATCATCAAAGCAAACGTATTCAGTACAAGCCAGTGTATACAGCACACATAGGTCTCACACAAGTCGTATTTTAGATTTTTAACAAGTGCCACATTCTTCAAAGTGTAGTGATCATTTACTCTAACCGAACCCTTAGCAATTATAGGAGTTGAAGAATTATCAGCAAAAGTAACATTCTCTACACGTGACACAAAAGAGAGGGAAGAGAACCATTCTTTGTTACCGGTCATGTGGCGTGAGCAACCTGAATCCACAATCCAAATGTTCTCCTTTCTCAAACGTGTAACCTACATAGAAGCACAATACGTCAATGACTCAATACTGGGGTTAGTCAAAAGGCATTTAGGAATCCAGTACTGAGTCACACGACGTGCAACAGGAAAAAAACGCGAAAGCTGAGATAAAACAGCAGGTTTATGAGTCAAGGTTTGAGATTTTTTGTTCTTAACTACTGACCTATAAGGTGTTACTTGTGTAGCACAAAAATCAGTAGCTTCGGAGGCAAAAACAGAAGCTCCGGAGGTAAACTTTGAATGTTTTTTACTCATAGCAGCAGGTTGCATGTTCCTGACATTCAGTTTAGTATGTGCAACAAATTTTGCATGAAAGTTATAAGATCTAGCAATCATTCTTTCCTTTTTCTATTGTTTAGCTAGTCTATAACAAAAATCCATGACATGACCATCTCTACCACAGTAGGTACAATGAAATTTAACTTTTGTTCATTTCTAGATGAGCAAACAACATTTTTATTTGATATCGAATGAGACAACACTCCTGCAAATTTGAAAACCACTTCTTTTTGTTTAGGAACTGTTTGAATCAAACCACTTCCTAATGACTTTACAATTTTAGGTGGATGTACCTTAGCATGAGCATGAGAAACAAAACCTAAACCAGTTTTATCATTGCAAGACTTGGAAGAATTCAGCAGCAAGTTTAGGTTCTTATTCCCATTACAAAACCGATCTAATGTCCTATGCATGTTATCAAGTTTATTGGACAGATCAAGGCAATTTTCACATGAAGTTTTTCCTTTTAATTTGCAATTGGAACAATATTTAACTTCATGAGAACGGAAAGCATTGTTCAATATAGAAATTTCATTCATAGCATCTTGTAGTTTCTTATTAAGATCATCACAAGTAGAACAATGCAAATCAATTGTAGAACAGCTAGCATTTTTCAAGTTTTTATCATTAAGTGCACAAGGTCTCTATTCTTTTCAATTTCTAATTCAAGTTTATCAAGTGTGGAGGTGTGCACACTTCTTAATGAGGACAATTGTTCATATATTAAATCACATGAGGGACATGCATCATCACTCGGAATCAAAGTTTTTAAACGGTTGATTTTAGTGATTCAATTTTAGTAGCACTATCCCTAAGCTTTTTGTTCTTTTTCTTAACTATAATAGTGGCACGAGAAATAGCATCACACATTTCTTCGCAAGTAGGAAATACCTCTTCATTGTCGCTGTTGTGTTCTGCATCCTCCATACTTGATCTTGATTTGCCTGCCATGAAGCACAAGTTTGCCAAATCATCTTCTTCTTCGTCACTTCCAATGTCCACATCGCTTGTGCCAAGTTCTTGAAGTGCGGAGGTAAAAATGCTCACCAATTGACGTCCTGTAAAACCCTTCTTTTTCTTCGTATCTTTTGCAGAGGAGTGCTTCGTCCTTGTTTGCTTTTCATCCCGGGAAGTAGGACCTGAAAGGTTAGGGCAATCTGAACGAAAATGTCTTGTCTTACCACATTCAAAGCATCATTGAGATCCGGAGCTTCCTCTCCTTCTAGTTCTCACATTTTGCAATGCTTTTGAGAACCGAGTAGAGATGAGCGCTAGCTCCTCCTCTGGAAACTCCTCAATCTGTTCAAGGGTTAGAGAGGACAACAAAGCAAGTGTACCACAAGATGAAGATTGGCCGGAGCTAGGTATGTCACATTGAGAAATAAAAGCAATAGACTTCTTGGGGTTCTTACATGATATTATGTCAATTTCATGAGTTTTTAACTTGGAATATAGCACATCTAAAGTAAGTATACTCATGACAGTAGATTCACGAATAGATGTGACTTTCATCTCCCAAATTGACATATCTAATGCATTTAACAATTGCCTAGCATTTTCATCATCTAAAAAATTAACATTGACACTACGCAAGTTGCTGAGAATTTTATTAAAGCGAGCAAAAAGGTCATCAATAGACTCATCGGGGTTGCATCTCGAAGCACATGTATTCTTTCTTGAACATGTCTTTCCTTACCTCCTTGATTGTGTTGGATCCTTCGTGGTAGTCACAAAGTGCTTTCCACACATTGTATGCAGATCAGAGGTGTGCAACACGGTCGAAGTCGCTTTGAGTTAATCCTTGTATGATCAAGTTCCGAGCCTTGTTGTTGTTGTCGACATCTCTCAGATTTGTAGCTGTAACTTGATCATTTGATGGCACTTCCTAAGGCGTGTATACCTTCTCTCATATTGCGAAGCCTTGAGCCTGGATGAAGGCCTCCATACGTGCCTTCCAAACCTAAAAATCAATACCACTAAAGACACAAGGTTTTGCAGAGTGTTTCTCCATGATGATTAGTCAAAACACATGCAAATCACAAAGTTTAGAGCACCATGGCTCTGATACCAATTGTAGGACTGAAGAGCATGTGCTACCAGAGGGGGGGGTGAATGGTAGATTAAAAAATCTTACGCAGCGGAAACAATTAAATCCCAACCCCTTTGGCAGAAAAAACAATTTGTTAAAGAAATCGTATGTGACACTAATCTAAATGTGTTTCACCGTGGCAAAAGTGATAGATATTAGAGAGAGTCGAGTCATGAAGACGACACAACAAGAATCACTCAAATCTATCAAGAGAAACTCAAGTTACGAAAGATCGAACAAAGGTCAATCTGTCTGACCCGAGAAAAACAGTTCTGGAACGCTGTAAAGAAACTCGTGTAGATCAGAAACACAAATCCAATGACCGTGAAATTTTGATAGATGATAGTAATCAAGTTTTGAAGACAACCCAAAAACAATCATGTCAATTGGATCTGTAAAACTCGAGTTATGATAAAACCACCGATGAAAGGTTGTGCTGTGCAGAAACTCGACGAGTAAAACTTGTCTGGAACAAGTTGGATGAACAAGGCACAAAGATTCCTTTCAACTATGAATTTTATTCAATAGAATACAAGAGGAACAGCCCCAAAGTCGTGCACCACGAGCTCTGGTCTCCCTTGCTTATATAACCAGCCCTTAGGCCAACCCAATCTTAACTAGGACTCTAATCCTACTCAAATCACGAATCAAAACTTTCCATAACTGCTTAGGACTCTTCTGTACATAGATAGAAGCAATCCTAAGACTTCCAAACACCTTAGGAATGTATCCCACATTCCTAAAACAACCCACATTCCTGTCCCACACGAAATCCTAACATAACCAACTCAAATATTTCCATATTTGAGTCAAACCCGACTCAGTTGTAGCTTGAGTCCATAACCTAGTCGGTTGGACCTTTCCGACCAATTCTTTACGTCCACATCTCTTCATCGCGCCTTGGAACCATGCAGCCACGTCCATGCACTCCTTGCACACGTGCAAACATCTTCCAACGACGTCCATGATACCTTCATATGCATTGTTCTTGATTCAAACATGTTGTGCAACCTCCCGATAACCTCAACCACAATTTCTCCTGAACTTGGTTGTTGAACCTCATCTTCTCCCTAAGACTAGTTCAATGGATCCCGTCACCAGCCATGTCTTGAACTCAAGCAACACCTGCACATGAACAAACAACCAATCCGTACGATCCCAAGTCCTCGACTTGACTCAAGTTAGTTCCGAACACAACACCTTACGTGAGCACCTCACATAAGCATGTTGCAAAGCATAGCAAAACAATATCATACATATCAACCAAAACGCACCAAAACTTAGCAAAAGATTACTAAGCAATCTTTCTAAGAATATAAAGCATATTCGAAACATTTCACATGAAAATTTGGAACATTACGATCAAGCTTCGAACCTTGCCAAAGCTAACCGGAGCTTGAGACGGAGCTTACCAAAGCTAGTACAACCTAGCGCCGGAGCTTACCAATGCTAGTCGGACCTAGTGCCGGAGCTAACCAAAGCCAGTCGGACCTAGCAAAACATATCGGAGCTTAACAAAGACATGCTGGAGCTATCAAAGACATGTTGAACCTTGACAAAGAAGTCGGACCTAGCCAAAGCAAGTCGGACCTTAGGTCGGACCTTTCCAGAGCTCGAACCTAGAGTCAGACCTTGATGATACAGGTGTTTGGTAGTATTTCAGAACTTTTATCATCAAAGTCATTGTATTCACTACAAGCCAATGTATTCAGCACACATAGGTCTCACACTTTAGTCACAGACGGGTGATGAAATCACAAACACGTGGGTAAAATGGTACAAACTCTGCAGAGTCTTTAAAACTATCATGATAGCCGTGCTTCCGATTATGAGCACCTGGACAACTTCCATGATTAGAGGGGTTTCGGTTATGGATATGGTTTGGTATGGGATGGTTGGTACTGGTTATGATAATTATTATGGTTAATGGTAATGATGATGGATATGGAATATGGACTTATACTATGATAATAATTGTGGGATATGATGGGTTTACTTCACATACGTATAATACACTGCTTTTCAAATGTTTTGATGTACTTTTCAGCACTTAGCCTTTATTATATTCGTCATTTGAATCATCTACAAGTCACACTTCCACACTTGCTGAGTACGACATGTACTCACCCTTGCAATTCCCCCACCAACAGTTGCAGGTCAGATTTGGGAGTATAACGATGGTAATGCGGAGTTCTAGGCCGTGTCTGCCGTCAGCTTTGCCTGTGGTGTTGATTGGAGTTGCGCTACCCTATTTGCTTATGCTGCTTAGCTGCTTAGTTTGCTCAGTTTAGATGATTTCCGCTGCATTAGTTTAACTTGTCTTTAATATTCATTAGAGCTTGTATTCGAGGATATTCTAAATTCTGTAATAAAAGTGCTTAATTAATCTTGTTCTGTCGTAATTTTCTGTATATCCTTTTGTCAATGCACTCGTGTATGTGTGTTGAACGTCCTGGGCACACATATGCGTTCACTTGGTTCATTTTCGGAATCGGGTGTCACATTGCTTAGGAGTTTCTTCTTTAGAAGTGCCTTGAGTTGACGCACTTCTTCTTCATCGTGTTTGTTCTCCTTGAGTATATCAAATGCCTTTATGTCATGTTCATCTTCCGTGTTGGGCACCTTTGGGATCTCATTGTTCTTCTCTGAGCCCATTTGATCTCTCCGAGAGGTGAGTCTCGTAGATGGAGAACATGGCTCTGATACCAATTGAATATGGCCTAGAGGGGTTGAATAGGCTTTTGAAATTTTTCCTGAAACACTTAGCAAAACTGTTAAAACCAAGAAGGCCGGACTAGTCTGGTGTGAGTAAGGACTAGTCCGGTGTGAGTAAGCCCAACTATCAAATACAGATTTTTTTGATATTTTCTTTGAATATCTTGCAGCAGAATGTACTAAACTGTACTAACAACTCTAGCAAGTGTTAATGGTAAATGATTTGCACGTGGAATACAAGATTAACACAAGTTGTAAGTATGATTAAGTCTACACCCTATATAGTGATGATAATGAAAAATATGGATCAAGAGCACACGAGACAAAAGATTTTTACCGATGTTCGATCTCACCAAAGAGATACACTCCTCATTGAGGAAGCCCACACAGAGCCGGGTCTCTCCATACCCTTTTCCCTCATCAAGTCACCACACAAGGCCGACTTGATTCCACTATCACGGGTAATCACCAAGTTGGTGGGGCAACCTCACACTCTAAGGGCTCCCACAAGATTACAAACGAAAATAGAGATCAACACACTCAAATAATTACACAATAATCAATAAGAGTGTGTGAGAAATCAAACCCAAGAGCTCAATGTCGATAAGATTGTCACTCTCCCTTTCCTAATTACCAACTCCCAAATATTTGACTCTTAGGACCTTAGAATGTGTGGGGAGAAGTGTTTTTGTGCTCTTGGATGCAGTGGCAGTGCTAGGGTTTTGGTTCATGGTTGTGGGTCGTGCATCACCTATTTATAGACATTTAAAAAATTTACCGTTTGGATCCCGACTACTGGACTAGTCCATTATGGACCGGACAAGTCTGGTGTGCTGAGTGATTTATGTGTTGACAAGTGCAACACACTAGGAAACACTAATTTGTGTGAGTGAACCGGACTAGTCCGTTGACGATCGGACTAGTCCGTTTTTGTCTAGAAATGTAATCGAACTAGTCCTCTCAACAACCGGACTAGTCCTCTTTTGGAACTGTGATAAAATGGACTAGTTCGCTATCAATCCGGACTAGTCCTCTTTGAGGTACTATGAGAGACCGGACTAGTCGTCTCTGAGGCTGGACTAGTCCTCTATTCTGGCAACTTGAAATGTGTTTTATCTGTTATTCTTTCCGCAACGACTTGAGCTCTTGGGGGTGTGTCTCTCACACACACTCTATACATTTAGGACTACTTTAGCATCACTTCTTCACTTGTTCTCTTCCCTTTCTTGATTCTCATCTTTTCACCTTTTTGCACCTTTTGTTCAATTGTGTTCTTATCTTTCTTGAAATTCATTTTTCACCATTTTGTACTTTTAGTTCCATTCTCCAAAACCTGCTCTCATCTCAACAAATTTTATTTGATCTCACATGTGAGGATCGGGTCCACACATTCCAGAAACCGCAGAGGGTGGTGTCGTGCGATGCGGCACCCAACAACACACACAAAAAGAATACGACAAAATTCAAAGTTTTATTTATAAACAGCGGAAGTCTTTTACAATATATAATATACAGCGGAAGATAATATTCATAGCTAAACTCTCAGCCCAGCTATGCAAAAGTGCAGCCGTCCAGCCCGCGGACGCTACACACTAGCCACACACAAATTTACTGTGGCGTGCAGGGCTCCCATTCGGCGGTATACCCCGACGGGGGCATCACCTCATCCTCGGGCCCTTCCTCATAAGTCTCACCAGCAAACAACTTAACATAGCAACCGTGAGCACAAAGGCTCAGCAAGACTTAACCGTCTCACCTAAACATTGAACTCTACATGCAGGTATACTTAACATAGGGATGGATATAGCAGTAAATCACTCGCATATAAATTGATCATCATTTTACAAGTTAATAGCAGCAGCTTAAATGTTTAATAACAGTAACTTTAATGAGCCTAATCTATAGCAATCATAGTGGCAAAACAATTATATTTCATTACATCGTATTCGCCTGACTTCTTCAGTATTTACTACGGCACAACACAGTGAACAAGCGGTACTCAAATAACCGCAAGGGATGGTGATTGCAATCAGGACACACCCGAATAACATGTTACGTACACTCGTGCCTAAGGAGCATGTTGTGCTCTTCACCACGTCATACGCAGCCACCTTTCATAAAAGAACTCAAACGTAAAACCGGTCCCACCATCGTGGTCATAAGGTTCCCGCACGGATCGTGTCTGTGGCCGCCAGCGTATTTACACCTTACTACCCTCATCCCACCCCTATCGACGATGGGCTATGCCTCGACATCCAAGTTATCCATTTACATCAGTTTCATGAGTTCCATATGCCTAGTATGCATCCGGTACTGTTCAAACTTGTCCAACAGGGCCGCACACGGATCGGTCCTCAATCAACACAAGCAGGTATACACACGTGAGACCACTTCTCGCTGCATCCTACCCGCTGCTCGGTCTCAATTTTACATTTCTAAACCATTCTTTGATTCAATTCATCCCGTGTGTATATAATCCTATCTCACGAGTAGATTTCAACTACTCGACTTCTACCGGATTACTATAAACATTAGCATGGCATTTTCTACTCGTCAAGCTCTAGACCTACCCAATACTCCATGGGATTTATGAATCATGCAAGTGGAGTAACAAGCACCTTAGCCCTAATGCACAAAATCATCCTAGACATAAGTGATACAAATAGAAAATCTGAAATAGCACTTAAATGCAAACCGGGGCTTGCCTGGCTGTGAGTTAGAGGGGAAGTTAGCTTCTGCAAGTAGAGTCTCCAAGGGCTCCGGGTCCTCCTCGATCTCAGTCACTATATGATATGCAATATATAAAGTACATGAGTGATATAGAAACTATAGAGAAGATCTTATAAATATTGATCAGGTATGAAAATCATTTTAATTGGCTTTGGGACTTTTACAGTGGACACTAGGATCTATGAGGAAGATCTGGACCAAAAATTGGAGATGTTCAAGGATGCTTGTTGTCTCTAAAATTCCAACAAGAAAATGGCTTCTCTGAATTTTGGTACTGAATATGTAGCTTTTTCATGGCTACCAGTAGGTGATTATGGTAGAGGAGGTTCCACTGGTTCTATGAAAAATTGTTTCATAATTTTCTAAGTTACCTACAAGGAGAAATTGATTTGACAAATTTGGGGAAAAAGCTGAAAATGGTTCTGTACTTTTCTTAATTTTCAACTAGATAGAGATTTGGAACACTGATCAACCCAGTAAATGAAGTCCAATGAAATTGATATATTTAATGGATATCAAGTGTATTATTAAGAGTGTTCTGACCAAAATTGGGAATTTTCCAATTAACAGAACAGTGGTAATTAATTTCCCATGCAGTTAGCTCAAAGGAAATAATTATGAAAATTCTGGGTGTTTCATGTCTAACACATTGCATCACTACAAACTTGATAATAATAGGATTCTACCAGAATTTATTTGGAATTATTTGAGCAACTATGCTAGGAGTAATTGATTTTCAAAGTTGGGATGAAAACTGGAATTATTTTCCAATTGGAATGTTTAAATAAATCGGCCCGGCCCCACTTATTTAAAATGGACCTATCAGAATTAGACCGCACCGAGGGCCACGGTGTTAACCTGCGCAGCCACATTTGATCCGGGCCACCGATCCAAGGAAAGGGGAAACAGCCACTGACAGGTGGGGCCCGCGAGGTCGTCTTCTACCTCGCACTCTGGGCGGCGCCCGGGCTCCCCGCCGCGGCGCAGTGCCGGCGAGCTCGCCAGGATGGCTGTGTCGACCTCCTCTCAGCCCAGCCTTGACCGCCTAAACCTAAAATCGACCGTGCAATACGATGGTCGGGTCAAATCGTGGTGACGACGGCGAGAGATGGCGGTTCGACGACGACGGCGGCAGCTAGGGTTTTGGCTATGTCGAACTTGCTCGGGAATGGTGCAAGAAGCTCAGGGAAAGACTGGGAACGTTCCTGGGAGAATGAGGAAGATAACCATGGGGAGAAAGAGGGATAAAATCGCCGGCAAAGTCGACTTCGACGGTGGACCGATGGATTTTCATTGGCGGTGGGGAAAACTTGAATAGCTCGGCCTTTACTCAATGGTTTCCACTGATTCTTGGCAGAGAGGTGCGCTAAGAGGTATGAATCAATATCCATGAACGGATTAAAGGATAGTTGCATGTAGAAAGTGAATTAAACAGAGAAGCTAGCTAGTTCATGGGCAATTGCCGAAAGCAAAACTTGAATCATTTGCTCGATATGGAATGAAACGAAGAACAGTTTGTACCATGAGAAGGTGCGTGTCCTGGCGATCCTTTTTGCTTCTGGGAGCATCTCAAGAGACGGTATGTGGCGTTGGCACGACGGGGAGGCAGCAGCATCCTCACGGCGGCCGAATAGCGGCGTCGGCAAAACTGCAAAAATGCCATCTTGTAGCCGATGAAACAAGGAACCAAAAGCTTGAGAAGGTCGAGAGAAGGCTTAGGTACCACTTTCTTGTTGGGAGGACGAAGATATTTGGCAGGAATTTTGAGCTAGTCGGCGAGCAGGGGAACGGCGGTGGTTTGCGCTCGGGAGCAAAGAACGATCTTGTTCCTTCCCCTTCTGCCAGAGAGGTGAAGATAAGGAGGAGTACAGTGTAGGGGGAACACGCAACTGGGGTGCCACGCAGATGCTTGCCGACGGTGAGCTGTAGGCAGCACCGCAAGTCCAACGGCGGGGAGTCAGGGAAAAACAGAGCACTCACGTAAGAGAGTCACTGGACAGTGGGTCCCACATCCCCCTCAAGCCTATCTTTTCTGCTCCTTAAATTCTCCCACCAATAGTGATCCAAAAATTCCAGATTTTGTTGGAGAGTCCAAATCAAATGTGTACATTCAGATTCTAAAATTGGATTCCCAATTTGAACAATTTTCAGGTGAAAGTCAATTTCAAATTCTAATTTGAATGAAATTCAATGGAGCCACCGAATTAAATAGAAAATGAGCTTCAAAAATTTTGAAGCTTTGCAGATAGGCTACTTGGAATATTTGGGATTTAATGGTGAACTCAGATTTTTATTTTGCCCAAGTTTGAACAGGGGATAAATCTGAATTTTTGAATTCCTTAATTAAGGTTTAAATTGGTTTGATTTCTCATTTTCCAATTTAATTTCTTTTTCCCATACAAATTTCAATACCTCCCATCTGAACTTTGCATTTTGAATTTAGGGCTTTTACATTCCTCACCCCTTAAAAGAATCTCGTCCCGAGATTGCAAATAAAAGAGATGGAGGGAAAAAGATTACCGGATATGCGATGATAATAACTTTGGATAGTTTGATCGGAGATAGTCCTCGCTTTCCCATGTCGCTTCCTCAGTGGTATGGTTGATCCACAAGACTTTGTAGAAGTACAAAGTCCAGTTTCTGGTGGTCCGAGTCTTTTCATCGATAATCCTGATTGCATACTAAGAATAAGTGAGATCCAGTTGGAGATCCTCAATGTCTTCGGTGCGGATTTCAGCTGAGGACTTAAGACATTTCCGCAGATGAGAAATGTGGAATACATTATGAACTCCAGAGAGTGACGCCGGTAACTCCAAACGATAGGCCACGGGTCTGCATTTTTCAATGACGGTGAACGGACCGATGAATCGTGGAGCAGGCTTTCCCTTCACTCCAAAATGATGAATCCCTTTCATCGGAGAGACACGGAGATAAAAATGGTCTCTGATGTCGAAGTGGAGAGGTCGACGTCTTTTATCCGCATAGCTTTTCTGCCAAGATTGAGCAGCCTTGAGATTGGCTTGGATCACTTGTACTCATTCTTCGGCTTCATTTACAAGATCAATTCCGTATATAACCCGCTCGCCGGATTCACACCAGTTGAGTTGTGTGCAACATTTCTGGCCGTAGAGAGCTTCATACGGCGCCATCTTGATGCTAGCTTGATAGCCATTGTTATATGAGAACTCTGTCAATTGTAACTGATCATCCCAATTTTTACCGTGGTGGATGGCACAAGCGCGTAGCATATCTTCTAAAACTTGATTCAGCCGTTCAGTTTGACCATCAGTTTGCGGGTGATATGTAGAGCTTCGGATCATTTTTGTCCCCAATGATGCGTGCAGCTGCTCCCAGAAATGAGCAACGAACAGCGCACCATGATCGGAAATAATCTTTCGGGGAACTTCATTCAAGCACATGACTCTTGCAATATACAATTCCGCATACTTCTTGGTGATGTAGTTTGTATGTACAGGGATGAAATGAGCTGATTTGGTTATTTAGTCGACTATCACCCAAATCGAATCATGTTTTGGAAGGTGAGAGGTAATCCGACAATAAAATCCATACTAATATCCTCCCATTTCCACGCCGGAATTTTTAATGGTTGCAGCTGTCCGGCTTTCCTCATGTGGTCAACTTTCACCCGCCGACACGTATCACACTCCAGTACGCACTTTGCAATTTCTCTCTTCATCCGTGTCCACCAAAACCTAGTTTTCAAATCTTGGTACATCTTGTTGTTGCCCGGATGAATAGAGTACTTGGATAAGTGAGCTTCATCCAAGATTTTCTTCCGAAGTGTCGTGTCACGGGATACCACGATATGGTCCTCGAACCACAGGGTACCATGTTCATCACTTCGGGAGCACATCATTTCCCCGTTCTTCATTCTCCTCCAAATGTGCGACATACCCACGTCATTCATTTGAGCCTCCATAATCTCCTCTCGTATGGTAGGGATGAGAGCAAGATTATATAGTGCTCCATAAGGAACCAAGTATAAACTCGGCTCGTCCTCTTCCATTGGAGTGATGGACAGATTATTAACGTGAGACTTGCGGCTCAATACATCAGCAACCACATTTGCCTTGCCAGGATGGTAGTGAATTTCAATCTCATAATCTTTGATCAATTCCAACCATCTTCGCTGTTGCATATTCAGTTCCTTCTGAGTGAAGATGTATTTCAGACTCTTGTGATCGGTGTAGGGGTGCACTAAATTTCTGAGTAAATAATACCTCCACATTTTTAAAGCGAGTACCACGGCAGCGAGTTAAAGGTCATGAGTTGGGTAATTCTGCTCATGATTTCGGAGCTACTGTGATCCATACACGATCACGCGGCCTTCTTGCATTTGCATGCAGCCGAGACCAATACCAGACGCATCACAATAAACGTCGAAAGATTTGGTCGTATCCGGCTGAGCTAACACCGGGGCTGTTGTGAGATGTTTCACCAATGCTTGGAATGCATCCTCGCATGCCTTGCTCCAAATATATTTAGTCCCTTTTTTCAGCAGCTCTGTCATTGGTTTAGCGATTTTTGAAAAGTTCAGAATGAACCTCCGATAATATCCCGCTAATCCGAGAAAGCTGTGGACTCGTGTACGGACGTTGGAGACTTCCATTTCAGCACTTGCACAATTTTGCTTGGATCAACAGCGATACCCTCCACTGAAATACTGTGACCAAGAAATGGTACTTGGCTGATCCAAAATTCACACTTGCTGAATTTTGCATAAAGCTTGTGATCTCGCAATCGTTGGAGCACGATATGCAAGTGTTTGGCGTGTTCTTCCTCCGATTAGAATAAACCAGAATGTCATCGATGAAGACCACGACAAACTTGTCCAACTCCAGCATAAACACTGAGTTCATCAAATACATGAAGTGAGCTGGCGCGTTGGTAAGCCCGAACGACATGACGAGATATTCATAGAGCCCATATCTCGTTGAGAATGCCGTCTTCAATATATCCTACATTCGTATTTTTATTTGATGATATCCGGACCGAAGATCCATCTTTGAAAATACTTTAGCACCCACTAATTGATCGAATAAAATATCGATGCGCGGTAGTCGATACTTGTTCTTGATTGTCATGGCGTTGAGCGGACGATAGTCCACACATAGATGTAACGTCTTGTCCTTCTTCTTTACAAATAATGCGGAGCAGCCCCAAGGTGATGAACTTGGGCGTATGAGACCTTTGTCCAGCAGGTCCTTCAAATGCTCCTTTAATTCCGCCAACTCATTGGGTGCCATCTTGTATGGCCTTCGAGAAATAGGTGTGGTTCCCGGAATAAGTTCAATCTTGAACATGATGTCCCTATCTGGTGGCATACCCGGAAGGTCATCGGGAAACACATCCTCAAGCTTTGTGCGTGTGGTTCATATAGTGGAGAGTTCAAATGGACCACACGTGGAACAATGTCGAGAACAGCACCATGCCGGTGCAGCCACGACATCCCTAAGATGACATCAAGCTTTTGACCCTCTAATATAATTAGAGAAGTCGGATAGATATTCCCACCCATCTTAAGTTGTGCTTTATGGAGTTTCATGTCCGCTGCTATTTTCCCACCCAGAGAGCAAATCAAATATGGACTTTTGTGGGAGTTATAGGTAATTGATGCTTGAGAACATATGATTGGCTAATGAAATTATGGGTGGCACCGGAGTCAAATAATATGACTACGGGATTTTGGAGTAGAGAAAACGTACCTGCGAGAATGGGTTCTCCTTCCGGCACGTCTTCGAGATCTAAGTGGTGGACATTGCCGGGTTTAGGTGCGGGTTTCTTGGGCTGGTTGCGGGGTTGAAAGGCATCCTGATATGGTGCTTGCCCACTGCTTTGACACTGCTCGGGGCAGTCCCTCGCAAAATGTCCGGCACGGCCACACGTATAGCACGTGTACTGTGTCAGGTTCCCTCCAATCTGCGTACCGAATCCCGGTGCATGTGGTGGAGGTGGATATGCACGCGGTACCATCTTCGCTGCTGCTGCTGTTGTGGAGAAGGCGGTTGAAAACGCGGTGCGTTGAAACAACGACCGCAGAATGGCTGCGGTTTCGCCGGTGGCTGCCATCGCTGACCGGATGGTGAGCGATACACCACACGGTACTTTTACGGACCAACCCCGCTGCTTCTTGATGGTGCGCTCTGTTTCCTCTTATCAAAAACAAGCTCGCGCTGAGCATCCTCTTGTACAATCGCGGCATTGACGATGTCGTTGAAGGTGCCACGGTTGTATTGTGCGAGTTGGACCTTCATCTTCGGATTAAGGCCCCGGAAGAATATATCTATTTTCTTATCTTCCGTCCCCACATATTCAGGCGCGTACTGCGTCAAATGATTGAACACGCGGGAGTATTCGTGGGCACTCCTCCCGCCTTGCTTTAGCTTCAAAAATTTTTGAAGCTTCCTCTTCATTATTCTGGGAGGTATATGGTAGGCGCGGAACGCCTCCCGGAATTCAGTCCAGGTGACCGCATGACCAGCCGGCGGTGAGGCGATGTAGTTCACCCACCAAGCACCGACGAATCCCTGGAGTTGTTGCACTGCGAATAGCGCCTTCTGTTGTTCGGTGCATCGCAGCAAACCAAACTTCGCCTCGAGCGTGCGGACGAAGTTGTCCACCTCCAGAGGCTCCTCGGCCTTTGTGAAGACCGGTGGATGCGTCACCAAGAAATCCAAATACGAGCTTTGTTGGGGCTGGCGTGGCCCATTGTCTTGTTTTCCCCCTTGATGGGATGAATTTTGAACCAACATTCGGAGTATCTCGGTTTGCTCATCGCGTGAGCCGAGTACTGCGGCCAGAATCTCCGCGAGCGTCCTCAGAGGTTCAAGTGGTGGTGGTGGAAGGACTTGTTGTTTGGTGTCGCGGTTTGCTCCCGGGTCGGAGATTCATCCTCACAACCATGGCTAGATCCACCCATCTCGGGCATAGAGCGCGTACGCACCATTCTACATCCACATGATTTAAATCAGAAACATGTTTGTTTTCTTCATTCATTTTATACCATAGTAGTGCGAGTAATGAGAATGTGATAATTGCATAACATTCACATATATTGATAAAGTACAAACTTTATACAAGATATATTATCTCATGACCAAGTGTACAATAGTGATTTCCAAAATGACGGACTTCCACTACGGAAGTACATCTTAACTATACTTGATCTCCATGAGATGTCATACACATCATGTCACCTCATAGACACCCACTACTATTTATAATATGACACAAACATGGCTACAAAATAAACACGAGCAACCACTAACTATACGTTGCCCCGTGATGGCAGTAGTGCTGCCCTATCCTACTCTGATGCATCGTCATCAGCGTACTCAATTATCTCTGGATCTTCCTCCTCCTTTGGGTCTGAAGGCACTTGCTCACCCATATTCAGCGGTATGTCATGAGCCGGTGGATAGACAACTGGTTGCAATTGTGCTTCGGCTTCAATCAAATTATCCTGAAGTTGCTCTGCCTCGTACTCCCAATTTTGAGCCTCGATGGCTTCGTCTCGTGCCTCGGTGACTACTAACAGCTGCTCTTGCTATTGTTGCACCTTCAACTGACTCGCCTGCAGCCCATCATGGGTTTGCTGCAGATCCTTGCAAGCTTGCCGCAGTTCGGCACGAGCCTTCCGCAATCTAGTGCGAGTGGGATGCAACTGATTCTCGCATTGATTTAGTTGGTGATTCGTCGGAGCCAGGAACGAACGTAGGTTCTCAATGATATAATCCAGAGTGTCATCCTGTTCAGTCGCTTGGCTCAAGGCTTCGACTTGCTCCCGCAGGATTGCACCTTCTGTAAGATTCACCATGCTGGATGCAGCGGTAAATGTCACAAGTGTTGTTGAGGTTGTGTCGCCATAAGGTCGATAGGCCACAACCGTACGACGTTGCCACTCAAAACCAGCAGCACCAAGGACCGGGAGAAGAGCAAATTGTGTCCCAGGCATGGCATCTTGATGAAGCTCGCAAAGTTTCATAAGTGCTTCGCCCGCTGCAAAAGCCCATGTGTCCTCTAAACGAGCTCTCTGGATCGTGACCGAAAAAGGAGCCCATCCATAGAAACGCGGACTTGCCGGAATGTCATCCAGGACGCTACACCACAGTACGCCTCTGTCAACCGCCTCTTGACCCCAATAGCATGGCATCTCGATGAAGCCAAACTGTTGGAGCACCTCCGTTGCATGCTCAGGAAGCCCGGACGGTTGGCGCACGTGGAGAACACCCATCCGTCCGGTAACAGCATCACATCCGTCATCTATAAAAGAAGTACTGGAAGGAGTCAAATACTCAAAATAAACAAAATTTGTTGATAAACAGATTGTGGATGTGAAAATTGAATTAGGAAAGTGAATTCAAATTGAAATGCCAAATGAAACATAACACTGGAATTCTGTCACAGTTCTGTTCCATCTGACCAGTCTGGAGAAACTTGAAATTTTCATCCAGTTAGGGGCACATTCAGGATTTCCCGAATGTATTTATTTACCTCCAGATCATTTATGTATAAGGAGATGTGATTTTTGCAAGTTGACAGTTTTCTGGAAAAAATTTGACAGCATCTCCTCTGTTTAAGGATGATTTTGTCCATATTTTTCCAGATACAAAACATCAATATATGCAAAAATCATAAATTACAACATTTTTGTATACATCCTCAGGATTACAGAAATGCATTATATGAAGTCATTCATTGAGTCTACAAAGATATATGATCAAGACAGTAACAGGGTACAGAAATTGGCCAGTCTCTGTTCAAATTTAACAGAGTTTGGAAATTTGAATTTCTCATTAGTTTACAGGGGTATTCTGATCTGGAGTTGAACATAAGAGTTTTAGAGGACTCTCTAAACTTTCCAACCATCTGTGGTAGACCTTCAGGGTAAAATATACAGGAAGTTATGCTGTTCCAAACTTAGTCAATTTTCTGTCCATTTCATAATTTGAACCAGGAACTGGTTACTTTAAGTTCAAATGAAGTTTTCAAGTTTTAAATCTTGAAATCTGCTGTGGAGCTGAAAATGGAACTTGTGGAGGACTTCCTCAAGTTCCCAAATCACAGGCTTGCATACTGCAGCGACCCCATGATTAATTTTAAATCTGACCAGCACGCTCCAAAACGGAGATTACCAATTCAACCTTAGTCCTAAGTTGGGAATTTTTACTTGTTGTCGAGTCACACCACCAGCACGGATATCGTCGTCGATGTGCCTGATGGGACTCGAATGCAATATCGGTACTATGCCCTCACCAAATAAAAATCCTAGGCCGGTAATCTGGCATACGTCTTAACGGTGGCAGTAATGACGTTCACTCGCAAACGTTTTCTACTCGAGCTACTCAAACGTGGTTATTGTACTGCATCTACACACAAATGATAGATCAAACATATGGTGTCGTATGGCACAGCCCACACGGGCGAACAGTTCACAATAATATATGTGAAAATAAAAACATTCGTCTCGTATCATTCCATACGGGCCGCCTCGAGCTAAACCACGTCTCGAGGTACATGAAAGGGTTTTCTACCACCCAACGGGGTCCCACGTCTTTGCATAGTGCTGCACCAATAGGGGGCGCCTTGGGTTATGTCCCACCCTACAGGGGCTCCCACTAATTTTGTAGCACGCTGGGGTAGCGTGTGGCATATGTTCTCAGAAACATGGAAAGTTTCAGAGACTCATACTAACATTTTCGTGCCAAGCCACGGAAACAATCACATGCTACATCTCGTGTGGTCAGCTTACCGCAATTGATCCGCTTGCGGTGGCGTACTTACCTCTTACCTAACGTCGAAGCATCGTTACAGAATTTAATAACACATAAGTTAGCTTGCCACCTTAAGTAACTAATACTATAATAGACCTTATGTGGGCATAGTACTAATCCTCACTCGACTACTCTTAAGTTTTCCAAAATAGGCTCTTTTCGAGCGTGCTATTCCCAATGCGTCTCTGATACCAGGCTCTGGGGACTGGGTCCACACATTCCACGAATCGTAGAGGGTGGTGCCGTGCGATGCGGCACCCAATAGCACACACGAAAAGAATACAGCAAAATACAATGTTTTATTTATATAAATAATGGAATTCTTTTACAATACTTAATATACAGTGGAAGATAATATTCATAGCTAAACTCTCAGCCTAGCTCTGCAAAAGTGCAGTCGTCCAGCCCGGGGACGCTACACACTAGCCACACACAATTTACTGCGGCGTGCAGGGCTCCCATTCGGCGGTATACCCCAACGGGGGTATCGCCTCATCCCCGGGCCCTTCCTCATAGGTCTCACCTGCAAACAACTTAATATAGCAACCGTGAGCACGAAGGCTCAGCAAGACTTAACCGTCTCACCTAAACATGAAACTCTACATGCAGGGATACTTAACATAGGGATGGATATAGCAGTAAATGACTCGCATATAATTGATCATCATATTATAAGTTAATAGCAGCAGCTTAAATGTTTAATAGCAGTAACTTTAATGAGCCTAATCTATAGCAATCATAGTGGCAAAACAATTATATTTCAATACATCGTATTCTCCTGACTTCTTCAGTATTTACTACATCACAGCACAGTGAACAAGCGGTACTCAAATAACCGGGAGGGTCGGTGATTGCAATCAGGACACACCCGAATAACACGTCACGTACACCCGTGCCTAAGGAGTATGTCGTGCTCCTCACCACATCATACACAGCCACCTTTCACAAGAGAACTCAAACGCAGAACCGGTCCCACCATCGCGGGCATAAGGTTCCCGCACGGAGTGTGTCTGTGCCCGCCGGCAAATTTACACCTTACTACCCTCAGCCCACCCCTATCGACAATGGGCTATGCCTCGACATCCAAGTTATCAAGTTACATCGATTTCCTGGGTTCCATATGCTCAGTATGCATCCGGTACTGTTCAAACTTGTCCAGTAGGGGTACAGTCGGATCGGTCTTCAATCAACACAAGCAGGGCTACGCACGTGAGACCACGTCTCGCTGCATCCTACCTACTGCTCGGTCCCAATTTCATATTCACAAACCATTCCTTGATCCAATTCATACCGTGTGATAAAATCCTATCTCGCGAGTAGATTCCAACTACTTGACTTCTACCGGGTTCCTATAACTATTAGCATGGCATTTTCTACTTGTCAATCTCTAGACCTACCCAATACTCCATGGGATTTGTGGGTCATGCAAATGGAGTAACAAGCACCTTAGCCCTAATGCACAAAATCATCCTAGACATAAGTGATACAAATAGAAAATTTGAAATAGCACTTAAATGCAAACTAGGGCTTGCCTAGCTGCGAGTCAGAGGGGAAGTAGCTTCTGAAAGTAGAGTCTCCAAGGGCTCCGGGTCCTCCTCGATCTCGGTCACTATTTGATATGCAATATATAAAGTACATGGGTGATACAAAAACTATAGAGAAGATCTTATAAATACTTATCAAGTATGTAAATGATTTTCATTGGCTTTGGGATTTTTACAGTGGACACTAGGATCTATGAGGAAGATTTGGACCAAAAATTTGAGATGTTCAAGGAAGCTTTTTGTCTCTAAAATTCCAACAAAAAAAGGCTTCTCTGAATTTTGGTAATGAATATGTAGCTTTGTCATGGATACCAGTAGGTGATTACGGTAGATGAGGTTCCACTGGTTCTATGAAAATTTGTTTCATAATTTTATAATCTTCCAACAGGGAGAAATTGATTTTACAAGTTTGGGGGAAAAGCTGAAAACGGTTCTGTACTTTTCTTAATTTTCAACTACATAGAGATTTGGAACACTGATCAACCCAGTAAATGAAGTCCAATGAACTTGAAATTGTTACTGGAGATCAAGTGTACCATTAAGAGTTTCTTGACCAAAATTGGGAATTTTCCAATTAACAGAACAGTGGTAATTAATTTCCCAAGCATTTATATCAAAGGAATTAATTATGACAATTCTGGGAGTTTCATGTCCAACAAATTGCATCACTGCAAATTTTATAATAATATGAGTCTACCAGAATTTATTTGGAATTATTTGAGCAAGTATGCTAGGAGAAATTGATTTTCAAAGTTTGGATTGAAATCTGGAATTATTTTCCAATTGCAAAGTTTAAATAAATCAGCCCGGCCCCACTAATTTAAAATGGGCCAATCAGAGCTGGGCTGCACCGAGGGCCACGGGGTTAACCCACACAGCCGCACCGGATCCGAAGGCCACAGCAGATCCTTCTCCTCTCGCCGAGCGACTGACATGCGGGGCCCACCAGTCTTCGTCTACCTCGCGACGCGGCGGCATTCCTTACTGGAACCGTGGCGGCGATCCATCAGTCTTGCTGCGTCGACCTCCCCTCGGCACGGCTTTGGCCACCTGACCCTAGAATCGGCCGCGCAACACGATGGTGAGGTCCAATCGCGGCGACGGCCGGAGATGGCGGTGCGACGGCGGCGGCGGCGGCTAGGGTTTCAGCTATGTCAAACGTGCTCGGAAATGGCTCGAGCACATCGGGAAAAAGCTGGGAATGTTCCTGGGAGCATGAGGATGACGATTTGGAGGTGCAAACGAGGTGGAACGGCTGACAACTACGGGTTCAATGGCGGACCGACGGATTTTTATTGGCAGCCGCTAAAACTCGAAATCCGACCTCGTCTCTCGATGAATTCCCTTCATTTTTGGTGAGATGGTGCACTAGAAGATCTAGAAGATAATACTTGATTGGATTGCAAAATCGTTGCACATAGAAACGGAATTAAACTGATGATCTAGTGACCTCGGTATGAACTAGCCACGGTATTAAACTCGATATACGGAAGCTAGGAGGCATGATAGGGGCTGAAACTTCACCAGAAGCATCTATGTACCTTTGCGCGCCTTATTGCTTCAAGGAAGGAGACGAGAACTTGCTTGTCTTCGTGGAGCAGAGAGCTCACCGGCGACTTCACCCGCAAGCTCCGGAAAAACTTCAAAATACCACGCCGATAAGTAGTGAATCAAGCAAGCAAGGTGATGGGAAAGAAGAGCACCAAGTTGCACTACCTTTTTCTGTTGGGAGCACGGCGAAAGCTGGCTTCGTTTGGCCCGCAAGTCAAGCGATGGGCAGGTGGTGCGGTTCTGTTTTTGCGGCGAGTAAAGGAGCGACGGCAGTGTGTGGGATGAGTATGGCGACAAGACACGAGGGGAAGCGTCTACATCCACTCTTGGTGCCACGGAGCTGCTTGCTTTTCATGCCTTGTCGCGGTGGCGAGTTTTGCTGACGTTGAAGCGCGGAGACAGCCGTGAACAGAGCATTCAGTTGGTTCCATCGAGTGGGAGAGGCTGACAGTGGGTCCCACTGCCCTTTTCATCGCAATCCTTCTCTGGAACTTCAATTCTTTCACCTAAACATGTCCAAAAATGCTAGATTTTTGTGGAGAGGCCAATTCAAACATGGAGATTAAGATTCCAAAATTGGATTTCAAATTTGGACAGGTTTCATGTGAAATTCAAATATGAATTTGAATAGAATTCAATGTACCCATTGAATTAAATAGAATCAGTGCTCCAAATATTATGAAAATTTGCAGGGGTGCTATTTGGAATATTTGGAAGCTAATGATGAACTCAGATTTTTATTTTGGCAAAGTTTGAACAGGAGCTAAATTTGAAATTTTAAATCCCTTCTATTGAAGTTTGAATTGGTTTAATTTCCCAATTGCCATTTGATTTCTTTTCCCCATTCAAATTTTAACTTTTCCTTCTGAACTTTTCACTTTGGATTTAGGGCTTTTACATCACTTGTTTGTCATCAATCATCCAAAACTCACAAGGGTGTGCCTAGATGCACTTTCATAAAGTTGTCCAGGATCTCGGAGCCGATGGCTCTAGTTAAGGCGCACGGCGTCCACGTTATGGCCGTCGGCCGCAGAGCTGGCCCCGACGATGCTAAGTCAGCCGTGCGGGGCCCATGTTATGGCCGTCAGCCTTGGGGCTGGCACCGACGGGTTTAGTTTACAGGCGGGGAAATTTTATTTTGGTGCGCGGGGCTCGACTTATGATCATCGGCTTCCTGGCTATAACCGACAAACATAACTTATGGAAGTTGGCCACAGAGCTGGTCCCGACGAAAACACGTAAAGCCATTGGCCTCAATCGCCCCACCGACAGCTATATATTTATCACCGTTGGTTCAAGCAAACCGACGAATTTAACCCATTAAGTAGGCTTGGTTGCCAGCTCATGTCCAAGGAGAAGATCATAACAAGGTATCCTCCCAATCTTCTAACCTATTGGATTGGTTCCGCTCAGTCGAGATCGAAGGAAAGTCAGAAGGGAACAAGACGTGTGACTTCCTCAAACAAAACAAATGTGAGTGCTGCTCTGCCAATCTCCTTTTGGGCATTCGAATGATTGGCATAGTCAAGAGTGAAATTCCTCCTCAGTCAGGACTAGCCCTCTGGTTCTGGACCCCTAAAATCATTTTATTTTCAAAGAAGGGAGCACGTGCCGTAAGAACATTTGTAATAAATCATGAATTGATATATTATTACAGTAGATGAATACAGTATAGTGATGATGGCATGGAGAAAGTTAATTTGGCATCTTGTAGCTGCAGAACACCGAGAAAGCAACTTAGTTACTGATAAACCTATTCCTGCCTTTCTTCACACTAACCACAGCTCGTCCCATGCCTTCACTCTTCAGATTTTGATGAGGAAGAGCAAGACCAGCTGCTGCTACAGCTGAAAATGGAGTGAAATAGAAATCGTAAATTAGGGAAATATGATTAGTTACATGGAATAATCATGATTATGGTGTAATGAATAACGATTAGATAGATTTGTTATCAGAATCTAACCAATAGATCGATCGCAACAAGGAAAAAAGTTGAAAACATGAACAGTCACCAGAAATGGATTCAAGGGCACAAATGCCATTATATTGTATGTTTGCCATGTCATTAAAATAAAATAAAAATAAAAATTTGTCATTCCTACATAATGCTAGGATGGCAAAATTGTAAAGAAGGTAAACGGTTATGAAGCATATACATGGGTGGCAAATTCTGAATAATCCCTTTCTCCTTGACTCCTTTGAATATTTGCTCACCATCTGAGTGGGGGTGGGGATGGTGTGGTTTTGGGTCTGCTAGGTTCTATTAGGCCGGACGTTCCTTTCTCTTCAACCTTGGGGGCCCATTTGCTGATAGAACATTCATTTCTCAATAAAAATTATCCAAACATAATCATGTCTGTGGTCTCGATAAGGCACTAACAAGTTATGAATATTTTTGTTATAGGGTGAAAACTAAGTTGCTGAAGTTGAAAATAAAGTCAAGACGGAAACAAGTTCTTCCAGCTTTACTGGAGTCACCATAAGATATGATAAGTTTAGAGATATAGAACAAACTTCAGTGTTGTAACACCCAAAATTTCAAAATTTTGAAATAAAGGGATTTAACTAGGAGTGCATCATGAAGGGTTGCATTTGATTGAAAATGTGATTTCAAAATACGCTAGAATTCGTTTGAATTTGAAAAGCAATTCAAATTTGCAAAAGAATGAAAAAGGAAAAAGGAAAACAAAAAGAAAAAGAAAAAAAAGGAACCCACCCTGGGCCTTAACCCGCCCCAGCCCACTTCACCCCTCCTCCCCTTCCCTTTCCTTTTCTTTCCCCCGCCGGCCCAACCCCGCAGCAGCCCAGCTCGGCCCGCACCGCCTCCCTCTCCTTTCCCCTCTCCCTTTCTCTGTGCGCTGGGACCCGCCCGTCAGGGCCTTCCCTTTCCTTACGCCGCGCCCGACCGAGCCCCCTCCGATTCCTCCCCGGTTCGAAATGTCGGCAAGGAATCCCCCCCATTATGGCCCCGGTCGCCTTCCTTCGGAGGAGATCCCCTTCCTTACTTCGCCGCCCCCCTCTCCCCCTATAAAATCCGGCCGGCGCCCCCAATTTCTCCCTTCCCCGAAGCTCCAAACCCTAGCCGCTGCACCAAGGTATGTCGCCGCCGTTCCCGTCGACTCGCCGACGTTCTCTCCATCAAACCTTGCCTAACGTGTGCGCCCCATCCTTAGGAACCCGCCGGACAAGTTCAATTCGGGAGAATGACGCTGCAACGCCATCTTCGTCGAGCTCCGCCGAGGACCACCGCCGGTCGACGTCGCCGACGCTCCTCCGCCCGATTTCAAGTCCGGGAACCCCCCTCGGTGAGCTCATCTCATCCCCCTCTCCCTTTTCCCTCAGTGTAGCATGGACTAGGGTGCCAATTTGGCCGATTAGCCATCGCCGGCGAGGCCCCGCCGCCGTGCGCCGCCGGGCGCCGAGCGCTCGCCGCGTGCCTGGGTGTGCGCCGCCCTCTGGGCGACGTGGCCCAATCTCGGCCGCCCATCTAGGGCCGACGGCCGAGATTAGAAGGGTGTACCCCTTCGCGCATTTTAAATCTAGGCCGCACGCGGTTGATCCAACGGCCCAGATCCAAACATGTTTAACTGTTGCCAGTTTTACGCATAGCCCCCTGCGCAAATTTAAATTAATTACACTGAGGTCCTGTACTTTATGAACTAGCCCCTGGACTTTAATTAAATTATGTCAGCACTGTTAAAATGATTAAATATATCATTTTAGCCCCTGTTTTTACTATAAAATATATTTTTAGCCTCTGTAAATTATGAATAACCCCCTGGTGATGTTATAGAATATTTCTAGGCCACTTATCATGTCTGTTTTGCATAAAAGCCCTTGTATTAATTGTAAATTACATAAAATCACATGAGAATTCTCTCTTTTTGCACAAATCACTTAGGGTATTATTTTATTATTATTTCCTAATCTCTTTAGTGTAAAATAATGCATTTAATTTGCTGATTTTGTTGAATTTCCTAATGAACCCATATAAGCACTAAAATCCACACCTCCACCCACACCACTAAATAAAATCTTACTAAGGACATAGTGTTAGCGACGTAATTGCGTAGGTTTTCTTTTGTGTTTATTTATTTGTGGTGTGCATTTATTCTCTTGTTCTTATTGTGTGCTGCTACTTTCCATTCCGCATGCAATGATGTATTTAGAGTCGGTTCCCGAGCCGACTTACAATCTTCAGGACTACCACTTCACCGACCCACACTCCGAAGAAGGAAAGTTCCTTGACCATTTTGCACCTGTTTTATTAAGTTTTAGTTAGTTGCATGTTTAACAAATTGAATCCTATTTACTGTACCCTTCCATATAATTCCTTGTCCCCGGGTTGCCTTGGGTAGATGTTAATATTTCTTTTACGCTTAGCCATGCTTAGTTTTGGGAGGGAAATTTCTCTACATACATGTTATATTATTATTTGATGTGATTTATTTATTGAGATGTGGTGAATTTAATTGTAGTGGATAGGAATCTGGCGGGTTGGTTTGTTTGGGATGGTGCAGTACGCACGAGACTTGGGTTTTGGGGTATGAACCTTGCCGGATTCTAAGGACCGGTTTATGGAGAAAGCCACTAAGCCTTATCGTATCGCCACAAGACTGAGTATGGGGCAGCTTGGTCAACTAATTAGGCCTCTCCCGGCGTAGTATTAGTGATTGGATAGTGCGGGGAATTGGTTCAGGGAGTACTGCCTTGGGATCCGCATGGCTCAAGAGGGGGCAACTGGGGTGTTGAGTCGTGGTGTAATGGCTCACACTTTTGTACAGGGGTGAAACCTCAGAGGGCTAGTACGCGTCAGGAGAATCCTTTGTAAAGACCTCGTAGTGATCTCCTGGCCTCACACCAAAGGAAGTGTGCAACGTGGTTCGCGACCACGGGCATCAGGGAGGTTTACTTAGTCCACCTAGCAACAGGGGATGAAATCACGGCTTGTGGGTAAAGGGTACATTCTCTGCAGAGATTTAGAAACTGTCATGATAGCCGTGCTCACGGACAAGAGCGGCTTGGTGTCCAATTCATAATTAGTCAATGGTTGGGAATGGTGTTTTGGTTGGTTGGGACTCGGATTACCAATGGGTTATGGTTGGGTTCATACACTTAGAAGTAGGTGCTAATGAAAGCTAAGGATACGATGTAATGCTATAGTGCTTAACCCAAGTTTGGCCTTCCTTTCTAAACACCCTCATGTCATCTCTTTCCCACTTGCTGAGTACCGTTGGTACTCAAACTTGCTTGTTGCTTATCTTTCCTTAGTCTGCAATGGAGAAGAGGTGGAGAATGAAGACTTCTTCGCTGATCTAGAGGAGACGTTCTAGGCGGGCGCAACCCCAGGGCAACGCCTGTGCATGGAGCCACACTAGTTTACTTCTACCGCTATTTTTCTCTGTAATCTTATTTTAGACCTATGGGTCATTATTGTAAGACATTTATGTACTCGAACATGGCTTGTAATAAATGATATTACACTTTCGTCTACACATGTATGATGAGAATCGATCCTGGCATACATGTGGAAGCCATCCGGTTGTCTTGTTGGGACCGGGTGTGACAAAGTGGTATCAGAGTCGTGTTTCCCGTAGGACGCAAGCCTAGTTAGAAAGGGATGACTTAAGGACCCTATTATATTCTAAAAAGTAATTTATAAAATTGCTTTGTACTTCCTACCTTGTCTACTTGTTTTATTTACTCCTTTATTTATATGTTTTGTTACTGACACTCTCCTGTTTTCAAAATTTGTAGATGGCCCGCACCCAGACGACCCCCCGTAAGTCGACCGGTGGACTTGTGCCCCCGCGTAGGCTGGCCAGTCGCTCTCCAGCCGTCGATCCCCGTCACCCTATGGTGATCCGTTCTGACGGCAGGGCCGCAGGACGACTGCGACTTCGTCTCCGGGCCCTACTCCGCGAGGCTGGCTACCGTCACCACAGCCTCTCGCTCTCCTACCACACCACTGGAGTGCAGCGCCCCAGCAAGACGGAGTGGAGCTGCAAGATCTACATCTACTATGGTGATGAGTTGGTGAAGACCCACAGCAGTCCTGCCTGGGGGAGCTCCCGCCGATATGCGGAGCGGGACGCTAGCTGGGAAGCAGCCACCTTTTGGAGTCACGCCCGCCGTTTCCGTCTGGAGGACACGGTGCATGCCTTCGTTCTGCAGCGTCCCAGTGGCACTGCGGGCTTTGTCTCCAGGCACGTGGAGGGACCCCTGGACCTCCCGCAGTCTCGTCATACTGTTGACAACGTGGCCGAGCTCAGTGCCCGACTTCAGAGGGCGCAGCAGGAGATTCAGGATGGACGTGACCTCGCCCTGCGCCACGAGGCAGTGATCAGGAGGTATCGTCGGATCACCGAAGAGGACACAGACGACTACACGTCCGACACCTCGACGTGGACCCCGGACTCTCCAGACCGCCGTGGCTGCCAGTGTGAGTCGTCTTCTGAGGAGTCCTCTGATGAGGAGCCTTCCAGTGTGGCGTCTGCTGCACCACCGCCGCCTGCTGCCTCACCACCACAGGACCCCGTGGATCTCAAGGACCCCGACGACGACGACGACGACGACGAGGACCCGGAGGAGTTCCTGCATGACGACGAGTAGTCCCCGACCTTTACCACGACTCAAGGATAGGCACACCCTCATTAGTTAAATAAGAGCGACGTAGACGTACTTGTGTGACCTTGAGTTGTGTTACTTCTTTTATTATTTTCGTCTTGGTGTGTTGTGTGAGTTGTGGAACGCCTTGGCGACTTGTCCACAACCGCACCTTTTTGATACTTCTTTTATTAGTGAGCTATTAATAAAGAATTTTCATTTATATGCATGTTTGCTGTGATGTTTTCATATAGTAAGGGTATCGCATAGTAGTCTTCCACTAGTTATAGTAGAATCTAAGACTCTATTCTCTTCGTACTCAGATGGCAGGCAGGGGAAGAGGTTGTGGTCGTGGCCGTGGTATGCCCCTTGGTAATGATGAAGCTGGATTCCAGCTACCGCAATGGAATGGGAGAGGTGCCCGTGGAACACCTGCGATGAATCATATGCAGCAGATGATGGCCATGCAGATGCAGATGATGCAAAATTTAACACAAGTGGTGGCCAACATGCAGCAAGCCCAGCAAGCCCCTCCACCTCCACCAAATCAGCCCCACCCACAGCCAGCACCAGGACCCCGATCTCGCATGAGAGACTTCCTCAACACCCATCCACCCACCTTTGCCACTGCTAGTGAGCCAATGGAGGCCGACGATTGGCTGAGAACAGTTGAGAGCAAGCTGAGAATTGTCCAATGTGAAGGACGAGAGAAGGTACTGTTAGCCTCGCACCAACTTCAGGGACCTGCAGCCGACTGGTGGACTGCTTTCACCGAAGCCCATCAGGACCCGGATAATATCACATGGGATGACTTCAAGAATTACTTTGGCAGTCATTTCGTGCCCGAAGGAGAGGTCCAGGCGAGACGTGAAGAATTTCTCATGCTGAAGCAAGGCCGTATGAATGTGCGAGAGTACTTGAACAAATTCACACAATTGTCTCGCTATGCACCAGAAGACATGGACATAGACTCAAAGAAACAATTTCGTTTTAAGAAGGGGCTTGACAAGGAGCTGAAGTTCGCTATGGTTTCCAGTGACTACAGCAGTTTCCATAAGTTGGTGGACAAGGCTTTTGAAGTGGAAAGAACCAAGAAAGAGTTGGATGATGATGACAGGAAGAGGAAGTTGGCTCAAGCACACAGTTCTGGGAATAATGTGCGCCCTCGCTATGCCCCTCAGCCTGCGGCACCTATGGCTCGTCCTATGAACTCTCACACGGGACAAAGGTACCCAAACTCCTCATACAGGCCACCCACACCATACAACTAGCAGATGCGCCAACCACCACAGCCTCCACGCCAACCAATGCAACCCCCTCGCCCAGCAGCTCCAGCACCCCGCCCTAATGGCCAGCCGCAACAGAACCCTCAAGGAGGTAACAGATCCCAAGGTAACAACACGGTTGTGCAGTGTTATAATTGTGGTGAGATGGGACATTTCGCCAACCATTGCTCAAAGAAGCAGCTGCAGCAACCCACACGTGGGAGAGTCAACCACGTGGCACTTGAGGAGGCGCACAATGCACTAGATGTGGTTGTTGGTACGTTCCCTACCGACTCTCATCTTGCTACAGTGTTGTTTGATTCTGGTGCTACGCATTTGTTCATATCTAAGGAATTCATGAGGAGGCATGACATGGTAGTGCATTTAATGACTCACCAACTTATAGTTCACTCCCCTGGGGGAGAAATGATAACCCGGCAAGTATGCCCTAATGTAAGGCTAGACATAAGGGGGGTAGTTTTCCCAGCAAACCTGATTGTTCTGGAATCTCAAGGGCTAGATATTATCCTGGGGATGGATTGGTTGACAAAGTACCATGGGGTGATCCACTGCGCCACAAGAACAGTCTCCTTGACCCACCCCGATGGTACCAAGGTAGAGTTCTCTCCAGATCAAGCTCCAACACAGAGGATCAGGCTAAATCAAACTGAGGTCACCGAAGAGATCCGTGTTGTCAGTGAATTCCCAGACGTGTTCCCCGAGGAGTTATCGAGTATGCCCCCTGACCGTGAAATTGAATTCATCATTGACCTAGTACCTGGAACGACCCCGATATATAAGAGGCCATATAGAATGGACGCTAATCAGTTAGCCGAGCTAAAGGATCACATCAAAGAGTTGTTGGAGAAAGGATACATCCGCCCTAGTTCATCGCCCTGGGGTGCTCCCGTCATATTCGTGCCTGAAGTCGAGTAGAGAAAGAATGCTCGTGTGATTATTCATCTGATGACGCGTACATATATATCAAGCGTTGCCGATAACGGCCGAGTACAAGTAATGTGGCGATATTCTAGGAGTGGGCGACGTGATCCTCCGGAGTGGACGACCGAGTGTTACGTGAGATCCGTTGCTGAGTCTCTGGTGAAGACGTGCATGTTGACACCCCCCTGCAGTCGCGTCGTGGGCATGCCCAACGCAGAGGCTGGACCTGAATTTGTTGAACACCGTGGTCGGTAGTCCTTTAGTCATCGCATCAGCAAATTGTTCATCAGTCGGCACATGTTGAACGCGAAGATCACCGATAGCCACCCGTTCCCTGATGAAATGAATATCAATCTCAATGTGCTTCGTCCGTCGATGGTTGATAGGATTATGAGCCATATAAACTGCTGAAATGTTATCACAGAAGACGACTGTTGCTTTTGGGACGTTGCAGTGCAGTTCTTGAAGTAGTTGGTGCAGCCATATACATTCTGTGGAGACATTCGCGACAGCCCGGTATTCGGCCTCCGCACTGGAGCGAGACACCGTAGGCTGTCGCTTGCTTGACCACGAAACCAGAGAGGAACCAAGAAATATGCAGTATCCCGAAGTAGAACGTCGGGTGTCAGGACACCCGGCCCAGTCGGCGTCAGTATATGCAACAATGTCAAGAGATTGTGAAGCATTGAGATGAAGCCCCATGGATGAAGTCCCACGAATATACCGAAGAATTATCTTGAGAAGAGTCAAGTGTCCATCGTGCGGGTCATGCATATGTAGACACACCTGTTGAACTGCATAAGATATATCTGGGCGAGTCACTGTGAGATATTGCAAAGCCCCTGCTAGTTGGCGAAATTCCGACGGGTTGGACAATTGAGTTCCTGCAGAAGACGGCAGCTTGCCTTTGGTATCCACAGGGGTTGAAACTGGCTTACAGTTTTCCATGCCGGCTTTCTGGAGAATCTCCTCTGCGTATTTTTCTTGAGAAAGTAAGAAACCGGATGCAGATCTGATGATATCGACTCCCAGAAAATACTTTAGAGGGCCCATGTCTTTCATCGCAAATTCAGCTGGTAGTTGACTTGTAAGTTGATGAAGAAGAATATCAGAAGAGGCCGTGAGAATAATATCGTCAACAGAAAGCAATAAATAGGCAATATCTGAGCCCTTGTGATAAACAAATAACGATGTATCGGATCTTGCAGGATGAAGGCCAATGTGAACTGCAAATTTAGTAAAGCGATGAAACCAAGCGCGTGGTGCTTGTTTGAGCCCATATAGGGATCTGGAGAGATGGCAAACAGCATCTGGTTGTGACTGATCAATGAAACCAGCTGGCTGATGGCAGTAAACCTCCTCCTGTAAGTGTCCATGCAAAAACGCATTCGAGACATCCAGTTGATTGACGGGCCAACGTCGTGCTGCAGCAATGGTGAGAACTGAACGAATAGTTGCAGGTTTAATAACGGGTGCGAAGGTCTCACCAAAATCAATTCCGGCACGCTGCCTGAAACCACGGACGACCCATCTTGCTTTATATTTGTCAAACACACCATCCGGTCTGAATTTGTGCTTGAATACCCATTTACCGCTGACGACATTGCCATGTGCAGGACGTGCAACGAGGGTCCACGTTTTGTTTGCCGTGAGAGCATCAAATTCTTGTTGCATGGCAGTGAGGCAGTTTTTGTCCTTTAAGGCAGATCGCACGGACTTGGGTATGGGTGACAGGGTGGGCTGTTGCTGTGAGGTTGTGCCGAGCATAGCATATTTTGGATTGGGTCTAAAGATCCCTGCCTTGCCTCGTGTGATCATTTTGTGGGTAGGGTGAGTCTGGAGTGGCTGTTGTGTTTGTTGATCAACAGGAGAGGGGTCGTAGACTGGTGGAGGGAGCTGGCTGTTATGAGACGTGCACGTGCATGGAGTGTATGTGTTTTGATTGGTTGGCGAGGATGGAGTGAGAGGCAAATCTGACGCGGATTGGCCGGACGTGGGATGGACAGGAGGTGTGGGTTCCATGTGGCCCGTGGTTAATGAGGGGTGGGTGGACGTTGTTCTGATGGTGGGCGAACTGGGAGAGGCTGCATGGTTTTGTGCTGGTCTTTGTTCATGTGGCATACATGGGCGGCAGGAACGTGCAACTGGCGCATCGTCCTCAGCACTTGGCGCAGCGGATGTAGTGGCCGTTGTTGGTGGTTGATCAATGCCTGAGATAGCAAAAGGAAATTGACTCTCATCAAAGACAACGTGTCTAGATGTGATTACCTTCCTTGTGCGAATATTGAAGCACCGATAACCTTTATGATCGTCCGAGTAACCTAGGAAGGCGCAGACGGCAGACCTCGGACTCAATTTATTGTCTGTTGTAGCTGTCAAGTTAGGAAAACAAAGACAGCCAAATACGCGGATATGGTCATAAGACGGACGAATGCCAAATAGCAGCTCAAATGGAGTGATCACTCCAGTGGCTTGACAAGGCCGGCGATTTAACAGATAAGTAGATGTGTTTAGTGCCTCTGCCCAAAAGTATGTAGGAGCATGTGCATGAATGAGCATTGTACGCATAGAATCATTTAGAGTGTGGAGTATACGCTCTGCCTTGCCGTTTTGTGGCGAGGTATACGGACAAGATAGTCTCAAATGAATGCCGTGCGAGGAGAAAAACGAACGTAGAGCATGATTGTCAAACTCACGCCCATTGTCCGTTTGTAGTGCTAAGATGGGCAAGCGGAATTGTGTAGACACGTAAGAGTGAAACCGGAGTAGAGTGGCATTAACATCACTTTTCTGTCGTAGAGGAAAGGTCCAAGTATAATGTGTAAAATCGTCCAGCAAAACAAGATAGAATTGATATCCAGAAACACTCGGTGTAGGTGATGTCCATACATCAGCATGTAACAACTGGAATGGGAAATATGAAAAAGTTTGTGAAGAAGGAAATGGCAAACGAACATGTTTTCCCAGCCGGCATGACTGACAAGTATGCGGTGCTGATTTATTACAAGAATATGAAAATGTAGACAGTGTTTTGTTGAGACTGTCACGTCCCGGATGCCCGAGCCATTGATGCCAAAGGTCGACGGAGACTGTAGAAGCGTGGAGTGCGGTGGATGGCTTGAAGCATAACGGGTACAAATCTCCGTCACTATCACATCGGAGCATCACCTTGCGAGTTTGTAGATCCTTAATTGAGAAACCAAATGGGTCAAACTCGACGGAAACAAGGTTGTCACGTGTTAATTTGCGAACCGAAATTAAGTTGTGAACAAGTTGCGGTGAAAGCAAGATATTGCGAAGAATAAGTGGATTAGAAGAAGTTGGAATGCTGGACGAAGCAGTATGTGTAACAGGTAGTGATGAACCATTTCCAACGGTAATAGAATAATTGTACGGCGACGGATTAGTAAAGGAGAGAGGAGTGTTGATACCCGACATGTGAGACGAGGCACCCGAGTCGACAAACCAGTCTGATGTGGACTGTTGACTCACAGCAGCATTGTTGAGGGCAGTAAGTAATGCTTGAGTATCCCATGCGGACTGATGTTGAACTTGAGCCGGCACACTGGACATGCTGTGATCGATGGTTCCTGGAGCAGCGACGTATGCCTGTTGTTGTAGAGTACCAGGCCGAGGCCCGAGCACGCCAGAACCAGGCGGCCGAAAAGGCATGGGCCAGGCCTGAACGAGGCCGGTCCATGGATTGTAATTTGGCCGCAGGAAGCCCTGGCCAGGAATGTACTGACCACGCCCGGCTTGTGATCCGATGTTTTGGCCTCTAGAAGAATTCCAGGAACCACGGCCTTGAGACTTCTTCCTGGAATTTTTGCCGCCGCCGCCGCGACCATTTTTGCTGAAAGCAGACCGACAATCTGATTGACGTGGAACATCAGCTGAGTACTCAGAAGAATTTCCATCTTTGGCAAACAAAGCAGTGTTCGCTGTAGCTTCAGCACGTTGAGTGTCAAATAGCTCTTCGAGAAGGAGATGAGAGCGTGCACTCATGAATGTGTGAGGAGGCTGCCGAGACGTGATTGTCGATATCGCATGCCGGTACTTAGGATTCAATCCACGAAGCAAGTTGAGCACCTGACTTGATTCAGATACCGGCTGGCCGACATCACAAAGATTATCTGCGAGATGTTTGAGTTTTGAACAGTAATCAGAGATGGATAAATCACCTTGACAAAGAGTCCGAAATTCTGCTTCAAAGAATACGGCACGCTGCATTTGATTGTCGAGGAACAACTGACTGATGGCCGTCCATAAGGAAAAGGCATCAGTCTTTCTTTGCCGGATGATCTCCCAGACTTCTGGTGCGCAGGAGGAGTAAATCCAATTAACAATACATTGATCCACACGGTGCCAGTCAGCATCTCGGTTGATCAATGGAGTTGAGGAGGCGACATGCAAGTCGATGCCAAACTTGCCGAGAACGGAATCAAAGAACATCCTCCAGTCTGAATAATTCGGGTTGGTGTGCTCAAGAATGACGGGAACATGGGTGCGTATATTCACCGTCTGAAGAGCATCGGCATTAGCAGTGGGCGGGCGAGGATCAGATTGATGATCGCTAGCAGAGGCAGAAGAGAAAGTAGGAGATGTGGCGTCAAACATGGGATTGAATTCCATGTTAGCGGAAGCAGTAGGATCGATTTTGTAAGTGGAAGATTTGCCGGTGTCTGATACCATGAAGTCGAGTAGAGAAAGAATGCTCGTGTGATTATTCATCTGATGACGCGTACATATATATCAAGCGTTGCCGATAACGGCCGAGTACAAGTAATGCGGCGATATTCTAGGAGTGGGCGACGTGATCCTCCGGAGTGGACGACCGAGTATTACGTGAGATCCGTTGCTGAGTCTCTGGTGAAGACGTGCATGTTAACAGTGCCTAAGAAGGATGGCACTCAAAGGTTGTGTGTGGATTATCGTGCATTGAATGCAGTGACCATCAAGAACAAGTATCCACTGCCAAGGATCGAAGATTTGTTTGATCAGCTGCGGGGAGCATGTGTATTCTCTAAGATCGACCTTCGTTCGGGTTATCACCAGTTGAAGATTCGACCATCAGACATTCCCAAGACTGCATTCGTCTCTCGATATGGTCTTTATGAGTATACCATTATGTCTTTCAGGTTGACTAATGCTCCAGCTTACTTCATGTACCTCATGAACAAAGTATTTATGGAGTACCTGGATAAATTTGTGGTCGTATTCATCGACGACATCCTGATATTCTCCAAGAGTGAAGAAGAGCATGAGGAACACCTGAGGTTGGCACTAAAGAAACTTAGAGAACACCAATTGTATGCTAAATTCAGTAAGTGTGAGTTTTGGTTGAAGCAGGTATCATTCTTGGGACATGTCATATCAGAAGGAGGAATATCCGTGGATCCGGGTAAACTGGCGGATGTTCTCAAGTGGGAGATGCCGGAAAATGTGGGACACATCAGAAGCTTTCTGGGAATGGCTGGTTATTATCGATGATTTATTGAGGGATTTTCAAAGATCTCTCGGCCACTAACCAAGCTACTCGAGAAGGGAGCTACATTCAAGTGGACACCGGAATGTGAAGCAAGTTTTGCCGAATTGAAGAAGAGGTTGACCACTGCCCCAGTGCTGGTCATGCCGGATATGCAAAAGGAGTTCTCGGTCTATTGTGATGCTTCCGGACAGGGATTGGGATGTGTGTTGATGCAAGCAGGACATGTGGTGGCTTACGCCTCGAGACAACTCAAGAAGCATGAGAAGAATTATTCGACCCATGATCTGGAATTAGCAGCTGTGGTTCACGCACTGAAGATATGGAGACACTACCTGATCGGAAAAAGGACAGAGATCTACACCGACCACAAAAGCTTGAAGTACATATTCACTCAGCTAGACCTTAACCTTCGCCAACGAAGGTGGTTAGAGCTCATTAATGACTTCGATGTCGGGATCAACTATCACCCTGGAAAGGCGAACGTGGTCGCAGATGCTTTGAGTAGGAAAACCCAATGTAACAGCATGACGATCCAGGCTTATCAACCGCAGCTATGTGAAGAGTTTGCAAGATTAAACCTGTGCATAGTGTCTAATGCAGATGCAGTAGTTATGGAAGTGGACTCCACGTTGGAACAAGACATTAGAGAAGGCCAAAAAGAGGATAAGAAGATCCAAAAACTTAAGAAGCTGATGAAGTCTGGCAAAGCTCCAGATTTCAGGGAAGATGAACATGGAACCCTGTGGTTAGGAAAAAGGATATGCGTGCCGAATGTTAAGGGGATCCGAGAGTTGATATTGAGAGAAGCCCACGACTCGTACTACTCTATCCATCCTGGGAGTACCAAGATGTACCAAGACCTTAAGGATAGATACTGGTGGCTCGGTATGAAGCGTGATGTGGCCGAATACGTGGCTTTGTGCGACACGTGTCAGTTAGTTAAGGCGGAACATCAGAGACCTGCTGGACTACTTCAACCACTCAAGATACTCGAGTGGAAATGGGAAGAGATAAGTATGGACTTTATTGTGGGATTGCCAAGGACCCAGTCAGGATACGACTCCATATGGGTTGTCGTGGACCGGTTGACTAAGGTTGTTCACTTCATTCCGGTCAAGGAAAGCTACAATGGTTTGCGATTGGCAGAATTATACATGGCAAGAATTGTGTGTTTACACAGTGTTCCAAAGAAGATAGTGTCTGATCGAGGTACCCAGTTCACTTCGAGATTTTGGCAGAAGCTACATGAGTCAATGGACACTCGTCTGAATTTCAGCTCAGCGTATCACCCGCAGACGGATGGTCAGACAAAACGCACCAATCAAATCTTGGAGGATATGTTGCGAGCATGTGCCCTGAAGAATAGTAAGAGTTGGGACAAAAACTTGCCTTACGCGAAGTTCTCTTATAACAACAGCTACCAAGCTAGTCTCAAGATGTCCCCGTTTGAGGCACTTTATGGACGAAAGTGCAGAACACCTTTATTCTGGAATCAGACTGGGGAAGGTCAAGTGTTTGGACCGGAGATACTCAGAGAGGCCGAATGACAGGTACAAGAGATCCGGACTAATCTGAAAACGGCGCAGTCATGGCAGAAGAGTTACGCCAATGCTCGATGTCGTGATCTAACCTTTGAGGTCGGAGACTTTGTGTATCTCAAGGTATCACCATTAAGAGGTCTAAGACGGTTCAAGGTGAAGGGAAAACTAGCACCCCGTTATATTGGTCCGTTCAAGATATTGGAGAGAAGAGGAGAAGTAGCTTATCGTCTCGAGCTACCTTCTCAACTGTCGGATGTGCATGATGTGTTTCACGTGTCGCAACTAAAGAAATGCTTAAGAGTACCAGAGGAACAGTTACCCATGGAAGCTGTGGATTTGCAAGAGGATCTGTCCTACGCAGAACGGCCAGTCAGGATCCTAGAGACGTTAGAACGTGTCATGAGAAACAAGACGATTCGCATGTGCAAAGTGCAGTGGAGACATCACTCTGAGGCAGAAGCAACATGGGAGAGAGAAGAAGACCTCAAGGCCGAGTTTCCCGACCTTTTCTCTTAGGACGTCCGAATCTCGGGGCGAGATTCCTTTTAAGGGGGGTAGAGTTGTAACACCCAAAATTTCAAAAATTTGAAATAAAGGGATTTAACTAGGAATGCATCATGAAGGGTTGCATTTGATTGAAAATGTGATTTCAAAATGCGCTAGAATTCGTTTGAATTTGAAAAGCAATTCAAATTTGCAAAAGAATGAAAAAGGAAAAAAGAAAACAAAAAGAAAAAGAAAAAAAGGAACCCACCCTGGGACTTAACCCCGCCCCAGCCCACTTCACCCCTCCTCCCCTTCCCTTTCCTTTTCTTTCCCCCGCCGGCCCAACCCCGCAGCAGCCCAGCTCGGCCCGCACCGCCTCCCTCTCCTTTCCCCTCTCCCTTTCTCTGCACACTGGGACCCGCCCGTCAGGGCCTTCCCTTTCCTTACGCCGCGCCCGACCGAGCCCCCGCCGATTCCGCCCCGGTTTGAAATGCCGGCAAGGAATCCCCCCCCCCATTATGGCCCCGGTCGCCTTCCTTCGGGGGAGATCCCCTTCCTTACTTCGCCGCCCCCCTCTCCCCCTATAAAATATGGCCGGCGCCCCCAATTTCTCCCTTCCCCAAAGCTCCAAACCCTAGCCGCCGCACCAAGGTATGTCGTCGCCGTTCCCGTCGACTCGCCGACGTTCTCTCCATCAAACCTTGCCTAACGTGTGCGCCCCATCCTTAGGAACCTGCCGGACAAGTTCAATTCAGGAGAACGCTGCCGCAACGCCATCTTCATTGAGCTCCGCCGAGGACAGCCGCCGGTCGACGTCGTCGACGCTCCTCTGCCCGATTTCAAGTCCCGAAACCCTCCTCGGTGAGGTCATCTCATCCCCCTCTCCCTTTTCCCTTGTTGTAGCATGGACTAGGGCGCCAATTTGGCCGATTGGCCATCGCCGGCGAGGCCCCGCCGCCGTGCGCCGCCGGGCGCCAAGCACGCGCCGCGCGCCTGGGTGCACGCCGCCCACGGGGCGACGTGGCCCAATATCGGCCGCCCATCTAGGGCCGACGGCTGAGATTAGAAGGGTGTACCCCTTCGCGCGTTTTAAATCTGGGCCGCAAGCGGTTGATCCAACGGCCCAGATTCAAACATGTTTAACCGTTGCCGGTTTTACGCATAGCCCCCTGCGCAAATTTAAATTAATTACACTGAGGTCCTGTACTTTATGAACTAGCCCCTGGACTTTAATTAAATTATGTCAACACTATTAAAATGATTAAATATATCATTTTAGCCCCTGTTTTTACTATAAAATATATTTTTAGCCTCTGTAAATTATGAATAACCCCCTGGTGATGTTATAAAATATTTCTAGGCCACTTATCATGTCTGTTTTACATAAAAGCCCCTATATTAATTGTAAATTACATAAAATCACATGAGAATTCTCTCTTTTTACACAAATCACTTAGGGTATTATTTTATTATTATTTCCTAATCTCTTTAGGGTAAAATAATGCATTTAATTTGCTGATTTTGTTGAATTTCCTAATGAACCCATATAAGCACTAAAATCCACACCTCCACCCACACCACTAAATAAAGTCTTACTAAGGACATAGTGTTAGCGACGTAATTACGTAGGTTTTCTTTTGTATTTATTTATTTGTGGTGTGCATTTATTCTCTTTTTCTTATTGTGTGCTGCTACTTTCCATTCCGCATGCGATGATGTATTTAGAGTCGGTTCTCGAGCCGACTTACAATCTTCAGGACTACCACTTCACCGACCCACACTCCGAAGAAGGCAAGTTCCTTGACCATTTTGCACCTGTTTTATTAAGTTTTAGTTAGTTGCATGTTTAATAAATTGAATCCTATTTACTCTACCCTTCCATATAATTCCTTGTCCCCGGGTTGGCTTGGGTAGATGTTAATATTTCTTTTACGCTTAGCCATGCTTAATTTTGGGAGGGAAATTTCTATACATACATGTTATATTATTAATTGATGTGATTTATTTATTGAGATGTGGTGAATTTAATTGTAGTGGATAGGAATCTGGCGGGTTGGTTTGTTTGGGATGGTGCAGTACGCACGAGACCCGGGTATTGGGGTATGAACCTTGTCGGATTCTAAGGACCGGTTTATGGAGAAAGCCACTAAGCCTTATCGTATCGCCACAAGACTGAGTATGGGGCAGCTTGGTCAACTAATTAGGCCTCTCCCGGCGTAGTATTAGTGATTGGATAGTGCGGGGAATTGGTTCAGGGTGTACTGCCTTGGGATCCGCATGGCTCAAGAGGGGGCAACTGGGGTGTTGAGTCGTGGTGTAACGGCTCACACTTTTGTACAGGGCTGAAACCTCAAAGGGCTAGTACGCGTCGGGAGAATCCTTTGTAAAGACCTCGTAGTGATCTCCTGGCCTCACACCAAAGGAAGTGTGCAATGTGGTTCGCGACCACGGGCATCAGGGAGGTTTACTTAGTCCACCTAGCAACAGGGGATGAAATCACGGCTTGTGGGTAAAGGGTACATTCTCTGCAGAGATTTAGAAACTGTCATGACAGCCGTGCTCACGGACAAGGGCGGCTTGGTGTCCAATTCATAATTAGTCAATGGTTGGGAATGGTGTTTTGGTTGGTTGGGACTCGGATTACCAATGGGTTATGGTTGGGTTCATACACTTAGAAGTAGGTGCTAATGAAAGCTAAGGATAGGATGTAATGCTATAGTGCTTAACCCAAGTTTGGCCTTCCTTTCTAAACACCCTCATGTCATCTCTTTCCCACTTGCTGAGTATGTTGGTACTCAAACTTGCTTGTTGCTTATCTTTCCTCAGTCTACAATGGAGAAGAGGTGGAGAATGAAGACTTCTTCGCTGATCCAGAGGAGACGTTCTAGGCAGGTGCAACCCCCGGGCAACGCCTGTGCATGGAGCCACACTAGTTTACTTCTATCGATGTTTTGCTCTGTAATCTTATTTTAGACCTACGGGTAATTATTGTAAGACATTTATGTACTCGAACATGGCTTGTAATAAATGATATTACACTTTCGTCTACACATGTATGATGAGAATCGATCCTGGCATACATGTGGAAGCCATCCGGTTGTCTTGTTGGGACCGGGTGTGACAAGTGTAGAGCACGATCAGGAATCACTGCAGGATATGATGGTGATCAATGTAAGGTACGCTGAGTTTGAGTATGTACCTGTCAAATTGAAGTTGTTCTAGTATAGAATCTCAGCGGAGTCACCATAGAACATGGTACGTACAGTGAATGGAAGAACAATCATTGTTTCAATTCTAAAATTGTCGTAGGTTATGGTGCTTTGATCATTGAAGTTATGATATGCTTCATCTGTAACATACAATGGTACATTATAATGATTGTTTTGGGAGGGTACTTTTGAGTAATGACTAGTTGATGGTTGGTACATTATATATTGGTGTACGTGTGACCCATGGGGGCACTCTTGGTCAGTCTTACCAGTTGAAGAATCTAGTAGAAGCTGAGGGGTAGCAAGAGAAGCACTTATGCTATGATTTGAAGATCTTCTAGTGCATAGGAAAGTAGCAATATCATTCATTTATCTCTAGGTTGTATGATTGTAGGAGGTGATCTTAGACTGTTGATCTTGGTCTGAGCCCTAGACTAGTGACAAGTTAGGAGTTGGTCTTCAGTTTTCTATGGAGATTATTAAAGTATTCACTATTTTGTACATGATTGGTAGCCATCCGTTCAAAGAAGCATCACGAGTGAGGGCCCATGACTTCATTGGGGGAGTGGGGTGGAGGGCGGTCTTAAAGGGCGGTCGGATGCCCCTGTCACTCCAGTTACAGAGTGGGGCATACTATAGGAGGACATCACCATTGAGCGGTGAGAGGAGTCCGAACTCCACCGCGAGTGACACACGAGGAATAAGGGAAGGTGCCATCCTTCCGACACATCAGAAGAAAACCTATGAGTCATTCTTGATCATTACTACTTCCATTACTTCCCACATTTATTTATTCTTAGTGGTATTATAGTTTTTTTCTTGTTCTCGTGTTGCTAGGACAGTTAGATTGCTTTTTTGTTTAGCACTAGTATGTGTGAAATTTTGAGTCACTATAATTGTATAGAGTTTATTATCTAGTCTTGTCCAAGTGGCTTTAAGATAATTTATTATAAATAACAATTTTCATTTGAGCATTGATTGAAATCCCCTCTCGGTACTCTATGATACTTACAATAATATATTACTTTCTATTAAACATATTTATTTTAAAAATAGCATTGATGAATGTTTAAAAAAACTCATTTTCACCAATATATTTAAAATTGAGGAAGTACAACAATGCGTCCAGTGTCTGCAAGCTGCCTGCCAGCTGACATTTTAGCATAGCGTGCTACAGGCCTTAGTGGTGGGCACGATTAACCAAAAATCACAAATTTACCCAACCATATAGAAATAGGCAGTTAACCAAAATATCTGGTTAAATACGGTTTTTATTTGTGTATTTGTTAACCAAATTTTTTCTGGTTTTCACGTTGTATTAATAAAACTATCAATTTAGCAAAATAAAATAACCCACACCATCCCACAACCCATAAAAACAAAGCTCAATAATACTAATCTTCACACTTAGCATAAAAAAAACCACGCAGCCCAATCCAATCTTGATAATTTCCAACCACCACTGGCCATACTTGTCATTTTGTGTATGTTTGTTGATATTTTTATGTGGTTATAGTCTTTTTTTTGTCCAATAAATTATATTGTACACTTATATGCAGATAGCCACAAAATCAAACGGAATCAACCATGACCAAATGTGCAATTATGATGTTGTTTGATCGTGTGCGGTTATCAATCCTTCATGACCAAAATTTACATTAACCAAAATAATCAGAATAACAGAATTTGCATTCCTAACTAGCCTCCCTCACTCCAAGGGAACGAAACCAACATCGCAATGTGGCAGCAGCCTACACTTGTGGGTGCAGAACCCACGAAAACCATAGAGCCCATCGGTTGCTGACACTAGATGGTAGGCAGTGGAGGATGCACCAGGAGGGGGGCTCAAGCCCGTCCTACTTTTAAACACACCATGGAGCTCTCCTTCAGTTCCTCTTACTATTTTAAACATGAAAGATAGATGTTGAAGGATTCGAGGTGAAGACAACTAAATAAATGATTGACAATGCCAATTGGATTGAATATTTCTACATTTGGCTCATCTTAGAAATTAGTGGAGTCTATTAATCGGCGCCTATCGTCTAGCTCAATAGGCAAAAAAAGGGCAATGGTATATTCTATGTGTTTTCCCCAAATGCTCCTGCCTCCTCTCCATGGACCTCCTTACCCGTAGCTTCCTGGTCACAAAGAAGGCAGAGATAGTGATCAGGATGATAGCTATGGGCATGACGATGGCGACAATGATTATCCACGTCTTGCTCTCCTTCTCCATGATGATCTCGATTGTTAGGGTCCAGTCGAGGATGCAGTTGAGCTCGATGTTGGAAGTCCAGGATGGGAGACACTGCCTTGGGCCTTCCCCTTAAGCCCATGAACACGGTTATGTGTCGTGCCATGCTGTCTTACTCGACCAAAACTATGTAGCTCATATCATTGGCTTCTGTCGTGACAATCAAGGTGATGTTAAAGTCAGCGAGTTTGGTCATTTGTTGGAGATGATGGATCCAATTTTGAGTCAATGTGCTTCCTGTTAAGCGGATCGTGGGTCTGGTTGACAGTGTCGAACTCAACCGTCACGAACCATTTCTTTCCAGTGTGGCCTCTAGTTACGCATCAGTGAGGCCGAGGTAGCCGATGTTGCTGTTGAGGGTGTGCCGTTGAGAGAGGATGCGATGTGGAAGGTGAGACCCTCGCATTGGGGGGGGGGGGGGGGGGGGCTCAAGCACCTCCTACTTTTGGACACACCATAGAGCTCTCCTTTATTTCCTTTTACTGTTTTGAACATGAAAGAGAGACATTGAAGGATTGAAGGTTGAAGACAACTAAATAAATGATTGACAATGCCCATTGGATTGAAAGTTTATACATTTGGCTCATTTTAGAAATCAATGGAGTCTATTGGCACCTATCGTCCAGCTCAATAGGCAAACAAGAGCAATGGTATATTGTAAGTGTGTTCCTCAAATGCTCCTGCCTCCTCTCCATGGACGGCCTTACACATAGCTTCCTGGTCACAAAGAAGGCAAAGATGATCAAGATTATAGCTACGGACATGATAATAGCAAAATAATTATCCACGTCTTTCTCTCCTTTTTTGTGGTGATCTCGATCATTAGGGTCCAGTCGAGGATGCAGTTGAGCTTGAAGTCGGTAGTCCAAGACGGGAGACACTACCTTGGGCCTTCCCCTTAAGCCCATGAATGCGGTTATGTGTCGTGCCATGTTGTCTTACTCGACCCAAACCCTGTAGTTGTGTCATTGGCTTCCGTGGTGAAAATCAATGTGATGTTGAAGTCAGCGAGTTTGGTCATTTGTTGGAGATGATGGAGCCGATTCCGAGGCAGTGTCAAACTCAAACGCCACGAACAGGTTCCTTTCTAGTGTGTCCTCTAGTGTCTTATTGGTGAGGCCGAGGTAGCCGCTGTAGCTGCAGAGGGTGTGCCGTTAAGAGAGGATGCGATGTGGAAGGCGAGACCCTTGCATTGGAAGGGAGGCTCAAGCCACTCCTACTTTTGGACACACCATGGAGCTCCCCTTCAGTTCCTCTTACTGTCTTGAACATGAAAGATAGACGTTTAAGGATTGGAGGTTGAAGACATCTAAATAAATGATTGACAATGCCAATTGATTGAAATTTTCTATATTTGGCTCATCTTAGAAATCAATGGAGTCTATTGGCACCTATCGTCCAGCTCAATAGGCAAATAAGAGCAGTGATATATTCTATGTGGGTTCTCCAAATGCTCTTGCCTCCTCTTCGTGGACCACCTTACCGGTAGCTTCCTGGTCATGAAGAAGGCGGAGACGGTGATTGAGATGACAGCTACGGGCATGATGATGGCGATAATGATTATCCATGTCTTGCTCTCCTTTTCTGTGATGATCTCGATTGTTAGGTTCCAGTCGAGGATGTAGTTGAGCTCGAAATCGGTAGTCCAAGACGGGAGACACTGCCTTGGACCTTCTCCTTAAGTGTATGAACAGGATTATGTGTCGTGCCATGCTGTCTTACTCGACCCAAATCATGTAGTCCGTGTCATTGGCTTCCGTGGTGATAATTGAGGTGATGTTGAAGTCAGCGAGTTTGTTCATTTGATGGAGACGATGGAGCCAATTTTGAGGCAATGTGCTTCCCGTTGGGCGGATTGTGGGTCTGGTAGACAGTGTCGAACTCAACCGCCGCGACCGGTTCCTTTCCAGCATGGTCTCTAGTGTCGCATTTGTGAGGGCGAGGAGCCGCTTAGTTGCCGGGGCTGTACCATTAAGGGAGGGTGCAGTGTGAAAGGTGAGGCCCTCGCAGGGATGCACCTGTTGTGGAATACATTCATGGGCAGTTATAAATGATGCTTTGAATACCTTTGGCCATAACCAAAACAAAATATATGATATTTATTAGATTTTTTGAATAATTGTGTCAAATAAAGAGATCAAAGGGCATAGATGTGTTTTATGAAATTAAAAATATGATAACTCTACTTCAATACAAAAACATAGTATTTTGAAGTTATTGATGTTATTTGTTTTTTTTAATGTGACACGCGGTTCAAACCCCCTATGCTTTTAGTCTGGAAGGCAGGAGAAGTACAATGAAACATATTTAGTAAGTATGTACCGCAACACTTTTTCAGGATCCAAACCCTCATGCAAGCCATCGTAAACCAAATTTATATTTATTTTTGACCTAACATGCAATAAGCGCTGACTTAAGCTGTGAAAGACTCTGTGCACCGAAGTCATTTACCGCCTAGTTAACTTGACACATCAAGAACAGAAGTTTGATAATGCTCCTTGTGACACAGCAATAATACAACAACGTTGGCATGCTGCTTCTTTTCACCCTGCTTTGTCGTGCCGCCTCTCCCGTTTCGGTGAACCAAGAACAAAATAATTTTCCAGAAACACTATAAATAGATCCAAAATCCTTTTAAAAAATTTTGATGGAGGCCGGCTCAATTAGAAACATTTAGTTGACCAAAGCAGACAACAATGGAACCATGTTGTGACTACAGTAGTTAGCTATATGACTCCAATGCACTATAAACTCACTTTTCTGGTCCATTTCTGGATCCCTCCTGCAAATGGATATGAGGTCAAGTGGGTGAGAAGGCACCTCCTATGTTTTACCTATTACCATCACTAGTGAAAATCATGTTTAGAAAGCAAAGAAAGATCTCTAGAAGAAAAATTATGAGGTGGAATTTTCTGGAAAAATCAGCCGTAGCTTCTTTTATTCTTTGAAAGGAAGACAGCGAGGGAAGCCCCTCACTGTAATTATTTTATATATTAATATAATGCGAAGTTTTGAAATACAACTGCTACCCCCTGAGATAGGGGTAGTCCTCTAGAGAGAGGAGGCCGAAGAAAGGACTAAGTTACGGTCCACCATATTAAATTTACAGCTTTGGAGCCTATGGGTGACCATAACACATGCCTTCCATCTTTGGGTGGATGGGGAGGTGCCCCTACAGATCATGAAGTTTCTCAGCTACCATATTTCTCAGGCTGCTATAGCAGAGATTTTGAAGAAGCATGGGGGTGCATAGGTCTTCCTAGCATCAGATATAGTTGCAAAGAAAGGGAGGTTGTGATTCCACGTAATCCTCATTATATCCTAGCAGTGTTCACTGAATTGGCATTGGAAGAAAAGGTGATACGTGAGCTCTTCCAGTGAGGGGCTGCAAAGCATTCAGGAGTAATCACCACCCTGTATTCTATAATCCAGTCTTTTCGGGATATTTCTAGAGTTGATTCTGTTGTGAAATACCAGTAAGACGAAGATCTTGAGTTTCATTGTGGCATTGGTTTTCCATATCCTCTGCAGCAGTTGAGAGGGGTTGATTTGTCTGAAGTTATGTCCATATAGCTTACTGTAGGAGTATTTGAGTTGGTCTCCTACATAGTACCATAAATCCTTTGCTTGTCTTCTGTCTCTTATTTTTTCATGGGTGTTTTGACCAGCTATAATTCTGCTAGCCTTTGCTCTATTATGGGTAAACTGAAGTTTCTTTGTGGCTCAGGATTGTTTAGGTATTGGTGTATGGAGGTAGTTTTCTTCCTTGTTTGGGAGAATAGCTGAGGACATTCATCCTTGATTTGATGGCCTTCCCAGCAGTGCTCCCATAGTAGCTCGGTGATCAATGGACCAATCCGGACTTGTGCATACTATTTGAAATCCTCCCACGGTTTTGATGACACCTCTCCACCAAAACGATCCCTTTTTTTGGGCCGGTTTGGGAGGTTGATGAGGACATCACAACAGCACATACGCACATTGAACTACAAGGACCAATAAAAAGAGCACGAGCAAGGTTACTAAATCAGCAGGTGAATTTGTTCCTAACTTCCTATCCATGTGAATTGGAGATGGATTGCTATGTAATGATTTCATTGTTATAAGGAATCATGGAGAAGATCAACAAGTTAAAGGAGGAGGACTTGAGAATGTGGAGAACCAGCTGGGATATCCACAAGATGATGGAAATGGTCTACAACTCGGACTCGAGTTCAACTCGGAGTTCAGGAGCAGTACACCTTAAAACAGACACCCAAGAAGCATACGAACTCTGTTTTAGACGTACTACGTATGAACGAAAAGAGGAGAAGATAAGATTTCCAATGGCTATGGTCCTAGCTCAAAATTTCTCCAGGGTCATCAGGAATCGATGCAACAAGTCGAGTCCAGATTTCTGTCCGGTGTTGTGCCACCGTATTGGGCCTTTGGGCCTTGTATCCCATATGAGCCCATTAGGGATGCGTCTCAGGGTCTTTTGGTTGAACCCTAGCCTTCAAATATTGTAACCGCTGGCCATATTCAGTGGAATTTTCTTCTGCTTCTTCGAAATTGGTGTGAGCTTTGCTTCTGCTTCTTCAAGATTGGTGTGACCTCTACTTTTGTGCCCTGTTCCTCTGCTTCTGCTTCAGCCGCTCCCTGGGCCTGTTGTGAGCTCTGCCTTCCCTCCTGGTCCTGATCCTAGAGCTCCTCCTCAGGGAGTCCTGTGAGATTGGTGTGAGTATTGATCTAGCTTGAGGTTTTCTCTTTGAAGTATTTGGATGTGGGTGTGATTGAATATGAGAAGTACGGTGTGGTACCTAGTCAGGCTGGCAAATGTGACTTGCTCCCCTTCTGACACAGGCTCTGTCAAATCTTGGGACTACCATTCATTGGGTCTCAACTGCACTGCCACCATTCTGTGCATTAATAGCATGAATTTGTATTGTGGAGGTGCTCGAGGTCCCCTCTCGAAAGGTAGACAGGCGAGTTGTGGATGAAGAGGCCCCAAAGTTAATGCCTATGTTAGGTCCTTATTCATGCTAGCTGTGAAATGGTTGAGTCCACCAGGCAGTTGACGACTGCAGGTAGGCCAAAGAGATAAATCTTCTCGGTTGATTAGAGCCAAGAAGGTTGAGACCAAGGCGGTTGATCAGCAGAGGAGCTTCCACCAACAAGCTGCAGATCTTCATGCATCATCCTATAGGATCTAGGGGGCCTCTCCCCGTGCTATCGTGGGAAGCATCAGACTGCTGACTCTTCGAGGGTGCCATAAGTACTAGTGTTGGACGGGGGGGGGGGGGGGGGGGGGTGCTGACGTTGTGGCATGGCCGGTTGTTGGGACCAGACACCCCAGCCATCATGTTGTATATTCTACGGGCCATTCATCATGCTTTTTTTGCGCGATCAGAAAGATTTAGTGAGGATCGCCCTGTTCTTGCCTTGATGTTTATTAGGGAGATCATCACCATTTTCTATTGGATGGATCATGTGATGGAGCAATGGGTGGGGGTTCCATTTTTCGAGTGGGAGTGGGGCAGGTATCTCCGGGTCCAGGATTATGAACGTGCAGCTCCATGACCATATGTGCCCCATAGCATCCCCATATCTAAGCACCAAGTTTCTTGATGCAAAAGTGAACTCGTTGTACAAGCAATTGCCCAAGTCATACCCCAACTCATTTGGGGTGTTGTTCTAGCGAACCAACTTTCCAAAAGAGGAGAATACCATATCAATGTACTCCAATGAACGGTAATTAAGATGAAACCCAATATCATGATCCAGCCAAGGTGAAGGAATTGTCTCTCCCTTCTGTTGATGCTGAAGTCATGGAGAACAAATTGAATAGCTTGGCCATCAACATGAAGAGGGTTCATGAGCAGCAGAGTATCATTGTGAAAGAGACTCTCCAGAGCATAGAGACCAATACCTAGGGAGTGAGGGACGAAGATCGTACCATAAAGTGTAGATCTTCTTCCAGAAACTGATGAATGCGCTGCTTCATGAACCCGTGGTCATTTTGTTCAATCACTATGTATTCATTGATGGCAATGACGAACTCCTCATGAAGGAAGCAACTCGCCGTGAAGATGAATATCAGCCCTGGGGATTTGATCTTACCCCCATTCTATATGTGGTTGAGATGTTGGGGAAGGAAGCGCATAGGATCAATAGGGAAGTTTGCCATATCTAGTTCACAAGCAGTGTTGTTGACAGTTATGTGGTTGTCTGCCCTTTGAAGTGTGGGTTGCGGAGGACACGAGAGCTTGTTATGGTAGAGGGTTAGAGAGAGTGAGTTGTGTGGTGTATTACTGGGGCACTTTATCATCACTGCACACGTTTTTTCCTTCACCCTCCAGATCAAGCGACTCTTCAATTCCGACGTGCAGGCCTTCCCGATGTGGACCTAAAACTTACGTTATGGCAGCGTATCGATTGGTGCAGTTTTGCCGGTGGTGGGAGGTGTATTAAAATACGTACAAGACTTGGAGATCAAGTAAATAATCAGAATTCCGTAGAATATCGATCTGATGTAATTTATTTCCTTTTCTGTTTTTCCTTATCTGATCATGTAGGTGTCTGGTTCCCTGATCTCATGTGATCATAACCTATTGTATGCCACCGATCTAAACAATTCCTTGTATGGTTTTCATCTATATAAACACGCAACCTACCATAGCCAGGCCATTAGTGGTAGTTCACCCATGTTTACATTGTATCAGAGCCAGATATCTCCACCGAGAGCATGGCATCATCAGGGAGCTCGTCATCAACGACTGCGGGGGGTTTCAGCACCCTCACGCACCCTGTGGAGATGCTAACCCGGGACAACTTTCTTTTGTGGAAGGCACAAGTCCTATTGGCAGTCGGAGGTGCTCGTCTATTTGATCTTCTCGACGGCACAAGAAAGAAACCCGGGGAGGAAATCTCAGTACAAAAGCCAGATCAGATCATGGAGAAGGTCCCCAACTCGGAGTACATGAGGTGGGTAATTCAGGATCAGCAGCTCCTTAGCTACCTGAACTCTACCATGTCAAAAGAAGTACTTGCCCAATTTGAAATGCACTCATCTTCAGCTGAAGTTTGGAAGGTGATCCAAGAAAGTTTTGTGTCTCAGTCACGAGCACGCATCATGCACTTACATGCTAAACTCTCCAGGACCCGAAAAGGAGAGATACAATGGCAACCTATTTTGCCAAGATGAAAGGATATGCTGATGAGATAGCCGCTGCGTGTAAGAAACTTGAGGATGATGATATAATTTCTTATATACTAATCGGGCTGGATGCAGAATACAATTCCTTGGTTGAAAATGGGAGCACTAGTACGGACATGATCTCTCTCTAATCTGTTCGCCCAACTACTCGCCATAGAGGCTAGATTGGAGAGGCAAAACCAATCAGGTCAGTATCAGATAAATACAAATGTTGCATTCCGCAGTGGTTTCTGGGGCAGGGGCAGAGATGGCGGTCGATCAGGCCATGGTGGCGGCCGAGGAAGAGGGCGAGGAGATGTGCCATGCCCTGTGTGCCAACTATGTGACAAATTTGGACACACCGTAATCAAGTGTTACAAGAGATTTGACCATGACTTCAAGTCCGAAGAGAAATCTGCAAACAGTGCTACAACCAACTATGGCGTAGATACAAATTGGTACACCGATATGGGTGCCACCGATCACATCACTAGCGAGATGGAGAACATATCAACAAAAGAAAATTATGGTGGTCAAGAACAAGTTCACACCGCAAGCGGGTCAGGTATGAGAATTGATTTTGTTGGAAATTCTACCTTGCATACTCCTGACCGCGATGTTCATCTTTCAAATATACTCCATGTTCGCACATCTAAAAAGAATCTTATATCCGTTCTCAAACTTACCACTGATAATCTAATATTTCTTAAATATCATTCTCGTTATTTTTTGGTCAAGGATCAGGCTACAAAGAAAGATCTACTTCGAGGCAGATGTGAAGGAGGACTTTACCCATGGCCATTTCTAGAGTATTCATCATACAAGTGTACTCTCATGACCACCAAACCGTATGTTGAAAGGTGGCATGATAGGTTAGGACATCCCTCCATGGTAGTAGTGAATAAAAGCATTAGTGAGAATAATCTTCCTTGTTCTTCGGTGTCTGAAGAAAAGGTGTGTGATGCATGTCAACAGGGTAAGAGTCATCAATTGCCTTTTCCCGAGTCCATTAGTGTGTCTCATTCTCCACTTGAACTCATTTTCTCAGATGTATGGGGTCCAGCACCAACATCTGCCTGAAGAAATAATTACTATATTAGTTTTATTGATGACTTCAGTAAATTCATGTGGATCTATTTAATTCAGTATAAGGTTGATGTTTTCCACAGATTTTGTGAGTTTCAAGCTCAAGTAGAGAGACTCTTCAACAAGAAAATCATATATATTCAAAGTGATTGGGGAGGCAAGTATCAGAGATTAAATTTCTTTTTCAATAATGTAGGAATATCACATCTTGTATCTTGCCCACACACGCATCAACAAAACAGAGCTGCCGAGCGCAAGCACCGCCACATTGTTGAAGTAGGCCTCTCACTCTTAGCACGTGCATCCATGCCTCTTAAGTTTTGGGATGAATCTTTTGCGACCGCTGCATATCTCATTAATAGAACACCTTCTCGAGATATTTCCTACAAAACCCCAGCAGAGAAACTTTTTGGAACATAACCAAATTATTCTCAGATGAGAGTTTTCGGGTGTGCGTGTTGGCCTAACTTAAGGGCATATAACACACATAAACTCTCCTTCAGATCCAAAAGGTGTGTATTCTTGGGGTATAGTCCTCTTCATAAAGGGTATAAGTGTCTTGATCATACTAGCGGTCGCATCTATATTTCACGAGATGTTGTTTTTGACGAGACCATATTACCTTTTTGAAAGCCTCAGTCCAAATGGTGGAGCATGCCTAAAATCCAAGCTATGTCTCCTTCATCCCATGTTGTTAAATCCAACAGGAGAGCAAGTATAATGTTTTCAACAAAATGGTTCTCTTGATCTGACTAATCCGGGTGAATTTTTTGACCAGGAAAGTGGAAATAGTGTCGTTGTGCAGGAAACAAGACGAAATATGGAACAAAACAGCGTCAGCACGAATCCTGGTGAAGATTTGCCTGGCACTGAGAATTTCTATGCCGCTGCAACCTCTGCAGGAGGTACAGCTGCATCTTCATGGAATTCCATACCAGAGGTTCAGGCGGCAGAATCCTCGCCAGTGCCAACAAATTGCGAGGCGGAAAATCATTCGAATCAGAACCGTGCAGGTGCGTTGGGACGCGTTGTGCGGGATCTTCTATGGCACCGCAACAGGGATCTTCCGCACCAACAGCAGAGACCGGATCATTTATGCCATCTGACGCACGGGAGGATCCCGCCCCAGGATCTTCTGCGGATAATATGCACCAGATGTCTATTAATCAACCTTCTCGCCCAGTAACCCGCCTGCAGAACAATATTTCTAAGCCCAAACACTTTGGTGATGATTTTGTGTGCCTACTTACCACCACGGGGGAACCAACATGTCTACAACAGGCCTTAGAAGACAGCAAGTGGAAGAAGGCTATGGACATGGAATATCAAGCTCTTCACAAGAACAAAACATGGGACCTTGTTCCAAGAAAAGGTATAACAAATATAATTGATTGTAAATGTGTATAAAAAATCAAAAGACATGCAGATGGGACTTTTGATCGATACAAGGCTCGTCTTGTGGCCAAGGGGTTCAAGCAAAGGTATAGAATTGATTATGAGGACACTTTTAGTCTAGTTGTGAAGGCTGCTACTATTAGAATTGTGTTATCTCTGGCTGTGTCAAAAGGATGGTGCCTGAGGCAACTTGATGTTCAAAATACATTTCCCCATGGCACGCTTGAGGAGGCAGTTTATATGAGCCAACCCCCCGGGTATGAAAATCCAACTTGTCCTGATTATGTATGCAAATTAGATAAAGCAATCTATGGGTTAAAACAAGCACCAAGAGCGTGGTACTTTAGATTAAGTTCAAGACTTTTGCAGCTTGGCTTGTAACCGCAAAAGGAGATACATCACTGTTTATATTTAACAAGGATAAGGTGACTATATTCTTGCTTATTTCTGTGGATGACATAGTGGTGGCAAGCTCCTCTGTAAGGCTGTCGAAGCACTGTTAGCAAGTCTGAGAGCAGACTTCGCCATCAAGGACCTTGGTGCACTTCATTATTTTTTAGGTATAGAAGTCGTACAAACCAGTGAAGGAATTCTGCTGCGCCAGAAAAAGTATGCAACTAAAATATTGAGGAAGGCTGGTATGATGAAGTGCAAAGCAGTGAGTACTCCATTACCACCACAGTGAAATATTATAAATATGTTGGGGAACCGCTAGGACCAGAAGAGACAACAAAATATAGGAGTCTTGTGGGTGCCTTGCAGTATCTCACTCTGACAAGGCCCGACTTGACTTTCTCAATCAACAAAGCGTGTCCATTTCTACACTCTCCTACAACAAATCATATGGTAGCTGTAAAGAGAATGCTACGGTATGTGCAAGGAACAATCAATATGGGGATTCAGTTTCTAAAGAATAGCTCATTAAAAATCAACACATTCTTGAACGCTGATTGGGCAGGGTGCTCAGATGATTGGAGATCAATAGGAGGCTTTGCTATTTTCTTAGGCTCAAATTTGATTTCATGGAATGCAAGGAAGCAACTTACAGTGTCAAGGGCGATTATAGAAGCAGAGTATAAGTCTTTAGCAAACGCGACTGCAAAAATTATTTGGGTCCAAACTATTTTGAAAGAGTTGGGTTTACCACAACAAGAAGTTGCTTGTCTCTGGTGCAATAATTTGGGAGCCACCTGTTTGTCAGCAAATCTTGTGTTTCATGCTCGGACCAAACATATAGAAATTGATTACCACTTTGTGAGAGAATGAATGGCAAATAAGCTGTTGCAGATTGGGTTTGTAGGCTCAAAAGACCAGATCGCTGATTGTTTCACTAAAGCTCTACCCGTCCATAAGATGATCGAGTTCCGGTACAATCTCAATATGGTAAAGTGAGATTGATGGGAGGTGTTGAAATACGTACAAGACTTAAAGATCAAGTAAATAATCAAAATTACGTAGAATATTGATCTGATGTAATCTATTTCCTATTCTTTTTTTGTTTTTCCTTATCTGATCGTGTACGTGCCTGGTTCCCTAATCTCATGTGATCATAACCGATTGTATGTCATCGATCTAAACAATTCCTTGTATGGTTTTCTTCTATATAAACATGCAACCTACCGTGGTCAGGCCATTAGCGGTAGTTCACCCATGTTTACAAAGTGGAGGCGCATATACCATGAGGCATCATGCCTCTTTCTGCTAGGCGCGCCGTGTATGCCTTGAGTGTCATAAATGTTTGTCCCCGCCATCTGACCCTTGATAGAAATCTATTTGGAGAGCTGCAAGTTGGGAGCATCTAAGGGGAAGCGCAGGGGGTAGTTGGAGTAACATGCACATACTGGACAAGGGGCGCAAGGGATGCTGCCAATCTGGACGTGCTTGGGTGGCGCTTCTTTGTGGAGGGGAGGCTGGTTTGCGTGTGTGTGTTGGGGGGGGGGGGGGGGGGGGGGGGGTTCCTTTGCTTCTTTCTACGCAGTTCAGTCCACTGGGATTCTTCTTCCTGGTACCATTCCCGACAGTCACGTTGCCAATTAGGTCCGTCATCTCGCCTTAGAAAGAAGTAGACATCAAAGGACTCTGTGGTGATTCTTTCCAGCGATCGAATGATAAAGCCTACTTGCTTGGATGCATCCGTAAAGCGGTAATGCCATTTTTTAAAACTGAACAAGGAACCCCTAAGGGATTCCTCGTAACGCTGCATGGAGAGCCCACTCCACCGAGCTCTCAGTGAGCCGAAAGGTGTATCGACGAAAGACCCCTAGTAGAAAGAATGCACCCGAAGTTGAAGAAGATAGGTGGTGGACTGAGGATTTGAAGCGAGAGAGAACATGTTTTTGAGGGAAATTTGGAATTCTGCTATTTCCAACACTGGGGTTTGCCAGAATACTATCCCCAATATGGGACACGCTCAAATACCATTATAATGGTGTGAGACTTGCTCTTTTACAATTGTAGGTGGATTATACTACTAATTAGCCCTTTTTATAGATAAACATTTCAGAAATGACCAAAATACCCTTAATGTGTCTAAAAATATAAAAAAACAGAAAATTCAGAAATAAATAGGAAAAAAATAAAATGGAAAAATAACTGAAAAAAATATATCTCAGAAAATTAAAAAAAAAAGTCTTTTGCTAAAAATAAAGAAAATTACACAGAAAATATAAATAAAATCAGAAAAAAATTCCTCTGCTTCTTTCTACACAGTTCCGTCCACTGGGATTCTTCTTCCTGGTACCATTCCCGACAGTCACATTGCCAATTAGGTCCGTCATCTCGCCTTAGAAAGAAGTAGACATCAAAGGACTCTGTGGTGATTATTTCCAGTGATCGAATGATAAAGCCTACTTGCTTGGATGCAACCGCAAAGCGGTAATGCCGTTCCTTTTGAAACTGAACAAGGAACCCAATTAGAAAAATAGTGCATATTTATTTCAGAAAAAATAAAAAAAAAGTTCTCAGAAAATTATATAAAAAATAGCAAAATTATACAGAAAATAGAAATAAATTGTCAAAAATATGAAAGGCACTGCATTATTCGTTTACAGCATTCTAACTGAAGAAGTGACAGAAAATTGATCTGACAATAGAAGCAGCTGAATCAACAGGTAACATCACTGTTGGACACCATAAGTTCCCAGTACATAAATCAAAGCAGGAGAAAGAATGCTTCCGCAGAAACATCTTCAAAAAATACATCCGAGGCACAAAGGATGAGCTTGTGACCCCTGGTAATGAGACCATGTCCGTTATAAAGATATTTATATCACTATGCTCCCCATTTTCAAAGAACTGTCCAATTTTCTGCAGATTCACAGGAGCTTTGACAGGAAAGGAGTCAAACTGATGATATTGGAATCCACTACTTGATATCTTTAAGTTTTTGCCGGGTTGAGAAAATTCCTTATCCATCTCCAAAAAGTAAATGATTTCTTCACAACACTTCACCAACGATTTAACTTCAAACCGCAGGCTCACCTCCAGCAGAGAGCTCAATTTCAGGATCTAAACAGGCACAAAAAGGAAGACTTTGTAGCTCCCAGAATTTCTCAATTTCAAGACAAAACTATAAAAGTGGTACAGAAAGGGAAAAAAATCAAAGGTTACCTGTGTAGAACATGTATAGATATACTCAAGAAGAGAGTGGAGAACTGGGTAGGATATTGATGGAAGCTCGATGGTAGCTCCGTCCATGGACCTAAAAGAGAAATCTCCAGAAGAACCCAAGACAATTCTGTGTACAGGAACAACCTTTCTTTCAGCGCCAACCACAAATACAGCATCGGAGAAGTCCCAGTTCTCTAGAAAATCTGCAAGCAGCCTTTGCTCACAGTCATCTTTCAAAACGTGTTTTCTGGCATACTCTCCATCACCGTCCCGATCAGCATATGCGTACTCAATTTGGTTCCAAAGGATGCTATTACTGGGTGCTGATGGAAGGATGCTTATGTTTCTGTACCCGACATGGTTGTCCCAACTGGATTGTCTGACGTACTATGGGTAGGGAAGAGCGGCCGTCAGCATGGGCGGCGGCATGGTGGTCTGCGGAGGAAGATCAGGCGCCGACGGCGGCGGGTCTTGGCGGCAGGCGGCAACCACGACAGGCCCTGGCGGCGGCATGGTGGCCGGGCGAGAGTTGAAATGTTGGGCCTCGGGCGGCACTCTGATGGCAAACTAGTGAAGGATATTTTAGTCCGGTTAGAATACTTTAGTGTTTAAGAGATTAACTAGGGATGTAATCTATCTACAATAGTAAACGAGCAAGTCTCACATTGTTATAATGGTATTTGAGTGTGTTGCATGTTGGGAATAGTATTCTGGCGAAGCCCAGTGTTGAGAGTAGCATAATTCCAAATTCCTCTATTTTTGAAACTCACGGCAACAACTGAAGTCCCGGCTTCTGGTCTCGACCTCCGACCTCTCTGGCTCCATGGCAGATGGAGAGGCGGTCTTAGAGCTTCCGCTAGTTCAGGTGGATGGCAATTCCTCCACAATTGCAACCTCCTTGATGGGTAGGGCGATGGCGGTGGTGGGTGGGTGGACGATGCGCGAGGTCAAGGAGCAGAGGGAGAGCAGAGCCATCATAGAACTACTTTTAGGTGGTGATTCCATTCGATAATCTGCATTTCAGCCGTAGCTTGTTGTTTCATCGCTATAAGGACACTACTACAAAAAACAATATCAGGGTCGTCTCGATTTTTTACTCTGGTGGTCCGTTAAAAAATACGCATGTACTGTCGAATGATTCAATAACCGTCTGTGATGAGACAATATCATCGGCGGTTCGCAAAACAAAATTGCTTGGATAAAGATATAAATTTCCATAGACGTACCATAGTAAAGTACCGCCTCTAATGGACGCATTTATCACAAGCAGGCTTCAAGAAAAACTGCTGGTGAATTTCCATATGTTTTCACAAACATATTTTATTTAAGGACCACCTGTGAAGGATCCGCACGCAGAAATCAAAATGCCCGACCACAGTTGGCTCTACTAAATAACTAGCTGTGAAAAAAAATTAAGAAAAGATTGAATAAGCTTTTATATAATGTAATATATTATATATGTATACAGAATATACTATATATAATACATATACGTATACATATATATAAATAAATCCATAAAAATAGAAATAAAAATAAAAAGTTATCAAACTCAATATTACACAGCTTCGTTACAATATTAAAAATGTATAAAATATCTATCAAATTCATTAATAAGAAATATTAAGTCTGTCATGAATAGCAACTGAAATTTATTTCATACATTTTTTTCCAACATTGACATCTTCTTGCAGATAGGGTTTCAAAACCTTTTTAATGCTTCTTTCTACGCGCTTGATATTTTTTGAATCGATGAAAAGGTACATCTCTTCATATTGATTATATTCCTCTTCATTATCTCCCACATTCTCAACTCCAACAATATTTTGCTTTGCAGAAACAACTACATGCATCTTCTCAGTTCCTAGATCTTGTACATAAAAAACTTGTGCAACACGATCGGTGAGAACCCTCGGGTCATCTTTATAACCCACTTTCTTGAAATCTACCAGTATCAGCTTGTGGTTGTCCACTTCCACACCATCAAGATGTTTGACCCATTGGCACATAAACACGGGCATTTGCTTTCTTTCGCCATAATCAAGTTCCCATATTTCCTCTATGAATCTGAAGTATGTGCTCTTCTGCCCTTGTGCATGATAAGCCTCTATACGAACGCAACTGTTTTGTGCAACACTCTTACTGTCTTGTTTCTTGGTGTAAAATGTGTACCCATTGATGTCATATATTTTCCATGATGTCACCAAAGGAGATGGGCCAAAAGTTAACTTCTTCATTTTTGCCTCTTCTTTAGAGTCTTCATATGGTATATTTTGTCCATTAATCATTGAGTGAAATGGCTTTTGTGCTCTCTCATGATCATGTCCTCTCTACGGCCTTTGTTTTCTTTGCGAAGCTCAATTTGATGGTCCTCGGTGTATGACTCAGCTATAGAGAGTTGTTGTAGTACACCAAAATGTGCACAATGTACTAATTTGTAATCCTGAATGATAAAGGTTTTCTTACGCACTTTACCTCTCACACGTAGTCTATCCTCATGTATTGGTATAAGCACACCTATCAGTATTCTATCTTTGATGTATTCAGCACAACCATCAATCACCTCTTCACTTAGTGTATCCTTCCATAATTGAACCCTATGGGTGAGCACAATTCCGCACATAACCTTTTAATACTCCTAAATATCACACCAATAGAAACATATGATGTAAATATAGTGGCCTCAATGCTTTTATCTGATCCACGAGATGTATGATTAGGTGTACTTGCATATCAAAAAAGGATGGTGAGAATCACATCTCAAACTTGCACATAGTCTTGATGATGTACGATTTTCAAATAGTCTACGTCTTCACAGGTTGTCACCTTTTACGATACTGCATTGAAGAAGTAACACAAATGTGTGATGACAAATTTTATATGCTCTAGTTTGATGAGCCTTGTTGCAATGGTGAGGAACACTATTATCATCATGTGATAGCCGTGAGAATTATAGCCGAATAGCGACAAGTCTTTCCTTGAGACTAGTTTGCTTATATTGGATGAGAGACTCGTGGGCACTCTGACCTCACACAATCATTCGCAATTGCCTTTTTATCCTATAGTTTTAAGTTGTATCTAGTTGGGAGAAGGTAATCCTTCCTGCTGCTTTTGTCTAACGGGTGAACTCTGGTCTGATATCAAGATTTACAACGTCCATACATGATTTTTATCCATCCTTTGTCTTCCTCGGCATGTCCAACAAAGTTCCAATGATGCTGGTAAATACATTCTTTGTAACGTGCATCAAATCAATACTATGGGTCCTCCTAGTATGGAAGATACTTGAAAAAATCAATTATTTCTTCAAAGTCATATCAGTTGTATCAGCTGAATATGTAGTTTTCTTTCTCCTTGTTTCTTTATATTTTTTGCCCTTACTGAAAGCAGTCTGAATGTTCTTGACCATTTCGAACACAAGTTTTCCACTCTAAGGTTTTGGTGCAGTATCTTTTTCACTTTTGTCATGAAATTGTTCTTTCATCTTTTGGTACTTGTGTGTATCTGTCAAGAACCGTCGATGTCTCATGTACACCGTCTTCCTAGATAAAGTGAGGTACGAAAACTAGTTCCATCCATGCACCTTACACAACATTTTTTCCCTTTCATTTGTCTCGATAATGTAAAAATTCTGGGATAATCATGGACGGTAATGAATATCATTGCTCTTAGCGTGAAATACTCCTGCTTGTACTCGTCACATGTACGTACCCCTTCATTCCATAGTTCGACATATCCTCCATTCGAGGTTCCAGAAACAAATCAATTTTGATGCCAGCTTGTTTCTGATCTTGGATAAGAATAAATAAAGAAATGTATTTCTTTTTGTGACACAACCAGGTCGGTATTTTATACATCGTTAAGACCACAGACCAGGTGTTATGTATGCTCCTTTTTTCATAAAAATGAATTCATTCCGGTTGTACCCAATGTGAACCTTACATTTCTAATTTCCTTTGCAAACTGTGGATACTGAATATAAAAAAATTCCATTATGTTGCATCACCAGGGTGTCGACTCTGTTTTTCATTCTTCCTGCGCAGCTCGGAATGCCAACACATAAGTTCAACCTTCCTGATGATTGAGAACAAACACTTCAAGCGATCAATTATTGGAAGGTACCACATCACCAAGGTAAGAATTTTTCTCTTTATTATTCCTGTCTGCATTTTCAGAAGTATCGTCATGTCATCTTCAGGGCCAATAAAACACTTCTTCTTTTTTGGGTCTTATATATATTGGTAACTGTCGAAGTGTTAATGCGGCACTTCCCTCGAATCTGCTAAGGAGCAGCTCGCGGAGGTTCTTGTTCAGCGGGGCTTAGGCCTCAATCGAGTGTTCGCACGTTATGAGAGTATATAAGGCAGTGTTGTTTATGTGGTTTGCGCCACAAGGAGCATAACACCCTACTCCACGATGGATTGTGTTGCTAGTGTGTGTGAATGCGTGTGTGTATTGGGGATTGGATTCTGGGTCCTTTGCAATCGTGGCGGTCCGGTCCTTTTATAAACAAGGTCGGACGCCTTACAAGTGGGGCTCGGGGCGTGACAGGTGGTCATGGGGTGATCTTATCCTAAAGATCTTAGGCTTCTTACATAAGCTTCCTCCGATCGTGGCTTTGAAGACTCGCCATCTTGCCACCTCTCTCGTCCGTAGCCCATGCGCCGTTGCTAACGATGGCAGAGGGTGTCCCGTCAGCCTGCCTTGTTGCCGCAAGCTACCCACTTGGCTGAGTGGGATAGGCCTGTAGTGCCTTCATTGTTGATGTGATTAGTCACAACGGTCTATGACCATTGGCATGCTTCGCATGGTGCACTGGAGGTGGGTGCGCGTCTTCAATGCTTGACTTGGGCAAGGCGCACCATCCCTTAACTCCCGCATCTTACCGTCCAGGGCAAGTTGCAGGACATGTGGCAGCATCGAGGTTGGCCCCTGCTGGGGAGGCCAGTTCTGGTTCTTTGTGATGCGTGGTAGCTCCGAGGCTCTCCAGGGAACGTGGCATCTCCGGACCCTTCGCCGCAGGGGCTGCCTGGCCTGGTGCTTCGAGCCACGTGGCTGCATCGAAGCTCTCCTGCAAGGTTGGGTGAGGTTCCGTCCTAACACGTGGCGTCTCTGGAGCCTGTCTCACCGAAGGGGCTGACTCCCATCCTCAAGGCTCACGTGGCAGTGCCGGAGCTCGTTCTTGAAAATGGCCGAGGTCTGGCACCTTCAAGACATGTGGCGCCAGCGAACGTGCCTCGGTATTTTCATCCTATGTATGAGGGTACCCCGTCTGCAGGGTACTGATAGTGGCCCCTGGGTCCACCTTGGGAGGAGGTGATGATCCCAAAGGTGGAGCCCTTTCCATGTTTTCCCGCACCATGCTTTGAATTCTGTCCTGGACAGCCGAAGCGGTGGGTGCTTCTGCCAACGTCGCCAGTGTCCTCCTCTGGTTGAGAGACTATGGCGACGGGATCTTTGCTTGCTGTAGTAACTCTGTCTTCTACGACACCTTTAACTGCGACGGTTCCCAATGCAGCTATAACACTTACGTTCGCTCTGCCTTTATGAGAGCCGCTTCAGCTGTTTTCTCAAGCGGCTGACCGTTTGGGCCAGTGTTTCTGACAGGGGGCGCATGGCCCATTGTCATGGGTGTTGTGCGTTGAGTGGTGCGGGCCGAACCTTTGTGATACACACAAAGTGATCAGGCGTCACGGGGGTGATCAAAAAGGAAACCTTTGTTAGAGGGGACGGTTCCTTCCTTACTCACACCCCACAACCTGAGCTTTCGCCTTCTCCCTCGAGCGCCCGAGCCTTCACCCCTTAGCCAAAGCTCTCACTTTCACTTGCTCCGATGGCCTCCCCACTGCCACCTTCTCGCTTCCAGTCAGTCGGGGATCTGGTGACGACGAGGCGACTTCTCGACTGGGCGGCGGTAGAGTGCGGATGCATGATCTGCTATGGATCTCCCAAGCTTCAAGATCTTCGCGAAGATGAAAATATTCTCTTCGTCGCCTACGCCACTGTTGGGCTTGCACTCCCACTGTCAAGGTTCTTCCTTGCAGTGCTGGGGGAATATGGGCTGCAGCTTCACCACCTGTCATCGAACTCCATCGCCTTGGTCGCCGTGTTCGTCCACCTGTGCGAGGCGTTCTTGGGCTGCCCGCCCATGGTGGAGCTGTTCCAGTTTTTCTTCGTGATGAAGACCACTGGAAATAGTGTGATGAGTCAAGTCGGGGCCTACTACTTCTTTCATTGGGACAAGACCTCCCGGGGCTACATTGCCTCGTTCAAAGGGGGCAAATGGATCAACTGGAGGGGAGACTGGCAATCGTGTGGACCGAGGACCATGCTTCACTGAAGATGCCGTCCGAACGTCCATCCTCTAACTCTACCACCTGGGAAGCATTCCAGGGGCTGACAAAGGAGTACAAGCCCACGTTGAAGAGGATATGGTTCTTGGCTGACAAGGGCATGACCTCCCTGATGGTATTGGCGTACTTCTTGCTCTGTCGCACCGCCCCCTTCCAGCAGCGTCTGCACGGGGCCTGGGTCTACATTGGCACATATGACCAATGTCAGCTAGATCTAGACAGTCCAACTCCCGAGATGTTGGAGGAGATGTTGAAGGTGGTGACCTCTGACATTGTTGACGATGAGCACGTCTCCATCCCGGATGACTGCCAGCTGCTCCACATGACCACCGACTTGAGGGTCGAACTATGAAGCTTGATGTCAAAGGTCAACGTGTTCGGCCTCGTCCGTCTGCATCCTAAAAGCCTCTATCCGTGGCGGTTCTCCCATCTCCCATCGTGAAGGAGCCGTAGGGGCTAAAGCCTCTATCATTGACTTGGTCTCCGATTCTAACAGTGGTTCTGGTTCCGGAGGATGCGCGGAGGAGTCTGCGCAAATGGCCGCACCAACACAAGTCGTCCTAGAGAATGTGCTGGAGGTTGCAGCACCGGTATTGTCGTCGGGCCCGGGGGGCCTAAATCCATCGTGCGATCTAGGAGGCCAGGGTCTCTGGAGCAGCCCGGCGCATAGGTAAGGTGCAGTTTCATCCTTCACTATTTTTTCATTGTTTCTTTTGCTCTGATGGAGTTTTATCTTGGCTTTTCAAGGCGTTGTCAGCCAACTTGGTGCCCTTGGTGCTTCCACGGGTGGGCTTGGTAGCCCCTACCTTTCCCGAAGCTGGAACAGGGTCTGCTGCACCGCATCCTGCACCTGAAGGTGCACCGGCCTTCAGTGATGTCAATATCTCTGCACCCCCGTCTGTCGAGGCCGATTGGGCATAGGTGGTGCCAAGCGAGGAGGTGCCAGGCGAAGGGGTGCCAGGCGAGGAGGTGCCAAGCGAGGAGGAGGCTACCTTGGTCGTGGCAGCTTCCCTTTGCGGAGCTGACCTGTCCGCCGTTGATGCAGCGTTGACGCCTGATGTCATTGGCACACAAGTTGGCGACTCGCCACTGGTGGCCGGCGATGCCCTTGCAGCAGAGGAGGGGACTTTAGCATCGGGCAACAACGCACTGGTTCCTGGAGCTCCATCTAGGGAGCCATCTGGTCCCAAGCGCTGGTGTCTACCACGGTGTCGGCGGTACGGGCGGAGAGGCAGCCGTTCATGGCGACAGCCACGCTGATCCCTCTTGTCGATGCTGTTGTCGCGGCCCAGTCCATCTTGCACCAGACGCAGGCTGCTTTTGACCAAGAGTGGGATCAGCTTGTGGAGGAGTGGCGCTTGGTGAAACTGGTCGATGCCAAGAACAAGGAGCTTGAGGTGAAGGCCTTGAAGGCCCATGCCGTCGTCAATGCCCGTCTGGAGCTGTGCAAGGATCAGCGGCTGGAGTTGGTCTGTCGCTAAGTTGTTGTAGCTGATGCAGAACGGGACTTGGCAGTGAAGGAGGAGGATGTCTCTGAGAGCCTTGGCATGCTGAAGAGGAAGCGCTAGTCTATGCAGGACTCAGAGCTCGCCATCAAGAGTCGGGAGAATGATCTGGAGTGTCGTGCTCGGGAGCTCGCCGATCAGGAGGAAGTTGCGCGGAGAGAGGCGGAGAGCCTCCATGCATCCCGCGCAACTGAGGCTCAATGGATCCGGGACTTCCTGGCCCATACCGGGGCGGCGTTGGAACCCCTCAGCCTTGGTCCCGTGCCGTGCGGGGAGCCGTCACATGGGGTGGCCGAGCTTCTCCCACCTTTGGACTCTCTCTGCTTGATGTTGGGGTTGGTGAACATCGTCCTTGCGAGGCGGCTGGAGGTCAAAGGAAGGGAGCTAGCTGAGTTGGTGGCCTCCCATGTCTTGGTATGCTTCCAAAGCTGGTACCCGATGATCCCACTGGAGCCGGTGGAGAAAGGCCCCCTTGATAACCGAGAGAAGGAGGCGAGGGCCAAAGTCCAGAACCTTGCCAAGCAGGTGGCCTCTTCATTCCAGCGGAGTTGAGACTGGCAGCACCCAGGCAGAGTGCTTTTGCAACCGGGGATGACCCCTTTGTATGAATAACTGTTAATAAATTTGAATCCATGTTGTTTTGCTTGTAGGCTTGTCTTGTGCTTCTCAAATTGTTGCCCCAAGTCCTTCTCTGTGTAAAGTATTGAATACCTTTTGATGATGTCGTTAGCATTTGAGGTATCAACGCTTGCACAATTGACACTGCCGATTTGTCGCTAGTTGACGTCCTGCCTATGGAACCCCCTTAGAGGCCCACTGGTAGGTGTGGCCAGGTTGTTGGGTATGCCTACCGCTTGAGCGCACGATGTCTTCGAGTGGACCTCAATGGAGTGGGGGAGCATGAGTGCTTAGCCTTGGTGTGGCTTTTCCAGGAGCGCTGAGCTTTGTATGAGTGTTGATGTTGACGGCAGGCCCCTTGGGTGATGCCGGAGCTGATGCTCCAGCATCGCCCACCATCATCGTCGATTCATTGACGGCAGGCCCCCTGGGAGGTGTCGAAGCTGGTTACTCCAGCGTCGCCCTCCATCATCATAAAGACGTCGACGGCAGGACCCTTGGGAGGTGCCAGAGCTGGTTGCTTTGGCGTCGCCCACCATCATTGTAGATGCATCGACGGTAGGCCCTTATGAGCGCTTGTAGCTGTCGTCAACATGTTGGGACGTCAACGGCAATGGCAGGCCCCCTGGGAGGTGCCGGTGCTGGCTACTCCGGCGTCACCCTCCATTGTCGTAGATGACATCGATGGAAGGCCCTCTGGGAGGTGCTCGTGGTATCAAAGAGCACGTTAAAAGCTACCAAAGGGGGTGAATGGTAGATTAAAAAATCTTACGCAGCAGAAACAATTAAATCCCAACCCCTTCAGCAGAAAAATGATTTGTTAAAGAAATTGTGTGTGAGACTAATCTAAACATGTTTCTTTGTGACAAAAGTGATAGATATCAGAGATAATTAAGTCACGAAGACGACACAACAAGAATCACTCAAATCCGTCGAGAGAAACTCATGTTACGATCCGGACTTTGATCCTACTCTGATCATGAATCCCATCTAACCATAACTGCTCAAGATCTTCCTATACACAGATAGAAACAATCTCAAAACTTCCTAACAAACCAGGAACACAACTCGTATTCCTAAACGCAACTTAACTTTCGTGCAGCACACGAAAACTACCATAACCAACTCGATATTTCCTATACCGAGCCATAACCGACTCAACCAGCAGCCGAAGTCATCATTCATTACGATCTGATCCTTCCAATCAGATCTCCCTTCCAAAACAAATCTTCAGAACCACGTTGCCACATCATGCACCGCATGCATACGTGCAAACATCTTCCTTCGACGTCCAATAACTTTCATATGCACTGCCCTTGATTCAATCATCCTGCGCGACCTCCTGACCCGCTCAACCACAATTCCTCCTGAACTTGGTTGTTGGAACCTCATCTCCTTCCTGAGACTAGTCCAAAGGATCATGTCACCAGCCATGACTTGAACTCAAGCAACACCTGGACATGAACAAACAACCAATCCGTACAAGCCCAAGTCCGCGACTTGACTCACGTCAGTTCCAGACACAACATCTTACGTGAGCACCTCACATAAGCATGTTGCAAACCACAGTAAAACGAAATCAACCATATCAATCAAAACGCACCAAAAACTTACCAAATGAATACTAAGCAATCTTTCCAACAATGTAAAGAAAGTTTGAAACTTTCCAAATGAAAAGCAGAAGCACTGTGGTCAAGTTCCGGACCTTGCCAAAGCTAACCGGACCTTGAGATGGAGCTTACCAAAGCTAGTAGAACCTAGCGTCGGAGCTTACCAAAGCTAGCAGAACTGGCGCCGAAGCTAACCAAAGCCAGTCGGACCTAGTGCAGAAGCTAACCAAAACTAGTCGGAACTAGTCAACCCAAAAGTCAGAGCTAGAAAAACATGTTGGAGCCAACCAACATAAGTCGGACCTAGCAAAACATATCGGATCTTAACAAATACATGTCGGAGCTAAATACAAAGCTCCTCGGAGCTACCCAAAAATATGTCAAACCTTGACAAAGAAGTCGGACCAAGCCAAAGCAAGTCGGACCTTACGTCGGACGTTGTTGGAGCTCAGACCTAGAGTCAGACCTTGATGATAAAGGTGTTTGGTAGTATTTCAGAACTTTTTATCATCAAAGCCAATGTATTCACTACAAGCCAATGCATTCAGTACACATAGGTCTCACAGTGCTGGAGTTGGATGCTCCGGCGTCACCCAGCATCATCGTAGATGCGTCGATGGCAGGCCCCTGGTGTACAGGATACCACAAGAGAACCTTGTTAGCAACAAGAGCAGGGCAGGAGAGTGTACTCACTTATTAGTGCTTGTTGTTGTCGTCAACATGTTGGGACGTCGATGGCTGGCCCCTTGGGTGATGCCAGAGCTAGATGCTCTGGCATCGCCCACCATCGTCGTGGATTCATCGACGGCAGGCCCCTTGGGAGGTGCCAGAGCTGGCTGCTCCAGCGTCACCCTCCATCATCGTAAAGACGTCGACAGTCGGCCACCTGTATGATACTGGAGCTGGATGCTCCGGCGTCGCCCACCATCGTTGTAGATTCTTCGACGATAGGCCCCCTGGGAGGTGCCGAAGTTGGCTGCTCCGGCGTCGCCCTCCATCGTCGTAAGGACGTCGACGGCAGGTCCCCGGGAGGTGCTGGAGTTGGATGCTCCGGCGTCGCCCACCATCATCGTAGATGCATCGACGGCATGCCTCTGGTGTACAGGATACCACAAGAGAACCTTGTTAGCAACAAGAGCGGGGCAGGAGAGTGTACTCACTTATCAGTGCTTGTTGCTGTCGTTAACATGTTGGGACGTTGACGGTTGGCCCCTTGGGTGATGTTGGAGCTGGATGCTCCAGCGTCGCCCACCATCGTCATAGATTCATCGACGGCAAGCCCCTGGGAGGTGTCGGAGCTGGCTGCTCTGGTGTCACCCTCCATCGTCGTAAATACGTTGACGACCGGCCCCCTGGGAGGTGCCAAAGTTGGATGCTTTGGCATTGCTCACCATCATCGTAGATGCATCGACGGCAGGCCCCTTGGGTGTTGTCGGGGCTGGATGCTCCGATGTTGCCCACCATCATCGTCGATTTGTCGATGGCAGGCCCCCTGGCGGTGCCGAACCTGGCCGCTCCGGCATAGCCCTCCATTGTCGTAGAGACGTCGACGGCAGGCACCTGGAAGGTGCCGGAGGTGGATGCTCCAGCGTTGCTCATCATCATAACCTTCTTTGTATGTCCTGCACATATAACAGGGGTGCATATTTTTTGCTCGTTGGTGATCTTTTCCTACTCTTTATTTTTGCCATGTCTTACAGTACTGGGTCGGTACGCGGGGTTTGGGTAATTCAATGTGTTAACACCTGGGATCTGGCTCTCACCTTACTTGGGGTGTGAGCTTCCTAGCCCTCAGTACTTAGCCGTAGCACTAGGAGGCAAAGCTTGCACACTTAGGGTACAGGACCAAGCTAAGCAGGATGCATGCTCTGGACCTCCAGCTCAGCGTAGGCCTTTCGTGGGGGAGCATTTGGCACCACATGACCCCACGTAACAGGGCGGTCAAGAGGTCCCAAAACACCTTGCAAGTACCTCAAACAAGTACACCTTCAGAAGGGTTGCATAACTCTACTAGGGGTGATATAGAAAAAAATTCACCAGGTATCTGAAGATAATATACGAAAGAACGAGACTAGATTGATGTTCACAACATTTAATTTAATGAACAGAAAGGGAAGCACAGGGAAGACAGTTATTCTTTCAAATAGGTATTCATAGGAGGAAACAGGTTTTACAATAAGGTAACAACCCGCTCCGAATGGTAAGGGAGGCAGGGTGTTCATGCTTAGGGTACAGGACCAAGCTAAGCAGGCTGAACACTCTTGACCTGTCCCTTTCGGAGCTTGGTTGCCCTAAGTGCCGCTCCCGAGCACCATGATACCCTACACTTTCCTACCATTATGATTATGGGTAGAACATACAAAGGTGCTCTATGTTCCAAGGGTTGGGGAGGGGCTCTCCTTCTTCTGTGGCCAGGCGGACACACCTGGGGTGGGATACTTGTGTCACTCGGAAGGGGCCCTCCAAGCTGGGGGAGAGTTTGTGCGACCCTTCTCACCAGGTCACCCGTCTGGAGTTCTCTACTACGCACGAATCGCTCCTAGTGGCGCCTGAGCGCATGTCGGTAGTGTGCGTTTCGGATGGTGGCGTGCCACCTTGCTTCATTGATGAGGTCGACATCTTCTCGTCAGAGCTGGTCGTGTGAGGCTTCATCGAATGCCCGGACTTGGAACGAGCCCACTACGATTTCTGGAGGGGGAGGACGGCCTCGGACCCATACACCAGGAAGAAGGGTGTTTCTCCAGTGGTGCGGCTGGGTGATGTCTGGCTTGCCCACAGTGTACAGGGGACTTCATCGACCCACTTGGCACATTGCTTATCCAAGCTGTCATATGTGCGTGTCTTGAGGCCCCTGAGGATCTCAGCGTTGGCCCTTTCAACTTGACCGTTACTCTTTGGATGAGCCACAGATGCATAACAAACTTGGACGCCAAGGTCTTCGCAGTAGTCCTAGAACGCTGCACTGGTGAACTGGATTGTGTTGTCGGTGATGATCTTGTTTGGGACCCCAAACCTATAGACAATTGACTTGATGAACTTGACTGTGGACTCCTTGTTGATGTTGATCATCAGAGCTGCCTCCGGCTACTTGGTGCACTTGTCTACAGTGATGTAGAGGAACCGGTACCCCCCAACTGCCCTGGGGAAGGGTCCCAGGATATCTAGCCCCCAAACCGCAAACGGCCAGGAGCGCGAGATCATCTGCAGTGTCTGCGTTGGAATGTGAATTTGGTTGGCATGGAACTGGCACGCCTTGCATCTCTTGACCAGCTTCACGTCGCCTTGTAGTGCTGTTGGCCAGTAGAAGCCATGCCGGAAGGCTTTACCAACCAGCATGTGGGAAGTTGTGTGATTCCCGCACTCTCCTTCATGGATTTCTGCGACCAAGTTGCAGCCTTCCTCTCGAGTTATGCACCATAGCAGTACGTCATTCGGGCCACGCCGGCAGAGGTCACCTTCTACCAGCATGTATCATTTCGCCATCATCACGATCCTCTCAGCGGATACGTGATCCTCCGGGGGGATGTTGTCCTTCAGGTAGTCCCGGGTCTTTGTGATCCATGCATCAGGACTCTGCTGAGCTTCTGGAACTTGGATGTCGGGTGATCTGGGGTCCCCGATGATGCAAAAGAACCTTGGCGGGCCCCACAGTTGCAAGGCTTCCGAGATCGCCAACTCTGTTGTGATGGGCTCACCTTCTTCGTTAGGCCCTGCAAGCCTAGCGGTCGGCCGCACCAACCTCCTTCTGAAGACCCCTTCATGAACTAAGGCTCCTGTGGACTCCATAGTTGACAGGGCGTCGGTGATGGAGTTGTCGGTGCGCGGCACATGGCAGAGGTCCAAGTCTTCAAAGCTGGCTTCCAGGTTCTTGACGTGCAACAGGTACGTCGGGAGCTGAGGGTCATTGCAGCAGCACTCTCCGCGGACCTGCTTGATGATCAGTTGGGAGTCTCCCTTGACCAGCATCTGATGGACACCAAGACTGCGTGCAGCTGTGAGTCCGAATATGAGGGCTTTATATTCTGCCATATTGTTGGTCGCCTTGAAGTCCAGACACACTGCATACTTGGACTGCTCTCCTGTGCAGTACGCCGGCTCCTGCCCCTTGCTTCTGCGAGGATCCATCAAAGAAGAGTGTTCAGTGGGGTCTGGTAAGCACCGATGACCTGGGCTCCGGCTCACTAATTTCCCGGCCCCCTGGGTTCCTTGGTGAGGGAGTCCACTCAGCGATGAAATCTGCTAGCGCTTGGCTTTTGATTGCATGTCGCGGCAAAAAGTCAAGCTTGAACTCCACCAGTTCAGCTGCCCATTTGGCAATATTGCCAGTAGCGTTCGAGTCACGCAGCACCGCCCCTAGTGGGAACAAAGTCACCACTGATACTCTGTGTGCCTAAAAGTAATGGCGGAGCTTCCTCAACACGATTAGTACTGCATATGGTAGCTTGTGCACTTCAAGGTACCTTGTTTTTGCTTCATGTAGGACTTTGCTGATGAAGTAGACCGAGCATCGGATGGTCCAGGATCTCCTTGGGGAATCCGGCGCGTCTTCTTCCATCTGCTCCGGACCGAGAGACTCCATGTCTTCAGGGCCTGGTGCATCCTTTGGGGGTTGGGACCCAAAGGCTCCTTGATCTCCAGGGCTACCTATGGGGACTCGGACATCCTGTGGGGGTTAGGACCCAAAGGCTCCTTTCTCCGGGGTCCCCTAGGGGGACCCGTGCATCCTCTGGGGGCTTGGACCTAGAGGAAACCATGTTATCGGGGCCCCCTACGAGCTCCAAGCCCTGGGGCTCAAAATCGGTGGCAGGGGCCCCTTCTGTCTGTTGGGGCTGCTGGAGATCGGCCCTCTCTGCAACCAAAACCATACTTACCACCTCTATTGTGGCGGAGATGTAGAGGTACAAAGGCTCCCTGGGTTACAGTGCCACCATTATGAGCAGCGACGTCAGTTGCTGCTTTAGCTCGTGGAATGCCTTCTCCGCCTCCTCGGTCCAGACGAATGGACTGGACTAACGCAGGAGCTTGAAGAATGGGAGGGCCCCCTCAGCCAGCCTAGAGATAAACCGGCTGAGCGCTGCTAAGAAACCTGCAAGCTTCTACACGACCTTGATGCGGGCTGGAGGCCGCATCAGCTCCACCACCTTGATCTTCTCTTGGTTGGCCTCAATCCCTCGGTGTGAGACCAAGAAACCAAGGAGCTTTCTAGCTTTGACTCTGAACACGCACATGTCGGGATTGAGCTTTGTGCATGTGGTCCGCAGTTTGTCAAAGACTAGGGCGAGGTTCTCTAGCAATGATGTATGTGTCTGGATTTTTACTACGATATCATCGACATACACCTCTACTAGGTCTCGAATGAGGTCCCCAAATGTTTTATGCATGGCACGCATAAAGGTGGGAGGGCATTCTTGAGACCATAAGGCAAGGAGACATAGTAGTAAAGGCCATCTACAGTTATAAATGTGGTATGTTCTTCATCCTCTCTTGGCATTGAGATTAGGTGAAACCCGGAATATGCATCTAGAAAGCATAACATATCGCATCCCAAGGTTGAATCTATGATTTGATCTATTCTAGGGAGAGGGAAAGGATCTTTAGGACATGCCTTGTTGAGGTTGGTGTAGTCGATGCACATCCGAACCTTACCGCCAGTCTTGAGGACAACAACAGGATTGGCCAACCATCTGAGATGGTGGACTTCCCATATGAAGCCAGCATCAAGTAGCTTCTTGATCTCTTTGCAGATGAAGTTCTATCGCTCGATGGACTGCTTATGAGGCCTTTGTGGTGCTGGCCAGGCGTCGGGGTAGATCTTCAGACGATGCTCGATCACTTCCCAGGGGATGCCTGGAATCTGCGATAGTTGCCAGGCGAAGACATCGACGTTAGCTCGCAAGAAAGCGGCAAGCACCGATTCCTGCTCGCTGTCCAGACTCCCCGCAATACGGGTGGTCTGAGCAGCATCGGAGCCAATCTAGATTGTCTTGATGGGCACGTCGTCGTCGTTGTAGGGCTGCACCCGTGGCGCTGCAGTGTGATTGTGCACGCGTGAGTCTGGCGAGGTCTGACTTGATCCAGCATTGCTCGGAGTAGGTGCTAGGGTCGCTGCCAGCGCTCGGGGCTTCATCAAAGCCGTCACTGCAGCAGCGCGATCTCCACAGATTTTGAGGACGCCAGAGGGAGTCGGCATCTTGAGGACTTGGTAGCCGTAGTGGCTACAGCCATGAACCGGTACAGGGTTGGCCTGCCAATGATGGCGTGGTAGGGGAGGCTAACCTCCGCGACGTCGAATAGGATATTCTTCGTCCTGAAGTTCTCGGGTGTCCCAAGGGTCAGCCAGAGGTGGATGCTACCGTACGGGATAATACTTCCCAGCCCTACCCCTGAGAATGGTCTTGATGGGGCAAGCCTGGACACGGGAATCTTCAGCTCGTCAAAGGTTGCACAGCTGATGAGATTGAGACTAGCCCCACCATCTACCAGGACGTGGTAGAACTTCACGTTGGCGATGGTGGGGACGACGTGGAGGGGCAGAAGCCCGGCTCCCGCCATGTTCTCGGGGCAGTCGGGGGCGTCAAAGCTGATCAGCGTCTCCATCCATCTATGATGTTGCGCTAGGGCATGAGTAGAGGTTGTTGAAGCCATTGTCCGTTGTAGGGTTATGACCGCATTCCTGGATGCGGGTTCCCAAGATCCCCCCACAGATGACATGGAGTGCTTTGCGATGCTTGTGGTCGCTGTTGGGGTCAAAGTTCACAGCCTAGTGAACCGTTTCCACGGCGCGTTCCGGCCATTGGAAATCCATCTCCATGTCTTAGTCGACCTGCTAGATGACCTTTTGTGTCTTGATCATGTCGCTACTCGTAGGCTTGATGAACACCATGGCAATGAAAGTGCTACCACTTTTTTGAGGGAAAAAGCCCCTACCTGGCGTGCCAAATGTCGAAGTGTTAATGTGACACTTCCCCTGGATCTGCTAAGGAGCAGCCCGCGGAGATTCTTGTTTGGCGGGGCTTAGGCCTCAATCGAGTGTTCGCGCGTTATGAGAGTATATGAGATGGTGTTTTTTACGTGGTTCGGGCCGCAAGGAGCGTAACACCCTACTACATGGTGGGTTGTATTGCTAGTGTCTGTGAATGCGTGTGTGTATCGGGTATTGGACTTTGGGTCCTTTGCAACGGTGGCGGTCCGGTCCTTTTATAGCCAAGGTCGGACACCTTACAAATGGGGTTTGGGGCCCAACATGTGGTTCTGGGGCAATCTTATCCTAAAGATCTTAGGCTTGTTGCATAAGCTTCCTATGACCATGGTTTTGTCTTGTCGCCTCTCTCGTTAGTAGCCCATGCGCCGTTGCTGACGATGGCAGAGGGTGTCCCATCAGCCTACCTTGTTGCCGCAAGCTACCCACTTGGCTGAGTGGGATAGACCTACAGCGCATTCACTGTTGATGTGATTGGTCATAGCGGTATCTGACCGTTGGCATGCTCCGCATTGTGCATCGAAGGTGGGTGCGTGTCTTTAATGCTTGACTTGGGCAGGGTGCACCATCCCTTAACTCCTGCATCTTGCATCATACTGTCCATGGCAAGTTGCAGAACATGTGGCAGCGTCGAAGCTAGACCTTGCTGGGGAGGCCAGTCCCGATTCTTCGTGACGTGTGGTAGCTTCGGGGCTCTCCAGGGAACGTGGCAGTTCAGGGCCCTTCCCGGGGGGGGGGGGGGGGGGGGGAGGGGGGTGCCTGGCCTGGTGCTCCGGGCCACATGGCTGCACCGGAGCTCTCCCCCAAGGTTGGGTGAGGTCCCGTCCTAACACGTGGCGTCTCGGGAGCCCGTCTCACCAGAGGAGCTGAGTCCCATCTTCAAGGATCACGTGGCAGTGCCGGAGCTCGTTTTTAAGGAAGGCCAAGGTCTGGCACCTTCGGGACACATGGTGCCACCGTACATGCCTAGTGTTTTCATCCTGTGTGCGAGTGTATCCCGTTTGCAGGGTACGGACAGTAACATATTGGTAACTTATTTTTCTAGTTGCAAGCTCATGCTCTTTACAATACAGAATACAATGGTTCACACAAGCATGTATTTTTGTCACACCTAGTGACATCGGGGAAAGAAGTTTATTTGCTTTATAAGTGTTTCTAGGCAGATTATTGGGATTTGAAATAATTTCTGTCAGAAGATTCAAAAGATCAGAGAAACTACCACTGGACAATTCATGAGTGGCTTTCAACTTTAGTGGTTCTAGGACTGCACGTAACATAGTAAACTCATTATCACAACCCTTTGATTCATCATATAGAAGCGCCCTCGCTTCATTCTATAATGTCTCCATTTTACTTAAACCTTTACTTGTTCCTATAGAAATCAATACATGTGCTTCAATGTGACGCAACATCTCCTCATAGTCAAACTCATCATCATCGTCGTCATCATCATCATGATTGTCACGACCATAATTGATATGAGTATTATCGCCATCAGAACCTCTCTCATCATCATTATCCACTTCATGTATATCTAACTCACCATGCTCTCCCCATATTGTGTAGTTTTTTTAGAACCTCTTTTCACCAAATGAGATTGGATTACTATAGTATCTATCCAACCGATCTTATTTTCGCAGTCGATACATGTACATGATATGTCATCTATATTTTGCATCTTTGCATGTCTCTTAGACACTGTAAAATCAAAGAGCACATGAAAAGCTACCAGAAGGGGGTGAATGGTAGATTAAAACTTTTTTAGCGGAAACAACAAAAACCCCTTGGCAAAAATTGATGTGTTAAATAATTCGTTTGTGCGACTAATCTAAACGTGTTCAACTGTGACAAAAGTAGTAGATATTGTAGATAATCAAGTCACGAAGACACGACAATAAGAATCACGAAAATCTGTCAAGAAAAACTCAAGTTATGAACAAAAGATTGAACGAAGGTCAATCTGTTCTACCCGAAAAAAAAACAGATTTGCAATATAGCAAAGAAACTCGTGTAGATCCAAAACTACAAATCTAATGACCGTGAAATTTTCATAGATGATAGAAAATAAATTTGAAAAGACAACATAAAAAGAATCACGTCAATTGGATCTGTAAAGTTATGATAAAACTACCAAAGAAAGTTAGTGCTGAACAGAAACTCGACGAGAAAAACTTGTCTGGAACAAGTCAGACGAACAAGGCACAAAAGTTCCTTTCAACTACGAATTTTATTGATCAAACCACAAGAGGAACAGCTCAAAAGTCATCTATCATGAGCTCTGGCCTCCCTTGCTTATATAACCAGCCCAAAAGCCAACTCAACTCAAACTAGGACTCTAATCCTACTTAATTCACGAATTGAAACTATCCATAACTGCTCAAGACTCTTCTATACGCAAATAGAAGCAATCTTAAGACTTCCAAACACCTTAGCAACGTATCCCACATTCCTAAAACAACTCAGATTCGTGACCCATACGAAATCCTATCGTAAACCTCATATTCTCCCTAAGACTAGTTCAATGGATCCCGTCACCAGCCTTGTCTTGAACTCAAGCAACACTTGCACATGAATAAACAACCATTACTTCCGAGCACAAGTCCGCAACTTAACTCACATTAGTTCTGAAACCACAACACCTTATGTGAGCACCTCACATAAGCATGTTGCAAACCATAGCAAAATATTAACCACTATGATCAGCCAAAACGCATCAAAAACTTAGTAAAAGAATACTAAGCAAACTTTCCATATATGTAAAGCAAGTATGAAACATTGAAAGGTAAAAGCAAAACCACTACGTTCAAGCTTTGAACCTTGCCAAATCTAACCGGACCTTGAGCTGGAGCTTACCAAAGCTAGCAAGATCTAGCGCCAGAGCTTACCAAAGCTAGTCGGACCTAGCACCAGAACTTACAAAGCCACCAGGATCTAACGCCGGAGCTTACCAAAACTAGTCAAACCTAGCTAGCGTTGGAGCTAACCAAAACTGGACGAACCTTGCGTCGGGCCTAGCAAAAACATGTCGAACCTAGCCACAGCAAGTCGGACCTATCCAAAATAAGTCGGACCTAGACAAAGAAGTCGGACCTAGCCAAAATAAGTCGCACCTTGCATCTGACCTTGCAGGAGAATTCCAAAACAAGTTGGTTCTATCGTCGGACCTTGCAAGAGCTCGGACCTTGTTAAAAAAATGTTTTGGTAGTTTTCAAAACTTTTATCGTCAAAGCCAATGTATTCAGCACACATAGGTCTCACAATCTCCCCCTTGATGAATGCATTGGCGACACCACTTAAAATACGAACATTGGCTTATTCACATGAAAAGTTTTGAAAACAATTTCTCCCCCTATACATATTTCTCCCCTTGCATACTTCTCCCCCTTTGACAATGTATTCAGCAATGTACAAAAGAGAAATTTTAATTTGTAATGAGCACATTATAACATATACATATAAAACAAAGCTCTTCCAAAGTCATACTATCAAGTAACTTACACTATCACATCAATGAGATACATAAAGTAGTGTAAGCCATGCTAGAGATCAAGTGTAATTTTCAACTTAAGTAAGTCATGGTCTCACAAACTTAACTATTTCAAAACCTGAAAGCATGACACTTGTTGCTGCAATTTTATTTTCTTTTAAGCACAAATTTTGATCATATGACATTTGCAAGAGATTATATGTTGCATCTGCCTTATTCTAACCAACCAAGCGAAACCTATGTCATTTGACAATCAGAAGCTTAAGGACATGGTTTTAGTCATACACAACTCCTTCCAAGTTTATATCTAAGTGCAATGATAAGCCATATCAAAAGAATAAGTGTGATGCATGCATATTCTCTTGATCTTTTCTCATTTTTTCATTTGATCATAAAAGCTCAACATGTGAATTGATTCTTTATGATTAAAAGCACTTGTGATCACGCAACAAGTTCAAAACAGCAAGAAAGTTCGATCATGACCAGATTTAGTGTAAGTAATTATTCCAATTACTAGTCATGGCAAAAACTACAAAATGTATAACATGAGTAATGTAGTAAGAACTTTCAGCATGTAAAAGGAATCACAAAGTCATATATGTATGAAATACTATGCTCATATTATTTTAACTTCAGATTCACACATAGACTTCCCATATTCCAAAAACTCCCCCTCAATTAAGGCATGAGGATGCATAACCCCTATTTCACTACGAATGAAACAAAAACGAGTGAAATCCAAAGGTTTTGTAAAAATGTCAGCCAATTGTTGTTCGGTATCTACATGGTGAAGGCACAATGTTTCCTTTTTCAACATTATCACGGAGAAAGTGATACCTAATGGAAATGTGCTTTGTTCTCGAATGTTGCACGGGGTTTTTAGCAATGAAAATAGAACTAGTGCTATCACAAAACAGCGGAACACTATCTAGATCAACCCCATAGTCCTTAAGAGTTCGAACAATCTAAAGAATTTGTGAGCAAGCGCTAGCAGTAGCTACGTATTCAGATTCAGCTGTGGATTGTGCAACTGAGCTTTGTTTTCTAGAGCACCAAGCAACAAGTGAATTACCAAGAAAATGACAAGCACCCGAAGTACTTTTCCTATCAATCCTACAACCCCCAAAATCAGCATCCGAAAAAGCTTTCAAAGTAACGGTTGAGGAAGAAGGAAGAAAAATGTCAAATTCTTGAGTTCCATGTAAGTACCTGAGAATTCTTTTGACGGCTTGATGATGTGAAGTACGTGGAGAAGCTTGAAATCATGCACAAAGACATAGGCTGAATTGTATCTCTGGTCTTGATGTCATAAGGTACAAAAGTGATCCAATCATGTTTCGATATTCTTTTTGATCAACTGGGTCACCATCTTCATCAAGTTCAAGTGATGTTGTTGTACCCATTGGTGTCCTAAGAGGCTTGCTTTTCTCCTTGTTAAAGCGCTTCAGAAGGTCTCCTGTATACTTCGTTTGATGCACAAAGGTACCTTCCTTGATATGCTTGATTTGCAGCCCCAAAAAGTATGTGAGTTCTCCCATGCTACTCATCTCAAATTCTGAAATCATCATAGCTGAAAACTTGGACACAAGATCATGAGAAGCACAACCAAAGATAATATCATCCACATAGACTTGAACGAATAATGAGTCATTGCCATGCTTAAGCACAAAAAGAGCTTTATCAACCTTGCCCATGGTAAACCCATTTTCAAGTAAGAATGTTTTTAACCTATCATACCATGCTCTAGGGGCTTGTTTGAGACCGTACAAGGCTTTGGACAGTTTGTAAACATGATTAGGAAAAATTGGATTTTCAAAACCAGGTGGTTGCTTGACATAAACCTCCTCATCTATGTAGCCATTAAGAAAATCACTTTTAACATCCATTTGATATAACTTGAAACCTTCAGATGCAACAAAAGCTAACAAAATTCTTATGTCTCCTAATCTAGCAACAAGAGAAAAAGTTTCATCAAATTCTATACCTTCAACTTGTGTGAAACCTTGAGCAACCAACCTAGCCTTATTCCTAACCACAACCCCATCCTCACTTTGTTTATTTTAAACATCCATTTAGTTCCGATTAGAGAATGACCTTGAGGTGGAGGTACAAGTTTCCAAACATTATTTCATTCAAAATTTTCTAACTCTTCTTGCATGGCAATAATCCAAGATTCATTAGTGAGTGCTTGTGATATATCTTTGGGTTCAAAAGAAGCAACAAAAGCAGAATGAGTGTGAAAGTTTGGATCGCAAAATTTGGACTTTCTGACTCGTTCATGCAAGCTTCCAATGATTCGTTGTGGAGGATGACTTTTGAGAATCTGGAGGGGAGTAGACACTTCACAAGCTTCTTCTTCTTCATGTTCATCACAAATTGATGAGCTTGCGACTTGAGGACGATCTGGACTAGCAATGGTGATTGTCAGTGCTGGTTAAGAATCAAAATCAGGAGCTTGAACAATGGCATTAGCTGTTGAATTTTTAGGCAGCAGCACCACTTCTTCCTCATCTTCAACAAAAATACTCTCCCCCTACGGATATGGATCCGGACCTACAATATTTGAGCTACTATCTGGGCTAGCTTCATCAAAAGACACCTCACAAGTCTCCACAATTTTTTTAGTGTCAAGAAAAAGCACACGGTAGCCTCTAGTATGAGATGGATAACCAAGAAACATGCCATCAATGGATCTAGGTTCAAATTTATCAAGATTACCATATTTCTTAACAAAGAATTTGCAACCAAAGACCCGAATGTGTGTAAAACTAGGCCTATGTCCAAACCGTAGGTTATATGGTGTTTTACCTAGCTTAACACGCAAGAAAACACGATTTGAGACATAACAAGCGATTGCAATTGCATCAGCCCAAAAATTCTTAGGAGTTTGATATTCATCAAGCATAGTCCTAGCCATCTGAACTAAGGTTTTATTCTTTCTTTCTACGACACCGTTTTGTTGAGGTGCATATGGTGAAGAAAATTGATGATATATTCCATTTTCAGCACAAAAGTGATCAAACGATTGATTTTTAAATTCGGTTCCGTTATCACTTCTAATTGCTTTTAAAGATCCTAGGTGATCAATTGATAATCTAAGAAATAAAGTTCTAAAGTGACTAAAAGCTTCATTCTTAGATGCCATAAAGTAACCCAAGAGTATCTAGAAAAATCATCAACAACCACAAGAACATATCATTTATCTCTGAAGGATTGAACACGTGAAGGTCCTACGGTGTCAAGGTGCAAAAGTTGACCTGGTTCAGTTGTCATGATCATTGTGAGAGGAGTGTGTGAACCTGCAACCATCTTAGCATGTATACGAGAAGAGCACACAATTTCTTTGTCCCCTTTAAGCTTAGGCAGCCCACGTATGCGATCAAGAGCACTAACACGCGTTAGATGATCAAAGCCTGTGTGACCAAGTCTACGATGCCAAAAATATAAGTCTTTTGAATCATTAGCAACTAGAAACCTATGCTTAGAAGAAGACATATCAAAATCAGCCTTAAAAACTCTTCCAAACTGAGGCATGTTAAACATAAGCTCACTATTTGAATCTACAATTTTGCAGCAATTTTTAGTGAAAATAATTCCCAAATTTTCATCTAGTAATTGTGAAACAGAAAGCAAGTTATATTTCAAATTTTTGACAAGTTCCACATCCTTCAAAGTGTAGTGATCATTTACACTAACCGAACCCATAGCAATTATAGGAGTTGAAGAATTATCGACAAAAGTAACATTCTCTACATGTTACACAAAAGAAAGGGAGGAGAACCACTCTTCCTTACCGGTCATGTGGCGTGAGCAACCTGAATCCACAATCCAAATATTCTCCTTCCTCAAGTGTGAAAATGTAGGATCAAAGAGCACATGAAAATCTACCAGATGGGGGGTGAATGGTAGATTTAAAAATTCTTATGCATTGGAAACAATTAAATCTCAACCCCTTCGGCAGAAAAACGATCTGTTAAAGAAATCGTGTGTGAGACTAATCTAAACGTGTTTCACCGAGACAAAAGTGATATATATCAGATAGAAACAAGTCCCGAAGAAAAAACAATAAGAATCACTCAAATCCGTTGAGAGAAACTCAAGTTATGATCGAAAGATCGAACAAAGGTATATTTGTCCTACCCGAGAAAAAACAGTTCTGGAACGCTGCAAAGAAACTCGTGTAGATCAGAAACCACAAATCCAATGACCATGAAATTTTTACAGATGATAGATAATCAAGTTTTAAACTTAACCCGAAAAGAATCACGTCAATTGGATCTGTAAAACTCGAGTTATGATAAAACCACCAACGACAGGTAGTGCTGTCTAGAAACTCGACGAGTAAAACTTGTCTGGAACAAGTCGGATGAACAAGGCACAAAAGTTCCTTCAAACTACGAATTTTATTCAATAGAACACAAGAGGAACAGACCAAAAGTCGTGCACCATGAGCTCTGGGCTTTCTTGCTTATATAACCAGCCCTTAGGCCAACTCAACATAGATCCAGATTCTGATCCTACCCTGATCACGAATCCCATCTAACCATAACTGCTCAAGATCTTCCTATACGCAGATAGAAACAATCTCGAGACTTCCTAACAGACTCGGAACACATCCCATATTCCCAAACACAACTCAACTTTTGTGCAACACACGAAAACTACCATAACCAACTCGATATTTCCATATCGAGCCATAACCGACTCAGCCAGCAGCCAAAGTCATCATCCAGTACGATCTGATCCTTCCAATCAGATCTCCCTTCCTTAATCTGTCTCCAGAACCATGTTTCCACATCATGCACCGCATGCATACGTGCGAACACCTTCCTTCAACCTTCATATGCACTGTCCTTGATTCAATCATCATGCGCGACCTCCTGACCCGCTCAACCACAATTCCTCCTGAACTTGGTTGTTGGAACCTCATCTCCTCCCTGAGACTAGTCCAAGGGATCCAGTCACCAGCCATGACCTGAACTCAAGCAACACCTGCACATGAACAAACAACCAATCCGTACGAGCCAAGTCCGCAACTTGACTCAAGTCAGTTCCGAACACAACACCTTACGTGAGCACCTCACATAAGCATGTTGCAAAACCACGGTAAAACGATTCATCCATATCAACCAAAATGCACCAAAAACTTAGCAAATGAATACTAAGCAATCTTTCCAACAATGTAAAGCAAGTTTGAAACTTTGCAAATGAAAAGTTGAAACACTACGGTCAAGCTCCGGTTCTTGCCAAAGCTAACCGGACCTTGAGCCGGAGCTTACCAAAGCTAGTAGAACCTAGCGCCGGAGCTTACCAAAGCTAGTGGAACCAAGCACCCGCCGGAGCTTACAAAAACTAGCAGTGCTAGTCAACCCAAAAACCGTAGCTAGGAAAAGCAACTCGGAGCTTAACAAAAACATGTCGGAGCTGTCAAAAACATGCCGGAGCTAAAGACAAAACTCACTGGAGCTAACCAAAAGCTAGTCGGACTTTGCCAGCAAATCGGACCTAGCATCAGACGTACTAGGAGCTACCCAAAACAAGCCGGACCTACCATCGGACCTTGTTGTAGCTTGGAGCTAGAGTCGGACTTTGCTAAAAAGATGTTTTAGCAGAATTCAAAACTTTTATCGCCGTAGCCAATGTATTCAGCATACATAGGTCTCAAATCTCCCCCTTGATGAATGCATTGGCAACACCATTTAAAATCCGAACATTGGCTTATTCATATTAAAAGTTTTGAAAACAATTTCTCCCTTTTTGTAAAACAAAAATACAATAAGAAAAATAAATTCTCCCCCTTTGCATACTTGTCTTTAAAAAATTCAAAGTTCACATATTATCTCTCCCCATGCACATATTATCTCTCCCCCTTTGACAAAGTATTCAGCAAGGTACAAAGGAGAATTTTCAAAATGTTATGAGCATATTATAACATATACATATAAAAAAGCTCATCCAAGTCATACTATCAAGTAACTTACACTATCACATCAATGAGATACATAAAGTAGTGTAAGTCATGCTAGAGATCAAATGTAATTTTCAATTTAAGCAAGTCATGATCTCACAAACTTAACTATTTCAATACATGAAAGCATGACAATTGTTGCTGCATTTTATTATTTTTCAAGGCACAAATTTAGATCATATGATATTTGCAAGAGATTGTATGCGCATCTGCCTTATTCTAACCACCCAAGCTAAGCCTATGTCATTTGACAATTAGAAGCTTAAGGACATGGTTTTAGTCATACACAACTTCTTCCAAGTTCATATCTAAGTGCAATGATAAGCCATCTCAAAAGAAGAAGTGTGATGCATGCATATTCTCTTGATCTTTTCTCAACTTATATTTGTACACAAAATCTCAACATGTGAGTTGATTACTTGATTAATTTTTTATGATTAAAAGCACTTGTGAGCATACAACAAGTTCAAAACAGCAAGAAAGTTTGACCATGACCAGATTTAGTGTAAGTAATTATTCAAATTACTAGACATGGCAAAAACTACAAAATGTATAACAGGAGTAATGTAGTAAGAACTTTCAGCATGTAAAAGCAATCACAAAGTCATATATGTATGAAATACTATGCTCATATTATTTTAAGTTCAGATTCATACATAGACTTTCCAAGTTTGAAAAATCCCCCTCAATTTAAGCCATGAGGATGCATAACCCCTATTTCACTATGAATGAAACAAAAATGAGTGAAATCCAAAGGTTTTGTAAAAATGTCAGTCAATTGTTGTTCGGTATCTACATGGTGAAGCACAATTTTTCCTTTTTCAACATTATCATGGAGAAAGTGATATCTAATATCAATGTGCTTAGTTCTAGAATGTTGCACAGGATTTTTAGCAATGCAAATGGCACTAGTGTTATCACAAAACAGTGGAACACTATCTAGATCAACCCCATAGTCCTTAAGTCTTTGAACAATCCAAAAAATTTGTGAGCAAGCACTAGCAGCAGCTACATATTCAGATTCGGCTTTGGATTGTGCAACTGAATTTTGTTTTCTAGAGGACCAAGCAACAAGTGAATTACCAAGAAAATGACAAGCACCGGAAGTACTTTTCCTATCAATCCTACAACATCCAAAATCAGCATCAGAAAAAGCTTTCAAAGTAACGGTTGAGGAAGAAGGAAGAAAAATGCCAAATTATTGAGTTCCATGTAAGTACCTGAGAATCCTTTTGTCGGCTTGACGATGTGAAACACGTGGGGAGGCTTGAAATCGTTCACAAAGACATACGCTGAATTGTATGTCCGGTCTTGATGTCGTGAGATACAAAAGTGATCCGATCATGCTTCTATATTCTTTTTGATCCACGGGTTCACCATCTTCATCAAGTTCAAGTGTTGTTGTTGTTCCCATTGGTGTCCGAAGAGGCTTGCTTTTGTCCATGTTGAAGTGCTTTAGGAGGTCTTTTGTATACTTCGTTTGATGCACAAAGGTACCCTCCTTGGTTTGTTTGATTTGCAGCCCCAAAAAGTACGTGAGTTCTCCCATCATACTCATCTCAAATTCTGAACTCATCATAGCTGAAAACTTGGACACAAGATCATGAGAAGCACAACCAAAGATAATATCATCCACATACACTTGAACGAATAATCAGTCATTGCCATGCTTAAGCACAAAAAGAGTTTTATCAACCTTGCCCATGGTAAACCCCTTTTCAAGTAAGAATGTTTTTGACCTATCATACCATGCTCTAGGGGCTTGTTTTAGACCGTACAAGGATTTGGACGGTTTGTAAACATGATTAGGAAAATTTGGATTTTCAAAACCCGGTGGTTGTTTGACATAAACCTCCTCATCTATGTAGCCATTAAGAAAAGCACTTTTAACATCCATTTGATATAGCTTAAAACCTTTATATGCAGCAAAAGCTAACAAAATTCGTATGGCTTCTAATCTAGCAACAGGAGCAAAAGTTCCATCAAAATCTAGACCTTCAACTTGAGTGAAACTTTGAGCAACCAACCTAGCCTTATTCCTAACCACAACCCCATCCTCACTTTGTTTATTTTTAAACACCCATTTAGTTCCAATTAAAGTGTGACCTTGAGGTGGAGGTACAGGTTTCCAAACATTATTTCTTTCAAAATTTTCTTACTCTTCTTGTGTGGCAATAATCCAAGATTCATTAGTGAGTGCGTGTGATATATCTTTGGGTTCAAAAGAAGCAACAAAAGCAGAATGAGCATGAGAGTTTGGATCGCAAAACCTGGACCGTGTGACCCGTTCATGCAAGCTTCCAATAATCTGTTGTGGGGGATGATCTTTGTTAATCCATGAGGGGGCAGATGTATCACAAGCTTCTTCTTCATTAAGTTCATCGCAGATTGATGAGCTTGTGGCTTGTGGACGATCAGGACTAGCATAGGTGATAGCCGGAGCTTGTTCAATGTCCAGAGCTGGACACGTGTCAACTTTGGAACTACCAGGCAGTATCACTGGCTCTTCTTCATCTTTGAAAATACCCTCCCCTTGAGGATATGGATCTGGTCCTGCAATACCGGAGCTAGTATCTGGGCTAGCTTCATCAAAAGAAACTTCACAAGTCTCCACAATTTTGTTAGTGTCAAGTAAAAGCACACAGTAGCCTCTAGTATGAGATGGATAACCAAGAAACATGCCATCAATGGATCTAGGTTCAAATTTATCAAGATTACCATGTTTCTTAACAAAACATTTGCAACCAAAGACCCGAAAATGTGTGACACTAGGCCTATGTCCAAATTGGAGCTCATATGGTGTTTTACCTAGCTTAGCGCGCAAGAAAACACGATTTGAGACATAACAAACGGTTGCAATCACATCATCCCAAAATTTCCTAGGAGTTTGATATTCATCAAGCATAGTCCTAGCCATCTCAACTAAGGTTCTGTTCTTTCTTTCTACAACACCGTTTTGTTGAGGTACATATGGTGAAGAAAATTTATGATCTATTCTATTTTCAGCACAAAAGTGATCAAAAGATTGATTTTTAAATTCAGTTCTGTTATCACTTCTAATTGCTTTTAAGGATCCTGGGTGATCAATTGATAATCTAAGAAATAAAGTCCTAAAGTGACTAAAAGCCTCATTCTTAGACGCCATAAAGTAAACCCAAGAGTATCTAGAATAATTATCAATAATAACAAGAACATACCATTTACCTCCGAAGGATCGAACACGTGAAGGTCCTACGGTGTCAAGGTGCAAAAGTTGACCCGGTTTAGTTGTCATGATTACTGTAAGAGGAGTATGTGAACCTGCAACCATCTTAGCATGTCTACAAGAAGAGCATACAATTTATTTGTCCCCTTTAAGCTTAGGCAGCCCACATATGCGATCAAGAGCACTAACACGCGTTAGGTGATCAAAGCCTATGTGACCAAGTATACGATGCCAAAAATATAAGTCATTTGAATCATTAGCAACTAGACACCTATGCTTAGAGGAGGACATATCAAAATCAGTTTTAAAAACTCTTCCAAACCGAGACATGTTAAACAAAAGCTCACTATTTAAATCTTCAACTTTGCAGCATTTTTTAGTGAAAGTTATTTTCAAATTCTCATCAAGCAATTGAGAAACAGAAAGCAAGTTGTACTTCAAATTTTTAACAATTGCCACATCTTTTAAAGTGTAGTGATCATTTACTCTAACCGAACCTTTACCAATAATAGGAGTTGAAGAATTATTGGCAAAAGTAACATTTTCTACACGTGACATAAAAGAGAGGGAGGAGAACCATTCTCTGTTACTGTTCATGTGGTGTGAGCATCCTGAATCCACAATCCATATGTTCTCCTTCCTCAAGCATGAAGCCTACATAGAACCACAATACGTCGATGACTCAATACTGAGGTTAGTCAAAAAGCATTTAGATATCCAGTACTGAGTCACACGACGTGCAGTAGAAAAACACGTGAAAGCTTAGATAAAACAGCAAGTTTATGAGTCAAAGGTTGAGGTTTTCTGTTCTTAACAGTTGATTTAGAAGTTGTTACTTGTTTAGAGTGAAAACCAGTAGCTCCGGAGGTAAAAGCAGAAGGTCCGGAGGCAAAAACTGAAGCTCTGGAGGGAACATTAGAAGGTCCGGGAGCTCACGAAGCTATCGGAACTACCGGAGCTGCCTTTGTAGATTTCTTGCCAAAAGGTCCAGAAGCTACCTTTTCAAATTTCTGACTCATTAAAGCAGGTTGCATGTTTCTAATTTTAGGTTTAGCATGAAAGTTATGAGATCTAGCAGACATCTTATCCTTTTTAATTTGTTTAGCTAGTCTATAACAAAAATCTACGACATGAGCATCTTTATCACAATAAGTACAATGAAACTTAATTTTGTAATCATGTCTAGATGAGCACCCAGCATTAGAAACAGAATTAGAAAGCACTCCTGCAGATTTGAAACTTACTTCTTTTTGTTTAGGAACTGTTTGAATCAAACCACTTCTTAATGACTTTACAATTTTAGGTGGATGTGTCTTAGCATGAGCATGAGAATCAAAACCTAAAACAGTTTGATTTGCATGAGGTGGATGTGTCTTAGCCAAATAGGAGGTTGATATACATGAAAAGCACTAAGCGTGGGTCCTTAATTTCATATTTTAGCAACAAGTTAATAGTGCATGGAAATATAAACTTTAGTTAGCACTATGTCTAAACATAAAAGGTTGCAAAACTATAATTTAAATACAAGCAGATGATCACAATTTATAATATGACAAGTTCTTACTACGTGCCAACACAGTGAACAAGCGGATTCATTTTCACCGCGTGTGCACGGCAGTTCGAACCGATTTTAACCCTGAAGAGAGAAACCTGAGTGAACGACACGTACACCTGTTCGGAAGTGGCGTACGACACACTTCACTTCACTCCGTACGTGGCAACCTTTCCCAAGCCACCCAAACCGAAAGAATAGCTATCATTCCGGACAGTGGGTCCTCTATGTGAGAGGTATGTTACTCACTAGAGGATTTACACCCAAGTTGTCCTCCTCAGCGGCAACGGGGACGGCGGCAAAGACCTTCCACTTAAGTGTTATGGTACATCGGTTTACTAGATCTCATAAACTAGCATGCACACGGTACTGTTCAATACTTACCCAAGGTGACGACTACGACACGGTCCTTAACCGAAACAAGCAACCCTATGCACACGGAACCCATGTCCCGCTACCCTACTATTTGCTCGGTCTCCATTTCATCACGGTGATCCATGTTCTCAAGTTACACTACAGGAAAAGCGATCATTTGCGACGGCTGATTTTATTTGCGACGGCCAGCCGTCGCAAATAGCTTACATTGCGACGGCCCGCCTCTGGCCGTCGCAAATAAGATGGCCGTCGCGAATAAGAGGTTATTTGCGACGGCTTTCGGACTGGCCGTCGCAAATAAGTGGTTATTTGCAACGGCCAACCCTAGGACCGTCGCAAATAACGGAGCCGTCGCAAATAAACCCTTATTTGCGACGGCCGGTCAAACGGCCGTCGCAAATAGGATTTAATTGCGACGGCCGTAAGTCGAGGCCGTCGCAATTAATACGGCCGTCGCAAATTAGGGCTTATATCGGGACGCTCCACCCCGACTCTTCATTTTCCTCATAACACCCCGCCGCCGCGCCCCCCGCCACCGCCGCCGCGCCCCCCGCCACCGCCGCCGCGCCCCCGCCACCCTGCCGCGCCCCCGCCACCCTGCCGCGCCCCCCGCCGCCGCGCCCCCAGCTCCGCCGCCGGCCCGCCGCCCTCGGCCCCGCCTCCGCGCCCGCCTCCGCGCCTGCCGCCCTCGGCCCCGCCTCCGCGCCCGCCTCTGCGCCCGCCGCCCTCGGCCCCCACCGGCGTCGCCTGCCTCCGCCTCCGGCCCGCCTGCCTCCGCCTCCAGCGTCGCCGCCGCCGGCCCGGACCGCTGCGCCCCCGACCGGACCGCCGCGCCCCCGACCTTGAGGTCAGTGCTACTCCCCCCTGTTTTAGGGTTTTTTTTTCAGATGTAGCTAGCAATTTTGTTAAGAGGTAGTAGCAATTAGCTATAGTAGCTTAGAATAGCTTGTATAGTTTATTTAAGGATTGAATCACTTAATTATAGAAGATGTAATAAAAAGGGCATTTGCTAGTGCAGTTTTATGCATACGGCGAAAGAACTTGAGTGTGTGTATGTATGGGAACGATGCCATGTAATAGGCCGTCGCAAACTAAGTCTAATATCGGGACCCTCCGGCCCCGACTCTTCATTTACAATTCCCCACCGCCGCCGCGCCCCGACACCGCCGCCCCCAGCGCGCCCACCACCCCCGGCCCCCCGCCGCCCCTGCGCCCCCGGCCCCGCCGCATCCTTGCCATCGGCCCGCCGCGCCCCGACCCCGCCGCCCCCAGCGCGCCCACCGCCCCCAGCCCTCCGCCGCCCCTGCGCCCCCGGCCCGCCGGCCCCGCCGCTAGCCGCTAGCCGCGCCCCCGAGCCGTCGCAATTTAACTGGCCGTCGCAAATAATTGCCTTCATATGGATTGTTCAATCTTCGAATGATTGTTGATCGAATGAGTAGAAATTGTTGCTCGATCTTGATGTTAATTATGCTTAGTTGTTAATGATGTTGGTTATGCAAATTTGTTGATAATGTTATTGATTATGTAGATGTTAAGCATGCTTATGTTTTGCTTTAGTATTCTTAATGTTTATGTTCATTGCTGCTTATCGTTATTGAATTAAGTTATTAAATGTTCAAATTTTGATTAATTGTTATATTTCTTTTAGCATGTTTAATATTCTTTATATATATAAATATATAAATATAAATATGTATATATATATATATATATACATAAGCGGGTTAAAACGATAATGTATCAGAAGAAATATCAAAAGAGAGAGGAGATATTCTACGCCATATCGCCTGCGGCGAGCATGACAGCGGCGAGACCGAAGCCGATGGCGGTGGTCTTGGTAGCGGCAGAGGATCCTCCGGAAGGCGTGGACGGCAGCGGAGGAGAGGCTCCGGGAGCGAGGGCTGGTGGCCGTGCAGGCACCCACCGATCTGATCACCGGGGAGGAACCTCTTGGAGGCGACCCAGTTGGCGTAGTTGGTCTGCAGGTCCCAGGAGCCGCTCGGCTCGCCACGACTGCAACTGCAAGAAGTCCCACGACCATGAAGGCCACGATGCCATGCCGAACACAATTATCGTGGACGGCCCTGACTATGAAACTTTCAACTCTGACCCACTTTTCTCCTCACTCTCGTTCTCTTTCCTCATTCGTAAATGATTTATAAATGAACATGAGCAACGTAACCTATAGCAATTGATTACCCGTTTTGGATCGGCACGTCTCACATGCCATTGGCATGTGAGACGTGCAGGTTCGGAATTGTCCCTTTTTGGACAGCCTCGGAGTGACCGAGGGGGCGTGGCTTGTGACGAGACGCGGGTCCGGATTTGGACGAGATTTCGGTGGCGTAACCCTGTTGTTCTCTGCTGCACCATTTTTGGGCGTGCAGTGGAGAACAGCGGGGTTATGCTGCCGAAATTTCGTTCGAATCCGGATCACGCGTCTCGTCATGAGCACGCTCCGCTCGGTCACTCTTGGGTGGGTTTAGGATCTATCTGCCTAGGTTGTAGGGCCGTGACATAACACAACAATACATTAACGACAATTTCTTTCGCATTAAACTGCAGAGTCAAACATGGGTGAAGACCGCAGTTGGATGTATACTGGCTGGAAGAGCATAAATGGTGGTCACTCCGATGAGTAGTTTATCAAGTTAGATCAATTTTTGGATCGAGCATTTTCGTTGTCAACGGAAGATATGGTGCGGTGCCCATGTACAAAATGTCGGAACACTAAGTTTTTGAGAAGATTGGAGCTTTCGTTTCACTTATGTCAAAACGGTTTCACTCCACAATATGAAGTGTGGACCTTCCACGGCGAGACTAATTCTCGAGTCATAGCCGAAGTGGATGAGGATGATGATATAACAGAGGTTGATAGGATAGATGAGATGTTAGAAGCTCTTGAAGTGGAGGATCCTCTTACAAATGAGGCAGAGAAGTTCTTCGAGGAGCTGAAGAAATCACAAGAGCCGTTGCATGAACACACGGCTGTGACCGTACTTGCTTTCTTGACCAGATTTATGGCAATTAAGTCCAAGTACTTTTTTTCCATCAACTGCTACAATGATCTCATGAAATTGATCTGCGATATCCTTCCACAACCTCACAAAGCGCCACCAGATATGTATCAGTCAAAGATCAAGATATCTGGTCTCGGTATGAAGTATGAGAAAATTGATGTGTGCCCAGACAACTGCATGCTATTCTGGAAAGAGCACGCCAATGAGAAGATGTGCTTGAAATGTGGTAAATCGAGGTCTATCGAAGTTGTTAATGACGATGGCGATAATGTGATGACAGATGTCGCACATAAGCAGCTTCGTTACTTGCCTGTGACACCTCGGTTGAAGCGGATGTTTCTTTCAAAAAGAACCGCAAGACACATGAGATGTCACAAAGAAGGTAAACGTGAGAACAAAGAATTCTTGACGCATCCGTCCGACGGTGATGCATGGAAGGCGCTAGACCGTTTCGATCCAGACTTTTCTCATGATGCGAGGAATGTTCGCATCGGATTAGCGACAGACGGATTCTCACCGTTCAGTACGAATGCCACGCCATACTCATGTTGGCCTGTCTTTGTCATTCCGTACAACCTGCCACCTGCTTTTTGTACGAGGAACGAGTTCATGTTTCTCAGCCTCATTGTACCTGGACCTGATCATCCCGGGTCACGTCTCAACGTGATGTTAAAACCGCTGATCGAAGAATTGAAAGTCTTGTGGACAGGAGTCGAAGCGTACGACAGTTACAAGAAGCAGAAATTCAACCTTCGAGCTGCTTATTTGTGGTCCGTCCATGATTTGCTGGCATACAGCATGTTTTTCCGGATGGAGCACTCACGGTCGTCTGACGTGTCCGATATGTGCTTCAGACACGGATTGCTTTCGACTAACTCATGGAGGCAAAATATCTTACTTCGATTGTCACAGACGTTGGCTGCCCTCGAATCATATATTTAGGCAGCAGAGGCATGTCTTTCGAAAGAACACTGTTGTCACTAAAGGACCACCGAAGCGTCTCAACGGGTCAGAAATTTCTGATATGTTGGACAAACTGGTGCCTGACGAAGGTCGTCCTGGATATTTCGTAGGTTATGGAGAGGAACACAATTGGACTCACATATGTGGACTTTGGGAGCTACCATATGTGAAGTCGTTGATTCTAATGCACAACATTGATGTCATGCATCAGGAGCGTAATATGAGCGAAAGTATCATAAGCACTTGCATGGATATGCCTGGCAAAACGAAAGACAATTACAAAGCTAGACTAGATTTGGCAGACATTTATCACCGTCCAACTCTTGAAATCTCTGAAAGTGGTGGAAAGCCACGTGCTTCTTTCTGTCTTCGATCGAAAGAAAAGAAAGAAGTTATGAAATGGATGAAAACTTTGAAATTCCCAGATGGTTACGCAGCTAGCCTGAAACGAGCCGTAAATGTTAACACAGGAAACCTCACTGGGTTGAAGAGTCATGATTATCACATTATAATGGAAAGACTCCTACCTGTTATGTTCCGAGGCTATCTAGATGATGCGGTGTGGAAGGTTTTAGCCGAGCTCAGCTATTTTTATAGACAGCTTTGTTCTAAAGAAATCAAGATCGGTATGATGGATAAGTTAGAGAAGGAGGTACCCATACTTTTATGTAAGATGGAAAAAAATTTCCACCGGGTTTCTTCAATCCAATGCAACATCTGCTTATCCATCTTCCATTCGAAGCTAAAGTTGGCGGTCCTGTGCAATATAGGTGGATGTATCACATTGAAAGAGCGCTACGATATCTGAAACCAATGGTTGGCAACAGGGCAAGGGTGGAAGGGTGCATCGCTGAAGCATATGCTCTTAAGGAAGTTGGATACTTTTCAAGTGTTTACTTTGCGGAAGAAAACAATATCAATACTTCGGCAATGCGGTACAATGTGGACGAAACACCCCCCCTAAGCGACCTTTCCATTTTTCAAACGAGAGGTGCCACCGTTGGTAGCTAAACGACCTACGAGCTATCCGAACAGGAAAGGACTGTTGCTTTACTCTACATGTACGCGAATATAGAAGGCATGCAGGAATACTTCGAGTAAGTGTTTCTCCTATGTTTATGTTAATCTACATATTTTGCTACACATGTACTCTAAAAGATGTTTTTTCATGTTCAGCGAGTTCCACAGACAATATTGGCCACATAGGCATCAACCTACGGCCAAACAAGTAGAAGCGATGCGAAAGGAAGGAATAAATGGGGGGCAGAGTTTTCTATCTTGGTTTCGAGAATATGTAATATTCTCTCGTCTTCTATGTATTATAAATTACTATTATTAAAGAAGTATTATGTATTATTAAAGAAGTATTATGTAATATTATGTAAAATACAACCTTGGCCGTCGCAAATCGTCGGGATTCCTGAAGTGTACCCCCGAATTTTCCAATAAGAACCTACAATCTCGCGAGCGGATTCCAACCACTTGACTTCTACCAGTCACCAACAATTAGCAAACAATAAACGGCTTATGATCAAACCGGGGCTTAACTTGACCAAAGTTAGTAGATATGTTAGTAGTACTCCAAGTCCATCCGCTAGTCTTCACAAGCTTGCTGCGAACCCTTGATCACTTGAGTCCCTACCGTTACGTCAAAATTATGCAATATGTCAAAATAGGCATGTTAATCATGACATACGCAAAAGAAAGAATTAGACTAGTCATAGAAGTGTGGTGACTTGTGTAGGTTGGGAGGTTAAGGAATTTACTAGGTGGTGTTTTTATTTCAGGTCCTAAGTTCTTAAGAATTTCCAACATTTATGCATAATTTCTCATTCACGCCTAACTGGGACATTAAGCAACTTCTTATCATGAAAATAACGTACATCAGTTAGTATGGATCTAATTATACCCAGAAGGGTTCTACTGTGCTAATGGAACTTATGATAGGCTTTTATGTCCATTGATCAGATTATTTCATTAATTATCCAGTTATACGTTCCTAATGTTAGTTATAGAAAAATATTCCATCAACAAAGGATTATATGTCATCTCGGGCTGAACATCTTTACTACAGGTCACAGGGCATGTGAGGATATACTCAGCACATTTTTGGAACTTTCTAAGAACTCTAGCTCTCATAATTAATTTCCTAAGCCTTGTCATATAGAAACTATCTACAAAATTATCAGCACTTTCATACAGAGAGAGATGGTTCAGTTCAGTGTATAGTGCTGGTCATGAATAAGCTATCGAAATTGATTTCACATTTTTATGATTTTACTACTATTTGCTACAGGTTTTACAAGTTTTTCCTAATTTCTAGAATTATCTTTCAGGCTGATAGCCCGGGCCCACAATCAAGCTCCCGGTAGTACATCTACTAGCTCGAGTCCTGTTCATCCCTGCTCGCTGGAAAACAAAAACAGCTCGCCTGGGAAGCTCCGATGGCTGAATCTTCAACCGAGCTACCAACCTCAGAGGAGAGAAGCATGGGGAACATGATGGGAGGGTGGAAGACGGAAGAAACTCACCGGAAATACACCGGCAGCGAGGAGCGACGGCGACGAAGGTCTGGCAGCGTCGTACTTGCCCTAGAGAGCACGTAAGGCTTCACTGTTTGCTTCGAGGAGCTTCGTAGTGACGAGGAGAACGCTAGCGAAAACTCCAATCTCGACGAGGAAGCTTGCAAGGTGGGGGAACGACTTCAGCAGCGGCGTGGAGACAACCGGCACTGGGAAAACTCGATTACGAAAGCGTACCGGCGGAGGTGCCGCAATGAAGACGAGTAGGGGTCACTCCCGTCGCGGGGAGAGTTCCTGGAGAGGCTGCTAGCTGTGAGAGTAGGGTGGAGGAGAAGAGCAAGGCAGGAGATTGAACCTCGGTGCTGCTCGATGGTACTGCTCTGCTATCCGTGGAGGAAACTGCTCTGATTCGGTTTGCCTTCAGGAAGACGAAGGATGCTGAGTGAAGAAAGGAACCAGGAGAGGAAGAAATAAAGGAGGAAGGTGGGGGCGCATGGCAACAAGGACTTTTAAGACGAGAGAATTGAAATTATACTACTCTCCATACTGAACTTTGCCATAATGCTATCTTTAACATGCAACACACCTAAATATTATTATAAGAGTGTGAGATTTGCTCTTTTACTATTGCGGGTAGCTTACACTACTAATTAATCATTTTCACAGCTAAATAATTCTAAAATGACCAAAATACTCTTAGTTTGTCTAAAAATATAAAATAACAGAAAATAAAAAAAATCAGAAATAAGTACCAAAATTTTTAAAATGACAAAAAATAACTGAAAAAAGATAATACATCTCTAAAAATTTTAAAAAGTTTTTTTGCCAAAAAACTAAGGAAAATTACACATAAATTTTAAATAAATAAGAAAATATGTTTATTTAAAAAAACAAAAAAAATCAGAAATGAGAAAAAAGTACAGATTTATTTCAGAAATTTAGAAACGATTTTTTGTCAGAAAAATATTAAAAAATTAAAATTACACAGAAAATAGAAATAAATAATACAATAGGTTAAATTTTTTAATAAAATCAAAAATATTTTCAGAAATGAGAAAAATAGTACAAATTTAGTAAAAAATGTCAAAATATGGAAAAATACAAAGAAAATTTTTGAGAGACTGAAAAAAATATAGACAAATTGTACATATACGCAATAATTTTTATATACACAAGTTTACAATAAAGTGCATGACACTCAATTCCATCAAAAGGAGCATTTACAACATCACCACTAAGCATGACAGTCAGTTACATCAAAAAGAGCATTTGCAGCATCAATGGCCTCAACACGAGTTGGCCTTGAGATTTGATCACGAACTCGAGCATTTAAGTAGCAGTCACAACAGGCTTGCTGGCAATGCTACACTTGTAAATCATCATCTTCTGGGCAAGGAAAATCTTCTCAACTGGAATCTTCATTCCGAGATCACTTATAGCAACCATAAAGGCATTGGTCTCTCTCAATTTTTCTTTAAAGTTTACAACACCTTCTTGATTTTCAACCTGTATAACAAGTATAAATAAAATAAGAAATTAAATCCAAAGCATGATATCCAACACATGAAAGAAAGATGTTTTATATGTATATTATACTCATGGGGATATAAACAGGAAGGCAACTAGGTTCCAGAATTTCAAGTTATATATGTTCAGAAATTAAGTACACCATGATTTGAACAAACTGTAGGAACACTAGGAAACGAAGCAACATTGGTGTAGCCCTATAAAAATCAAGTGATGTGTACTTTTGATATACAACCAAGAAAAAATATTTGTTCGTTTCATTTTAGGGATCTGTCATCTATGGACTATAGGTTAAAGCATATACAATACACATTACAAAGTGATCGGGTTGTTTATACTTGGTAGAACAATTTGTACAAACAAGACATGGACAGTGCCGGCTTTGGGCCATGGCCAGAGGGGCGACGGCCAAGTGTATATATATATGGCCCACTGGAACCTCCTCAGCTTAAACACCAAACAGCAGATAGCAGCTCTCAAATGTACATTTTGCTATTTTCTTTTTATTTTAATTGATATGTATCGTAACCAATCAAAACGCTTGTCCGCAAGCGTGTTGGTTGTCTATTTTACGGATTTTCTTTCTATTTAAATCAGACCCGGAAAGAAATATTGCATATATGATATATTGAGAAGAATATCTTAATACTATCCTTAAGTCAGAGCCAGCTCTATTTTTCCATCATACATTATCATTACCTGATATCTCATCATACATTATGGTTACCATATTTACTCGTCGTTATTGAAAGATTTCATTGATATCTCATTAGTCAGAACCAATAATAGATTGTTACAAAATAGCTACTCTTAATAGTTGATTTATGTTTTAGTATATTTTACTATTATATACACTCGCTCTTTCATTTTAAATGACATTGACATCAAATAATATAAATAGATTGTGTAATTTGCAGGTGAAGTACTCTTCCATTCATTTTATTTCACACTAGTTAGTTTAGTTTGAAGGAACTAACTTCAAATAAAATGAAACGAAGTATATATTTACATACTCTCAAGGGGTCCCAACGTCAACCTTGCCCTAGGGCCCTCAAAACTACAGAGCTGGCCCTGGGCATGGAGGCCGCGGGGATTCTGGCCGCAGGGGGCTTTGGGAGCAGGGCGGCATCAGCCGGCAGCAGACCTTCTGGTCGTGGCGGGGCATCGGGCGACGGGGCTCCTGGCGGGTTCATCGGGTCTCAGGTGGCTGGATCTTCGATAGATCGGGGCGACGGCGGTGGCGGACACCGATGGTGGCACAACGCAGCGGGGCGATGGCTGGCACAGCGCAGCGGGGCGGCGGCGGTGTAGCGCGGCAAGGCGGCGGCGTACTAAGTCGAAAGTCAAAACTCGAAACAAACCGATGGATAGAAGAATAGGGAAATTAGGGATTGAAGAAAAAACATAAGAGAAGGGTATTTTGGTCCTTTAGCATGTGTTCTACTATTAAAAAGTCTTATCAGTGTTGAAACAACATCTTGATGGTAAATGAGCAAAGCGAACTCCATTATAATAGTATTATAGTGTGTTACATATTGGGAGTAGTATTCTGACGAAGCCTAATCTTCAGAATAGCAAAATTTCAATTTCCTCCTTTAAGACACCCTGGCCATCTTGCGGTGGCAGCTGAGAGCAGAGCACGCCACCTTCAGTAAGTGCCTTCTGCCTTGCAAGCCTCAGCAAAGTAAGAAGAGGCATTGACAGGTAGGGCTGCCGAATTTTTTTCTTTTTCGTGATTCCTCAAAAATACAAACTTTTGAAAAATTCAGAAATAATTAGGTTTCCAAAAATAATAAAAACTTATAGGATTGTTCTACCCGAGGTAAACTTTATTTTGGTGTAGTCGGATTCGGCTTTGCCTCTGAATTAATTAAATTATGATTTTCCTGTTTCACCTATTGATTTAATTAATTAAGCGACCGAGAAGGGAATTGTTTGGATCTAACTATATTATGACCACTTGATGGACATGTTCGCATGAGATGGATTTTTGTTTCCACATAACGTGGTCTTAATTTGGAGTTTAAAATAGAATAGCAATTCAAGATCAGTATAGACATGAAAGTCGTGTGGTGTTACAGTAGCCTGTCGCGTGAGCGACGGAGGGCGACATGCGGGCAAGGGAGAGCAACGGCGATGGAGCCCTGTCGCGCGAGCAGTGGAGGGCGGTGCGCTGGCCAGGTCGGGCAGCGATGACAGCAGCTTGGCGCATGAGCGGCGGTGGCGGCGGCATGTCACGCGAGCGGCTTAGGGTGGCAGCCGGGCGTTGTGTATACCAGCGCAGGCGGTGGAGATCTAGATGGTGGTAGGTGTTTAGAAGATGAACAGTACCTGTTGTAATAGTAAGGGTATTGGGATCTTTTCCAATTTATTAATATTTATTTTGTAATTGTTTAATTATGTTCAACTAACGGTGTTAAAAGTAGGGGTAAACTGTGGTTTTGATTATAAAAAACAGAGGTAAAATCACAAACTATAAATTTAGAGAGTAAAATCACAATTAAACTTCAAAATAGGGCTAAGACACAATTGTCCTTTTTTTAAAACCGCGTGTGATAATATGTTTAGAACCTTCTGTGAAAGTGCTTTTTCCAGTAATGGGATGACCTGGCCTGGCCTTTCTTTATGGCGAATCAACATCCAAATGAAACTCACGGTCACTTCCGAGAGAACATAACATTCCACTAAAAACTATTAAGACTATGTTTGAAAACACCGTATTTTTGGAGTTTTACAGCAATACTTTGGTATTTGAGATTACTATAGTATTTTTTACAGAATAGTCTTTGGCAACCAACTCAAAAATTTAGAGAGTAAAATCACAATGAAACTTCAAAACAGGGCTAAAACACAATTGTCTTTATTTAAAATCGCGTGTGATAATATGTTTAAAGCCGTAAAGTGCTTTTTCTAGTAGTGGGATGCCCTGGCCTGGCCTTTCTTTATGGTGAATCAACATCCAAATGAAACCCACAGTCACTTCGGAGAGAACATAACATTCCACCAAAAACTATTAAAGCTATGATTGAAAACACAGTATTTTTGAAGTTTACCAACTCAAAAATTATGTATTTAAAACAACGATTTTATCAATACTACAGTATTTTTTGTGTATAGAAAACTTTGGTCCAAACCAAAATTTTTCTCTGTTTGCTTGTTTTTGATGCTTGCTACTTTGCTCTAAACAATCCTATATGTCGCAAAATTGTTGTATTACAAAACTGTGGTATCGAGATACTTTGATAATGTCATTATCATTTTAAAAATTTTGGCTTCTAAAATTTTAGTATTGAAATATTGTATTCCCAAACACAGCCTAAATCCGGCAACCAACTCCAGAACGTTGGTGGTGAAACAACGTCCTGATGCCAAAAAATCATCAATGCCAAAATATTCATAACCAGATCCAAATGTCTACACCAAAAATAAACAAAAGCAAGCACATACCATTTATTGGAGAAAACACTACACTAGATGAATTTACTTTTGGTTAGGGTTGGCACCTCCAAACAGTTTCAAGAGGAAGTCAACCAGTGTACAAATAAAATGGTCAAAAAACAGACGGAAAACAAGCAAACTAATGTAGCCATAAACGGGCAAGATAATACAACATTCCTTTGTTATACATATTCGTCCGTATACAGGTTTCCAGCTTATGTTGGAACGCTTCTAAGTATTTGCCGCAATCACCACTGCACATCTCATTCAAAAATCAAAGACCTAATACACGTAGAAATTAAACTAAAAAGTAACTAATCTGATAAACACAGCTTATGTTGGAACAAAACGTGTGTATCCGCTCCTCTAGCATGTTGGTAATTCCAAAGCACATCTCTTGTTAGCTAGGCAAAACTAATCTGATATCACCAATTCTGAGTCATGCTATGCACCTGAATACCTGATAGAGTTGGCGTTTCATCTATCCCAAGTCATATAAATATATAGTAGTACTCTCCCTAGGAAGTGATACCTGCAAAAGGATCCAATATGACATTGTTAGAAATAAGGTTTTGATTTCTGTCCTCAACATATATTTCAGTATTCTATCTATTACTAACAAGGTTCTTAGACAGTGCATACATGTTCAATTCATTTGTATGGCAACAGATTCCTATCTGATAAACACAGATGTATCATATCATAAACTGGACAGGAAACGCTAATTTTTAAAATAGATATGATATGATCACAAATTAAACAAGAAAAGTTCATGTTCAGATGGATAAGGCTCATACTGAAATTTACACTAGCTGTCCTTGCTTAACCCATACTGATATTTACACTAACCACTTGGTCTATGCATGAAAATGGAGTGCCCAGAGAGCATTTTCGTCAAAAAAAAAATATGCCCTGAATCTAACAGTGCACACTAGTTGTTCAAGATGCCTCAAGTTTCCATGGACTACTTTTAAGGTCCATTTTCAACACAAAAAAAGACATACCAACTGCCGAAAGCTCGCACACATTGTGGGGTCTGGAAAGGATTATTTCTAGACAGTCTTACTTCTGTTTTTCCGGAGAGCCTGGTTTGAACTCAAAACCTCAAGACACAAGTGAAGACATACTACCATTGCACCAGGTCCACCCTTGTGCACAATTCAGTACTACGAAAATCTCATCTAAGTTGCAACTAACTGGCTTTTTATGATTACTGATTACAATATATCTAATAAGTTAAAAAAACTTATACCACCGACAGGGCTAACCTGCTGACAGAATATCAAACACATTCAACCACAAAATAAAATCCAATTAATTCGATATGGTAAATGAAAATGCTATCAGAAAGTTTTAGTCAATTTTCAACACTAATTATGCTCTAGTGCACAGTGGTAGTGTGTATCCACTTGTGTCCTGAGGTCTTGGATTCGAATCAGCCTCTCTGCAAAAGCAGGTGTAAAGCTGTCTAGAAATAACCCTTCTCCATACCCCACAATATGCGAAAATCTTCAGCACTGGGTACTCCCTTTTTATCAACACCCAAACCAATCAATCAACTTTTGAAAGGCAAACTCAAGATACTCCCTCCTTATCTTTTTATTTGACGTTTCAGACAAAGATTTGAACTAAAAAACTGCTAAGTTATGTTGTCCTAACGTCAATTAAAAAGATCTAGAGGGAGTACTTGCTAGTTCCAAGCTCTAGTTGTGAGGGATATCAACCAGGCCCCAACCGTAGTCCTAAAAAAAAGCCCCATACCATGTGTTGGCTTTCTAGTATCGATAGGAACCCTCGGCGTTCCAGCTTTAACAACCTTTTCTATGACCTTAAATGCAATATTTTTGGAATTAATGTCTTTTCCTTGGGTCGAGTTTTTTGTTAACAATAACAAAATAGAAAGAAATGAGCAGTTGTGCAATAGTAGAAGCAGCATAATTGATGGTTTGTGTTGAAATATAAGTGAATTGCCTACCATCCCTCATCAGCTTAAGCTTTTGAGGGCAACTGGTCAGCGCATAGTAACTTAATATGGTATCAGAGCCAGAGGTCTCGAGTTCGACTCCTGGCGGGCACAATTTATAAAAAAAAATAAAATAAAATAAAATTGCAGCCGACTCCTGTTTCACGTATGCGGCCTTAGGAGCCCGCACATGAGGGGAGGGCGTTGAAATATAAGTGAATTGTCTACCATCCCTCATCAGCTTAAACTTTTGAAGGCAACTAGTCAGCGCATAGTAACTTAATAAGGACACCTATTCTTCTCTGACCTGGGCGCTTCAGGTGATCTGCAGCTGCCAAACAAGCCTCCTGGTTATTGCAGCCTGGAGCAGATTGGTCTGAGGCACGGGAGTTGATCTAGGTGATCAACAGAGCAGCACAAGCCTCCTGCTCGGGCTGGCGCAAGCAAGAGGAAGGAGGTGGAATTCTGAGCGCAGGATAGGGGAGGAGATATCTGTTCTGGATAGGTATGATTGCCTAGGTGCAGAACCAAATGAGTAGAAAGGTCAGCACTTCTAGACAGAACTCGGCTAGTTGTCTTTTGTCTTGGCCATGTTCTGTTCGGTGGACTTTGTCCTTATTCAATGGGATACATACCGGGTGGGCAGGCCAATTGTATTTATTGTTGAATATAATCTTGTTTTTTAGAATATTCTAGATAGAGTCCAAATTAGGTAAGAGAGTTTGAGTTCAAGTAGTTTAGATAGAGTTCTAAACAGTTTTAGGGGTGTTTTTTATTTGTAACAGGTCTATATATGTGGAAGACCCCAAAGAATAAATTAAGCAATTATTATTGAAAATTTTGAGTTATTTTTTCGTGCGAATTTCCAACAATTGGCATCAGAGCTGGTTCGAGTTTGGAGAGCTAATCTCCTTCCCCGGGAGGACGTGCTCCCGGGGAGGGGCGGTCGACTAGTCACGTGTCTGCTCGGCAGTGTCGGTGGAAGATCGACGCGGTCACGAGTCTGCTCGGCGGTGTCGGTAGAAGATCGAAGCAGGCGCCGGATTCCTCTAAGCGCGGGTGAGTCCAACACTGGGGAACAGGGCGTCGCAGGGCCGTCTCGTGTGGGGGATTCGGCGCTCGGGCGGGATTCCGCGATTTCGGCGAAATCGCCGGGAATCGCGTCCTGGCAGACTTGGTCCATCGGGGCACAGATCCAATCGCGCGGGAGCTCAATGGACGGTGTGCAGATCCTAGTACAGAGTCCTATCTTTACAAATAGTATTAAACTATTCTATCTTTGTCAGTAGCAATCGCATTAGGTCATGAGTCCTGATTGGTTTTCTCCTCCTCAACTTGGACCTGGACTCTCACATTTTCTTGTGCCTTCGCCCTTTGCCAGAGTCATAACCGGTCTTTCGTTGACTCCTGGCGCTCGCCTTTGCCCCTGAGTCTGAGTGGGACTCGGCTGGGTTGGCCGCCCAGGTGCCTAGCGACATAGGGTTGCTTGGCATTGAAGGTCCATGAGAGGCTTGTGAGTACAGAGAAGAGGACAAATTGTCTTAGGCTAAGTTGGGCTCATTCTAGTGCTCCTATAGATGGACAAGACAGGAGCGTTATCATGGTCTCGTCGTGTGGGGCATGCTCAAGGAGACGTCCAAACCACCAAGTACAGCTCCACACGTGACCGACTGTGGGTTGCACAACCGAATTTGGGTTCGAGTCCCATTGTGGTTGCGGGGAGATTTTGGGTTCAAGTCCCATCATTGTCCCAGAAGGAGGCTTGGCACACGGAAGACAGTAGGTTGTGCGTGAGGCCGACGAGCACGAGCGAACATGCAATGGCAAGCACACGACAGTTGTTGAAGGCGAAGCGGCGACTCAGATAGGGAGCATCTGGAGCGCGTAGGACTCGACAGCCTTCTCCTACGGCTGCTCGAAGGCGCAGGGAGGCTTTGTGCAAAGAAGGCTCATGACACAGTGGAACAACGACGATATCATGATAACTCCATGCAACAAGGACTCGACAACAGACACGACAGAACACGCTAAGGATGAGAAGAGCACAAGTGTTAGGATCAGGGGGAGACTGTTGGTTGACCCTGAGTGTTGTGGGCACATGGTTGCGGCGGTAAGATGTTGAGATTAGGGAGAATGTTAGATGATCTCAAGTGTATTAGGGAGAAAACCTAGTTAGATTGGAGTAAGAGTCCTAGTCCTAACAGAAGTTGAGAAAGAGTCATAATATGAGTTGGGTTAAAGTCCAAAGAGGAGTAAAGAGAGCTTGTAGTCAGGACATATAATGCCCCCAACCCCATTGGATTAGATGCACCTTTCCAGATTTAATCACGAGTTTTCCTAGTTGAGCCCCGAAATTGCTACAGATACTCTGACCTTAGCTAGTTACACCCTGATTTATTTCCATCTAGAACCCTTCCTTTCCTAATCTACTAGAACTCTACTTTTCTAAAATGAATGATAACAATCTTTTCATTTTTAGATCTACCATATCTATACTGCCTTATTTATGGAGCATCAATATTTCCATCTTCAGGACCAGCCATATTTATGATTTTTTTTGCCTTATTTAAGGACTTAATAAACAAGGCAGGAAATCCATAGATATGACAGGTCATAAAGATGAGAATGTTGCTTAGGAAAGTAGAGTCCTAGTAGATTAGGAAAGGAAAAGTCCTAGATGGAAAGAAAATCGAGTGTAACCGACTAATAAGTCTAGCATATCATTAGAATATGATCCCCTCATTATTGTTGATTTCTCTTGTCCGGATTTCCAACACCCGTCGCCACCCAAGCAACCGTCACTAACCTGCTAGGTGCCAGGGCTGGTCACCTAGGCGGACGCCTTGGTGTCCAGAAAACCTTTTAAAACACTGATTGAACATTGTCTTTGTCTCTTTCATTGTTCTGGGTTGTCCTTAACGTAGTGCATGCAGTGTTGTCCAATCGGTGGTTGTCGGATGCCATGGATGATCGCCTCGCCTGGACCAAGCAAGGCAACCGCCTGGAACGACTAGGCTTCGTCATGGTGCCTCAGGCGTCCTGCCCGGCGAACGCCCAAGTCACCAGCCGCTAGGACGGGCGGAGCAGAGGCCCCGAGGGGCGGGGAGAGGAGGGAGGCGCAGGAAGGAGAGGAGGGGAGGCGAGGTGGAGCGCCGCCGCGCCGCTCTAGGGAGGCGGAGGAGCCGTTGGGGATCGGGGAGAGGAGGGTAGGCAGAGGAGGGAGGAGAGGCACGAGCGCTGTTGCGCCAGGGAGGCGCAGTCGCCGCTCGAACTCGCATCATCTGGAGTCGGGTTTTCTGACGCTTAGGGTTTGGACATATTGGGTCGTGTGTGGTTTTTAAGTTAAGAAGGATTTGGAATCAGGTTTTCCATCCCCAGTCAACTTCGACGCCGCACCAATCTCTCCCTATTTGCGCCGCCGCCGCGCCAATTTCCAATCCTCTCCCCTCGCCAGCGCCAATACTCCGCTCAAAGCTCGCCTCGACAGCCTCCCGCCTCGACGACCTTCGCTCTGATCCGCTGGCCCGATCGCTTCGACTCCTGCTCACTGCCCCTGCTCCTGCCATTCATCCTGTCGCCTGGAACTCGCCTAGGCGCCTAAGTATCCCGGTGGCCGGCAGACGCCTAGGCGTCCAGACGCCCTTTTACAACAATGAGTGCATGTGTCTTGCAAATTGGAATTTACCTCCATGTAGTTGGGATTTGTAAAACTAGTACAAACCAAGCAGTTGACTTTTGCATCAACTATAGCCGATGTATGGCTGGTACCTTGATCCTTGCTTATTCTTATTAGTTTGTAGTTGTTTTTCTTAGTTATCTAGCCTGGAGATTATAAAACAGTGGATATTAAACCACAATGATTAGGAAGGATCTGACATGCATCATGTGTCTATAGGATGACAAACTGTTGGACTATATTTGTGTACCTGTAAGTGTTTTGGGCTAGGCCCATGTACCAGCCCACCCTAGGGGTCTATATATATACTCTTCCCCTTTGGGGTTAATTAATCGAGTTATTATTCCCGCTGGCATCACGTGTTCCTTCTCACGCTGAGGCAGTACCAGCTTGAGGACCACGTCCAACAGGATGGCTCCCCGTATGATAACTCTTGGATCAGCATGGACAACGAGATGACTCCCCGTATGATAACTCTTGGATCAGCATGGACAACTTGGTTCTTGCTTGGATCCTTAGGTCCCTCTCCGACGAGCTACACGACCTTGTCGGGCAACGCGGTGGTGGTACTGCGCGTCGGGCGTGGCTGGTGCTTGAGCAGCACTTCTTGAGGTACCGTACGACTCGGGCTCTCAATATCGACGCACGGTTCCAGAACACAGTCCAGGGCGACAGCATCGTCTCCGCCTACTGCGGGGAGATGAAGAGCATGGCTGATGCTCTGCGCGATCTTGGAGAGCCGATTGCCAATAGTACACTCGCTCTTCGAGTCCTTCAGGGCCTGAACGAGCGCTACAACCACCTTCGTTCGTGGCTTCTTCGTGTGGAGCTGCCACCGACCTTTGAGAAGGTCTGGTCTGATCTTGAGCTCGAGGAGATCACGAATGGTGGCCCTACTGGCTCAGGGCCACCCACAACCTTCTATGGCTCTGGGCAGTCCTCGCGGCCACCTACTTTCGGTGGACCACCTCCGAGACCACCTGCTCCGTCTACTGCCCCAGGTGCCCCTGCAGGCTCCGGGGGTGGTAATCGTTGACGCCGCGGGAAGCGTGGCGGACAAGGTGCTGATGCTGGTAGCACCTCTACGTCTACTCCTGCTCCAGGAGGTGGTAGTGGTGGCACCGGCCACGGAGGTGCACCCTGGCCCACACCATACAACCTGTGGACCGACCAAATCTCCATGTGGCCTGGACCGTCCCCAGGCCTTCCTTCTCCACGCCAGCCACGTCCTCAGCCGGCGTATGTGGCCCACCCGGGCTTTGGTGGTCCTGCCTACCCTGCAGGTGGATCGTCGACTCAGACCTACGGGGGCACTACCTACCCCGCTGGGTACTCGGAGCCGCCAGCACTGCTCCAGGAGCGGCCCCTGGGTGGGTTCGTCAGGAACTGGCGTCTTCGTTCAGCACCATGCACCTCACACCACCCGCTACTGACTGGGTGGCTGATTCCGGAGCTTCGTACCATACCACTCCTGATGCTGGTATACTCTCTTCTACACACCCCCTCGTCCTTCGTTTCCTTCATCTATCATTGTCGGGAATGGGTCTGTTCTTCCGGTCACCTCAGTAGTTGACTCGGGATCTCCGGGTTCCTTTCAGCTTAACAACATTCTTGTTGCTCCGGATATCATTCAGAACTTGCTTTCTATTCGTTGTTTTACCACTAATAATAGTGTTTCTGTTGAGTTTGATCCTTTTGGTTTGTCTGTGAAGGATCTTTCCACCCGGCGTCTTCTTCTTCGATGTGATAGCCTGGGACCTCTGTACACGCTTCGACTTCCTACTTCCGCTGCGTCTCCGTCTTTTGCTCTGGCTACGATAGCTTCGTCCACCACTTGGCACCGCCGGCTTGGCCATCCCGGCGTTGATGATATGTTCAAGCTGTCTAGTAGTTCAGTTATCTCGTGTACTAGGGGCACACATGAGTCTTTATGTCATGCTTGTCAGCTTGGTCGCCATGTTAGGTTTCCTTTTCCTATGTATGTGACTCATGTTGAGCATATTTTGATCTCATTCACTGTAATTTGTGGACATCCCATATTATCAGTGTTTCTGGTTTTAAATATTATTTGGTGATCATTGATGATTTCTCGCATTTTTCTTGGACGTTTCCCTTACGTTTGAAGTCTAAGACCTATGTCACTCTCTCACTTCTTCGTTTGGGTTTCCACTCAGTTTGGATGCACTATCCGTGCTCTACAGTGTGATAACGGACGGGAGTTTGACAACTCAGCGCTCCGTGATCTTTTACTCGCACATGGCGTCCAGTTTTGTATGTCTTGTCCATATACCTCTCCCCAAAATGGCAAGGCAGAGCTTATGATTTGCACCACTAATGATGTCATGTACTCCCTGATGTTTCAGGTTTCTGTTCCTGCTCGATATTGGGTAGAGGCTCTCCACACTTCCACTTTTCTTATTAATCGCCTTCCTACCAAGTTGATTCGAGCACCTACTCCGTATTTTGCCTTGTATGGCACCACCCCTCTTTATGACCACCTTCGAGTTTTTGGGTGCGCTTGCTACCCTAACCTTTTCGTCATGGCTCCACATAAGCTTGCGCCCCGCTCTACTCGGTGTGTCTTTCTTAAGTACTCTCTCGATCATAAGGGGTATCGGTGTCTTGACCTCACCACTCACCGTATCTTGATCTCTCGACACGTTGTGTTCGATGAGCCCTCCTTTCCTTTCTCCACTTCCTCCTCTGCTTCAACCGTAGTGTTGGACTCCTTGTTTTTTTAATGACACCGAGGCTGCTACAGTACAACTGCATTGGCCTTTTTCTGCAGGTACGACACCCGTTGCGCCACGCGTGGCCCTGACGTCACCCACTGGGCTACGTGTGACTCCAGCATCCACGACGTCGACTACTGCACCCCGTGCAGTACCGGCAACTCAGGTGCCACCGGCTGCACCTCCCGTGGCCCCGACGTCTCGATTCACTAACCCTGCACTCGTCTACCAGCGACGAGCGCGGGTTGGTGCTCAGGCTCCAGCAGCTCCGGCGTCTCCGACCTCCACGGCCGCGCCACGCGCGGCCCCGGCGTCTCCGTCTACTGTCGCGCCATGTGCGGCCCCGGCGTCTCTGACGTCACGATCTGCGCCCCGCGCGGCCACGGCACCACGGTTTGCCGACCCTGCTCTTGTCTACCAGCGACGAGAGCGGGTTGGTGACCCGACTCCTTCTCGTGTTGAGCCCCCAGTGTACCACCCGCCTTTGCTCCACCGGGACCCGGGGCACGTTCACCCGATGGTTACTCGACGTGCAGCTGGAGTCCTCCGACCTGTTGAGCGTTTCTCCGGGGTTGTCCTCTCGTCGGCGACGCCTCCACCGTCTGCCTCCTCTTCGGTATCGCCTATACCGTCTTTTCTCCGTAGCGCTCTCGCCGACCCTCACTAGCGCCGTGCTATGGAGGAAGAGTATGCGGCCCTACTGGCCAACCGAATGTGGGACCTTGTTCCCCGTCCCACTCGTGGAAATATTGTCACAGGCAAGTGGGTGTTCACGCATAAGAGGAAGGCAGATGGCTCCATGGAGAGATATAAGGCTCGATGGGTACTTCGGGGCTTTACTCAGCGACCTGGAGTGGACTACGACGAGACCTTTAGTCCTGTGGTGAAGCCGGGTGACGGTTCGCATCGTTCTGTCGCTGGCTCTCTCTCGCGTTCTTGGCCTATCAACCAGCTGGATGTCAAGAAGGCTTTCCTCCACGGTACTCTGACGGAGACAGTGTACTGCAGTCAGCCGATAGGGTTTGTTGATTCAGCTCATCCAGACATGGTCTGTAAGCTGAACAAATCCTTGTACGGTCTGAAGCAGGCACCTCGAGCCTGGTACAGCCAGTTCGCCTCCTTTCTGGTCTCGTTGGGCTTCATTGAAGCCAAGTCGGACACGTCAATGTTTGTCTATCGACGAGAGGGTGACACTGCCTACCTTCTCCTGTATGTCAATGACATTTTGCTGACAGCATCCAGTCCAGCTCTCCTTCAGCGTACTAACTCTGCTTTACAGGAGGAGTTCGCCATGAAGGACCTGGGCCAGCTCCACCACTTCTTGGGTGTTGCAGTCGAGGACCAATCAGGTGGCCTGTTTCTTCAGCAGCGACAGTACTGTCTGGACATCCTCGAGCGAGCGGGCATGACTTAGTGTAAGTCGTGCTCCATGCCGGTGGATATCCAAACTAAGGTCTCTTCTGCTGACGGGACACCTATCAGTGACCCGACCGCCTACAGGAGTCCTGCAGGTGCGCTTCAGTACCTCACCTTCACCAGGTCGGACATCTCCAATGCGGTTTAGCAGGTGTGCCTTCACATGCATGACCCGCGGGAGCCACACCTAACTGTTGTGAAGCGGATCCTTCGGTACCTGCGCGGCACCCTCGACTGCAGCCTCCTTCTTCGACGTGACTCGCTCTCAGAGTTGGTTGTCTACACTGACACTCACTGGGCGGGTTGTCCCGACACCCGTCGATCCACCTCTGGCTACGCTATCTTCCTGGGCGGCAACCTCGTCTCCTGGTCCTCGAAGCGGCAGCATGTGGTGTCGCGTTCGAGTGCTGAGGCGGAGTATCGCGCCGTGGCCAACGGCGTGGCTAAGGCCGCCTAGCTCCACCAGCTGCTGCAGGAGCTTCACTCCCCCATCCCTCGGAGCGCGTTGGTGTATTGCGACAACGTCAGCGTTGTCTACCTCTCCACCAACCCCGTCCAGCATCAGCGCACGAAGCATGTGGAGATCGACCTCCACTTCGTTCGTGAGCGGGTTTCACGTGGCGAGGTACGGGTTCTCCACGTCCCGACAACGTCGCAGTTCGCAGACATCTTCACAAAGGGTCTCCCGTCGTCGTTGTTTTCTGTTTTCAGAGTTTCAGTCCAGTCCTGTAGGTGTACCTGTAGGGTGGGGGGGTTGGACTTTATTTGTGTACCTGTAGGTGTTTTGGACTAGGCCCATGTACCAGCCCACCCTAGGGGTCTATATATGTACTCTTCCCCTTTGGAGTTAATTAATCAAGTTATTATTCCCTCTATCAGTCCTCAACACCGGATTTCCAACAGTTATGCAGCCTGAGTTCGACCTCGGTGACAACACTAGCGGCAAGATCAACCCAATGCCCCCTCGGCAGTTCGTGAGGTGAACACGGGAACCGGGTTTCCATACTCACAAGACCAACTACGCGGAGTGGACTATCATGATGAAAATCAAGCTAAAGGTGCGGCTACTTTGGCAGGTAGGGGGGAAAGGCAAAACAACCGAGCAGGAGGATATGATGATGTTGGACATCCTCATTAGCGTCGTCACAATAGCGATGATCACAACGATCAGGAAGAAGACGACGACGAAGTAGGCATGGGACACGATCGCCCTCATGCGGGTCAGGACCAACCGCGTGAAGAAGACGACAGCGCAGCAACTCCGGCGCGAGTTCGAGACCGCTGCCTTCAATGATGGCAAGGGGATCAAAGATTTTTCTCTTCGGCTAAGAGGCATGGTGGCACGCCTTGCAACGCTCGAGGAGGTGATGGAGGACTCATTGATCATGCATAAGCTCCTGCAAAGCGTTCCGGAATGCTTCCAACAAATCGTGATGGTGATCACTACTTTGTTGGACGTGTTGACTCTCACCCCGTTAGACGTAATAGGGCGATTGAGGGCGGCGGAGAACGCGTTCGACACGACGCGACGAAGGGAGAAGTCCATGACAGTCAGTTGTGCCTCACCCGAGAAGAGTGGGAAAAGCAAGTGGAGAAGGAGTGGGTTCCCGAGTCCGCAAGTTCTTCAAAGAAGGGCGGTCGCAAGGGCGCACCAAAACAGAACAAGAAGGGTTTCAGAAGTACATCCATGAGACCAATGCAGGAAGTGCGAGAAGAAGGATCATTAGACCAAGAGTGTCGGTCGAAATCTAAGGAGGAGCAGGAGCTCCAGAAGAAGTCCTACTTGATGAAGGCACAAGAGGAGGATGCCTTGCTCATGGTAAGGGTGGCTTGTTCATGTACACGAGCATCCCACGCGTCCACTGGACAGAGTGGAGGAACGTGTCTTTGTGCACCGCGGCGACGACGACGACTCCAATGATACCCTTTAATAGCTCGAAATGGGCACGACCAACCATATGTCGGGTTTGTGCGACGTCTTCTCCGAGCTCGATGAGAACGTCGTCGGGACGATCAAGTTCGGCGACAACTCGATTGTGCGGATCCAGAGAAGGGCACGATCCTCTTCACCTCTGTGGTCCTCTTCTCTGCCAAAACAGGTGAGCATAGAAGGCTCATCGGCATCTACCTCATCACCAACATCAACAGCATCAGCCAACTGGATGAGAACGGCTACAACATCACAATACACGGAGAAGTGATGCATATATGGGACGAGCAAAATTGTCTCCTCACACGAATTTAGCACAAAGACAGCAAGTTGTATTCCGTCAGGCTCAACATCACACACCCGGTTTGCCTGACCGCACGGCGCAATGTTGCGAAGGGTGCGCTTGACCTCATCCACGGTGACATCAGTCATCAGTGGGCCAATTATTCCGATGACAACTGCCGGAAACAAGATATTCTTATTGCTCGAGGATGACAGGAGCTGCTACATGTGATTATATCCTCTCGCAAGCAAGGACCAGACTCCCGACTTGATTCAGCACTTCCAGGATACAGCTGAATTGGAGTCCGGCAGGAGGCTAAAGGTACTCCGTACTAATCGTGGGAAGGAGTTCACCTCACAAGAGTTCGGAGATTATTGTTCTCAACACGGCGTACAACATCAGCTCATAGCCCCCTACAAGCCGCAACAAAACGGAGTTGTGGAGCAGTGCAACCAGACGATGGTTGACATAGCTAGAAACTTCTTGAAGGCTAAGGGGTCATGGCAGTTGTCTATGTTCTAAAACGATTCCTGATACGAAGTCTCGATAGGAAGATGCCTTATGAAGCTTGGCACGGTGAGCAACCAGCCATCCAGTACCTCAGAACCTTCGAGTGCGTGGGGTATGTAAAGAAGATGCCTATGATGTTCATTTTGTATGAAGCAAGCACGAAGGCATACCAGATGTACAATCCGATGGATCGGCGCGTCCACATCACGCAAGATGTGGTGTTCGATGAGGAGGCCAAGTGGGATTGGGACGAAGAAGCTAGGACTCTTACTCCAATCTAGCTAGGATTCCTCCCTAATACACTATTGAGATCATCTAACAATACCACTAGAATAGGATCCCTCATAAGTATTGATTCCTCTCGCCCGATATCCAAAAGCGAGCACGGCCTGGAAGTAGGGTGACCTATGAGGCAACGACCAAGCGAGTTGACCAGCCATGGTGTCCAGGCTGGAGCACCTAGGCTACGACTAAGCGTCACCTTTTAAACATTGCATTTAACTATGGATTTATGCTCATACAATGCTTCTTGTACATCTGAAGGTTAAAGAGAATACAGTTCAATGACTACACCCAAAGGGGACAATGTGGCAACTGACCATCACAGTTTGATTATAACACTGTAAATTCTATTGTTGGTCATCCATGTCTAAGTTGCAATACATTCCAAGAAAGCAGGAAAACGGTAAAAGAATTGGTGATGTGTTATGATACCATAGTGCATATGACTAAACAAGGCGATTCTGTTTGAATGTCTTGAAAAAGCACCCATTATGCAGCAGGATAACATAGTAACATCTTGACTCTAATTTTTCTTTTCATGTTCATATGAAATACAAGCTCACGACAAATGATTAAACATATCAATAATCCATTGTCAGGTTCTACCAGCTCACAATCCTAATATGAAAATTATATGATTAATTGTTTCATGACATCCTGGTTTTCAAATATATTATAGTGATATCCTGTAGTTGGACTTGAGCTGGGAAGCAGCTAATAAAGCTCAAAACAAACAAGCCAAGTTCAAAAATACGTAAAACTAGTTGACTTGTATATGCAATTTAGAGGGGCCCAAAATGGGACCAAGTTGTTTATGCTGATTTGTCATCCTGGTTAAGATGAATGAAACTTTTATTTGGGATAAATTAACGTACTGCTTTCCTACAACAGGGAAAGTAGAGCAGCAGCAGCAACAACAACAATAACAACAACCAAGCTTTTGTTCCAAGCAAGTTGGCATCGGCTAGAAATGAAACTCAAGCCCGGATAAAGGAGGAGGGGTTGTGATAGGCTTGGCGAGCCAACAATTATACTTAACCATTCTCATGGAAATGAAACCCATTAGGGAAAAGAGAGCAAACTGATTAAAATATCTCGTGCTTTCCAACATCTTGACAGAAGCAAATGATTAATACTGCATATAATTTTTTGCAGGAACAAAATATACAGATAGTAATGTTGAAACAGCAACTGACCTCTGCTTGGCTTGACTCAGTCTTGAAAATGTTGATTTTTTGGATCAGCATTTCCAAGATCATTGACAAAACGAGGCATGTCAACCTCAGATGGTGCGAACCTCCAGGCTGTGCCACCATAAATTGAGTTGCTCCCATATGTACCTGGGTTGTTCCCTTCATATGTATTACCTGATGCAGGAAAGGGTTCACCAATTGTACCACTTGAGTTGCTCCTCCCATAGCCACCAGAGGGCATACCAAAGTTATTATCTCCAGCTCCACGGCCAAGGTTCCCTGACCCAAGGCTTGAAATGCTGCTCATCACATGACCAGAAGAGAGACCTCTCCAAGTGTCACCAGTAATACCAACTTGACTCCCACTTCCAGGTGAAGTAAAAGCATTTGTGTTTGTAGGATTGCTTGCGTAGTTTATATTCCCATTGCCCCAAACGCTCCTAGCCATTGAACCCAACATTGATCCTGGAACATCATTAAGACCAAGGTACCCAATAGGACTACCTAATCTGTTTGAACTTCCATTGTAGTATGAACCTATTTGCCTTCCATTAGAGCTACTGATGAAACCAGAGTTAGCACCAAAAGTTGCACCCATCCCGCTTTCTAAATTCATGCCCATTCCAAAACCTGGGCCAATTGAAGAGAACCCGTTCCATGCACCTGAGAGCGGACCATACCTTCCATCTACCCTCATGCCATAACCTCCTAAAGGATCCGGGTTGTATCCCTGGTTGAAGCCATTCAGGAAGCTCTGAACCCTGCTCATACCATAGTTCTGCCCTCCCGCAGGTGACCACACAGCAGGACCAGGAGACTGCTCTTTTGGAACAGCCCTCTTGACCTCAACAATTTTACCATTCAGCTCATGGAAGCTCTTGTGCAGAGCCTTATCCACTGCGACTTCTGAATCATAAGTGATGAAGCCAAAGCCCCTCGACCTCTGGGTGTTGTGGTCATACATCACTACCACATCGGTTATCACACCGAATTGCTCAAAGTACCTTCTGAAATCAGCCTCAGTAACATTAGAGGGAAGGCCTCCAACAAAGATCTTTCTGGTACGGCCCGGTCCGGGTGACCCTATGCTGCTGGAATTGCTCTTGCTCGTGATACTACATTCATCCCTGGGAACAGCTTTCTTTGCTTCCACCTGAATCATAAATGGGCGATTCAGCTCAATATATGGTCAGAAAATTAACAGCTTTACAGCAGAATTCCCACCAAAAACACGCATTACTACATTAGCAACCAGAGAAGAACAGAGTACCATAGCCAGACAAGAACCAGTATCACAGATGGGCAATTCAACACATATAGTGAATGAAAAGAACATGTTACAACAGAATTCCACCAAAAGTGCACGATTATTGCATCAGCAGAGAGACAAAACGGCAATGAGTTGCGACACGCGATTACCATGCGCCCGTCGATCATGTGCTTGTCCATGATGACGCGCTCAGCCACTGCAGGGTCAGAGAAGACCACGAACCCGAACCCGCGCGCGCGGCCGGTACTGCGGTCCCGCATGATGACGGCCTCGGTAACCTCCCCGAAGTGGCCAAAGTAGTCGCGGAGGCGGTCCTCGTCCGTCTCCCAGGAGATGCCGCCGACGAAGAGCTTCCCGGAGTAGTCTGCGCCCTCCATCGCGCCCACCCTCGCCTCCCCGCCTCTTCCTGCAATCAATCCACACCCAACTCAGCACAACGAATGAGAACAAAAACGCCGGCTTTATCCACGCGCGCGCGCGCACACAGACCCAAAAGCACGAACACACGCCCGCGCGAGCGTCAGCTGGATCCAAGCTGAGCTCGGCGCCGGCGATCGGTTGGCGGCGCGGAATACGCGAGGATCCGTACCAGATCCGGCCGCCAGAAGCACGATCCGGCACCGATCGAGTCGGTGGGAGCAGCGTAATCGTCAAGGCAGCAAAGATCGGAACGCTCACCGGACGGTGGTGGCGGCGACGAGGAGGGATCGGAGAGCTCGTCGGCGTCCTCCTGCGCTGCCTGCAAAGATCTTGAGGCGGGCGGAGGAGAACCAGGCTGGTGGGGTGGGAGGGAGGTTACTTGGCTTCCACCCCCGCGATGAAATCTGAGACACGAGTGGAGACACACTGCGAGGCAGCGGGTGCTTTCTGCTCCCCGCTGTTTAAACGACGTTAATAATGGCCTTTTTGCATTTTGCACCGTGCCGCTTCCATTCATTATTGTGCGCTCCAAATTAGATGGCCGAATATATGAATTTGAAAGGACAAATCCCGCAGATTCCAGGTCTTTATTATTCGTCTATTTTTTTGTCTACGAGATCAAAGGTTTCAAGATGACAGTAAATTATGCAAAATTTATTACAAGGTTCTAAAACCACGAGTAAAAAAGGTTTGGCCTTTTGGATCCATGTCAAAAGGAGCAATCACATAATATGAAGCTTTATGAATATTCATTATAAAATTTATTACCCTAGAAATTCATATTATATGGCTTAATAAAAATTGCATAATGATGAGCACTACTTTACAGAATGAACTTTCAAAGCACAATAAACGTATTCTGTTTATTTTCACAAATACTCCCTCCATTTCAAAGTAATTATCACTCATTAGTTCAAAAATGAACTAGCGGGTGACAAATATTTTGAAATGGAGTAAGTAAGCCATAAAAGGGACTCAATTAAGGGCAAAATCGGACAATTCCACTTGTGGGTGTGTCACACCGCCACTCGTGTTGGGTCGGGTCTGCCCTTAATTGATTTAATGGAGTTCGAGCCAGTGGATGGGTCGCGTTCCCACGAGTTCCCACGGACCCGACTAGCACCGTGATCCAAGCCCCATCAACGAAAGTTGCAATGCCCCCTCCTCGCCGGTGAGGGCCCTACTGTTGGATTTAACAGTACCGAGAGGATCTAGTCTAGTCACTAATCAATTTGGATTAGATCTAATCTTATATGCTAATGACATTGATTAACACGCACCTTCATGAATACCTGAGAGGAGCGTGCAGAGGAGATGGCCGTCATGGCGTTGGCGGTGGAGGCGGCGATCTGAAGTTGATGGCGGCGGTGAAGCCTTGGGGGACCTTCCCCAACCTTCTCCCTATTGCCTGATCGGTGGCCTGAGGAATTTGTAGGCTCTAAGTTGTAGATCTCAGCTCAACTGAATTATAAGGAGTGCCCTTCTATTTATAGGGAAGGGAGCGGTTGAGGGGGCTTCGGTTGGTGTGTTTCGATCAAACACGTAGGGAAGATTTCTAAGAGATTGAGTTGGTTACGAAGTAACCGACTCCTATTATTTCTTCTATGTTAATCTACGTGATCAAATCCTAACACCTACCACCACAACAGTCCACCACCAGAGGGCGAAGACGGCTGGGGGGGGGGGGGGGGGGGGGGGGGGGGGGCAAGGTGATGAACCTCACGGAGGCGTTACCCAAGCAACAGCGCAAGAAGGAGGTCAAGCGGCGTGGTCTCCAACCCCAGGGTTTCTCTGCTCCCAGCGATGCGGGGTTCCCGGGGCTCAAGGTGGTTTCAATTTGCTTCGTAGATTGGTAGCCTTGTTTGTTAGCGGTTGTGTGCTTTGGGTGGATTTAGGGTTGCCTGAGGTGGTAGTAGAGCAGTTGTTTTGTAGATTACATCATCTGGTCGGGTTAACTCGAAATTTGTTTGCTTCGGTGGCTTTCGATGAAATGAAATAGTAAAGATCGAGTAAACTAAGTTGGCAATTTGTTCAAAAAGAGTTGCTTGACAATTTGATAATCTCCATAGCCTACCGGATGTACTTGTTTACATATTCATACCCTCATGCAAGCCATCATAAACTAAATTTATATTTATTTTCGACCTAACATGCAATAAGCGCTGATGTAAGCTGTGAAAGAGTCTGTGCGCCAAAGTCATTTACCGCCTAGTGAACTTGACAAATCAAGAACAGAATTTTGGTAGTGCTCTTTGTGAACAACAACAATAATACAACAACATCGCATGTTGCTTCTTGTCATCCTGCTTTGTTATGCCCTCTCTCCCGTTTCCGGGAATAAAAAACACAACAGTTTCGCAAAAAACACTATAAATAGCGCCAAAATCCTTTTTAAATAAAAAAATCTCTAAGCAAGACTAGCTCAATTGGAAACATTTATTTGGCCTAAGCAGTTAGCTATAGGACTTCAATGCATTATAAACTCGCTTTCCTAGTCCATTTCGTAGATTCCTCGTCATTCCCAAAAAAAAACTACATCCCAATGCGTTCACAAATGCCAATATATCATAACCAGATCAAAATATCTACACAAAAAATAAACAAAAGCATGCGCATGACATTGATTGGAGAAAATACTACACTACTCCTTCCATCTCAAAATGAACTAAAATTTTTGTTCTGAGATGCAAAGAGTAAATGAATTTACTTTTGGTTGGCACCCAAAACAAAGTCAACCGAATCTCTAGTGTACAAATGACATGGCCAAAAAAAAAAGACTGAAAACAAGCAAACCAATGTAGCCATATAAATGGGCAAGATAATACAGCATTCCTTTTGTATACATATCGTCCGTATACATGTTTCCAGCTTATGTTGGAACACTTCTAAGTATGTGCCGCGATCACAACTGCACACCTCATTCAAAAATCAGAGATCTAATACACGTAGAAATTAAACTAAAAATATGAAACCGTCACAAAATGTGTGTATCCGCTCCTCTAGCATGTTGGTATTCCCAAAGCACACGTCTGGTTAGGTAGACAAAAGTAAATAATCTGATATCACCAATTCACAGTCATGCATCTGAATGCCTGATAGAGTTGGTGTTTCATCTATCCCAAGTCATATATGAATATATTGTAGTACTCTCCCTAGGAAGTGATACCTGCAAAAGGATCCAATATAACATTATTAGAACTAAGCTTTTGATTTCTGTCCTCAACACATTTCAGTATTCTATCTATTATTGTTAGACACTGCACCCAAATTCAATTCATTTGTTTTGTAACAGAAGGACAGATTCCTATCTGATAAGTACAGATGTATTATACCATAAATTGGACAGGAAACGCTAATTTTTAGAATAGATATGATGATAAATTAGATGGAAAAGTTCATGTTCAGAATGGATACGGCTGATGGGTCAGTGTGTCACGAGCAGCCCTTGCTTAACACATACTGAAATTTACATGAAAATGGACTGCCCAGAGAGCATTTCCATATATATACACACACACGTTTTTGTAAACACCGTCGAACCTGCCGCTTGATCACCAGCGCTGTCGCTGATGTCATCGATGAACAGGGGCTAAGATATAGAGACAAGTTCACTTAAACTATAATTCTTGATTGTTTAATTTGTTGTGCGCTGGCTACAATATATAGTGACATATTACAATATAGAAACTAGGAGTCTATCTCTAATGTAACCAACTCTATCTTTAAACATGGAAACTAATCTATTAGTACCCTTTTATTCTTTTATCTCTAAATTTAATCTATGAAAACTAATATGGACACCTGTTAATTAACTAATCTGCTGGCTTTTCCTAATGGTCGGCGCCAACCTCCATGGCTCATGTGGTCCTCGTGACATCTTTCTTCCTTACAAAAAACTCGTCCTCGAGCTGGCTTGGATGAAGATCTTCAACTCTGCAATTTATGGTTGACTCCACCGAAGCAGTAGTGTATCCCAGGGCAGGGCCATTATCATCAGGTAAGGAAGCCAGGCGAGGATGCTAACCGGTGGGCCCGGATCTGGCTTGGGTGGCCGTGTCCATGGAAGGTCGCCCGACGTGGTTCTCCAGATGGTCCACAACTGCTCTTGAAGGAAAAGATCTGCATGACGAATCGTGGGAGATCTTGACGGAAAGCTTGCAGATCGGGTGAGAAGCTTGCTGGCATCGCTAATCTGGACGAAGGCCCGATCGACGCAGCCCTGTGACAATCCTGTGTGGTCGACATCCTGTGCGGTGGAGGCGGCGCAGAAGCAGAGTCCGGAGTCGAGGCCGACAGAGGCGTTGGAGAGGACTCCCGTAGCGCAGATCACGTTGCGCGGTCGACAGGGGCAGCCGGATCAGGCCGACGTCGGTGGGCACGACGACGGGAAGCATGCCTCAGCGAGGGGATGAAACTTTCACAGCGTAGACCGTAAGGGCGTGGAGTCATCGAGGAGGAGACGCGGTTAGCCGCGAGGAGGACAACAACTGCAGTGGGAAGCTGGTCGCGACCACGGTCAAGATGTACGCCTGCATCGTGTCGCACAAGTTCGTCAACGACGGAATCGGACGCAACCGCCAGTACGTGCTCTGCTCCCTCCGCTACCCCAACTACGCTGTCGGCCTCGTCGATCGCATGGCAGAGATGATGGAGTCGTGCGGTGGGGGCTGCAGCTTCCTCTTGTGCCGGCTGGAGGATGGGTTCCTCGTTTCGAGCTGTGGAGATGATGTTCGTGACCTTCCTTGTCGAGGAGGCGGATGTTGGTGAGACATCGAAGGCAGGCCCGAGGCAGTCGATAGATCCAAAGACGAGCGGAACTTCTTGGTCTTGTAGGCCACTGAAATCGATCTCAAGCTGAACCGAAGATTGAGACTCGCCCGTCGGTACTGCCATGTATTCCACGCCGAGAGAGGCGCAGAATTACGAATCAAAAATACCATTTAGAATTGCAGAAGTACGCTTTACATGTTTATTGATCTCTTGTACGGACGCGGTGATTCCAACGATCTGATCGTTGAGCATGTCAAACGCAACGTCCAAAACATCGAACGCAACATCCACTGTAGAATTTTTGTCGCCCATGGGATTGTTGCTGGATCGTGATACTAAATTGTCGCAGACGTCCTTGTAAACGCTGTTGAACCTACCGCCTGATCGCCGGCGCCGTCGCTGACGTCACCGAGGAATAAGGGGCAGGGATATTGTTGTGGTTCGTGGTAGAGATAGTGCCACCGGGGCTGAGCTGATCCCCAGCCCGGTGACCTAAAGTAGGAACAACCTCTAGGGAAATTCCTTTATTTTTTGATGAATTACATGAGGGGGAGGGAGCGCATTATATAGATCAAGGGCCTTGCGCCCCTTCCGAATCTGCGCCTAGGCGGTCGGGGAAAACCCAACCGCCTCTATCTTTTATTTCTATCTATACACACCATATTACTTATTTCCTTCCCTAACAGATTATTTTTCCCTAATCCAGATTATTTCCCTCAAATCCAATCTTCTACATTCTCCATGTGATGTTGCTACCTTCTAGAAGATGCGCTCGACCTTCTGATGCGGACCTAGTCCACAGCAGATATAAAGACAAGTTCTCTTGGACTATAATTCTTGCGTGTTTAATTTGTTGTGTGCAGGCTATAATATATAGTTGGTCTGCAGATAACGTTATGGAAACTATGACTATCTCTAATGCAACCAACTCTATCTCTAAACATGAAAACTAATCTATTAGTACCCTTTTATCTCTAAATTTAATCTATGAAAACTAATACGGACACCTGTTAATTAACTAATCTGCCGGCTTTTCCTAATGGTCAGCGCCAACCTCCATGGCCCACGTGTCCTCGTGACAGAATCTAACAGCACACACTAGTCGTTCAAGATGCCTTAAGTTTCCATGGACTACTATTAAGATCCATCTTTTTCAACACACAAAAAAAAAATTGGAAACTGACCAAAGAGCATTCAATTCAAGGGAAACATCCAAAAACCAATGTGGCAACTGACCATGAGACCATCACAGTTTTATTATAACACTGTAAGTTCTACTGTTGGTCATCACGTCTAAGTTGTAAGTAATACAGAAGAAGAAAGCAGGAAAATGGTCAAATAGATTTAGTGTCTTGTTATGCTACCTATGTGTGCATTAATGAACAATGTAATTCTATTCGGAAGTCCGGAAAAGCACCCATGATGCAGCAGGGTAACATAGTAACATCTTAACTTTTTTTTTTCATTTTTATATGAAATAGAAGCTCACTACAAATGATAAAACATATCAATAATCCATTGTCAGGTTCTACCAGCTCACAGCCCTAATATCCAAATTATATGATTAATTGCTTCAATGACTTCCTGGTTATAAAACATATTGTAGTGATCCTGTAGTTGGAGGGAAGTAGCTAATAAAGCTCAGCACAAACAAGCAAGGTTCAAAATGCGTTATACGTAAAATTAGTTGAGTTGTATGTGCAAATTACAAGGGCCCAAAATGAGAGCATGTTGTTTATGCTGATTTGTCGTCCTAGTTAAGATGAAAGGAACTTTTGTCTGGGGTAAATTAATGTACTGCTTTCGTACAACAGGGAAAGGCGGGCAAAGTGATTCAAATATCTATCGCTTTCCAACACCTTGACAGAAGTAAATGATTCATACTGCCACCGTTCCAAAAGGAGCTCGCCTAGGCTCGCCAAGGCGCTCTGCGCGGGTGGACCACCTCGCCTTGGAGGGTAGGCGGCTGCAAGGCGGTGGGAGGAGGGGGTGGATCGGGAGGTGAGCCACAGAGGAGCGGTAGGGCTGCCAGATCCAGAGGTGAGCCGCTGAGGAGAGGAAACGGGGGTGCCGGATCCGGAGAGGAGCGCCCAGGTGGGGGTGGATCTGCGAGGAAGAAGGAGTGGGAGATTCAAAGCGGGGAAAGCAGGAGTATGTCCTGCATGGAAGGAAACATGCAACAGTTGGGCTGGGTTGTTGCTTGGGACTGTACAAGCTAAAGCCTCAAGGCTGAAGTTGGTTGCGAAAAATCAGCCCACATAACAGAAATATGAATATATTGTAGTACTTTAAAAAAATAGAATTCAACACTGCTACAGTGCACACCGCCTTGAAACGCCTAGGCGGTGCCTAGTCGTGCCTAGGCTCTAGGCGGCCGGTCACCGCCCGCCTAGCGCCTTTTGGAACCTTGCATACTGCATATATTTTTTTTGCAGGAACAAAATATACAGATAGTAATGTTGAAACAGCAACTGACCTCTGCTTGGCTGATTGTTATTAACAGTATAGTTGCCGGTGTAACTTGCTGATATATCTGATTTGACATTTGGGTCAGCATTTCCAAGATCATGGACAAAAGGAGGCATGTCAACCTCTGGTGCAAACCTCCAGGCTGTGTCGCCATAAATTGAGTTGCTCCCATATGTATCTGGGTTGTTCCCTTCATGTGTATTACCTGATGCAGGAAAGGGTTCGCCGATTGTACCACTTGAGTTGCTCCTCCCGTACCCAGACGGCAAACCAAAGTTATTATCTCCAGCTCCATGGCCAAGGTTCCCTGACCCAATGCTTGAAATGCTGCCCATCCAATGACCAGAAGAGAGACCTCCCCAAGTGTCACCAGTAATACCAACTTGACCCCCACTTCCAGGTGAAGTAAAAGCATTGGTGTTTGTAGCATTGCTCGCATAGTTCAGATTCCCATTGTCCCAAACACTCCTAGCCATTGAACCCAACATTGATCCTGAATCATCATTAAAACCAAGGTACCCAATAGGACTACCCAATCTATTTGAACTTTCATTGTAGTATGAACCTATTCGCCTTCCATTAGAGCTACTTATGAAACCAGAGTTAGCACCAAAAGTTGCACCCATCCCGCTTTCTAAATTCATGCCCATTCCAAAACCTTGGCCAAATGAAGAGAACCCATTCCGTGCACCTGATAGCAGGCCATACCTTCCATCTACCCTCATGCCATAACCTCCTATAGGATTTGGGTTGTATCCCTGGTTGAAGCCATTCAGGAAGCTCTGAACCCTGCTCATACCATAGCTCTGCCCTCCCACAGGTGATCGCACAGCAGGACCAGGAGATTGTTCTTTTGGAACAGCCCTCTTGACCTCAACCATTTTACCATTCAGCTCATGGAAGTTCTTGTGCAGAGCCTTATCCACTGCAATTTCTGAATCATAGGTGATGAAGCCAAAGCCCCTCGGCCTCAGTGTGTTGTGGTCATACATCACTACCACATCGGTTATCACACCGAATTGCTCAAAGTGCCTTCTGAAATCAGCCTCAGTAACATTAGATGGAAGGCCTCCAACAAAGATCTTTTTGGTACGGCCCGGTCCGGGTGACCCTATGCTGCTGGCATTGCTCTTGCTCATGATACTATGGTCATCCCTGGGAACAGCTTTCTTTGCTTCCACCTGAATCATAAATGGGCCATTCAGCTCAATACATGGTCAAAAAATTAACAGCTTTACAGCAGAATCCCACCAAAAACATGCATTACTACATTAGCTGCCAGAGAAGAACAGAGTACCATGGCAGACAAGAACCAGTATCACAGATGGGCAATTCAAGGCATACAGTGAACAAAAAGGAAATCTTACAACAGAATTCCACCAAAAGTGCACGATTACTGCATCAGCAGAGAGACAAAACGGCAATGAGTTGCGACAGGCAATTACCACGCGCCCGTCGATCATGTGCTTGTCCATGGTGACGCGCTCGGCGACCGTGGGGTCGGAGAAGACCACGAACCCGAACCCGCGCGCGCGGCCGGTGGTGCGGTCCCGCATGATGACGGCTTCGGTGACCTCCCCGAAGCGGCAAAAGTAGTCGCGGAGGCGGTCCTCGTCCGTCTCCCAGGAGATGCCGCCGACGAAGAGCTTCCCGGAGTAGTCTGCGCCCTCCATCGCTCTCCCCCCCTGCAACCAATCAACAGCCAGCTCAGCACACCGAATGGGGACAAAAAGGCCGGCTTTATCCACAGGCGCGCGCGCTCACACAGCCCCAAAAGCACGAACACACGCCCCCGCGAGGGTCAGCTGGATCCAAGCTGAGAGCGGCGCCGGCGATGGCCGGTGTCTCGGAACTACGCAAGGATCCGTACCAGATCCGGCCGCCGGCAGCACGATCCGGCACCGATTGGGTCGGCCGGAGCAGCGTAATCGCCTAGGCGGGAATGATCGGAATGCTCACCGGACGGTTGCCGGCGGCGACGAGGAGGGATCGGAGAGCTCGTCAGCGCCCTCCTGCGCTGCCTGCTAAGATCTCGAGGAGGGCATCGGAGGAGGAACAGGCTGGTGGGGTGGGGAAGGAAGGAGGTTATACTTGGCTTCCACCCCGCGATGAAATCTGAGACACGAGAGCGAGTGGGAGGCACACGGCGAGCGAGCGCTTTCAGCTCCCCGGTGTTTAAACGACGTTAATAATGGTATTTGTGCATTTTGCACCGTGCCGCTTCCATTCATTATTGTGCGGTCCAAATTAGAGGGCGAATAAACTATATGAATTTGAAAGGGCAAGTCCCTTCGATTCCTATAGTTTATAACTCTTTTGTTCTAAAATAAATAACATTTAGGATAGCTAATTTAATCCAAATTAAACTAGATTTTTATCCTAAACATCATTTATTTCAAAACAGGAGGAGTATGTCTATGAAATTAAATGTTTGAAGATGGATAGCAAATTATGCAAGATTTACTTACAACATTTTAAAACCACCACAAGTTAGAAACCGTGGCCATATCTTGACATTTGTATTAAGAAGGACGACAAAATTTCAGATTACATATGAGACGCAACACACTTACCCAATACTTACATCTTACAACAATACAACACGTCCAGCCTCATGCTGGTGACCCGACATCACTCAACAAGGAATTGAAGTGCCTCAAGCATACCCGTCATGTCGAAGCTGGTCCGATAACACTCGCTCCAGGTCTTTGGCTCCAGCTCGTCCCCAACACAAAGCTTGCTCCTTTATTAGCTCTACAAGTTGTCGCAAATCTATCTATTTGTCCTGGAACATTCTTGCGTTTCTCCCTTTCCAGAGACACCAACATATCAGCATCACAAGGGATCGTGTGGCCAGCTTATGCATTCTTGGTCAGTATACCATAACAACATCTTTGCTTGTAATCCCCAGTTCGTCGGGTCAATGACATTCAGTATGGACCACTGTGTTAGATGATATTCAGGTGGCCACGAGGTTTAGTGGTTGGTTACGAAAGTAACCAATCCGGACTCCTTCTGATTTCAGTTTGGGTGGGCCCTCTGGAGCACCTCCTCCCTTTATAAGCAAGGCACAAGCACCACTTAGAGGCAATTGAATTATTTTTAGGCCTAGCCATCTAAACTCAGAAGCACCGATCGCTTGAGGAGGGAGTCTCAGGAAGACCCTTCCCCAACCCCGTCGCTGGTGCTGCACCAACGTCGGTGGAGCGGCTGTACCCTCCTGACAGACTCCAATGGCCTCTAACATCCCTGCAAGCGAAGGTATGTTCACCATGCCTAACCCTAGTTGATTAGCTAGATTATTTGGTGTTTGTCTTAGCTTAATTATCCTCTGCATACTTAGTCCGTGCCCTAATTCACCATTAGGCATGACCTCAGAACTCAACAACGGTTTTAGAGCCACCCTAATGGCAATTAGGGCTTCGGCCACCTTAGCCTCGATCAAGTTTTGATCGAACTCAGAGAGATCAATCGATCTCTAAACCCTAAGCTAATGATTCTACAACATTTAGAAGGAGGTGAATCAAACTAAGAAAATTAGGGTTCGGATCACAATGGAACCGAACCAAATTGGGGATTAGGGTTTACCTAAATTCCCCAATCAGACCAAAATTAGAGTCCAAATCCGATTGAAACTTCAATCTGGACCAAATCAGATTGCAACACATAGGATCAAAGCCAAATTCCACCTCGGATTGACCTTAGACTCAGATTAGAAAGGGGATTTAGATGAAACTCACCTTAGCTTCGGCTTTTGTCTTCCACCCGATGCCTTGCGCTCGCCGGAGACAAGGCCGCCGTGTTCTGATGGTCGTCTCCTCGAAGGAGCATCCCGGACTCGGTCACCTTAGCCGGAGAAGGCACCACATCGAGCCGCTAGACGGCGGCGCGCTCCCCAATGGTGAGCGACGCTCGCCGACGAGAGGGCCGTAGTGGCGCCTCCGGGCTTTCGACCTTGGCGTGGGTAGGGCTTGCCGGAACCCTAGGGTTCCCGGCGCTAACCCGAGTCCAAGGCGTGCGAGCTCCTCCCCAAGCCTGCTGGCCTGTGTCCCGACGGCGAGCCGCCTCTCGGCGAGCTCACGCGTCGACGCGGTGGCCGTGATGAAGCCGTCGCCGTCGCCTCGGCGACGCCGCCGCTCAGTCGCCTTTCGGCCGCTCCACTCTCACTCGCTCAGTCGGGGGATACGGACGCGTAACGAATGGCTAGGGTTTTCATCGAAAACACTTAAGTATCTCAGCCCCTCCTTGCTCAACCGTCTGTTACCAGATCTACGGTGTGGATTTTTCTGTCGACGTGGCGCGTTTAATCTTCACCGTGGAACTCAGATCCGGCGGCCGATATTAGGCAGCGCGCGCACGCAGGCCGCGCAGCCCAGGCGGATTCTCAGCTGGGCCGCCCTTTCTTTTTCGGGATTTTTGCCCGAATTTTTTAGCAGGCTGATGGGCCGAATTCAGAGGAGGCCGGGCCTAATAGGCCGGTTTCCAATTTTCCTTTTTTGAGGTTTTAGTTATTTTCAGTGATGGGCTTTGGGCTCAATTCCTCAATGGACTGGTTTCCAGTTTTGGGTCACCAGAAATTAAGTTAACCTTTTCTCAGTTTTAGCATAATGGGCTAGGCAAGTTTAGAGCCTTTTAAGGCTAATTAGCAGTGGGTTAAAAATTTAGTTTATTTTTTGGATTTTCCAGAAAATAAAATATGGACAAAATTTATGTGGGACACACTGATTAAGTTAATTTGACTGAGAAAATAATTAGTATTTGTGTGGTGTATTGCAATGTAATAATGTAATGCTTTAATATTTTATTGCTTATTATTGCTCACTTAGTCATTTTCTCAGTCATTTAATTTAATATTGATGTAGATCATTTCAGTAAATTATGGAAAATGCCCATTATTATGCTTCCGCTGTTTAGTTTTCATGGTAATTTTAAGAAGTAGCCAACGTGAAAATTAAAATTACTATGTTCTCAGTTATATTATGCATAATGAAATTTTGCTAAGTAGCCAACGTGAACATCAAGGTTTTATTATGCTCCCAGTTTCATGGTAAATTATGCTTAAGTAGCCAACGTGAACAATATAATTTACTATGCTCTCAGTCATTAATTCATGAAATTTTGTTGAGCAGCCAACGTGAAAAATAAAATATGCCATGTTCTAAGTTATTTTGGATGCATGTTTTGTTGAAGTAGCCAACGTGAAAAGACAAAACATTGCATCTCTATTTGTCTTTTAATAAGTTTATGCATTCGCTTATGTTTATTGTTCTTTTCACATTTTTTGAAGGTTCCTCAGGCGTGAATCACACACTCAGTCTTATGTCCTCCATAGAGCACCTTAATGGCAACAATTATGATGCATGGAGGGAAATCTTAGAAATTACTCTAGCAGTTTCAGATTTGGACTTAGCACTGACGACACCTCTACCCTCAGCTCCTGCCATTCCTCCTGAGAAACAACCTCAGGAGAGTCAGGAGGCCTACACTAAGAGGATGGATATCTATAACAAGGCTATCGCATCCTATGCCGAGGTTCGTTCTAAGTGGAACGCATCAAACAGGAAGTGTTTGATGATAATTAAGGGCACAATCTCAGAAGCAATTAGGAGCTCCATTCCTGATTGTGAGTTTGCCACAGAATACCTCCAAGAAGTTAAGAGTCAGTTCACTGGCTCGTCTAAGGCCACTGCGAGCATTCTTATCAAGAGGCTCTTTACTGAGAAAATCACTAGAGGTAGTGTGAGAGATCACATACTTAGGATGACAAGCATGGCTACTAAGCTTAAGACCATGGACTTAGGGGTGAAAGATGAATTCCCTATGCATGTCATCTTTGCCTCACTTCCAAAAAAATTTGAGCCATTTATCATCGACTACAACTCTATGGCAGAGCAATGGAACTTAGAGAAACTAATGGCTATGTGTGTCCAAGAAGAGGAAAAAATTAAGTCTGCTTGCGAAGTTGACACTATCAACTATGTGAGTGCAAAAGGCAAGAAGAACTTCCATTCTTCAAAGCCAAACCTCAGCATTCCTCGGAAGGACAAAGGCAAAGCTAAGGTCCCACATGAACACTCTAGCAAGAGTGAGAAAGTGGATAAGGATAAGTGTTTCTTCTGTAAAGAGAAGGGACACTTTCAAAAAGATTGCATTGGCTTTCTAAAGTGGTGCAATAAGAGAGGTATGGACTTAGTAACTTCAGTTGATGAATCCTTGTACTTAGACTATTCATCATCTACTTGGTGGATTGACTCAGGTGCCACTGTGCACGTTACTCATTCGTTGCAGGGGTTGAATATAAGGAGGAACCTAAGAAGAGGAGAAAGGAGCATTAGAGTTGCTAACGGGCACGAAGCTCATGTTGAAGCCATTGGAGAAATTTCCTTAGTACTTAGTGATGGCTTTGTACTTGTGATTCATGACGTCCTCTATGTACCCTCAGTTAGGAGGAATTTAATATCAGTTTCATGCTTAGATGATTATGGATTTGTATGCCACTTTGACAATGACAAATGTATCATTCAGTTTAATAATAAGATTGTGGGTCTTGCTGTCAGACAAGACCAACTTTATTTGCTATCTACGCATGATAATGTGAATCAGATAAGCGACATTCAGAATTCCTCACGTAACGACTTAGGCTTTCACAAGCGCAAAAGAATCGATCCCGAAACATCATCGAGATTATGGCATTGTCGCTTAGACCATATTTCGAGGGGGGGAATTGAATGACTTGTTTTGCAATCGATTCTTCCCCGTTTGGACTTTTCAGATTCAGAAGAATGCATAGACTGCATAAAAGGAAAATTTACTAAGACTATTAAAAAAGGCGCCAAATGCAGTACGAGAATATTAGAATTAGTACACACAGACATCTGTGGCCCTTTTCCCATTGTCCCTGTTGACGGTTTTGACTCATTCATAAACTTCACGGATGACTATACTCGTTATGGCTACATTTATCCAATCAAGGATCGATCCGAAGCATTGGATAAGTTTAAGATATTTAAAGCTGAAGTTGAAAATCAGCACAACACTAAGATAAAGGTCGATAGGTCCGATCGTGGTGGTGATTACTATGGTTGGCACACCCCATATGGCCAAGTTCGAGGACCGTTTGCACGGTTCCTACAGGAACATGGCACAGTCGCCCATTATTCTACATCGGGCGAGCCTCAGCAAAATGGAGTAGCGGAACGGCGCAACCGTACGCTAATGGACATGGTTAGATCCATGCTTAGTTATTCAGACTTGCCGATTACCTTGTGGATGGAGGCGTTAAAAACCGCCATCCATTTGCTTAATCAGGTTCCTACTAAGGCGGTGTCGAAAACACCATATGAATTATGGACTGGACTTAAGCCCTCGCTTAGATACTTGCACATCTGGGGATGTCCTGCTGAGGTTAAGATATTTAACCCAAACTTAGGAAAGTTGGAGCCTAAAACAGTTAGCTGCCATTTTATTGGCTATCCAGATAAGAGTAAGGGCTTTCATTTCTACTGTCTCGACAGGCACACTAAGTTTGTAGAAACAAGACATGCCGTTTTCTTAGAGGATTCAGTGATCAGGGGGAGCACGGTAAGACGTGAAATTGATCTTGAGGAGAAGCGGGTCTACGTGCCCACTCCTATGATTCAAGAACCATTCTTCACTCTACCTGCTGTCGATGCACCACAGGTGCCTGATGATGGTGGGGCAACACCTGTTGTTAGTTCTCCATCAGCGATAGAAAATAATGATGCACCTGTTGAACAGTTTCCAGCTCAACCTTCTGAGCAACCTCAGTCAGATGTCGCTAATGAGGAACAACAGCCGCCTCAAAATGATGCGCAACTTAGAAGATCTCAGAGAGCCAGACGATCTACAATACCGGCTGACTATGAGGTCTATATGAGTAAAGAGTTTCAAATGGAGGATGATCCTTCCTCATTTGAACAAGCTATGAGCAGCCCTCAGTCATCCGAGTGGCGTAAAGCCATGGAGGATGAAATGAGGTCTATGGATGCAAACAAAGTCTGGGAATTAGTTGAAGTTCCTAAAGGAGCCAAAACAGTAGGCTGTAAATGGGTCTACAAAATCAAACGTGACTCTAGAGGGAACATTAAAAAGTACAAAGCCAGACTTGTTGCAAAAGGTTTCACTCAAAGAGAGGGTGTTGATTACAATGAGACATTCTCACCCGTCTCGACTAAGGATTCGTTCAGAATTATCATGGCATTAGTAGCGCATTATGACTTAGAATTACATCAGATGGATGTAAAGACGGCGTTTCTCAATGGGGATCTAAATGAGGACGTCTATATGATACAACTGAAAAGTTTCGTCGCTAAGGGTAAGGAGAACATGGGATGCCGACTTAGGAAGTCCATTTATGGACTCAAACAGGCCTCACGACAATGGTATCTCAAGTTCGATGAGACAATCAGGAAATTTGGGTTTAATGAGAATGAGGAGGACAATTGCATATACACTAAGTTTAAGAATGGGAAATTCATCTTTCTCGTGCTTTATGTAGATGACATACTACTCGCGAGTAGTAACGTTGATATACTATTAGAGAGTAAGAAGTTATTGCCCTCGAACTTTGATATGAAAGATCTAGGTGAAGCCTCCTATGTTTTGGGCATAGAGATTCACCAAGATAGAGTTAAGGGGGTATTAGGTCTTTCACAAAAGACATACTTAGAGAATGTACTTAAAAGGTACAGTATGCATAAGAGCAAGGCCACACATGCTCCCATAGTCAAGGGTGATAAGTTTGGAAACTTTCAGTGTCCTAAGAATCAGTATGAAGTCGATCAGATGAAAGCAGTTCCCTATGCTTCAGCTGTCAGAAGCCTTCAATATGCTCAAGTTTGTACATGCCCTGACTTAGCTTATGTTACCGGGATGCTTGGCAGATATTAGCCAATCTAGGATCCGACCACTGGAAGGCAGTTAAGAAAGCACTGAGATTTGTGCAAGGAACTAAGAGCCTCATGTTGACTTATTAGAAATCAGACTCACTAGAAATTGTGGGTTACTCAGACTCAGACTTCGCAGGGTGCGTGGATACTAGGAAATCCACATCAGGATATATTTTCACCCTTGTGAATGGGGCTATTTCTTGGAAAAATATCCAAACAAACCATCATGACATCATCCACGATGTATGCTGAGTTTGTTGCTTGTTATGAGGCATCGGGACAGGTTATGTGGCTTAAGAAGTTTGTTCCCGGACTTAGAGTGGTCGACAACATTGAGAAACCACTTAAGCTATACTGCGATAACAAACCAACAATATTATGCTCTCACAACAATAAGTCGAGTGGTGCTACCAAACACATCGACATTAAGTACTATGTTGTGAAAGAATGAATCCAGGATCATGTCATCAGTCTAGAGCATATCAGTATCGAGCAAATGCTCGCAGATCCGCTAACCAAAGGTCTTTCGCCCAGCGTGTTCAGGAGACACATAACCGTTATGGGTTTAAGGGAGAGCCTTGATACCTGGATACTCAGGGGCCAAACTCAGTTTAGTACATGTTTCTAAGTGTGAGATATAATGTGGTCGTCGAGTCAAGCAATACGTAACTGGTTGTTTTGATGCGCCGTTCCCTTTATGTCGAGCATAAGAAAATAATGTCAAAAGTCTATGTGTTTAGAAATTAGCTTATGTGACCCGTGGTCAAGGGGGAGAATGTTAGATGATACTCAGGTGGCCACGGGGTTTAGGGGTTGGTTATGAAAGTAACCAAACCGGACTCCTTTCCTATCCTCTCCCAGGTGTTGATCGGAACACCTAATCCCAACTGATTTCAGTTTGGGTGGGCCCCCTGGGGCACCTCCTCCCTTTATAAGCAAGGCACAAGCACCACTTAGAGGCAATTGAACTATTTTTAGGCCTAGACATATAAACTCAGAAGCACCGATTGCTTGAGGAGGGAGTCTCGGGAAGACCCTTCCCCAACCCCATCACTGGTGCTGCACCAACGTCGGTGGAGTTGCTGTACCCTCCCGACAGACTCCAATGGCCTCTAACATCCCTACAAGCGAAGGTATGTTCACCAAGCCTAACCCTAGTTGATTAGCTATATTGTTTGGTGTTTGTCTTAGCTTAATTATCCTCTGCATACTTAGTCCGTGCCCTAATTCACCATTAGGCATGACCTCAGAACTCAACACACTGGACAGTCTCCTGAACTCTTTGTGACATTGGACATTCAACAAGAAGGTGCCATGCCGTTTTCAAATTTTGCCGACATAGTGGGCAGAAATAGGAATTCGACCATCCTTTTTGCTGGAGTCTTGCCGCTGTCCACAAGCGATTTCAACAGCAGCCAAGCAAAAATCTTACAGCTTGAGGGTGCCCATGCGTTCCAGATTATTGTGTCATTGGTGGAGAAAGTAGAACCCTCAAACAGGAGAAGGTAGGCGGATTTGGTGTATTGTCCACCTTGCGAGGCTGTCCAACTGATCTCATCCCTCTGGTCATCCTTAGGGTCGAAATCAATTGACTGAATTATATGTCAAAGCTCCACATAATGTTGCAGCAGGTTTACCGTCATTTGGTGGGAGGGTCCCTATCCAAGCCTGGTGGTATAGTCCCTCTCCCATCGTCCTCTTCTTCCTTTTTGCATGCATATATAGCTCGGGGAAAAGTTGGGCCCGCGAGTTACCGTGCAACCAACTTGACGTACGAAATCTCGCTGTCTTTCCATCGTGAACTATGATCGAGGTTGCCATTGCAAAGAAGTCTTCATCAACTTTATCCAACGGGAGTTGGGTGCCTACCCACGGTCTGTCTGGTGTTGTCCACTGGTACCACAACCATCGAAGGCGCAAAGCATGACCAAACTTGATCAAGTCCTCCCATCGTGAGTGGTCTGCAGACCGTGCTCCAATTGACCTTGGCATTCCCCCCCACCCCATAACTCTTGTGTCCCAACCCACAAAAATCGTTTACTAATCTTGTTCAGCTCTTTGCAGAAGTTTCTTGCACTACGTAAGAAACCCAAATAGGAGACAAATATGAACGACGTGCTAAAAGGAGAACGTCTCTGATAAGCTTAAGCGAGACGAGCCCTCTTTAGCGAGGATCTGACATGGCTCGGTTGAACGTACAAGGAGACGTGTTACAATAAAGCCCGTCTCAGTTAAGTAGATATCCGAGATGTGCCCTCCTCTCTGATAAACGGGAGACGCGCTGTTATTAAGCGCGACTCATATCTTTTAGGTAATTGAGACGGACTTTGGTTTCAGCTCGTCTCCTTTCATTATGGAATAAGGCGTGTCTCCCATAACCACTGGTCTGGCGCGTCCATTTAGTTGTGGAAGCAGGCCTGTCTCCCATTACCTCTATAGAGAGACGTGCTTTATATCGGTCCATCTCGATTTTCTGTTGCCCTTCTACGACCTCCCTGCTGTGGCAGAAGAAGTGGCTACCAGATCTGCCCTGTGTCTTGCCCTGTTCTTTCCCCTTTCATTCTAAAAGTCTTGCGATGATTATCAGTGGATCTTAAAACAAAAGAGTTAGTCCTCTCCTCCTTTCCTGTTCCTTTTTTACCTTTAGATCTTGACTATCAGTGGCTTCGAATTTCTTTGATTTAGCTCTTATTTTGTGTACGTAGATGTCGTCGGATCAAAGCTGGATGTATGGATCGAACCTTTGCAATGAATATATCCAAGGGGTAGATGCATTTATCGCTTTTGCGAAGAAAGACATGTTGGACAACATTAGAGGGACTATTTGTTGTCCTTGCAAACACTGCAAGAATGAGAAGAGATATCGCACATGTGAAGTGTTGAGGTCACATTTGATCACACATGGATTCATGGTGGATTATCGATGTTGAAACAAACATGGGGAGGAGGGGCTTAATGAATCAGAGATGAGAGATTCATATTTGGAGAGGGAGGTCCCTACCGGTGCCCAAGAAGATCACGACGAGGTGTGAACGAGCCAGATATATCAGGGTTCACTAACGACGACATTGAGTTTCAAGTGCATAACATAGAGGAGACGGTATGCAATGTCGAGAGACATGGCGATGATGATTGGTATAGTAATAGTGAACTTGCAAATTACAAGAAGATGATCGAAGACTCGAAGAAGCCATTGTATCATGATTGTGCAGCTAAGTACACCAGATTGTTTGCGATGGTAAAACTTTTACAGTTGAAGGCGAGCAACGGATGGAGTGATTGTAGTTTTAAGGAATTGTTGACGCTCCTTATGGACATGTTACTCCAAGGCAACACAGTCCCTACAACAGTTTATGAGGCGAAACAGATAATCTGTTCACTGGGTTTGGAGGTGGAGAAAATCCACGCGTGCAAGAATGATTGTATTTTATATCGTGGACCTAAGTATGAAAACCTCGAGAAATGTACTATTTGTGGAGTGGACAAATTCAATCATAGGAAAGATGACAGTGATGACGAGAACTGCAATAGAAGAAAAAGAAGGCCTAAAAAGGTGTTTTGGTACTTTGCTATCATTTCTCGTTGGAAGCGTTGGTTTGCAAACAAGAAGGAGTCAGAATTGTTATGATGGCACAAAGAGAAGCATAAGAAGGATGCTGGAATGATAAGACATCCTGCGTGATGCCACACAGTGGCGAAATATTGATTCACAAAATCCTGAATTTGCCATTGATCTGAGGAATATTAGGATCGCAATGAGCACCGATGACATGCATCCTTTTTTGAACAGTAGCACACATAGAACATGACCGATTGTGCTTACAATTTCAACCTTTCCTCCTTGGTTGTGCAACAAACATAAATATATTATGATATCAAGACATATATCGGGGCCACAATAACCTGGGGATGACATTGACACTTATTTCTGGCCTCTGGTTGAAAATCTGAAGCAATTTTGATAAAACGATGGAGTGCAGGCCTGGGATGACCACAAGCGTGAGTACTTTCGCCTCAAAGCCATTTTATTTATGACTGTTAGTGATTCTCCAGCGGCACGTAACTTGTTCGAACAGAGTAAGGATGTAGGTTGCGGATGTCCACATTGTTTGAGAGAAACATATTCACAATACTTGAGCAAGTCACGAAAAATAGTGTACATGGGACATCGACGCCACATTCCAATGAAGCACCCATTTTGGAGTATGAAGGATAATTTCAATGGTGACACTGAGAAGAGGCATCCTCCACCTCACATCACGGGTGATGAAATCGATGAAATGGTTAAGGATATCCATGTCGTCCTTGGTAAGTGGAAAAGGACTGGCAAAAAATACCAGCGAAGATGACATGTGGAAGAAGCAATCGATTTTTTGGGAGCTACCGTATTGGAAAGACTTAGATGTCCATCATTCGATTGATGTGATGCATGTTGAGGAGAATGTGAATACAAGAATGTCCAAAATTTGTGGTCTAGCTGCTCGAGAAAGGGTGTTTCTAAACCTATAGAGATTCGATCACTTGACCAAAAATGAAAAGGATGGACTCTTTGAAAGCTCTATCCAACCATATGTTCAATATCAGGAACATAAGAAATAGAAGGGGAAGAAGCTAGCTATGAAGATGATCTCTCATGCATGAAGGACCTACAAAACTAAGCTTCGCGAGTTTGCGAAGAACCGTGAAACCCCCTTCCATAAGTATCCACATGTGTTAGAAGAGGACTGGACGAGATTTGTTGAAAAGTGCAAATCACAGGAATTTGCCAAGAGCAGTGAACATATGAAGTGGCTTCAATCGCAGAATGAGCTTGACCACCACCTCGACAACACTAGTTATGCCGGTAAAAAAATGATTTGGGAACAACAGATGAAACATTGGCCAAGCTAGGTGTTGCTAATCCATACGATAGTTTCAGTGGACAACTGAAACCACTTATGCATGCTCATTCATAGCTGACTGAGTCAGGCAGTGTCACCTTCTACAGCCCGAGCATTGCAAACGTCGCTCAAAGAGCTTGGAACCTGAGCATCGAAGAGTCAAATGGTGAGAGGGAAAACGATGCCTTCACCAAGGCCCTGCAAAGACTGGAGCAACGAGGCCATGTTCGTAGTGTTTCCAATAAGTTGACCTGGAGGGAGGGTTTTCCAGAACACAAAACTACTTATCGGAAGCAGAAAATGGACTCGACATCACAGGTTGATGTTGAGGAGATGAAAACACAGCTGAGAAGGGAGCTTCTAGGAGACATGAAGCAAATGCTGGAGGGAGTAGGTAATGCGTTTTTCAACCACGATGAGCATAGGAGCAGCTTTGCTTCTACAACAGTTGGAGGTGGACAACCACAGGAGGATCTTCAGGTACCAACGTTTGGACCTCCAATTGAGCCGACACAATAGATAATTTGGCTCAGCCAACAACATGCAACCTTTTGCTAATGGTCGGAGGAATCGCTCAAATGGAGGTTGGGAGAGGGCTAGTGTATCCCGATCAAACCATATTGACAACATTCAGGTGGACACAACATCCTATGCTATGGTCAAGGTGGACATGGTGCATGAAAATGCAAAAAACTTGGAGCTCGAAGTGCCATCGGACGATACAAGGCTATGCGGGATGCAATTACTAGAAGGGTTTAATGAAGACAAAGCCTTGTTGATGTTGACCTAGCAGCAGCAACAATAGCAGCTTTCGCATCGACCGCTTCAATGTCTCCTGAGGCACGTCTACTTCTGCATCCAAATGCAGAACAAATGGATTTGTCTCCGATTTCAGAGCTATTGTTACCTCCAGTTATAGAGAAGCAACAGAAATCTACAGAGAAGCCGCATCTGTCTCCAATTGTAGAGCTGCCACATAACTCTCCACTTGAAGAGCAACCGCGTTGGTCTCCACCTCGCACTCGAAGTGCTCTGCACCCTACACCTGATCAGCCGCTGACAAAGCGTGCCAAGAAAAAGGGTCTGTCGCAGCGACGATTATTGACGAAGGAAGGTTGGAAGAAACCAATGAAAGAGTCAGAACCTAACCCGAGGGCGCCGAAAGCTATGACACATGCAAACCCGAAGTATGAAAAGGGAAAGCTGATGTTAACTGCGACCACACTCAAACAAGTTCCTAAACCTTGTGTTCACCTTCATCAATACTACGTGGAAAATTACAAAAAGTGTGATACCATACTAGTGTCATTGAAGGTTAAACACTTCCTCTCGGGTGATGGTGCTTTTGTCATCTCATGGTTCGATCTCTGCGACCTTTTCAACCTCGACGGGTTGGATGTCTCCCTAATACGCTGCTTCACATTGTATGTCTTCTAAAAAAACTAGGTTCTTCAATACATACTCAATACAAGTGTTTTATGTGAAAAATTTGGCTTTTTACGTGTAGACACCAGCAACAACATGCTCGTCATAACACGCGAAACGCGTCTGCTGCATATCTTGACCCGCAAGTACCAGCAAAACCTCTTCTGCAAACGTCGAGCGGCAGAAAAGATGTTATTCAATATTTTGTGAGAGTGATGATGTAGTACAGTGATAAGGACCTCCTAGTCGTACCGTTCAACCCGGGTAACCATTGGGTAACCATAGCAATATCTACACGGTACGACCAGGTCTGGTACTATGACTCCTCAAGGTCGACATATGAAAAAACTGGTAAGCGAAAGACCTGGTCATGGAATGATATCTCTTCCGTTATTGACGAGTAAGTTCCTTCTTCATTTTAATTTCCTTGCACTATAATTTTACATTAATTGTGAATATTTTTGTTTAGGGCTTTTGGACAAGTAAAAAGAAAATGCTGACAGCTTACCCATCATACTGCATTCAACGTCCCAAAACAAGCTCTGAGCAACACGTGCGGCTTCCACGTCTACATACACATGACTTTATTTGGAGAGCAACCTAATTGCAATGTATGTATAAGTGCATTTATTTTACTTTATTACTAATATTTTGCTAAATCTCATTTTATCGTGCGGCAGGACTACAGACCTGCCTTTAGAAACGCTGAAGGTCATAGCCTTGAGCAAGTTAGAGACGTCCTATGCAGATTTATTATTTTTGAAATCATTAATTCAGACGGAGAGTTTCATTACCCAATGGAGGATTAGGTGACAATTATTCTTTGTGTAAATTAGTTACATGTTAAGCTGGACAGGGGAATTCTGTGTAAATAGTTACTTGGTAACCACGATTTACACTTGTTAATATTTGATTGGTCAAATGTGCATACACTTTGTTAATATTTGATTAGTTACATGTTAAGCTGGATGAACAACAAACATTTGGTTACATATGTTTCTATATTTGTATGTTGTTGACACAGGCAATGCGGCTGCCAAATCCTGGCTAGCTCCAGGATGCAGTCGGGAACCAGAATAATCAAGAGTGGGGGCACCTAATAGGAGACGTGCGTCTAGCAGGGAGCGTCTCCTGTTAGCGCCGCACTGAACTTGCCTGTAAACAATCTGCGACGCGCTGTAACAGAGGATGACTTGGATTACCTAAATAAAGGAGACACACTTTCTTATAGCACGTCTCAGATCAGCCAATAAATGTGCGACGGACTGTCATAAGGAACGTCTAGGATAATTCAAAATATCTGCAATGCGCTGCATTACAGTGTGTCTCTTATTCACAATGATGGGCGACCCACGTCATGCTCATCTCCAATGACCTCGTAAAGCTCGTCTGTTATGACTCAGCGAAAGGAGACACACTACTTTTGAGCGTGTCTCACACCTAGTCTGATCGGCGACGCGCCTTGTCGCCCGTTTCTGATGACAACGTAATTCGACACGTGACGACGGAGACGCACAATTTGTTTGTCTCCCTTCTTCGTTCGGGCACGTCTCGTATGGGCCTTTCTTACGTAGTGTTGGGGGTTTCAACACTGTTAGGGCGTACATGGGCAAAGTCGACAGCACCGATCTCACTACTTCCCTTCGTCCGCCTAGGGTCCGCAACTTGCCCTACCACCCTGCAAGCCGAGCTACTGCCTCGTCTTTGATGGGCTGAAGGTGTGTTGAGTTGAGCGGTGCAAATGGATCGGCAGTCCGAGGTATTGGATTTGGAAGGTTTGCTTGTGACCAACAAAGTCAACCAAGGCTGTATCAACCAACTGTTCCGAGAACTTTACGGTCGTTGACAGACTTTTCTGAAATTTGATTTTCAGGTCGGCGCCCTCTCCGAACCTTTGCAATAGGTGAATGGCCGAGGTTACTTCCGATTGAACCGGATTCAAAAAAAGGACAGAGTCATCGACATATAGGGAGAGTCTACACTTAGTCATCGTGTCTGTCAGTGGTGAAATCACTTGTTGTTCAGTTGCTCGTTGGAACACTTTCTGGACGGTGTCAAATGCCACATTGAAGAGGAAGGGTGACAAAGGGTCACCCTGCCGCAAGCCTCATCGATGTACAATACTTTGTCCTAGTGTTCCATTCAACAACACCTTCGAAGAGGCAGTAGAGAGGAGTAATGCTATCCAGTTTCGCTATCTAACCGGGAAACCTTTCTCTGTCAAGACTTGAAATAAAAACTCCCAAGATATTGAATCGAAGACCTTGGTGATGTCTAGCTTCAATAGCAAGAGGGCTTTGTTTTTCCTATCATAAGCGTGGACCAGATTGTTGACATACATGTAACCTTTCTGAATGCAACGTCTCTGAATATATGCACACTGAGAATCTGATACGAGTTTATCCATGTGCTTGGCCATTCTCAAAGACAATAGCCTCGAGAAGATTTTGGCGAATGAGTGTATCAAACTTATATGTCGATAATCTGATGGTCGTAGTGCTTCACTGGTCTTCGGTATAAGTGGGACGTGTGCACTGTTGAGCTTCCACAGAGCGCCTGCATTCAGGTTGTAAATGCTTTGAATGGCCTGAAAAACATCTTCTTTGATCACTGGCCAACACACCTTGTAGAAATCCATCGAGAAATCGTCTGGCCCTGGCGCCTTTTCTGATGGTGACTTGCTAATGGCATTCCGAATCTCCTCCATCGAGAAAGGCACTTCAAGGTCATGCAGTGCAAGCCTCTCAAGGTTCAGCAAACTCCAATTCAGGTTTGAAGTTATCTCTTCCTTTGTTCCCATGATCCCTAGGAAGTGTTGATGGATCAAACTCTCCATATCTGATTGTCCCGTTGCCAAAACTCCATCTTCAGAGGTTAAGTGAGGGATATGCATTTTCCTTTTCCTGCCACTGGTCTTCAAGTGGAAAAACAAGGTGGCGCAGGGACACCTGCCTTCGCCGATATCTCTCGAGTGCAGCAAGTCCCAGCAATCTATTTTTCAGCTCACACCGAAAGACCATCTCAGTTTCAGCTAAACCTATATCTTCCTGTGCTTTGTCTAGCTGTAGGATGATTTCATTCGCCATCTCTATCTGCAGCTTGGCCTTCCCAAAGAGACGTGCACTCCAAGTCCTTAGAGCTTTGGAGGTGTTCTGCATTTTCTAGTTCAGTCGGTTTAAGGGTGAATGATCTGTCACAAAGGGTTGCCCACGCCCGCTTCACCTCGTCCATGAATCCGGGCACTCATGCCCAGAATGTCTCGAACCTGAACAATTTTTGTTTCCTCTATGTGTCTTGTGCTGATAGGAATAGAGGAGAGTGGTCGGAGATCGAAGACGATAGTGGTTGCAGGTAGCTATGAGGGAAAGCCACTTCCCAATCTGCATTGCAAAATGCCCTGTCCAGTTGGACCATAACCAGGTTTCGTCGTTCGTCGGACCAAGTGTAATTCTTCCCCTGAGGCCTCAGCTCAAATAGCTCTGACCGCATCAGGTGTTCTCCGAAACAGTTCGTGAGTCTTCGGTTTAGGTTGGCGTTGTTCTTATCGGATGCTTGATAAATGAGATTAGAATTGCCTGTGCAAAGTCATGATCTGTCCGCATTTGGTTTATGGGCTTGCAGGTCCTCAAAAAAAATTCCTTTTGCAGACTCTTCTATAGGAACATAGACAACCGAAAGTAGGAAGCATGCATCAGTCCAACTCGGTTTGGCTATGATTGAAAGGATGTATCTTCCTTAAAGCTCGGTCCAAAGGTTTTCTTTGCTTCCGCTAATAGAAAGTGGCCAGCTTAGTCTCTTGTAGGCACACTAGGTTGGGGCACACAGATTGAACAAGTGAGCAAAATGCCTCTCTCCGTGCCAGAGAGTTTAGGCCTTTGACATTCCATGAGATTATTGAGGGTGGCTTACTCATAACTGAAATCTCGATTTCCAACAACACTGACACTTCTTAGAGCAGCACTAGAGATTAGAAGGAAATAACAAGCATAGTGAAAGTTGACTAGAGGGGGGTGAATAGGCGAAATGATCTGAAATGACTTAATAAAATGAGATTAAATAATAGGGGCCATACTAGTCTGATTTAGTGGCGGACTAGTCATAGCAGAGTGAAACCTTAAAAACTTGATTTTTATGAGTTTTTCTTTGATTTTAATTGAACGTACAGTAGATACACAATCTAGCAACCTAATACAACTAGGATTGTCAAGTATGGAAGATTAGATTGCAAGATTACGATGATGAACAATATGAAGAACAAGATGAACCCTAAAAGCAACTCTAGTGATCAATGAGAAAGTAAAAGGACAAAAGAGACATGGTCTTTGTCGGTACCCTGCAGACCAGGTACCCATTCGTACCAAAAAGAGAAGCATCGAGTTCCACTTTCCAAGAAAGTGGACCTCCAGAGGCCAACACGTGTCCCACAGTACCGGACCTCCCTCCCTCCTTAGGGTGGCCATAGCGCTGCCACGTGTCCCGCAGTGTCAGATCTGCCTCCCTCCTTAGGGTGGCTCCAGCGCTACCACGTGTCCTGCAGTGGCGGACCCGCCTCCCTCCTTAGGGTGGCTCCAATGCTGCCACGTGTCCCGCAGTGCCGGACCTACCTCCCTCCTTAGGGTGGCTCCAGCGCTGCCACGTGTCCTGTAGTGCTGGACCCGCCTCCCTCCTTAGTGTGGCTCCGACACTGCCACGTGTCCCGTGGCACCAGATCTGCCTCCGAGCTAAGGGAAGCTCCAGCGCTGCCACGTGTCCCGTAGCACTGGACCTGCGTCTCTGCTAAGGGAAGCTCCAACACTTCCATGTGTCACGTGTCCGGATCTACACCTTCAATAGGAAGAACTCTAGGATTACCAATGGCACAGACATTCAAAGGCAATCAATCAGCCGTTACAAGACCTGGTTAATGCGTCATTAGTTCTGCATTAATAATGCACGATTAGAGGACCATAAAGTGTGGTAACGCTGCCATCTAGGCACGTTATCACCCTAATAAAATCGCCGTTATACTCTTAGATCGTGTATAACGTAGTGAATACCGCTGGGGCCACCTGTTGGGCCACGACATATTGTAACAACCAGTCCTTGGCGTATAAAAGGATTGTGCTGCACGGTAGAACAAAAGCCATTGAAAGCCATCCATGGCCAAAGGTGATTCAAACTAGATCACCAGTATACTCGCTCAAAGCAATCCAATACACAAACACCCCCGTGGAGTAGGGTATTACGCTCAGGCGGCCCGAACCACGTAAAAACCACTATCTCACCTTGTTCTTGAGATCTTGAGATTACGCCCCGCCTAAATATGAACCTCCGCAGACTACTTCCTAGTAGTACTGGGGGAAGTGTCAATCACACACTACGACATTTGATGCGCCAGGTAGGGCATCCTTTCGTTCAAGAATCTCAATGTCAACAATGGTAAACTGCACTGCTGCTTCCACCGACCCGGGTGCAGGGGTTGGTAGAGGCAATGAGATTGGTGACAACTCTTGCCATCCTGACGCCAATCCTGCCACTCATCGACAAGGTGGGGTTCCAAGACAACAACCTGGGAACAACGGACTACCACCTACTGTAGCAGCAGTCGCTGCTGGTCAACAACAGGATGGGTGTCTTCGCATCGGCCACATAATCAACCAACAATCTTGAGAACGCGCTAATTGCAGCGTGGGCTCTTCTTCAGCGTCCACCTGCGCCGGGCGCACCTCGAGCAACGCTGGAACAGTGATGCAATGACGTCGACCATCTGGTCGCCAGTGCAGCCACAATGCTCCACAATTTATTGCAGCCTGATCTCAAGCAAGCACCACCTGTGCGCAACATTACCTTGTCAGGATGACTTGGACCTAGGCCGTCACAGAGGGGACATGCGATGTTGCATCACGTGATGTCTCACACTCCTTTCATTGCTCGCCGTACACATACGATGTCCAGAGTCCCGACGGGAGACCTCAGGGTGTAGCTTAGCCGCCACTATGCGAATCAAGATGGTCGTGCCACCATCGAGCGTAACCGCGAGAGACGACAAATCCTAGAGGAGTCTTCTCCTCTAGGAGCAGGCGGTGGCTATGCAGCACTTGCACCACACCTTCGCATGGTGGAATGGCCACCCAAGTTCCGACCTCATTTGCTGGAGAAGTACGACAGGATAGTCAACCCCGTCGAATTTCTTCAAATCTACTCCACCGCTATCCTCGCTGCAGCTGGGAATGAGGGCGTCATGGCCAATTACTTCCCAGTTGCTTTGATCGGAACTACTAGGTCCTTGTTCATGAGTCTACCCCTGACTCCATCTACAGTTGGGGGGAATTATGCCGCCAGTTCACCGCCAACTTTGGAAGTTCCTACACCCGACCTGGCACCAAACTGGACCTCTTCGCCGTACATCAGAAGACGGGAGAAACACTGCATTCCTTCATACAGTGGTTCTCCTAGGTACGGAACACCATTCCTTCTATCTCTAACGCATCTGTGGTTGTAGCATTCTGACGGGGTGTTCGAGACAAGAAGATGTTGGAGAAGGTGGCTACCAAAAATGTCAGCAGTGTCACATAACTCTTCAGCCTGGCTAGTAAATGCGCCAGAGCTACTGAGGGTCGTGAGATGCACTCCAAGCCAGCTGCAGAGGCACGGATGCCACCTGCCTCCAAGACTGGAGCTACTGCCCATGGCAGTGGCAAAAAGAAGAACATGAAGTCAAGTGGCAAGAACAAGCCACTTGCCGGTGCAAATACCGTTGTTGCAGCGGCAACACCAGGTGGCCAAGGGCCACACCCCAACAAGCGACCTCGACCATCATCTAAAGACGATGACAAGATGTGGTGCCTGATCCATAAATCCACTGGCCACAATCTTGAAGACTGTCGCGGGGTCAATAGACTCGCTGAGCACACCCAAAATAAGTGTCGAGATCACACACCTTTCTGCCAGAGGGAAGGTAAACAGAAAGTCAACGAAGCTCCGTCAGAGCAGGAGCTAGGTTTCCAAGATGCCCAAAAGGTGTTAAAGGCAGTCTACAACAACGTTGGCGACTCCAACACCAACTTCGACAACAAACGTCAGAAAACTCTCCATATGTTATATGGAGGGTCTTGGGATATTATCTCTTGGCGCATAGTGAAAACTTTGCTTCGAGAGATAGTTGTTGCAACTCCCACCACCAAGGCGGAGCCTCATCGGAAGTGGATGGACACTCCCATCACTTCCGACACCTCCAACTGCCCGAAGAACATGGTCGGAGCTGGGCAACTACCAATGATGCCCCCCCCCCCCCCCCCCCCCCCCCCCCCCCCCCCGACTATCAATAACGTCCAGCTCTTCCATGTCTTGGTTGATGGTGGAGCTGCACTCGACCTCATCATCTTCTCTCCTTCATAAAGATGCAAATCCCCATCTCAGACCTTACACTCTTGCGTCCATTCTCCGGAGTGGGTTTGGGAGCCATTACTCCACTCGGTTCTATCTCTCTCCCAGTTACATTTGGGATACAAGACAACTATCGGTCGAGGAAGCTGGTCTTTGATGTGGCGCACATCAACCTTCCCTTCAACTATATCCTATGCAGACCGGCTCTGTACCGATTCATGGTATGGGCCCATTATGGCTACTTAGTGTTGAAGATGCCAACTCCATCAGGTGTCCTTTTGATCCGAGGGGACCGTATTACTGGAGTTACAGCATTGGAAAAACTTCATCCCCTAGCTGCTGCACAAGAAGTTGAATCCGGCAAGGAGCAATCTGCTCAACAACCCCCGAGCTCACGCCATCGCGGCTCAACTTCTGCACCCCAAGTGCAGCTAAGCGACGACACTGACGTTTCTATCAAAGTCGTCCAAATCGGTTCTGATGCCGCTCCAACCACTCGCATTGCGAGAGGTTTGGGTGACAAATAGGAACTCGTGCTCGTCACTTTCTTCCGAGCGAATGTCAACGTGTTTGCATGGCAACTGTCACAAATGCCTTGGATCTCCTGGGAGGTGATCGAGCACCATCTGAAGATCTATGCAGATGCACGACCTATACAACAAAAGTCCAGGAAGCAACCTATTGAGCGGCATAACTTCATCTGAGAAGAAGTCAAGAAGGTGCTTGATGTTGGATTCATCCGGGAGGTACATCACCCACGATGGCTGACAAACCCAGTCGTCGTTCCAAAGGCCAGTGCGAAGCTTCGGATGTGCATCGACTACACCACTTTGAATAAGGCATGCCCTAAATACCCTTTCACACTACCAAGAATAGATCAGATAGTGGAGTCTACTTCTGGCTGTGAGCTACTTTGCTTCCTAGGTGCATACTCCAATTTTCATCAAATACCAATGTCTAAGGAAGATGAAGAGCATACTGCCTTCATTACGGTAGATGGTCTGTACTGCTATACTACAATGTTTTATGGTCCTAAGAATGCCCTCTCAACTTTTGTGCAAGCTATGCACAAAAATTTTAGGGAACTTATTAGGGACCTAGTGGAGGTTTATGTCAATGACATCATCGTGAAGGTCAAGGACAAAGACTCCTTACTGGACAATCTTCAGTCCGTCTTTGACAAGCTGCGCCTGATGCGCACAAAGCTGAACCCCAACAAGTGCGTCTTTGGGGTCTCCTCCAGAAAGCTTCTCAGATTCTTGGTGACTCACCTAGGGATAGAAGCAAATCCGACCAAAATAAAAGCTATTGAAGCGATGCGGCCTCCTGCCCGCATCAAAGACGTCCAGAAGCTCATAGGGTGTCCTGCTTCACTCAGCCGATTCATCTCTAGGCTCGCTGAACAGACACTCCCCTTCTTCAAGCTTCTGAGGAAGTCCAAACCTTTTCATTGGTCTAAAGAAGCAGACAAGGCATTCCAAGAGCTAAAGCAGTTCCTCACTACACTGCCCATCATTGTAGCTCCGGAACCTAGTGAGCCTCTTCTGCTTTATATTGCTACAACGATGGAATTTGTCAGCATGGTGCTGGTCGGTGAGAGACACATCTCCAGGCCCCTCCACAAAGAGGCTCGAATCCCTCCAAGAGGGTCCGGAGCCACCCGCAGGAGATAATCATCAAGGCGAGTCTGAGTCCCAGCCCTAGGCAAGGGTCCTAAAGGCGAGGTGCATGTGGACAAACTTCTACAAGACAACGTGTCGGACCCCTCCAGGAGGGTCCCAACAGCTTGGGAAGGAGATCCGGACACCTCTGGGAGGGTTTGGGTTGACGGAGAGGAAGGACCGGACCCCTCCGATAGGGTCTGGACTATACAATGACCTGTCTACTTCATCAGCGAGGTCCTCCATGACGCCAAGACTCAATATCTTGAGGTGCACAAGCTGCTGTATGCAATTCTTATTGCCTCAAGAAAGCTCCATCACTCCTTCCAAGCTCACAAGATATCAGTGGTAACTTCTTATCCACTGTGAGCTATCCTGCATAATCCCAATTCAAAAGGAAGTATTGCAAAGTGGGCTGCAGAGCTGGCAGAATTCAATCTAGAATTCCTGCCTCGACATTGCCATCAAGAGTGAGGCACTAGCTGACTTCCTGTTATAGTGGACTCCATCTCCATCAGGTCCGAGGGGTCCCAGTGAAGAGAAGCCGGAGCCTAAGGTCCTGGTCTTCACAGAGCCTCACTGGACCCTCTACTTCGACGGCTCCGTGCAGAAGCAGGGGCATGAGCTGGAATCTTGCTCCTCACACCGATCGGAGAGCAAGTAAAATACATGGTCCATCTTGACTTCAAGGCGTCGAATAACATGGCAGAATACGAAGCTCTCATCTTCGGACTAAAGACTGTGCTATCATTTGGAGTCCAACAGCTGCTGGTAAAGGGAGATTCGCAACTAATCAGCAAACAAGTCATAGGTGAATGCAGTTGCTATAACCTTCAGCTAGCAGCGTATCTTCTTGAAGTCCACAAATTGCAGAAAGATTTCCAGGTCCTGGACCTATGCCATGTCCAGCGTCTCAACAACGCTGAATCTGACAACCTCTCAACGAAGGCTTTTACTGGGGCTCCGACACCCGATGGAGTTTTTGTCAGGAGATTACCAACACCAGCTGCTCAGCTTGCCGAGCTGAGTGATGGGGGCAAGACCAGCACCTCAAAGCTGGCAGTCCTGGTGGCCCTATTACCATGGCGTCCACCAAGGATCGTAGGCACCATAAGTAGCTCCGAGCAACCAGGCGCGCAAGATCCAGAAGCTCAAGTTAGTCCTGATGCATGGATCTCGGATGTTCGGGACTACTTAAAGGACAACATCCTTCCTGAATACAGTGTATCTGCTGAACGGATTGTCCGGATGGCTAAAAGATACACGTTAGTAGAAGGGGATCTCTACCGACGCGGCACCAATGGAATCCTATTGCGGTGCATTTCTCAGGAAGAAGGCTGCGAGCTCCTCGCAGAGATCCATGGAGGCGAGATGGAAATCACACATCATCCCACACGCTGGTTGGTAAGGCCTTTTGGCATGGCTTTACTACCCTACAACTCTCTGAGATGCAATTGAGTTGGTCAAGAGATGCGAAGCGTGCTAGTTTCACGCAAAGCAGATCCACACACCAACACAATCACTGCAGATGATTCCTCCCTCATAGCCATTCGCTATGTGGGGGATAGATATTTTGGGACCTTTCCCAAAAGCCGTCGGAGGGTACCAATTTTTATACATCGCCATCGACAAGTTCACAAAGTGGTCGGAAGCAACTCCCATTGTGACAATCAACAAGTAGTCAACGATCAAGTTCTTGAAGTCCATTATCTGCAGATTTGGAGCCCCGAACAGAGTCGTCACTGACAACGGGACCCAATTCACAAGTGCAGCCTTCCAAGAGTATTGCAAAGACCTCAGCATCAACATCATCTACACATCAGTAGCTCATCCGGCAAGCAATGGCTAGGCCGAGAGAGCAATTGCTGAGATTCTCAAGGGACTCAAGATCCACACCGACGAATGCTTGAAAAAGCATGGTGCTGATAGGATTGAGGAGCTTCTGTCCGCACTGTGGGCAAGCCATACAACACACAACCGGGCTACTGGAGAGACACACTTCTTCTTGGTGTACGGAGCGGAAGCAATCCTGCCTTTGGAGATCACCATGGGTTCTCTCAGAGTTTGGACCTATGACGAAGCCGCGTAGGATTAGCTCCAGCGTGATGACCTGGACCTCATTGACGAGGCAAGGTGCCAAGCAGCTATCCAAAATACGTGATATCACCAGACGCTCCAGCGCTATCATCAGAGCTATGTGCGCAATTGACATCTTGAAGAAGGCGATCTGGTGCTGCGGCGAATACTCTCTCGAGAAGGAGCGAACAAGCTCTCCTTCAATTGGTAGGGTTGCTTTTAAGTCATCAAAGTTGTAGGATCGAAGAGCACATGAAAGTCTACTAGAGGGTGTGTGTGAATGGTAGATTAAAACTTTTTCAGCGGAAGCAACAAAAACCCCTCAACAGAAAATTGACCTGTTAAAGAAATCGTGTGTGCAACTAATCTAAATGTGTTCAACTGTGAAAAAAATGGTATATATTATAGAGTATCAAGTCATGAAGACACGACAACAAGAATCACTGAAATTCATCGATAAAAACTCAAGTTACAATCAGAAGATTGAACGAAGGTCAATCTGTTCTACCCAAGAAAAATTGGTTCTGCAACTGTGCAATGAAAGTCATGTAGATCCAAAACCACAGATCCAATGACCGCTAAATTTTCACAGATTATAGATAATCAAGTTATTAAGACAACCTAAAAAGAATCACATCAATTGGATCTGTACAACTCGAGTTATGATAAAACCACCAAAGCAAGGTAAAGCTGTGCAGAAACTCGACGAAAAAAACTTGTCTAAAACAAGTAGAACGAACAAGGCACAAAAGCTCATTTAGACTACGGATTTTATGGATCAAAACACAAGAGGAACAGCCCCAAAGTCGTGCACCATGAGCTCTGGTCTCCCTTGCTTATATAACCAGCCCTTAGGCCAACCCAATCCTAACTAGGACTCAAATCCTACTCAGATTCAACCGAAACTTTCTATAATTGCTCAAGACTCTTCCATACGCAGATAGAAGCAATATTAAGACTTCCAAACACCTTAGGAACATATCCCACATCCCTAAAACTACCCAACTTTGTGACCCACACAAAATCCTATCATAACCAACTTAAATCTTTCCATATTTGAGTCAAACCCGACTCAGCCACAATCTGAGTCCATAACCTAGTCGGTTCGACCTTTCCGACCAATTTTTTACGTCCAAATCTCTTCATCATGCCTCAGAACCATATAGCCACGTCCATGCACTCCTTGAACACGTGCAATCACCTTCCAACGATGTCCACGATACCTTCATATGCATTGTTCTTGATTCAAACATACTGCGCAACCTCCCGATCAACTCAACTACAATTCCTCCCAAACTTGGTTGTTGAACCTCATCTTCTCCCAAAGACTAGTTCAATGGATCCCGTCACCAGCCATGTCTTGAAATCAAGCAACACCTGCACATGAATAAACAACCAATACTTCCGAGTACAAGTCCTCGACTTGACTCTCGTTAGTTCCAATTACCACCACACCTTACGTGAGCACCTCACATAAGCATGTTGCAAACCATAGCAAAAATATATCATCCAAAATGCATCAAAAACTTTGTAAAAGAATACTAAGCAAACTTTCAATAAATGTAAAGAAAGTACGAGACATTGCAAGGTAAAATCAGAACCACTATGATCAAGCTCTGAACCTTGCCAAAGCTAACCGGACTTTGAATCGGAGCTTACCAAAGCTAGCAGGATCTAGCGCCAGAACCTACCAAAGCTAGCATGACCTAGCGCCGGAACATACCAAATCTAGTAGGACCTAACGCCAGCGCTTATCAAAACTAGTCGGACCTAGCTAGCGCTGGAGCTAACCAAAACTAGACGAACCTTACACTAGGCCTAGCAAAAACAAGTCGAACCTAGCCACAGCAAGTCGGACCTATCCAAAATAAGTCGGACCTAAACAAAGAAGTCAGACCTAGCCAAAATAAGTCGGACCTTGAAGGAGCTACCCAAAACAAGCCAGTCCTATCGTCAGACCTTGTAAAAGCTCGAACCTAGAGTCAGACCTTGTTAAAAAGGTATTTTGGTAGTATTCAAAACTTTTATCGTCAAAGCCAATGTATTCAGCACACATAGGTCTCACAATCCCCCCCTTGATGAATGCATTGGCAACACACTTAAAATCCGAGCGTTGGCTTATTCACATGAAAAGTTTTGAAAAAAATTTCTCCCCCTTTTTGAAAATCAAATGAGATAGAAATAAATTTCTCCCCTATGCATATTTCTCCACCTTTGCATACTTTCCCCCCTTTGACAATGTATTCAGCAAAGTACAAAAGAGAAATTTTAATTGTTATGAGCATATTATAACATATACATATAAAACAAAGCTCATCTAAGTCATACTATCAAGTAAGTTACACTAGCACATCAATGAGATACATAAAGTAGTGTACGCCATGCTAGAGATCAAGTGTAATTTTCAATTTAAGCAAGTCATGATCTCACAAACTTAACTATTTCAAAACATGAAAGCATGACACTTGTTGTTGCATTTTTCATTTTTCAATATAAGTTTGATCATATAACATTTGCAAGAGATTATATGCCGCATCTGCCTTATTCTAACCAACCAAGCCAAACCTATGTCATTTGACAATTAGAAGCTTAAGGACATGGTTTAGTCATACACAACTTCTTCCAAGTTCATATCTAAGTGCAATGATAAGGCATCTCAAAAGAAGAAGTGCGATGCATGCATATTCTCTTGATATTTTCTCATTTTTATTTGATCATAAAAGCTCAACATGTGAGTAGTTGATTGATTAATTTTTCATTATTAAGAGCACTTGTGAGCATGCAACATGTTCAAAACAGCAAGAAAGTCCGATCATGACCAAATTTAGTGTAAGTAATTATTCCAATTACTTGTCATGGCAAAAACTACAAAATGCATAACATGAGTAATGTAGTAAGAACTTTCAGCATATAAAAGGAATCACAAAGTCATATATGTATGAAATAATATGCTCATATTATTTTAAATTCAGATCCCAAATTTGAAAGCTCCCCCTCAATTTAGGCCATGAGGATGCATAACCCCTATTTCACTACGAATGTAACAAAAATGAGTGAAATCTAAAGGTTTTGTAAAAATATCAGCCAATTGTTGTTCGGTATCTACATGGTGAAGCACAATGTTTCCTTTTTTAAACATTATCATGGAGAAAGTGATACCTAATGTCAATGTGCTTTGTTCTCGAATGTTGCACGGGGTTTTTTAGTAATGCAAATGGCACTAGTGTTATCACAAAATAGTGGAACACTATATGGATCAACCCCATAGTCCTTAAGTGTATGAACAATCTAAAGAATTTGTGAGCAAGCACTAGCAGCAGCTACATATTCAGATTCGGCTGTGGATTGTGCACCTGAGTTTTGTTTTCTAGAGGACCAAGCAACAAGTGAATTACCAAGAAAATTACAAGCACCCGAAGTACTTTTTCTATCAATCTTACAACCCGTAAAATCAGCATTCGAAAAAGCTTTCAAAGTAACAGTTGAGGAAGAAGGAAAAAAATGCCAAATTCTTGAGTTCCATGTAAGTAATTGAGAATTCTTTTGATGGCTTGATGTTGTGAGGCACGTGGGGAAGCTTGAAATCGTGTACAAAGACATACACTGAATTGTATGTCCGGTCTTGAAGTCGTGAGGTACAAAAGTGATCCAATCATGCTTCTATATTCTTTTTGATCGACTGGGTCACCATCTTCATCAAGTTCAAGTTTTGATGTTGTTCCCATTGGTGTCCGAAGAGACTTGCTTTTGTCCATGTTGAAGCGCTTGAGAAGGTCTTTTGTATACTTCGTTTGATGCACAAAGGTACCTTCCTTGGTTTGCTTGATTTGCAGCCCTAAAAAGTATGTGAGTTCTCCTATCATACTCATCTCAAATTATGAACTCATCATAGCTGAAAACTTGGACACAAGATCATGAGAAGCACAACCAAAGATAATATCATCCACATACACTTGAACGAATAATGAGTCATTGCCATGCTTAAGAACAAAAAGAGTTTATCAACCTTGCCCATGGTAAACCCCTTTTCAAGTAAGAATGTTTTTAACCTATCATACCATGCTCTAGGGGCTTGTTTGAGACCGTACAAGGCTTTGGACAGTTTGTAAACATGATTAGGAAAATCTGAATTTTCAAAACCTGGTGGTTGCTTGACATAAACCTCCTCATCTGTATAGCCATTAAGAAAAGCACTTTTAACATCCATTTGATATAACTTGAAACCTTTAGATGCAACAAAAGATAACAAAATTCTTATGGCTTCTAATATAGCAACAGAAGCAAAAGTTTCATCAAAATTTAGACCTTCAATTTGTGTGAAACCTTGAGCAACCAACCTAGCCTTATTCCTAACCACAACCCCATCCTCACTTTGTTTATTTTAAACACCAATTTAGTTCCAATTAGAGTGTGACCTTGAGGTGGAGGTACAAGTTTCCAAACATTATTTCTTTCAGAATTCTGTAACTCTTCTTGCATGGCAATAATACAAGGTTCATTAGTGAGTGCGTGTGATATATCTTTGGCTTCAAAAGAAGCAACAAATGTTGAATGAGTACGAGAGTTTGGATCGCAAAATCTGGATCATGTGACTTGTTCGTGCAAGCTTCCAATGATTTGCTGTGGAGGATGACTTTTGAGAGCTCAAAGGGGAGTAGACACTTCACAGACTTCTTCTTTTTCATGTTCATCACAAATCGATGAGCTTGTGACTTGAGGATGATCTGGACCAGCAATGGTGGTCATTGGTGGTGGTTGTGATTCAAAATCAGGAGCTGGAACAATGCCATTAGCTGCTGAATTTTTGGGCAGCAGCACCACTTCTTCCTCACCTTCAATGAAAATACTCTTCCACTGGGGATATAGATCCGAACCTGCAATATTTGAGCTAGTATCTGGGCTATTTCATCAACAGAAAGCTCACATGTCTCCAGAATTTTGTTAGTGTCAAGTAAAAGCACACGGTAGCCTCTAGTATGAGATGGATAACCAAGAACCATGCCATCAACAGATCTAACTTCAAATTTATCAAGATTACCATGTTTCTTAACAGAGCATTTGCAACCAAAGACCTTAAAGTGTGTGACACTAGGCCTATGTCCAAAACGAAGCTTATATGGTGTTTTTCCTAGCTTAGCACGCAAGAATACACGATTTGAAATATAACAATTGGTTGCTATCGCATATGCCCAAAATTTCCTAGGAATTTGATATTCATCAAGTATAGTCCTAGCCATCTCAACTAAGGTTCTGTTCTTTCTTTCTACAACACCATTTTGTTGAGGTACATATGGTGAAAAAAATTGATGATCTATTCCTTTCTTAGCACAAAAATGATCAAAGGATTGATTTTTAAATTCAGTTCCATTATTACTTCTAATTGATCTTAAAGATCTCGGGTGATCAATTGATAATCTAAGAAATAAAGTTCTAAAGTGACTAAAAGCTTCATTCTTAGATGTCATAAAATAAACCCAAAAGTATCTAGAATAGTCATCAACAATCACAAGAACATACCATTTACCTCCAAATGATTGAACACGTGAAGGTCCTTCGGTGTCAAGATTCAAAAGTTGACCCGGTTCAGTTGTCATGATCATTGTGAGAGGAGCATGTGAACCGACAACCATCTTAGCATGTGAACAAGAAGAGCACACAATTTCATTGTCCCCTTTCAGCTTAGGCAACCCACATATGCGATATAGAATACTAACACACATGAGATGATCAAAGCCTACATGACCAAGTCTACGATGCCAAAAATATAAGTCTTTGGAATCATTAGCAACTAGACACCTATGCTTAGAAGGAGACATATCAAAATCAGCTTTAAAAACTCTTCCAAACCGAGAAATGTTAAAAATAAGCTCACTATTTGAACCTACAATTTGCAACAATTTTTATTGAAAATAATTTCTAGATTTTCATCTAGCAATTATGAAACAGAAAGCAAGTTGTATTTCAAATTTTTGACAAGTGCCACATCCATCAAAGTGTAGTGATTATTTACCCTAACTGAACCCTTAGCAATTATAGGAGTTGAAGAATTATCGGCAAAAGTAAGATTCTCTACACGTGACACAAAAGAGAGGGATGATAACCATTCTTTGTTACCGGTCATGTGGCATGAGCAACCTGAATCCACAAACCAAACGTTCTCCTTCCTCAAGTGTGTAACCTACATAGAAGAACAATACCCCGATGACTCAATATTGGGGTTAGTCAAAAGGCATTTAGGAATCCAATACTGAGTCACATGATATCAAACAGGAATAACACGCGAAAGTTGAGATAAAACAGCAGGTTTATGAGCCAAATCTTGAGGATTTTTGTATCCAACTACTGACTTACGAGGTGTTACATGTGTAGCATGAAAAACAATAGGTTTGGGAGCAAACTTTGCATGTTTTTGACTCATTACAGCAGGGACATGTTCCTTATCATTCGGTTTAGCATGTTCAACAAATTTTGCATGAAGGTTATGAGATCTAGCAATCATTCTTTCCTTTTTCTGTTGTTTAGCTAGTCTATAACAAAAATCTATGGCATGACCATCTCTACCACAGTAGGTACAATGAAATTTAACTTTGTGTTCATGTCTAGATGAGCAAGCAACATTTTTATTTAAAACTGAATGAGACAACACTCCTGCAGATTTGAAAACCACTTCTTTTTGTTTAGGAATTGTTTGAATCAATCCACTTCCTAATGAATTTACAATTTTAGGTGGATGTGCCTTACCATGAGCATGAGAATCAAAACCTAAACCAATTTTATCATTGCAAGACTTGGAAGAATTCAGCAGCAAGTTTAGGTTCTTATTCCCATTACAAAACCGATCTAATGTCCTATGCATGTTATCAAGTTTATTTGACTGATCAAGGCAATTTGCACATGAAGTTTTTCCTTTTAATTTGCAATTGGAACAATATTTAACTTCATGAGATCATAAAGCATTGTTTAATATAGAAATTTCATTCATAGCGTCTTGTAGTTTCTTATCAAGATCATCACAAGTAGAACAATCAAATCAATTGTAGAACAGCAAGCATCTTTCAAGTTTTTATCATTAAGTGCAGCAAGCTTTTTGTTCTTTTCAATTTCAAACCCATGTTTATCAAGTGTGGAGGTGTGTGAACTTCTTAGAGAGGACAATTGTTCATATATTAAATCACATGAGGAACAAGAATCATCACTAGGAATAAAATATTTCAAATGATTAATTCCAGATTCTAGTGACTCAATTTTAACAGCATCATCCCTAAGCTTTTTGTCCTTTCTCTTGACTATAACAGTGGCACGAGAAATAGCATCATACATTTCTTTGCAAGTAGGACATACCTCTTCATTGTCGCTGTTATGTTCTGCCTCCTCCATACCTGATCTTGACTTGCCCACCATGAAGCACAAGTTTGCCAAATCATCTTCATCTTTGTCACTTTTGATGTCCACATCGCTCGAGCTAAGTTCTTGAAGTGCGGAGATATAATTGCTCACCACTTGATGTCCTGTCAAACCCTTCTTTTTCTTCTTATCATTTGCTGAAGAGTGCTTCATCCTTGTTTGCTTTTCATCACGGTAAGTAGGACCTGAAAGATTAGGGCAATCTGTACGAAAATGTCCTTTCTTACCACATTCGAAGCATCGTTGAGCACCGATGCTTCTTCTCCTTCTAGTTCTCACATTTTGCAATGCTTTTGAGAACTGAGAAGAAAGAAGTGCTAGCTCCTCCTCCGGAAATTCTTCAATCCGTTCAAGGGTTAAAGAGGAGAGCAAAGTAAGTGTACTTCCTGATGAAGATTGGCCGGATCTAGCACGTTGAGAAACAAATGCAAGAGAATTGTTAGGGTTCTTACGTGAGATTATGTCAGTTTCATGAGTTTTCAATTTTGAATATAGCACATCTAAGGTAAGTGTACCCATGGCAGTAGATTCACGAATAGATGTAACTTTCATCTCCCAGATTGACATGTTTAATGCATTTAGTAATTTCCTAGCATTTTCAGCATCTGAAAAATTAATATTGACGCTACGCAAGTTGCTGAGAATTTTATTAAAGCGAGCAAAAAGAACGTCGATGGACTCACCTGGTTGAATCTAAAAATGCATATATCGTTTCTTGAACATATCTTGCCTTACCACCTTGATCGTGTTGGATCCATCGTGGTAGCCACAAAGTGCTTTCCACACATCGTACACAGATCAGCGGGAGCAACACAGTCGAAATCGCTTTGAGTCAGTCCTTGTATGACCAAGTTCTGAGCCTTATTGTTATTGTCGATATCTTTCAGATTTGTAGCTGTAACTTGATCGTTTGGCGTCACTTCGTAAGGATTGTACATCTTTTTCCATATTGCAAAGCCTTGCGCCTGGATGAAAGCCACCATGCGTGCCTTCCAAACCTGAAAATCAATACCACTAAACACACAAAGTTTGGCGGAGTATTTCTCCATGAGGATTATTCAAAACACGTGCAAATGTCAAATATTAAAGCAACCACCAATTGTAGGATCGATTTCGAATACATGAAAATCTACCAGAGAGGGGGTGAATGGTAGATTAAAACTTTTTCAGCGGAAGCAACAAAAACCCCTCGGCAGAAAATTGATCTATTAAAGAAATTGTGTGTGCAACTAATCTAAACGTGTTCAACTATGACAAAAGTGGTAGATATTGTAGAGGATCAATTCCCGAATACATTACAACAAGAATCACTGAAAGCCGTTTAGAAAAACTCAAGTTTCAATCGAAAGATTGAATGAAGGTCAATCTGTTCTACCCGAGAAAAACCAGATCTGCAACTCTGCAATAAAACTCGTGTAGATCCAAAACCACAAATCCAATGACCTTGAAATTTTCACATATGATAGATAATAAAGTTTTGAAGACAACCCAAAAAGAATCACATCAATTGGATCTTTAAAACTCGAGTTATGATAAAACCACCAAAGCAAGGTAGTGCTGTACAATAACTCGATGAGAAAAACTTGTCTGAAACAAATCAAACGAACAAGGAACAAAAACTTCTTTAGACTACGCATTTTATTGATCAAGACACAAAAGGAACAACCCCAAAGTCGTGCACCACGAGCTCTGGTTTCCCTTGTTTATATAACTAGTCCTTAGGCTAACCCGATCCTAACTAGGACTCAAATCCTACTGAGATTCAACCGAAACTGTCCATAAATGCTCAAAACTCTTCCATACGCAGATAGAAGCAATCTTAAGACTTCCAAACACATTAATAACATATCCCACATTCCTAAAAAAACCCAACTTTGTGACCCACACGAAATCCTATCATAACCAATTCAAATCTTTCCATATTTGAGTCAAACACGACTCAGCCGCTGCCTGAGTCCAAAACCTAGTCGGTTGGACCTTTCTGACCAAATTTTTACGTCCATATATTTTCATCATGCATTGAAACCATGTATCCACGTCCATGCACTCCTTGCACACGTGCAAACACCTTCCAACTACGTCCACAATATCTTCATATACATTTTTCTTGATTCAAACATGCTGCGCGACATCCCGATCAACTCAACCACAATTCCTCTTGAACTTGGTTGTTGAACCTCATCTTATCCCTAAGACTAGTTCAATGGATTACGTCACCAGCCATGTATTGAACTCAAGCAACACCTGCGTATGAATAAACAACCAATACTTCCGAGCACAAGTCCTCGACTTGACTCTCGTTAGTTCCAATTACCACAACACCTTACGTGAGCACCTCACATAAGCATGTTGCAAACAGTAGCAAAAAGATATCAGCCTAAACACATCAAAAACTTAGTAAAAGAATACTAAGCAAACTTTCCATAGATGTAAAGCAAGTATGAAACATTGCAAGGTAAAAGCAGAACCACTGCGATCAAGCTCCGAACCTTGCCAAAGCTAACCAGACTTTGAACTGGAGCTTACCAAAGATAGCAGGACCTAGCACCGGAACTTAACAAAGCTAGCAGGACCTAACACCGGAACTTACCAAAGCTAGTAGGACCTAACACTGGTGCTTACCAAAACTAGTCGGACCTAGCTAGTGCTAGAGCTAACCAAAACTAGACGAACCTTACGCCGGACTTAGCAAAAACATGTCGAACCTAGCCACAACAAGTCAGACCTATCCAAAATAAGTTGGATCTAAACAAAGAAGTCGAACCTAGCCAAAATAAGTCAGACCTTGCAGGAGCTACCCAAAACAAGCCGATCATATCGTCGGACCTTGCAGAAGCTCGGACCTAGAGTCAGACCTTATTAAAAAGGTGTTTTGGTAGTATTCAAAACTTTTATCATCAAAGCCAATGTATTCAGCACACATAGGTCTCACAAAAGTTTTGCGCCCTGGATGTGTTTGCTTGGAAATAGAGGATGAGATACCACTTTCCAACCCCTAGAACATAGAGCACCTCCGTAAGTTCTACACTTAGCACGAAGGTGAGTCTGTTTTTGTATAGTATTTTATAGAGTCTATGAACAAAGTCGGGTTGGTCCAAGATGTATACCACACTTAACTTGGTCCTGTACTTAAGTGTGTCCTTGCCTCCCTTGTTATTCGAACCTATTATGAAATACAATTGCATGAAAACAGACTCTACGTGCATTTTCTTTGCACATGCTCTTAGTTAATTTTCTCTTTACCTTCTTGCAAATAGTGAAGCTGTGCAATCCTCTTGAAAATTGGTTTCTAAGAATTCATGTGATACATATTCATGTATTATTGGTAGTCCTTTTTTGGGATCTAGTGTTTGCTGATTGGCCTACTCGCTTGAAAATTAATGCCAATGACAGGTCCGGAATCGGCTATAGACTTAGCCTGGTCGAACATCCTAAGTACGCCACTCCACCAATTCTGGTGTTGCGTCAAATTAAGGCAGGTTCGGAAAGCCCACAGACCTATGGAAGTACAACCGATATACTAAGTATTATCATGTTGAATTGATTAGGACCGATAATTCAAAGAAGGATAGTAAGTCACAACTAAAGTATAGGAAAGAAGAAGAAATTTTACTACTTTCCTTGTCTCTCATGTGCATGACAAATGATTTTCATGCTCGTTCTGGGAGTTACGACGTCCCCAGGGGGCCCAACGTCGATGTTTCACACGTTGATGATGGGCGCCACCAGAGCATCTAGATCCGACAATACCCAGGGGGATCAGCGTCAATGTTTCCACGTTGATGATGGGTGGTGCCGGAGCAGGACTCCCAGGGGCCCAACGTCGACGTTTCACACGTTGATGATGGGCGCCACCAGAGCATCTAGCTCCGGCAATACCCAGGGGGCCCAACGTCAATGTTTCCATGTTGATGATGGATGCCACCGGAGCACCTAGCTCCGACACCACCCAAGGGGGCCTGACATCGACGTTTTGCACATTGATGATTGGCGTTGTTGAAGTACCTAGCTCCGACACCTCCTAGGGGGCCCGCCGTCAACGTTTTGTACATTGGCAAGGGATTCTCGGAGCTAACACAAACACTTCAAGACATTGCCAATCTTCTGATGGTAGATGCCCTTAATCAATTGAGCACATCTACCAAGGGGCCAATAAGATTATGGCAATGACAACAGTCAAGAAAAAAAATTCAAGAGGATTTTATTCATTCAAATTTCAAGTCTTTACAACCTGAAGGTGGAAAAAGAGGTCCTAGCTACTAGCTGGAGTTGCGGTGGAACCACGCGGCAATCTTCTGGGCAGCTTCTTGAACACTTGCCTTGGCAGCCTCCTCTAACTCTACGACGGGCCCTTCAAGCACCGGAGCTAGTGACATTGAGGGGTCCTGGCTGCGGAAACAAGTTAGCACATACTCTGCAACTAACTTGGCGAGGGTTTTCCCCTTAGTCTCAAGTTGGTCGATGATCATGTCTTTCATTGCTTCCAACTTGTCTCAGGTTGAGTTCAGGGCTGTCAAGGCTTGGTTCATCATTTCGCGTGCCCAAGGAACCGGACAGAAGCCCAGAGGTACCGGTGCACTCTCTGCATGCCCAAGGAAGTACCAGATCTGCTGAGCTTCATCATTTCGTGTAGTCTGGAGCTCCTGTAGAGACCTCCTGGCAGATGTTAGCTCTGCGAAACCTTCCATTGAGAATCGCTTGACCTCCTTGGTCTGCAATTTGTTTCTCGCGGAGGTTAGGCGGTCTTTCTTCGCTACCAGGTTCTTTTCCTCTGCCTTCACCTTGTTTTCTCTTGCAGAGACAACGAGCTCCCATTTGGAGACTCCTTCTTTAGCCAGCCACACTTGGTTCTTTTTTGCTCGCACCAAGACTTGAACTTCTCAATGCGGTTAGCTAAGTCCAGCTCACCGCGCTCCAACATCTGAGAGATCTCAACATCTCTCTTTTGGAGCTCTTGCTCCTTATTGTCGATAGCATCCTCTCGCTCGAGGAGCTCATCCCTCAACTTGTTTAGGCTCTCAAAATGAGCATCCACCAAGTTGTTGGCTTTTTTGCCTTGTCATAGATTTTGTGAGTCTTCTCGCTCAAAGCTTCTATGGCAGCCCACTTGTCATCTAGAAGCTCATCCAGCTGCTTCAGCCGCGTCTTCTCGACTGCAAGCAGGTCCCTCAAGTCGGCCAGGCGGGTCTGTGCCAACTTTGTCTTTATGTTGAGAAGCCTCTGCCGCCGCTTGACATTTTCTCGTTCTACTTCCAGGGCACTTCGCTCGTAGTCGAATACGAGTTGAACTTGGCAAAGGCTTGAGCAAGCGTTCTCAATCAAGAGTGATAGGGGGATCGGCTCCGGACCTTCCTTTGGATCCACCAGAGTTTCCATAGCCTCCGAGACAGTCGTTGGATCCCATGGCACAAGCATGGACCCCAAGAAGTCTTCATCAGCTACACCAAGCTCCGGGAGGTCCTCTTCCCCCTATGCTGATGTTGAAGCTCCAACAGCTGATTCTCGAGATGCAAGCTCATGCACCAACATGGTGTCTGAAGGTGACTCTGACACTACGTCAATCACAGACTCTAGCACAACGATCATTGGCTCCGACACCATCGTAGTGTCAGGCACCGGTGCAGTGTCGATTGCTGGCTCTGGCACCTTTGAAGCTTGAGCTAGTACCTCCGACGCCACTTCAACATTCATTGTTGGTTCCAGAGTTGGCCCTGGTGAAGTTGTAGTTTGCTTTAGCGCTGCCGTAACTTCTTCTACATGGTCTGACGCAACCGCGTCATCTCTGGCTGCTGGCGCCGAGGTCATCCCCGCGTCAGTTGACCCCGAAATTGTTGCACTGCTCACCATGACCATAGGAGGAGCCACGACGACAACCGGCGCTCCAGCCGACAAGGTCTCTTTGGTAGCAATGCTGACCTGGTTGGTTGGTGGTGTAGCAGCAGCAGCTGGCCTCGACACTCTGGAAACAGAAGAAATGCAAAATTCAATAAAAAGCAAGAAGTGAAAGAAAAGACAGGTTTCTAGTGCTGATTCTTACCTGGGAGCGCCGCAGCCCTAGTCAGTGCAGAATCTCTTTTTCGGGCGGCCAGAGTCAACTGAACCCACCGTCGCCAGCGAGGCAGATGATCTAGACTTTTTGAAAGCATCTAGGCCCCCATGAGGTATGGTTTTGGTGATCAATGACAACCATTGGATTTTACTAATGAATTTGTGGATGCAAGGTCTCCCATATCACTCATCACACTCAAATGAAATCTATATGAATATCATCTACTACCCATTGGATATAATTGGAGGCCCCTAAACAATCATTCTATGAGATCAATCAATGTTTATGAAGATTAGAAGTAAAAGCTCACATGTCAAAATTATTCAACCAAAATTGACAGCACTCAATGCTTGATAATCATCAGAAGAATATTTCCAACCAATGCCTAAGAGGTCAATCGAGCAAATTCCAAAAGAATCACTTAGAACAACTCGAAGCAAACAAAATCAACTAACAAGATCGACCGATGTTTCCAGAAAACAACACATCAATCGAGTTGGTTCAGCAGAAGAAGAAGACCTCAGAATTAAGTACTCACCTGATCATCCGATGATGAAGGGCATGTTACATCGGTCCATCAGTACTGTAAGCAATCTCCCTGGACCAAGTGTAACATCGGACCATCCGATGTACAACTATGAACACATCGGTCGATCACTCCAGTAAGCATCAATTCTGAACTAAGTCTGGATGAAGTGCCACCGGATCATCCGATGAGAAGGCAAGGGTAACATCGGTCTAACAACGGTCATATCTGACACAGTGACATCAGCTAATTTGGATTTGACCGATGATAACTGAAGGGGGAGCATCGAATCATCCGGTGTTCGCAGAACAGTGATGTCAGCCTACTTTTCCAACGGCTATTTCGTGGAGGCTGGCTATTTATACCCCTTCAACCAGTCTATTCGACAAGTCTTGACTACTATACCTACTCTACACATTCTCAAGCATTCAAGATGTTGAGCTACCACTTCTACATCATCTACACCACTTACACACCAAGAGATAGGCTAGAACTTGCTAGAGATAGTGCTTGTGTGCTTCCATTCTTGGTGATTGGAATCTCTAGTGTAGTGAGAGCAGTAAGGGAGTGTCCCTTGGTGATTGTATTGGAGAGAGCCTTCCGAAGCTTGCCAAGACGGTTGTGGAAGCCCGGAGGATCCAACTTGTACAAGGCTTGAGCTCCACCTTGCCGAGGTTGGCAAGCGGAGAAGTATAGTGAAGATCCCTGGTCTCGGTGACTTGGGATTGGCTATACCCTTTGGTGGGTGCCACAACGTGGATGTAGGAAGATCTTGACGATCTTGCCGAACCACAGGATAAATCTCCGTGTCTTCGTGTCTCCTCGGGAGTTTGCACTTTCTTCCTCTCCCCTTACACTTATGCATTTCTTATACCACAAAGTTACTATTCACTTGAATGCATATGTTATTTGCATAGGGAATTGGGCTTTTAGTAATTAAGTTTTATTGCTTTAATTTTTGAAAAGAAGCCCAATTCACCCCCCCCCCCTCTTGGGCTTTCGATCCTTATAATTGGTATCAGAGCAAGGTTGCTCATTGGATCATTCTATCTTCACCGCTAGAGAGCTAAAATGGCCAAGAATGGGGGTTCGGTTCCTATCTTCGAGGGCAAGAACTTTGCCTATTGGAAAGCACACATGCGTGCTTATCTAGAGGCTATTGGTTCCAAAGTATGGGAAGCGACCCATGCAGGGTTTGGTGAACACAATTATGTTGGTGATCAAATCAAGTGGGATGCTAAAGCTAGAAATGCAATCTATGAATGCATTAGTCAAGATGTATTTGCTAGGATTGCTAGCAAAGAGAAAGCTTGTGAAATTTGGGCTTGCTTGATAGAAATTCATGAGGGTTCTTCTCGTGTCAAAGAACTAAAATATCATATGCTTAAAGCCAAATATGATGAGTTCAAAATGTTACCTCATGAAAATGTCAATGAAATGTTTTCTCGCTTAAATGTGCTTATTGAAGAAATTAATGATCTTGATATTGCTTCTCTTGGCAAGGGACTCATCAAATGCAAGATTCTTATACTCCTCCCTAAGCCAAAGTACAACATCATCAACTCCATGCTTCAAAAAGAATCTCTTGATCACATTGAAGTTTTGGAACTTATTGGAGAAATTCACACTCATGAGATGAGTGTACTTGGGATGATGGAGCAATCATCTACAAAGACAAATGTTCTAAAGGCCTCCACCAAGAAAACAAGTCTCAAGAAAAAGAAAGTGGTTGAGCCTAGCTCAAGTAAAGAAGAGCAAGCATCAAGTGAAGATGATGATGATGAGCTTGCATTGATGATGAGAAAGTTCTCTCGCTTGAACTCTAAGATTGCCAAGAAGGGATACACCTTTGATCCCAAGAAGAAAGCGTTTATACCAAGGAGAGATGACCACAAGACTTGCTACAATTGTGGTGATCAAGGCCGCATGTCCTATGATTGTCCAAAGCCGGACAAAAGAAGAGAAAACCACACTAGCAAGCATCGCAAGCTTGAAGATAGTGAAGATGATGAAGAAGAGGTCAAACCCAAACCAAGGTCATTTGGGAAGAAGAAACATGACAAGGGCAAGAAAGAAAAACTCTTCCCAAAGAAGAGAAAAGGACCACAAAAGGTGTTCATGTGTGAGGCAAATGAATGGATCACCGACGAAGAATCAAGTGATGAAGAGAGTGAAGCGGAAGAAGAAAGTTTGGCCGGCCTTGCCATTGCCAACAATGATGACTCATCTCTTCATCCACCTCCCATGTGCCTCATGGCTAAAGGTAACACCAAGGTATGTGATGATTCTAGCGATGATGAGCTTTCCCCCGATGACTTAACTTCATTAATAAATGAATATCACACTATCATTAAGAAGGAAAAGAGTAAGGTTAAGGCTCTTGAAGAAACTCGTGCTAAGCTTGAGAGTGCTAACCTCAATTTGCTTGACAAGTATGAAAGCATACTTAAGGAGCATGACACGCTCAAATTCCATGTCAAGCAAATTGAAGAGGATAAGGCTCAAATCAAGCTAGACCATCATGAGCTTGACTTAGCCCACCAAGCACTTTTGGGAAAGCACAATGAGTTAATCCAAGAGCATCAAATACTTAACCTTGCTTATGAAGTGCTTGATCAAGAATTGAAAAATATAAAGAAACAAACTCTTAATGATAAGATATCCATTACTTCTCATGCCACTAATGTCTTGCACAAGTCTTTGCCTTTGAGAGAGAATGCTAGGGAAAAGGACTTGTTGGAAGAAATTGAAAGTCTCCACACTAGTGTGGCGAGACTATCTAAAGGAGAAGTCAAGCACAAGGAAATCCTCTTCCAACAAGCAAAGGCCTTCAACAAGAGAGAACTTGGATCCTTCCCGGTGCCTAACAAAGGAAAGGTGCCCTCACTAGAGCTTAGAACAAGCTTCATCAAGGAAGTTGGTTCCTATTGCCAACATTGTGAGGTCACCGGTCACCATACATGGGAGTGTCCTCTTCCTAACCGGCCTTCTCCAAAATTGCCTACTAACTACAAGTCTACTTTCAATGATCATTATTATCTCTTGAGTAAAGTAGACGACAAAGTGAAGGCAAGGTTCATTGGCAAGGACATAAAGGGCATGATGGGGAAGCTCCCCAAGCAACTTTGGGTCCCAAAACACTTGTATCACACATACAAGGACCTACGTTGGCTTGGGTGCCAAAAATCAAAAATTGAATTCATGTGTGTAGGTGAACTACAAAGCCGGAGGAAAACATTGGGTACTCGATAGCGGGTGCACTCAACACATGACCGACAATGATGGTATGTTCACCTCCATAGAGGACCCCGACAATCATGAACAAGTCACCTTTGGTGATAATTCTAAGGGGAAGGTAATTCGGTTGGGTAAGATTGTTTTTTACATGGTTTATTTATTTCAAATATGTTGTATGGTTCAATTTGCTTTCAATTGCACAAATTTTGTGATCTTGGTCTAACGTGCACTTTTAGCAAGAATGATGTTGTTGTGACAAGCCTAAAGTTGAGGAGAGCCATGATCAAGGGGGAGCTTCAAGTTCCAACATCTACACGTCAACGGAGAATTATTCATTTGTCAAATTTATGTTGATGATATTATTTTTGGTTCAACTAACGAAGCTCCTAGCCATGAGTTTGGCAAAATGATGTCTAGGGAATTCGAGATGTTGATGATTGGAGAGCTCAACTTCTTCCTTGGATTTCAAATCAAGCAACTTCAAGAGGGGACCTTCGTCTATCAAGAGAAGTATACCAAGGACCTCTTGAAGAAATTTGAGATGGGAGATTGTAGCTCAAGATGCACTCCAATGGAAACAAATTATCATCTCGACGCGGATAAGGACGGTAAACCTATTGATCAATCTAACTACCGTTCTATGATTGGTTCATTGCTTTATCTTACCGCATCTAGGCCCGATATCATGTTTAGTGTATGCTTGTGTGCTAGCTTTCAAGCGGCACCTAAAGAATCGCATCGGAAGGCGGTCTTTAGGATACTTCGGTATCTTAAGCATACCCCTAGTGTGGGCTTGTGGTACCCTAAAGGTGCAAAATTCCATCTCTTGGGTTACTCGGATTCGGACTTTACCTGATGCTGTGTGGATTGCAAGAGTACCTTCGGTGGGTGCCACTTGCTTGGGCATTCCCTAGTATCTTGGTCTAGCAAGAAGCAAAATTCCGTCGCTTTGTCCACAACGGAAGCGGAATATATTGCGGCTGGTGCATGTTGTGCCCAAATTCTTTATATGAAGCAAACCCTTTTGGACTTTGGTATTAAACTTGGTTGTGTGCCTCTCCTTTGTGAAAATGAAAGTGCGGTTAAGATAGCTAAAAACCCCGTTCAACACTCCCGCACTAAGCACATTGATATTCGCCATCATTTCTTGAGGGACCATGAAGCTAAGGGATGCATCTCATTGCGAGGTGTTAGTTCCGAAGAACAATTGGCGGATATCTTCACTAAACCACTTGATGAGAAAACTTTTTCTAGACTAAGAAGTGAATTAAATGTGCTAGATGCATCGAACATCATGTAAATTGCCATGATCATGTAAAAATGCATCTCATATAGGTCTTGTCTAACTTTCAAAGGATAGGGGTGAGCAAGGATTAGCTTGGGATGGAGGTTCTTTTGGATTTCCCCAAGACTTGGAGAGTAGCTCTCCCTGAAGAAGCCTTTGAAAGGTTCAAATTTGGCAAGATAGATTTAATTTATGTCTTGCCTGATGCCTGCCATATGGACTTGCACTCATATTTAAATTTCTTGCATTATAAATTGTTTGGCATTGCATACAGTAGATTGTCACAAAGGGAAACCCACTTCATGAGAAAGAGACTTGTTTGAAATGCAATATCTCAACTCATATGATGTGGAAAGAACAAAATGTTAGGTACTTTAATGCCTAAAGGAACATGCTTTAAAGAGATAGAAGTCTTCATCCTCTATCTCACAAAGCATGGGCCTTACATTTTATTTGGATTTATTCCTTATTTTCTTTGGTATTCTATCTGGCTTAGGGCTTAGCCAAGTTATTGGCAATTAGTATTTTTGATGGGTAAGGGGTTGCCCAAAAAGTCCTAAGACATGTATTTCTTCATGTTTGTTTGTTTGTTTGAGTCAAAGGACATATATGGGATGTTGCTGTTTTGTAGTCATCGGATTATCCGATGCATAGGCCAAAAGCGCATCGGATCAGTTTGTGTTCAATTGCCAAGGGTCAATTCAGTCAGTAAGACAAATCAACCGACGAGTTCATTTTGAGAAACATCGGTGCATCCGATGTTCACATTTCTGGAATTGTGCTAAATTCCACCGATGCTTATCCTTTCATCGTCGGATCATCCGGTGTCGATGGCTCTTTTGGAATACCCTTACTGTACCATTCGACCGATGCTCCTATCATCTAACGTCGATTCATCCAGTGTTAAAATTTGAGCTAGGGTTTGGGCCCCACCTATTTAGCGCGCCGCTTCACCTCTGTTTTCTCTCTCCCCGACTCTGCCGCGCCCGACGCCTCACCGCCGCCGCCGCCTCCGGCCACCGCCACCTCCGGCCACCACAGCGCCGCCACCGCTCGCCGCTCCACATAGCGCTGCCGCCACCGCTCCACGCAGCGCCGCCGCCACTCCACACAGCGCCGCTGCCGTTGCCCCATGCAGCGCTGCTGCCGCCCTGCGCCGCCGTCCTAGGCGCCGTGACGCCACCCTCTGCGCCACTGTGCTACTTCCCCCCCCTACGGTCGCCGTCGCTTCACCGCTAGGGTTCCCGGCCGCGACGACCTTTGCGTCGCCGTCCCCGAGCTCATTTGTTCCGCGTGCTCATCCTCGTCGTCGTCATGGCCCGTGACAAGAAGGGAAAGGGCAAGGCTATCGAGGAGCCGACCGCCAAAAAGCAGAAGCTATCGAAGGAGGCGAAGAAAGCCCTAATGGCCGCTCGCGCCGCTGAGGAGCGAGAGCGTGGCCGAGGAGGATCGTTGAGGATCCACGAGGCCCGTCAGAGGCAACCTCCCATGCCAGAGGAGTCCGAGGAAGAAGAGGAGCCCGAAGTGCCACTTGTTCGCCGGCGCTCAGCCAGGACCCCACGGGGGTCACCCAGCTGCAGCCCCGAGACCGAGACCGTCAGATGCTGACCTTCGAGAGGATAGGGCGGCCCAGAGAGCCATCTATGAGATGGACACCAGCGTTCGTGTTGGTGAGGGTGTCCGGCTGACAGACTATTGGAAGATGAAGGCCAAGCAGCTCAGGAAGCTCAGGTGGAGCATTTTACTTGAGGAGTGGTTCCCAAATCCTAGAAAGTCACTCGTGGACAACCGCTTTTGGACCTTGACATAGGCGTCACTGTACGAGACTTACAGGCGTCGGGGCCATAAGCTCTTCCAGCATAATTTCCTGGATTGGGATCAGCTTGCACTGGCAGCCGAGACGGAGATACGCCCTTACTTTGAGAGGTATAGAGGGCTTGTGGAGATGATGCCCTACGAGAGGAGTGCCTACGTGGAGGACTGGGTCTGAGTATTCTATGCCACACTCTACGTCTCTGAGGGCCGCAGATCCATAGATTTCATGTTCATGGGCCAGCATCATCACTTGACCAGGCAGACTTTGGGACAGCTGCTAGGAGTGGATCTCCATGACACTTACCTGCACGAGGGGGTGTATGGACAGGCTGACCCACCGAGGAGGCCACTCACTGGAGGAGTGGCACAACCACTTGAGGAGATATGCTCACTGTTTGCTCAGCCTTTCTCTCTAGACCAACCGAGGGTACCGACACTACTCACTCCAGCTGCGCGCACTGTGCACCTTGCCTTGCGCCGCACACTTCTGCCGAGGTCTGGATACCTTGAGGGGTTCACCAGCCTGCAGCAGACTCTCCTGTTCTACATCATGAACGGGATGGAGTTCGATATTGTGGACATCCTCATATGTGAGATGGAGGACGTAATCACTGATGGAGTTGGGATGATGAGGCAGCTCGTATTTGGTCACTGGATCAATTACTTGCTCTACATGGTAGCTCCAGAGGGGTCCGCCGTGCGTGACAGTCTCACCGACGAGAGCGTCACACGGTTCAGCCACTACCGTGCTCCAGCTCCTGGAGACTGCCACCTTGGCTGTCCTGTTGAGCGTCAGGTTCGCGCTCGTCTATCCGAGGAAGACTGGTCAGACCTGGAGAAGGAAGACGAGAGACTAGCACAAGCAGAGGCTCGGGGTGAGGACCTTCATCATATTTGGTCCAGGAGTGACACCAGCGACAGTTTCGAGGAGTACCCACCTCCTCCTTGACCCAGACAGCACGACGCGGAGGCTAGAGGCTCGACTATGCCACCACCTACTCCACTTCCAATGTCAGAGGCACAGGTCTCCCAACCATCTGAGCTTACCTCCCTACTTCAGCAGATGGTTGAGCAGCAGCGCCTGGACCGGCTTGCAGCTGAGCATGCCCGAGCTGAGCAGGCTGCACATCTCTTGGAGCTCCAGCAGCAGCAGCAGCAGGAGATGCAACGACAGATCGCCCGCGAGAGGCGAGAGGATACCGATAGGCTGACTGGGCTGATTGATCAGATGCACCAGCGCTCTCTAGACCAGCAGCAGCATACGCAGCAGGCGATGATGGGCATCTTGGGGTTGATCAACAACCTCTACACGCAGACCAGGATTGCCCTGCCATCGCAGCTTTGAGGCCTTGCTCCAGGTCCTCCTGTTCTGGCTCCAGCTTCAGCGCTAGTGCCGACCACGCCGATCCCGACGATCAGCATGTCCCCACTGCTTGCTCCAGGTGCTCCTATCCACTCTCCTATGCCGACTACGACGCTTTTCCAGCAAACAACAGCGTCCGTTTTCAGTGCCCCGTTGCCAGCGGTTCAGTCTCAGCAGGCACCAACAGTGGCTCCTACAGCTCTCGTCACCGCTACTGCAGCTTCGGCAGCAGCAGGCAGCAGCTCCGACGATAGCACCCCCGACGGTGACCAGTTCGTCATCGCTCCGAGTGCTCAGGATCCTTAGGCACTCGGCTTCCTTTTTGGTGTCTTGATGCCAAAGGGGGAGAAGAGTCAGGGGAAGTCTAGCTTAGCCTCAGGGGGAGTCCTAGCTGTAGGGGGAGTCTATCTTTTTGGAGTCCTTTTGTAATTTGGTGATTTGCTCTTCTTTGCTATTCATTGAGTATTCTTGTGACTCTTAATTCTCTCATATGTTATTGATCGTTAAGCTTTCAAGTTATTAATCTCTTTTGAGTCTTGAAGTTTAATGTGCCATATCTTGTACTCATTGCATATCTTCTTGAGTATCGTATTGCCAAATGCATTACTATTATGCTTCACTTGTTGTGTTGTCATCAATCACCAAAAAGGGGGAGATTGAAAGCATCTAGGCCCCCATGAGGTATGGTTTTGGTGATTAATGACAACCATTGGATTTTACTAATGAATTTGTGGATGCAAGGTCTCCCATATCACTCATCACACTCAACTGAAATCTATATGAATATCATCTACTGCCCATTGGATATAATTGGAGACCCCTAAACAACCATTCTATGAGATCAATCAATGTTTATGAAGATTAGAAGTAAAAGCTCACATGTCAAAATTATTCAACCAAAATTGACAGCACTCAATGCTTGATAATCATCAGAAGAATATTTCCAACCAATGCCTAAGAGGTCAATCGAGCAAATTCCAAAAGAATCACTTAGAACAACTCGAAGCAAACAAAATCAACTAACAAGATCGACCGATGTTTCCAGAAAACAACACATCAGTCGAGTTGGTTCAGCAGAAGAAGAAGACCTCAGAATTAAGTACTCACCTGATCATCCGATGATGAAGGGCATGTTACATCGGTCCATCAGTACTGTAAGCAATCTCCCTGGACCAAGTGTAACATCGGACCATCCGATGTACAACTATGAACACATCGGTCGATCACTCCAGTAAGCATCAATTCTGAACTAAGTCTGGATGAAGTGCCACCGGATCATCCGATGAGAAGGCAAGGGTAACATCGGTCTAACAACGATCATATCTGACACAGTGACATCAGCTAATTTGGATTTGACCGATGATAACTGAAGGGGGAGCATCGAATCATCCGGTGTTCGCAGAACAGTGATGTCAGCCTACTTTTCCAACGGCTATTTCGTGGAGGCTGGCTATTTATACCCCTTCAACCAGTCTATTCGACAAGTCTTGACTACTATACCTACTCTACACATTCTCAAGCATTCAAGATGTTGAGCTACCACTTCTACATCATCTACACCACTTACACACCAAGAGATAGGCTAGAACTTGCTAGAGATAGTGCTTGTGTGCTTCCATTCTTGGTGATTGGAATATCTAGTGTAGTGAGAGCAGTAAGGGAGTGTCCCTTGGTGATTGTATTGGAGAGAGCCTTCCGAAGCTTGCCAAGACGGTTGTGGAAGCCCGGAGGATCCAACTTGTACAAGGCTTGAGCTCCACCTTGCCGAGGTTGGCAAGCGGAGAAGTATAGTGAAGATCCCTGGTCTCGGTGACTTGGGATTGGCTATACCCTTTGGTGGGTGCCACAACGTGGATGTAGGAAGATCTTGACGATCTTGCCGAACCACAGGATAAATCTCCGTGTCTTCGTGTCTCCTCGGGAGTTTGCACTTTCTTCCTCTCCCCTTACACTTATGCATTTCTTATACCACAAAGTTACTATTCACTTGAATGCATATGTTATTTGCATAGGGAATTGGGCTTTTAGTAATTAAGTTTTATTGCTTTAATTTTTGAAAAGAAGCCCAATTCACCCCCCCCTCTTGGGCTTTCGATCCTTATAATTGGTATCAGAGCAAGGTTGCTCATTGGATCATTCTATCTTCACCGCTAGAGAGCTAAAATGGCCAAGAATGGGGGTTCGGTTCCTATCTTCGAGGGCAAGAACTTTGCCTATTGGAAAGCACACATGCGTGCTTATCTAGAGGATATTGCTTCCAAAGTATGGGAAGCGACCCATGCAGGGTTTGGTGAACACAATTATGTTGGTGATCAAATCAAGTGGGATGCTAAAGCTAGAAATGCAATCTATGAATGCATTAGTCAAGATGTATTTGCTAGGATTGCTAGCAAAGAGAAAGCTTGTGAAATTTGGGCTTGCTTGATAGAAATTCATGAGGGTTCTTCTCGTGTCAAAGAACTAAAATATCATATGCTTAAAGCCAAATATGATGAGTTCAAAATGTTACCTCATGAAAATGTCAATGAAATGTTTTCTCGCTTAAATGTGCTTATTGAAGAAATTAATGATCTTGATATTGCTTCTCTTGGCAAGGGACTCATCAAATGCAAGATTCTTATACTCCTCCCTAAGCCAAAGTACAACATCATCAACTCCATGCTTCAAAAAGAATCTCTTGATCACATTGAAGTTTTGGAACTTATTGGAGAAATTCACGCTCATGAGATGAGTGTACTTGGGATGATGGAGCAATCATCTACAAAGACAAATGTTCTAAAGGCCTCCACCAAGAAAACAAGTCTCAAGAAAAAGAAAGTGGTTGAGCCTAGCTCAAGTAAAGAAGAGCAAGCATCAAGTGAAGATGATGATGATGAGCTTGCATTGATGATGAGAAAGTTCTCTCGCTTGAACTCTAAGATTGCCAAGAAGGGATACACCTTTGATCCCAAGAAGAAAGCGTTTCTACCAAGGAGAGATGACCACAAGACTTGCTACAATTGTGGTGATCAAGGCCGCATGTCCTATGATTGTCCAAAGCCGGACAAAAGAAGAGAAAACCACAAGAGCAAGCATCGCAAGCTTGAAGATAGTGAAGATGATGAAGAAGAGGTCAAACCCAAACCAAGGTCATTTGGGAAGAAGAAACATGACAAGGGCAAGAAAGAAAAACTCTTCCCAAAGAAGAGAAAAGGACCACAAAAGGTGTTCATGTGTGAGGCAAATGAATGGATCACCGACGAAGAATCAAGTGATGAAGAGAGTGAAGCGGAAGAAGAAAGTTTGGCCGGCCTTGCCATTGCCAACAATGATGACTCATCTCTTCATCCACCTCCCATGTGCCTCATGGCTAAAGGTAACACCAAGGTATGTGATGATTCTAGCGATGATGAGCTTTCCCCCGATGACTTAACTTCATTAATAAATGAATATCACACTATCATTAAGAAGGAAAAGAGTAAGGTTAAGGCTCTTGAAGAAACTCGTGCTAAGCTTGAGAGTGCTAACCTCAATTTGCTTGACAAGTATGAAAGCATACTTAAGGAGCATGACACGCTCAAATTCCATGTCAAGCAAATTGAAGAGGATAAGGCTCAAATCAAGCTAGACCATCATGAGCTTGACTTAGCCCACCAAGCACTTTTGGGAAAGCACAATGAGTTAATCCAAGAGCATCAAATACTTAACCTTGCTTATGAAGTGCTTGATCAGGAATTGAAAAATATAAAGAAACAAACTCTTAATGATAAGATATCCATTACTTCTCATGCCACTAATGTCTTGCACAAGTCTTTGCCTTTGAGAGAGAATGCTAGGGAAAAGGACTTGTTGGAAGAAATTGAAAGTCTCCACACTAGTGTGGCGAGACTATCTAAAGGAGAAGTGGATATACCCTTTGGTGGGTGCCACAACGTGGATGTAGTAAGATATTTACGATCTTGCTGAACCACGGGATAAATCTCCGTGTCTTCGTGTCTCCTCGAGAGTTTGCGCTTTCTTCCTCTCCCCTTACACTTATGCATTTCTTATACCGCAAAGTTACTATTCACTTGAATGCATATGTTATTTGCATAGGGAATTGAGCTTTTAGTAATTAAGTTTTATTGCTTTAATTTTTGAAAAGAAGCCCAATTCACCCCCCCTCTTGGGCATTCGATCCTTAAACTTTTCCCTGGGAGTTTCCGAAGTAGCCATTGGTGTCACAACTGTCGACGCAACCGTCGGAGAAGATATTTCGGACCCGGTACCCGCCGTTGGCACCGCGGTCGAAGGAGAAGAGATGCCAGACCTAGTGCCCGCCATCGGCTTTGGGACTGAAGCTGATGATTTCTCAGACCCAGAGCTCGTCTTGGATGCCGCGACCGAAGATGCGGCAACTGAAGGTACAACCATCACGATCCTCAGGGTCGGGCGCGGCACCGACGATTACACCACTTCTGTCGGAGCTGCCCTGTTGGAGCTGCCATCAGCTCGCGTCAACTTTCTCTTTCGACTGGAGGAATCTGCGGGCTCTTTCCCCTTGCTTTGACTTGAGTCAGATTTCTTCTTCTGGCTCGGCTCTGCAACAGCCTTGCCTTTGCCACCGACAGAGACAGGTTTGGACCTCCCATGCTAACTGGGGGCCGAAGCACCGGGGATGACAATCGCTCTTGGCAGGTTACTCCTCTGATGCATCGCAAGACAAGTGTCATCGAAGATTGGCATCTTCTTCTGTAGCTCCCTTCTCGTTTCCGAGACTACGGACAGTGGAAGGAATACTGATGGTGTGTAACATCCCCAAAATTTTAAAATTTGGCTAATTCAAATTTAAATAAGAATTGCAGTTTTATTTCAAAATCTTCTCCGATCCACTCGAATCTCGAGGGAGAGATTCATGTTAAGGGGGGTCGAATTGTAACATCCCGATTTTCAAACTTTGACGAATTAAAATTCGAATAAGAAGTTGAAATTTAAATAATAGGAAGAAAATTATTTATAAAAGAAAATATAAAATATACGCATCTCATCTTGCGTTTGCATTCATCCTTCAGTACTAAAATTTATTTAACAAAATAAATACATTAAAAGTAATTAAATTGGCATAACAAATATGGAAGAAAAGAAATAAAAGAAAAAGGAAAAGTTAATATAGAAGAAGAAATAATTATTAATAAGAATATTAAAATAAACTAAAACGTCTATGGATATGTGTTCACATTTAAGCATAGACTAAGTGACTAGATCTATTAAAATCAAATTAGAAATTTTATACAATAGAAAAGTAATTAGAAAAGAAGATTTGTAGAAGAAGATGAATAATAATATAAAATATGGAGAAGTATATATATATATATATAATAGAAATAATAAATAATTAAATAAAAAATAATAAAGGAAAAAATCTAAAAGAAGATATAAATATAAATAAATAAATAAATAATAAATAAATAATATATATGTAAATAACAAATAACAAGAAAATAAAAGATAAAACATATATAAATATGTGTAGGTAATAAGAAAAGTGAATGAGAATATAAAATATATGATAGAAAAATAAATATAAGCAAATGGACAATATAAAAAATATACAAGACAAATTTATTAAGAAGAAAGAAAAAAAGAATTTCCGAAACATTCCGGAAGTTTCTAGGGAGCTGCCTTCCACCCCGGAAGATTCCGGGCAAGGCACCGGAACCGAGTCCGCTCTGAACTTCTCTAGCGTGAGGGAACACACTCCTGTCCACCGCCATATAAAAAAATAATAAATAAAAGAAAGAAAGAAATAAATAAAAAAGAAATAGGTAAATATTAAAAAAATAATAAAAAGAAAGAAAAAAACAAAAAATCAACCGGCGAGAGACCTGGCCGCACACAGCCAGCCGAGTCCTTAGGCTACGAGACTCCAGCATCACGGTCCAGTGGCCAAGTGAACAACTGATAGAAAAAAAGCGCCCAACACTGAGGCAGAGCATGAGCGCCGCCAGACGCGCATGTCGTACGCTCGCAGGACTATACCGTGAGCCCCGCCGTCTATAAAAGACCGACACCTCTGCTGTAAGAAAAAAAAGAGACCCTGCCGCCACTGCCGTTGCATGGTAGCCCTGCCCACGTAAAAGAAAGAATAAGCTAGGGCAGCATCCAAAAAGTCAACCAAGGGCGCACACCAGAGGAAAAAAAAAGATAGGAGTCGCTGTTTCCGTCAGAGATCATCGCATCATAGCCATTTTTGTTAGGAGATCATTACGTCAACGTTGTCTTGTTCATCTACATCATGCCTTCATCCTCTTCGTCTATATCAGGCCGTCGTCCTCTTCGTCAACGAAACTTTAGATCCCGGAGACACATGCTATGCCTCTGTTCCACGACCAGACTAGATACACACGGTAGGTTTTAAAGTTTAAATCTAAAAGACACAGATTAATCTAATACTCAAATTATACAATGTGTGGAATTTAATTTATTCATGCGTCCATAAATAATCACCAGATCATCAAAAATCAACCTTGTCGGTACCTGAATGTAGGCCTAGAGGGGGGGGGGGGGGGTGAATAGGCCTTCTTGAATTTTCTCGGTTCCTGTAGCACTTCAACAAAAAGGTCAAAAACAGATATATCGGACTAGTCCGGTAATGTGCGGACTAGTCCGGATTTCACGGGCTAGGTTGATCAAGTTAAGTCAATTTGATTGTTTCGTTGACGTTTGCAGCGGAAATATAAACTTTAACAATAGTTCAATAGTTGTAAGTCAAGTTTTATTGCTAGTATGATCCTTGTTCAACTAATTAACTTGAATTCAACAAAAAGAATGAACCCTAGATAATGTTGATCAACTAGAATGATGAACACAAACGAACAAGACACAAGATTTATCCCGTGGTTCGGTTACCATGAAGGCAGCCTACATCCATGTTGAGGAGCCCACAAAAGGACTGGGTCTTCACCAACCCTTCCCTCGTTGGATCGCCACGAAGGCCAATCCTCTTCCACTAACCACACAGGGGTAAATCACCAAGTTGAAGGGGCGATCTCACAAGTTGAGAGCTCCCTTGATTACAAATTTCAAGACCACCAATAACACACTTCGAAATATACAGATTGAGATGCAAGAGTATGTTAGAGATTCAAACCAAGAGCTCAATCGTGTGCCAAGTGCCTCTCCAATGATCTAGAAGTGATTTTCAATGGATTGATTGATTTTGCACTTAATTTCGTGGAGAGAGATGGTTTTTGAGTCTCTTGGGAGGTGTGACGGCGCTAGGGTTCGAGAGTGGGTGAAAGTGGGCCGTGCACCTCTATTTATATGGGGTTTCTAGAAGTTACCGTTAGGGTTCAGAAAGATCGGACTAGTCCGTGGTGGTGACCGGACTAGTCCGGTGTGCTGTGTGAAGCAAACCCTAAGTGTCCAGGAATCTCGGACTAGTCCGGTTCAAAACGGACTTGTCCGATTTCGCTACTGGAAAGCTTCGGACTAGTCCGATTGTCATCGGACTTGTCCGGACATATGAAACCCTAAGTGTTTAGGATGACAAGTCCGCACTTGGAGGACTTGTCCGATTTAGATCAGGGTGTATATCGGACTAGTCCGTGTGGACACCGGACTTGTCCGAAGTGGATCAGAATGAATATCGGACTAGTCCGGGTCACAACGGACTGGTCTGATTTTGTGTGACTTGTGCATTGATAAGGACTAGTCCGCACTGGGGAGGACTAGTCCGAAGTGGAACAGAAAGATATCGGACTAGTCCGGTGGTGATCGGACTTGTCCGATCTGGTGCAGAATGTGATATCGAACTAGTCCGGCTGATATCGGACTAGTCCGGTCCTGTATAGCTTTGTGCATTGTGTGTGTGTGATTAAGTGAGATTGAGCTCTTGGGTGTGTTTCCTTAATACACTCCATACATACTAAACTACTAATTTCTTCTCCTTGAGCTCAAATTCATTTTCCTTCTCAATTTCCCTCTTTTTGGTACTTTGCTCATTTTTCATGATTTTCCTGCATTCATCTCAACAAAAGGATTAGGATCCCAATTGCTTGTCATAAATCATCCAAAACCCACAAGGGAGTCCTAGATGCACTTTCAATCTCCCCCTTTTTGGTGATTGATGACAACCAATTGAGATTTCACAAAATGAGGTATAAAATGAGATTTTCATAAAGTATGCACATATGACTCAAAAATACATCAAGCAACAAGATAATTATTCATATGTGCATTCTTTATGGTGGGATGCATACTAATAGCATGAGTGCATTAAGAATGATCGAATTTGCATTTATCAACTAATATCAAGTGAATATGGCACTTCAGGGGCAAAAACTCAGATTTCATCACACACTTGCAAATTAATAGAGCAATTCATAACAGGACCAAACATGATATGAAAATAGAGTTAAGCAAATGCAATCACAATTAAAAAAAAAACAGAGAGAGCTCTCTCCTCGCATCCTATGCAGCTAAAGCTAAGACTAGAGACTCCCCCTCAATCTCTCCCCCTTTGGCATCAAGACACCAAAAAGAGAGAGAGGAAGGTCCTAGGGCTTCACTCTTCGCTGTCAGTCCTCTCGTCGTCTTCATCGTCTTCATCGCTTTCCGCTTGACGAGGTTGAGAGGTAGGAGGAGGAGCGGAGCTGCTCGAGCCCCCAATGCCAAAATAGGCAAGCTCGGAGGGAGACAAGGGGCTGAGCTCGGTGATGTCCGGATCAGAATCTTCAGAAAGTACTGGAGATCCAATTGGGTTGATCTCCAGCTTCTCACTCAGCTGCTTCACATTGGCTTTTATGTATCTAATGTTCTCCTTCCTCTTCTGATTTAGCTTGTGAAGCTTCACTTCAGTTTTCTTGCATGAGGAGAAAATTGCAGCCAAGTACTTGAGGATCCCACTGGCGGATCCTTTCTGAGGGGCTTCCCTGGAGGGAGGAGTAGCCCTAGCAGCTTCTTCTTGCCTTGCCGGTGCCTCGGGGCTTGAGGCCGGCGATGGAGTAGCCTGGACACTCACTGACTGAGGCTTCTGAGGCCTCAGTGGAGTGTGCTCCACATCCTTCACAAACTCGATTCCTGTGACCTTCTCAATCATGAACATCAAGTAAGGGGCATAGCCACATGATCGGTTGGGGGTACTTGAGATATTGACCATATCATTCCAAATATAGTCTGCAACATCGAATTGCCTTTTCTTGCTAATGACCCTCATCAGGGTCCGGAGGTAGCCTTGCACACTCCCTGCATCCCCATCCTTGGGGGCAATCGTCTTCCTGAGGACTCTGTTGAGGACCACAAAGAAAGGCTTCATATTCTTTGTGGAGGGAGGGACATGCTTGGAGGTGGGCTCATACATGAACTTCATTCCATCCCTCTCAATGACCCCAAAGTTGTGGATAATGAGGTGGTCATGTCCTTCAGAGTCAAGGTGCAGCAGGCGGGCAAACTCTTCCTGAGTAATAGAATACTTGGATCCATGAGTCATCCAAGTCACACTTTCTTCGTCTTCGCTTGAGAAGTGGCACGTTGCATAGAATTGTGCAATCACTTCATCATTCCAATTATATCTGAAGGCAAACAAATCCTTCAGCCCATGTCTCTCTGCAGCTGCTATCACTTCATCAAAAGCTGCACATTTCCTCTTCTCAAGGTGGGCCCAGTCAATCCATTGACTGCGCACCACCGGGGTCTTCATCGGCAAATAGACCAGCTTGTAGAAATCAGCATGGAAATTTGACTAAAACCTGCCATCAGCTGCTTGCTTGGGCCTTGCATAGCAATCAACTCTTCTCAACTTCATAGCCACATCGCTGCCCTTGCCATTGAATCTTTCCTCATTGGGGTCCCGGACCCCTTCTCTGGGAGTATGCAGCTTTAGGGGCCCAACAGGCCCTGTGGCAACCCCCTTGCCCTTCCCTTTAGCTTGGCGAAGGCCACTTGAAGGAGTAGCAGCCTTCGAGGCGGGCTTCTTGGCACACACCTTCCTCCGAACCTGGGGAGGTGAGGGAGCAGGCTCGGAGGGTCTCTCTTGGCGTTTCTTGCCAAGACCCGCCGAGGACCGAGGTGCCACCTCGTGGTCCAACTCGGCCTCGAAATCGGAGATTTCGTTATCGGAGCTCGACATGATCTGAGAATGAGTGATCAAGAGAAAGGACAAGTTATACAAGGTATTGGTGAGGTAAGATGGCAATGGAAGGCATTAGGGAATTAAAGAATTAGGTTTTGGTTCAGAAACAACGGACTTGTCCGGTGCACAGGCACGGACTAGTCCGGGGGACCGGACTAGTCGGGTGTTCATCCGCAAAAACCTAACAGTCTGGACAAAAATTGGTCCCTAAGGTAAAACTAGTCTAGCATACACATAGTACATCAACTAGACATGTAACTAGTGAAGAATGCTAGGCCAAACGATAAGCAATAGAGAAATTTGTGATTTCTTAGGGTTTTGAAGAAAATTTACCAAGAAATCAAAGGAAGCTTGAGATTTTGGGGGTTGGAGGCCGGACTTGTCCGCTAACTTCAATCCCCGAGTCTTCAAGCTTGATCTCCGCCCAAGATTGAGGCTTTTCGACGGAGGAATCAAGGATTCGCCTTGGGAGCTCGAGCGCAAGAGAGAGAAAGCTTGGGGGCGAGTGTGGAGTGAGGGCATTAGGGTTTGGTGGCGGCTATGGTTACGGACACGAAAAATCGGACAAGTCCGGACATGACCGGACTAGTCCGAAGTCCTCCAGAGACCTAAGTCGGACTAGTCCGTGGTCTGTCGGACTAGTCCGGCCTAACCGGCACACTGCGGACTAATCTGCATTGGCGGACTAGTCCAGATAACCACGGACTTGTCCGTGGTCACCAGGAAAGAATTGCATAGCCCATTAATATATATTTGAAGGTCCAATAATTGAGAGTAGAGAGAGGCAAAACAATTCAAATAATCTTTATGAATTTGACCAGTAAGCAAACAACAATCATACTATGATCAAAAATTCATCAAGATCTAATAATTGACATAGTTTTTTCAAGAGAAAAAAGAAGAGGGATGATTTTCACAATTCAATCAATATTTTGAAGCAATCATACAGGTATGCAAATTTTCAAGCCACACTCCGAGAATCAAGAATGTTTAGCTCATTTCGGAGTTCGCAAAAACGTTTTTCATCAAGTGGCTTGGTGAATATGTCGGCCAATTGTTTTTGGGTATGGACATGAGAGATGGATATGTCTCCTTTCATGGAATGGTCTCTCAAGAAATGGTGTCTTATGTCAATGTGTTTAGTCCTAGAGTGTTCAACTGGATTGTGGGCTATTTTAATGGCACTCTCATTATCACAAAGGAGAGGAATACGGTTCATATTGTAACCGTAATCCCTTAGAGTTTGTCGCATCCAAAGGAGTTGTGCACAACAACTCCCGGCTGCAACATACTCTGCTTCGGCAGTGGATAATGCAATGGAATTCTGTTTCTTGGATGACCAAGAAACTAAGGATCTTCCTAGGAATTGGCAGGTGCCGGAAGTGCTTTTTCTATCAACTCTGCACCCGGCATAGTCTGCATCGGAATACCCAATGAGATTGAATTTTGAGCCTTTTGGGTACCAAAGACCAAGGTTGGGTGTATGAACTAAATATCTTAGGATTCTCTTTACAGCTGTCAAATGACATTCCTTAGGGTTGGCTTGAAATCTTGCACACAAACATACACTCAACATAATATCTGGCCTAGATGCACATAAGTATAGTAAGGATCCAATCATGGAGCGATATACCTTTTGGTCGACGCTCGATCCATCTTCATTGAGATCCAAGTGGCCATTCGTTGCCATGGGAGTCTTTATGGGCTTTGCCTTGTCCATGTCAAACTTCTTGAGGATGTCCTGTGTGTACTTGGTTTGGCTTATGAATGTTCCTTCCCTTTGTTGCCGCACTTGGAATCCCAAGAAGTACTTCAATTCTCCCATCATTGACATTTCAAATCTGTCTGTCATGATTTTACTAAACTCTTCACAGAAAGATTGATTAGTTGATCCAAAAATTATATCATCAACATAGATTTGGCAAATAAAAAGATCATTGTCCAGATTTTTTGTGAATAATGTATAGTCTACTTTGCCAATTTGAAAACCATTATCAATTAAAAAATCTCTAAGACACTCATACCAAGCTCTAGGAGCTTGTTTGAGGCCATAGAGAGCCTTACGCAGTTTATACACGTGATCGGGAAACTCTTCGTCTTCAAATCCGGGTGGTTGCTCCACGTACACCTCTTCCTTGATCGGTCCGTTGAGGAAGGCGCTTTTTACGTCCATTTGGTACAGCTTGAAATTATGGTGAGTAGCATATGCAAGTAATATTCTAATTGATTCAAGCCTAGCTACTGGAGCAAAAGTCTCATCGAAATCCAAACCTTCGACTTGTGAGTAACCTTTGGCCACAAGTCGTGCCTTGTTTCTTGTCACCACTCCGTGTTCGTCTTGCTTATTGCGGAAGACCCACTTGGTGCCCACTATGTTTGCATTGGGTCTTTCCACAAGTTCCCAAACCTCGTTTCTCTTGAAGTTGTTCAACTCTTCTTGCATTGCCACCACCCAGTCTGGATCCTTCAATGCATCCTCAGTCCTGCGGGGTTCCAAAAAGGAGACAAACGAGTAATGTTCACAGAAATTTGCTATACGAGATCTAGTGGTTACTCCCTTTTGGATGTCGCCGATGATGTTGTCGATTGGATGATCCCTTTGAATGCATTGGTGTACTCTTGGGTGTGGCACTTGGGGGGTTGTATGTTGGTGCTCATCTTCTTCTCCCCCTGAGTTGTTGTCCTCGTTGATTTGTTGATCATGTTCATATTCCTGTGATTGATCGTGTATCGAGGCTCCCCCTTGATTGCTGATCTCCTCTCGTGGTTCACTTTCCTCATGTATTTGTGCCGATGACTCTTGTGGTCGTACTTCGCCTAGAGCCATCCTCTTCAATGCTTGATAGGGGGCTTCCTCTTTACCTAATTCACATTGATCAACTTGCTCCTTTTGGGAGCCATTAGTTTCATCGAACACCACGTCACGTGCCACTTCAACAAGTCCGGAGGCCTTGTTGAAAACACGGTAGGCGTAAGTGTTCGAATCATAACCAAGAAAGAAGCCTTCATCGGACTTCGAAGCGAACTTTGAAGTCCTGGGCTTCTTGTTCAAAATATAGCAAGGAGAACCGAAAACTCAAAAATATGAAATGTTCGGTTTGTTATCGGTGAGTAGCTCATAGGGAGTCTTCTTTAGTAGTCGATGAAGGTAGAGTCGATTTGTGGCATGGCAAGCGGTGTTGATTGCTTCCGCCCAAAATCGATCCGAAGTCTTGTATTCATCGAGCATTGTTCTTGCCATCTCTATGAGCATTCGGTTCTTCCTTTCGGCAACTCCGTTTTGTTGTGGAGAGTATGGTGCTGAGAATTCGTGCTTGATTCCTTCCTCATCAAGGTATTCCTCCACTTGTATGTTCTTGAACTCCGTGCCGTTGTCGCTCCGAATACTCTTGATTGATAGTGAGAACTCGTTTTGCGCTCGCTTGAAGAATTTCTTGAGTGTTCCTTGTGTTTCTGACTTGTCATGCAAAAAGAACACCCAAGTGAACCGGGAAAAATCATCAATAATAACTAAACCGTATTTGTTACTGTCGATGCTTATGTAAGCAATTGGACCAAACAAGTCCATATGAAGTAGTTCGAGCGGTCTTGTCGTGGTCATGATGTTCTTCACAGGATGTTGTGCTCCAACTTGCTTTCCTGCTTGGCACGCGCTACAAGGCCTGTCTTTCTCAAACACAACATCTTTCAAACCTCGGATGTGATCGCCCTTGAGGAGTTTTTGAAGGTTCCTCATACCAACATGTGCTAGCCGTCTATGCCACAGCCAACCCATGTTGGTTTTTGCAATCAAGCATGTGTCGAGTTCGGCTTTATCCTTGTTGAAGTCAACAAGGTAAAGCTTTCCCTTTAACATACCCTTGAATGCAACGGAACCATCACTTCTCCTTGAGACAGTCACACCCTCGTTAGTAAACAGGCAATTATAACCTTTGTCACATAACTGAGATATGGACAACAGGTTATAATCTAAAGATTCAACGTGTAAAACATGCGAAAGAGTATGTTCAGAGGATATTGCTATTTTACCGGTACCGAGGACCCTTCCTTGACTGTTATCCCCAAAGTAGATGCCTTCGTTTGGGTCCTGGTTCACTTCATACTCCAGAAACATCCTCCTTTCTCCGGTCATGTGGTTGGTGCATCCACTGTCTAGCACCCATTTGGATCCACCGAAGGAGTAGGCCTGCAAAAACAAATTACGCCTTGGTTTTAGGTACCCAAGCTTGCTTGGGTCCTTGGAGGTTAGTAACAATACATTTGGGCACCCACACATGGGATTTTGTGTTCCCATGGCGTGGCCCAGCATAATAAGCATACACTTTACCAACATTATTTTTCATTAATACATAAGAAGCATCAAATGTTTTAAACAAGAGTTGCTGTTGATTATGGGTCGGACTAGTCTGTGTGACCGGACTTGTCCGGATGACCGGACTTGTCCGGACCACAACCGGACTAGTCCGGTTTTCATGAGAGTTCAGATTTTTAGTTTTCGAGTTACCAGGTTGTGAGGGTCCTCCCTTCACAAAGGTAATCCTTCCCTTGTTATTTTTATGATTTCCAGCTCTTTGCTTTCCATCATGAGAGTAACCAATGCCGTACTTGACATTTGGAGGTCTTTGGACCAAATATGCACTACGTGCATAGTTGATCCTCTCCTTGTCAAATATTACACATTGGGTAGGATTTTTGTCCTTTGTGAAGGTAGAATTTTCCTTCAACCTGGTGTTAATTTTATCACATTTGCAAATATGAGCGATGTTAGTTGAAGTGGGTTGAGAAGGTAGGGTTGAAGAGGAGGAAGGTTCACTAAGCTTGAGTGACTCAACCTGCCTTCAAGGATCTTGTTGACCTTGATTAGGTCATCAAGTTGATCCTTGATTGCAACGTTTGAGTTGGTTAACTCCAAGCAAGTTTTCTTGCTTGAAGCTAGCTTAAGCTCTAGTGAGTGGTTTCTCTCCTTTTCAAGAGCTAGTAGATTGTCAAGTTCGACATGCTTCTCCTTTTGGGAGATAATCATGTCTTCTTGACGATCAATTAGCTCTTCCTTCTCAACAAGTTGGTTAAGCAAGAATTTCATTTTAGCAGCAGATTTTTTATCTAAACCAATTAGCATATCTTCATTATCACTATCTAGATCATCATCACTCGAGTAAGAATGCAAGGAAGGAGTTTTGATGTTTACCTTGCGTTTACCTTCCTTAGCCATGAGGCAAGTTCCATTTGCTTTCTTTGCACCGAGCGTGGGGAAGAGTGTGGGTTTCTTGGACATGCTTTCAATGGCTATGCTAGCCATTTCTTCTTCATCAGACGATGAGGACTCATCATTTGAGTCCCACTCCTTTCCGATGTGTGCTTGTTCAGCTTGTTTCTTCTTCTTGAAGAATTTCTTCGGTTGAGGCTTGGACTCTTTACTCTTCTTCTTGTTGTCCTCATATGGGCAATCAACTATAAAGTGATTGTACTCACCACAATTATAGCATGCCCGCCTCATCTTCAGCTTTGTCTTCTCCTTGTATTTTCCTTCACTCGATTTTGTTCCTTGTCTTTTCTTCATAATTCTTTTGAACTTCTTCATGAACAAAATCATATCTTCTTCGTCCAGCTCGCTGCTTTCATCATCGCTGTCCTCCTCAAGCTGTGCTTCTTTTGCTTCTTTGGATAGAGGCTTGAGTGAGGACTTTAAGGCAACTCCCTTCTTCTTGGCCGATGTGAGGTCGGCTATTTCTTTGACGTGCTTGGCTTGCTTCTCCATCATCTCAAAGTTGATGATTTTGCCAAGCAGTTCATCCGGAGTCATTTTCTTGTACCCGGGACTTTCTCCGATCATAGAGCAAAGTGTGATGTTGCGAGGCATAAAGGCTCTAAGGATGAGCTTTACAACCTCGTGGTCATTCCACTTTTTGCTACCATATGATCGAACCTTGTTCACAAGAGTCTTCAGTCTGTTGTACATGTCCTGGGGAGACTCATCTTCCTCAATCGCGAACCTTCCCAGTTCGCCTTCAATCATCTCAATCTTTGCCTCCCGCACATGCCTGTCACCTTCATGTGCTATCTGTAGTGTGTCCCAGATTTCTTTGGCAATCTCCAATCCGTCCACCTTTGTGAATTCATCTCTACTTAGAGATGAGGTGATAACGGCTGCGGCTTGGGCATTCCTGTGGATGGCTTGCTCTTGACTTGGTGTGAGTCCTTCATCGTCATCAGGGATGTTTATTCCTGTGCACACAATATGCCATAAACTTGGGTTAAGGGAAATCAAGTGCATCTTCATATTTTGCCTCCACATGGAGTAATCACTCCCATCGAAGTGTGGGGCTTTTCCGAGAGGAATAGATAGATAATGACTGCTGTTAGAATTTAAACAGTCATAATTAAAAGGATATCGGGAGTAGTCGGTGTGACTACTCCCCTTCTTCTTTTCTTCAACTTTAGCTTTCCCTTTGGAAAGTGCTTTCTTTCGGAGCAGTGCTTTCAGCTCCAATGTCTCCTCCTCATCATCATCGAAGTCTTGAATGGCTTTGAGATACTTTTCAAGCTTTTGGTGCTTGTCATTATTCATTTCTTCCTGGTTGTTGATTTTCTGGACTTCCTTCATGTCCGACATGATCTCTTCGAGTGGTTGCACTCTTTCTTGAAGAACCCGCTCTGATACCAATTGAATGTAGGCCTAGAGGGGGGGGGGGTGAATAGGCCTAGAGGGGGGGTGAATAGGCCTTCTTGAATTTTCTCGGTTCCTGTAGCACTTCAACAAAAAGGTCAAAAACAGATATATCGGACTAGTCCGGTAATGTGCGGACTAGTCCGGATTTCACGGGCTAGGTTGATCAAGTTAAGTCAATTTGATTGTTTCGTTGACGTTTGCAGCGGAAATATAAACTTTAACAACAGTTCAATAGTTGTAAGTCAAGTTTTATTGCTAGTATGATCCTTGTTCAACTAATTAACTTGAATTCAACAAAAAGAATCAACCCTAGATAATGTTGATCAACTAGAATGATGAACACAAACGAACAAGACACAAGATTTATCCCGTGGTTCGGTTACCACGAAGGCAGCCTACATCCACGTTGAGGAGCCCACAAAAGGACCGGGTCTTCACCAACCCTTCCCTCGTCGGATCGCCACGAAGGCCAATCCTCTTCCACTAACCACACAGGGGTAAATCACCAAGTTGAAGGGGCGATCTCACAAGTTGAGAGCTCCCTTGATTACAAATTTCAAGACCACCAATAACACACTTCGAAATATACAGATTGAGATGCAAGAGTATGTTAGAGATTCAAACCAAGAGCTCAATCGTGTGCCAAGTGCCTCTCCAATGATCTAGAAGTGATTTTCAATGGATTGATTGATTTTGCACTTAATTTCGTGGAGAGAGATGGTTTTTGAGTCTCTTGGGAGGTGTGACGGCTCTAGGGTTCGAGAGTGGGTGAAAGTGGGCCGTGCACCTCTATTTATATGGGGTTTCTAGAAGTTACCGTTAGGGTTCAGAAAGATCGGACTAGTCCATGGTGGTGACCGGACTAGTCCGGTGTGCTGTGTGAAGCAAACCCTAAGTGTCCAGGAATCTCGGACTAGTCCGGTTCAAAACGGACTTGTCCGATTTCGCTACTGGAAAGCTTCGGACTAGTCCGATTGTCATCGGACTTGTCCGGACATATGAAACCCTAAGTGTTTAGGATGACAAGTCCGCACTTGGAGGACTTGTCCGATTTAGATCAGGGTGTATATTGGACTAGTCTGTGTGGACACCGGACTTGTCCGAAGTGGATCAGAATGAATATCGGACTAGTCCGGGTCACAACGGACTAGTCCGATTTTGTGTGACTTGTGCATTGATAAGGACTAGTCCGCACTGGGGAGGACTAGTCCGAAGTGGAACAGAAAGATATCGGACTAGTCCGGTGGTGACCGGACTTGTCCGATCTGGTGCAGAATGTTATATCGGACTAGTCCGGCTGATATCGGACTAGTCCGGTCCTGTATAGCTTTGTGCATTGTGTGTGTGTGATTAAGTGAGATTGACCTCTTGGGTGTGTTTCCTTAACACACTCCATACATACTAAACTACTAATTTCTTCTCCTTGAGCTCAAATTCATTTTCCTTCTCAATTTCCCTCTTTTTGGTACTTTGCTCATTTTTCATGATTTTCCTGCATTCATCTCAACAAAAGGATTAGGATCCCAATTGCTTGTCATAAATCATCCAAAACCCACAAGGGAGTCCTAGATGCACTTTCAGTACCCTGCGTACCGGGTACCCCATGATACCGCTTACCGCAAGAAGTGCAAGAGAATTCCACCTGTCCGAGTTGAAGGCTCCCTCAGGCCCCACGTATCACACGACATTGGACCCGCCTCCCTCATATGGTAGGTCTGGGACTGCCACGTGTAATATAAGATCGGAGCTGAACTCCCAACATAGGGAAGCTCCGGCGTTGACACGTGGATAATGACCCCGAACTTAACCCCCCGTAGAGGGAAGCTCCGGTGCCGCCACGTGTATGTCAATTCCGGACCTATCTCCCCATGAAGGGAAGCTCCAGAACTGCCACGTGTGGAGCTTCCGGACCTACAACACCAACAGAGACATTGGCTGATCTCCAATAGCACGGACATTCAAGAGACAGTTAAAGCGGCAATTACAAGACCTGATTACATGTCATTAATGCTATATTAATGACACACGATCAGTGGACTATTAATAGGGGTAATGCAACTATTAAGGCACGTTATCACCCTATTAATCACGCTTAATACTCATAGACTATGTATTATGTAATTGAATACACTAGGGTCACATGTCGAGCCAGACAAATGTTGCAACGGCAAATACTTAGAGGATTGTGCCGCACGGTACATAGGGGCGGAATCCAAGCTCACACGCATACTAGTGCTACAGACTTACTCAATACAACAACACACACCCCGTGGAGTAGGGTATTACGCTCAAGCGGCCTGAACCACATAAATCACCTATGTCACCATCTTGTGCCTGATTTCCGCGCACCAGAACGATAAAGAACCTCCATGGGATACAATTTAGTAGTATCGGGGAAGTGTCGTTTAACCACTTCGATATTTGGTGCACCAGGTAGGGGGCCTGAGATCACGAGATGGTGAACTCCGCCACAGGATCTTCCAATGGCAACCATGCTGAACAGCCTGCTGGAGGCAACCCCTCCAACATGCAGCAGCCAGCAAGCGCCGTTGCCCCGACGGGTGTCATGCCACCACCACCACCATCTGCCCCAACAAACAATGCTTGACAGCAGGATGGGGTACTTGTGTCGTGTGACACCCGATTCTGAAAATGAACCAAGTGAACGCATATGTGTGCTCAGGACATTCAACACACATACACGAGTGCATTCACAAAAGGATATGCAGAAAATTACCATATAAAAAGATTAATTAACCAAATTCTATTACACAATTCATATTATCCTCGAATACAAGCTCTAATGAATATTAATGATAAGTTTGAACTAATGCAACAGAAATAACTAAATATGCAACTATGCAACTAAGCAAATGGTATAGCGCAGCTCCATGCAACACCATATGCAAAGCTGATGGCATACACGACCTAGAACTCCACATTATCATCGTTAAGCTCCCAATCCTGACCTGCAACTGTTGGGGGCGGGGGGAATTGCAAGAGTGAGTACATGTCGTACTCAGCAAGTGTGGAAAGTATGACATGTAGCTAATTCAAATGACGACAATAACAATGGCTAAGTGCTGAAAGGAACGTTAAAACATTTGAAGAGCAGTATATTATATGTATGTGAATAAACCCATCATAAACCATGTAGTTATCATACTACCAGTCCATATTCTATATCCATCATCAATCATCCATATACCAGATTTCACCATTACCATTAATCATATCCAATAACAGAAATTAATCCATAGCCATATTACCAACCATAACCATTACCAAACCATAACCATCCCCAAAACCAAATTTACCTCTAATAATGTAGGTCATCCAGGCGCTTATAATCGGGAGCACGACTATCATGATAGTTGTATTAGACACCCTGCAAAGGTTGTACCACTTTACCCACGTGTTTGTGATTTCATCACCCGTCGGCGACTGAAGAACCTCCCTTACGGCAATTACACTTCTTTTGGTGTATGGCCAAGAGATCACAAAATAGCCTTTACAAAGGGATTACTAGCCTATTTAGACCCCACTGAGGTTTCACCGGTGGTGATGCCTCCAACTGAGCACATCTTCAACCAAGGGCCCCCTCTTGAGCCATTCGGATCCCAGAGTAGTCCCACCAATCATCAACAAATCCAATACGACTACCCCTTCTCCGAGCATCCTTAACGGTCCAAACAGCACTAACAAAGCCCTAATTAATCAGCTATGCTGCACCCATATTTGGCCTCGTGGTGGCACTGTAGTCCTGGCATATTCTCGCATGAACCGGTCCATAGATCTAAAGAAAGCAAACCACCATAACATCCAACCCGTCCATCTACCATGCTTGCTTAGATCACCCTTTACCATATCATATTGACCATAATCTCATTAATGCATAATTAAATGATGTAGTTGTTTTCCCATCCCAATTAGTTTAGCGATGCAAAGGTAAAAAGTCCTTCCCGACTCTCTACCATAAATACCAGGTGACAAGGGTGGTTAAACAAAGCTAGTAAACTTCCTATCATAGGATTCCCATCAAATTGACACAAGCATGCAGTTTTGCAAATAAAACATTTATTTTAAAACAGGATCAATATGCTACAAGGACACTTGCCTTGCTCTTGGGATTGATTCGGGTCAAAGTCTCAAACTCTTGGTGCCGTAGATCCTCCGCGGCACTCTCTAGCGCAAATCCGTCTAATCTGCACAATAAACATACAAGACAAGAATACAATCAAAGAGTGCACAAATATTACTCAATATGACATGACATGCATGGTAAATGCAATTGCAAGGTGGAACTTGTTAATGAGTTGCTTTTAATGATGACCAACTAGTTCTAACTGCTTTTAACAAGTTTATACACGTTTGGAGTCGATTAGTTCTAATGTTAAAATTAATTCAACAGAAATTAACGAGGAAAATTGGACTAGTCCGCTAGGGACCGAACAAGTCCGCACTACGCGAGATCACCAGATTAGGGTTTTCCTAGATCGACGTGAATTTGGAGAATTAGGGTTGAATTCACGTAAGGAAAAGAGAATAGAAGGTATACCAGGTGTTTAGGACTCCAATGAATCAAGAAACTTGGAGGTAACACTTGGATCTTGATGACCTAGGGTTGGTGATGAACTTGGAGATGAATTGGTGCTGAAGAACACAAAGTTGATGGAGATCTTGATCCTGTTTTGTTTCCTCCTCTTCTTTCTTAGGATCTCCTCCTCCCTCCTTGATGGTGGCTCTCCACGAACTAGGGTTTGGGTGGGGTGGAAAAGTGGCAAATAGATGTCAAGCCAAGGGGTGGGGTTGTTTATATAGAGGTGGAGGCTAGGGTTAGATAGATTTCGAGTTTGGGATGAGTAGAGGATGGTTTAGAGTCCCACATGGGCTCTAAAAGAGTTAGGCACGACATTCCTAGGCCCACTTAACATGAAACCCAAGAAACAAGTTGTAAAACAAAAGATCAATTCAGAGTCACGATTTATCGGACAAGTCCGAAAAGGGTCAGACTAGTCCGAAGTTAGTCAGAAAGAAATCGGACAAGTCCGTACTGGACATTGGACAAGTCCGAAGAGCGAAAAAATAGACAAGTCTGGCCTAAAATCGGACAAGTCTGACTTTAGTCAGAGAGGAAAATGGACAAGTCCGCTGGAGCACCGTACTAGTTCGGACAAGTCCAGGGACTTAGCAAATTTTCAAGGGTTTTGGAACACCGGACTAGTCTGCATAGGATCGGACAAGTCCAAAGGTGTCCAGAGGCAGAAACAGACTAGTCCGTAGAAAAACGGACAAGTCCGACCGACGTCAGAGAGAAATCAGACTAGTCCGCACCAAAATCGGACTAGTCCGCACTTCCCAGAATTGTTAAGTGCGGTTTTGTTCTAAATCAATTTTAAACTTGTTCCTTTTTATGTTGATTAATGTTAGGCATATATATGAATATATGCAGGGCATGATGCATGAAAATGAGGGTCTTACAAACCTACCCCCCTTAAAATGAATCTCGCCCTCGAGATTCGACGCAGAAGAGAAGAGATAGGGAAATTCCTTCTTGAGATCATCTTCTAGCTCCCAAGTTGCCTCTGATTTTGTATGATGCTTCCATTGAACTGTACACCATCTGATGACCTTGTTCCTTGTGACTCTTTCCTTGGTTTCCAAGATTTTGATCAGTTGCTCGGCATAAGTCAAATCTTCCTCTAGTTCCAATTCTTCCATTGGCACTTGTTCTTCCGGTACTCTCAAGCACTTCTTGAGCTGGGAAACATGAAAGACATCATGGACATCCGATAGATGAGCTGGCATCTCCAACTTATACGCTACTTCTCCCCTTTTGTCCATAATCTTGAATGGCCCAATATAACGAGGTGCTAGATTTCCTCTTATGTTGAACCTCTTATGTCCTTGCATGGGTGACACCTTGAGATAAACGAAGTCTCTGACTTCAGAGGCTAGTTTTCTTCTCCTATTGTCCACATAGCCCTTTTGCCTTGATTGAGCGGCCCTCAAGTTTTCGCGAATAATCTGAACTTGTTTTTCAGCTTCTTGCAACACATCGGGTCTAAATACTTGAGTTTCTCCTGTCTCATTCCAGAATAAGGGTGTCCTACACTTCCTTCCATAAAGCGCTTCATACGGTGACATCTTCAAACTTGCTTGGTAACTATTATTATATGAAAAGTCTGCATATTGTTAGCTCTTGTCCCAACTTTTCTCATGCTTCAAGACACAAGCTCTTAACATGTCCTCTAAAATCTGATTGGTCCTCTCGGTTTGTCCATCCGTTTGTCGGTGATATGCTGAACTAAAATTCAACCTCGTTCCCAAAGCTTCATGCATTTTTTGCCAAAACCTGGAGATAAATTGAGAACCTCTACCTGAGACTATCTTCTTTGGGACTCCAAGTCAACACACAATATGCTCCACATACAATTATGCTAGCTTCGTGGTGGTATAGGTGGTCTTGACAGGAACAAAATGAGCCGATTTAGTCAATCGATCCACAATTACGCAAACTGAGTCATAACCGAACTGAGTACACGACAATCCAACTATATAGTCCATTCCAATCTCTTCCCAATTCCACTCCGGAATCTTCAATGGTTGCAACAATCCGACTGGACTTTGATGTTCTGACTTAACTTGTTGGCACAGATCACACAATGCTATGTATTCAGCTATGTCCTTTTTCATGCTAGCCCACCAATAGCACGTCTTCAAGTCCTTATACATCTTTGTACAACTGGGATGAATTGAGTATGGCGAGTCATGTGCCTTTTTTAATATGGTCTCCCGAATATGCTTCACATTAGGCACGGCAATCCTTTTTCCCAGCCATAAGGTACCATGTTCATCCTCATCAAATCTGAATTCTCTCCCCTCTTGGGTCCTTTCCTTGATTTCTTGAATTTCCTCATCCTTAGTTTGACTTTCCCGAATTTCTTGCTCCAATGTTGGGTTTAACTCCATTATCTCCATCTCATTTACAAATCTGAGGTTCAACCGTTCAAACTCCTTGCACAACTCAGATGGTAACTCTTAAACCGTTAGTTGGTGACTTACTCGTTTTCTACTCAAGGCATCAGGCACTACATTGGCCTTTCCCAGGTGATAATTGATTCCTAAATCATAATCCTTAATAAGCTCCAACCATCTTTGTTGCCTCAAATTCAGGTCCGATTTTGTGAAAATATACTTAAGACTCTTGTGATCCGTGTAAATTTCACACCTATGACCAAGGATATAATGTCTCCAAATCTTCAATGCGTGAACCACGACTGCAAGTTCCAAATCATGCGTTGGGTAATTCTGCTCATGTTTCTTCAATTGTCTCGATGCATATGCAACCACTTGACCTTCTTGCATGAGCACACATCCAAGTCCTTGTCTTGATGCATCACAATATATGTCGAAACTTTTGCTCACATCTGGCAATATCAAAACTGGGGTTGTTGTCAACCTCTTCTTTAACTCCTCAAAACACTCTTGGCAAGCTGGAGTCCATTGGAAAGCTTTACCCTTCATTAGCAATTCTGTCATTGGCTTGGCTATCTTGGAAAAGTCCTTGATGAATCGACGGTAATATCCAACCATTCCAAGAAAACTCCTTATTTCCTTGACATTTTGCGGGGGTTCCCATTTCAACACGTCCCTCACCTTTCCAGGGTCAACCGATACTCCTCCTTCTGAGATTATATGACCCAAAAACGACACTTCTCCTAACCAAAACTGACATTTGTTGAACTTGGTGTACAATTGATGCTCCCTTAATTTCTGCAGTGTAAGCCTCAAGTGTTCCTCATGTTCCTTCTCATCCTCCGAGTAGATCATAATGTCGTCTATGAACACCACTACAAACCTATCCAAGTACTCCATGAATACCTTATTCATGAGGTACATAAAGTAGGCAGGCGCATTTGTCAATCCAAAAGACATCACAGTGTACTCATAAGATCCATACCGTGTCCTAAGAGCTGTCTTAGGTATGTCCGATGGTCTAATGTTCATTTGAAAGTATCCCAACCTCAAATCAATTTTAGATAAAACACAAGCACCCTTCATCTGATCAAACAAGTCTTCTATGCGTGGCAAGGTGTACTTCTTCTTGATGGTCACCTCGTTGAGAGCTCCGTAATCCACGCACATCCTTTGCGACCCATCCTTCTTGTCCACAAACAGCATGGGCGCTCCCCAAGGTGAAGAGCTTTGGCGAATAAAACCTTTCTCTAGTTGCTCTTGAATCTGCTTCTTGAGCTCTGCTAATTCCTTAGGAGGCATCCTATATGGCCTCTTAGCTATAGGTGCAGTTCCAGGTATTAAATCAATAACAAACTCAATGTCTCGATTAGGAGGCATACCTGACAACTCATCCGGGAACACGTCCAAAAATTCACACACCACCAGAATCCCCTCAATTGCAGTGCCATCCATGTGATTCAACTCCAATTGCTTCTGTGCATATTGAGTTGCTTCAAATTCTACGGTGATCCCTTCTTCATTAGTCAACTTCACCGTCTTCGTGGCACACTCAATAACTCCATTGTGCTTCCTTAACCAGTCCATACCAAGTATAATGTCCAATCCTTGAGAATCCAAAACAATGAGGTTGGCGAGGAAATATACCCCCTTATTCTAAGGCTTACTTTTGGACATACTATATTTGTCCTCATCTCTCCTCTAGGAGACTTAACCAATAGAGTAAACTTCATATGAGAGATAGGCAAACTATACTTGGCAACATATTTCGATGCAATGAATGAATGCGATGCTCCAAAATCAAATAACATAGTCGACGGGTTGGAGTTTGCAAGGAACATACCAATAACCACGTCATCTGCTTGTTGTGCATCCTCTGTAGAGACATGATTCATGTTGCCACGAGCAAAATTCTGCGGTCCACAGTTCCCTTGTGGCTGTTCTCCATTGGGTCTTGGGTTTTGCCTTGACACATTGCTTCCTTGACCAAGGCCTGACTTAGGACATTGATGTGCAAAGTGTCCAACTTCTCCACATGTATAATACTTTTTAACTCCACCAGAATTTGGACGAACTTGATTCTGAACGTTTGCACTAGGAAAGTTGGCTCGAGGTGCATATGGCATTGGAGGCCTAGGTGCTTGTATGACAGGGCACTGCTGCACAAACTGAGTTGGACGTGGTGCAAATCTAGGGCGATGAGCAGGAATAGAAGGGCTGAAATAAGGCGCATTAGGTGGTGTGAAGCGAGGGCGCACATTACTTCCTTCTTGCTGTCCTTGATATGGCGCCTTTCTCTTACTGTCTTGCTCCACCTCACACACCTTGTCCTCAACCACAATTTCTTTGTCCACAAGCTTCTGAAAGTTGGCATAATCACAGTTGAGTAGTTGCACTTGGATCTCATTGTTCAAGCTTGTCATGAATAAATATTGCTTCCGGCTATCCCGACATAGTTGAGTGAACTTGTTGATATATTCACCCACACTCGATCTTACTTTCCTCAAGTTCTCAAATTCTTGCCTCTTCAAGATCATAACACCCTCGGGCACGTAATGGGAATGAAAACTCTCCTTGAATTCAGACCAAGTGATCCTCTCCTGATTCTCATGAGCATTGCAATAAGAATCCCACCAATCCGCAGCTGCTCCAACTAGATGATGAGAAGCAAATAAGACCTTCTCCCGATCACTGCATTGGACAATAGCAAGCTTCTTCTCCACAGACTTGAGCCAATCATCAGCATCCATAGGGTTAGCAGCTTGAGCAAAAGTTGGCGGCCTAGTCCTCATGAACTCTCCCAACCGGTTATGAGGCGACAGGGGTGGCGGCGGTGCATGTGAAGCTGATTGTTGATGTTGCCAGCCTGCAGCTGTCCCATAGTCTGTATCATGGTCTGCATGAGCTGGTTCTGCATAGCCAGTAGCTGCTCAATATTGATAGCTCCATGAGCAGGTCCTTGTCCATTGTTATTCTGAGGTACTCCATGGTTCTCCTCCTCATCATTGACATCCATCTAGTTGCGAGTCCTCACCATCTGAAGAAAAGCAATAGGTAAGAATTAGAATATGTCCCCAACTATATGCATCAAGGGATATGAAACTAAACAACTAGCTAGTCTACGTGGACATGGCAATGCTAAAGCATCCGAAAATCCTCTATTAAGCACACAAGCAAACAATATATATAGCAAGCAGCACACCAAGCAAGAACACATCGATTTATGAGTGTTCCTATGTGCTCTAAAGTGTCCATTCTATCTAGGCTACGTCCTACGGCCAACCTGTGGCTTTGATACCAATTTGTGACACCTGGTTCCGAAAATGAACCAAGTGAACGCATATGTGTGCCCAGGATGTTCAACACACATACACGAGTGCATTCACAAAAGGATATGCAGAAAATTGCCACAAAACAAGATTAATTAACCAAATTCTTTTACACAATTCATATTATCCTCGAATACAAGCTCTAATGAATATTAATGACAAGTTTGAACTAATGCAGTGGAAATAACTAAATATGCAACTATGCAGCTAAGCAAAAGGTATAGCGCAGCTCCATGCAACACCACAGGCAAAGCTGATGGCAGACACGGCCTAGAACTCCGCATTATCATCATTAAGCTCCCAATCCTGACCTGCAACTGTTGGGGGGGGGGGGAATTGAAAGAGTGAGTACATGTCGTACTCAGCAAGTGTGGAAACTATGACATGTAGCTAATTACAAATGACGACAATAATAATGGCTAAGTGCTGAAAGGTACGTTAAAACATTTGAAGAGCAGTATATTATATGTATGTGAATAAACCCATCAAAAACCATGTCGTTATCATACTACCAGTCCATATTCCATATCCATCATCCATCATCCATATACCAGATTTCACCATTACCATTAATCATATCCAATACTAGAAATTAATCCATAGCCATATTACCAACCATAACCATTACCAACCAATAACCATCCCCAAAACCAAATTTCTCTCTAATCATGTAGGTCATCCAGGCGCTCATAACTGGGAGCACGGTTATCATGATAGTTTTATTAGACACTCTACAGAGGTTGTACCACTTTACCCACGTATTTGTGATTTCATCACCCGTCGGCGACTAAAGAACCTCCCTTACGCCAATTACACTTCCTTTGGTGTATGGCCAAGAGATCACAAAATAGCCTTTACAAAGGGATTACTAGCCTATTTAGACCCCACTGAGGTTTCACCGGTGGCGATGCCTCCAACTGAGCACATCTTCAACCAAGGGACCCCTCTTGAGCCATTCGGATCCCAGGGTAGTCCCACCAATTATCAACAAACCCAATGCGACTACCCCTTCCCCGAGCATCCTTAACGGTCCAAACAACACTAGCAAAGCCCTAATTAATAAGCTATGCCGCAACCATATTTGGCCTCGTGGTGGCACTGTAGTCTTGACATATTCTCACATGAACTGGTCCTTAGATCTAAAGCAAGCAAACCACCATAACATCAGACCCATCCACATACCATGATTGCTTAGATCACCCATTACCATATCATATTGACCATAATCTCATTAATGCGTAATTAAATGATGTAGCTGTTTTCTCATCCCAATTAGTTTATCGATGCAAAGGTAAAAAGCCCTTCCCAACTCTCTACCATAAATACCAGGTGACAAGGGTGGTTAAACAAAGCTAGTAAACTTCCTATCATAGGATTCCCATCAAATTGACACAAGCATGCAATTTTGCAAATAAAACAATTATTTTAAAACAGGGTCAATATGCTTCAACGACACTTGCCTTGCTCTAGGGATTGATTCGGGTCAAAGCCTTCAAACTCTTGGTGCTGTAGATCCTCCGCGGCACTCTCTAGAGCAAATCCGTCTAATCCACACAATAAACATACAAGACAAGAATACAATCAAAGAGTGCACAAATATTACTCAATATGATATGACATGCATGGTTAATGCAATTGCAAGGTGGAACTTGTTAATGAGTTAATTTTAATGATCACCAACTAGTTCTAACTACTTTTAACAAGTTTATACAAGTTTGGAGTCGACTAGTTCTAATGTTAAAATTAATTCAATAGAAATTAACCAGGAAAATTGGACTAGTCCGCTCGGGACCGGACAAGTTCGCACTGCGCGAGACCAGCAGATTAGGGTTTTCCTAGATCGACATGAATTTGGATAATTAGGGTTGAATTCACGTAAGGAAAAGAGAATAGAAGGTATAATAGGTGTTTAGGACTCCGATGAATTAAGAAACTTGGAGGTAACACTTGGATCTTGATGACCTAGGGTTGGTGACGAACTTGGAGATGAATTGGTGATAAAGAACGCAAAGTTAATGGATATATTGATCCTCTTTTGTTTCCTCCTCATCTTGCTTGGGATCTCCTCCTCCCTCCTTGACGGTGGCTCTCCACGAACTAGGGTTTGGGTGGGGTGGAAAAGTGGCAAATAGATGTCAAGCCAATGGGTGGGGTTGTCTATATAGAGGTGGAGGCTAGGGTTAGATAGATTTCGAGTTGGGATGAGTAGAGGACGGTTTAGAGTCTCACATGGGCTCTAAAAGAGTTAGGCACGACATCCCTAGGCCCACTTAACATGAAACCCAAGAAACAAGTCGTAAAACAAAAGATCCATTCGGAGTCGCGATTTATCGGACAAGTCCAAAAAGGGTAGGACTAGTCCGAAGTTAATCAGAAAGAAATCAGACAAGTCCAGACTGGACATCGAACAAGTCCGAACTTATCCAGAGGGGAAAAACAGACAAGTCTGGCCTAAAATCGGACAAGTCCGACTTTAGTTAGAGAGGAAAACGGACAAGTCCGCTGGAGCACCAGACTAGTCCGGAAAAGTCTGGGACTTAGCAAATTTTCAAGGGTTTTGGAACACCGGATTAGTCCGCATAGGATCGGACAAGTCCAAAGGTGTCCAGAGGTAAAAACAGAATAGTACATAGAAAAACGGACAAGTCTGACCGAAGTCAGAGAGAAATCGGACTAGTTCGCACCAAAATCGGACTAGTGCACACTTCCAAGAATTGTTAAGTGATGTTTTGTTCTAAATTAATTTTAAACTTGTTCATTTTATGTTGATTAATTTTAGGCATGTATATGAATGTATGCAGGGCATGATGCATGAAAATGAGGGTGTTACATGTCGGTCACAGCATCGGCAAACAACAACCCCGAGAATGCGCTAATTGCTGCACAAACTCTGTTGGAGCGCCCACCAGCGCCTGGAGCACCTCAGGGTGCGATGGAGCAGTGGCGTGCTGATGTGCAACATCTGGTTGCAGCCGCTGCCGATGACATCAGCAACCAAGGTCCTCCCCCTTCGGGACAGGCAACAGCTCAACATAGGACTTTGTCTGGAAGACTTGGTCCTCACATGTCACAGCACCGACGGTGTGCTACATCCCAGCAGGTGACTTCGCTGCCTTCCGGGGCACGACGCACCCACACTATCACCAGGATTCTGACTCATGACATGCGATCGGAACTTGATCATCGCTACCAGCAGCAGGATAGCCGCGTCCATATCGAGCGTGCTCGTGACCGACGAGAAGCTCGGGACAACACTGCTCCTCAGGGAGTAGGAGGAGGCTGTTCTGCCCTGGCCTTCCACTTATGCATGGTCAGATGGCCACAAAAGTTCTGGCCTCATTTGGTGGAGAAATTTGATGGGACCATCAACCCCGTCGAGTTTCTTCAAATTTACTCCACTGCTATACTGGCGGCGAAGGGCAATGAGGCTGTGATGGCCAACTACTTCCTAGTGGCTTTAACTGAGACTGCTAGGTCTTGGTTTATGTGCCTCCCGCCTGACTCCATCAACAGTTGGGTGGAACTATGCCAACAGTTCACTGCCAACTTCGGGAGTTCTTACACCCGACCCGTCATTGAACTGGACTTGTTTGCTGTGAAGCAAACAACGGGGGAATCGCTGCGATCCTTCATCCAGCAATTTTCTTAGGTACGTAATACCATCCCCTCAATCTCGAGTGCTTCTGTTATTATTGCATTCAGACAGGGCGTTCGAGTCAAAAAAATGCTGGAGAATTTGGCGACCAAAGAAGTCACCAGCGTCATGGAACTCTTCACCTTGGCAGATAAATGTGCCAAAGCTGTGGAGGGACGTGAGATGCACTCCAAACCACCTCCGGAGCCCAATAAGTAATCCTCCAAGATTGAAGCCACTGCTTCTGGAGGTGGCAAAAAGAAAGAGAAGTCCAACAGCAAAAAGAAGCCGTCGATCGGTGCAACTACTGCTGCGGCTGCTGCAGCTCCGGGTGGCTGGGGGCCACGCCCCGAAAAATGACCTCTTCCTTCGTCAAAAGACAGCAACAACTCCAAGATTTGGTGTCCGATCCACAAGACGAACAAACACAGTCTGGATGAATGCCGAGAGGTCAGGAAGCTTGTTGAGCGCTACAACAAGCACTGAGAAGAAGCTCCTTTCCGCGAGCGGGAACGAAAACAAAAAGTCGACAAAGTTCCGGCTGAAGAGGAGCTAGGCTTTCAGGACCCCAAGAAGGTTCTGAAGGATGTCTACAACACTGTCGACGACGACTCCGATGTCTCTGACAACGAGCGTCAGAAGACCCTAAACACCATTTATGGTGGTTCTTGGGACATCACCTTTCGTCGCATCCTAAAGACAATGCGGCGGGACATGGCTGCTGCAGCTCCCACCGCCATGGTGGAACATCATCGGAAGTGGATGGAAACACCCATCACTTTCAATGCTTTGGACTGCCCTCATAACATGATCGGAGCTGGCCAACTCCCGTTGATGGTATCTCCGACCATTAACAATGCTCAACTCCACCATGTATTGGTGGACGGAGGTGCAGGGTTGAACCTCATAAGCTTTGAAGCCTTCGTCAATCTCCTGCTCCGACTTTTGGACCTTCGCCCCTCTCGACCTTTTTTGGGGTAGGTCCGGGGGCCATTACCCCACTCGGCTCCATCACACTCCCAGTGACCTTCGAGACTTGGGAGAATTACAGAACCGAGAAATTGGTCTTCGACGTGGCGCATATTAGTTTACCATTTAACACCATACTGGGCAGGCCTGCTTTGTACAGGTTCATGGCCGCCGCCCACTATGGCTACTTGGTGTTGAAGATGCCAACACCTTCGGGCATTCTCCGGATTCATGGGGATCACACTGCAGGAATCACTGCATTGGAAGAACTCCACGCACTTGCTATAGCGTAGGAAGAAGCATCCAGAAAGGAGATAACTCCGAAACCTTCGAGCTCTTGTCATCAAGGCTCAACCTATGCACCTCATGTGCAACCAAGCGGCGACACCGACGTTCCTGTCAAAGTCGTCCAAATTGGTGCTGATACTGCTCAGACCACCTGTATATCGGGAGGTCTGAACAACAAATAGGAACTCACGCTCATCACTTTCCTCTGGGCGAATGTTGATGTGTTTGCCTGGCAACCGTCACAAATGCCTGGGATCCCTAGGGAGGTGATTGGGCACAATCTGAAGATTTATCCTGATGCTCGACCTGTACACCAGAAGCCCTGAAAAGCAATCAGTTGAGCGGCAAAACTTCATCCAACAGAAGATCAAAAAGTTGCTCGAAGATGGTTTAATCCAGGAGTTTTTCATCCAAAATGGCTGGCAAACCCAGTCGTTGTACCCAAGGCCGGCGGGAAGCTTCGAATGTGTATCGACTACACCACTTTAAATAAGGCATGCCCAAAAGATCCATTTCCACTACCTAGAATAGATCAGATATTGGACTCCACCTCCGGGTGTGAGCTATTGTGTTTCTTAGATGCATATTCTGGATATCATCAAATCCAAATGTCTAAGGAAGATGAAGAACATACTACCTTCATAACAGTAGATGAATTATATTGTTATACTGCCATGCCCTTTGGTCTTAAAAATGCTGTTTCAACATTTGTGCGAGCTATGTACAAAACATTTGGAGAGCTAATTAGAGACTTAGTGGCGGTGTATGTCGATGACATCGTTGTGAAGATCAAGAACAAGGAGTCACTCCTTGACAACTTGCAACCCGTCTTCGACAAGCTGTGCATCACGCGCACCAAGCTGAACCCGGACAACTGTGTCTTTGGGGTTAGCTCCAGGAAACTACTTGGTTTCTTAGTGACTCATCGAGGAATAGAATCAAACCCGGTGAAGATCAAGGCTATAGAAGACATGTGGCCCCCAACCCGCATTAAGGACGTCCAGAAGCTAATTGGATGTCTAGCTGCACTCAGCCAGTTCATCTCAAGACTGGCAGAGCAGGCGCTACCCTTCTTCAAACATTTGAGGAAGTCTGAACCATTTCATTGGTCTAAAGAAGCAGAAAAGGCATTCCAAGAGCTGAAGCAGCTCCTCACCACACTACCAATCTTGGTAGCTCTGAATCCTGGTGAGCCTCTACTGCTTTACATTTCCGCAACTATAGAAGTTGTCAGCATGGTTCTGGTCGCGGAAAGACCGGAGCCACATCCAGTTCAGGATCTTCAACCCCCCCGGAAGGTTCAGAGCTACCTGAAGGCGAGTCTGGGTCCCAACCCCTAGACATGGAACCTCAAGGCAAAACGCTAGGAGATCAACCTCTCTCGCCCGAGGGGGTTCACCTAGCTGACCAAGATAATTCGGACCCTTCCAACATGGTCTGGGTCGAATAAGAATAAGTTCTGGATCCCTCTGGGAGGGTTCGAGAATCTCAACAAGAAGGCTCAGACCCCTCCGGGAGGGTCCGAGTCGATGGAGAGGAAGCTCCGGGCTTCTCCGAGAGGGTCCAGACCGTCCAAAGCCCAGAGTACTTCATCAACAAAGTACTCCACGACACCAAGACACGCTACATTGAGGTGCATAAGCTACTTTATGCAGTTCTTATTGCCTCAAGGAAGCTTCATCACTACTTCCAAGCCCACAAAATATCAGTGCTAACTTCTTATCCACTGCGCGCTATTTTGCATAACCCTAATTCTACTGGGAACATTGCAAAGTGGGCAGTGGAGCTGGCCGAGTTTGATCTCGAATTTGTGTCGCGATAAGAAATCAAGAGTCAGGCTTTGGCTGATTTTGTGGCAGAGTGGACTCCCTCTCCATCAAACCCTGGGGGCCCTAGTGAGCAGAAACTAGAAACCAAGGTTCTGGTATTCACCGAGCCTCACTGGACTCTCTACTTTGACGTCTCCATGCAGAAGCAGGGGGCCCGAGCTGGAATCCTTATCCTTGCTCCTACCGGGGAGAAGGTCAAGTACATGGTTCACCTTGACTTCAAGGCAACCAACAACATGGCAGAGTATGAAACTCTCATCTATGGGCTCAAGGTGGCACTATACTGTGGTGTCAAACAACTATTGGTGAAGGGTGATTCACAACTCATCATCAAACAAGTCAGAGGTGAATGCTGCTGTAACAATCCCCAACTAGCTGCTTATCTCCTCGAAGTCCAGAGGCTCCAGAAGGACTTCGAAGTCCTGGATCTCCACCATGTTCAGCGTCTTCACAATGCTGAAGCCGACGAACTCTCGATGAAGGCTTCAACCAGAGCTCTGGCTCCCAACAGAATCTTCGTCCAAAAATTATCAAGACCAACAGCTCAGTCCGCCGAACTGAGCAAAGGGGGCGAGACCAGCACCTCGAAGCTTGCGGTCCCGGTGGCCCTGTTACCATGGCGTCCACCAAGGGTCGTAGATGCTATCGGAAGCTCCGAGCAACCCAACACGCAAGACTCAGAAACTCAAGTTAGCACCGATGCATGGATCTCGGAGATCCAGAGCTACTTGAAAGACAACGACCTTCCTGAAGACAGTGCATCCGCTGACCGAATTGACAGGTTGGCTAAAAGATACACACTGGTAGAATGGGATCTCTACCAACGTGGTGCCAGCGATGTCCTAATGTGTTGCATTACAAGGGAAGAAGGCCGTGAGCTTCTTGCGGAAATCCATGAAGGTGAGTGTGTGAACCATACATCTTCCTGCACGTTTGTTGGTAAAGCCTTCCAGCATGGCTTTTACTGGCCTACAACACTCTAGGATGCAGTTGAGCTAGTGAAAAAATGGGAAGCGTGCCAGTTCCGCGCAAAATAGATTCACACACCGGCTCAATCACTACAAATGATACCTCCTACATGGCCATTCGCTGTGTGGGGCATGGACATCTTGGGACCATTCCCAAAAGCCGTCGGAGGTTATAGGTTCCTATTTGTCGCCATCGACAAGTTCACCAAGTGGCCAGAAACAACTCCATTTGTAACAATTAACAAGCAATTAACTATCAAGTTCTTGAAGTCCATTATATGCAGATTTGGAGTCTCGAACAAAGTTATAACTGATAACGGAACTCAATTTACAAGTGTTGCATTTCAAGAATATTGTGAAGATCTCGACATTCAACCTAGCTACGCCTCAGTAGCTCACCCAGCAAGTAATGGCCAAGCCGAGAGAGCAAATGTAGAAATTCTAAAAGGACTCAAGACACACACATATGAGCATCTAAAAGGGTATGGAACCAACTTGATTGAAGAACTTCTATCCACATTGTGGGCAAACAGGACAACATCTAAGCGGTCAACTGGGGAGACACCCTTCTTCCTGGTGTACGGAGCTAAAACAGTCCTTCCTCTAGAGATCGCCATGGGGTCCCTCCGGGTCTGGACCTTCGACGAAGCCGCGCAAGACCAGCTCTGACGTGAAGACCCTGACCTCATCGACGAGGGAAGGTGCCAATCAGCTGTTCGACATTCACGCAATCGCCAAGCGCTCCGGCGCTGTCATCAAAGGCACGTGTGGAACCGACAACTCGAGGAAGGCGACCTGGTGCTGTGGAAAATACTAACTCGCAAAGGGATGAATAAACTTTCCCCCAGATGGGAAGGTCCCTTCCGAGTGATCAAAGTATCCTGGCCCGGATGCGTTCGCTTGGCAACTGAGGATGGGACTCCACTTCCTAATCCATGGAACATCGAGCACCTCCATAAGTTTTATACTTATAATCACGGAGGTGAGTCTGTAATTATGCACAATGTATATTATAGAGTCAATACACAGAGAAGGGTAGGTCCTCCGGGAGAACATCCGGACCCCTCCGGGAAGGTCTAGGAAGTTCAAGTAACACTTGATGCAGTCACAACACTAAATGTGTAACTACCTACCCAGGGCTAGTACAAGATGTATAGCACACTTAGCTTAGTCCTGCACTCTAAGTGTGTCCTTGTCCCCCGTGTAATTTGGACCTATAATGAAAGACATTGTGTGTGAAAACAGACTCCACGTGCATTTATTTTTGTACAAGGCTCAATATATCAAATTATTATTTTTATCCTTCTTGTCTAAAATGAAGTTGTGCAATTCTTTTTCAATTTTTGTCCAAGTTATTCATATGTGTTACAAGTTATATTGTTTATCTCTTTGGATCTTAACATGCTGTATAGTCTACTTGCCTGAACGCCTAGCCAACATAGGTCCAGAGTGTGCTATCGACTTAGCCTTAAGTACGCCACTCTACCTACACCCCGGCATGCCTAAGTAGAGTGAGTACTAAAAAAGCATACATATCTGGGAAGATTACATCAATATGCTTGTTACCATATTGAGTTTCTTCGGATTTAGAACTCAAATAAGAACGATAAGTCACAAACGGTTTATAGACAAGAGGACAAATTTTACTCTTTTCTTGTCTCTAATGTGCAGGAAAAATAGAAACTCATAGCGATGGTGGACGACACCGGAGCTACTAAGCTCCGACATCCTCCAAGGGGCCCACTGTCGACATTTTATATGTTGACAGTAGGTGCCGTCGGAGCCACAAAGCTCCGACAACCCCAGGAGGCCTGCCATTGATGATTTGCGTGTTGACGTCAGGAGATACCGGACCTATCAAGCTCTGATAAATCCCAGGGGGCCCACAATCGACGTGTTATATGTTGATGGTGGGTACCATTGGAGCTATCAAGCTCTGACAACCCCAGGGGGCCAACCGTCGACGTATCAGAGATTAAGACTTCGGAGCTAAATTCTACAAGTTCGAAGCGTTAAATCATCAACATACTGTCAAATCTTTTTGGTACATGTACACACTCGAATTGTGCACATATACCAGGGGGCCAACAAGATAGAGCACAATATATTGAAGACAAAGTGAAATTCATGGAAAAAAGAGTGGACTTCATTAATTCAATGTACTAGATTACAAAACTGGGATTACAGCAAAGGGCAAAAGGAGAAGTTCCTAGCCACTGGAGTATCTAAGTCCAGTGGAAAAACGAAGCAACCTTCTCAGCAGCCTCTTGTACACTAGCTCTGGCGACATCCTCCTCTTCGGCAATGGGTTCTTCAAAGACTGGATCGAGAGAGAACTGGGAGTCTCGGCTTCGATAACACGCCAAGATATACTCGGCGACATCTTTAGCCAGAGATTTCCTCTCTGTCTCCAGCTGATCAACGATGACATTACCCATTGCTTCGAGTTTACTGTTGGCAGAGCCAAGCGCCACCAGCATCTGGTCCAGCTCCCGCGTCAGGTCCTCTAAACGTACTGGACTGAAACCAAGAGGCACAAGGGCCCTGTCCGCACCTCCCAGAAAATCCCATACCATCAGGGATTCAGTTACCTTTGAGCTATGCAGCTCCTCCAGTGACCTCCGGGCGGTCGCTAGCTCCGAACTCTCACGAGCGAGGCGTTCCACCACTTTGGCATGTTGCTGCATATTCTCAGCAACCTGCTTTTCGCGGTTGGTTAGCTCCATCTCTCGGAGGTGGATGCAGTTCTGTCATTCGGCCAGGTCCTTCTCCCTGCCCCTCACTTTCCCTTCTCTGGCGGCAATATCAGCCTCTCTTTTTGAGAGCTCCTGCCCCAGCCTCCAGTACTTCTCCTTTTCTTCCTCACTACACAAATTCAACTTTTTAGTGTGATCTGCCAAATTTTGCTCACCCAGAGTCAATTTCTGGGTGACCTCCTCCCCCCTCTTCAATATATTCTCCTATTGCTCTAGGAGTTTTTCTTCTCTCGCATCGAGGTCCGCCCGACGCTTCTAGAGAATCTCATTCAGTGCAGTTAGGTTTTGTGATGCTTATCAGCAGCATCACTCCTCTCCTTAGCACACTCGAGAATATCCCGAGAATTAGCGTCGAGGGCTCTGATGGTGGCTTCCTTCTCCTCCAGCAGCTTGCCCCAAAATTCCATCTGGGTCGTCTCCCTCTTGATCCACTCCTTCTGATCAGTAAGCCTCGTCTAAGCAAGCCTAGTCTCAAAATGGAGCCTGTTGTGCCAACGCCTCAAGGTGTGGCGCTCCTCTTCAAGGACCTTGCTCTCATGATAGAAGGCGAGCTAAACTTGTCGAAGGCTTGAGCAGACATTGTCTATGGACAACACTAAGGGGATAGGCTCTGGGCCTGCTGGGGTCGACTCCGCTGGCTCCAGGGATCGTCCATAACAAAAATAGGGTCCCACTCTACAAGCATGGTTACCTAAACTTCTACGGCACTAGGGCCGCCCACCGGGAGCTCCTCAGCTGCTGTTGAGGAAGATCCCACTGGAGGAACTTCCACCTCCGGAGCAGAAGTCGAAGGTACTGCTTTCGGATCTTTAGTTGCTGGCTCTGTGGGTGGAAATCCTGTCGCCACTTCTTCATGGTTGTCGGAGCGTGAATCTGACAATTCTCCCGACACTATGATTAGTAGACCGCAGAGTTTGTAGTTCGGTTGGGGCACGCAGAGATTCAGAGCAAAATGGCGATTGAACACGAGGGTTTATGTGGTTTGGGCCGCCTGAGCGTAATACCCTACTCCACGAGTGTGTGTTGTTCTTGAATTGAGCGTATGATCGCTAGTGTGAGGGTGTAGAGAGTCCAGAGACAGAGAGAGAGCTCCCCTGTGTATTGCTTGGCCAGTCCTTTTATAGTACAAGGGCTGGCCGTTACATCGTTAGCCTGGCCCGACATGTGGCCCTAGCGGTTACTGATTCCTAATACACAATTTAATGTGCTTGATTCCTCTTAATAGCGTCGTAATGCCCCTTAATGGTGGCGTTACTGGTATTAAGAGCCCTCTGATCGCGTGTCATTAACAAAGCATTAATGAAACGTAATCATGTCTTGAAGTCTTTAATCTTCCTTGAAGGTTTGAGCTGTTGGAGGTCCACCAATATGTCTGTTGAGGTTGAAGGTCCAACGGTTGGACGCGTGGCAGCTCCGAAGCTTACCGTCTTGGACAAGTAGGTCCGGTGCTGTTGTACACGTGTCGGTACTGGAGCTTCCCTCTGTCGAGGGTTAGGTCCGGGGGTGCCACACTGGTATCTAGTCTGGAGCTTTCCTGTGTATGGGTTGTAGCTCTGGTTTTGAGATACACGTGGCGACACTGGGACTAACCATAGAAGGGAGGCAGGTTCGGTTCCTAGTTACACATGGGGCCTTCAGAGGTCTTCAACTTGGGAAGGTTGAGTTCCTTTGCACTCTTTGCAGTTCCAAGGGGTATCCGGTACGTAGGGTACCGACAGTGGCCCCCTGGGCCCACTTGTGGGAGAGACTTTTTGGATTAAGTCATTCTGCCGGAGGTGGGTCCATCTTTCAATTTTTGCGCCATGTCTTCAAGGATTTTTGGATGTACCGTTGAGGGGACGGTTCGCAGTTAAACCATTGCCGCGTGGCATCCTTAGGACGTGGCATATGAGATCTGCATGTGCGGATCTCACGTAATTGAAAGTCGCCGGTTCCCAATACAAAAACTGTATCGGTTCCGCGCGTCCTGTCAGGCCACCGCCATTGGGCTTCCCGCCGCTCATGATGACAACTGTTCACCTGGGGAGAGAACCTCGACTTGATCGTCTGGGTGGCCCCGGGCCCCTTGTCATTGGCACGGGTGTAACTTCTGAAATGTATCCTACGTACTTTTGCGGTTTCCATCTAAGAATTGCGGGGGCTTACTTAAGAGGGAAAGTGCGCACGGTTTGAGGGTTTCTTACGCCTTCATTCGGACTTGTGCTCGAATCCTCTAAACCATCACTTACTTTTCCTCTCTCGCGCCGTTGTGCTGTGATGGAGTTGGGACTTCCCAAGAGCCGCATCAAGAACAAGAAGGAGTTGTCGAGGGTCCAGACCTACATGGGTTGGTCCAGCGACTCCTTCAACAATGACATTCAGTGCAGCATGCTTCCCTTCGAGAATGAGTGAGCCGAAGATATGGTGTACTTCCTTGGGTACGCCATGACTGGTTTGATCCCGCCTTTCTCCACTTTCTTTCTTATGTTGCTGGACTTCTATGGTCTGCAACTCCACCATCTTGGCCCCCACTCGATCTTGCTGGTGGCGACTTTCGTCCACTTTTGGGAGATGTGGGTGGGTGTGCCTCCCTATGTGGAGTTGTTTCGGACCTTCTTCATGGTCCATTCCACCGGGAAGAGCAAGGAGTTCATCGGCTTCTACTACTTTGTGAAGCGGAAAAACTCCCCCCTCAAGTACTTGAGGTCTTTCCCTTCCGGCATGTGGGACGAATGGAAGAAGGACTGGATGGTCATCACTGTGGAAGGACACGAGAGGCTGGAGCTGCCTGAAGGCCTCCCCCGTGTCAACATTAGCACCTGGAGTGAAGTTCCTGAGCCGTCGAGGGAGTACAGGCCCATTCTGGACAGAATCCAGGAGTGTGTCGAAGGTGGGGTGACCTCCGAGATGGTCTTTGGGAACTTCTTGACGAACAGGTGGGCTCTGCTGAGGGCTAGGGGGCGACCTGCCTGGGCCTTCAATAGTGAGATGGATACCAACCACATCGAGGTTAGTTTGGGCACCAACTTGAACGATGGAGCCTTGAAGACCCATCTCAGAAATTCCAGCATGGGAACATCGGCCCTGGCGACGTGTCACCACTAGCGGACTTCCTACCTCTGAATATGATACCAGAGGAGAGCAGAGAGTTCCGGAGGAAGATGCCGCTGTTGGATGACTTGGGCCTGGTGGAGAGGCGATCAACCTCCGGTGTGGCAATCCCCGGAGCTTCTAAAGTGGCGGCCCCTCCTGCTCTGAGCCGACAAGTTGAATACACCGACAAGGGCAAGGGCCTTGCTGAACCTTCCGAACGAAAGAGGAAGCTGAGGCATGCTGATGGAAGCACCGCGAGGCCAGCTCCGCCCGCCTCAGTCCCCTTTTCTTGGCACGGGAGTTCTTCGGCGACGTGTAAGACCTATGTGTGCTGAATACATTGGCTTGTAGTGATTACACTTGCTTTGACGATAAAAGTTTTGAATATCACCAAAACACCTTTTTATCTAGGTCCGACTCTAGCTCCGAGCTACAGCAAAGTCCGACTAGCTTTGGTCAGCTCCGATGAAGTTTTGTTTTTAGCTCCGGCATGTCTTTGATAGATCCGACATGTTTTTGCTAAGCTCCGAAGTTGATTTTTCTAGCTCCGGCTTTTGGGTTTACTAGTTCCGACTAGTTCTGGTTAGCTCCAGCGCTAGGTCCTGCTAGTTTTGTAAGCTCCGATGGGATCTTGGTTGTACTAGTTTTGGTAAGCTCCAGTGCTAGGTTCTACTAGCTTTTGTTAGCTCCGGCTCAAGGTCCGGGTTGCTCTGGCAAGGTCCGGAACCTGACCGTAGTGCTTCTGCTTTTCATTTGCAATGTTTCATACTTGCTTTACATTGTTGGAAAGATTGCTTAGTATTCATTTGCTAAGTTTTTGGTGCATTTTGGTTGATATGGATGATATCGTGTTACTGTGGTTTTGCAACATGCTTATGTGAGGTTCTCACGTAGGGTGTTGTATTCGGAACTAACTTGAGTCAAGTCGAGGACTTGGGCTCGTATGGATTGGTTGTTTATTCATGTGCAGGTGTTGCTTGAGTTCAAGACATGGCTGGTGACGGGATCCATTGGACTAGTCTCCGGGAGGAGATGAGGTTCCAACAACCAAATTCAGGAGGAATTATGGTTGAGCTGATCAGGAGGTTGCACAACATGATTGAATCAAGAACAATGCATATGAAGGTATCGTGGACGTCATTGGAAGAAGTTTGCACGTGTGCAAGGAGTGCATGGACGTGGCTACATGGTTCCGAGACGTGATGAAGAGATGTGGATGTAAAGAGTTGGTCGGAAAGGTCCAACCGACTAGGTTATGGACTCAGGCTGCGGCTGAGTCAGGTTTGACTCAAATATGGAAAGATTTGAGTTGGTTATGATAGGATTTCGTGTGGTTCACGAATTTGAGTTGTTTAGGAATGTGAGATAAGTTCCTAAGGTGTTTTTAAGTCTTAAGGTTGCTTCTATCTGCGTATAGAAGAATCTTGAGCAGTTATGGAAAGTTACGATTCGTGATCTGAGTAGGATTGGAGTCCTAGTTGATATTGGGTTAGCCTAAGGGCTGGTTATATAAGCAAGGGAGCCCAGAGCTCGTGGAGCACGACTTTGGAGCTGTTCCTATTGTGTTCTATTGAATAAAATTCGTAGTTTGAAGGAACTTTTGTGCCTTGTTCGTCCGACTTGTTCCAGACAAGTTTTACTCGTCGAGTTTCTGGACAGCACTACCTTTCGTTGGTGGTTTTATCATAACTCGAGTTTTACAGATCCAATTGACGTGATTATTTTTGGGTTGTCTTCACAACTTGATTGTCTATCATCTGTAAAAATTTCACGGTCATTGGATTTGTGGTCTATGATCTACACGAGTTTCTTTGCAGCGTTCCAGAACTGTTTTTTCTCGGGTAGGGCAGATTGACCATTGTTTGATCTTTCGATCATAACTTGAGTTTTTTTTGACGGATTTGAGTGATTCTTTTTGTGTTGTCTTCGTGACTTGATTCTCTCTGATATATATCACTTTTGTAACGGTGAAACACATTTAGATTAGTCTCACACACGATTTCTTTAACAGATCGTTTTTCTGCCGAAGGGGTTGGGGTTTAATTGTTTCTGCTGCGTAAGATTTTTTTAAATCTACCATTCACCCCCCCTCTGGTAGCTTTTCACGTGCTCTTCGATCCTACAATTGGTATCAGAGCCACGGTGCTCTAATCTTTGTGATTTGTGCTAGTTTTTTGACTAATCATCATGGAGAAGTACTCTGCCAAACCTTGTGTGTTCGCTGGTATTGATTTTCAGGTTTGGAAGGCACGCATGTAGGCTTTCATCCAGGCACAAGGCTTTGCAATATGGGAGAAGGTATACAAGCCTTACGAAGTGCCATCAAATGATCAAGTTACAACTACAAATCTGAGAGATGTCGACAACAACAAGGCTCAGAACTTGATCATACAAGGATTAACACAAAGCGACTTCGACCGTGTTGCACACCTCCGATCTGCATACGATGTGTGGAAAGCAGTTTGTGACTACCACGAAGGATCCAACACGATCAAAGAGGTTAGGCAAGACATGTTCAAGAAAGAATACATGTGCTTCGAGATGCAACCCGGTGAGTCTATTGATGACCTTTTTGCTCGCTTTAATAAGATTCTCAGCAACTTGCATAGTGTCAATGTTAATTTTTCAGATGCTGAAAATGCTAGGCAATTGCTAAGTGCATATGTCAATTTGGGAGATGAAAGTCACATCTATTCGTGAATCTACTGTTATGAGTTCACTTACTTTAGATGTGCTATATTCCAAGTTAAAAACTCATGAAATTGACATAATCTCACGTAAGAACCCCAATAAGTCTATTGCATTTGTTTCACAACGTGATATGTCTAGCTCCGGCCAATCATCTTACAATACTCTTGCTTTGTTGTCCTCACTAACCGTGGAGCAGATCGAAGAATTTCCAGAAGAGGAGTTGGCACTCATCTCTACTAGATTCTCAAAAGCATTGCAAAATGTGAGAACTAGAAGGAGAGGAAGCTCCGGACCTCAACGCTATTTTGAATGTGGTAAAACAGGACACTTTCGTACAGAATGCCCTAACCTTTCAGGTCCGACCACCTGGGAAGAAAAACAAAGCAAGGTTCGGACCTCCTCTGAAAATTTCAACAAGAAGAAGAAAGTTACCATAGGACGCAAGATGATCAACAGTTTCATCACCGCGCTTCAAGAGTTCAGTTCAAGCGACGTGGACATTGGAAGTGATGAAGATGAAGATGATTTGGCAAACTTGTGCTTCATGGCGGGCAAGTCAAGATCAAGTAAGGAGGAGGCAGAACACAACAGCGACAATGAAGAGGTATGTCCTACTTGCGAAGAAATGTGTGATGCTATTTCTCGTGCCACTATTATTATTAAGAAAAAGGACAAAAAGCTAAGGGATAGTGCTGCTAAAATTGAATCACTAGAATCTGAAATCAATCGTTTAAAAACTTTGATTCCTAGTGATGATGCATGTTCCTCATGTGATTTAATATATGAACAATTGTCCTCATTAAGAAGTGCGCACACCTCCACACTTCATAAACTTGAGTTAGAAATTGAAAAGAACAAAGAGCTTGCTGTACTTAATGATAAAAACTTGAAAGATGCTAGCTGTTCTACAATTGATTTGCATTGTTCTACTTGTGATGATCTTGATAAGAAACTACAGGATGCTATGAATGAAATTTCTATATTGAACAATGCTTTACGTTCTCATGAAGTTAAATTTTGTTCAAATTGCAAACTAAAAGGAAAAACTTCATGTGAAAATTGCCTTGATCTGTCCAATAAACTTGATGACATGCATAGGACATTAGATCGGTTTTGTAATGGGAATAAGAACCTAAACTTACTGCTAAACTCTTCCAAGTCTTGCAATGATAAAACTGGTTTAGGTTTTGATTCTCATGCTCATGCTAAAGCACATCCACCTAAAATTGTAAAGTCATTAGGAAGTGGTTTGATTCAAACAGTTCCTAAACAAAAAGGAGTGGTTTTCAAATCTGCAGGAGTGTTGCTTCATTCGGTTTCAAATGAAAATATTGCTTGCTCATCTAAACATGAACACAAAGTTAAATTTCATTGTACCTTCTGTAGTAGAGATGGTCATGTCATAGATTTTTGTTATAGACTAGCTAAACAACAGAAAAGGGAAAGAATGGTTGCTAGATCTCATAACTTTCATGCAAAATTTGCTGCACACATTGAACCGAATGTACAACCTGCTGTTTTGAGTCAAAAACATTCAAAGTTTACCTCCGGACCTTCTGTTTTTGCCTCCGGAGCTACTGATTTTTGTGCTACACAAGTAACACCTTATAGGTCAGTAGTCAAGAATAAAAAATCTCAAACTTTGACTCATAAACCTGTTGTTTTGTCTCAGCTTTCGCATGTTTTTCCTGCAGCACGTCGCGTGACTCAGTACTGGATTCCTAAATGCCTTTTGACTGACCCCAATATTGAGTCATCGACATATTGTGCTTCTATGTAGGTTACACGTTTGAGGAAGGAGAACGTTTGGATTGTGGATTCAGGTTGCTCACGCCACATGACCGGTACCAAAGATTGGTTCTCCTCCCTCTCTTTTGTGTCACGTGTAGAGAATGTTACTTTTGCCGATAATTCTTCAACTCCTATAATTGCTAAGGGTTTGGTTAGAGTAAATGATCACTACACTTTGAAGGATGTGGCACTTGTCAAAAATTTGAAATACAACTTGCTTTCTGTTTCACAATTGCTAGATGAAAATCTAGAAATTATTTTCAATAAAAACTGCTGCAAAGTTGTAGGTTCAAATAGTGAGCTTATTTTTAACATGTCTTGGTTTGGAAGAGTTTTTAAAGCTGATTTTGATATGTCTTCCTCTAAGCATAGGTGTCTAGTTGCTAATGATTCAAAGGACTTATATTTTTGGCATCGTAGACTTGGTCACGTAGGCTTTGATCACCTAACGCGTGTTAGTGCTCTTGATCGCATACGTGGGCTGCCTAAGATTAAAGGGGACAAATAAATTGTGTGCTCTTCTTGTAGACATGCTAAGATGGTTGCAGGTTCACATACTCCTCTCATAATGATCATGACAACTGAACCATGTCAACTTTTGCATCTTGACACCGTAGGACCTTCACGTGTTCAATCCTTCGGAGGTAAATGGTATGTTCTTGTTATCGTTGATGATTATTCTAGATACTCATGAGTGTACTTTAGGGCGTCTAAGAATGAAGTTTTTATTCACTTTAGAACTTTATTTCTTAGATTATCAATTGATCACCCAGGATCATTAAAAGCAATTAGAAGTGATAATGGAACTGAATTTAAAAATCAATCTTTTGATCACTTTTGTGCTGAAAATAGAATAGATCATCAATTATCTTCACCATATGTACCTCAACAAAATGGTGTTATAGAAAGAAAGAACAGAACCTTAGTTGAGATGGCTAGGACTATGCTTGATGAATATCAAACTCCTAGGAAATTTTGGGCTGATGCGTTAGCAACCGCTTGTTATGTCTCAAATCGTGTTTTCTTGCGTGCTAATCTAGGTAAAACACCATATGAGCTCCGGTTCGGACATAGGCCTAGTGTTACACACTTTCGGGTCTTTGGTTGCAAATGCTTTGTTAAGAAACATGGTAATATTGATAAATTTGAACCTAGATGCATTGATGACATGTTTCTTGGTTATCCATCTCATACTAGAGGCTACCGTGTGCTTTTACTTGACACTAAAAAAATTGTGGAGACTTGTGAAGTGTCTTTTGATGAATCTAGCCCAGGTACTAGCTCAAACATTGCAGGTCCAGATCCATATCTGCAGGGGAGAGCATTTTCATTGAAGATGAGGAAGAATTGGAGTTGCTGCCAGAAAATTCAGCAGCTAAAGACTTTGGTTTAGCTCCGGATGTTAATTCTCAACCAGCACCGACAACCATCAATGCTGATTCAAATCATCCTCAAGCCACAAGCTCATCGATTTGTGATGAACAACAAGAAGAAGAAGCTTGTGATACATCTGTTCCCCTATGGTTTTACAAAGATCATCCCCCAAAACAGATGATTGGAAGCTTGCACGAACGAGTCACACGGTCCAGGTTTTGCGATCCAAACTCTCATGCTCATTCTGCTTTTGTTGCTTCTTTTGAACCCAAAGATATATCACGCGCACTCACTAATGAATCTTGGATTATTTCCATGCAAGAAGAGTTAGAGAATTTTGAAAGAAATAATGTTTGGAAACTTGTACCTCCACCTCAAGGTCACACGTTAATTGGAACTAAATGGGTATATAAAAATAAACAAAGTGAGGATGGGGTTGTGGTTAGGAATAAGGCTAGGTTGGTTGCTCAAGGTTTCACTCAAGTTGAAGGTCTAGATTTTGATGAAACTTTTGCTCCTGTCGCTAGATTAGAAGCCATAAGAATTTTGTTAGATTTTGCAGCATCTAAAGGTTTTAAGCTATTTCAAATGGATGTTAAAAGTGCTTTTATTAATGGCTACATAGATGAGGAGGTTTATGTCAAACAACCACCGGGTTTTGAAAATCCAGATTTTCCTAATCATGTTTACAAACTGTCCAAAGCCTTATACGGTCTCAAACAAGCCCCTAGAGCATGGTATGATAGGTTAAAAACATTCTAGAACTAAGCACATTGACATTAGGTATCACTTTCTCCGAGACAATGTTGAAAAGGGAAACATTGTGCTTCACCATGTAGATACCGAACAACAATTGGCTGACATTTTTACAAAACCTTTAGATTTCACTCGTTTTTGTTACATTCGTAGTGAAATAGGGGTTATGCATCCTCATGGCTTAAATTGAGGGGGAGTTTTTGAAACTTGGGAAGTCTTTGTGTGAATCTGAAATTAAAATATTATGAGCATAGTATTTCATACATATATGACTCTGTGATTCCTTTTACATGCTGAAAGTTCTTACTACATTACTCGTGTTATACATTTTGTAGTTTTTGCCATGTCTAGTAATTGGAATAATTATTGACACTAAAACTGGTCATGGTCGAACTTTCTTGCTATTTTGAACTTGTTACATGTTCACAAGTGCTTTTAATCATTAAGAATTCATCAAGTAATCAACTCAAATGTTGAGTTTTTATGAACAAATATAAATTGAGAAAAGATCAAGAGAATATGCATGCATCGCACTTCTTCTTTTGAGATAGCTTATCATTGCACTTAGATATGAACTTGGAAGAAGTTGTGTATGACTAAAACCATGTCCTTAAGCTTCTGATTGTCAAATGACATAGGCTTGGCTTGGTTGGTTAGAATAAGGAAGATGCGCATATAATCTCTTGCAAATATCATATGATCTAAATTTATGCTTTGAAAAATAATAAAATGCAGCAACTAGTGTCATGCCTCCAGGTTTTGAAATAGTTAAGTTTGTGAGATCATGACTTGATTAAATTGAAAATTACATTTGATCTCTAGCATGGCTTACACTACTTTATGTATTTCATTGATGTGATAATGTAAGGTACTTGATAGTATGACTTGGATGAGCTTTGTTTATATGTATATGTTATAATATGCTCATAACAACTAAAGGGGGAGAGATAAATTGTTTATATGCTCATGACTTGCTGAATACATTGTCAAAGGGGGAGAGATAAGCATGAAGAGAAAGAGAATATGTGCATAAGGAGAGATAATAAAGGGGGAGAGATAATATGGGATAATTTTCGATTTTCTTCTCATATTACTTTTTATTTACAAAGGGGGAGAAATTGTCTTCAAAACTTTATGTGAATAAGCCAATGTTCGGATTTTAAATGGTGTTGCCAATGCATTCATCAAGGGGGAGATTGTAAGACCTATGTGTGCTGAATACATTGGCTTGTAGTGAATACACTTGCTTTGATGATAAAAGTTTTGAATATCACCAAAACACCTTTTTATCTAGGTCCGACTCTAGCTCCGAGCTACAGCAAAGTCTGACTAGCTTTGGTCAGCTCCGGTGAAGTTTTGTTTTTAGCTCCGGCATGTTTTGATAGCTCCGACATGTTTTTGCTAAGCTCCAAAGTTGATTTTTCTAGCTCCGGCTTTTGGGTTTACTAGTTCCGACTAGTTCTGGTTAGCTCCGGCGCTAGGTCCTGCTAGTTTTGTAAGCTCCGGTGGGATCTTGGTTGTACTAGTTTTGGTAAGCTCCAGTGCTAGGTTCTACTAGCTTTTGTTAGCTCCGGCTCAAGGTCCGGGTTGCTCTTGCAAGGTCCGGAACCTGACTGTAGTGCTTCTGCTTTTCATTTGCAATGTTTCGTACTTGCTTTACATTGTTGGAAAGATTGCTTAGTATTCATTTGCTATGTTTTAGGTGCGTTTTGGTTGACATGGATGATATCGTGTTACTGTGGTTTTGCAACATGCTTATGTGAGGTTCTCACGTAGGGTGTTGTGTTTGGAACTAACTTGAGTCAAGTCGAGGACTTGGGCTCGTATAGATTGGTTGTTTATTCATGTGCAGGTGTTGCTTGAGTTCAATACATGGCTGGTGAACGGATCCATTGGACTAGTCTCAGGGAGGAGATGAGGTTCCAACAACCAAATTCAGGAGGAATTGTGGTTGAGCTGATCAGGAGGTTGCGCAACATGATTGAATCAAGAACAATGCATATGAAGGTATCGTGGACGTCATTGGAAGATGTTTGCACGTGTGCAAGGAGTTCATGGACATGGCTACATGGTTCCGGGACGTGATGAAGAGATGTGGACGTAAAGAGTTGGTCGGAAAGGTCCAACCGACTAGGTTATGGACTCAGGCTGCGGCTGAGTCGGGTTTGACTCAAATATGGAAAGATTTGAGTTGGTTATGATAGGATTTCGTGTGGGTCACGAATTTGAGTTGTTTAGGAATGTGGGATACATTCGTAAGGTGTTTTGAAGTCTTAAGTTTGCTTCTATCTGCGTATAGAAGAATCTTGAGCACTTATGGAATGTTACGATTCGTGATCTGAGTAGGATTGGAGTCCTAGTTGATATTGGGTTGGCCTAAGGGCTGGTTATATAAGCAAGGGAGCCCAGAGCTCGTGGTGTACGCCTTTGGGGGATGTTCCTCTTGTGTTCTATTGAATAAAATTCGTAGTTTGAAGGAACTTTTTGTGCCTTGTTCGTCCGACTTGTTCCAGATAAGTTTTACTCGTCGAGTTTCTGGACAGCACTACCTTTTGTTGGTGGTTTTATCATAACTCGAGTTTTACATATCCAATTGACGTGATTCTTTTTGGGTTGTCTTAACAACTTGATTGTCTATCATCTGTCAAAATTTCACGGTCATTGGATTTGTGGTCTATGATCTACACGAGTTTCTTTGCAGTGTTCCAGAACTGTTTTTTCTCAGGTAGGGCAGATTGACCATTGTTTGATCTTTCGATCATAACTTGAGTTTTTCTCGACGGATTTGAGTGATTCTTTTTGTATTGTCTTCGTGACTTGATTCTCTCTGATATCTATCACTTTTGTCATGGTGAAACACATTTAGATTAGTCTCACACACGATTCCTTTAACATATCGTTTTTCTATCGAAGGGGTTGGGGTTTAATTGTTTCCACTGCGTAAGATTTTTTTTAAATCTACCATTCACCCCCCTCTAGTAGCTTTTCACGTGCTCTTCGATCCTACACGACGGCACCAACTCCAGTGTCGGGGTCTTCCCGGGATGCCAGCTCCGGCCAGGTGACTCCGGCACAAAGGCTAGCCAAGGGCTCTAGGTCTGGGGGTCCTTCTCGGTCGAGGGAAGCCCCAACCGAGGCGTCGCTGACAGCAGCTGCAAGATCCGGGGAACCTTTCGGAGTCACTACACCGGCTGCAACTGGGTCGAGTGCCGAGCGTCTGGCGAAGAGGTTCCGCGCTAGCTGGAGTGGAAGCCTTCCAAGGTAAATTTGACTTTTTTACCTCAATTTATTGTTTTTGTTGTAGCCATATTTTGAGTTTCTTCATCCTTCATTCACAGGGCATCCAAGAAAGGGGCTGAAGCTCCGGCTCATGCGACAGCAACTGATGTTGTGCAGGCAGAGGCTCTGGCTCCAGTTCTAGCGCCGCCCCGGTGGTGGCTGAGGTAGCGGCAGCTCCGACGCTAGCTGTCGTGGTCCTAGACCTCGACTCATCTCCTGAAGCTCCTGTGGTAGCGCTGGACCACGGGAATGAAGACGTACCAGCGGCACTAGCTCCGGAGGTTGAAGCTCCGGTTTTGGATGCTGTGATGATGGAAGCTCCAACCATAGAGCTGGAGGTAGCTAAAGTTCCGGCTTTTGAGCTAGATGTCGTTGAAGCCACAGCGGCAGAGCCGGCAATTGATGAAGTTTCGGTGCCTGAGCCGGCTGACATGGAGATGCCGACCCCTGAGCCGGCAGAGGTTGAAGCACCGGCGCCTGCTCCGGTAGTAGAGGAGGCACCAACAACGGAGCCAGAGGTTGCCTCAGCTCCGGCCGAGTCTTCAACTCCTGCCCCGGAGGTTGAAGTTCCGGAGGTACCCGCGCCTGAGCCAAGGTGCCAAGATGAAGCGATCGGTCCTCTGTTTGAGGGACAGGTTGACGATGACCTGGAGGCGGGACCTTCGGAGCCGACTCCTGAGGTAGAAGCTCCCGTTGCCGAACCTTCCTCGGTGACGACCGAAGCCATCCCGAGGGCGGCCCTAGTGCCACAGAAGCTCAGGGGACCACTCTTGTAGAGTGGGATCCAATTTTTGTTTTTGAGAACCCGCTGGAGTCAGCGGAGAGGACCCCAGCAGGTTCGGAGCCGACCCCTTGTCACTATCCATCGACAACGCCTACTCCAACCTTCATCAGGTTCAACTTGCATTTTTCCACAACAGAAAGGCCCTCGAGGAGGAGCGCCAAACCCTTAGGAGGTGGCGCAACCGGCTCCAATTCGAGACCAAGCTGGCGCAGAAAAGACTGGCCGACGACAAGGAGTGGGTCAAGAGGGAGCAACCCCGGATGGAGTACTGGGGTAAGCTGCTGGATGAGAGGGAGAACATGGTCCGATCCCTCGACAACCAGTCCCGGGCTATATATGAACAAGCCTAGCGTATTAATGAGGCAGCGAATGATCGCCAAGAGAAGCTCAACACCATCCATGAGAGTCTTGTCAAGCGCCAGGAGAACCTCGAAGAGCGTGAGAAGAAGCTCGAAGAGGAGGAGTAGAAACTCCTAGAGCTAAGAGATGACCTAGTGAAGAGGGAGGAAGAGCTTGCCCAGAGGCTGGCTCTGGGCAACAAAAGCCTTGCGGAGCGCACCAAGAAGCTGGAGGAGTGCTGCAAGAGCGAGGAGGAGAAGGCTTGACAGCGTGGATAGGACCTAATAAAAAGGGAGGTCGAAGTCTCTGCCAATGAGAAGAAGGTGCGGGGCCAGGAGAAAGACCTTGTTGACCGCCAGAACAAGATCCACGTCTGGGAGAAGGAGCTTGCCAACCTCGAAAAGCAAGTTGTGAGGGTATTCAGCAGCACGCCAAAGAGGTCGAGCACCTTGCACGGGAGGGTTCAAAGCTTGCGGCGGCCAGGAGGTCCTTGGAAGAGATGCAAAGTTCGAGGGCTGTGGAGTCCCAACAAGTATGGGATTTCCTGGGCAAAGCCAATGATGTGCTGACGCTGCTGGGCTTTAGTCTCGTGCTTCCGGACAATCCGGAGCCAGAGCTGGACCATGCGCTGGTAGCGCTGAGCTTGGCTAGCAACAAGTTTGATGCGATGGGCGATGTCATCGTGGATCACTTGGAAACTTAGGGGAAGACCCTGGCGAAGAACATCGCAGAGTACATGCTGACGTGCTACACAAGTTGAGATCCTCACTTCCTGCTGAACCCGGTGCTTGAAGGTCCTGTCGACGGAGAGGGAGATGCCGCCAAGACCACCGTGTCGGAGGTTGCCGAGAAGGTCGCCTCGTTTCTCCGTAAGGTTTAGGACTTTCTACTTTTAGCTCCCACTTGTATCTTCTCTTCTTTTCCTTGTAATCTCTTGTCCTTAGATGAATTAAATCCAAGAAATTTTTGCAAGAAATTTTTGAATTTCATTTTTTGTCTTCAACCTTTGTCTCACTTGGCCCCCTGGTAGATGTACACAATTTGATTGCGAACATGTACCAAAAGGATGCAGTAATTTGTTGAAGACTTGAATGCTTCGAACTCTTAAAGTATAGGTCCAAAGTCTTGTTACGTCGACAGCAGAGGCCCCCTGGGGTTGTCGGAGCTTAGTAGCTCCGGCAGCAACCATTGTCAACACGTAGAGCGTCGACGGCTAGCCCTCCTGGGGTTGTCGGAGCTTAGTAGCTCCGGCAACAACCACCATCAACATGTAGAGCATTGACGACTGGCCCACTGGGGTTGTCGGAGCTTAGTAGCTCTGGCAACAACCATCATCAACACGTAGAGCGTCGACGGCCGGCCCCCTGGAGTTGTCGGAGCTTAGTAGCTCTGGCAGTGACCACCATCAACACGTAAAGCACTGACAGCAGACCCCCCTCGGGTTGTCGGAGCTTAGTAGCCCCAGAAACAACCATCATCAACACGTACAGCGTCGACGGCTGCCCCCTAGAGTTGTCAGAGCTTAGTAGCTCTAGCAGTGACCACCATCAACACGTAAATCATTGACAGCAGAACCCATTGGGATGACTTTCCACCATCTTTTCTTCAGCTCCTTTCACATCAACGGCTGGCCCCTGGGTTTGTTGGAACTTGATAGCTCCGGTATTGCCCACTATCAATGTTTAAAACATCGACGGTAGGCCCCCTTGGAGGATGTCAGAGCTTTGATAGCTCCAGCATTATCCACCATCGTCACAATATTTTTATTTTTCCTGCGCACTGAAGTCAAGAAAAACAGTAAAATCCATTTCCTATCTATAACTCAATTGGGGCTTACTATTCTCGAAAGAAATTTTAGATCGACAACAATTCTGTATAGGATCAAGCGCATTTGTTTGTTTTCTCCAGGTCCAATCGTTTTCTGGACTCACCTTACTCAGGCCAGCCGGGGTGTAGGTAGAGTGGCATACTTAGGGTGCAGGACCAGGCTAAGTCGATAGCACACTCCAGACCTAGATTGGCTTGGCAAAATTCAGGCGAGTATTCCATTCAACAATGTTAACTCCCGAAAGATTTTACAATGCAAATTGAATTATATATGAATTGTTTGAGCTAAAGTTTCTTGAGAATTGCACAATTTCGTTATAGAAAAGAAAGAGAAAAATAAAAAAGAATGAGCCTGTACAAAGTAAATGCACGTGGAGTCTGTTTTCACATAATGATGTATTTCATTATAGGTTCGGGATACAAGGGAAACAATACACTCTTAGGGTATGGAACCAGGCTAAGTGTGTTGCATTTCTTGTTTGACCCAGGGTAGCTAGCTACACCTTTAGTTCTGAGACTGTGACGGGTGTTGCTTGAACTTTGTGGACCTTCCGAGAAAGGTCCGGCTATTCTCCCGGAGGAGCTACCCGACTCTATACAATGACGCTATAACATACATCACATGTAATTATAGACTCACCTCCGTGAAATTAAGTGTAGAACTTACGGAGGAGCTCAATGTTTCAAGGATTAGGAAGCGGTGTCCCATCCTTAGTTGCCAAGCGAACACATCCGGGACGAGATACTTTGATCACTCGTAAGGGTCCTTCCCAGTTGGGGGAAAGTTTTTTTAACCCTTATCGAGTTTGTATTCTCCGTAGCACCAAATCGTCTTCCTCGAGCTGTCGGCTATGCACATGCCTTTGGTTATAGCGCCGGAGCGATTGGTGGTATCGTGCATTCCAAATAGCTGCTCGGCACCTTCCCTCTTCAACGAGGTCAAGGTCTTCACGCCGGAGCTGGTCCTGCGTGGCTTCGTTGAAGGTCCGGACCCGGAGCGACCCCAAGGTGATATCCGGAGGAAGGACTGCTTTGACTTTGTACACCAGGAAGAAGGGTGTCTCTCCAGTGGACCGGTTTGGAGTTGTCCTATTTGCCCATAAGGTGGGCGGAAGCTCTTCAATCCAGTTGGCTCCATGTTTTTTCAGGTGCTCATATGTGCGCATCTTGTGTCCTATTAAGATTTCTGCATTTGCTCTCTCAGCTTGGCCATTGCTTGCCGGGTGAGCTACGGAAGCGTAGCTGACTTGAATGCCGAGGTCTTCGCAATATCCTTAAAATGCAGAGCTTGTGAATTGGGTCCCGTTGTCTGTTATGATCTTGTTTGGGACTCCAAATCTGCATACTATGGACTGCAAGAAGTTGATAGCTAATTGCTTGTTTATTGTAACAATTGGAGTTGCTTCCGGCCACTTGGTGAACTTGTCGATGGCGATGTACAGGAACTTGTAACCTCCAATGGCTCTTGGGAAAGGTCCCAAGATATCCATCCCCCACACAGCGAATGCCCATGTAGGAGGTATCATTTGTAGTGGTTGAGCTGGTGTGTGAATTTGCTTTGCATGGAACTGGTATGCTTCGCATTTCTTCACTAGCTCAGTTGCATCCTGGAGTGCTGTAGGCCAGTAAAAGCCATGCCGGAAGGCTTTACCGACCAACGTGCAGGAAGACGCATGGTTCCCACACTCGCCTCCATGGATTTCCGCGAGGACCTCGTGGTATTCTTCCCTTGTAATGCACCTCATTGGGATGCTGTTGGCACCACGCCGGTAGAGATCCCCTTCTACCAGTGTGTATCTTTTAGCCAATCTGACTATCCGGTCAGTGGATACATTGTCTTCAAGAAGGAAGTTGTCTTTCAAGTAGCTTCGAATCTCCGAGATCCATGCATTGGAGCTAACTTTAGCTTCTGAGTCTTGCGTGTTGGGTTGCTCGGAGCGTCTGACAGCACCTACAACCCTTGATGGACGCCATGGTAACAGGGCCATCGGGACCGCCAGCTTCGAGGTGCTGGTCTCGCCCCCTTTGCTCAGTTCGGCGGGCTGAGCTGTTGGTTTTGAAAATCTTCAGGCGAAGGTTCCGTCGAGAACCGGAGCTCTGGTTGAAGCTTTCGTCGAGAGTTCTTCAGCTTCAGCGTTGTTGAGACGCTGGACATGGCAAAGATCCAGGACTTTGAAATCCTTTAGAATCTTCTGGACTTCAAGGAGATATGCAGCTAATTGAGGGTTATTGCAACAACATTCACCTTTGACTTGTTTTATAATGAGTTGCAAATCACCCTTTAACAACAGCTGCTTGACACCATAAGATAGTGCCACCTTGAGCCCATAGATTAGTGCTTCATACTCCGCCATGTTGTTGGTCGCCTTGAAATCAAGGTGAACCATGTATTTGACCTTCTCCCCGGTCGGAACGAGGAGAAGGACTCCAGCTCCGACCCCCTACTTTTGCATGGAACCATCGAAGTAGAGAGTCCAGTGAGGCTAACTGAAGACCGAAACTTTAGGTTCTGGCTTTTGCTCACTGGGGCCCCCAGGATTTGATGGAAGGGGGTGCATTCTGCCACGAAGTCTGCCAATGATTGACTCTTGATTGCTTGTCTTGGGATGAATTCAAGATCGAACTTGGCCAATTTCGCTGCCCACTTTGCAATGGTCCCAGTAGAGTTGGGGTTATGCAAGATTGCACACAGTGGATAAGAGGTTACCACTAAAATCTTGTGAGCTTGGAAGTAGTGACGAAGCTTTCTAGAGGCAATAAGAACTGCATAGAGCAGCTTATGCACCTCTAGGTACCATGTCTTAGCATCATGGAGTACTTCCCTGATGAAGTACACTGGGCGCTGAACTGTCCGGACCCTCCCGGAGGGGCCCAGAGCTTCCTCCTCATCAACCCGGACCCTCCTGGAGGGGTCTGGACCTTCTTCGGGGACTTCTCGGTTCCCGCTAGAGGAACCTGAAGCTTCTTCAAAAGTGACCTGGACCTTCCCAGAGGGATCCGAACATTCTTGTTCAGCAACGGTAGCTCCCTCGTTTGAAGGAGGTTGATCCTCGTGCGTTTCACCTTGAGGATCCGGGTCTGGGGGCTGGGACCCAGACTCGCCTTCAGGTAACTCCGGAATCTTTCGGAGGGGTCTGGATTCCTGAGCTAGGGATGGTTCTGGTCTTTCTGCAACCAGGACCATGCTGACAACTTTGTCAGTTGCTGAAATGTAAAGCAGAAGTGGCTCACCAGGATTCAGAGCTACCAAGGTTGGTAGAGTGGTGAGGAGCTGCTTTAGCTCTTGGAATGCCTTTTCTTCTTCTTCAGACCATTGGAATGGTTCGAACTTCCTCAACAATTTGAAGAAGGGTAGTGCCCATTCTGCCAGTCTTGAGATGTACCGGTTGAGGGCAGCTAGACACCTAGTTAGCTTCTGGACGTCCTTGATGCGAGTGGGTGGTCGCATGTCTTCAATAACTTTAATCTTCGCCGGATTCGCCTCTATTCCTCGGTGGTTCACCAAGAATCCAAGAAGCTTTTCAGAGCTAACCCCAAAGACACACTTGTCTGGGTTCAGCTTTGTGCGTGTGATACGCAACTTGTGAAAGACAGCTTGCAAGGTGTCAAGTAGTGACTCCTTGTTCTTGATCTTGACGATGATGTCGTCGACGTACACTTCCACTAAATCTCTAATGAGCTTTCCAGAAGTTTTGTACATAGCTCGCACAAACATTCAAGCAACGTTTTTGAGACCAAAAGGCATAGCAGTGTAACAGTATAATCCATCTACTGTGATGAAGACAGTGTGCTCTTCATCCTCCCTAGACATTCTGATTTGATGATACCCATAATATGCATCTAGGAAACACAGTAATTCACACCCGGAGGTGGAATCCACTATCTGATCTATTCTAGGTAGTGGGAATGGATCTTTTGGACATACCTTGTTTAGTGTTGTGTAGTCGATACACATCCGAAGCTTCCCGCTGGCCTTGGGTACAATGACTGGGTTTGCCAGCCATTTTGGGTGGAAGACTTCCCGGATGAATCCAGCTTCAATCAACTTCTTCACTTCTTGACGTATGAAGTTCTGTCGCTCTACTGATTGCTTCCGAGGCTTCTGATGTACAGGCCGAGCGTCAGGATATATCTTCAGATTGTGCTCAATCACTTCCCTAGGGATCCCAGGAATTTGTGACGGTTGCCAGGCAAACACGTCAACGTTAGACCGGAGGAAAGTGATGAGCATGAGTTCCTATTTGTCGTTCAAACCCCCTGATATATGGGTGGTCTGAGCGGTGTTAGAACCGATTTGGACGACTTTGACGGGAATGTCAGTGTCGCCGCTTGGTTGCACACGGGGTGCATAAGTTGAGCCTCGATGACGAATGCTCGGGGGCTTTGGAGCTTGCTCCTTTCCGGATTCTTCCTCCTGTGCTGTAGCAAGCGCGTGGAGTTCTTCTAGAGCGGTAACCCCAGTAGTGCGATCTCTGCGGATCCGGAGAACACTTGAAGGTGTTGGCATCTTCAACACCAAGTAGCCATAATGAGCACCAGCCATGAATTTATACAAGGCTGGCCTGCCCAAGATGGCATTGAAGGGCAAGTTCATCTGTGCCACATCGAAGACCAACTTCCCGGTCCTGTAATCTCCCGATTACCGAAGGTCACCGAGAGAGTAATGGCACTGAGTGGGGTTATGGCCCCCGGACGTACTCCTGAGAAAGGTCGGGAGGGGCGAAGGTCTGAAGGTCGAAGCTGAAGCTTGACAAAGGATTCAAATGTTATGAGGTTCAGCCCCGAACCTACGTCCACCATCACGTGGTGGAGTTGGACATTATTGATGGTCGGAGATACCATCAGTGGAAGTTGGCCAGCTCCGACCATGTTCCGAGGGCAGTCCGAAGCATCAAAAGTGATGGTAGTATCCATCCACTTCCGATGGGGCTCCGCCCTGGCAGTAGAAGCTACAGTGGCCATGTCCCGCTGCATTTTCTTGAAGACACGGCGGGAGATGATGTCCCAAGAACCACCAAAGATGGTGTTCATGGTCTTCCGACGTTCGTTGTCGGAGATGTTGGAGTCATCGTCGATGGAGGTGTAAAATGCCTTCAAGACCTTTTTGGGATCTTGAAAGCCTAACTCCTCTCCTGCCAGAGCTTTGTCAACTTTTTGCTTTCCTTCCCTTTGACGGAAAGGAACTTCTTCCTGGCGCTTGTTGAAGCGCTCGACAAGGTTTTGGACCTCTCGGTAGTTTTCCAGGTTGTGGCTGTCCGTCTTGTGTATGGGACACCACATCTTGGAGTTGCCACCATCTTCAGACGATGGCCGAGGTCATTTCTCGGGGCGTGACCCCCGGCCACCTGGAGCTGCGGCAGCAGCGGCAGCAGGTGTGCCAGCCGACGGCTTCTTATTGTCATTGGACTTTTTCTTCTTCTTGAAACCCCCAGAGGTAGTGGCTTCACCTTTGGAGGACTTTTTTTTGCCTCCGAAGGTGGTTGGGAGTGCATTTCGTGGCCTTCCGTAGCCTTGGCACACTTGTCTGCCAGGCTGAAGAGTTCCGTGACGCTGGTGACTTCCTTAGTCGCCAGCTTCTCCAGCATCTTCTTTTCTCGCACGCCCTGTCTGAATGCCACAATGACAGAAGCGTTTGAGATAGAAGGGATAGTATTTCATACCTGGGAGAACCTTTGGATGAAAGATCGTAAGGACTCTCCCCCTTTTTGCTTGACAGCAAAAGGGTCCAGTTCTGTGCCTGGTCGGGTGTATGAGCTCCAGAAATTAGCGGTGAACTGTTGGCACAGCTCCGCCCAACTGTTGATGGAGTCGAGCAGAAGGCTCATAAACCAAGACCTGGCGGTCCCAGTCAAAGCCACGAGAAAATAATTGGCCACCACGGTCTCATTTCCCCCAGCCGCTAAAATAGCGGTAGAGTAGATTTGGAGAAATTCGGCGGGATTGACAGTCCCATCAAATTTCTCTGGCATGTGAGGCCGGAACTTCTACGGCCATCTGACCATGCGTAGATGCATGGCCAAAGCAGAACAACCTCCTCCTACTCCCTCAGGAGCAGGACTATCCCGAGCCTCTCACCTCTTGCGAGCACGCTCGATGTGGACGCGACCGTCCTGTTGTCGGTAACGACGATCAAGCTCCGCCCGGAGGTCGTGAGTCAAAAGTCTTGTTACTGTATGAGTACGTCGCGCCCCAGAAGGCAGCGACGTCGCTTGTTGAGATGCAGCACGTCCCCTGTGCTGCAAATCTTGCGGATCGAGTCTACCCGACACGATCTAATGCTGTGATGGGGCTCGCCCTGAGGGGGGTGGACCTTGATTGCTGATGCCATCGGCTGCTTCTGCAACCAAATGTTCCACATCAGCCCTCCACTGCTCCATCGCACCATGGGGTGCTCCTGGAGGAGGTGGATGTCGAGGAGAGCACGCGCAACAATGAGCGCGTGTTCAGGGTTGTTGTTCGTCGATGCATTGACCAATGCAGACGCTCCATCACGATGTATAGCATGATTTGCCGGAGCGGACGGTGGTGGTGGTGGCATCACTCCTACCGGATCCACAGCACCTGCTGGCTACTGCATGTTGGAGGGATTGCCTCCAACAGGCTGCACAGCTTGGTTATCGTTGGATGATCCAACAGCAGAATTCACCATTTTGGAATCTCAGGCGCTGTGCCCCTACCTGGCACGCCAACTATCGGAGTGTGAATTCGGCAATTCTCCCGGCACTATGATTAGTAGACCGCTGAGTTTGTAGTTCGGTTGGGGCGCGCGGAGATTCAGAGCAAAATGGCGATTGTACACGAGGGTTTACGTGGTTCGGGCCGCATGAGCGTAATACCCTACTCCACGGGTGTGTGTTGTTGTTGTATTGAGCGTATGAGCGCTAGTGTGAGGGTGCAGAGAGTCCAGAGAGAGAGCTCCCCTGTGTATCACTTGGCCAGTCCTTTTATAGTACAAGGGTTGGCCGTTACATCGTTAGCTTGGCCTGACATTTGGCCCTGGCAGTTACTGATGCCTAATACACATTTTAATGTGCTTGATTCCTCTGAATAGCGTCATAACACCCCTTAATGGTGGCGTTACTGGTATTAAGAGCCCTATGATCATGTGTCACTAACACGTCATTAATGACACGTAATCAGGTCTTGAAGTCTTTAATCTTCCTTGAAGGTTTGAGCCGTTGGAGGTCCACCAATATGTCTGTTGAGGTTGAAGGTCCGGCGGTTGGACGCATGGCAGCTCCGGAGCTTACCGAATTGGACGAGTAGGTCCGGTGCTGTTGTACACATGTCGGTACCGGAGCTTCCCTCTGTCGGGGGTTAGGTCCGGGGGTGCCACACTGGTATCTAGTCCGGAGCTTTCCTGTGTATGGGTTGTAGCTCTGGTTTTGAGATACACGTGGCAGCACTGGGACTAACCATAGAAGGGAGGTAGGTTCAGTTCCTAGTGACACGTGGGGCCTTCAGAGGTCTTCAACTCGGATAGGTGGAGTTCCTTTGCACTCTTTGCAGTTCCAAGGGGTATCCGTTATGTAGGGTACCGACAATGGTGCTCCAGCTCTGGCCCGGACACCTCCGGAGCAGCTACCTCTGGGGCGACAGTTGGAGCTTCACCCAGTGCCTCTGCTACTGCCGTCTCAGGCGCCAGTACGTCAGCCACTTCCGGTTCAGCAACCGAAGCTTCAAGCATTTCTGGCTCAGCCGCCAGACCTTCAACAACTAATGGGTCTGAGATTGGAGCTTCGACCATCTTCGACTCAGTAGCCCAGGCTTCAATTGCTTCCGGTTCAACGAACGGAGCTTCAACGACCTCTGACTTAAGTGTCGAAGCTTCTGGCACCACCGGCCCCTCAACAACTTCTGGTGCAAAAACCGGAGCCTCGGTAACCTCCGGCTTAGACGCTGGTGCTTCCGACATCTCCACCTCCCGTACTGGAGCCTCAGCCACCAGCGCTGTTGCTGGCGGCGCATCTTCAACTTTTCTCCCGTGGTCCGACGCTACCACGGGAGTCTCTGGCGATAACTCTGAATCCAGATCCATGATAGCTGGCGCCGAAGCTGCCGTGACCTCAGCCACCACTGGAGGAGATGCAAGGGTGGAAGCTGGAGTTTCTGTCCGCACTGTTTCGGCTGGTCCAATGGGGGCCGGAGCTTTAGACCCCGACTTTGACGCCCTGCATTAAAAAAATCAGAAGATTCAAAACATGATAAAAACAAGAGTGGCAAATCAAGGTGAAAAAGCAAAGCTTACCTTGGAAAGCTACCGCTCCAATCTGCACAGAACCTCTTCGCCGGAGCTTGCTGTGGTCGGTGCGGGGGGAGCTCCGGAATGTTGCCCAGAACCTGCTGACGCCGTGGGTGTTGCCTTGGCCGAGGTCTCCCTCGACCGAGAATAACCTCCGGACCTAGAGCCCCTTGCTGGCACCGGGACCGGAGTCGACTATCCAAAACTGGCGCCTCTCGAGGACACTTGAACCGGAGGAGGTGTAGCCGCAGAAGATCTCCCTCGTCGAGGAGAAGGGGCTGTTTTAGATGGAGCAGGCCTAATGGACCTCTCATCAGCATGCTTCCGTTTCTTCTTCCGGCTAGAAGACTCAGTTGGCTCCTTGCCCTTGCACCTTTCCAATGTCTTCAACCCTCTGGCTCGGAGCAGGGGCGGCCACCTCCTCGGAAGCTACGGGGATTACAACCCTGGTGGTCCAGCATTGTTCTACCTCGCCAAGGTCGTCTAGCACCGGCATCTTCTTCTGGAGATCCCTGCTGATCTCTGGAATCATGTTTAAGGGAAGGAAAGCAGCTGACAGAGCTAAGGCGTTGCCGTTGACAAGCCCATGCTGAAATTTCTTGAGATGGAGCTTCAAAGCTTCATCATCCAAGTTGAATTTCAAACCGGTTTCATTCCGGTTGTTGAAAGCCTAGGCGAGCTTCTCCCTCTTCTTCAGCGGAGCCCATCTGTTCAGCAAGAAATTTCCAAAGACAATCTGGAGGGTCACTCCACCCTCCACTCATTCTTGGATCCTGGTCAGGACAGGGTTAAATGCATCCGACAACTTCAGAACTACGTTCCAGGCCTCGGTGTCGACGTTGGGGAGTCCTTGGGGCAGCTCCAACATGTCGTGCTCCTCCACTGCAATGACGATCCAATCCTTATTCCAGTCATCCCATTTGCCAGAAGGGAACAACTTCAAGTACTTGAAGGGGCAGTTCTTGCGCTTCACGAAGTAATAGAGGCCAAGCAACTCAGTCCCCTTGCTAGTAGTATGAGTTGTGAAGAAGGTTCAGAACAATTCAACGCAGGGAGGCACACCCACCCACATCTCGCAGAAGTGTACAAAAGTGGCCACGAGCAGAAAGGAGTGCAGGCCGAGGTGATGCAGTTGGAGGCCGTAGAAGTCCAGCAGCATCAGGATGAAGCTCGAGAATGGTGGGATCAATCCCACCATGGCATACACTAAAAAGTACACCATCTCCCCGCGATGCTCCTTCTTGAAGGGGAGCTTTCCGGCATGAACCAAGTGGTTGAAGGAGTCGCTGGACCATCCCATGAAGGTCCGGACCTTCATCAGATTGTCCTTGCTCTGGATGTTGCTCTTGGGAAGACCTAACTCCATCGCGACAAAGTGGAGCAATGGAAAGGAAAGCTAGGCGAAGTTTGGGAGGCTCTGAGTGCAAGTTTGATCAAAAGCGTAAAGAGTCCTCAAACTGTGCAAACTTTCCTTCTTAAGTAAGCCCCCACGACGCTTGGATGGAAACCGTAAAGATAGCAGGGTCACATTTCAAAAATCTACCCCGTCAATGACGAATGAGCCCGGGCCACCCCAACGAAGAGGTCGAGGTTATTACTCCAGGTGAACCGTTGTCATGATGGGCGGCAGGAAACCCAAAGGCGGCAGCCTAACAAGGCGCTCGGAACGGTGAGATCCGCACTCCAAGATCTCATCTACCGCATTCAAAGCAAGCTACACGGCGATGGTTTAACCCTGAACCATCACCCCAACAGCATATCAGAAGACCTTTGAAGTTAGAGCACGAGAATCGAGGATGGCCCCACCTCCGATAGAATAATGACCCAAAGGGTGTCTCCAAGAGGTGGGCTCGGGGGCCACTGTCGGTACCCTGCGTACCGGGTACCCCATGATACCTCAAGAAGTGCAAGAGAATTCCACCTATCCGAGTTGAAGGCTCCCTCAGACCCCACGTGTCACACGGCATCGGACCCGTCTCCCTCATATGGGTAGCTCCAGGACTGTCACGTGTAATATAAGACCGGAGCTGAACTCCTGACATAGGAAATCTCCGTCATTGACACGTGGATAATGACCCTGGACCTAACCCCCCGTAGAGGGAAGCTCCGGTTGCCGCCACGTGTATGTCAGTTCCGGACCTATCACCCCACGAAGGGAAGCTCCAGAACTGCCACGTGTGGGGCTTCCAGACCTACAACACCGACAGAGACGTTGGCTGATCTCCAATAGCACCGACGTTCATGGGACAATTAAAGCGGCAGTTACAAGACCTGATTACTTGTCATTAATGCTATATTAATGACACACAATCAGTGGACTGTTAATAGGGGTAACACAACCATTAAGGCACATTATCACCCTATTAATCACGCTTAATACTCATAGACTGTGTATTATGTTATTGAATACGCCAGGGTCACATGTCGGTCCAGATAAATGTTGTAATGGCCAGTCCTTAGACTATAAAGGACTGTGCCGCACGATACATAGGGGCGGAATCCAAGCTCACACGCATACTAGTGCTATAGACTTACTCAATACAACAACACACACCCCGTGGAGTAGGGTATTACGCTTAGGCGGCTCGAACCACGTAAATCACCCGTGTCACCATCTTGTGCCTGATCTCCGCGCGTCCAAACCGATAAAGAACCTCCACGGGATACAATTTAGTAGTACCGGGGGAAGTGTCGTTTAACCACTTCGACAAACCTAAAACATGCAAGTTAGATTAAATTATACAAATTCAATATGTTGTTATAGATTCAACCAAAACTGATATTTTCAGTACTATTTAATCTGTTTTCCACATTTAATAAATAAGATTAAAGCCTAGTTAATTCATAAAGTATCAAATTAAATCTAGAAAAATTCTTAAAAATTGAGAACAAATCCTAGTAAGTTATTAATAATATTTTCAGCATATTTAATGTTCGGAAATAATTATTGTGTCTATGAATAAATTCTAATATATCCCAAACTCGCCCAAATAAATAAAAAATCATTATCAAAAATTACGAAAAATCCATATAAATTTATTTAGCATTAATATGAATTTATTATCTGCACGCATCCATATTTTGCATATTGATTAGTATTTGCAATGCATTTATTATTTGTGTTTGTATGTGTATGTTCTTGATTACAAGTAGACGGTACGCTTGAGTCGTTGCGATCGAGAAGTGAATATTCGTGAATCTTCATGTGCAAGACGTTGAGTTGCTTGACCATCGAATTGCAGGATATAAAGGCAAGTGCTCTTGACCATATTGATCCTATGTTTAAATGTTTTGTTTGCAAAACTGCATGCTTGTGTCAACTTGATGGGAAACCTATTCCTAGGAGTTTACTAGTGTTGTATGCCACCCTTGTCGCCGGGTACATGATGAGTCGGGTATGGGTGTTTCCCTTTTGAGTCGCAGCTTTACGGGGTTATGGGGAACAATATAAACTTGCTTAACAACTCTAATCATGTGGATTATTGAAGATGGAATAATGATAAATCATTTGTGATATGGGACTTGGGTGAGCTAATCAAGCATGGTTTTGTGGATGGGTTGGATGATATGGTGGTTTTGCTTGCCTTAGATCTAAGAACCGGTTCATGCGAGAATATGCCAGGACAACAGTGCCACCACAAGGCCAAGTATGGGTGCGGCGTAGCTGAATAATTAGGAGTGCTTCTAGTATTGTATGGACCATTGGATGGCCCAGGGAATGGGAGTCGAGTAGGGCTACCCTGGGATCCGCAAGGCACACGAGGGGGCCCGTGGGTGGGAGAATGGAGGTTCAAGCCTGCCAGTGAAACCTTAGTGGGCCCGTACATACTAGTAGTCCCTTTTGAAAGGCTATTTTGTGATCTCTTGACCGCACACCTATGAAAGTGTGATAAGGCATAATAGAGGTTCTTAGTCACCGAAAGGTGATGAAATCATGAACGTGTGAGTAAAGTGGTACAACCTCTGTAGAGTATTAAAAACTATCATGGTAGTCGTGCTCCCGGTCACGAGCGCCTGGATGACCTATATGATTAGAATTGGACTTGGGTTTTGGGAAGGTTCGATATAAGATCTGTGTTATGTCATATGAGCATGGTTGGTTATGAGAAGATATGAAATTGGCATATGGTTACGATATTATTTGTGGGCTGGTTATAAATGAATTATGATGGTAAATAAGAATGTTGGTTATATGATATGGTAATTACTTGGGTTACGATGGGATTTTAACTCACCTAGACATTTTAGGCTGATTTTACATGTTTATGAAATGTACTTTTCTGCAATTAGCCATTTTATTCCAGTCATTTGTTTAGCTACATGTCATCTATTCCCACAGTTGCTGAGTACGACACGTACTCACCCTTGCAATCCCCCCCCCCCCAACAGCTACAAGAGATACTTGGGAGTACCCCGAGGATCACGTGGAGTACTAGGTTGCGTACCGCCGTTGATTGCCTTTGGAGTTGGAGTCACCTACGCTAGATTATTTTCTGCTGCAATAGAATCAAGGTATTTAGGTTAAATTCCTATTATCTTTTGTGATGGTGTATGTGTGAAGCAACATCTTGGGCACACATACACTGCACTTAGTTCATTTTCAGAACCGGATGTCACAATTTGGTATCAGACCCGTGTCGACCGTAGGACGCAAGACTAAGTAGAATGGACATCGTAAAACACATATAAACTATCTTCTAAAAGACTGTTTTAAAAAATTGCTTGCTGCTGCATTTTATTTTGCCAATATAGCCACCGTAAGGTGCTGTTTGCTGCTTCTTTTAAACTCAAATTCAGCCGCGTTTTAACTTGTTTGCTGCTGCATTATTTTAATTAATTTCCTTGTTGTTGCTGCAATTTTTTCCCTCCCTATTGCTGCTGTGCACTCTCCTTTTTCTCTTAATTGCTGCTGCAATCTTCGGACTATTTCACCTCTCATCCCTAACAATTCTCTATTAAGGATGTAGGATTTATTTTTGAAAATCATTCTTTCAAAATTTCTCATTCTCTTACCTGTTTTGATTTCTTTCATCAATTCATATCCAACACACTTCTTTTGCGAAAAACTTAGATGACCACACTCACATTTCTAAAGACTCAAAAGAAGAATATCAAATAGAAGACCTTGAAGACACATTTCATGTGGAGGAGCTTGGTATAGAAGAGCAACCAACCTAGTATAATAGGATGCCTACACCATTCCGTAGTTACGATACATGTCTCATAATTAGAATTTAAGTCTACCCTTGAATAAGTGAGTAATAAATGCTTAGATCGTTAGTGCACGTGTTTAGGGTTGGTGTCATGACTGTATGATTGCTTGCTTGTATGTTTGTGTGTTTGGATATACATTGTAGAACACTTATATATATATCCACATCCTCATCCATAAATGCATTAATTTAGAATCGTATACCTTGATGCATGCATATAATTTGGGATTCCCTCTATCTCTCTTTTCTATCTCGATCAAACTCTACTTCAATGGAAGATGGACACAATTAGAGGAATCACTTCTCCGAACATGGGAGTATGAAGACGATATCAAGATAAAGTTTTTTTCTTATCTCTTCTCTAATCTCTCCGAATCTCGAGGGTGAGATTCCTGTTAAGGGGGTAGATTGTAACATCCCCAAATTTTCAAAATTTGGCTAATTCAAATTTAAATAAGAACTACAGTTTTATTTTAAAATCCCTTCTCCAGTCCACTCGAATCTCGAGCGTGAGATTCATGTTAAGGGGGTAGAATTGTAACATCCCGATTTTCAAACTTTGACGAATTAAAATTCGAATAAGAAGTTGAAATTTAAATACTAAGAAGAAAATTATTTATAAAAGAAAATATAAAATATATGCATCTCATCTTGCGTTTGCATTCATCCTCCAGTACTAAAATTTATTTACCAAAATAAATACATTAAAAGTAATTAAATTGGCATAACAAATATGGAAAAAAAGAAATAAAAGAAAAAGGAAAAGTTAATATGGAAGAAGAAATAATAATTAATAAGAATATTAAAATAAACTAAAACATCTATGCATATGTGTTCACACTTAGGCATAGACTAAGTGACAAGATCTATTAAAATCAAATTAGAAATTTTATAAAATAGAAAAATAATTAGAAAAGAAGATTTGTAGAAGAAGATGAATAATAATAATAAAAGATGGAGAAGTATATATATAATAGAAATAATAAATAATTAAATCAAAAAAGTAAATAACAAATAATGGAAAAAATATAAAAGAAGATATAAATATAACTAAATAAATAAAGAATATATATGTAAGTGCATCTAGGATATCCCTTGTGGGTTTTGGCTAATTGATGACAAACATATGAGATCCTAATGAAACTATTGAGATGACTGCAGGACAGATAAGTGAAACAGCTCGGTGCACACAAAAAGGTGAAAAATGGAGTGGTGTCCAAAGAGGGATACTTTGATGGAGCTTGGAAGATCAAAATTAGATTTGAATGTATAGGGAGTGTATGAAAGACACACTTCAAGAGATCACAACTTTGCGCTGGTGTAAGGGCTTAAAATTAACTCAAAATTCACAATGCACCGGACTAGTCCGATCATGGACCGGACTAGTCCGTTTAACTCTCTGGAATCTCTCAAATTGGGAGACCGGACTAGTCCGTGTGTCCATCAGACTAGTCCATTGAGCTTTCTGTAGTCTCTCATATTGAGAGACCGGACTAGTCCGTGTGTTCACCGGACTAGTCCGTTGATCTTTCTGGAGTCTCCCTTCTGTGGAGATCGGACTAGTCTGCGGACTAGTCCGTTGAACTTTCTAGAGTTCACCTTCACACAGCACCGGACTAATCCGAGCTTGGATCGGACTAGTCCGGCAGACTTTCTGGACTTCAAAGTACACTGAGACCGGATAAGTCCGGACTTGCACCGGACTAGTCCGGTGTTAGGGTTTTTCAACGGTTACTTTTTGGAAACCCTATAAATAGAGAATCCACGGCCTTACAAAAGAAATACATGACATATACTGCTGCAAACACAAACCCTAGTCCGGCCAACCAAGTTTTAATGATTCTATTAAGTATGCAGGAAATTCAAAAGGCCTATTCACCCCCCCTCTAGACCACATTCAATATATGTAAATAACAAATAACAGGAAACCAAAAGATAAAACATATATTAATACGTGTAGGTAATAAATAAAGTGAATGAAAATATAAAATATATAATAGAAAAATAAATATAAATAAACTAAAAATGTAAAAAAATATACAAGACAAATATATAAAGAAAAAAAATAAAAAAAATCAGGAACTTTTCGGAAGTTTCGGCGGAAGCTACCTTGCACCCGGAAGGTTCCAGGCAAGGCACCGGAACCGAGTCCGCTCTGGACTTCTCTAGCGTGAGGGAACGTGCTCCTATCCACTGCCATATAAAAAACAAAAAATAATAAATAAAAAAAAGAAAAAAATAAATAAAATAGTAATAAATAAATAAATAAAATAATAATTAGAAAGAAAAAACAAAAAAGTCAGCTGGCTAGAGACCTGGCCACACGCAGCTAGCCGGGTCCCTAAGCTACCGGACTCCAGCACTGCGGTCCAGCGGCCAAGTGAACAACCAGTAGAAAAACAAAAGCCCCCAACACCAAGGCCGAGCACAAGCACCGCCAAACGCGCATGTCATACGCGCATAGGACTGTATCGTGAGCCCCGCCGTCTGTAAAAGGCCATCACCTCTCCCGTAAGAAAAAAAAGAGACCCTGCTGCCGCTGCCGTTGCACGGTAGCCCTGCCCACGTAAAAGAAAGAATAAGCTAGCGTAGCAGCCAAAAAGTCGACCAAGGGCGCACGCCAGAGGAAAAAAGAGAGAAGAGCCACCGTTCGCTTGGTTCATTTTCGGAACCGGGTATCAGGAATTGGTATCGGAGCCACAGGTTGATCATAGGACGCAGCCTAGATAGCATGAACACTTTAGAGCACATAGGAGCACTCAGGAATCGATGTGTTTTTGCTTGGTGTGCTGTTTGCTATATATTGTTTGCTTGTGTGCTTAATAGAGGATTTTAGGCTGCTTTAGCATTGTCATATCCATGTAGGCTAGTATAGGTAGTTGCTTAGTTTCATATCCCTTGATGCATATAGTTGGAGACGTCTTCTAAATTCTTCTCTCTTGCTTTTCTTTAGATGGTGAGGAACCGCAACCAGAGGGATGACAATGATGAGGAGGAGAACAATGGAGCAGCTCAGAACAACAATGGACAAGGACCTGCTCAGGGAGCTATCAACATTGAGCAGCTTTTGGCTATGTACAACTAGCTCATACAGACCATGATACAAACTATGGGGTGACTGCAAGCTGGTAATGTCAACAATCAGCCCCACATGCCTCCACTGCCACCCCCACCTCCTCATAACTGATTGGGAGAGTTTATGAGGACTAGGCCACCAACCTTTGCTCAAGCCGCTGACCCTATGGATGTTGATGATTGGCTCAAGTCCGTAGAAAAGAAGCTAGCCATTGTCCAATGCAGTGACCAAGAGAAGGTGCTATTTCCATCTCATCAACTGGTTGGAGCAGATGCGGATTGGTTGGATTCTTTATGCAATGCTCATGAGAACCAAGAGAGGATTTCTTGGGCCGAACTAAAGGAGATCTTCCGTTCTCATTATGTGTCGGAGGGTGTTATGATTTTGAAGAGGCAAGAATTTGAGAACCTGAGGCAAGGAAGGTCAAGCGTGGATGAATATCTCAACAAATTCACACAACTTTCAAGATATGCACCCGAGGATGTGAGTCGGGACAGCCGGAAGCAATACTTGTTCATGAGGGGCTTGAACAATGAAATCCAAGTGCAATTGCTCAATTGTGATTATGCTAACTTCCAGAAGCTTGTGGACAAGGCAATTGTTGTGGAGAACAAGGTCCGTGAGATGGAGCAATACAATAAGAAGAAGGCACCATATCAAGGACAACAACAGGGAAGTAATCTGCACCCTCGCTTTGCACCACCAAATGCACCATATTACAACTCTTCTGCGCCTGCTCATTGCCTTGGTTATGCACCGCGTCCAACTAAGTTTGTGCAGCAGTGCCCTGTCATGCAAGAACCTAGGCCTCCAATGCCTTTTTCACCTCATGCTAATTTTCCTGGTGCCAATGCGCAGAATCAAGTCCTTCCAAATTTTGGTGCAGCAAAGAAGTGCTATACTTGTGGAGAAGCTGGACACTTTGCGCATCAATGTCCTAAGTCTAGCCTTGGTCAAGGAAGCAATGCGCCGAGGCAAAATCCAAGACCCAATGGAGGAGCGCCACATGGGAACCGTGGACAACAAAATTTTGCTTGAGGCAACGTGAACCATGTCTCTACAGAGGATGATCAACAAGCGGATGACGTGGTGATTGGTATGTTTCTCGCAAACTCCAACCCGACGACTATGTTATTTGATTCTGGAGCATTGCATTCATTCATTGCATCGTAATATGTTGCCAAGTATAGTTTGCCTATCTCTCATATGAAGTTTATTCTATTGGTTAAGTCTCCTAGAGGAGAGATGAGGACAAATATAGTATGTCCAAAAGTAAGCCTTAGAATAAGGGGGGGGGGGTAGATTTCCTCGCCAACCTCATTGTTTTGGATTCTCAAGGATTGAACATTATACTTGGTATGGACTGGTTGAGGAAGCACAATGGAATCATTGAGTGTGCCACAAAGATGGTGAAGTTGACCAACGAGGAAGGTATCACCATATAATTTGAAGCATCTCAACACACACCGAAGCAATTGGAGCTGAATCACATGGACGATGCCGCAATTGAGGAGATTCCAGTGGTGTGTGAATTTTTCGTTGTGTTCCCAGATGAGTTGCCAGGTATACCACCTGATAGAGATATTGAGTTCGTTATTGATTTAATTCCTGGAATTGCACCTATAGCTAAGAGGCCATATAGGATGCCTCATAAGGAGTTAGCGGAGCTCAAGAAGCAGATTCAAGAGCAACTAGAGAAAGGTTTTATTTGCCCTAGCTCTTCACCTTGGGGAGCGTCTGTGCTGTTTGTGGACAAGAAGGATGGATCGCAAAGGATGTGCGTGGATTACTGAGCTCTCAACGAGGTAACAATCAAAAACAAGTACACCTTGACACACATAGAAGACTTGTTTGATCAGATGAAGGGTGCTTGTGTTTTCTCTAAGATTGATTTGAGATTGGGATACTTTCAAATGAAGATCAGACCATCGGACATACCCAAGACAGCTTTCAGGAGATAGTATTGATCTTATGAGTACACCGTGATGTCCTTTGGATTGACCAACGCACCTGCCTACTTTATGTACCTCATGAATAATGTCTTCATGGAGTACTTGGACAAGTTTGTTGTGTGTTCATTGATGACACCATGATCCACTTGAAGGATGAGAAGGAACATGAGGAACACTTGAGGCTCACATTATAGAAATTGAGGGAGCACCAATTATATGCCAAATTCAGCAAGTGCCAGTTTTGGTGAAAGAAGTGTCGTTTTTGGGTCATATCATCTCAGGAGGAGGAGTATCGGTTGACCCCAGAAAAGTGAGGGATGTGCTAAAGTGGGAGCCACCGTGAAATGTTAAGGAAATAAGGAGTTTCCTTGGAATGGCTGGATATTACCGTAGGTTTATCAAGGACTTTTCTAATATAGCCAAGCCAATGATAGAGTTATTAATGAAGGGGAAAGTGTTCCGATGGACTCAAGCTTGTCAAGAAAGTTTTGAAGAGTTGAAGAAAATGTTAACAACAACCCCAGTTTTGATATTGCCGGATGTGAGCAAGAGTTTTGATATTTATTGTGATGCATCGAGGCAAGGACATGGGTGTGTGCTCATGCAAGAAGGTCAAGTGGTTGCATATGCATCGAGACAATTAAAGAAACATGAGCAGAATTATTGTACACATAATTTGGAACTTGTAGCCGTGGTACACGCATTAAAGATTTGGAGACATTATATTCTTGGACATATGTGTGAAATTTATACGGATCATAAGAGTCTTAAGTATATTTTCACACAAACGGATTTGAATTTGAGGCAACGAAGATGGTTGGAGCTCATCAAGGATTATGATTTGGGAATCAATTATCACCCGAGAAAAGCCAATGTAGTGGCCGACACCTTGAGCCAAAAAGGATTAAGTCATCAACTCGTAGTTCGAGAATTGCCATCCGAGCTATGTAAGGAGTTTGAACGGTTGAATCTCGGTTTCATCAACGAGATGGGGATGATGGAGTTAAGCCCGACTTTGGAGCAAGAAATTCGAGAGGGACAAACAAAGGATGACGAGATTCAAGAGATCAAGGAAAGGACCCAAGAGGGGAGAGAATTCAGATTTTATGAAGACGAACAGGGTACCCTATGGCTTGGAAAAAGGATTGTTGTTCCCAATGTGAAGCATATTCGGGAGACAATACTCAAGGAGGCACATGACTCGCTATACTTGATTCATCCCGGTTGTACAAAGATGTATAAAGACTTGAAGAAGTGTTATTGGTGGGCTGGCATGAAGAAGGACATAGCCAAATACATAGGGTTGTGTGATGTGTGCCAACGAGTCAAGGCGGAACATCAAAGACAAGCTAGATTATTGCAGCCACTGAAGATCCTGAAATAGAAGTGGGAATAAATCGGTATGGACTTTATGGTTGGATTGCCACGTACCCAGTCCGGTCATGACTCAATATGGGTAATTGTGGATCGGTTGACAAAATTAGCTCACTTTACTCCCATCAAGAGCACCTTTAATGGAGAGAAATTGGCGGAACTGTCTATGGGAAGAATAGTATGTTTGCATGGAGTTCCAAAGAAGATAGTGTCAGATAGAGGTTCTCAATTTACCTCCAGGTTTTGGCAAAAATTGCATGAAGCATTGGGAACAAGGCTGAATTTTAGTTCAGCATATCACCCTCAAACGAATGGACAAACTGAGAGGACCAATCAGATTTTGGAGGACATGTTAAGAGCTTGTGCTTTAAAACATGGGAAAATTTGGGACAAGAGCTTGCCATATGCAGAATTTTCATACAACAATAGTTACCAAGCAAGCTTAAAAATGTCACCTTATGAAGCGCTATATGGAAGTGTCAGACACCTTTATTTTGGGATGAGACGGGAGAGGCTCAAGTATTTGGTCCAGATGTGTTGCTAGAAGCTAAAAAACAAGTTCAGGTAATTCATGAAAACTTGGGGGCTACTCAATCAAGGCAAAAAGGCTATGCAGACAATAGGAGGAGGAAATTGGCTTTTGAAGTGGGAGACTTTGTTTACCTCAAGGTGTCACCAATGAGAGGTCATAAGAGGTTTAACATGAGAGGCAAGCTAGCACCTCATTGTATTGGGCTATTCAAGATTTTGGACAAAAGAGGAGAATGGTGTATAAATTGGAGATGCCAGCTCATCTTTCAGACGTGCACAATGTGTTTCATGTTTCTCAGCTCAAGAAGTGTTTAAGGGTACCAGAAGAACAAGTGCCAATGGAAGAATTGGAACTAGAGGCGATTTGACTTATGCCGAGAAACCGGTCAAAATCTTGGAAACCAAGGAGAGAGTCACAAGGAACAAGACTATTAGATGGTGTAAAGTTCAATGGAAGCATCACATAGAATCATAGGCAACATGGGAGTTGGAGGATGATCTTAAGAAGGAATTTCCCTATATCTTTTGTTCGACGTCGAATCTTGAGGGTGAGATTCTTTTTAAGGGGGTAGGTAACAACCTCATTTTCATGCATCATGCCATGCATGCATCATTAAATATGTTTAACATTGAGAAACATAAAAGGGAATAAGTTTAAAATGAATTTAGAGCAAAACCACACTTAAGAATTCTGGAAAGTGCGGACTAGTCCAATTTTGGTGCGCACTAGTCCGATTTCTCTCTGACATTGAATGGACTTGTCCGTTTTGCTGTGGACTGGTCTTATTTTTCCCTTTGGACACTTTTGGACATGTCCGGTCCTGTGCGGACTAGTCCGGTGTTCCAATTGCTTGAAATTTTTGCTAATTCCCTGGACTTGTCCGGACTAGTACGGTATTCCAGCGGACTTGTCCGTTTTTCCCTCTGACTAAAGTCGTACTTGTCCGATTTTTGGCAAAACTTGTTTGTTTTTCCCCTCTGGATAAGTTCAGACTTGTCCGATGTCCAGTTCGGACTTGTCCGGTTTCTCTTTGTCTAACTTGGACTAATCCGACCCTTTTCGGACATGTTCGATAAATCGCGACTCTGAGTTGATATTTTGTTTCACGACTTGTTCCTTGGGTTTTACGTTAAGTGGGCCTAGGGACGTCATGCCTAACCCTTTTAGAGCCTATGTGGGACTCAAAAACCGACCCCTACTCATCTCAAACTCGAAATCCATCTAACCCTAGCCTCCAACTCTATATAAACAACCCCACCCCTTGGCTTGACATCTATTTGCCACTTTTTCACCTCACCCAAATCCTAGCTCGTGGATAGCCACCACCAAGGAGGGAGAAGGAGATCTAGAGCAAGAAGAAGAGGAGGAAACGAAAGAGGATCAAGATCTCCATCAACTTCACGTTCTTCGTCAACAATTCACCATCAAGTTCTTCATCAACCTTAGATCTTCAAGATCCAAGTGTTGTGTGAGGACCGGAATCCACACATCCGAGGATCTCATTGGGTGGTGTCGTGCGATGCGACACCCAACAGTATACAAGAATAGAACCAGAATAAAGTACAAGACCAAGTCTTTTATTTAATACACAGCGGAAGTTTTTACAATACTATAGGAAAAAGAAATATATATATATCATAGCTACGCTCTCGGCACTAGCTATGCAAAAGCAAAGTTATCCATGCCTGGGATACTTTGCACTAGCAACACGCAAACTATGGCGGCGTGCAGAGTTCCCACTCGGCTGTACACCCTGGAGGGGGTGTTGCCTCATCGTCGAACCCACCCTCAACAGAGTAACCTGCAAAAACTCGTTAACTGCAAACGTGAGCATAAGGCTCAGCAAGACTAACCCGTCTCACTAGACATATGCAAGGTGGATGCTAAACATAGGTAAGTTGAAGCATAAATGTCTCGCCTACAAGTTGATCCTTATAATCAAGTTTTAAGTAGCAAATGACATTTCCCAAGCACAGCACATCATGGGCTTCACAATCAAACAAGAAACGCTTTACCAATGATATGACATGCTCGAGACACATAATGCTATTACAGCTAAAGTATGGGGAAATTGAAAATCTTTAGTTATACTATCTCTAAACCAAACAAGGTTGCAAAGTAATTATAATTCAATAACATATGACTTTTCTGACTTCTTTAGTATTTACTACGTCACCGCTCAGTGAACAAGTGGTACTCTATTACTGCGAGGGATAGTGATTGCAATCAAGACACACCCGGACAACACGACACATACATCATTCGGAAGTGTCAGCGAGCACACCTGTACCTACATAACACTTCAGTACTAGGCGTATATGGCCACCTTTCACAAGAAACTCGAATGCTGAGCCCGTCTCACCTCCGCAAATAGAAGGTCTCCGCACGGAACACCTCATGTGTCCGCCGACCGATTTACACCTTACTGTCCTCAACCCACCCCTATCGATGGTGAGTTAATGGGTCTCGACATCCCAGTTATCAAGTTACATCAGTTTATTGGATTCCATATGTCCATTATATTGCCGGTACAATTCAAGCTTGTCCGAAGGGGCTGCATACGAACGGGCCTTAATCGACACAGGCAGGGCTATGCGACCGAGACTCAATTCTCGCCGCTTCCTATCCATTCCCTGCCCGGTCTCAATTTCATTATATTAAGCCATTTTCTATTCAACCAATCCTGTGAGATACATCTCTCGCGAGTAGATTCCAACTACTCGACTTCTACCATATCTCCTATGCATTTGCGAAGCAGTTACTACAGGTCAACTGTAACTCGTGCCAAATAAACCCTGGGATTTTTGGTCATGCATGTGGAGTATCATTCACCCTAAACGTAATGCACAATTCATATACTACTCATCATAGTGATAAAGCAAAAGTTTATAAACGACTTAAATGCAAACCGGGGCTTGCCTTGTTGCAGGTCAGGTTCTGAGTTAGAATTTGGAAGATAGTCTTCCAAGGCCTCTGACTCCTCCTCGACTTCGGTTACTATACGATATGCATAAAATATGGTATGAATGACTTTGAAAATATTTAATATCAAGACCAGGATTTTAATTTATGGTGACCATTATAGGATAATTAGTTATTTGGCTTGGGAACGTTAAATTAGGTATTTAGGTAATACTATAGAAGTTCTTGCAAAGAACAGGAGATGATCAAAGTAGAGTGTGGTCTCTAAGATTATGGCAAGCAAATAACTGCCACAATTTTTAGAGATGAAACTGTAGCTTGAATATAGCCATCAGTTGATAATCAAGATAGAGAAAATTGTCCTGGTCCTAGCAAAAGTGGTTTCATAAATTTCTAAGCCTTGGTGAAGAATTTATTGAGTTTCTAAGTTGACAAGAATTTCTGGAATTGTCTTGTAATTGAACTTTTAAGCATTTAGTCAATATTCAGTTTGAAATTGAATTAAGACTAGAATATGAGGTCCATTAAATCCAAGATTTTTACAGGAGCTAAGGTATGACTAAAGGAAGATTCAGTCTAAATTTGGGGCATAATAAAGCATCTGCATATCTGTGAAAATTCAATAACTGAAAAAGGTTATTGAATTATACAGAGGATAAAACAGGTGCAATGGCTCCCAAATTTTTGCTGGTAGTCAAGAATAGGACAGTAATTTTTATGTGAATTTTGGGGATTTTTCCAGGGAATACTCCATCTGGAAAAATTGCATTTTACTTGGGAAAGATTAATTACTACAGATTTAAATATTGATTTTCACAGAGCCTAATTGGTACTGAGCGAAACTAGAGCTCAAGTGCTTTGAAACAAAATTTGTTTGAATGAATTTGGAGTATTCTACAGAAAGATATTCAATTTAGAAGTTTGGACAAATTTCTGGAATTAAATACATCCCAAAGACCACGTGGCGCATTCTGGTTGAGGCAGCACCGGGGTCCACAGAATTAAAGCGCGCAGCCACACTAGATCTCAGCCGCACCGTGATCCCGCAGTGAATGGAAGGTGGGACCCGATGGGGTCATTGTCTACCTCGGGCCGGTGCTCGCGCGGAGCAGCACCCGCGGCGGTGGCTCGCCGGCGAGCTCGCCGCTGGCTAAACCAACGGACCAGACTCGCGGAAACTTTCCGCCTGGGGGTTTTTGGGGTCTCTGAGCACGATGGTGAGGTCAGTGGGTCCTGAAGCTCGCCGGAAAAGGTCTTGCGACGGCGGCGGCGACGATGAGCGCGCGGGCAACATAGAACTCGCTCCAGAGTAGCTCAAATCACTTGGGAATTTCTCCAAAACCTTTCTGGGATGATGGAGTTCAAGGATCTGGGCGTAGAAGGGGAGTGAGTTGCCGGGAATCACGAGTTCGACGGTGAACCGAGGTTTTCTCACCGGCGGCGAGCAAAACTCGAAATTCAGAGCCGTTGCTCGATGATTCTTAATGGTTCTTGCTCAGACAGGAGCGCTAGGGCCCATAGAAACTATCTCTAAGCAATTGCAAAGGATGATTACTTGCAGAAAAGGAATCGACATGAAAACTTAGCTAGTTATCTACTTTCAGCCGTAGGGGAAACGAACAATAACTCGCTCAAGCTTCAACGATAAGGGAAATGGTTTGTACCATGAGCTAGAGTTTGATCAGGCGCACCTTTTTGCTCTTTGGAGCTTGGCTTGAAACGGCGCGGAACGGCAGCACACCGCGGAGCAGTGGCGAGCGGCGGCGATGGCGCGCGGCGGAAGAAAAGTCGCGAGGCAGTGGAGCTGCGATCGGGGATGAGGAGTGAAGGGAGCTTCGGCCGGCCTTTTATAGGGCCGCGGCGAGCAGGCAGGCAGCTCGCTGGAGCTGCATGCGCGCGCGCGGTGTCGAGCGGAGGTGCGTCGGTACAGAGATGGCGGGGTCGAGCTGATCCGTTCAAAGAGGAGCTGACATGTGGGGCCCACTGTCCAGTGATACTCCCCACAGTTCAGTTACTAATTCATTTAAAACTAGAAGATCAACTCCAAAAATCATGAAATTTTGTGGAGATGGCAGATGAATTATTCTGAACACAATGGTGAACTCAAATCTTATGTTTAAAGAAGTTGGAGAAGAATTAAAAATTCAGATTTGTATTTGATTCAAATTTGCCAAGCACCTCAATTAAAATAGTAGATGAGTTTCTAAAATCTTGAAACTTTGCAAGCATGCTATTGAGGAATTTAGGAGCTCATGGAAAAATTTAGAGCCCTTAATTTGAATATTTGGGTTAGAGCTTATTAGGGCTTCATTTTGCATTTCTTACTAAATCTTATCCAAAGATTCTTATTCTTAAAAAGGGTGAATAGAATATAATTTGGATTCATGGTGAAGTCCAATACCCATGTTAAAAGAATTTAACAATGAGTGCAAGAAAAGTTTTGGATGGCATAGTTCATGTGCACCATTATATTGGATATCTAAAATAGTTGATCACAAAACCCATATGAACTTAACATGCCATAAAAGTGGGGTTTTACATTCCTCCCCCCTTAAAAGAATCTCATCCCGAGATTACAAAAGAAGGTAAAGGAAAAAGGATCTATCGAACATATGCCGCTAACAAGTCCGGATAGTTCGTTCTAAGATACTCCTCGCTTTCCCACGTGGCTTCTTCCACACTGTGGTTGCTCCACTTAACCTTATAGAAATGCAAGGTGCGACTTCTTGTGGTGCGAGTCTTTTCATCAATGATCTGAGCTGGATGCTCGGAATAAGTGAAATCTGGTTGGAGAGCTTCCAAATCCTCTATACAGATATCAGCTGGAGCCTTAAGACATTTCCGCAATTGGGAAATGTGGAATACATTGTGGACTCCTGAAAGTGACGTTGGTAACTCCAATTGATATGCCACAGGTCCGCATCTTTCGATTATTGCGAACGGCCCAATAAAGCGTGGAGCTAGCTTCCCTTTTACCCCGAAGCGATGGATACCCTTCATAGGGGATATCCGGAGATAAAATTGATCTCCAACTTCGAAGTGAAGAGGTCGACGTCGTTTGTCCGCGTAGCTCTTCTGACGAGACTGAGCAGCTTTGAGATTCGCCTGAATAGTGCTTCATTTACTAAGTCGATGCCGTACACTGCCCGTTCACCTGATTCGCACCAGTTCAAGGGCGTGCGACACTTTCGGCCACAGAGAGCTTCATATGGCGCCATCTGGATGCTAGCCTGGTAACCGTTGTTGTATGAAAACTCCGCCAAAGGTAGATGATCATCCCAGTTCTTACCCTGGTGGATGGCACAGGCACGAAGCATGTCTTCTAGCACTTGATTCACCCGTTCGGTCTGACCATCGGTCTGAGGATGATAAGCCGAGCTCCGAATCAATTTGGTCCCCAGTGCATCGTGGAGATGCTCCCAGAATCGCGAAACAAATACAGCTCCACGATCTGAGATGATGGTACAGGGTACACCATGTAGACATATTATTCTGGAGATATAAATTTCCGCATATCGCTTCGCATCGTATGCCATGCTGACCGGTATGAAATGAGCCGATTTGGTCAATCGGTCAACGATCACCCAAATGGAGTCGTGTTTATGGAGAGTGGGAGGCAACCCAACAATGAAATCCATACTGATATCCTTCCATTTCCAAGCCGGTATTCTTAAAGGTTGAAGCTGTCCAGCTGCCTTCATATGGTCGGCCTTTACTCGCCGACACGTATCACACTCGGACACGTATTGAGCTACTTCTCTCTTCATCCGAGTCCACCAGAATTTCTTCTTCAAATCTTGGTACATCTTGTTGCTTCCCGGATGAATGGAATACTTGGACAAATGAGCTTCGTCCAGTATCTTCTTTCTAAGTTCCATGTTTCGGGGTACCACTATACGGTCGTTAAACCAGATGGTACCCTCTTTGTCACTATGGAAACATTTCATTTCCCCCTTTATCATTCTTTGTCGAATATGCGACATTCCTATGTCTTCCTGCTGAGCTGCTACAATATCCTCCCTGATGGTAGGAATGAGAGCTAGGTTGTAGAGTGCTCCATATGGAACCAAGTAAAGACTCGGTCCTTCTTCTCCTTCCATTGTGGTGAGGGAAAGATTGTTGACATGGGACTTGCGGCTCAGTGCATCTGCGACTACATTCGCCTTGCCTGGATGGTAGTGGATCTCAATCTCATAATCCTTGATCAATTCTAACCATCGCCTTTGTCGCATATTCAAATCCTTCTGGGTGAAGATGTATTTTAAGCTTTTGTGATCAGTGTAGAGGTGTACTAAATTATCCAGTAGATAATGCCTCCACATCTTCAATGCTAGCACCACAGCAGCGAGTTCAAGATCATGAGTCGGGTAATGCTGCTCATGATTCCGAAGCTGCCGTGATCCATACACGATCACTCTTCGCTCCTGCATCAACACACAACCCAAACCAATCCCAGATGCGTCGCAAAAGACATCAAATGCTTTGGTTGTGTCTGGTTGGGCTAAAACTGGTGCCGTGGTGAGGTGTTTCACCAATGCTTTGAAACCTGCCTCACATGCCTCGGTCCATACATACTTCTGCCCTTTCTTTAGAAGTTCTGTCATTGGTTTAGCTATCCTAGAGAAATTGGGGATGAACCTCCGGTAATATCCAGCTAAACCCAGGAAACTTCGGACTTCATGTACAGACTTTGGAGACTCCCATTTAAGGACTTGGTGGATCTTACTTGGATCAACTGCAATCCCTTCTGCTGATATGATGTGCCCTAAAAATGGCACCTGGTTGATCCAGAATTCACACTTGCTGAACTTAGCATACTGCTGATGGTCCCGTAATCGCTGAAGCACAATATGCAAGTGTTGAGCATGTTCTTCTTCGGATTTTGAATACACAAGTATGTCGTCAATGAAGACCACGACAAACTTGTCCAATTCCGGCATGAATACTGAGTTCATGAGATACATGAAATGAGCCGGGGCGTTGGTTAATCCGAAGGACATAACCAGATACTCATACAGTCCATACCTTGTTGAGAATGCTGTCTTGGATATATCTTCTGGTCGGATTCTAATTTGATGATAACCAGAACGAAGATCCATCTTCGAAAATACTTTAGCACCCACCAATTGATCGAAAAGAATATCGATGCGCGGTAGTGGATACTTGTTCTTGATGGTGACAGCATTAAGTGGACGATAGTCTACACACAACCTCAAGGTCTTATCTTTTTTTTTCTACAAACAGTGCAGAACAACCCCATGGTGATGAACTTGGACGAATAGAACCTTTGCTCTCAAGTTCAGTTAATTGTTCCTTCAGTTCTGCAAGTTCCTTGGGTGCCATCTTGTAGGGTGGTCTTGAAATTGGCACTGTTCCTGGTGCAAGTTCAATCTTGAACTCTATATCTCTTTCTGGGGGCATACCAGGAAGATCTTCAGGAAACACGTCGGGGTATTCACATACTACCGGAATATCCTTTAGTTCCATAACCTCGGTATTGAGAATAGATGGTTCCAATGGAATGATGTTCTCAAGATTGAGAACTTGGGGTTGATGGAGTGGAGAGTTTAGATAAATATTTCTAGGAATGATATCGAGAATAGCACCATGGTACTGCAACCATGCCATTCCTAAGATGATATCTAGCTTTTGATGCTCTAATATCAGAAATGAAGTAAGATATATGGTCCCATCTAGGTTAAGTGGGATTCCAGGAACCAATTTATTTGTTACCGTTTTCCCGGCTGGAGTGCTAATCACATATGGAGTTTTTGTGGGGATTATTGGTAATTGACTGTTGAGGACAAAAGATTTACTAATAACATTATGCGAAGCTCCGGAGTTAAAGAGTATGACTACGGGTTGATCGAAGATAGAGAACGTACCCGTGAGCACGGGTGCGCCTTCCGGAACGTCCTCGATGGCGAGGTGGTGGACGTTGCCGGGTCTGGTGGCTAGCTTCTTGGGCTGGTTGCGGGGTTGGTTGGCCCCCTGGTAAGATGATGGCCCTCCGCCTTGTCGATCTTGAGGGCAGTCCTTGGCGAAATGTCCCGTACGCCCACACGTGAAACACGTGTACGGGGTTTGGCCAGTACGAATGGGAGGACGGAATCCCGGTGCACGTGGTGTAGGTGGGAGTGCACGTGGGATCATCCCCTGCTGCTGTTGTGGCCGGAATCCGCCGTTGTTGAACTGGCGACCACGGAACATTGGTGGTCGCGATGGCGGCTGCCACCTCTGGCCGGATGGTGATCGATACACCATACGGTACTTCTGAGGAGTACCACCTCCGCTGCTCTGCGGAGCACCCCTCTTCTTTTTATCAGAGGACAGCTCGCGCGTGGCGTCCTCCTGCATTATGGCAGCATTGACGATGTCGTTGAAGTTGCCGCGGTTGAACAGGACCAGCTTGTCCTTCAACTTGGAGTTCAAACCCTTGTAGAAGCATTCACGCTTCCGATCCTCGGTATTCACTTGGTCCTGAGCGTATTGGGCCAAGTGATTGAATGCTTTGGAGTACTCGTATGCACTCCTTCCTCCCTGTCTTAGCTCCAAGAACTCTCGAAGCTTCCTCTTCATAATTCCGGGAGGAACATGGTAGGCGCGGAAGGCCTCCCGGAACTCGGCCCAGCTTATGACATGGCCGACGGGGCGTGCTGCAAGGTAATTGGCCCACCATGCGCCGGCAGACCCCTGGAGTTGTTGTGCTGCAAACAGCGCTTTTTGCGGTTCGGTTATGTTGAGTAAACCAAACTTCCCTTCAATGGAGCGGAGCCAATTGCCCGCCTCCAAAGGTTCGTCGGCCTCCCTGAAGACCGGTGGATGCGTCGATGCGAAATCAGAGTAGGAACTCTGATATTGATGACGCGGTCCATCATCCTGTCGTCCCCCTCGACGGGACGAGTGCTGCACCAATGTCCGCAGTAACTCGGTTTGCTCGTCGCGCGAGCCGAGCACTGCAGCGAGAACCTCCGCGAGACTCCTGGCGAGACGCGGCTAAATCCCTTAGAGCGTCATGCCATTGATTCTCCCTGATATTCAAACGATGGTTGAGAGGAGCTATCATATCCCTAAGTCCGTCATTTGCCCACTCAAAGTGATCTGCTCGAGCCATGGCTTGCTTCAGATTGTCCGTCAATTCTTTTATGCATGCCCTTTGATTTCCCTTCTCGCGATGGGATGCGGCTGCATACACCGCTAAAGCAGTCGTGGAAGTTTCGCCACGATTTTCTACCTCCATAAGCAAACGGGTTGCCCAAGCTTCGGAAGCCCTGCCGGTAACTGGAAAGAATTCATATGGAGTACCCACCAGACTATTGCCATGGAGTTTTGCAGAATCTCCCTATGGCAACACTTGCGGCGTAGCTCCACATTTCTTCCAATATTAACCCTTTAATCTTGATGGAGAATGGAGCCCATCCGAGATGCGGTGGACCAGTAGGCACATCAACATAGATGGTGCAACTCCACATACTGCTTTCCTGGAATTTCTTGCCCCAATATTTAGGCCACTTCCGGTAGCCAAATTGGCAAAGCAATTTCACAAACACGTCCGGAAAACCGGCGTGTCCGGTACACGTTAAGAACACCCATCCATTTGGTAACTGAATTCTTCGTGCTGCCATCTGTGGACAAGCATACCAGGATATCAATACACAGTATAAGTATTCAACTTAATCACTGATAATTTTGGATCAAAGAAACTATCCATTATCAAATGATCCAAGAAAGCTGCAAACTGGAAGTGATCACAGTTCTGTTCCAGCCGACCTGTCTGCATTAACCCGTAAGTTTCATACAGAAGAAGTCAGAACTAAAATTTAAGTTGAATACAAAAGTTGTAGTACACTTCAAAACCTTTCCAGATTGTACTCATACATCTACTGTTGAACTAGTATGAACAATCTATACCGGTTTCGAGTTGACTCAAGGGTTCTGGAAATTTTGACAGAACCTCCCCTGTATATGGGCTTATCTCCACATTCTATACAGGTTTATCATGATAAGATATTGAGGTAATGTCAAAATAAACATTGAGTAACATCGTGTTAATAATCCAGAACTAAAGAAGTTCCACCACGAAAACCTTGTTATGTAGGTATTATGCATCAATTCACAATTATGTGCAAACTGTTCCAAGTTCTGGACTGCAGGAACCAAATTTGCGACAAATGGAATTAGGCATAGCTATACCCAGATCCAGGTCAGGAGCGATAAATAAAGCTGATAGATGACTTCCTAAGCTTTCCAGAAATGTATATGTGTAACCATATCACTGTTCTGGATTAGGAGTTATAACTTTCCAAACTTAACAGTAAAACTGACTGGTTTGCATCAGCAGTCATGCAGTTCACTGTGCTGACTTCCCAATTTGGTTAAACTCCAATTAAAATCAGGAAGGACTTCCCATAACAAACTCGTAAATCTCCACCTACCCTTCTCAAACATATATCCCAATAAGGCAGTGGACTTTTCTACAGTGAGTTATGGCAAGAATACAGAAACGGGTACAAAGGTGGGTTCATATGGAGTAATTACAGTAAACCCCAGTTTTCAACAGATTAACAAGCTTTTCTGTCTTTATGGTCAACAGGAAAGTTGGAGAGGTCTTCACGAGCTTTCCATCTATGTAGGATACTCTTATGTTATCTAATTGCTAACCAAGATTACAACCTGGCGAAGTTGAGCCACTTCAACCAGAAAGCAAGAATCTTGGTTCTATCTACCTTATCAAGTTGGAGTTTCTTTTTTATGAGCCTGAAATTACCAGCATCTGATAGTCGGACTTTCTCAAAACACAATGCAACCATTCTGTCGGTGGGGAGGGTCTAGTATCATGTTTGATACTGACGGTACTACGTGCCTCACGAAAGGAAATTCTATCCGGTACATCCGGTTACGTCTATAGGTGGTTCCTATATCGTTCTCTCGCAAACGGTTTCTACACGGTCCTCTACTGAAATTAGTGTCCCTGTAGAAAGCAAACAATCCCCTGGCACGGGCACGCCGTACGGCGGCAGGGAAACAGAACAGGTAACCACAATATACAATTATATTTGAAAGTAAAAGCATACGACTCTGGAGTGAGTCGCCCTCGAGCGAGGTCATGCCTCGAGGTACATGGCTGTAAATACGTCTGTACAGCAAAGACTCCCGTACGATCCGGCTTATACACGCTCGGGCATATGTGTTCGCATGTTCTCATAGATATGAGAACACACTATCGGGTTACATACCACCTGACGGGGTTTTCCTCTAACTTTGTGTCACGCTGGGGTACCGCGTGTCATATGTTCTCAGAAACATAGAAAGTTTCAAAGACTCATATTGACTTTCTGTGCCAAGCCACGGAAATTTCACATACCACCTCTCGTATGCTGAGCTTACCGAGATTGATCCGCTCTCGGTGGCGTACCTTACCTCTTACCTGATGTCGGAGCGTCGTTACAGAATATAATAACACATAGTTAGTTTACCACCTTTATAACTTATAGTAGTAATACTCCTTATAAAGGCATATAACTAATTCCTCACTCAAGTTCCTAATTTTTGAAAATATGTTCTTTTCAGGTACACTGTTCCCAAACCTGACTCTGATACCATGTCTGTGAGGACCGGAATCCACACATCCGAGGATCTCATTGGGTGGTGTCGTGCGATGCGACACCCAACAATATACAAGAATAGAACCAGAATAAAGTACAAGACCAAGTCTTTTATTTAATACACAGCGGAAGTTTTTACAATACTATAGGAAAAAGAAATATATATATATCATAGCTACGCTCTCGGCACTAGCTATGCAAAAGCAAAGTTATCCATGCCTGGGATACTTTGCACTAGCAACACGCAAACTATGGCGGCGTGCAGGGTTCCCACTCGGCTGTACACCCTGGAGGGGGTGTTGCCTCATCGTCGAACCCACCCTCAACAGAGTAACCTGCAAAAACTCGTTAACTGCAAACGTGAGCATAAGGCTCAGCAAGACTAACCCGTCTCACTAGACATATGCAAGGTGGATGCTAAACATAGGTAAGTTGAAGCATAAATGTCTCGCCTACATGTTGATCCTTATAATCAAGTTTTAAGTAGCAAATGACATTTCCCAAGCACGGCACATCATGGGCTTCACAATCAAACAAGAAACGCTTTACCAATGATATGACATGCTCGAGACACATAATGCTATTACAGCTAAAGTATGGGGAAATTGAAAATCTTTAGTTATACTATCTCTAAACCAAACAAGGTTGCAAAGTAATTATAATTCAATACCATATGACTTTTCTGACTTCTTTAGTATTTACTACGTCACCGCTCAGTGAACAAGTGGTACTCTATTACTGCGAGGGACAGTGATTGCAATCAAGACACACCCGGACAACACGACACATACGTCATTCGGAAGTGTCAGCGAGCACACCTGTACCTACATAACACTTCAGTACTAGGCGTATATGGCCACCTTTCACAAGAAACTCGAATGCTGAGCCCGTCTCACCTCCGCAAACAGAAGGTCTCCGCACGGAACACCTCATGTGTCCGCCGACCGATTTACACCTTACTGTCCTCAATCCACCCCTATCGATGGTGAGTTAATGGGTCTCGACATCCCAGTTATCAAGTTACATCAGTTTATTGGATTCCATATGTCCATTATATTGCCGGTACAATTCAAGCTTGTCCGAAGGGGCTGCATACGGACAGGCCTTAATCGACACAGTCAGGGCTATGCGACCGAGACTCAATTCTCGCCGCTTCCTATCCATTCCCTGCCCGGTCTCAATTTCATTATATTAAGCCATTTTCTATTCAACCAATCCTGTGAGATACATCTCTCGCGAGTAGATTCCAACTACTCGACTTCTACCGTATCTCCTATGCATTTGCGAAGCAGTTACTACAGGTCAACTGTAACTCGTGCCAAATAAACCCTGGGATTTTTGGTCATGCATGTGGAGTATCATTCACCCTAAACGTAATGCACAATTCATATACTACTCATCATAGTGATAAAGCAAAAGTTTATAAACGACTTAAATGCAAACCGGGGCTTGCCTTGTTGCAGGTCAGGTTCTGAGTTAGAATTTGGAAGATAGTCTTCCAAGGCCTCTGACTCCTCCTCGACTTCGGTTACTATACGATATGCATAAAATATGGTATGAATGACTTTGAAAATATTTAATATCAAGACCAGGATTTTAATTTATGGTGACCATTATAGGATAATTAGTTATTTGGCTTGGGAACGTTGAATTTGGTATTTAGGGAATACTATAGAAGTTCTTGCAAAGAACAGGAGATGATCAAAGTAGAGTGTGGTCTCTAAGATTATGGCAAGCAAATAACTTCCACAATTTTTAGAGATGAAACTGTAGCTTGAATATAGCCATCAGTTGATAATCAAGATAGAGAAAATTGTCCTGGTCCTAGCAAAAGTGGTTTCATAAATTTCTAAGCCTTGGTGAAGAATTTATTGAGTTTCTAAGTTGACAAGAATTTCTGGAATTGTCTTGTAATTGAACTTTTAAGCATTTAGTCAATATTCAGTTTGAAATTGAATTAAGACTAGAATATGAGGTCCATTAAATCCAAGATTTTTACAGGAGCTAAGGTATGACTAAAGGAAGATTCAGTCCAAATTTGGGGCATAATAAAGCATCTGCATATCTGTGAAAATTCAATAACTGAAAAAGGTAATTGAATTATACAGAGGTTAAAACAGGTGCAATGGCTCCCAAATTTTTGCTGGTAGTCCAGAATAGGACAATAATTTTTATGTGAATTTGGGGGATTTTTCCAGGGAATACTTAATCCGGAAAAATTGCATTTTACTTGGGAAAGATTAATTTCTACAGAATTAAATCTTTATTTTCACAGAACCCAATTGGTACTGAGCGAAACTAGAGCTCAAGGGCTTTAAAACAAAATTTGTTTGAATGAATTTGGAGTATTCTACAGAAAGATATTCAATTTAGAAGTTTGGACAAATTTCTGGAATTAAATACATCCCAAAGACCACGTGGCACATTCTGGTTGAGGCAACACCGGGGTCCACAGAATTAAAGCGCGCAGCCACATTAGATCTCAGCCGCACCGTGATCCCGCAGTTAATGGCAGGTGGGACCCGATGGGGTCATCGTCTACCTCGGGCCGGTGCTCGCGCGGAGCAGCACCCGCGGCGGTGGCTCGCCGGCGAGCTCGCCGCCGGCTAAACCAACGGACCAGACTCGCGGAAACTTGCCGCCTGGGGGTTTTTGGGGTCGCTGAGCACGATGGTGAGGTCAGTGGGTCCTGAAGCTCGCCGGAAAAGGTCGTGCGACGGCGGCGGCGGCGATGAGCGCGCGGGCAACATAGAACTCGCTCCAGAGTAGCTCAAATCACTTGGGAATTTCTCCAAAACCTTTCTGGGATGATGGAGTTCAAGGATCTGGGCGTAGAAGGGGAGTGAGTTGCCGGGAATCACGAGTTCGACGGTGAACCGAGGTTTTCTCACCGGCGGCGAGCAAAACTCGAAATTCAGAGCCGTTGCTCGATGATTCTTAATGGTTCTTGCTCAGACAGGAGCGCTAGGGCCTATAGAAACTATCTCTAAGCAATTGCAAAGGATGATTACTTGCAGAAAAGGAATCGACATGAAAACTTAGCTAGTTATCTACTTTCGGCCGTAGGGGAAACGAACAATAACTCGCTCAAGCTTCAACGATAAGGGAAATGGTTTGTACCATGAGCTAGAGTTTGATCAGGCGCACCTTTTTGCTCTTTGGAGCTTGGCTTGAAACGGCACGGAACGGCGGCACACCGCGGAGCAGTGGCGAGCGGCGGCGATGGCGCGCGGAGGAAGAAAAGTCGCGAGGCAGTGGAGCTGCGATCGGGGATGAGGAGTGAAGGGAGCTTCGGCCGGCCTTTTATAGGGCCGCGGCGAGCAGGCAGGCAGCTCGCTGGAGCTGCATGCGCGCGCAGTGTCGAGCGGAGGTGCGTCGGTACAGAGACGACGGGGTCGAGCTGATCCGTTCAAAGAGGAGCTGACATGTGGGGCCCACTATCCAGTGATACTCCCCACAGTTCAGTTACTAATTCATTTAAAAATAGAAGATCAACTCCAAAAATCATGAAATTTTGTGGAGATGGCAAATGAATTATTCTGAACACAATGGTGAACTCAAATCTTATGTTTAAAGAAGTTGGAGAAGAATTAAAAATTCAGATTTGAATTTGATTCAAATTTGCCAAGCACCTCAATTAAAATAGTAGATGAGTTTCTAAAATCTTGAAACTTTGCAAGCATGCTATTGAGGAATTTAGGAGCTCATGGAAAAATTTAGAGCCCTTAATTTGAATATTTGCGTTAGAGCTTATTAGGGCTTCATTTTGCATTGCTTACTAAATCTTATCCAAAAATTCTTATTCTTAAAAAGGGTGAATAGAATATAATTTGGATTCATGGTGAAGTCCAATACCCATGTTAAAAGAATTTAACAATGAGTGCAAGAAAAGTTTTGGATGGCATAGTTCATGTGCACCATTATATTGGATATCTAAAATAGTTGATCACAAAACCCATATGAACTTAACATGCCATAAAAGTGGGGTTTTACATGTTGCCTCTAAGATCCTTGATTTTTGGAGTTCTAAACACCTGGTATACCTTCTATTCTCTTTTCCTTACGTGAATTTAACCCCAAATCTCCAAATTCACATCAATCTAGAAAACCCTAATTCGCCAGTTCTGCGAAGTGCGGACTTGTCCGGTCCCTAGTGGACTAGTCCGATTTTCCTGGTTAAATTGTGTTTAATTAATTCCAAGATTAGATCAAATCAATTCCAAAACTGACCAAACTTGTAAATAACTATTAGAACTAGTTAGTAAACATTAAAAGCAACTCATTAACAAGTTCTACCCTGCATTTGCATTAATCATGCATATCATGTCATATTGAGTAATATATGTGCATCTATTGATTGAAATTCTTGTCTTGTATGTTTATTGTGCAGATTAGACGGATTTGCGCTAGAGTGTCGCGGAGGATCTCCAGCACCAAGAATTTGAAGGCTTTGATCCGAACCAATCCAGAGCAAGGCAATTATCCTTGTAGCATATTGATCCTGTTATTAAAGTAAATATTTTGATTGCATAACTGCATGCTTGTGTCAATTTAATGGGAATTCTATGGTAGGAAGTTTACTAGCATTGTGTAACCACCCTTGTCACCTAGAATACATGGTAGAGAGTCGCGATGTGATCTTTACCTTTTTGCTTTGCTTAATTAATTGGGATGGGAACACAACTATACCACTTAACTTAATTACGCATTTATGAGATTATGATTAATATGAACTGGTTAATATGATATGGTAATGGGTGATCTAAGCAAGCATGGTATGTGGATTGGGTTGGATGCTATGGTGGTTTGCTTGCTTTAGATCTGAGGACCAGTTCGTGGAGCGACCATCCAGGATTTACAGTGACACCACAAGGCCAAGTATGGGTGCGGCGTAACCGATTAATTAGGGCTTTGCCAGTGCTATTTCGACCATTAAGGATGCTCGGGGAAGGGGTAGTCGAATTGGGTTTGTTGATGATTGGTGGGACTACTCTGGGATACGAATAGTTCAAGAGGGGGCCCTTGGTTGAAGATGTGCTCAGTTGGAGGCATCACCATCGGTGAAACCTCAGTGGGGTTTAAATAGGCTTGTAATCCATTTGTAAAGGCTATTTTGTGATCTCTTGGCCACACACCTAAGGAAGTGTGAGACGACATAATTGAGATTCTATAGTCATCGAAAGGTGATGAAATCACAAACACGTGGGTAAAATGGTACATACTCTGCAGAGTCTAATAAAACTATCATGATAGCCGTGCTCCCGATTATGAGCAACCTGAACCCTCATATGATTAGAGGGAACTTGGTATTGGGATGGTTTGGGATGGTTATGGTTGGTATTATTGTTATCTGGTTATGAATTAAACTCTGATACCTATTATGGTTATTGGTAATGAGAAATCTGGTATATGCATGATGGTAATGAATATGGACTGGTACTATGATATTGCTTATGGTTTATGATGGATGAGTTTATTTCACATACTTATAATATATTGCTTTTCAAATGTTTTAGTGTACTTTTCAGCACTTAGCCATTATTATATTCGTCATTGGAATCAGCTACATGTCATACTTTCCACACTTGCTGAGTACGACATGTACTCACCCTTGCAAAATTTTTTTCCCCACCAACAGTTGCAGGTCAGGATTGGGAGTTTAATGATGATAATGCGGAGTTCTAGGCCATGTCTGCCGTCAGCTTTGCCTGTGGAGTGTTGGAGATGCGCTATACCCTTTGCTTAGTTTCTTAGTTTATCTAATTAGTTTATTTCCACTGCATTAGTTCAAACTTATCATTAATTTTCATTAGAGCTTGTAATCGAGGATATTATGGTTGGTGTAATAAAAGTGCTTAATTAACCTTGTTCTGTGGTAATTTTCTGTATACTCTTTTGTGAATGCACTCGCGTATGTGTGTTGAATGTCCTGGGCACACATATGCATTCGCTTGGTTCATTTTCGGAACCAGGTGTCACATGTGGGTCCTCCCCTAAGCTTGTTCTTGGTCAAGGTCCGCGATAGGGGTTGAAACCCTAACAACAGATGTAGGCATGAGGTTGGCCTGATCTTGCTGCAGCATGGCTTTGACATTGGAGGGTTGAGTGTCGAATTTTGGGTTGCCTTCCATGGGTTCCACGAGTGTGGTCGAGGAGAGTGTTTTCGATGTCTCTCATTCACACCTCAAGGTTACCATAGGTTGGATGTACCTTGTTATTCCTTGGCTTAAGGTAATGATAATCCTTCACACAGAGGCATGATGTGCACTCAACATGCGTTGAGTTTGTACCATCATTCTTTGGATAAGGTGTATCGTACCTTCTTGCCATATAGGAATAACTTGTACCTTTCATGCATTGGGTGTGATCTGTCATTCCTTGCCTAAGGTAATGATAACATTTAGCCACAAGGGAGTGACATGTACCCAACACGTGTTGAGTATGATCCGTTATTGCTTGGCTAAGGTACCACATACCTGTAACCACAAAGGGATGACATAAACTCAACATGGGTTGAGTGTAATCCATTGTTCCTTGGCTAAGGTATAAAATACCTTCTGGCCGCATAGGAACAATTTGCACCCAATATACATTGGATGTGATCTGTCATTACCCAATATACATTGGACATGATCTTTTCATTCCTTGGTTAAGATACATTATACCTTTTAGCCACAAAGGAAAAACTTACACCCAATGATGGTGGCAATTCCCTTGAGCTTGAATGAGTGCTTCGAATAGTTGGGAGCATAATGCTCTCACATATTTGCAGCAGCCCATTGGTTGCTCATAGAGGGTTTCTATGCCAAATCTCCGGCCTCGTATAAATATGATTGATCTTCGGGCTTAATTTCCGATAGGTGGCAACCATCCTAATTTACTCTTTGGCCAAGAGATGTTGAAATGGAATCCTCTTAGGGTTCCAACAATCAGATCTTTGAATACCTGCATAGTAATATTACTCCTGCAAACTTTCCCTCTATGATAGAGAGGTATGGTTAGCTCCCGATACTTGTACAAATGAATTTTTGGGTTAGGTAACCGAATCTTCATTTATACATACGGGGAAGAACAAAATAAAAAATGCAGTGGGTCCAATTTCAAGTGTATTCATAAACAATGTATGAATCATTGATAGGAGTGGGGTTTTATGGATAAATCAATTTGCACATTTTTCTAAAGCTTCTACTCATAGCAAGGCAAGTAATATAAATACTCTATATGGATCCCTTCACCTTGTAAATTCTCTAACCATCATAGTTTTTTACACAAGAGCAAATGTTATCATTTGGATCATGGCAAACAAGATTCTCAATTTTATCCTCCTGAACACTTTTAATTTCTTGTCTAGGAATTTAAAATTTAGTGATCCATGCATGAATGAGTTTTAAATCAAAATTATGGACATCACTATTCCTAGGTTGCTACATACCATTTCAACCATTAAGTTATTCCATAAGCATTACCTAGGCAGAATATGTTTAAGTCAATTTTAGCAATGCTTATGAAATTCTATGTACTTGTTCAAATTTGTTCCTATATAAGGTGACATTACTTTTTGAAGAATCAAAAAGAGAAATGCCAACACTTACTCTCATGAGGATGCATAAGAATTGAATGATGTGAAGGTGTAAACCTTCCTTACCAATGTAAGAAAAAATCATTCAATCCTAATGCAATTCAAATGACGAAAAATTTTAAACTTGTACCTCAATTGAAGAGTAGTTCGGGTTGAAGGTCGTCGTGTGAGAAACTTACAACCATGAATTTTTGTGTAGCCTTCATTTTCAATGTCTTCTGCCAAGTTTGAGGTTGGAGTTGAATGAGCTTCCTCTTGTTCCTCCCTTGGGCCACCATCTTGAGCATTCCTCCACCATGAACTCAAAATGAGATCGATGGAGAGATATGCACTTGATGAGGCCTTCCAACCTCTTTACAAGTTTTTTCCTGGCTGCACTAAGATCAAGAACAAACAAAACAACTCAAAAATGGGTTACGTTAGCTCAAAAGCATGTTGTACCATTTGTCAAATTGTTTTGCCCAACTTGAAACAACTTGCAAATGCAATGAATATTGACGGAAAAAATTTCTGGTTTGAATTAGGATGATGAATTCAAGTGGTTACGCCCAAGGTTCATATCCAAATAAATTTATTTCCTAATTCAAAATTTTAGTTTTATGATGGCTGGAAATTTTACTTTCCAACATGCAAGTGTGAAAATTCAAACATGCTAAATGCGAATGCAAAGATTGATGGGAAATTCAAATATGCAATTGAGAAAGCAAATATGAGATAATTACCAAATAACCTATTGGCAAGGATCATCGAATTTTTGAAGTCCGGTGAGTGGGACTTACCTCCATCCTGTTTAGTGCAATGATTTGTTGTCCAATCCCAGAGTTGAAGATGTGGAAAAATTCTCTTGATTTACATGCCAAATCTCCTTTGGCACGTCAGTTGGACATGTGGACCACATGATGACCCTAGCCTCTCCATCATCTTGATGAATACTTGTTGATGTAGTGACGAATTTTCCCTGTTGAAGATATTATCTCATGAGCATGGTGAGGATTGTCCTTATTTAGGGGTGCCACTTCGACCATCTTGATATCTCTTAAGGTTAACCCATACTTTGATCATGGATCAAAAGCTTCCTTGGGCATGATGACATGTGGACTCCACAATCATACAAGAACTGCTTCATCCACAATGTCACTTGCCCTAAGCTGCATGGGCTTGGTCAAAGGGTAGGAATCCCAACAAGTGATTGTGGGATATCTTGGATCTTGAATGCTCTTTAATTTTCTTGTCCTTGGCCAAGGGCTTCATGTGGATGTTGTCTTTATTTCTTGCTTGGCCATGGAAAAGATACTTCAAGGTAGGCTAGTTGAACTTAAATCCCTTGAAATCCGCATAGCCTCCTTGATTGCAATGGTGATGTTGATTCCATCCTTGACCTCCTTGTTGGTGATAGCCATTGGAGTTGTGTTTGGAAGGAAGAATCCCCATGGGTCTAAGGGAAATTATTCCCCAAGTGGCCCATGTTGACATGGATTTTCACAAATCATGTTAATACCCATGGCTTGGATCATCCAAACACTTCTCCATTGGCTTGATCTTCATGATACTTCAATGGGAGGTGTAGTTCCTTAGCTAGCATGTCCACCTTGTTAAGTGGTGTACATGCCAAACTAAAGGAACTAGAGCACTCCTCAATCCACCCCTTGAGTACTCATCCACGATGAATGAGAATAGGACTCCTTCAGCTCCAGCACAAAGGTGGTCATGGATTGGTGGACCAACCCATAATATGAATGTTGGATGAGGAGCCAACTATCCACCCTATGATGGAGGAAAACCAAGAAGAACTCTTGGAGCCTCCCCCAAGCTTGGGGATGGATGACTTTGACTCTTACTGGAAGCTGAAATTCTTCTGCAAAAAGGGAGTTGCCTAGCGGACATTTGTTGAGGTACGCCTTGAACCATCTTGCAGTTGAGTACTTGTGTTCTCGTTGGCCATTCCATGAAATGGGTTAGCCAACACTACCCTGTTTTCACACAAAAGGAGAAAACAAAAAAGAGTAATCTTGTATGATAACTATTAGTACCTATAGTTTAATAACAAGTGATAGCTACCCTTCACTTCCTTTGCCTTCCCCGGCAACGGTGCCAAAAATGCTTGTTGACAGTTTTTAACATCACAGATCATCTCCGGTAGGAGATATCGTTGTAGCATTTCATCCAAGAGTATTCCCAAGAGTATCGTATTTATCCCAAAGGAAGGCAGTGAAGTAAATTAAACACTATTCTTATGCTCAAGGTATAGGGTACTAAGTGTTTATCAGAACAGGGGTAAGATGATAATAAAGGTAGTGTGACATACACCTAAGCAATCTACTCTAAGTGTAAGGTTGTCCTGGTGAGGGTTAGACTACGAGACGGAGCTACTCCTACTATACTCTAATTACTCATATACATAGCCTAATAAAGTAAACATGAATATTATAATAGTGAATAATAGGGCTTAGTGGTCCAACATGTCAGGCATGGGCTTACCCTGGTCTGCCTGGTGACTCCCACCAAGAGCCTACGCCGTAGCCGAACGTGGAGGATTACAAGGACGGATATGGCTGACCACCTACCGCCTACCTCTACAACTCGTAGACTACGATGCATGCAAATCTACTGAAGTATCCAAGCACCACACTTGCATGCTAAGTAAATACCTTAAGAGTTGCAACATAATATTCATCTTAAGGCAATGACTAACCTAAACATCATTGAACCAATGTTGGATCCAAGCACTAACATATTCATATTAACATAATCACATTATTACCTGATTAGAGTATAGTGAAGGTTTATGATGTTTATGATAACATGATACTGGCATTATGTCTAGATTATAACAACATCTACACCTAGCACATACATGGACTCCAAAATCAAACACGAAACACTTTGCCAAAGTATATGAATAAGGGAGACTAATAATACTATTATTATAATGCATAAAGTTACAAATACAAGAAAAGATACATGATCCATACCTTTTCCAATTTGGACTTGGGACTACAGGCTCCTCTCTACAGCCTAACCTCCACTATGGACTTGGAGAACTAATGTATACAAGAGAGTGAATGCTCAAGTGGTGTGTGGAGTGAGGGAGCCCCCTACCCCCTATTTATACCCTCTAAAGGTATCCACTAATGTATACAAGAGAGTGAATGCGCTAGAAAAAGCAGGGATTCAATCTCCATCGTGATCTCCAAGCCGTGAGGATCCAACAAGTGGTGGTTGACCGCGTTTGGCGCGAATACCAGGTCGGGCGACCTGGTGGTTCGGCCAAACTTCAAATGGCTCCAATCGCGCTGAAACTTCTCTGCGACACTATTATATGGACCCCCATCATGGGTATGGGTGATTCCCATGATTTTTAGTTGGTTTTCTACTCTGAGTGGGCCCATGAATCATCTTGCTTGCGCGTGATTGGTGGGAAGTGTGTTTCCTTGCCCTGTGGCCATGCATTCACCTCAAATCTGCATATAATACATGCATGCACCAATTTCTTGAAGTACAATAGGAACTAGGTTATTCCTAACTATGATGTGCGTAAAAAATATTCATTCCTTCACATAATCGATTTATATTGATGTTCCAAATTGGTATATAATGACCGTCAACAACCATGAAGAAGACGATATCGACGGAGCTCTCCTTCTTGAAAGGGAGTTTTCCGAGGCGAATAACTTTCTCGAAGGTGGGGCTCAGCCACCCCATCAACTTTCGAACCCTCTCAATATCCTTCTCGCTCACAATCTTGGTGAGGGGGGAGTCCGACTTCCGTCGCTGTAAAGCAGAGCAAAAATAGAGAACGCGATTCAGGGGACGAAGCAGAGAGCTCTATGCACAAGCAAACAGATCGAGGCGTAAGAGTCTCCTCATGATGCAAAGCCTCTTCCTTTATTAGCCTCTGCAACACTTGGATGGTAGCTGCACGCGGAGCACAGTCACTCACCACGAAGTTACCTCGCCTATGACAAGAGGACTCGAGGCCACTTTACCAAAAAAGTAGCATCATGAAAACCGTTGTCATGATGAGAAGTTGGAAGCCTGAGGGCAGCTTCCTGACAAGGCTACCAAGATTGCGCTGGGAACCGATACGAAAATCGTATTGGGAACCAGCGACCTTCAATTGCGTGAGATCCGCACGTCATATATCTCACCTGCCAAACCAAGAAGGACCATGTAGTGAAGGCACAAGAGCGTGCCATCGTTTCCATCGCCCAAGTGAAAAGTTAAAGCAACAACATGGGAGGTGATCGGGGCCCTACCTTCAGGATCAAAGCCTCACCTCGAGGTGGGCCCCGGGGCCACTGTCGTTACCCTACGGACTAGGTACACCTTCGTACCAGAAAGAGAAGCGTTGAGTCCCATTTTCCAAGAAAGTTGACCTCCGGAGGCGAACACGTGTCCCGCAATGCCGGACCTGCCTCCCTCCTTAGGGTAGCTTTGGCGCTGCCATGTGTCCCGCAGTGTCGGACCTGCCTCCCACATTTGGGTGGCTCTGACACTGCCACGTGTATCGCAGTGCCAGACCTGCCTCCCTCCTTAGGGTGGCTCCAGCGCTCCAACGTGTCCCATATTGCCGGACCTGCCTCCCTCCTTAGGTTGGCTCCAGTGCTGCCATGTGTTCTGCAGTGCTGGGCCCACCTCCCTCCTTAGGGTGGCTCCAGCAATGCCACGTGTCCCGTGGCACCAGATCTGCCTCCCTGATGCTCCAGCGCTGCCACATGTCTCGTAGCATTGGACCTGCCTCTCCGCTAAGGGAAGCTCCAGTGCTGCCACGTGTCACGTGTCTGGATCTACATCTTAAACGGGAAGAGCTCTGGGATTACCAATGGTGCAGACATTCAAAGGCAATCAATCAGCCGCTACAAGACCTTGTTAATGCATCATTAATTCTGCATTAATGACGCACGATCAGAGGACCATGAGGCCTGGTAACGCATCCATCAAGGCACGCTATCACCCTAATAAAACCACCGTTATACACTTAGATCGTGTATAACATAGTGAATACCACTGGGGCCACCTGTCAGGCCACGACACACTGTAACATTCAGTCCTTGCCGTATAAAAGGACTGCAATGCACGGTAAAACAAAAGCCACCGAAAGCCATACAGAGCCAAAGGTCATTCAGACTAGCTCACCAGCATACTTGCTCAAAGCAATCCAATACACAAACACACCCGTGGAGTAGGGCATAATGCTGAGGCGGCCCAAACCACATAAAAACCACTGTCTCGCCTTGTTCCTGAGATCTTGAGATTACACCCCGCCAAAATATGAACCTTTGTAGACTACTTCCTCGTAGTATAGGGGGAAGTGTCGATTGAACACTTTGACAGTGTTTATCCCAAGGTTCGATCCCACACAAGAATCTAAATCCCTGTTGAGGAGCCCACGAAGGGCCGGGTTGCTCATCCCTTCCCTCTCCAAGTGGTCCCAAGGACAACTTGGCTTTCGACTATCAAAAAGGGGTAACTACAATGTTCCTGGGGCTTCTCACAAGTTGAGGCTCCCATAAATGATCAAGAGCAACAAAAACACGAATCTTAACAGCCACAAGTCACAAAGACGCAACACTAAGTGCAAGAGATCGAGTCGAGAGCCAAAGCATGAAGTTCTTCCTTCTCCCCTTGTCTCAAACCATAATCCACTCAAGATTTGGTTCTAGAGGCAAAGTAGGCAAGTGAGAAAGCTTTGGAAGGCTCTAGGATGCTTGTGGCGGCGCTAGGGTTCAAGTGTGGTGGAATGGTGGCCGGGGGATCCCTTTTTATAGGGGCCCGACAACCAACTGTTGCCACCAACTAAAGTGTAGACTAGTCCAGCCAGGACCCCGAACTAGTTCGGCCTACTGGGTCCACTCGACATCATACTATGCAAAAATGTGCCGTACCCTCCAACGTTTGGTCCAGCTGACTAGTCTGGTCAAAAACAGACTAGTCCGAACGACAAAAAACCTTTTGGTCCAGCTGGAAACAGATAATTCTGGCCACAACGAACTAGTCCGATCACTAGGGTGGACAAGCCCGATTACCAGGACTTATTCCCAGAAGGCCGCTTCTCACACAACCATGGACTAGTCTGCCTCACAAAATAGTAGTCCGAACCACAACAAAACCTCTTGGTTCGTATGGAAATGGACGAGTCTGGTAGGCCCAAACTAGTCTGACCACTATGGCGGACAAGTCCGGCCTCCTGAGACTTAGCCCGAAAACTCTCACCAAGTATGGAACGGACTAGTCTGTCCCCAAACAAACAAGTCCAAACTACAACAAAAACTCTTAATCCGTCCCACTGTGGCACACAAGTCCGGCCGACTAGGGTTTTCTCTCGACAAGGCTTCTCACTTAGGTTTTCTCTCAACTAATACTATGAGCCCTCTTCTATGGTCTCAATGTACTTGATACACACACCCTCGCATGCACTAGGTTAGTCTAAAATCAACATATAAGAAACCCTAATTTCTACACTTGAGTCTTCAACGCCCATTTCAATCTTTTCCTTTTTGAGGGTTTTCATCCATTTCAATTTCACACCTGTGCTTAAGATCAATTAAGCTCATTAGTCTATTAATTTGTCATCATCGATCATCCAAAACCCACAGGGATACCTGAATACACTTTCAATCTCCCCTTTTTGGTGATTGATGACAACACATTAAGCTTCAGAAAAATGATATAAATTGGTTTTCATAACAAGTGTGTGTATGAGTAATTCCCCCTGAATGCATGCATCATGAATGAAAAAATGAGGGAGTTATCATACGTACACGTGTATGGTGGGTTGCCTACGTGTTGTGTCCATGATTTGTGATAAGACATTAAGAAAGCAATAAATATGCATGAGAGATACGCATATGAACATAAGCATCATCACAATTAAGTTAAAGCAAACATCATATAGTGCTTACAACCCTTAACATAAATCAAGTCTTACACAAATTGAAATGCATGTTTTAAAACATAACATGTCCATAGGATCAACAAAAGACAACAACTAAAAAGAAGTACCCCCTTCAATCTCTCCCACTTTGGCATCAAGACACCAAAAAGGAAAAGAGCAAGGGATTCCTACAATCTACTCCTCATCGTCGTCATCATCGCCCTGCTGCTCGTTGTCACTCTCCGTGGCCTTTGAATCTTCATTGTCATCTTCATCACCTTTGAGATTCCATCTTCTTCAAATTGGGCGAGTTCATCGGCGGTGAACTCGGGATATGGAGTCAACTCTCCTTCACTCTCCTCAGTGAGAGAAGTGAGGATTTCAAGCTTATCGCACATTGCCTTGAGATATTTCTCTTGGCATTGCTATGTGTAAGGATCGAAACGCCCAAGAGGGGGGGTGAATTGGGCTTTCTTTCAAATTTTAAGACAATTAAAAACGAACTACTTAAGCCCAATTCCCAATGCGGTTCTAGCTATGCAATAAACGTAGATATAACTTGTGAAGTAAAGATTGCAAAATGTAAAGAGAGGAAGAGGAATGCAAACGCTAGGGGACACGGAGGTTTATCCCGTGGTTCGGCAAGATCACAAGGATCTTCCTACATCCACGTTGTGGCACCCACCAAAGGGTTTTGCCACTTCCAATGTCACCGAGACAATGGAGTCTTCACTAATCTTCTCCGTTCGCCATCTCCGGCAAGGTGGAGCTCAAGCCTTGTACAACCTTCGATGTTCCGGGCTTCCACACACACCTTGGCAAGCTCCGGAACGATCTTCTTCAACTTCTCACTAGCCTAGAGAGTTCAATCACAGAGAAAGAACGCACACAAGCTTCTCTCTAGCCTATTACAAATGATCTACAAGTGTGGAAATGTATGCTCTATGGTCTTGAATGCTCTTGGATGTGTAGTGGGCTTCAGGTGATCAAGACTTGTCGAAATGACCGGGTTAGAGGGGTTTTATAGCCAGCTTAACCGAAATAGCCGTTGGAAAAGTAGACTGACAGAACTTTTCTGTGCACACCGGATGATCCGATGTCTCCCCTCTAGTTATCATCGGTGTAATTACTTTGACTGACGTCATTGTGTCAGATATTACCGTTATTAGACCGATGTTGCCCTAGTCTTTTCATCGGATGATCCGGTGGCTCTTCCTCCAGAATTAGCTTGTTCTTGATGCTTACTGGAGTGATCAACCGATGTGTGTAATTCTGCACATCGGATGATCCGGTGCTTCACTTGTTCCAATTGTACTGCAAACTGTATTGATGCACCGATGTTGTTGAGCCCTTCACATCGGATGATCCGGTGAGTTCATTTGTCTGAGGTCTTTTTCTTCAGTTGAGTCAACTCGACCGATGTGTTCATTTTGGAAATCATCGGTTGATCCGGTGAGTTGATTTTGTTTGCTTCGAGTTGTTTTGAGTGAATCTTTTGTGTCTTGCTCGAATGACCTCTTAGACATTTGTTCCACAAGGCTCTCTTATGTTTCTTAAGCATTGTATGATGCCAATTTTTTGATTGAGTGACTTAGACATAGAGCCTTCACATATTGTCTTTATCTCATGAGTTTGATCTCGAAAGTTGAGTATCTATGGGTCTCCAATGACATGATCATTTCATCTTATTGAGTCTTTATGGGGACCTTGCATTCACAAATTCATTAGTAAAGTTCAATGGTTGTCATTAATCACCAAAACCATACTCCATGGGGGGGGGGGGGCTAGATGCTTTCAATCTCCCTCTTTTTGGTGATTGATGACAACACAATAATCAAAGCGTAATGGTAATGAATTTGATAGAATGAATCTTAAGAGAATATGCAATGAATACGGATGATACACTTGAAGCTTTAAACATCAATTAATAACACAAGTGAATTCAAAGAGATCATAATCATAGATAAACATCAAATGAGTTCATATGATTAACAACTCATGGAAATAGGTTCATTACACACCAAATGTAGCAAATAGCAAATACGCAAGTACAATGAAGATAAGTAAAGATAAGCAAGGACACGACTCCCCCTAACACTAGGACTCCCCCTAACTCTCTAACTCTTCTCCCCATTTGGCATCAAGACACCAAAAAGGGATCCGAGCACCTACAGACCCTGAGAGCTGGGCGCGATGACGAACTGGTCATCGCCGCTGTCGTCGGAGCTGCTGGCCGGAGTAGCGGAGGAGGGGGCTGCCGGAGCTGAAGGTGCCACCATCAGTGCCTACTGAGGAGGAGGTGCTGGAGCAGGAACACTGGTGACGGAGGCCGGTGTCTGAAGAAACAGTGACGTTGCCGGCAGTGGGGAGTGAAGAGGAGCACCTGGAGCCAACAGCGGGGACATGCTGAACGAAGGAATTGGAGTGGAGGGAACTGGAGCCACTGGTGCAGCAGCTGGAGCCAAGACGGGAGGCAGAGGAGCTACTCCAGGCAGCTGCGATGGAAGGGCGATCCCGGTTTGGGTGTAAAGGTTGGTGATCAACCCCAGGATCCCCATCATCGCCTGCTGCGTCTGCTGCTGCTGGTCCAGAGTGCGCTGGTGCATCTCGTCCATGAGCCCCGTCAACCGATCAGTGTCTTCACGCCTCTCATGGGCGATCTGACGCTGCATCTCCTGCTGCTGCTGCTAGAGCTCAAGAAGACGCGCAGCCTGCTCCGCGCGGGTCTGCTCGGCGGCCAGCCTGTCCAACCGCTGCTGCTCGACCATCTGCTGGAGGAGCGAAGTCAGCTCAGACGGCTGTGTGACCTGCGCCTCAGTGACGGGAGGTGGAGTGGGAGGTGGCACTGTAGAACCTCCAGCCTCCGCGTCGTGCTGCCGAGGAGAGGGGGGAGGAGGGAAATACTCCTCAACACTGTCGTCGGTGTCGCTCTCTGACCAAATGTGATGTAGGTCCTCCCCCTGAGCCTCAGCCTCTGCAAGTCTCTCGTCCTCCCGCTCTAGGTCAGACCAATCTTCCTCAGACAGACGGGCCCTGACCTGGCGCTCAACTGGACGACCAAGGCGACGGTCTCCAGGAGCCGGGGCACGGTAGTGACCAAAGCGAGTCACACTCTCGTCAGCAAGTCTGTCTTGTGCTGCATCCCCCTCAGGCACCATCATAGAGCATATGTAACTGATCCAGTGCCCGTAGACCATCTGCCTCATCATGCCAACCCCATCTGTGATCACGTCTTCCATCTCGCATAGGAGGATGTCCACAATGTCGAAATCCATCCCGTTCATTATGTAGAACAGGAGGGTCAGCTGCAAACTAGTGAACCCCTCCAAGTACCCTGACCTCGGCAGGAGCGTGCGGCGCAAGGCGAGGTGCATAATGCGCGCAACTGTGGTCAGAAGAGCTGGAACTCTCGGCTAGTCCGGAGAGAACGTGGGGCCAAACAGGGACCGGATCTCCTCAAGCTGTGGTGCTACCCCTCCAGTAAGTGGCCTCCTTGGTGGATCTGCCTGCCCATATACCTTCTCGTGCACGCAGGTGTCGTGCAGGTCCAAACCAAGAAGCTGCCCCAAAGTCTGTCTCGAGAGGTGGTAGCGCTGTCCCATAAACATGAAGTCGATTGACCTCCTGCCCTCAGAGATGTACAGGGTCGCATAGAAGACACGGACCCAATCTTCCACATATGCACTCCTCTCATAAGCAAGCAGCTGCACCAATCCTCTGTACCTCTCAAAGTATGAACGGACCTCAGTCTCTGCTGCCAAAGCGAGCTGCCCCCAGTCCAGGTAGTTGTGCTGAAAAAGCTTGTGCCCCCAACATCTGTAGGTCTCGTAGAGAGACGCCTGGGTGACAGTCCAGAAGCGACTGTCCACAAGAGCCTCACGGGGCTGAGGGTACCACTCCTCAAGCAGCACGCTCCATCGAAGCTTGCGTAGCTGCTTGGCCTTCATCTTCCGGTAGTCCGTGAGACGGACTCCCTCACCGACACGGACGGCCGTGTCCATCTCGTAGATGGCCCTTTCGGCCTCCCTGTCCTCACGACGGTCGGCAGCCGTCGGTCTCGGATGAGGAGCAGCCTCGGTGTGACCCCCACGCGTCCGGGCTGAGCGCCGGCGGACGAGAGGCTCAACCGGCTCCTCTTCGGCATTGGAGTCGTCGATCACGAGAGGCTGCCTCGAACGAGCCTCGCGGATCCTCAGGGAACCCCCTCGGCCACGCTCACGCTCCTCGGCGGCGCGAGCGGCCATTAGAGCCTTCTTCTCATCCTTCGACAGTTTGCGCTTCTTCGCGGCAGGCTCCGCGATCGCCTTTCCCTTTCCTTTGCGGTCACGACCCATCTAAATGCAATGGAGAGCTAGGGTTAGCGACGAAGAAAGAAAGGACGACGAAAACAACGATGGACGTCGCACGTCACGAAGCAAACCTAGGCGACGGAGAGCAAACGGGGACCGGGTGCGAAGTTGAAACGGCGGCGGCGAGGAGAGGCGGCGGTGAGGTCGATGGTGGTGGAGAGGTCGAAGGTGGAGGCGGCGCGGCGAGCGGCGGCGCGAGGGTGGTGGCGGTGGAGACGGCGATCTGCGGTGTGATGGAGGCGGCGAGTGGCGAGGAGAGGCGGCGGCGGCGCTGTGGGAGGCGGCGGCGCTAGGCGGCGGCGCTGCGAGCCGGTGGACGGCGGCGGCGGCCGGCGGCGGTGGAGGTGGAGGCTCGGCGAGAGTAAGGCTGTGGCGGCGTCGGGATCGGAAGAGGGAAGAAAGAGGTGTATGGCCGATTTAAATAGTGGGTCCCAAACCCTAGCCGTAAATTTAACACCGGATGGACCGATGCTTGGTGAATTGTACATCGGTTGAATGCCACAGTAAGGTTTTCCAGAAAAGTGCAATTGACACCGGATGGACCGACGTCTAGGGTTTTGATCATCGGTCGAATGGCACAGTAAGGGTATTCAAGGAGTCACTGAGGACATCGGATGGACCGACGTTAGATAAAAAGGCATCGGTGGAATTCATCAAGGTTTCAGATTTGAGAACATCGGATGGACCGATGTTTTTCTGATTGAACTCATCGGTCGATTTTGAATATTGACTAATCTGGCACTTGGATTTTGAACACCTACTGATCCGATGGGGAAAGGACTTAGGCATCGGATAATCCGATGAAAACTAAACACCAACATCCCATATATGTCCTTTGACCAAACAATCAAACAATGGGAAACACATGTCTTAGGACCTTTTGGGCAACCCCTTACCCCTCAAAAAGCTAATATGCCAATAGCTTGGCTAGACCTTAAAGCAAATGGAACACCGAAAAATGGGAGGAAAATATCCAAATGAAATGTAAGGCCCATGCTTTGTGAGGTAGAGTATGAAGACTACTATCTCAATGAAGCATGTTCCTCTAGGCATTAACGCACCTAACATTTTGTTCTTTCCACCTTATATGAGTTGAGATATTGCATTTCAAACAAGTCTCCTTCTCACGAGGTGGGTTCCCCTTTGTGACAATCTACCGTATGCAATGCCAAACAAATTAGTGCAAGATATAGAATGAGTGCAAGTCTATATGGCAGAGATCATGCAAGGCATAAAATAAATCTATCTTGCCAAGTTTAAACCTTCCAAAGGCTTCCTCAGGGAAAACTATTTCTAGCTCGCCCCTATCCTTTGGGAGTTAGACAAGACCTATATGATATGCATCCTTACATGAACATGGCAACTTACATGACATTAGATGCATCTAGCACATTTAATTCATTTCTAAGTCTAGAAAAGGTTTTCTCATCAAGTGGTTTAGTGAAGATATCCGCCAATTGTTCTTCGGATCTAACACCTTGCAAAGAGATGTCTCCTTTAGCCTCATGATCACGCAAGAAGTGATGGCGAATATCAATGTGCTTAGTGCGGGAGTGTTGAACAGGGTTTCTAGCTATCTTAACCGCACTTTCATTGTCACAAAGGAGAGGCACACAACCAATTTTAATTCCAAAGTCCAATAGGGTTTGCTTCATATATAGAATTTTGGCACAACATGCACCGGCCGCTATATACTCCGCTTTCGCGGTGGACAATGCCACGAAATTTTGCTTTTTGCTAGACCAAGACACTAGGGAACGCCCAAGCAAGTGGCACCCACCGGAGGTACTCTTGCGATCTACGCGGCATCCGGCAAAGTCCGAATCCGAGTATCCCAAGAGTTGGAAGGTTGTACCTTTAGGGTACCACAAGCCCATACTAGGGGTATGCTTAAGATACCTAAGTATCCTAAAGACCGCCTTCTTATGCGATTCTTTAGGAGCCGCTTGAAAGCGAGCACATAAGCATACACTAAACATTATATCGGGCCTAGATGCGGTAAGATAAAGCAATGAACCAATCATAGAGCGGTAGTGAGATTGGTCAATAGGCTTACCATCCTTATCCGCGTCGAGATGGCAATTTGTTCCCATTGGAGTGCTTCTTGAGCTACAATCTCCCATCTCAAATTTCTTCAAGAGGTCCTTGCTGTATTTCTCTTGGTAGACAAAGGTCCCCTCTTGAAGTTGCTTGATTTGGAATCCAAGGAAGAAGTTGAGCTCTCGAATCATTGACATCTCGAATTCCCTAGACATCATTTTGCCAAACTCATGGCTAAAAGCTTCGTTAGTTGAACCAAAAATAATACCATCAACATAAATTTGACAAATGAACAAATCTCCGTTGATGTCTTTGGTGAAGAGTGTGGTGTCCACCCTCCCGATCTTAAATCCTTGCATGATGAGGAAGTCCCGTAGTCGTTCATACCACGCCCTAGGTGCTTGCTTGAGCCCGTAGAGCGCCTTGTGCAACCTATACACATGGTTAGGATTCCTCGGATCTTCAAACCCGGGAGGTTGTTCAACATAAACAAGCTCATTAATGTAGCCATTAAGAAAGGCACTTTTCACATCCATTTGATAAAGAGTAATATTATGATGTGAAGAAAAAGCAAGAAGAATACGAATTGCCTCTAACCGGGCGACCGGAGCAAATGTCTCCCCAAAGTCTAGTCCTTCAACATGGGAGAACCCTTTGGCCACAAGTCTTGCCTTGTTGCGGACCACAACGCCATTCTCGTCTTGTTTGTTGCGGTACACCCACTTTGTTCCGATGATGTTCTTGTCCTTGGGTCGCTCCTCCAACACCCAAACTTCATTGCGGATGAAGTTGTTGAGTTCTTCTTGCATAACCATCACCCAATTTGGGTCTTGGAGTGCTTCCTCAATGTGAGTGGGTTCTACACATGAAACAAACGAGTAGTTCTCACAAAATGAAGCAACATGGCGGGAACGAGTACTTACACCCCTTGAAGGACTTCCAATGATTTGGTCCATTGGATGCGCCTTGGAGATGCGTCCATGCCTCATAAGTGGTTGTGAAGCACTTGGCGGTGGTGAAGCGTGTTGTTCCTCTTGTGGTTGGACTTGATCATGGACTTCTTCTTCATCTTGGCGTTGTATTGCTTGTGAGTCTTGAGTTGGCAATGGATCATCTTTCTCCTCTTCGTCTACTTGAGGCGCCATGGAGGTGTTGTTGTTGGAACTTGAAGCTCCCCCTTGATCATGACCCTCTTCAACTTCCGGCTTGATGTCTCCAATGGTCATGTTCTTCATTGCTTCTCGTAGAGGCTCATCATCTATTTCATCATGACCAAAACTCTCCTCTTGGGAGCCATTAGTCTCATCAAACTCAACATCACAACTTTCTTCAACTAGACCGGAGGTTTGGTTGAATACTCGATATGCTTTTGAGTTTGATGCATAACCAAGAAAAATGCCAACATCACATCTTCTTTCAAACTTACCGAGCCTTTTCTTGCGGTAGATGTAGCATTTGCACCCAAAGACTCTAAAGTAGGAGATGTTGGGTTTTCTCCCAATGAGGAGCTCATATGGGGTCTTTTGGAGTAGTCGGTGAAGATAGACCCTATTTGCGGCATGGCACACCGTGTTGATTGCTTCGGCCCAAAACTTCTCCGACGTGCCGTAGTCATCAAGCATTTCTCTTGCAAGAGTGATGAGGGTTTTGTTCTTCCTCTCAACAACACCGTTTTGTTGAGGAGTGTACGTGGCGGAGAATTCATGCTTCACACCTTCACGATCACACCACTCCCCAATGTTGTAGTTCTTGAATTCGGTGCCGTTGTCACTCCGGACCTTGATAATGGGAAGTTGGAATTCCCTTTGAGCACGGTTGGCGAAGGTCTTGAACACTTCCGGAGTTTCACTCTTGTCACCTAAAAATAGAGTCCAAGCATAGCGAGAGTAGTCATCAACTATAACAAGACAATAGAGGTTACCGCCAAGACTTTGGTATGTGGACGGTCTGAAGAGGTCCATTTGGAGTAGTTCAAGTGGCTTGGAGGTTGACACCATTGTCTTCATTGGGTGGAATGAAGCAACTTGCTTCCCGGCTTGACAAGCACTACAAAGCTTGTTCTTCTCAAACGTCACATCCTTCATGCCGGTCACCATCCCAAGCTTGAATGACTTCTTGAGTTTGCTCATTCCAATGTGTGCTATGCGTCTGTGCCATAGCCAACCCAAGCTTGTCTTAGTGAAAAGACAAGTGGTTAGGCTAGCATTCTTGTTGGAGAAATCTACTAAGTAGAGATGTCCATGCCGAAACCCTTTGAAGATAAGCTCTTTGCTTGCCTCACTACTCACAACAACATCATTTTTGCTAAATGTGCATGTTAGTCCAAGATCACAAAGTTGTGCAATGGAAAGTAGATTAAAGCTAAGCGACTTAACATACAACACATTAGAAATGGATAAATCATTAGAGATAGCAATTTTACCTAATCCTATTACCTTACCCTTAGAATTGTCACCAAAAGTGACTTGTTCATGATTACTGGGGTTTTCTATGGTGGTGAACATACCATCATTGCCGGTCATGTGTTGAGTGCACCCGCTATCGAGTACCCAATGCTTTCCTCCGGCTTTGTAGTTCACCTACACACATGAAGTTAATTTTTGACTTTAGGCACCCAAGCCAACTTAGGTCCTTGTATGTGAGATACAAGTGTCTTTGGGACCCAAAGTTGCTTGGGGAGCTTCCCCTTCATGCTCTTCATGTCTTTGCCAATGAACCTAGCTTTCACCTTGCCATTCACTTTGCTAAGAAGATAATAGCGATCATTGAAAATAGATTTGTAGTTAGTAGGCAATTTAGGTGAAGGTCGGTTAGGAAGAGGACACTCCCTTGTGTGGTGACCGGTGACCTCACAATGTTGGCAATAAGAACCAACTTCCTTGATGAAGCTTGTTCTAAGCTCCGGTGAGGACACCTTTCCTTTGTTGGGCACCGGGAAGGATCCAAGTCCTCTTTTGTTGAAGGCTTTCGCTTGTTGGAAGAGGATTTCCTTGTGCTTGACTTCACCTTTTGAAAGTCTAGCCACACTAGTGCGGAGACTCTCAATTTCCTCCAACAAGTCCTTCTCCCTAGCATTAGCTTTTAAAGACAAAGACTTGTCCAAGACATTAGAGACATGCGAAGTAATGGATATCTTATCATTAAAAGTTTGTTTCTTTGCATCTTTTAACTCTTGATCAAGCATGTCATGAGCAATGTTAAGTGTTTGGTATTCATGAATTAGCTTGTTGTGCTCCTCCAAGAGAGTTTGGTGTGCTATGTTGAGCTCATCATTGTCTACCTTGATTTTAGCATTTTCTTCCTCAATTTGCTTGACAAGAGATTTGAGCGTGTCATGCTCTTTGAGTATGCTTTCATACTTGTCAAGCAAATCAAGGTTAGCACTCTCAAGTTTAGCACGAATTTATTCAAGAGTTTTAACCTTACTCTTTTCTCTCTTAATGATAGCATGATATTCATTAATCAAAGAAGTTAAATCATCGGGGGAAAGCTCATCATCACTAGAATCGTCACATACCTTGGTGTTACCTTTAGCCATGAGGCACATGGGTGGTGGAGGAAGAGGTGAGTCATCATGGTTGGCAATGGCAAGGCCGACCAAGCTTTCTTCTTCTCCTTTACTCTCTTCATCACTTGTTTCTTCGTCGGTGACCCATTCATTTGCCTCACACATAAACACCTTTTGTAGACCACTTCTCCTCTTTGGGAAGAGTCTTGCCTTCTTGCCCTTGTCTTGCTTCTTCTTCCCAAAGTTTCTTGGTTTGGGCTTGGCTTCTTCTTCATTATCATCACTTTCTTCAAGCTTGCGTTGCTTGCCTTTGTAGTTCTCTCTCCTTTTGTCCGGTTTTGGACATTCATAGGAGATGTGGCCTTGATCTCCGCAATTGTAGCATATCTTGAGATCGTCTCTTCTTGGTAGAAATGCCTTCTTCTTGGGATCAAAGGTGTATCCCTTTTTGGTGATCTTGGAGTTCAAGCGTGAGAACTTTCTCATCATCAAGGCGAGCTCATCATCGTCATCTTCACTTGACGCTTGCTCTTCTTCACTTGAGCTAGGCTCAACCACCTTCTTCTTCTTGAAGCTTGTCTTCTTGGTGGAGGCCTTTAGAGCAATTGTTTTTGATGATGATTGCTCCATCATCCCAAGTACACTCATCTCATGAGCGTGTATTTCTCCAATGAGCTCCGAAACTTCAATATTGTCAAGTTATTCCTTTTGGAGCATGGAGTTGATGATGTTGTACTTTGGCTTGGGAAGGAGCATGAGGATCTTGCGGTTAATAAGTCCCTTGCCAAGAGACGCAATGTCAAGAGCATTAATTTCCTCAACAAGAACATTTAAGCGTGAAAACATTTCATTAACATTTTCATGAGGAAGCATCTTAAATTCATCATATTTAGCTTTGAGCATGTGATATTTAAGTTCCTTTACACGAGATGAGCCCTCATGGATTTCTATCAAGCAAGCCCAAATTTCACAAGCTTTTTCCTTACTAGCAATTCTAGAAAAGACATCTTGACTTATGCATTCATAAATTGCATTCCTAGCCTTAGCATCCCACTTAACTTGATCACCCACATAGTTAAGTTCTCCAAATCCCGCATGAGTTGCTTCCCAAACCTTGGGGGCAATAGCCTCAAGGTAAGCGCGCATGCGTGCTTTCCAATAGGCAAAATTCTTGCCCTCGAAGATAGGAACCGAACCCCCAACCTTGGCCATTTTTGCTCTCTAGCGGTGAAGCTAGAATGATTCTATGAGCAACCTTGCTCTGATACCAATTGTAGGGATCGAAACGCCCAAGAGGGGGGGTGAATTGGGCTTTCTTTCAAATTTTAAGACAATTAAAAACGAACTACTTAAGCCCAATTCCCAATGCGGTTCTAGCTATGCAATCAACGTAGATATAACTTGTGAAGTAAAGATTGCAAAATGTAAAGAGAGGAAGAGGAATGCAAACGCTAGGGGACACGGAGGTTTATCCCGTGGTTCGGCAAGATCGCAAGGATCTTCCTACATCCACGTTGTGGCACCCACCGAAGGGTTTTGCTACTTCCAATGTCACCGAGACAATGGAGTCTTCACTAATCTTCTCCGTTCGCCATCTCCGGCAAGGTGGAGCTCAAGCCTTGTACAACCTTCGATGTTCCGGGCTTCCACACACACCTTGGCAAGCTCCGGAACGATCTTCTTCAACTTCTCACTAGCCTAGAGAGTTCAATCACAGAGAAAGAACGCACACAAGCTTCTCTCTAGCCTATTACAAATGATCTACAAGTGTGGAAATGTATGCTCTATGGTCTTGAATGCTCTTGGATGTGTAGTGGGCTTCAGGTGATCAAGACTTGTCGAAATGACCGGGTTAGAGGGGTTTTATAGCCAGCTTAACCGAAATAGCCGTTGGAAAAGTAGGCTGACAGAACTTTTCTGTGCACACCGGATGATCCGATGTCTCCCCTCTAGTTATCATCGGTGTAATTACTTTGACTGACGTCATTGTGTCAGATATTACCGTTATTAGACCGATGTTGCCCCAGTCTTCTCATCGGATGATCCGGTGGCTCTTCCTCCAGAATTAGCTTGTTCTTGATGCTTACTGGAGTGATCAACCGATGTGTGTAATTCTGCACATCGGATGATCCGGTGCTTCACTTGTTCCAATTGTACTGCAAACTGTATTGATGCACCGATGTTGTTGAGCCCTTCACATCGAATGATCCGGTGAGTTCATTTGTCTGAGGTCTTTTTCTTCAGTTGAATCAACTCGACCGATGTGTTCATTTTGGAAATCATCGGTTGATCTGGTGAGTTGATTTTGTTTGCTTCGAGTTGTTTTGAGTGAATATTTTGTGTCTTGCTCGAATGACCTCTTAGACATTTGTTCCACAAGGCTCTCTTATGTTTCTTAAGCATTGTATGATGCCAATTTTTTGATTGAGTGACTTAGACATAGAGCCTTCACATATTGTCTTTATCTCATGAGTTTGATCTCGAAAGTTGAGTATCTATGGGTCTCCAATGACATGATCATTTCATCTTATTGAGTCTTTATGGGGACCTTGCATTCACAAATTCATTAGTAAAGTTCAATGGTTGTCATTAATCACCAAAACCATACTCCATGGGGGGGCCTAGATGCTTTCACTATGCGACGAGTTCGAACTTCCACACGCCTACAAGAAGCGAAAAGTGCTCTGAAGCACTTGAATAATTTGCTCGAGCATTGTGGTGGAGGAGAAAATGGAGGAGCCGAGGGGCGAGGGGATGAGGCAGGAGGCTCAACATTCTTTTTTCTTAAGGAAGGAGGCTGTGGAGGAGGAGACATCTAAGGTCGAAGTCTTCTATGGGTGACATCCTTTTTATATATAAATGAGTCACCTTCTCAATGAGGCACATGACATAAGGTGCATATCCACAGATCTATTGGGTGTGTGTTAGACATTGAAAATATCATCATAGATGTAATTCACAAGGTTGAACTTTTCTTCCCCGTCAAGCAACACCATCAAATTCCTTAAGTTTCCTTGAATGACACCTGCATCTCCATCCTTGGGGGCTATGGTCTTCCTCAAAACTCTATTGAGCACACTATAGAAAGGCTTGATGTTCCTTGTGTGCCCCGCCTCATAGATGACATGTGGATACATGTAGTCCAAGTCCTCCCAATTAATAGCCTTGAGGTTTGAGATAATGATCTCGTTGTTGAGTTGATCCTCCAAGCCAAGTATTTGAGCAAACTTTGCGTAGGTGACTATGTATTGCTCACCATCTGTGATCCATGTGATTCTTCCATCTCCATGTTTGAGAAAGTAGACTGTGGTGTAAAATTGTACTATCACCTCAATGTTCCAGTCATACTTAAAGCCCATGAGGTCCTTGAGTCCATGATGCTCTACGGCGTTGATAACTGCATCAAAAGCAATGTGCTTCTTCTCAGCCATGTAATCCCAATCAATTCTCTGGTCATCCGTCACTGGGGTCTTCATCTTCATATACACAAGCATGTAGTAATCACAATGGAAGTCACACCAAAACTGAGGGTTGGCGGTGTGCTTCTCATACTTATAAACATCGTCCATTCTCAACTTCTTTGCTTTTTCTGCCCCCTTTCCTTTAAACAGATTGGCTGAGAATGTTGGTTGACGGTTGGGATTTCTTGCAAGATATTACATCTTCAGTGGGCCAATGGGATGATGCTCCCTTGGACCCTTCTCTCTTATAGTGATGCCACCTTGCTTCTTGCCACTAGTGGGCTTCTTATCAACAATCCTTCTCTTCTTTTGCGGCTTATCCACCAATGCCTTGCCTTTATCCTTTGATGCTCTAACCACTTGTGTTCTCTCCTTTTAACCAATTGTGACAAGCCTCTTCCTCTTCGAGGCTTGTTTAGCAGCAGCCCTAGAGTTCTGGGCTTCCCTGTTGTCGAAGTGTGGACTAGGACACTTCCCCCGGTACTACTAAAATGTAGTTTGCGGAGGTTCATATTTGTTTGGGGCACGAGTCAAGATCTATACAAGAGGTGAACACCGGGGGTTTTACGTGGTTCGGGCGAGCCTAATACCCTTCTCCACGGGGTTTGTGTTGATTGTATGAGTTTGAATGACTTGAGATCTGTTGAGATCAGATGACCTTAGGTCCTTTCTACTGTGCAGCACAACCCTTTTCTATGTTAAGGACTGGCCGTTACAGTTCGATCCTAGCCCGACAAGTGGACCTAGCTGTATTAACTACCTTGTACATGATCTATAGTGTTAAGGACGGTTAATAGATTGATAACGTGCCATAATGACAGCATTACCAGCCTTGATATTCCTCTAATGGTGCATCATTAACATGGCATTAATGATGCATTAACCAGGTCCTGTAACGGCTAATTGATAGCCCTTCAATGTCCGTGCCGTTTGAGATCCCGTAGTCTTCCTGTTGTTGACGTAGGTCCGAACATTGACACGTGGAAGCTTCAGAGCATCCCTCTACTGGGGGATAGGTCTAATGTCATTGGACGTGTGGCCGTGCTGGAGCTTCCCTAAGGAAGGAGGTAGGTCCGCCTCTGCAGGGCACGTGGTAGCATTGAAGCTATCCAAATGAGGGAGGCAGGTTTGGCTCTTGTGGACACGTGGCTTCACTAGAGCTATCCTAAGGAGGGAGGTAGGTCCGGTTATGTGGGATGCATATCCCCTTCGAACGTCTACCACTTGAACATAGGAACTCCTTGGCTTTGCTTGCGGTATCAGGGGGTAACTGGTACACAGGGTACCGACAGTGGCCCCTTGGGCCCACCTCAGGGAGAGGTCCTCATGTAGAGGTTATGCTACTGGAGGTGGGGCCATCTTCGATTCCTGTGTCATGGCTTCAAAGTCTTTTCGTGGGTAGTTGGAACGATGGAACACAGTTATTCCATCGTCACGTGGCCCTTCTTGATATGGTGAGTGAGATTTTGGCATGTGGATCTCACACAATTAAAGGTCGCCAGTCCCCAATACAAAATTTGTATTTGTTCCCAGCGTAAACTTTGTAGCCCAGTCAGGTTGACGCCCACGGACTTCCAACTTCTCATCATAACAACGGTTCACCTGGTGCAAATTTGTTTAACAAAGTGGACCTGGGCCCCCTTGTCATTGATGAGGTCATTTGAGATTCAGGTCTGGAGGTAGTTTCCATCCAAGTGTTGCGGAGGCTTACTAAAGGGAGAAATCTACATGGGGAGAGAACTCTTTACGCTTCCATCTGATCTTGCGCTTAGAGCTCTCCGCCTTTGCAACCTTTCTTCCACTTCTTCTCCACTTTGCGGTGATGGAGTTGGGTCTTCCTCACAGCCAGATCAAGAGCGATGAAGAGTTGTCAAGAGTCCGCACCTACATCGGGTGGTCGAGCGACTCCTTCAACAACTCGATTTGCCTCGGCAAGCTCCCATTCAAGAAGGAAAGCCTCAATGAGATTGTGTACTTTTGCCATGGTGGGGCTCATCTTGCTGTTCTCCACCTTCCCGCCAATGCTGCTGGACTTCTACAGCCTGCAGCTCCACCACCTCGGCCCCCACTCCTTCTTGCTAGTGGCGACATTCGTCCACTTTTGTGAGATTTGGGTGGGTGTGCCACCTTGCGTCGAGCTCTTTCGGACCTTCTTCAAGGTCCACACCACCGGAAAAAGGAATGAGCTTCTCGACTTCTACTACTTCGTGAAGTGCAAGAACTCACCCTTCAAGTACTTGAAGAAGTTCCCTTCTGGGAAGTGGGACGGCTGGAAGAAGGATTGGGTGGTCATCAGGGTGGATCGCCATGACCTGCTGGAGCTCCTTGACAGCTGAAAGTGCATCTAGGAATCCCTTGTGGGTTTTGGATGATTTATGACAAGCAAATGAGATCCTAACTACTTTGTTGAGATGAGCACAAGTATTAATGGAAAATAAGCAAAGTGCCAAAAAGAAGGGAGAATGAGGAGCAATGCGGAAAAGAGCTCAAGGAACAAGTGTAGTAGATCAGTGTGTGTGGAGTGTGTTAAGGAAACACACCCCAAGAGCTCAAACATAAATAAACACACACATTGCACAAATTTATACAGGACCGGACTTGTCCGATTGACACCGAACTAGCCCGATATCTCTCCGCACAAGATCGGACATGTCCGATATCACCACGGACTAGTTCGATAGCTCTCTGACTAGAATCGGACTAGTCTTTCCTAGTACGGACTAGTCCTCAAAACACTTCACAAGCTACACAAAATCGGACAAGTCTGATCACACGACAGACTAGTCCGATATCTTTCTGATGTCAATCGGACAAGTCCGATATTAGCACGGACTAGTCCGAAAAACCCTCTGACCTAATTCTGACAAGTCCTCCAAGTGCGTACTTGTCCTCATATCCACTTAGGGTTTCACATGTCCGGACAAGTCCGATGTCTATCGGACTAGTCCGAAGATTTCCAGAAGCAAAATCGGACAAGTCCGCTCCTAGTCGGACTAGTCCAAATATTTCGGGACACTTAGGGTTTGCTACACGCAGCACACCGGACTCGTCCGGTGACCACCACGGACTAGTCCGATCTTTCTAAACCCTAACGGTTACTTTTAGAAACCCATATAAATAGAGGTGCATGACCATATTTCATAACACTAGACCCCCTGCGCCGTCACACCTCCCAAGAGCCTCAAAAACACATCTCTCCACAAAATCAAAAGCCAAAAAGATCAATCCCTTGTGGATACACTTTGGAACATTGGAGAGACACGATTCATCACTCTTGAGCTCTTAGTTTGATCTCTTAACACACTCCTGTGAGTTTCATTGTAATCTTTTGAGTGTGTTCTCGGTGGTGTTGCTTGTTGTAATCTAGGGGAGCCCTCAACGTGTGAGAAGGCCCCTTGAATTTGGTTATTTACCCTTTGTGATAAGAGAAGAGGATTGACCTTCGTGGCAATCCGACGAGGGTAGGGTTGGAGAAGACCCGGTCCTTTTGTGGACTCCTCAACTTGGATGTAGGTTGCCTCTGTGGGAACCGAACCACGGGATAAATCGCTTGTGTTCTTGCTTTGTGTTCATTGTTCTTATACATCTCATCAATCTAGGGTTTCAATCATTCTTGCTTACTTTACATTGAATCATTAAATATAAGATTGAATTGTGGTATACCCTAGTCCATAATTGCGCAACACTTCAATTAAAAGTATATTTCTGCTGCATACATCCTAGAATCAAATTAATCGATCAAACTTGATTAACCTAGTCGGTACACACTAGACTAGTCCGCACTTGACCAGACTAGTCCGATACCTCGAGTTTTGATCTGCTTGTTAAGTGTTGCAGGTTCCGACAAAATTTCAAAAGGCCTATTCACCCCCCCTCCTCTCGGCACATTCAATTGGTATCAGAGCAGAACTCTTCACAAGAGACTAACCGCTCGAAGAGAACATGTCGGACATGAAGGAAGTGAGCAAGAACTTCAACCAAGAGAAGGTTGAAGAAGAGAAGAACCAAAAATTGGAGAAGCTCATCGGAGCCATTCAAGACTTTGAGGATGACGATGAGGAGACGCTGGAACTAAAATCCCTCCTAAGGAAGAAAACCCTTTACAAGGGAAAGGTGAAGATGGAAGATGAGAAGAAGAAGAAAGGGAGTGGTCACATCGTCTACTCCCGATATCCTTTCAACTATGATCGTCTTAATTCCATCAATAATCATTATTTGTCTATCCCACTCGGAAAAGCCCCACATTTCGATGAAATTGATTACTCAATGTGGAGGCAAAATATGAAAATGCATCTAATTTCTCTCAATCCAAGTCTATGGCATATTGTGTGCACAAGAATAGATATCCCGGACGATGACGAAGAGCTCACACCAAGCCAAGAGCAGGCAATTCATCGAAATGCTTGAGTCGCGACAGTCATTACCTCTTCGCTCAGTTGGGACGAGTTCACCAAGGTGGATGGACTCGAGATTGCAAAGGAGATATGAGACACATTGCAAACTGCACATGAAGGTGATTGTCATGTACGTGAAGCGAAGATTGAGATGATCGAAGGCGAATAGGGAAGATTCGCTATTGAAGAAGATGAGTCACCTCAAGATATGTACAACCAATTAAATATGCTCATCAACAAGGTTCGATCATACGGAAGCAAGAAGTGGAACGACCACGAGGTTGTAAAGCTCATCCTTAGAGCTTTCATGCCTCGCAACGTCACCCTATGCTCCATGATTAGAGAAAGCCTCAGATACAAAAGGATGACTCCGAACGAACTACTTGGAAAAATCATCAACTTCGAGATGATGGAAAAGCAAGCGAAGCATGTCAAGGAAATTGCCGACCTCACCTGGGCAAATAAGAAAGGGTTTGCTTTAAAGTCCACCCTCAAGTCCTTGTCTAAAGAAGCGCAAGAAGCACAACTAGAAGAAGATGGTGATGATGAAAGCAGTGATTTGGATGAAGATGACATGATATTATTTATGAAGAAATTCAAGAAGATGATGAAGAAGAGACAAGGCGCTAAATCAAGTGAAGGAAAATACAAGGAAAGATCAAAGCCAAAGTTGAGGCGGGCATGCTATAATTGTGGTGAGTATAGCCACTTTATAGTTGATTACCCATATGAAGAAAACAAGAAGAAGACAAAAGAAGCCAAGCCTCAACCCAAGAAATTCTTCAAGAAGAAGAAACAAGCCAAACAAGCGCACATAGGGAAAGAATGGGACTTAAATGATGAGTCCTCATCAGAAGAAGAGGAAGAGATGGCTAGTATAGCCATCGAGAAGACATCCAAGAAGTCTACTCTCGTTCCCACGCTCAGCGCATGGAATGGGAACGACACTTGCCTCATGGCAAAGGAAGGTAAACGCAAGGTAACCACCAAACCCTCTTCCGTGCATTCCTATTCTAGTAATAGTGAATGCTTATTGGATTAGATAAGAAAACTGCCATAAAAATGAAATTTCTACTTGATCAACTCGTTGAGAAGGAGAAGTTGATACATCGTCAAGAGGACATGATTATCTCCAAAAAGGAGGAATATGTCGAACTTGACAAACTTCTAGAATTTGAGAAGGAGCGAAGCAAGTCACTAGAGCTTGAGTTAACTTCAATCAAGAAAGCTTGCTTGGAGTTAACCGACTCAAATGCTACAATCGAGGAGCAACTTGCTAACCTAATCAAGGTTAACAAGATCCTTGAAGTGCAAGTTGAGTCACTCAAGCAAGGTGAACCTTCATCCTCTTCAAGTTCACCTTCTCAACCCATTAAAATTGAGGTTGCTTCTACTTGTACATGTAGTAAAGTTGACACCAGTTTTAAAGACAAGTCACCCTCTACCAAGGATAAGCATCCTGCCCAAAGTGGCATTTTTGACAAGGAGAAGATCAAATATGCACGTAGTGCATACTTGGTCCAAAGACCTCCAAATGTCAAATATGGCATTGGTTACTCTTATGGTGAAAAGCAACATGCTAGAAACCATAAGAATAACAACGGGAGGATTGCCTTTGTAAAGGGAAGACCCTCTGAAACTGGAAAGTCAAAGGTTAAAACTTTAAACACACATGAACTCCGGACTAGTCCGGTCGGGGTCCGGACAAGTCCGGTCCTCTGGACAAGTCCGACCTCCCATACTAGTCCTGTATATAAATAACAACAATTACTATTTAGAACTTCCGATGCAACCTATGTCTTAATGAGAAATAATTTTGGCAAAGTTATGCTCATTATGTTGGGCCACGCCATGAGAACACCAAGTCTCATGTGTGGGTGGCCAAATATCTTGTGACTAACCTCCGAGGACCCAAGCAAGCTTGGGTACCTAAAACCAAGGAATAATTTGTTTTTGCAGACCTATTCCTCTGGTGGATTCAAATGGGTACTAGACAGTGGCTGCACCAACTATGTGACCGGAGAAAGAAGGATGTTCGTTGAATATGAAGCAAATAAGGATCCAAGCGAGGGCATTTATTTTGGAGATAATAGTCAAGGAAAGGTGCTCCGTACTGTTGGTATTTCTTAACACCACAGAGTTACCCGCAAGCGCACGGAAATACCGTTTTAGCACTTCCCCTTAAAGACTATTCCCAAGGGTATCGAATCCAAAGAACGTGTGTGCTAATCTTTCGATCTAGCTCACCCAAGGACACAAAGTTGTTTGGTAGGCAAGGAACAGAGAGGAATTCAAAGTATTGATCCTAATTCAAGGTAATTTGCAGTAGATGCTTGCTTTGGGCACGGGATTACTCCTAGCAATACTAGGACGACTCCCGCCAAGAGCCTATGTCATAGATGAACGTGGAGGATTACGAAGGACATATAGGGCTGTCACCACCTACTGCCTACCTCTTCAATCCGTGGGTCTACGAGATACCCACTGATGATTTATAACCTAAGCACCACGCTTATGTTCTAAATCACTACTCTAGTTGTTTCCAACACAAAGCTACAACTAGAGCCTCTAATGAATTAAAGCAGTGAGCCCACAAGTAACTACTTGTGCAAACTACTAAGAATAAAAGATCAAACTTGTATTGAATTCACAAAGGCTTACTTGATTGAGTAAAATCCTTGTAGGGGTACAAGTGTAGAAGAGGGACTTGACAAGCCCAAGCCTCCTTCTCCTAGACTCTTCACCACACTCTCCTTCTACTTTGGTAGCCTCTAGGACTACTCTAAACCTTTGGAGTGTAATACTATTCTCAACTGTTGGTGTGTGTGAGAAGTGTGGTGAGGGGGTCTATTTATAGGTGGAGGAGGGTCGGTTCCCGCCATAATTTACGCGCGAATAAATAACCATTGACCTCAGGGAGCCTGGAGGAGCCAACACGTGTCGTTTGACCGAGTTTGGCGCTAGGAAGAGGTCGGCCGACCAGGGGGTTCGGCCGACCTGGTCAAGGCTCCCCTCGGGGAGTGCTTCCTCCAGGTGGCTTCCAGGTGGGCCCCCTTGACATATATGGGTGCAACACCGTTGGATCTCCTCGTATTCTTCTGTATGTGGGCCATTGGTGTTGCACCTCCTCGTATTCTTCTGTTTGTGGGCCATTTGATCCATGTGTTGCCACGTGTCATCACCTGATTTGTTGAAATCCATTTTCATGGATTCATCCCTGCATGTTTTGGTATTTTGGGTAATAATTCACTTGCATACAAATAGACACCAACACTTGTGGAATTGGGTTAGTGTATAAACCTACCACTATGTTTTGTGTTTCTTTTATGCACATTATGAGGTGAATGGACGGTCAAAATGTGGTACTTAAGGACCGTCAACAAACTCCCCCACACTTAGTCCTTTGCTCGTCCTCGAGTGAAGGCAAGTAGAACTATGGTGTTGTCATGAATTTGCTATAAGGTAGAAAATAAGGATACTAGATATTTCAACTTATACCTAAGTTCATGGATCCCCTTTGTGTATGTGGCTACCGCATCAATCTTGGGTGTTTGGAAAGTGGAACAGTTAGAATGAAGTTCCCTTGGATCATTCTCTGCTGAAATGATTAGGCAATTGCTATATTTGAAAGTCATAGGAACTTTTGCATTTGCCTTCTCGATTGGAATCTCTCAAATCTCTCAAAGTGTTTGAATCCTCACCATGGCACATTTTGCCAATTCTTGTCCCTATACTAAAAGTGGCTATATCTGGAGCTTGGTAGGGATGAATGTGGCACACATTTGCAATTCATATGTTACTAAGTCAAAAACTTGATCCTATGAGAGACTTATGCAATGAACAAAGTGAAGAGAAAATTCTTGTGCACATGAATGAAATGGAGGGGTGAGGTGATAACTCCCATGAATTTGCTCTCTCTTAAGGATGAAACATGGCTACTTTTTTTTGGCACTCTTACTCTTTTTCAAGAGTGGATGCTTTTTCTTTTTCTTGTAGCCATGTCTTCTACTCCTTTTTATTTTTAGAGAGGCTTTCATTTGTATTGTATGGAGTTTATTTTTGGAGGATGAATAATCGATGGATGCAAACTCTCAATGTGAGAAATTTTGCATGAGTGGAGTGCACAAGAGTTTCCAATTCAAAAAGTTCATGCATGTCACTCAATTGGGTCACGGGTTTGACAAAGTTCAATGAAAATCAAGGTGGCATATGCTTGTGGTTTTCAATGAATATATCATATGGCCTTGGTGGTTATATAAACTTCTAATGAGAGGTTTAGGCAAAGTTCAAGACTTCAAATAGTTACAAATGTCAAAATCAATTTGAAGCAAAAGGATGATTTCTAAAGAACTCATTTACCATATCACACTAGGAAAATACCTAGATGATGTGTTTTTCCTATTGAATTATGGGAATCATAAACAAGGTAATAAATTGAAATATAAAGTATTCAAATTTTCATCTTAAGCAAATTCTTGACTACCAAATTTTATTTCAATTTGTTGAGTAGATTCATTTAAATATGCAATGAAAAATATGAAATCAACTCAAACAGTAGGGTAGCACATAAAAGTGGGGATAGGAAATCCAAACCGATTTTCTGGAGCGAAACGAAGTCGTACGGAGCAGAGCATAGGTCGGCCGACCAGGGGGTTCGGCCGACCTCCTGTTGGCTCTGTTGTGGCTTTATTTGTCAGGTCATTTTGTTTATTCGGTCGCGACGTGTTTTGATATGCAACGTTAGTTTTTCACATCGGGATTTCGTGACTTGGGGACATGTTTCCCCCACACTTGTTTCCTGAGTTCTTTATTCAACAAAATAAACTAAAGGGGGAACTTTACCGATGTTAGATGAACCAGTAAGTTCATTTTATTGAAATCAAGATATGGGGATGCTTACATTATTCAACCTAACTTTGGAAAACAAATGATTGGAAAAGAATAAAAATCCTAAGTAGCAAGCATCCTATGCTGTCGGGACATCTAAACTATGGTGCGTTGTTGATGTCGGTCTTCCCGACGGCATTGCACAAGCACCGCAACTTGGCGCTCATGCCACGGCGAATACCGTCAATCTCCTCCTTGAGGGCCATGATTTCGTCCTTCAGTTCCGCCCTCTCAATGCGCCCTTCAGCCACCAAGTCAGTTAGCTTCTTGTTCTCCAAGCAGAGAGAAGCGAACTCCTTGTTCAGCTGTGCCACTATAGGGGCACGAGGAGAATCCTCATCACTGCCATCAAACTGACCGGGTGGCCCGTTGATGGCAGGTGGAGGGATGTGTCGCCTAATCTTGGAGGGTGACGAGCCCGTCGACTCCTCCATTGCCAGATTATCCATGCGCTTGAATAGGCCCTTAGCGTAGCCTCCTTCGGGTTTGCGCACCCCGTGGATAAGAAAGCGATCTCCCATGCGTTCCAGCGAGGTACAGGTGGACGTCTTGTAGTGGTGGCTCACTACATCACCCGTCTTAGTCTTCAATGTATACAAGAACTCCTCGCTGGGCTGCAACGATGGGAGAGCCTCGTCTTTTCCGCAGAAAAGACGTGTCCTGACCGGGCTCAGCCCAGCCAAAGTTGAACGTCCTGGCGTCGTCGACTTCATTGGTGTTCTCCGAGGGGAGAGCGACCGGGCAGCACTACGAGGTGTAGGGCTGCGCCCGCGCGATGTCGTTGCAGGCGGGATCATGGCAAGAGGCTTGACATCGATCGCCATGACGGACTCCAAGGCAAGGGAAGGTTTGTCATTGGCTGGCTTAATGTCTCCGCTCAGGTTGAAGGTTGAGCTGGAGGAGGCATGAGGCACAATCTTCTTGTCAGCCATGACGAGGACGGGAGGAAGATGATTATTCAATGAGGTGCACCTTTCCTCTCTGTTTCCATCCTTTAAATAGGCAGGGAACGACGCATTTCATCGAGTATTTTGTGGAAGATATCGGGGAGGATAAACACAAGAAAACAGAACATGAACGGCGCGTAGAGAAGGTCGGCCGACCCTAGGGTTCGGCTGAACCCTTTTTGGCTCCGTTTGGGCCAAATTTTCTCGGGTCGATCAAATGGGCCTTCCAGAAGAAGAATTGGATGGGCCCATTAGATGGATGCGAAGGATTTAAATAGAATTGAAAGAAATGGCATGGAAATCGATTAGATTTACCACGTCAAATTCTTTTTCTGTATCCTTCTGGGAATTGAGAAATAATTTGAGTCGGTGCCCATTCACTTTGAATAGTTGACCGTCATCACCTTGGAGTGTGATTGCTCCATGGGATGAAGTCTCTACTGCAGTGAAGGGTCCTTCCCATTTACTTCTAAGCCTCTCATGTCCAAAGAGTTTAACCCTAGAGTTAAAGAGTAAAACTTTATCTCCAGGTTTGAACTCTTTCGGCGTAATCCTCTTATCGTGCCATCTTTTGGTTCTTTCTTTATAAATCCTGGCACTGTGGTACGCCTTATCTCTCCATTCCTCCAACTCAGAGATTTGCTTCAATTGGTGATTTCCAGCTTTGTTAAGATTCATGTTCCACCGCTTGATGGCCCAATATTCTCTATGTTCCAATTCTTTGGGAAGATGGCAAGTCTTCCCATAGACAAGTTGGAAAGGAGACATGCTGATAGGTGTCTTGTAGGCAGTACAATATGCCCACAATGCATCGGGTATCTTTTGCTTCCATCTCGTTCCCATTTCCAAGACAGTCTTTTGCAGAATATTCTTTATCTGCTTATTAGATGTTTTTGCTTGACCACTTGTCTGTGGGTGGTATGGGGTAGCAATGTTATGCTGGACTCCAAGTTCCCTTAGAAAGTTCCAGAAAGTCTTATCTATGAAATGAGACCCTCCATCACTTATGAACATACGGGGAGTTCCAAAGCGTGGGAAAATGATCTCATGGAACATTTTCCTTGCTTGCTTGGAATCAGCATTTTTGCATGGCAATGATTCTACCCATTTTGACACATAATCGACGGCAATCAAAATATACTCGCAATCATAAGACCTAGGAAAAGGTCCCATGAAATCAATACCCCATACATCAAATAATTCCACTTGGAGATTGTATGTTAGAGGCATCACATTGCGAGCAGAGATTCCTCCATGCTTCTGGCATTTCCAACATCCGCGAATGAATTCCTTGGTATCTTCATACATTGAAGGCCAATAGAATCCACTCTGCCAGATTTTTGCCTAAGTACGGTAAACACCGTAATGACCACCATAGGGGCCAGCATGGCATTTCTCTATAATTTTGGTGCCTTCGATTGATAGGACGCACCTTCTAAGAAGGCCATCGGCACATACTCGATAGAGGTAAGGGTCATCCCAAAGGTGTCTACGACTCTCATAAATGAGTTTCTTTTTGTTCTGCCCTGGTGGTACGTATCCCGTGACCATAAAGTTCACGATATCCGCATACCAAGGGTGAGATTCTGTCACCTTGAGGAGCATATCATCTTGTAGGAAGTCATTGATAGGTATGTCCATGGTTTGTGTGACTTCCATACATGAAAGATGATCTGCTACTGAATTCTCTACTCCTTTCTTATCTCTTATTTCTAGATCAAATTCTTGGAGTAGAAGAATCCATCGAATTAGCCTAGGTTTAGCATCCTTTTTGGTAAGAAGATATTTCAAAGTAGCATGGTCTGTGTAGACTATGACCTTTGCTCCAACCAAATAGGATCTAAACTTGTCGATAGCAAAAACTACTGCTAGGAGCTCTTTCTCAGTTGTGGCATAATTGAGTTGGGCTCCTGTCAGAGTTTTGCTAGCGTAGGCTATTCCGTGATGCTCTTTATCTTTGGTTTGGCCTAAGACCGCACCAACAGCAAAGTCACTGGCATCACACATGATTTCGAATGGCAGCGTCCAATCAGGAGGTTGGATAATTGGAGCTGACACGGGTGCCTTTTTGAGTATATCAAATGATTTAAGGCATTCATTATCGAAATCAAAGGGAGCTTCTTTATCTAATAGGTTGGTGAGGGGTCTAGCGATTTTGGAGAAATCCTTGATAAATCGTCGGTAGAATCATGCATGACCTAAAAAGCTGCGGATTCCCTTAACATTGATAGGAGGTGGAAGTTTTTCAATAACTTCAAATTTGGCTTTATCCACCTCTATCCCTCTCTCGGACACCAAGTGTCCAAGAACAATGCCTTCCCAGACCATGAAATGGCACTTTTCCCAATTAAGCGCAAGGTCCTTCTCCTAGCATCTTTGTAAGACCTTGTCTAAATTTTCTAGACAATGATCAAAAGTTTATCCATAGACGGAGAAATCGTCCATGAAAACTTCCATGATGTCCTCAATCATGTTAGAAAATATAGACGTCATGCATCTCTGGAAAGAGGCAGGAGCGTTACACAGTCCAAAGGACATATGCCGGTAGGCATAGGTTCCGTAAGGACATGTGAACGTGGTCTTACTTTGATCATCGGGATGGATAGGAATTTGTTGATATCCTGAATACCCATCAAGGAAACAGAAGTAAGAGTGTTTTGCCAATCGCTCTAACATCTCATCGATGAAGGGCAATGGAAAATAGTCTTTCCTTGTTGCCTTGTTAAGTTTTCAGTAGTCAATGCACATCCTCCATCCCTAACGGTCCGTTGAGGAATTAATTCATTCTTCTCGTTTTGAACGACCATCATACCTCCCTTCTTAGGAACTACTTGAACTGGACTTACCCATTCACTATGAGGAACATGGTAAATAATCCCGACATGCAGAATTTTCAAGACTTCTTTCTTGACAACTCCCCGCATCGCATTATTCAATCGCCTTTGAGGTTCCCTTGAGGGGACACTCTCAGGGTCAATGGGAATACGATGGGTGTATAACACTGGACTAATTCCCTTGAGATCCTGAAGTGAATATTCAAAAACAGCTCTATGCCTTTCTAACGTGTCTATAAGTTTGAGCGTTTCATTATCTGAAAGCTTGTCACTTATGATGACAGGGGCTTCCAAATCGCCATTTAGAAAGGCATAACGTAGGCCTGGAGGTAGAATTTTGAGCTCAATAGGAGGTTTTGGGGAGGGCTCTTCTTTTGGTAATTCTATTTCCTCTTGAAATTCATCATCCTCTTGGATGAAGTCTTCTTCTCCTTCAATTTCAGGGGGTTCTAAAAATTGAAGAGTCTTAACCTCCTCCATTGGCTCATCTTGGATGGGAGATTCTACAGATGTGTTCTATGAATGCAGAATAGGCATGGAGAAGTTTCTCCCTTTAAGTTTGATATTGAGGCTTCCTTCCAAAGGAACTTCCATGAGAAATTTCTCTATGGGAATCCCTATCATGATGTTGAAATCTTGGATTTTGAACACATGAAAATCTAGGAGAGCCTCAACATCTTTGTGTCTAACAGACACTTGTTGCAGAACCCCAAATCCTTCAAGAATGGTCCCAAATGAATCTCGGAGGGATTTTCGTGTTGGTGCCAATGGCACATCACCAAGAATGGCGAGAGCACAAGAATCAGAAATGAGATTTGCTCCAACAGTGGGGTTTTATAGGATTCTCATTGGTGTCCTTCTAATAGAACATAAAATGGTAGCCAAAGGTGAGGTCATCTGAAGAATTTCGGGTGAATTCTCCACTTCAGTTGTCCACTCTCTGCTCGGGATAGAGGTCAACTCCTTGATTGTCTGACGGACGAACACCCCGCCAGGTGGATCAGGTGGAGTTGGTGGCAATGAAGGTTTCCTATGGCAACGGTACTTCGAGTCATTTCCAAAATCTTCAAAAAGCTCTTCCTCGAGGTAAAATGGAAACTGCGAGGGTTGAATTTCTTCTACCTTCATAGTCTCAGGTTCGGGAGAGGATTCCTATGGCAAGGCTTGGGGTAAACAAGAAATGGGTTCATCCTTGTCCAAGAGTGTATCCCCCGTTCTTGACACGACTTCCTCTTGGGGAGGCTCATTAAGACCCATAATGAAGGAAGAATTTTCTAGAATTCTGTCCAGAAGATCCTTGCCTTCTTCTGGAGTCTTATGGAGGAAAGATCCTCCAGCCGTAATGTCAAGATATAGGGAAGACTATTTTTTCAATCCCATGAAGAAATATTGCAAAAGCATTGGATCAGGAATTAACAAATTTGGGCCAAAATTTTTCAAAATAGAAAATCTATCCCATGCCGCACCTATGGATTCCTTCTCCATCTGCTGGAAGCATAGTACTTCCTTTCGTAAGGAAACAATTCTGGCAATTTGAAAGAAAGCAAGACAAAATTTGTCTCGTAATTCACTTCAATCACCGTTTGTCTTTCGAATGTAGTGGTTGTACCATTGTTTGGCTTTTTCCTTGAGGGAAAAAGGAAACAACTTCCATTTGAGAGTTTCCCGTGTGATACCTTTGATTAGAAGGCATGAACACAGTTGTTCGAACTCTTGTAGATGGTGGTAAGGGTTTTCACAATCTGTTCCTGAGAAGGATTGTTCCCGAACCATGGCTATAAAGCCAGGGCGAAGTTCATAGCTGGTTGAACAAATAAGTTCCGCCGAAGGTGGTGGCTCACAGAACTTGCCCTTCGGAGCAGAATAAGAAAGAATGGTGGGTTGCTCCATTTATATGGTGGTGGTAAGGTAAGAATAAGAAAGGTAAGATGATAGATAAGGGGGATATGATACGAGGGTGATCTTGGTTCGATGATTAACATCAGCCGTTCCCCGACAACGGCGCCAGAAATACTTGTTGGTATTTCTCAACACCACAGAGTTATCCGCAAGTGCACAGAAATACCATTGTAGAACTTCCTCTTAAATAGTATTCCCAAGGGTATCAAATCCAAGGAATGTGTGTGCTAATCTTTCGAACTAGCTCACCCAAGGACAGTTGTTTGGTAGGCAAGGAACAGAGAGGAATTCAAAGTATTGATCCTAATTCAAGGTAATTTGAGTAGATGCTTGCTTCGGGCACGGGCTTACTCCTAGCAATACTAGGACGACTCCCGCCAAGAGCCTATGGCATAGCCGAATGTGGAGGATTATGAAGGACAGATAGGGCTGTCACCACCTACTGCCTACCTCTTCAATCCGTGGGTCTACGAGATATCCACTGATGATTTATAACCTAAGCACCACACTTACATTCTAAATCACTACTCTAGTTGTTTTGAACACAAAGCTACAACTAGAGCCTCTAATGAATTAAAGCAGTGAACCTACAAGTAACTACTTGTGCAAACTACTAAGAATAAAAGATCAAACTTGTATTGAATTCACAAAGGCTTACTTGATTGAGTAAAATCCTTGTAGGGTTACAAGTGTAGAAGAGGGACTTGACAAGCCCAAGCCTCCTTCTCCTAGACTCTTCACCACACTCCCCTTCTACTTTGGTAGCCTCTAGGACTACTCTAAACCTTTGGAGTGTAATACTATTCTCAACTTTTGGTGTGTGTGAGAAGTGAGGTGAGGGGGTCTATTTATAGGTGGAGAAGGGTTGGTTCCCGCCATAATTTACACGCGAATCAGTCACCATTGACCTCAAGGAGCCGGGAGGAGCCAACACGTGTCGTTTGACCGAGTTTGGCGCCAGGAAGAGGTCGGCCGACCAGGGGGTTCAGCCGACCTGGTCAAGGCTCCCCTCGGGGAGTGCTTCCTCCAGGTGGCTTCCAGGTGGCCCCCCCTTGACATATATGGGTGCAACACCATTGGATCTCCTCGTATTCTTCTGTTTGTGGACCATTCGATCCATGTGTTGCCACGTGTCATCGCCTGATTTGTTGGAATCCATTTTCATGGATTCATCCCTGCAGGTTTTGGTATTTTGGGTAATAATTCACCTGCATACAAATAGACACCAACACTTGTGGAATTGGGTTAGTGTATAACCCTACCACTATGTTTTGTGTTTCTTTTATGCACATTATGAGGTGAATTGACTGTCAAAATTACCGGTAAAATTGCCATATCATCTAAACACACACTTTCTCATGTATTACATGTTGATTCCTTAGATTATAACTTGCTGTCCATATCTCAATTATGTGACAAAGGTTATAATTGCTTGTTCACTAATGAGGGTGTGGCCATATCTAGGAGGAGTGATGGTTCCATTGCATTCAAGGGTATGTTGAAGGGAAAGTTTATCTTGTTGACTTCAACAAGTATAAAGCCGAACTTGACACATGCTTGATTGTAAAGACCAACATGGAATGGCTGTGGCATAGACGGCTAGTGCATGTTGGTATGAGGAATCTTCAAAAACTCCTCAAGGGCAATCACACCCGAGGTTTGAAGGATGTTGTTTTTGAGAAAGACAGACCTTGTAGCGCGTGCCAAGCCGGGAAGCAAGTTGGAGCACCTCATCCCGTGAAGAACGTCATGACTACAACAAGATCGCTCGAGTTACTTCACATGGACTTATTTGGTCCAATTGCTTACATAAGCATCGACGGTAACAAATATGGTTTAGTAGTTGTTGATGACTTTTCTTGCTTCACTTGGGTTTTCTTTTTGCAAGATAAGTCAGAAACACAAGGAATACTCAAGAAGTTCTTCAAGCGAGCTCAAAACGAATTCTCATTGACAATCAAGAACACTCGAAGCGACAACGGCATGGAGTTCAAGAACACACAAGTGGAGGAGTACCTAGATGAAGAAGGCATAAGCACGACTTTTCAGCCCCGTACTCCCCTCAACAAAATGGAGTTGCCGAAAGAAAGAACCGAACCCTCATAGAGATGGCGAGAACAATGCTTCATGAGTACAAGACCTCGGATTGATTTTGGGCGGAAGCGGTCAACACCGCTTGTCACGCCATAAATCGACTTTATCTTCATCGACTACTCAAGAAGACATCCTATGAGCTACTCACCGGTAACAAACCCAATATTTCATATTTTCAAGTTTTCGGTTCTCCATTCTACATTTTAAACAAGAAGCCTAGGACTTCAATGTTTGCTTCAAAGTCCGATGAAGGTTTCTTGCTGTTTACAAGGCCTATCGTTTGTTCAACAAGACCTCCGGACTTGTTGAAGTAGCACGTGACGTAGTGTTCGATGAGACTAATGGCTACCAAAAGGAGCAAGTTGATTCATGTGTACTAGGTAAAAAAGAAGCTCCTTGTCAAGCATTGAAAAGAATGGCGTTAGGTGAAGTTTGACCACAAGAGTCACCTCTACATGTGCATGAGGAAGATGAACCACAAGAGGAGGCCAATGATCAAGGGGGAGCTTCCACACAAGATCAACCACAAGAATATGAAGATGATCAACAAATCAATGAGGACAACCATTTAAGGGAAGAAGAAGATGATAATGAAGATACAACACCTCAAGAGCCACACCCAAGAGTACACCAATGCGTCCAAAGGGATCACCCAATCGACAATATCATCGGTGACATCCAAAAGGAAGTAACCACTAGATCTCGCATAGCTAACTTTTGTGAGCACTATTCATTTGTATCCTTTTTGGAACCGCGCAGGGTTGAGGATGCATTGAAGGATCCGGACTGGGTGGTGTCAATGCAAGAAGAACTGAACAACTTCAAGCGGAACGAGGTGTGGGAACTCGTGGCAAGACCCAATGTGAACATTGTCGGCACCAATTGGGTCTTCTGCAACAAACAAGATGAACACGGGGTGGTGATGAGGAACAAGGCACGACTTGTGGCCAAAGGGTATTCACAAGTCGAAGGTTTGGATTTCGATGAAACCTTTGCTCCTGTAGCTATACTTGAATCTATTAGAATATTACTTGCATATGCTACTCACCATATTTCAAGCTCTATCAAATGGATGTGAAAAGTGCCTTCCTCAATACACCAATCAAGGAGGAGGTGTATGTGGAGCAATCCCCCGGTTTTGAAGATGAAGAGTTCCCCGACCATGTATTTAAATTGCATAATGCTCTCTACGGCCTCAAACAAGCTCCTAGAGCTTGGTATGAGTGTCTTAGAGATTTCTTACTTGGAAATGGTTTTGAGATCGGTAAATTAGATTATACATTGTTTACAAAGAACTTTGACAATGATCTCTTTATTTGTCAAATCTATATTGATGATATAATCTTTGGTTCAACTAACCAATCCTTTTGTGAGGAATTCAGTAAAATCATGACAGATAGGTTTGAAATGTCAATGATGGGAGAGCTAAAGTACTTCTTGGGATTCCAAGTGCGGCAACAAAAGGAAGGGATGTTCATAAGCCAAACCAAGTACACACAAGACATCCTCAAGAAGTTTGGAATGGACAAGGCGAAGCCTATAAAGACTCCCATGACAATAAATGGCCACTTGGATCTCAATGAAGATGGACCTAGCGTCGACCAAAAGGTATATCGCTCCATGATTGGATCTCTACTCTATTTATGTGCATCTAGGCCAGACATTATGTGGAGTTTATGCTTGTGTGCAAGATTTCAAGCCAATCCTAAGGAGTGTCACTTGACAGCGTAAAAAGGATCTTAAGATATTTAGTTCACACACCCAATCTTGGTCTTTGGTATCCAAAAGGTTCCAAATTTAATCTCATTGGTTACTCAGATGCAGATTATGCCTGATGCAAAGTAGATAGAAAAAGTACATCCGGTACATGCCAATTCCTAGGGAGATCCTTGGTTTCTTGGTCCTCCAAGAAACAAAACTCCATCGCCTTATCCACAGCCGAAGCTGAGTATGTTGCAGTCGGGAGTTGTTGTGCACAACTCCTTTGGATGCGACAAACTCTAAGGGACTACGGTTACAATATGAACCGTATTCCACTCCTTTGTGACAATGAGAGTGCCATTAAAATTGCCCATAATCCAGTTGAGCACTCTAGGACTAAACACATAGACATCCGACATCAATTTTTGAGAGACCATTCAATGAAGGGAGATATAGCCATTTCACATGTCAATACCCAAAAGCAATTAGCCGATATCTTCACCAAGCCACTTGATGAAAACTCTTTTACGAACTCCAAAATGAACTAAATATCCTTGATTCTCGGAGTGTGGCTTGAAATCTTGTATACCTGAATGCAATCTTCAAAATTCATTGATTGTGTTATGAAAATCTTCTCTCTCATTTTTTCTTAAAAACTATGTCAATTACTAGATCTTGATGAATTATGGTCATTGCTTGTTTGTTGTATGCTTACTGATCATGTTCATCAAGATTATTTGATTTGATTTGTCTCCCTATTTTCTTGATATGTACCTTCGAATATATATGAATGGGCTAAGCATTTCTTGCCTGGTTACCATGGACTAGTCCGTGGTTACCCGGACTAGTCTGTCGATGCAGACTAGTCCGCAGAGCGCCGGTTAGGCTAGACTAGTCCGGTAAACCATGGACTAGTCCGATATAGCCTCTGGAGAAGTTCGGACTAGTCCGGTCTCCTCCGGACTTGTACGATTTTTCGTGTCCATAACCCTAGCCTCCGCCAAACCCTAATTCCCTCACCCCCACAACTTGCCTCAAGCATTCTCTCTCCGCGCTCGAGCTCCCAAGGCGATTTTGCTTCCCCTCCATCAATAAGCTCCACATTTGGGTGCAAATCAAGCTTCCTCGTTCGGAGATTGAAGTTCATGGACTTGTCCGACCTTCAACACCCTCCTCTTCGAGATTCAAGCGATTTCTTCAGTATTTTTCCTCTAAACCCTAGAAATCTCTAAATTCTTCATTGTTGATCGAATAGCCTAGCTTCTTCACCTAATACTAGTGTCCTTGCTGTATTACATTGCTGTTAGGCTAATCTTGCATTGATTAAGTCCATTTGTCTCATAAGTTAGGTTTTTGAGGATGAATACCGGACTAGTCCGGTCCATGCACGGACAAGTCCGACCACCCGGACTAGTCCGTGCATGTACATCGGACAAGTCTGATTTTTCTGAACTCAACCCTAACATTTTAATTCCTCAATGCAAATCTCTTGTCACCCATTCAATTCCTTGTCATCCATTCTTACCCATACCTTGTGTAATCCATTCTCAGGACATGTCGAGCTCAAACGACGAAATTTCTGACTTCGAGGCCGAGATGGACCACGAGGTCGTACCTCGGCCCTCGACAAGCCTTGGCAAGAAGCGCCAAGAGCGTCCTTCCGAGCCGGCTCCATCTCCTCCACAGTCTCATAGGAAGGTGCTTGCAAAGAAGCCGGCTTCCCAGGCTACTGCAGCAAGTGGCCCTCGCCAAGCCAAGGGCAAGGGAATAGCAACGGGCCCGATTGGCCTCTTAAAGCTGCATGCTCCAAGGGAAGGGGTCAGGGACCCAGCAGAAGAAAGGTTCAATGGGAAGGGCAGCGACTCAGCTGCAAAATTCAGAAATGTTGATTGGTATGGCCGTCCGAAGCAAGCTATCAATGGCAGATTTTGGAGCAACTTCCATGCAGATTTCTACAAATCTGTGTACCTCCCCATGAAGACACCTGTAGTGCGCAACCAATGGATCGATTGGGTGCATTTTGAGAAGAAGGGCTGATCCCCGTTTGTTGAAGTCGTGGAAGCAGTTGAGAGGCATGGCTTGAAGGACCTCTTCGCCTTCAAGTACAATTGGAATGATGAAGTGATAGCGCAGTTCTTTGCAACTTGCCATTTCTCGAGTGATGATGAAGAGAGTGTTACTTGGATGACTCAAAGATCCAAGTACAGTATATCTTATGAAGACTTTGCAAGCCTGCTACACCTTGACACCTCAAGTCATGACAACTTGGTCATCCACAACATAGGTGTCATTGAGAAGGACAAGATGAAATTCCTCTATGAGCCCAACTCCAAGTTCAACCCCCCTTCTACCATGAACATGAAGCCATTCTTTGTGGTGTTGAATAGAGTTTTGAGGAAGACAATTGCCCCCAAGGATGGGGATGCTGGGAGTGTACAGGGCTACCTCCGGACCCTGATAAAGGTCATAAGCAAGGACCACAGGTTTGACGTGGCTGACTATATCTGGAACGATATGGTTAACATCTCCTGCACACCCAATAGGTCATGTGGCTATGCTCCATATCTAATGTTCATAATTGAGAAGGTCACTGGCATTGAATTTGTCAAGGATGTGGAGAACCTTCCTCTGAGTCCCCAGATGCCTGAAAAGCCAAGCAGTCAGGCTGCTCCATCTCTGGACTCCAGTCTTGAGGCTCCAGCAAGAAGAAGTGAAGATGCAAGGGTTGCCCCTGCCACTAGGGCAGCTCCTCAAAGGGGATATGCAAGTGGCATCTTCAAATACTTGGCTGCTATCTTTGCTTCCTGCAGAAAGGCCGAGGTGAAGGCCCACAAGCTTTACAAGAGAAGAAAAGAAGATATGAAGTATGTGAAGGCAAATGTGAAGCAGATTTGCCAGAAACTGGAGATTGAGCCCATTGGATCTATGGTGATCTCTGATGATTCCGACTCCGACTTCACCGAGCTCGGGCCCTTGACCCGCTCCGAGCTTGCCTACATTGGCATTGGGGCTCGAGTGGCTCCGCACCACCTCCTCCTCCTCCTCATCAGCCCGAAGACGAAGATGAAGATGATGAGAGGACCGACAGCGAGGCGTGAAGACTTTAGGTTCCTCCTCTCCTTCTTTTTGGTGTCTTGATGCCAAAGGGGGAGAGGTTGAGGGGGAATCTTAGGTCTTAGGTCTTAAGCTGTAGGATGCGAGGAGAGAGCTTCCTTTGTGCTTTTTGTCTACTTTGTGGGTTGTAAGATGTTAAAATGCTCTTTTAATATCATTAGTCTTGTGATGCAATGCTATGAACTTGTTATGCTCTTATTGATGAAATCTGTGTTTTTGGTCCAACAGTGTCTTTTATGCTTATTGTTGATACATTCATGTCAATTGCCTTATTATCATCACAATTGTTGCTCATACTCGTTTAGTTTTGTATCCCACCATAAAGGGTGCACATATGCTCATGTTTTCATTGCTTAATGTGTTTTAAACTCATATGTGCACACTTTATGAAAATCTCAACTTTTTATCATATTTTGTGAAATGTCAATTGGTTGTCATCAATCACCAAAAATGGGGAGATTGAAAGTGCATCTAGGAATCCCTTGTGGGTTTTTGATGATTTATTACAAGCAAATGAGATCCTAACTACTTTGTTGAGATGAGCACAGGTATTAATGGAAAATAAGCAAAGTGCCAAAAAGAATGGGGAATGAGGAGCAATGCGGAAAAGAGCTCAAGGAACAAGTGTAGTAGATCATTGTGTGTGGAGTGTGTTAAGGAAACACACCCCAAGAGCTCAAACATAAATAAACACACACATTGCACAAATTTATACAGGACCAGACTAGTCCGATTGACACCGGACTAGTCTGAGATCTCTTTGCACAAGATCGGACATGTCCGATATCACCACAGACTAGTCCGATATCTCTCTGACTAGAATCGGACTAGTCCTTCCCAGTACGGACTAGTCCTAAAACACTTCACAAGTTGCACAAAATCGGACAAGTCCGATCACACAACGGACTAGTCCGATATCTTTGATGTCAATCGGACAAGTCCGATATTAGCACGGATTAGTCCGAAAAACCCTCTGACCTAATTCGGACAAGTCCTCCAAGTGCGGACTTGTAACACCCTCATTTTCATGCATCATGTCCTACATACATTCATATACATGTTTAACATTAACCCACAACAAGAGGAACGACTTTAAAATTTATTTGGAACATTTAAAATTGATTTGGAACAAAACCGCACTTAAAATGCAGGAAAGTGCGGACTAGTCCAATTTTGCTGAGGACTAATCTGATTTCTCTCTAACTAAAAACGAACTTGTCCGTTTTTGTTGCGGACTAGTCCGATTTTGCCTCTGGAAACTTTTGGACTTGTCCATTTTTGTGCGGACTAGTCCGATATTCCAAGAATCCTTGAAAAATTGCTAAGTCCCTGGACTTTTCCGGACTAGTCTGGTGTTCCAGCGGACTTGTCCGATTTTAGGCCAGACTTTTCCGATTTTCCCTCTGGACAACTTCAGACTAGTCTTGTCCTTTATGGACTTGTCCGATATTTCGTGACTCCGAATTGATCTTTTGTTTTACGACTTGTTTCTTGGGTTTCACGTTAAGTGGGCCTAGGGACATCGTGCCTAACTCTTTTAGAGCCCATGTGGGACTCTAAACCGGCCTCTACTCCTCTCAAACTCGAAATCCATCTAACCCTAGCCCCCACCTCTATATAAACAACCGCACCCCTTGGCTTGACATCTATTTGCCACTTTTCAACCCCACCCAAACCCTAGTTCGTGGAGAGCCACCATCAAGGAGGGAGGAGAAGATCCCAAGCAAGAAGAAGAAGAGGAGGAAACGAAAGAGGATCAAGATCTCCACCAAGTTTTCGTTCTTCGTCACCAATTCATCTCCAAGTTCATCACCAACCCTAGATCATCAAGATCCAAGTGTTACCTCCAAGTTTCTTGATTCATTGGAGTTATAAACACCTAGTATACCTTCTATTCTCTTTTTCTTACGTGAATTTTACCCCTAATCTCCAAGTTTACGTTGATCTAGAAAACCCTAATCTGCTTATCTTGCAAAGCGCGGACTTGTCCGGTCCCTAGTGGAATAGTCTGATCTTCCTGGTTAAATTGGGTTGAATTGATTCTAAAGTTTGATCTAATCACATCCAAACCTGTATAAACTTGTTAAAAGCTATTAGAACTAGTTAGTGATCATTAAAAGCAATCAATTAACAAGTTCTACCTTGCATTTGCATTAATCATGCATGTCATGTCATATTGAGTAATATTTGTGCACTCTTTGATTGTGTTTCTTGTCTTGTATGTTTATTGTGTGGATTAGATGGATTTGCGCTAGAAAGTGCCGCGGAGGATCTACAACACAAAGAGGTTGAAGTCTTTAACCCTAATCAACAAAAAGACCAAGGCAAGTGTCCTTGAAGCTTATTGATCCTGTTTTTAAATTAAATGTTCTGTTTGCAAACTGCATGCTTGTGTTAATTTGATGGGAATCCTATGGTAGGAAGTTTACTAGTTTTGTTTGACCACCCTTGTCACCTGGAATATATGGTAGAGAGTCGGGAAGGGCTTTTTACCGTTTGCTTCGCTTAATCAACTAGGATGGGAAACAACTATACCACTCAATTTAATTATGCATTTATGAGATTTAAATTAACATGAACTGGCTAATATGATATTGTAATGGGTGATCTAAGCAGGACTGGTATGTGGATGGGTTGGATGATATGGTGGTTGCTTGCTTTAGATCTAAGGACCGGTTCATGCGAGAATAAGCCAGGACTACAGTGCCACCACGAGGCCAAGTATGGGTGCGGCATAGCTGATTAATTAGGGCTTTGCTAGTGCTGTTTGGACCATTGTGGATGCTCAGGGATGGGGTAGTCGGATTGGGTTTGTTGATGATTGGTGGGACTACCCTAGGATCCGAATGGCTCAAGAGGGGGCCCTTGGTTGAAGATGTGCTCAGTTGGAGGCATCACCACCGGTGAAACCTCAGTGGGGTCTAAATAGGCTAGTAATCCCTTTGTAAAGGCTATTTTGTGATCTCTTGGCCATACACCAAAGGAAGTGTAATTGCCGTAACGGAGGTTCTTCAGTCGCCGACGGGTGATGAAATCACAAACACGTGGGTAAAGTGGTGCAAACTCTGCAGAGTTTAATAAAACTATCATGATAGTCGTGCTCACAGTTATGAGCACCTGGACAACATCCATGATTAGAGGAAACTTAGTATTGAGATGGTATTTGGGATGGTTATGGTTGGTATTATGGTTATGGTTGGTTATGTATTTATTTCTGGTATTGAATATGGTTATTAGCAATGGTGAAATCTGGAATTATTGATGATGGTAGTGAATTCAGACTGGTATGATGATATTACTTATGATTATGATGGGTTTACTTCACATAAATATAATATATTGCTTTTCAAATGTTTTAATGTACTTTTCAGCACTTGGCCATTATTATTGTCGTCATTTGAATCAGCCACATGTCATACTTTCCACACTTGCTGAGTATGACATGTACTCACTCTTGCAAACCCCCCAACAGTTGCAGGTCAGGATTGGGAGTTTAGTGGTGAAAATGCGGAGTTCTAGGCCGTGTCTACCGTCAGCTTTGCCTGTGGTGTTGATTGGAGCTGCGCTATACCCTATTGCTTATGCCGCCTAGCTATTTAGTTTGCTTAATTAGAGTATTTCTGCTGCATTAGTTGAACTTGTCATTAATATTCATTAGAGCTTGTATTCAAGGATATTATGGTTTGTTTAATAAAATTTGGATAATTAATATTGTTCTGTGGTAATTTTCTATATACTATTTTGTGAATGCACTCGTGTATGTGTGTTGAACATCCTGGGCACACATATGCGTTAGCTTGGTTCATTTTTCGGAACTGGGCATCACAGATTGGTATCAGAGCCACAGGTTGACCGTAGGATGCAACCTAGATAGAATGGACACTTTAGAGCACATAGGGGCTCTCAGGAATCGATGTGTTTTTGCTTGGTGTGCTGTTGCTATATATATTGTTTGCTTGTGTGCTTAATAGAGGATTTTGGGATGCCTTAGCATTGCCTTGTCCATGTAGGCTAGTTAGTTGCCTAGTTTCATATCCCTAGATGCATATAGTTGGGGACGTTTTCTAATTCTTACCTATTGCTTTTCTCCAGATGGCGAGGACTCGCAACCAGAGGGATGACAATGATGAGGAGGAGAACAATGGAGTGCCTCAGAACAACATTGGACAAGGATCTACTCAGGGAGCTATCAACATTGAGCAGCTATTGGCTATGCAGAACCAACTCATGCAGACCATGATACAAACTATGAGACAGCTGCAGGCTGGCAATATCAACAATCAGCCCCACATGCCCCCACCGCCACCCCCGCCTCCTCATAACCGGTTGGGAGAGTTTATGAGGACTAGGCCACCGACCTTTGCTCAAGATGCTCACCCTATGGATGCGGATGATTGGCTCAAGTCTGTGGAGAAGAAACTTGCTCTTGTCCAATGCAGTGATCGGGAGAAGGTCTTATTTGCTTCTCATCAACTAGTAGGAGCAGTCGCAGATTGGTGGGATTCATATTGCAATGCTCATGAGAATCAGGAGAGGATCACTTGGGCCGAATTCAAAGAGAGCTTTTGTTCTCATTATGTGCCGAAAGGTGTTATAATTTTGAAGAGGCAAGAATTTGAGAATTTAATGCAAGGAAGATCAAGCGCGAGTGAATATCTCAATAAGTTCACTCAACTCTCAAGGTATGTGCCGGAGGATGTGAGCCGGGATAGCTGGAAGCAATATTTGTTCATGAGAGGCCTCAATAATGAAATTCAAGTGCAATTGCTCAATTGTGACTATGCAAATTTTCAGAAGCTTGTGGACAAAGCAATTGTGGTTGAGAACAAGGTCCGTGAGATGGAACAGGACAACAAGAGGAAGGCGCCATATCAAGGACAACAACAAGGGAGTAATGTGCGCCCTCGCTTTGCGCTGCCCAATGTGCCTTATTACAGCTCTTCTATTCCTGCTCAAAGCCCTGGTTATGCACCACGCCCAACTCAGTTTGTGCAGCAGCGCTCTATTATGCAAGCACCTAGGCCTCCAATGCCTTATGCGCCTTGTGCTAATTTTCCTGCTGCAAGTGTTCAAAACCAAGCTCATCCCAATAATTCTGGTGGAGTTAAGAAGTGTTATACTTGTGGAGAAGCTGGACACATTGCGCATCAATGTCCTAAGTCAGGCCTTGGTCAAGGAAGCAATGCACCAAGGCAAAACCCAAGACCCAATGGAGGACAACCACAAGGGAACCGTGGACAGCAGAATTTTGCTCGTGGCAACATAAACCATGTCTCTACGGAGGATGCTCAACAAGCGGATGACGTGGTCATTGGTATGTTTCTCGCCAACTCCAACCCCGCTACTATGTTATTTTATTCTGGAGCATCACATTCATTCATTGCATCGAAGTATGTTGCCATGTATAGTTTGCCTATCTCTCATATGAAGTTTACTCTATTGGTTAAGTCTTCTGGAGGAGAGATGAGGACAAATATAGTATGCCCAAAAGTAAGCCTTAGAATAAGGGGGGTAGACTTCTCTGCCAACCTCATTGTTTTTGATTCTCAAGGATTGGACATTATATTTGGTATGGACTGGTTGAGGAAGCACAATGGAGTTATTAAGTGTGCCACGAAGATGGTGAAGTTGACCAATGAGGAAGGGATCATCGTAGAATTTGAAGCATCTCAAACCACACCGAAGCAACTGGAGCTGAATCATATGGGCGGTGCCGCAATTGAGGAGATTCCGTTGGTGTATGAATTTTTGGATGTTTTTTCGGACGAGTTGCCAGGTATGCCCCCTGATCGAGACATTGAGTTTGTTATTGACTTAATACCTGGAACTGCACCTATAGCTAAGAGGCCATATAGGATGCCTCCTATGGAATTAGCGGAGCTCAAGAAACAAATTCAAGAGCAACTAGAGAAAGGTTTTATTCGCCCTAGTTCTTCACCTTGGGGAGCGCCCGTTCTATTTGTGGACAAGAAGGATGGAACCCAAAGGATGTCTGTGGATTACCGAGCTCTCAACGAGGTAACAATCAAGAACAAGTACACCTTGCCACGCATAGAAGACTTGTTTGATCAGATGAAGGGTGCTTGTGTCTTCTCTAAGATTGATTTGAGGTTGGGATACTTTCAAATGAAGATTAGACCATCGGACATACCCAAGACAGCTTTTAGGATGCGGTATGGATCTTATGAGTACACCGTGATGTCTTTTGGATTGACAAATGCGCCTACCTACTTTATGTACCTTATGAATAAGGTCTTCATGGAGTACTTGGATAGATTTGTCATGGTGTTTATTGATGACATTATGATCTACTTGAAGGATGAGAAGGAACATGAGGAACACTTGAGGCTTACATTGCAGAATTGAGGGAGCATCAATTGTATGCCAAGTTCAACAAGTGTCAGTTTTGGTTGAAAGAGGTGTCGTTTCTGGGTCATATAATTTCAGGAGGAGTATCGGTTGACTCCGGAAAAGTGAGGGACGTGTTGACGTGGGAACCGCCGCAAAACGTCAAGGAAATAAGGAGTTTTCTTGGGATGGCTGGATATTACCGTAGATTCATCAAGGACTTTTCCAAGATAGCCAAGCAAATGACGGAGTTGCTGATGAAGGGAAAGGCTTTCCAATGGACTCAAGTTTGTCAAACCAGTTTTGAGGTGTTGAAGAGGAGGTTGACAACAGCCCCAGTTTTGGTACTGCCGGATGTGAGCAAGAGTTTTGATATTTATTGCGACGCATCGAGATAAGGACTTGGATGTGTATTGATGCAAGAAGGTCATGTGTCGCCTATGCATCAAGACAATTGAAGAAACATGAGCAGAATTACCCCACGCATGATTTGGAACTCGCGGTCGTGGTACACACATTGAAGATTTGGAGGCACTATATTCTTGGACATAGGTGTGAAATTTATACAGATCAAAAGAGTTTGAAGTTTTTTTTCACACAAACGGATCTGAACTTGAGGCAACAAAGATGGTTGGAGCTCATCAAAGATTATGATTTGGGGATCAACTATCATCCGGGAGAAGCCAATGTAGTGGTCGATGCTTTGAGTCGAAAGGGAGTAAGTCATCAACTCACAGTTTGAGAGTTACCATCCAAGTTATGTAAGGAGTTTGAAAGGTTGAACCTCGGATTTGTAAATGAGATGGAGATGATGGAGTTAAACCCAACCCTGGAGCAAGAAATTCGAGAAGCACAGGCCGTGGATGAAGAGATCAAGGAAATCAAGGAAAGGACCGAAGAAGGGAGAGAATTCAGATTTGAAGAAGACGAACATGGTACCTTATGGCTTGGAAAGAGAATCGTTGTGCCTAATGTGAAGCATATTCGGGAGATGATATTAAAAGAGGCACATGACTCACCTTACTCAATTCACCCTGGTTGTACAAAGATGTACAAAGACTTGAAGACTAGCTATTGGTTGGATAGCATGAAGAAGGACATAGCTGAATATGTGACATTGTGTGAAGTGTGTCAACGAGTCAAGGCGGAACATCAAAGGCCAGCTGGATTATTGCAACCATTGAAGATCCCGGAATGGAAGTGGAAAGAAATCGGTATGGACTTCATAGTTGGGTTACCACATACTCAGTACGGGTACGACTCAATTTGGGTAATTGTGGATCGCTTAACCAAGTCAGCTCATTTTGTCCCTGTGAAGACCAAATATACAGCTGCACGATTGGCCGAAATATACATGGAGCATATTGTGTGTCAACATGGAGTCCCTAAGAAGATAGTCTCGGATAGAGGTTCTCAATTTACCTCCAGATTTTGGCAAAAATTGCATGAAGCTTTGGAAACGAGGTTGAATTTTAGTTCAGCATATCATCCTCAAACGGATGGACAAACCGAGAGGACCAATCAAATTTTGGAGGACATGTTAAGAGCTTGTGCTTTGAAGCATGGGAAAAGTTGGGACAAAAGCTTGCCATACGTGAAATTTTCATATAACAATAGTTACCAAGCAAGCTTGAAAATGTCACCGTATGAAGCGCTTTATGGGAGGAAGTTTAGGACACCTTTATTCTGGAATGAGGCGGGAGAAACTCAAGTATTTGGTCCAGATGTGTTGCAAGAAGCCGAAAAGCAAGTCCAAATAATTCGTAAAAACTTGAGGGCTGCCCAATCAAGGCAAAAAGGCTATGCGGACAATAGGAGAAGGAAATTAGCCTTTGAAATAGGAGATTTTGTTTACCTCAAGGTGTCACCAATGAGAGGTCATAAGAGGTTTAACATAAGGGGCAATCTCACACCTCATTATATTGGACCATTCAAGATTTTGGACAAAAGAGGAGAAGTAGCGTATAAGTTGGAGATGCCAGCTCATCTTTCGGATGTCCATGATGTCTTTCATGTTTCCCAGCTCAAGAAGTGTTCGAGAGTACCGAAAGAACAAGTGCCAATGGAAGGATTGGAACTAGAGGAAGATTTGACTTATGCCGAACAACCAGTTAAGATCTTGGAAACCAAGGAGAGATTCACAAGGAACAAGGTGATTCGATGGTGTAAAGTTCAATGGAAGCACCACACAAAAAAAGAAGCGACGTGGGAATTGGAGGATGATCTCAAGAAGGAATTTCCCTATCTCTTCTCTTCCGCGTTGAATCTCGAGGGCGAGATTCATTTTAAGGTGGGTAGGTTTGTAACATCCTCATTTTCATGCATCATGCCCTACATACATTCATATACATGTTTATCATTAACCCACAACAAGAGGAACAAGTTTAAAATTTATTTGGAACATTTAAAATTGATTTGGAACAAAACCGCACTTAAAATGCAGGAAAGTGCGGACTAGTCCGATTTTACTGAGGACTAGTACGATTTCTCCCTAACTAAAAACGGACTTGTCCGTTTTTGCTGCGGACTAGTCCGATTTTGCCTCTGGAAACTTTCGGACTTGTCTGATTTTGTGCAGAATAGTCTGATATTACAAGAATCCTTGAAAAATTGCTAAGTCCCTGGACTTTTCCGGACTAGTCCAGTGTTCCAGCGGACTGTTCCGTTTTCCTCTCTGACTAAAGTCGGACTTGTCCGATTTTAGGCTAGACTTGTCCGATTTTCCCTCTGGACAACTTCGAACTAGTCTGGTCCTTTCCGGACTTGTCCGATATTTTGTGACTCCGAATTGATCTTTTGTTTTATGACCCTTTTCTTGGGTTTCACGTTAAGTGGGCCTAGGGATGTCGTGCCTAACTCTTTTAGAGCCCATGTGGGACTCTAAACCAGCCTCAACTCCTCTCAAACTCGAAATCCATCTAACCCTAGCCTCCACCTCTATATAAACAACCCCACCCCTTGGCTTGACATCTATTTGCCACTTTTCCACCCCACCCAAACCCTAGTTCGTGGAGAGCCACCATCAAGGAGGGAGGAGAAGATCCCAAGCAAGATGAAGAAGTGGAGGAAACGAAAGAGGATCAAGATCTCCACCAAGTTTTTGTTCTTCGTCACCAATTCATCTCCAAGTTCATCACCAACCCTAGATCATCAAGATCCAAGTGTTACCTCAGAGTTTCTTGATTCATTGGAGTTCTAAACACCTGGTATACGTTCTATTATCTTTTCCTTATGTAAATTTGACCCCTAATCTCCATGTTTACGTCGATCTAGAAAACCCTAATCTGCTAATCTCGCAAAGCGTGGACTTGTCCGGTCCCTAGCGGACTAGTCCGATCTTCCTGGTTAAATTGGGTTGAATTGATTCTAAAGTTTGATCTAATCACATCCAAACCTGTATAAACTTGTTAAAAGCTATTAGAACTAGTTAGTGATCATTAAAAGCAATCAATTAACAAGTTCTACCTTGCATTTGCATTAATCAAGCATGTCATGTCATATTGAGTAATATTTGTGCACTCTTTGATTGTGTTTCTTGTCTTGTATGTTTATTGTGTGGATTAGATGGATTTGCGCTAGAAAGTGCCACGGAGGATCTACAGCACCAAGAGTTTGAAGGCTTTGACCCTAATCAATAGCAAGAGCAAGGCATGTGTCCTTGAAGCATATTGATCTTGTTTTTAAATTAAATGTTTTGTTTGCAAATTGCATGCTTGTATCAGTTTGATGGGAATCCTATGGTAGGAAGTTTACTAGTTTTGTTTGACCACCCTTGTCACCTGGAATATATGGTAGAGAGTCGGGAAGGGCTTTTTACCGTTTGCTTCGCTTAATCAATTGGGAAGAGAAAGAACTATACCACTCAATTTAATTATGCATTTATGAGATTTTGATTAACATGAAGTGGTTAATATGATATGGTAATGGGTGATCTAAGCAAGCCTGGTATGTGGATGGGTTGGATGATATGGTGGTTGCTTGCTTTAGATCTAAAGACCGGTTCATGTGAGAATAAGCCAGGACTACAGTGCCACCACGAGGCCATGTATGGGTGCGGCGTAGCTGATTAATTAGGGCTTTGCTAGTGCTGTTTGGACCATTGTGGATGCTCGGGGAAGGGGTAGTCAGCCTGGGTTTGTTGATGATTGGTGGGACTACCCTGGGATCCGAATGGCTCAAGAGGGGGCCCTTGGTTGAAGATGTGCTCAGTTGGAGGCATCGCCACCGGTGAAACCTCAGTGGGGTCTAAATAGGCTAGTAATCCTTTTGTAAAGGCTATTTTGTGATATCTTGGCCATACACCAAAGGAAGTGTAATTGGCGTAAGGGAGGTTCTTTAGTCGCTGACGGGTGATGAAATCACAAACACGTGGGTAAAGTGGTGCAAACTCTGTAGAGTCTAATAAAACTATCATGATAGCCGTGCTCCCGGTTATGAGCACTTGGATAACTTTCATGATTAGAGGAAACTTAGTATTGGGATGGTATTTGGGATGGTTATGGTTGTTATTATGGTTATGTTTGGTTATAGATTTATTTCTGGTATTGAATATGGTTATTGGCAATGGTGAAATCTGGAATTATTGATGATGGTAGTGAATTCAGACTGGTATTATGATATTACTTATGATTATGATGGGTTTACTTCACATACATATAATATATCGCTTTTCAAATGTTTTAATGTACTTTTCAACACTTAGCCATTATTATTGTCATCATTTGAATCAACCACATGTCGTACTTTCCACACTTGTTGAGTACGACATGTACTCACTCTTGCAATTCCCCCCCCCCCCTAACAGTTGCAGGTCAGGATTGGGAGTTTAATGATGATAATGCGGAGTTTTAGGCCGTGTCTACCGTCAGCTTTGCCTGTGGTGTTGATTGGAGCTGCGCTATACCCTATTGCTTATGCTACCTAGCTGTTTAGTTTGCTTAATTAGAGTATTTCTGCTGCATTAGTTGAACTTGTCATTAATATTCATTAGAGCTTGTATTCGAGGATAATATGCTTTGTTTAATAAAATTTGGTTAATTAATCTTGTTCTGTGGTAATTTTCTGTATACTCTTTTGTGAATGCACTCGTGTATGTGTGTTGAACATCCTGGGCACACATATGCGTTAGCTTGGTTCATTTTTCGGAACCGAGCGTCACAGGACTTGTCCTCATATCCACTTAGGGTTTCACATGTCTGGACAAGTTCGATGTCTATCAGACTAGTCCGAAGATTTCCAGAAGCAAAATCGGACAAGTCCGCTCCTAGTCGGACTAGTCCGAATATTTCGGGACACTTAGGGTTTGCTACACATAGCACACCAGACTAGTCCGGTGACCACCACGGACTAGTCCGATCTTTCTAAACCCTAACGGTTACTTTTAGAAACCCATATATATAGAGGTGCAGGGCCAAATTTCATAACACTCGACCCCCTGCGCCGTCACACCTCCCAAGAGCATCAAAAACACATCTCTCCACGAATTCAAAAGCCAGAAAGATCAATCCCTTGTGGATACACTTTGGAACATTGGAGAAACATGATTCATCACTCTTGAGCTCTTGGTTTGATCCCTTAACACACTCCTGTGATTTTCATTGTAATCTTTTGAGTGTGTTCTCGGTGGTGTTGCTTGTTGTAATCTAGGGGAGCCCTCAACCTGTGAGAAGCCCCCTTGAATTTGGTTATTTACCCTTTGTGATAAGAGAAGAGGATTGTCCTTCGTGGCGATCCGACGAGGGTAGGGTTGGAGAAGACCCGGTCCTTTTGTGGACTCCTCAACGTGGATGTAGGTTGCCTCTGTGGGAACCGGACCACGGGATAAATCGCTTGTATTCTTGCTTTGTGTTCATTGTTCTTATACATCTCATCAATCTAGGATTTCAATCATTCTTGCTTACTTTATGTTGAATCGTTAAATATAAGATTGAATTGTGATATGCCCTAGTCCATAATCGTGCAACACTTCAATTAAAAGTATATTTCCGCTGCATACATCCTAGAATTAAATTAATCGATCAAACTTGATTAACCTAGTCGGTACACACCGGACTAGTCCGATACCCCGAGTTTTGATGTGCTTGTTAAGTGTTGCAGGTTCCAACAAAATTTCAAAAGGCCTATTCACCCCCCCCCCCCTCTAGGCACATTCAACACACTTATATAGGATCGTAGGATCGAAGAGCACGTGTAAAGCTACCAGAGGGGGGGGGGTGAATGGTAGATTAAAACTTTTCAGCGGAAGCAACGAAAACACCCCTCGGCAGAAAACCGATCTGTTAAAGAAACCGTGTGTGCGACTAATCTAAACGTGTTCAACTGTGACAAAACTTGTATAGATTGTAGAGAATCAAGTCACGAAGACGTCACAACAAGAATCACGAAAATTATTTGAGAGAAACTCAAGTTACAATCGAAATATCGAACAAAGGTCAATCTGTCCTACCCAAGAAAAACAGTTCTGAAACACTGCAAATAAACTCGTGTACATTAGAAACCACAAATCCAATGACCGTGAAATTTTCACAGATGATAGAAAATTAAGTTGTGAAGATAAAACAAAAAGAATCACATCAATCGGATCTGTAAAATATGGGTTATGATAAAACCACCGAAGAAAGGTAGTGTTGTGCAGAAACTCGATGAGAAAAACTTGTTTGAAACAAGTCGGACGAACAAGGCACAAATGTTCCTTTCAACTACAAATTTTATTCAATAGAACACAAGAGGAACAGCCCAAAAGTCGTACACCACGAGCTCTGGCCTCTCTTGCTTATATAACCAGCCCTTAGGCCAACCCAAACCTAACTAGGACTCTAATCCTACTCAATTCACAAATTGAAACTTTCCATAACTGCTCAAGACTCTTCTATACGCAGATAGAAGCAATCTTAAGACTTCAAAACACCTTATGAATGTATCCCACATTCCTAAAACAACTCAAATTCGTGACCCACACAAAATCCTATCATAACCAACTCAAAACATTCCATATTTGAGTCAAACGACTCAGCCGCAACCTGAGTCCATAACCTAGTCGGTTGGACCATCCCGACCAATTTTTTACATTCACATCTCTTCATCACGCCTCGAAACAATGTAGACACGTCCATGCACTCCTTGCACATGTTCCAACATCTTCCAACGACATCCACAATACCTTCATATGCAATGTTTTTGATCCAAACATGCTGCACGACCTCTCGATCAACTCAACCACAATTCCTCCCGAACTTGGTTATTGAACCTCATCTTCTCCCTAAGACTAGTTCAATGGATCTCGTCACCAGCCATGTCTTGAACTCAAGCAACACCTGCACATGAATAAACAATCAATACTTCCAAGCACAAGTCCTCGATTTGACTCTCGTTAGTTCCGAAACCACAACACCTTAAGTGAGCACCTCACGTAAGCATGTTGCAAACCAAAGCAAAAGGATATCAGTCATAACCACCAAAACACATCAAAAACTTAGTAAAAGAATACTAAGCAAACTTCCAATAATCCAAAAAGCAAGTTTGAAACATTGCAAGTTAAAAGCAGAACCACTGCAATCAAGCTCCGAACCTTGCCAAAGCTAATCGAACCTTGAATCGGAGCTTACCAAAGCTAGCAGGACCTAGCGCCGGAACTTACCAAAGCTTGTTGGACCTAGTGCTGGAGCTAACCAAAGCTAGTCGTACCTAGCGCCGGAGCTAACCAAAGCTAGTCGAACCAAGCGTCGGACCTTGCAGGAGCTCATACCTAAAGTCGGACCTTGTTAAAAAGGTGTTTTGTTAGTATTCAAAACTTTTATTGTCAAAACCAATGTATTCAACACACATAGATCTCACAATCTCCCCCTTGGTGAATGCATTGACAACACCATTTAAAATCCGAAGATTGGCTTATTCACATGAAAAGTTTTGAAAAACAATTTCTCCCCCTTTTTGAAAATCAAATGAGATAGAAATAAATTTCTCCCCCTATACATATTTCTCCCCTTGCATACTTCTCCCCCTTTGACAATGTATTCAGCAAGGTACACAAGAGAAATTTTAATTTGTTATGAGCACATTATAACATATATATATATATATATATATATATATATATATATATATATATATATATATATATATATATATATAACAAAGCTCATCCAAGTCATACTATCAAGTAACTTACGCTATCACAACAATGAGATACATAAAGTAGTGTAAGCCATGCTAGAGATCAAATGTAATTTTCAATTCAAGCAAGTCATGATCTCACAAACTTAACTATTTCAAAACCTGAAAGCATGACACTTGTTGCTGCATTTTATTATTTTTCAAACACAAATTTTGATCATATGATATTTGCAAGAGATTATATGCGCATCTGCCTTATTCTAACCAACCAAGCCAAGCCTATGTCATTTGACAATCAGAAGCCTAAGGACATGGTTTTAGTCATACACAACTTCTTCCAAGTTCATATACAAGTGCAATGATAAGCCATCTCAAAATAAGAAGTGCGATGCATGCATATTCTCTTGATCTTTTCTTAATTTATATTTGTTCATAAAACTCAACATGTGAGTGGATTACTTGATTAATTCATGATGATTAAAAGCACTTGTGATCATGCAACAAGTTCAAAACAGTAAGAAAGTTCGATCATGACCAGATTTAGTGTAAGTAATTATTCCAATTACTAGTCATGGCAAAAACTATAAAATGTATAATATGAGTAATGTAGTAAGAACTTTCAGCATGTAAAAGGATTCACAAAGTCACATATGTATGAAATACTATGCTCATATTATTTTAAGTTCAGATTCACACATAGACTTCCCAAGTTTCAGAACTCTCCCTTATTTTAAGCCATGAGGATGCATAACCCTTATTTCACTACGAATGTAACAAAAACGACTGAAATCCAAAGGTTTTGTGAAAATGTCAGCCCATTGTTGTTCGGTATCTACATGATCAAGCATAATGTTTCCTTTTTCAACATTATCACGGAGAAAGTGATACCTAAAATCAATGTGCTTAGTTCTAGAATGTTGCACAGGGTTTTTAGCAATGCAAATGGCACTAGTGTTATCACAAAACAGTGGAACACTATCTAGATCAACCCCATAGTCCTTAAGTGTTTGAACAATCCAAAGAATTTGTGAGCAAGCACTAGCAGCAGCTACATATTTAGATTCGGCTGTGGATTGTGCAACTGAACTTTGTTTTCTAGAGGACCAAGCAACAAGTGAATTACCAAGAAAATGACAAGCACCAGAAGTACTTTTCCTATCAATCCTACAACCCCCAAAATCAGCATACGAAAAAGCTTTCAAAGTAACAGTTGAGGAAGAAGGAAGAAAAATGCCAAATTCTTGAGTTTCATGTAAGTACCTGAGAATCCTTTTGACGGCTTGACGATGTGAAGCACGTGGGGAAGCTTGAGACCATGCACAAGGACATACGCTGAATTGTATATCTGGTCTTGATGCTGTGAGGTACAAAACTGATCTGATCATGCTTCTATATTCTTTTTGATCCACGGGTTCACCGTTTTCATCAAGTTCAAGTGTCATTGCTATTCCCATTGGTGTCCAAAGAGGCTTGATTTTGTCCATGTTGAAGTGCTTAAGAAGGTCTCTTGTATACTTCATTTGATGCACAAAGGTTCCCTCCTTAGTTTGCCTGATTTGCAGCCACAAAAAGTATGTGAGTTCTCCCATCATACTCATCTCTAATTCTGAATTCATCATAGCTGAAAACTTGGACATAAGATCATGAGAAGCACAACCAAAGATAATATCATCCACATACACTTGAACGAATAATGAGTCATTGCCATGCTTAAGCACAAAAAGAGTTTTATCAACCTTGCCCAGGGTAAACCCCTTTTCAAGTAAGAATGTTTTTAACCTACCATACCATGCTCTAGGGGCTTGTTTGAGACCGTACAAGACTTTGGATAGTTTGACAACATGATAGGAAAATCTGGATTTTCAAAACCTGTTGGTTGCTTGACATAAACCTCCCCATCTATATAGGCATTAAGAAAAGCACTTTTAACATCCATTTGATATTACTTGAAACCTTTAGATGCCGAAAAATCTAATAAAATTCTTTTGGCTTCTAATCTAGCAACAAGAGCAAAAGTTTCATCAAAATCTAGACCTTCAATTTGTGTGAAACCTTGAGCAACCAATCTAGCCTTATTCCTAATCACAGCCCCATCCTCACTTTTTTTATTTTTAAACACCCATTTAGTTCCAATCAAAGTGTGATCTTGAGGTGGAGGTACAAGTTTCCAAACATTATTTCTTTTCAAATTTTCTAACTCTTCTTGCATGGAAATAATCTAGGATTCATTAGTGAGTGCGTGTGATATATCTTTGGGTTCAGAAGAAGCAACAAAAGCAGAATGAGCATGATAATTGGGGTCGGAAAACCTGGATCTTGTAACTCATTCATGCAAGCTTCCAATTATTTGTTACGGGGGATGATTCTTGTAAATCCATAGGGGAACAGATATCTCACAAGCTTCTTCTTCATTAGGTTCATCGCTAATTGATGAGCTTGTGGCTTGTGGACGATCAGGACCAGCAGAGATAGTAGTCGGAGCTTGTTCAAAGTTCGGAGCTGGACACGTGTCAGCTTCGGAACTATTAGGCAATATCACCGACTCTTCTTCTTTTTCTTCAAAAATACCCTCCCCCTGAGGATATGGATCTGGACCTGCAATGTTTGAGCTAGTACGTGAGCTAGCTTCATCAGAAGACACCTCACATCCACAATTTTGTTAGTGTCAAGTAAAAGCACACGGTAGCCTCTCGTATGAGACAGAAAACCAAGAAACATGCCATCAATGGATCTAGGTTCAAATTTATCAATATTACCATGTTTCTTAACAAAGAATTTGCAACCAAAGATCTAAAAGTGTGTAACACTAGGCCTATGTCCAAACCGGAGCTCATATGGTGTTTTACCTAGCTTAGCGCGCAAGAAAACACGATTTGAGACATAACAAGCGGTTGCAATCGCATCAGCCCAAAATTTCCTAGGAGTTTGATATTCATCAAGCATAGTCCTAGCAATTTAAACTAAGGTTCAGTTCTTTCTTTCTACAACACCGTTTTGTTGAGGTACATATGGTGAAGAAAATTGATGATCTATTCTATTTTTAGCACAAAAGTGATCAAAAGATTGATTTTTAAATTCGGTTCCGTTATCACTTCTAATTGCTTTTAAAGATCCTGGGTGATCAATTGATAATTTCAGAAATAAAGTTCTAAAGTGACTAAAAGCTTCATTCTTATATGTCATAAAGTAAACCCAAGAGACTCTAGAATAATCATCAACAATCACAAGAACATACCATTTACCTCCGAAGGATTGAACACGTGAAGGTCCTACGGTATCAAGGTGCAAAAGTTGACACGGTTCAGTTGTCATGATCATTGTGAGAGGTGTATGTGAACCTGCAACCATCTTAGCATGTCTACAAGAAGAGCATACAATACTTTGTCCCCTTTAAGCTTAGGAAGCCCACATATGCGATCATAAGCACTAACACGGGTTAGATGATCAAATCCTATGTGACCAAGTCTATGATGCCAAAAGTATAAGTCCTTTGAATCATTAGCAACTAGACACCTGTGCTTAGAGGAAGACATATCAAAATCAGCTTTAAAAACTCTTCCAAACCGAGATATGTTAAAAATAAGATCACCATTTGAATTTACAACTTTGCATCAATTTTTAGTGAAAGTAATTTCTAGATTTTCATCTAGCAGTTGTGAAACATAAAGATAGTTGTATTTAAAATTTTTAACAAGTTTCACATCCTTCAAAGTGTAGTCATCATTTACTCTAACCTAAACCTTAGCAATTATAGGAGTTGAAGAATTATCATCAAAAGTAACATTCTCTACACGTGACACAAAAGAGAGGGAGGAGAACCATTCTTTGTTACCGGTCATGTGGCGTGAGCAACCTGAATCCACAATCCAAATGTTCTCCTTCCTCAAGCGTGTAACCTACATAGAAGCACAATACGTCGATGACTCAATACTCGGGTTAGTCAAAAGGCATTTAGGAATCTAGTAATGAGTCACACGATGTGCAGCAGGAAAAACACGCGAAAGCTGAGATACAATAGCAGGTTTATGAGTCAAAGTTTGAGATTTTTTGTTCTTAACTACTGACCTATAAGGTGTTACTTGTGTAGCACAAAAATCAGTAGCTCCGAAGGCAAAAACAGAAGGTCCAGAGGTAAAATTCGAATGTTTTTGACTCATAACAGCAGGTTGCATGTTCTTGACATTCGGTTTAGTATGTGCAACAAATTTTGCATGACAGTTATATGATCTAGCTTGTATTCTTTCCTTTTTATGTTGTTTAGCCAGTCCATAACAAAAATCTATGCCATGAACATATCTACCACAATAGGTACAATGAAATTTAACTTTGTGTTCATGTCTAGATGAGCATGCAGTATGTTTATTTGAACCTGAACGTGACAACACTCCCACAGATTTAAAAACCACCTCTTTTGGTTTAGGAAATTTTTTAATCAAACCACTTCCTAATGACTTTACAATTTTAGGTGGATGTGCTTTAGCATGAGCATGAGAATGAAAACCTAAACCAGTTTTATCATTGCAAGATTTGGATGAATTCAGTAGCAAGTTTAGATTTTTGTTCCCAATACAAAACTGCTCTAGTGTCCTATTCATGTCATCAAGTTTCTTACATAATTCTAGGTATTTTTCACATGAATTTTTTCCTTTTAATTTGCAATTAGAACAATATTTAACTTCATGAGCACGTAAAGCATTGTTGAGTATTGAAATTTCATTCATAGCATCTTTTAGTTTCTTTTCAAGATCATTACAGGTAGAACAATGCAAATCAATTGTAGAACAAGAAGCATCTTTTAAGTTTCTATCATTAAGTGCTGCAAGATTTTTGTTCTTTTCAATCTCTAACTCAAGTTTATCAAGAGTGAAGGAGTATGCACTTCTTAAGGAGGACAATTGTTCATATATTAAATCGCATGAGGAACAAGAATCATCACTAGGAATCAAGGTTTTCAAACGATTAATTTCAGATTCTAGTAACTCAATTTTAATAGCATTGTCCCTAAGCTATTTGTCCTTTCTCTTAACAATAACAGTGGCACGAGAAATAGCATCACACATTTCTTCGCAAGTAGGACATACCTCTTCATTGTTGCTGTTGTGTTCTGCCTCCTCCATACTTGATCTTGACTTGCCCACTGAGTGTGGCCTAGAGGGGGGGTGAATAGGACTATTTTAATTTTAGTCGGAACCTTCAACACTCAACAACTTGATCAAATACCGAAAAATTGGACTAGTTCGGTAGTGTGTGGACTAGTCTGGTGCTTGCGGACTAGATCGATCATGTTTGATTGATGATCTCGATCCAAGTACTCTACACAGCGGAAATTAAGATGTAACTAGATTATGTTGCTTCAATTAAACTGAGGATAGCACAAGGTAACCTTAGTTTCAAGTTTTGACGTAATTTGACTAAGATCAATTAAACCCTAGATGCAATGAATAATAAACACAAAGTGAAGACACAAGATTTTTATCCCGTGGTTTGGTTCCCACGAAGGCAACCTACATCCACATTGAGGAGCCCACGAAAGGATCGGGTCTTCACCAACCCTACCCTCGTCGAATCGCCACGGAGGCTGATTCTCTTCCACTAATCACAAAGGGGTAAGAATAACCGTGTTCAAGGGGCCTTCTCAAAAGTTGAGGGCTCCCCAAGATTTACAACTGAAGACACCACCAACACACTCGAATTATATGCTATAAAGAACAAGAGTGTGCAAGAGAATCAAACCCAAGAGCTCAAAACTTGAAGAATTGTGTCTCTCCTTTTATCTAACGTTAATCTCAAGGATTTGATCTTTCTTGCGTTGGATTGTGTGGAGAGACGTGTTTTCTAGGCTCTTGGAAGGTGTGACGGCGCAGGAGGTCGAGAGAGTTCATAGTTGGGCCGTGCACCTCTATTTATACTAGGGTTTCCAAGGGTTACCGTTAGGGTTTTCAAAGTCCGGACTTGTCCGTGGTGGACTCCGGACTAGTCTGGTGTCCGGCATGTGGGAAACCCTAAGTTTCCTGAATTATCAGACTTGTCCGACCAGGGGCAGGCTAATCCATTTTTGTCTCTAGAAATGTTCGGACTAGTCCGGCACATATCGGACTAGTCCTTTGTGGTGAAACCCTTAGTTAATTGGGGACAATTCCGCACTTGGAGGACTTGTCCGATTTTAGTAAGATTTTTCAGACTAATTCAGACAAATATCAGACTTGTTCGATTTGGGTCAGAAGGATATCGGACTAGTCCGTGGTGGTATCAGACTTATCCGATTTTGTGCAAAAGTGTGAAGTGTTGAGGACTAGTCCGCATTGGAGAGGACCAATCCGATCTTAGTCAGAAAGATATCGGACTAGTCCGTGGTGATATCGAACTAGTCCGGTCAGTGTAAACTGTACTGTGTGTGCAGACAAGTCCGCACTGGGAGGACTTGTCCCATTTTGATCATAGATATATTAGACTAGTCCGGGGTATATCGAACTAGTCTGGACCTGTATGAATTTGTGCACTGAGAGTGATTAAAATTAGCTTGAGCTCTTGGGGTGTGTTTCTCCAACACACTCCATACACATAGAGTATCATAATCATTTCTTGAGATCCTTTCAACTTGATTTCTCACTCTCCCTTCTTTTTGCGCTTTCTTCATGATTTCATCAAAACCTGCGCTCATCCTAACAATTTAGTTAGGATCTCGTTTGCTTGTCATAAATCAACAAAAACCCACAAGGGATGCCTAGATGCACTTCCAGTCTCCCCCTTTTTGGTGATTGATGACAACCAATTGAGATTTCACAAATGATTAAAAATGCAGAATTTTCATAAAGTGTGAACATATGAGTTTGGAACAAATTAAGCAATGAAAACATGAGGCATATGTGCACTCTTTATGGTGGGGTGCAAAACTAAGTGTGTGTGAGCAATAATTGTGATGAGAATGAAACAATTGACATAATTATCTCAACATCAAGCATATATGTCAATTTCATAGCATAAGCACATATAATAGCAAATCATCATCACAGATTACATAAATATGACTTAGAGGAATAAGCATAGTCATAGCACCACATCACATGTCCAATAGCATCAGATATCATTAAAGTTTTACAACCTAAAAGAAACACAAATTGAGCTCTCCTCGCAACCTACAACTACACTTAGTGACTCTCCCTCAATCTCTCTCCCCCTTTGGCATCAAGACACCAAAAAGAAGGAGAGGAGGGATCTAGTGCCTTCATTCCCCGCTGTCGGTCCTCTCCTCACCTTCATCTTCATCTTCAGGCTGTGGAGGAGGAGGAGGAACGGATCCACTCGAAGTGCCTCCAACGCCAAAGTAGGCAAGTTCAGAAGGTCAGAGTGGTGGAAGCTCGGTGAAGTCGAAGGCAGAGTCATCAGAGATAACTGGAGATCCAATAGGCTATCTCCATCCTTTGACAAATGTTCTTGATATTTTCTTTGACATACTTCAAGTCTGCATTCCTTGCCTTGTTCTGCTTGTGGAGCTTCACTTCAGCTTTCTTGCAGGAGCAAAAAATGGTGGCCGAGTACTTCAAGATTCTACTAGCATACCCTTCTTGAGGAGGGGCCCTAGTGGCGGGAGCAGTCCTCGCATCTCCTTGAGCTCTCCTTGGAGCCTCTTCACTAGACAATAGAGATAGCTAGGGTAGGCTTCTGAGGCCTCAGGGAAGTGTGCTCCACATCCTTAACGAACTCAATTCCTGCGACCTTCTCAATCATGAACATGAGGTAAGGTGCATAGCCACAGGAGCAGTTCGGTGTGTAGGAGATGTTCACCATGTCATTCCAAATGTAGTCAAAAACATCAAACTTCTTGCTTCCGCTTATCACCTTCATCAGTGTCCTTAAGTTGCCTTGGACACGTCCTTCATCTCCGTCTTTCGGAGCTATTGTCTTCCAACAGACTCTGTTGAGAACCATGAAGAGGGGCTTCAAGTTCTTGATCGATGGAGGGTTGTACTTCAGGCTAGTATCATAAAGGAACTCCATCTTATCCTTCCCCAAGACACAAATGTTGTGGATAGTTAGCTCATTGTTGCCAGTGTCTTCTAGATGAAGCAGTCTTGCAAAGTCATCATAAGTAATAGTGTACTTGGATCCATGCGTCATCCAAGTTATCCTCTCCTCTTCATCACAGGCAAAATAGCATGTGGCTTAGAATTGAGCAATGATTTCATTGTTCCAGTTGTACCTGAAGGCAAATAGGTCGTTTAGTACATGCCTTGCTTCAGCCTCCACTACTTCATCAAAAGCACTACAGCTCTTTCTTTCAAAATGATTGCAGTCAATCCACTGGTCGCGGACAACTGGAGTCTTCATTGTGAGGTACACAGAGCTATAGAAGTCTGCGTGAAAGTTGCTCCAAAATCTAGCATCGGCTGCCTTCTTGGATCTGCTATAACAATCCACATTTCTGAGCTTGGAAGCCGTATCGCTTCCCTTGCCATTGAACCTGTCTTTAGAGGGGTCCCTGTTCCCCTGTCTTGGTGCATTCATCTTGAGAGGGCCGATCAGGCCCAAGGAAATTCCTTTTCTCTTGCCCTTAGCATGGCGAGGAGCTGCCGAGCTAGAGCCAGCTGCATCCTTGGCTTTGGACACAGGCTTCTTGGCTAGAACCTTGCGCCACACTTGAGGTGGAGAAGGTGCCGGCTCGGAGGGACGCTCTTGGTGCTTCTTCCCTTGGCCCGTCGAGGATCGAAGCAAGGAGTCTTGGTCCATCTTGTCCTCATAATCGGAAATTTCATCATTGGAGCTCGACATTGTCCTGAGAAGGGATTATACAATGTATGGATGAGAATTGATGGCAAGGAAGTGCATTGAGTAGTTGGAAATCAGGGTTGAGTTCAGTTTAAAATCGGACTTGTTCGGTGTTGAGGTACGGACTAGTCTGGGGGGACTGGACTTGTCCGTACATGGACCGAACTAGTCCGATGTTCATCACCTCAAACCCTAACCAGACGATCAATGGTGATTCCATTGCAAAAATAGCTTAAGATAGATGTAATACAGCAAGGGGGCATGTATGAGCTGGAAGAAACTAAGAAATCGAAGTTTCTAGGGTTTAGGAGTAAATTTACCAAAATTCTTCGATTCTTGACGATGGAGGGGTTGTACGAGTGGACAAGTCTGTGGTCTTCAATCCCCTCGCAATGGAGATCATTTTCCACGGAAGGGTGAAGGGATTTGGTGGAGAACTCGCCAAGTCACTTTGGGGGCGCTCGAGTGAAGAGAGAATGTGATATGAGTTGTGAGGATGAAGGATATTAGGTTTTGGTGGCACCTAGGGTTATGGAGTCGAAAAATCGGACTTGTCCGGGGTATACCAGACTAGTCCGGACTACCGGACTCTCTGCGGACTATTCTGCAGTGTGCGGACTAGTCTGTGGTCACCAGAATAGAATCAATTATCCCATTCGTATATATTCGAAGGTGCTTAGATAGAAAGTAGGGGGGAGGGTAAAACAATCAAATAATCTTGATGAATATGATCAGTAAACATACAACAATCAATCAACGATCGTAATTCACCAAGATCGAGTAATTGAAATAGTTTTTCGGAGAAAATTGAGGGAGATGATTTTCATAACACAATCAATGGATTTTGAATAAGCCATACAGGTATGCAAGTTTTCAAGCCACGTTTCAAGCATCAAGGATATTCAGTTCATTTCGGAGCTCACAAAAACGCTTTTCATCAAGTGTCTTGATAAAGATATCGGCTAGTTGTTTCTCGGTGTTGACATGGGAAATGGCTATGTCTCCTTTCATTGAGTGGTCTCTCAAAAACTGATGCCGTACGTCTATGTGCTTGGTCCTAGAGTGCTTAACGTGATTATGGACAATTTTAATGGCACTCCCATTATCACAAAGGAGTGGAATACGACTCATATTGTAACCGTAATCCCTTAGAGTTTGCCGCATCCAAAGGAGTTATGCACAACAACTCTCGACTGCAACCAATGTTATCCTAAACGGTCTAAACGGTCTGTTTAAACGTGTTTAAACGCTAAACAGAGGGTAACTGCACAGTTTAGCCCCTAAATGGTGGATTAAACGGTTGACCTGTTTAAACGGGTCAACGCCCGTTTAAACGGGCTAAACGAGCTAAACGAAACGGATTTTAAACGTGTTTAAACGTGTTTAGAACCGTTTAGGCAGCGAACTTACACTTCTAAGTCATATGCAAGTTTAAAATTAATATCACCAAATTGATTAAAATCAATATATTTTCTAAGCTTCACTTAAACACTTAAACACATCAGAAGTAATATTACTCGTGTTTCAAAAAATATAATAAACAATAGGGGCAAAAGTTTAAAATATTTGTTTAGGAAACTACATGTACTTTTTTCAATCTCAATATTATTATTTGGTGGTGTGGTATCGTGATTGTCTCTTTAATTTTATAAGATGTCAAAGTTAAATTGATCCCAAATATGAGTTTGAACTTGATTTGAACATCTACAGTAGCGCAGGACAGTAAAAAATATTTTTTTACTGCTACAGTACACACCGTTTAATCTGTTTAAACGCCGTCTAAACTTTCTAAACGGTAAACAGGGCTCCACCGACTATCTACCGTTTACCGTTTAGTATAACACTGACTGCAACATACTCCGCTTTGGCCATGGATAAGACAATAGAGTTTTGTTTCTTGGAGGACCAAGAAACTAGGGATCTACCTAGGAATTGGCATGTACCAAAGGTACTTTTTCTATCTACTTTGCATCCAACATAATCTGCATCGAAGTATCCAATGAGATTGAACTTGGAACCTTTAGGATACCAAAGGCCTAGGTTGTGATGAGGACATCACAACAGCGGAGACGCACATCGAACTGCAAGGACCAATCACAAGAGCACGAGCACGGTTATTAAATCTGCGGGTGAATTCGTTCCTAACTTCTTTTGCATGTGAGTTTGAGAATAGGTTGCTATGTGATGATTTAATTGTTATTAGGAATAATGGAGAAGATCAACAAGTGAAGGAAAGAGGCCTTGGGAGCATGGAGAACCACCTGGGACATCCTCAAGTTGATGGAAACAGTTTACAACTCGGACTTGAGTTCAACTCGGAGTCCAGGAGCAGTCCATCTTAAAACAGACGCCGAGGAGGCATACGGACTCCGTTTTCGACTTTCTACATATGCACTGAAAGAGGAGAAGATAAACTTTCCAATGGTTCTGGTCCCACCTCAAAATTCCTCCGGAGTCATTGGGAATCGTCGAAACAAGTCGAGTCCAGATTTCTGTCCGGTGCTGCACCACCGAATCGGGCCTTTGGGCCTTGTATCCCGTAAGAGTCCATTAGGGACGCGTCTAATCGTGTTTTGGTCGAACCCTAGCCTATAAATACTGCAGCCGCCGGTCATATTCGGTGGGTTTTTCTTAGATCAATAAAATCACCGTTCTACGGTTTGTGAGACCCCAACTTCGCGATTTCCGATCGTGTCTTCTACGTTCTTGCTCGTGTTCTCGGTTGCACTTGCAGGGATTAGCCTTCTTGGCGAGGTCAAGCGTGTGCAGCATGGTTGATAACCAACGGAGCCGTGGTGTAGTGATTGCAGGGGTACTCGAACCGCTCGAGTGCCGCGGATCGTCAACGTCGAGTTCTCCACCCCAATCGACATACCTTTCGGAAGATCGGGCCTAAACCTACTCATCACTTTACCCACGTGTTTGTGATTTCATCACCTTTCAGTGACCATAACCTCTATTATTCATCTCACACTTCCATCAGTGCGTGGCCAAGAGATCACAAAATAGCCTTTACAAAGGGATTACTAGCCTATTTAGAACACACTGAGGTTTCACCGGTGGCGATGTCTCCTTTAGAGCACATCTTCAACCAAGGGCCCCCTCTTGAGCCATTTGGATCCCAGGGTAGTCCCACCAACCATCAACAAATCCAATCTGACTATCCCTTCCCCGATCATCCTTAGTGGTCCAAATAGCACTGGCTAAATCCTAATTAATCAGCTATGCCGCACCCATACTTGGCCTTGTGGTGGCACTATAGTCCTGGCTTATTCTCGCATGAACCGGTCCTTAGATTTAAAGCAAGCAACCACCATATCATCCAAACCATCCGCATACCAGGCTTGCTTAGATCACCCATTACCATATCATATTAACCAGTTCATGTTAATCAAATCTCATAAATGCATAATTAGGTTAAGTGATATAGTTGTCTTTCCATCCCAATTAATTAGGCGAAGCAAAAGGTAAAAATCCCATCCCGACTCTCTACCATATATTCCAGGTGACAAGGGTGGTTTAACAAATCTAGTAAACTTCCTATCATAGGATTCCCATCAAATTTACACAAGCATGCAGTTTGCAAACAAAACATTTATTTTAAAACAGGATCAATATGCTTCAAGGACACTGGCCTTGCTCTTGGGATTGGATCGGGTCAAAGCCTTCAAACTCTTGGTGCTGAAGATCCCCCACGGCACTCTCTAGCGCAAATCCATCTAATCCGCATAATAAATATATAAGACAAGAAACACAATCAAAGGGTGCACAAATATTACTCAATATGACATGACATTCATGATTAATGCAAATGCAAGGTGGAACTTGTTCATGAGTTGCATTTAATCATCACTAACTAGTTCTAATAGCTTTTAACAAGTTTATACAGGTTTGGGGTTGATTAGATCTAATTTTAGAATTAATTTGACACAATTTAACCGGGAAAATCGGACTAGTCCGCTAGGGACCGGACAAGTCCGCACTTCGCGAGATCAGCGGATTAGGGTTTTCTAGATCGACGTGAATTTGGAGATTTGGGGCTGAATTCACGTAAGGACAAGAGAATAGAAGGTATACCAGGTGTTTAGAACTCGATTGAATCAAGGATCTTGGTGGTCTAGGGTTGATGAAGAACTTGATGGTGGACTGTTGATGAAGAACGCGAAGTTGATGGAGATCTTGGTCCTCTTTCATTTCCTTCTCTTCTTCTTCTTGTTCTAGATCTCCTTCTCCCTCCTTGATGGCGGCTATTCACGATCTAGGGTTTGGGTGTTGAGGAAAAGTGGCAAATAGATGTCAAGCCAAGAGGTGGGGTTGTTTATATAGAGGTGGGGGCTAGGGTTAGATGGATTTTGAGTTTGAGATGAGTAGAGGTTAGTTTAGAGTCCCACATGGGCTCTAAAAGAGTTAGGCACGATGCCCCTAGGCCCACTTAATGTAAAACCCAAGAAACAAGCAGTGAACAAAATATTAATTCAGAGTCACGATTTATCGGACAAGTCCGAAAAGGGCCAGACTAGTCCAAAGTTGGACAGAGAGAAATCGGACAAGTCCGAACTGTACTTCGGACAAATCCGAACTTATCCAGAGCGGAAAAATAGACAAGTTGGGCATAAAATCGGACAAGTCTGACTTTAGTCAAAGAGCAAAACGGACAAGTCCGCTGGAAGGACGGACTAGCCCAGACAAGTCCAGGGACTTAGCAAAATTTTCTGAAGAATTGGAACATCGGACTAGTCTGCATAGGACCGGACAAGTCCGGAAGTGTCCTAAGGCAAAAACAGACTAGTCTGTAGAAAAACGGACAAGTTCGGTGGAGGCTAGAGAGAAATCGGACTAGTCCACACCAAAAACGGACTAGTCCGCACTTTCAAGAATTCTTAAGTGCAATTTTGTTTCTAATTGATTTTACACTTGTTCCTTTTTATGTGGGTTAATGTTAAACATATATTAGGATGTATGCAGGGCATGATGCATGAAAATGAGGGTGTTACAAACCTACCCCCCTTAAAATGAATCTCACCCTCGAGATTCAATGCTGAAGCGAAAAGATAGGGAAATTCCTTCTTAATATCATCCGCCAGCTCCCAAGTTGCTTCTGATTTTGTATGATGCTTTCATGGAACTTTACACCATATGATAACCTTGTTCCTTGTGACTCTCTCCTTGGTTTCCAAGATTTTCATCAGTTGCTCGACATAAGTCAAGTCTGCCTCTAATTCCAATTCTTCCATTGGCACTTGCTCTTCCGGTACTCTCAAGCACTTCTTAGCTGGGAAACATGAAAGACATCATGAACATCTAAAAGATGAGTTGGCATCTCCAGTTTATATGCTACCTCTCCCCTCTTGTCCAAAACGAGGTGCTAGCTCGCCTCTTATATTAAAACTCTTATGACCTCTCATCGGCGACACCTTGAGGTAAACGAAGTCTCCCACTTCAAAGGTGAGTTTTCTTCTCCTAATGTCCGCATAGCCTTTTTGCCTTGATTGAGAGGCCCTCAAGTTCTCTCGAATAACCTGAACTTGTTTTTCAGCTTCTAGCAAAACATCCACACCAAATACTTGTTTCTCCCCTGTCTCACTCCAGAATAAGGGTGTTCTACACTTCCTTCCATATAGTGCTTCATAAGGCGACATTTTCAAGCTTGCTTGGTAACTATTGTTATATGAAAATTCCGCATACGGCAAGATCTTGTCCCAACTTTTCCCATGCTTCAAAGAACAATCTCTTAACATGTCCTCCAAAATCTGATTGGTCCTCGCAGTTTGTCCATCCGTTTGAGGGTGATATGCTGAACTGAAGTTCAACCTTGTTCCCAATGCTTCATGCAATTTCTGCCAAAATCTAGAGGTAAATTGAGAACCTCTATCCGATACTATCTTCTTCGGTACTCTTTGTCGACACACAATATGCTCCATATGCAATTCTGCTAGCCTCGTGGTGGTATAGGTGATCCTGACAGGAATGAAATGAGCTGATTTAGTCAAACGGTCCACAATTACTGAAATTGAGTCATAACCGGACTGGGTACAAGACAATCCAACTATAAAGTCCATACCGATTTTCCCACTTCCATTCCGGAATCTTCAATGGTTGCAATAATTCGGCTGGCCTTTGGTGTTCCTCCTTGACTTGTTGGCACACATCACATAATGCTACATATTCGGCTATGTCGTTTTTCATGCTATCCCACCAATAGCACGTCTTCAAGTCCTTATACATCTTTGTACCACTGTGGTGAATTGAGTAAGGCGAGTCATGTGCCTCTTTTAATATTGTCTCCCGAATATGCTTCACTTTAGGCATGACAATTCACTTACCAAGCTATAAAGTACCATGTTCATTCTCATCAAATCTGAATTCTCTTCTCTCTCGGGTCCTTTCCTTGATCTCCTGGATTTCCTCATCCTTTGTTTGACCCTCTCGAATTTCTTGCTCCAAAGTCGGATTTAACCCCATCATTCCCATCTCATTCACAAATACAAGGTTCAACCGTTCAAACTCCTTACATAGCTCGGATGGTAACTCTCAAACTGTGAGTTGATTACTTACTCCTTTTCGACTCAAGGCGTCGGCCACTACATTGGCTATTACTGGGTGATAATTAATTCCCAAATCATAATCCTTGATATGCTACAACCATCTTCGTTGCCTCAAATTCAGAATTGTTTGTGTGAAAATATAATTAAGACTCTTGTGATCCGTATAAATTTCACACCTATGTCCAAGGATATAATGTCTCCAAATCATCAATGTGTGTACTACAGCTACAAGTTCCAAATCATGCGTCGGGTAATTCTGCTCATGTTTCTTCAATTTTCTTGATGCATAGGCGACCACTTGACCTCCTTGCATGAGCACACATCCAAGTCCTTGTCTCGACGCATCACAATAAATATCAAAACTCTTGCTCACGTCCGGCAATATGAAAACGGGGGCTGTTGTTAATCTCTTCTTCAACTCCTCAAAACTTTCTTGTCAAGCTTGAGTCCATTGGAAAGCTTTCCCTTCATTAGCAACTCCGTCATTGGTTTGGCTATCTTGGAAAAATCCTTGATGAATCGATGGTAATACCCAGCCATCCCAAGAAAACTCCTTATTTCCTTTACATTTTGTGGGGGCTCCCATTTCAGCACGTCCCTCACTTTTCCGGGGTCGACCGGTACTCCTCCTGAAATGATATGACCCAAAAACGACACCTCTTTCAACCAAAACCGACACTTTTTGAACTTGGCATACAATTGATGCTCCCTCAATTTATGCAATGTAAGCCTCAAATGTCCCTCTTGTTCCTTCTCATCCATCGAGTAGATCATAATGTCATCAATGAACACCACTATAAACTTATCCAAGTACTCCATGAAGACCTTATTCATGAGGTACATAAAGTACGCAGGTGCATTTGTCAATCCGAAGGACATCACGGTGTACTCGTAAGATCCATATTGTGTCCTAAAAGCTGTCTTTGGTATGTCTAAGGGTCTAATCTTCATTTGAAAGTACCCCGACCTCAAATCAATTTTAGAGAAGACACAAGCACCCTTCATCTGATCAAACAAGTCCTCTATACGGGGCAAGGTGTACTTGTTCTTGATGGTCACCTCATTGAGAGCTCGGTAATCCACACACATCCTTTGTGATCCACCCTTCTTATCCACAAATAGAACGGGTGCTCCCCAAGGAGAAGAGCTGGGGCGAATAAAACCCTTCTCTAGTTGCTCTTGAATTTGCTTCTTGAGCCCTGCTAATTCCATATGAGGCATCCTATACGACCTCTTAGCTATAGGTGCAGTTCCAGGTATTAAACCAATAACAAACTCAATGTCTCGATCAGGTAGCATACTTGGCAACTCGTCTGGAAAAAACATCCAAAAATTCACACACCACCGAAATATCCTAAATTGCGCACTGTCCATATGATTCAGCTCCAATTGCTTTGGTGCGGTTTGAAATTTTCAAACTCTACGGTGATCCCTTCCTCATTGGTCAACTTCACCGTCTTCGTGGCACACTCAATAACTCCATTGTGCTTCCTCAACCAGTCCATACCAAGTATAATGTCCAATCCTTGAGAATCCAATACAATGAGGTTGGCGGAGAAGTCTACCCCCCCTTATTCTAAGGCTTACTTTTGGACATACTATATTTGTCCTCATCTCTCCTCCAGGAGACTTAACCAATAGAGTAAACTTCATATGAGAGATAGGCAAACTATACACGGCAACATATTTCGATGCAATGAATGAATGTGATGCTCCAGAATCAAATAACATAGTCGCTGGGTTGGAGTTTGCGAGAAACATACCGATCACCACCTCATCCGCTTGTTGCGCATCCTCCATAGAGACATTGTTCACGTTGCCACGAGCAAAATTCTGTTGTCCACAGTTCCCTTGCGGCTGTCCTCCATTGGGTCTTGGGTTTTGCCTCGGCGCATTGCTTCCTTGACCAAGGCCTGACTTAGGACATTGATGTGCAAAGTGTCCAGCTTCTCCACTAGTGTAACACTTCTTAACTCCACCAGAATTTGGACGGACTTGATTTTGAACATTTGCAACAGGAAAGTTGGCACAAGATGCAAAAGGCATTGGAGGCCTAGGTGCTTGCATGACAGGGCATTGCTGCACAAACTAAGTTGGGCGCAGTGCAAATCTAGGGCGATGAGTAGGCGCAGAAGAGCTGTAATATGACGCATTGGGTGGTGCAAAGCGAGGGCGCACATTACTTCCTTGTTGTTGTCCTTGATATGGCGCCTTCCTCTTGTTGTCTTGCTCCATCTCACAGACCTTATTCTCCACCACAATTGCTTTGTCCACAAGCTTCTGGAAGATTGCGTAATTGTAGTTGAGCAATTGTACTTGGATATCATTGTTCAAGCCACTCATGAACAAGTACTGCTTATGGCTGTCCCAACTAACATTTTCAGGGGCATACCTTGAAAGTTGAGTGAATTTATTGAGGTATTCACCCACACTCGATCTTCCTTGCCTTAAGTTTTCAAATTCTTGCCTCTTCAAGATCATAACACCATCTGGCACATAATGTGAATGGAAGCTCTCCTTGAATTCAGCCCAAGTGATCCTCTTGTAATTCTCATGAGAATTGCATAAGGAATCCCACCAATCCACGTCTGCTCCAAATAGTTGATGAGAAGCAAATAGGACCTTCTCCCGGTCACTGCATTGGACAATGGCTAGCTTTTAAGCCAATCATCTACGTCCATAGGGTCAGCTACTTGAGCAAAGGTTGGCGGCCTAGTACTAATAAACTCTCCCAACCGGTTATGAGGAGGTGGGGGTGGCAGTGGAGGCATGTGGGGCTTATTGTTGATGTTGCCAGCCTGCAACTATCCCATAGTTTGTATCATGGTCTGCATGAACTGGTTCTGCATAGCCAGTAGTTGCTCAATGTTGATAGCTCCATGAGTAGGTCCTTGTCCATTGTTGTTTTGAGGTGCTCCATTGTTCTCCTCCTCATCATTAGCATCCCTCTGGTTGCGAGTCCTCACCATCTGGAGAAAAGCAAAAGATAAGAATTTAGAAGATGTCCCCAACTATATGCATCAAGGGATATGAAACTAAACAACTAACTAGCCTAGGTGGATATGGCAATGCTAAAGCATCCCAAAATCCTCTATTAAGCACAGAAGCAAGCAATATATAGCAAACAACACACCAAACAAAAACACATCGATTTCTGAGTGCTCCTATGTGCTCTAAAGTGTCCATTCTATCTAGGATGCGTCCTACGGTCAACCTATGGCTCTGATACCAATCTGTGACACCCGGTTCCGAAAATGAACCAAGTGCAGTATATGTGTGCCCAGGATGTTCAACACACATACAGAAGTGCATCACAAACGATATACAGACAGTTACCACAGCTCAAATTAATTAATAGATTTTATTACACAAGCCATATTATCCTCGAATACAAGCTCTAATGAACATTAATGACAAGCTCAACTAATGCAGCGGAAATAAACTAAACTGAGCAACTAAGCAATAGGGATATATATGTGCAGCTTCAATCAACACCACATGCAAGCTCATGATAGACATGACCTAGAACTCCGCATTATCACCGTTAAACTCTGATCCTGACTTGCAACTGTTGGTGGGGGAATTGCAAGAGTGAGTAGATGTCGTACTCAGCAAGTGTGGAAATTATGACATGTAGCTGATTCAAATGACGAATATAATAATAGCTAAGTGCTGAAAAGTACATTAAAGCATTTGAAAAGGCAATATATATCATGTATATGAATAAACCCATCATAAATCATGTAATCATCATAATACCAGTCCATAATTCATTACAACCATACATATTCCAGATTTCCCATTACCAATAACCATAATCAATATCGAAAGTTAACTCATAACCAACCAATACCATAACCATATTGCCGAACCTTAACCAAAAGCCATCCCAATACCAAGTTCCCTCTAATCATGTAGGTCATCCAGGCGCTCTTAACCGAGAGCATGGCTATCATGATAGTTTCATTAGACTCTGCAGAGTTTGTACCACTTTACCCACGTGTTTGTGATTTCATCACCTTTGAGTGACTAGAACCTCTATTATGATGTCTCACACTTCCATCTGTATGTAGCCAAGAGATCACAAAATATCCTTTACAAAGGGATTACTAGCCTATTCAAACTCCACTGAGGTTTCACTGGTGGTGATGTCTCTTTCAGAGCACATCTTCAACCAAGGGCCCCCTCTTGAGCTATTCGAATCCCAGTGTAGTCCCACTAACCATCAACAAACCCAATCCGACTATCCCTTCCCCAACCATCCTTAATGGTCCAAATAGCATTGGTAAAGCTCTAATTAATCAGCTATGCCGCACCCATACTTGGCCTCGTGGTGGCACTGTAGTCCTGGCTTATTCTCGCATGAACCGATCCTTAGATCTAAAGCAAGAAACCACCATATCATCCAACCCATCCGCATACTAGGCTTGCTTAGATCACCCATTACCATATCATATTAACCAGTTCATGTTAATAAAATCTCATAAATGCATAATTAGGTTAAGTGATATAGTTGTCTTTCCATCACAATTAATTAGGTGAAGCAAAAAGTAAAAATCCCATCCCGACTCTCTACCATATATTCCAGGTGACAAGGTTGGTTTAACAGATCTAGTAAACTTCCTATCATAGGATTCCCATCAAATTGACACAAGCATGCAGTTTGCAAACAAAACATTTATTTTAAAACAGGATCAATATGCTTCAAGGACATTTGTCTTGCTCTTGGGATTGGTTCGGGTCAAAGCCTTCAAACTCTTGGTGTTGAAGATCTTCCGCGGCACTCTCTAGTGCAAATCCGTCTAATCCGCACAATAAATATACAAGACAAGAAACTCAATCAAAGGGTGCACAAATATTACTCAATATGACATGACATGCAAGGTGGAACTTGTTAATGAGTTGATTTTAATCATCACTAACTAGTTCTAATAGCTTTGAACAAGTTTATACAGGTTTGGAGTTGATTAGATCTAATTTTAGAATTAATTTGACACAATTTAACCAGGAAAATCGGACTAGTCCGCTAGGGACCGGACAAGTCCGCACTGCGCGAGATCAGCAGATTAGGGTTTTCTAGATTGACGTGAATTTGGAGATTTGGGGCTGAATTCACGTAAGGAAAATAGAATAGAAGGTATACCAGGTGTTTAGAACTCCAATGAATCAAGGATCTTGGTGGTCTAGGGTTGATGAGGAACTTGATGGTGGATTGTTGATGAAGAACGCGAAGTTGATGGAGATCTTGGTCCTCTTTCGTTTCCTTCTCTTCTTCTTCTTGTTCTAGATCTCCTTCTCCCTCCTTGGTGGCGGCTATTCATGAGCTAGGGTTTGGGTGTTGAGGAAAAGTGGCAAATAGATGTCAAGCCAAGGGGTGGGGTTGTTTATATAGAGGTGGAGACTAGGGTTAGATGGATTTCGAGTTTGAGATGAGTAGAGGTCGGTTTAGAGTCCCACATGGGCTCTAAAAGAGGTAGGCACGATGCCCCTAGGCCCACTTAATGTAAAACCCAAGAAACAAGTTGTGAAACAAAATATTAATTCGGAGTCGCGATTTATCGAACAAATCCGAAAAGGGCCGAACTAGTCCGAAGTTGGACATAGAGAAATCGGACAAGTCTGGACTGGACTTCAGACAAGTCCGAACTTATCCTGGGGAATCATTTCCCTAAGACCCATGAGGATTCTTCCTTTCAAACACAACTCCAATGGTTATCACCTACAAGGAGGTCAAGGGTGAATCAACATCACCCTTGTAATCAAGGAGGCTATGGGGATTTCAAGGGATTTAAGTTCAACTAGCCTACCTTGAAGTATCGTGTCCATGGCCAAGCAAGAAATCAAGACAATATTTACATGGAGCTCTTGGCCAAGGACAAGAAACTTAAAGAGCATTCAAGATCCAAGATATCCCATGTGGGGACCGAGGTCCAACCTTTCCAGGAATCGCATTGGGTGGTGCCGTGCGATGCAGCACCCAACAACACACACATAAAGGAACACGTATTGCATAAATCATTTGCTGAAATTTACAAAGATGTTAAATTTACAAATAGTTTATATAAAAATAAACTACAGCAGAAGATAAGATTACAACTCTCGTACTCAAGTCTAATAAGCAAAAGAGAAGCCGTCCAACCCACGGATGCTCCTCACTAGCCACGAAGATCAAACAACAGCGGCAAGGTTCTCCATGAGTATACCGCTCGGAGAGTCCCGAGTCTCATCGGAGAACAATAATCATAAGCATAGAGGTTAGTACCTGCAAAACAACTAATATAACAATCGTGAGGATGAAGGCTCAGCAAGACTTAACCGTCTCACCTAACATGAAACTCTACATGAGGGTAAGACATAACATAGGATGGTAGATTTGCATAACGGACTCACCTAAATGTGGGTCCTCATTTTCAAATTTTTAGCAGCAGCTTAAACCTTGTGCGGGGCAACATCGTAACTCCACAGTCAAACAAGAAACGCTTAATCACGATGTTACATGCCCAAGGTAGAAAATGAATTTAGTGAGCACTATACTAATACATACAACATAGCAATACCCTGATAATATAATGTTCATAACAGAAACAATTAATTCTCATCTCAAGTGCAAGTTTTAACTATATCACAACTCATTGAACAAGTGGTACTCATATCCGCGAGGGACGGTGATTCGAATCAAAGATACCCGGAATACACGACATGTACACCAGTACTGGAAGTCACGTAGGTGCATTCCACGGACATCGTACGCAGCCACCTTTCTCAATTTCCACCCAAGTTGAATCGATTCAATCGTCTAGGACAATATTCCCACTCACGCAAACTGTGAAGATGTCGTGAGCGAGTTTCCGTCTACTGTGCTGCGGCCGAAAGCCTGAGGCGATCGAAAAAAGTCTCAACAAAGGCTTCCCAAGGTACATCGGTTTCTTGGACCCCATATATCCAATATGACTCCAATATAGTTCAAACTTGCTCGCTAGGGTGGCATACGAATCGGTCCTTAATCGACACAGGCAGGGCTATGCACCCAAGACCACGTCTTGCTGCATCCTATGCCCCTGCCTGGTCTCATATTCAGATTACCACTCCATTTCTTTGAACCAATCCCATGTGAAAAAGTCCTTGCCATGCGAGTAGGTTCCAACTACTCGACTTCTATCGTATCCTATACAACATTTAGCATAGCATAGTCTACACGATGACTTAACAACTACCCAAATACTCCATGGGTGATCTGGTCATGCAAGTAGATTTTCAAGCACCTTAGCCCTAATGCACAAAACTCACCCTAGACATAGGTGATACAAATAAAAATTTTGTAATAGCGCTTAAATGCAAATTGGGGCTTGCCTGGTTGCGAGATGGTATCAAAGTTAATCTCCAGAGGGATGACTTCAAGTAGCTTCGGGGTCCTCTTGATCTCGGCAAATAATCGATATGCAAAGAATTATGCAAGTTAATCAATATCGGTATTATGATATAGCTTAATGGAAAGACAGTTAAGTATATGAATTTAAGCCCAATGGTTCTAGAAATTTTACAGGGGACACTAGATACTATGGGTGACGTTCTGGCCAAAATTGGGATCTATTCATAGAAGTTACAGTCGTATAGAACCTAAAACTGCCCAGAATTTTGAGGACAAATCTGTAGCTTTGACATGGCCAAAATTTGGTTTTCTATTTAGACGAGGTAAATAGAGACTAAAAAACTGGTTTCATAATTTTCTAAGCATTCTACTGTGGGATATTGAATTTACAAGTTTGGACAATTTACTGAAAAGTTTCTGGACATTTTGGAATTTTCAAGTACATAGAGATTGAAAACACAATTTGGCTATTCATATTAACTCAAATGGACCTGAAATCTTTACTGGAACTCAAGGGAGCTTTTTGGAATTATGTGGACAAATTTGAGAATTTTTGACTGAATGGAGCACCAGTAATTAATTCCAATAGCATTCTGCTTTATGGAATTATTGAGCTTAATTTATGTATTTTCATACAGATCCAAGTGCACCACTTGAATTTACAGATCATCCTGGTTCCAACAAAATTTATTTGAGAATTTTTTAACAACTATGCTAAGAGCTATGGATTTTCAAAGTTGGGACCAAATCTGGAATTTAATTTACCTTGGAAAATTTGAATAAGGGCCCACGGGTTTTAAAATGGGCCAATCAGGAGCAAGCCACACAGGGGCCACGGTTTCAACCCGCGTAGCCGCACCTGATTCCCAGCCGCAGCAGATCCAAACGACGCATTTCTTTGACTGACGGACGGGCCCCACGGGCTCTTCTTCCACCTCGCGCCACTGACGGTCCCGACGGCGCGCGGCGGCGGCGCCCAGCCGACATCTCGCCGCCCATCAATCCACGGCACAACTCTTCCCTAAACTCGCCACCTAGCCATATTTTGAGGTGATGAGCACATCGGTGAGGTTAGCACACACCGGTGATTGTCGAAAATGCCTGTGCGACGGCGGCGGCGACGGTTAGGGTTTCAGCCATGTCGATTGGGCTCTACGGTGGACTAAATCGGCCGAGAAGACTTCTCTAAGCTTCATGGAAGCATGGGGAAGATGGTTAGGGGACGAAAATTCAGTGGAAAGGCCGGTAATCTCAAGTGTGACGGTGAGGTCGTGGTTTTCGGCCGGCGGCTAGGAAATCTTGATTTCCCCAACATCTATTCGATGATTCTCTTTGCTTTTTCTTTGAGAAGGTGCGTGGGAACATGAGGAACATAAAATCTCACGGACATGAGAGATAATCAAACATGGAAGACAAATTTGGGCCGAGACCTAGCTCTGTTGATACCCAAAGTTCATAAGAAAACATGGAAATAACAAAGCTATACGGCATGGAATGAGCTCAGATTTTACCAGAACCTAGAAGACGTATGGGCACACCTTTTTTCTTCAAAGATCATGGTGAGAAGAAGATTGTATCACCAGGGCATCGAGGGAGAGGAGGGCGGCCAAACAGGGGAGTTCGCCGGCAGCCCTAAAATTGTCAAGGTCTTCGATAGGGAGGCTCAAATTGTGAAAGAAATTGATCAAGGAGCTGGGCCAAGGGTTGAGGAGTAACCCAGTGCGAATAAATTTGATTCATAACGATGATCTTTGCTGGATTTCGAGGGGAAGGGAAGAACTCGCCAGGAAACGAAGCTTTTGTGCCAGGGATGAAACAAAGATGAAGTACTCGACTTGGGGGCTGGGAAGATGATAAGGAGGAGCCTTGGGTGGGTTGTAGGCAGCTGGAGGCTACTTAAGTGAGCAGGGTGATCAATGGAGTTTGCATGCTGGGAGGTGGCGCCACGGTAAGAACAAGGGGGAAATTGACCCACTGACAGTGGCTCCCACTACTACAATAAGCCTCATCACAGGCGGCTCCAAACCTATTATCACAAACGGCTTTTAAAACCATCTAAAACGAAGAGCCTGTGATAATCCGCAATTTCACAGGCGGAGAAGTGATACCACCTGTGAAGACACATTATCATAGGCAGTTCTTTACTTAGGCTAGCCGTCTATGAAGATATTTTATCACAGACGGGTCGTGCAGCATATATAACTGCCTGTGATAAATGTCTTATCACAGGCGGCTATTGAAGCATAACTAACCGCCTATGATAATGTGTCTTCACATGCGGGTATTGAAGCATAACTAACCGCCTATGATAATGGTGTTATCACAGGCGGACGTTTACCTACATCAGCCATCTGTGAAGACCTTTTAACGTAGCTGGTTTCTACCATAACAGTCACCGCCTGTGAAAATTAGGTTATCAAAGATGGTTCTTTACTTGTATCTAGCCGCCTGTGATAATTGTTTTTCACAGTCATGCCTAGCCGTTGGTTAGTAACCGCCTGTGATAAGGTATAACCTATGTAGTACTGCTGCTCTTATTTCCAGTTTCTAGGTCAATTCAATATAATCACAGAACAAAAAACAACAATATCATCACAGAACAAAAGTCAACAATATTATCATCATAGAAGTCAATTTCACTAAAACAATATACATATGTACAAGTTACAGATACAATTCATCTCAAAGTTTACAAGTTTTCACTAAAAACTATTTCTATTGGCATAGTCGCAAAGTTCTGGCACATCAGCTGCTGCACAATTCTCATCAAAGAACTTCCCTTTTTTGTGCAAAATTTCACGACGAATGAACTGACAGAGTTCAGTAGCAATCCTGTCGGCTCCTCCACTAGGAATACTTCTACAAACCGGCCATTCTTCGTTCAGATTCTTCGTGTGCTGCAATATAACACATAACAAGGTTTAGAATGTATTGGTTTGAACAATCTCAAAGTATAGATCTAAGTGAGAGTATACAGGAATTTATTTGGTATTTTTGGAGCAGTTGTACTATGAGCAATTGAATTTTGAAGTTGGAATCAAAATATGAAAATAATGTTTCTGGTAATATTGAACAGTAGAGAATATAAGCATTAAACTATGCTAGTTACAATGAAAATGAAACACAAAAGTAAGAAAATAAGGTATCGACATTAATGATAACTTACATCCTCACGATTCACTCTATATACGCCGGCGGTCCGAAGATGCTCGCATACATAGTACCCGCATAAGACACTCCCAGCAGGCTGCTTCGGACAAGCATAATACGTTTTAATGTTCAATGCATTTATGTTAGGAGGTCTCTGACCGCCAAGCTATTCCGCGTAAAACCGCCAAGCGCTGTAATACAAGAAATGTCATATAAAACTTGTCAACACATTCTAAATGTGCGTAAATTAAAATTATTGAATAAGCGTACAGTTTCAAAATGGAAAGGAAAACTTTGTAACGATCTAGTGAGAAATCAGCCGAGTCCAAGACTGTTGCCATTCCCTGCGTTGGCTTGATGAAGATCATTATGTAGTGATTACTGTAAACATACAAACACACGTGTTAACAATTACCAATAATTGCTATTTCAATGTCATGTGTCGAACTTACTCGAAGTGGTACGGAGCCTTTACGAAGTCCTTGCCATCTCTGACAAAGTTAAACATCGCATGTCCTATGTAAGATGCAACTTCTGTCCTTCTATCCTTCTTAAGTTTTGCAATTGCTTTTTCAAAATCTCTTTTGTTCATGTGTTTGTACTGTCCTGAGTCTCGATTCGCCTGGATGTCGAATAGCGACTTTGCAATCCTAGTAGGGTCAAGGATACCTGTCTTGTGCTCCAACTTTTCATTATCCATGTATTGCATCCTATTGAAGAAGTCCAGAATTGTTATAATCTCATGAAATGCATATGCGTGTAGTAAGAAAAGCAAATACAAAATATTAGAGCACTTACAAGCACCAGACGAGCAGCAAGTTGATTTCGAGCATGCCCCGATGAAAAAGGGAATGCAACTCTTCAAATAAAATGACTCGTTTATCTACTCCAGTGCTCCAGAATGCTGTTTTTGGAATACGAAATGTGACGCAATTAAGACCATATTTTGTGCTGGAAGTGATTTACCACTCATGCATTCTTCTGAGTTGGACGGGTTGTTTACTAAGTTGTACGGATGTCATGAACAGCTTTCCATTCGCAAATTTAGGAGGAACGTCCTCAAGCTTGTATATTGGAACTCCTGGTTTAACTAAAGCCGTCCGCCGATTATACATGACACCGTCTTCTTCCCACTCCTCGATATCTTCTAATGCTGGCTCATGAGAAGAACGAGATGCACTCGATTTTCTAATATTTTCCTTCATAGCTTCCAAATACTTTGACACTTCTGATGAAGGTTTATTTATTTCGTATGACCTAACTTTGATAGGCACTGATGATCGAGGAGTAGTCGTCGGAAGTTGGACACTGGCTTGTTGTTGAACCTGTTGTTCAACTGATTGCTCTTTACTCCCAGCAGTTGGCTCTAGTACTACTTCAAGCTGTTACTCAACTGGTTGCTCTTTACTAGCAACAGCTTGCTCTGGTAATGCTTGAAACTGTTGTTCAACTTGTTGCTCTTGGATATCATCCTTGCTGAGACATTGGGGGAGTGGATCTTGCTGGACTGGGAGCGGATCTTCATGCACTTTTGCCTTAGAAGATGGGGTTGCAGTATTTTGAGATGCGACGGGGCTAGAAATTGGCTCATCGTCCAACACGATATCATGTCGGTGCCAAAGGGTTAATTTGTTGATATCCTGCCCCAGAGTCGCGATCCCCTCAGGTGTGACGTGGTCTATTTCATAATCTTCATAATCATTATCAATGATCTGAAGAACTTGCACCACAGCATAATACAACAGAAGTGGATTCCCGTTGAAGTCACGATCAGGCTTTGCCATAGCAGTGGCAACCTGTTTGGTTTTGTTCCCTGCTCTGCCTATCGGGACAAGAAGACGACAATATTTGTCGTTAGCAATATCATCGACAGGGAACTTATGGGTTGACCCTGAGCCTGGCACGGAACCAACGCTGCTAGGGTAGGCAGTTGGAGATACTAATTGCTCCTTTTGGACCGGAACCATCACTTTACTCGGTGCCACTAATTGTCCTGATTGTCTAAGTTGTTCCATTATTTCTTGCATATTTTCTTTAACCTTTTGAGCAATCGTTTCATCAAGTGTTTTCTTAAACTTCTCACGTATTATATATGTGTCTTTATCTTTAGGGAAACCATCTAGCCAAGACATTTGAGAGGAGACCGCTCGAACCCGTCTGCTGTGTTCAGGGTTTCCTAAGATAGCGGTAAGTTGGTCATTCTCCCTCTTCGGCTTGAAGAGACCCTTCTGTTGCTTTTCAATTACTTCTTTCATTTTATCCTCTACTTCATTCAGAGAGTCGGGCTTTTCAAGTTTGCCCTCGCTGGTCAAACCTGACCGAGCAAAGACCCAGCGTTGAGTTCGCTCATCGCACCCTTCTAATGGGTGAGGATTGCCCTTACTGGTAATTTCGTCTAATATCTTATTCCATTTCTGGACTTTGGGGGCATATCCGGCAGACCCCAAGCGATGATGGTATTTGTTCTTTTTTTGCAAGCTCTGACCTAGTTGCACTTAGAGCTTTAGCATCAGGTGTGCTCTTTTGACGAACAAACTCTTGCCACTGAGCTTGTGTGATTTTTCCCATCTTCCTCGGGCTAGGGACCTTATCGGCCTTAACATAAGCATTCATTTCACTCTTCCAGCATCGAAACTTCTTGCCGCAAGAGACCAATGTTGCTTTCTTTACAACTTCTTCTGTGCCTTTCGGGAACTTGAATTGTTTCTTTATCTTTTCCCACAACTCATTCTTGGTCTGCTCGGGTAATTTCCTCCAATTCTCGGTTGTGATCGGCACAACCTCCCTAACAAGAAAACCGCATGCATTACGGTACTTGGTAACTGAATCCAGTGGTTCTTGGCGAACCCACCTGGACCGACCCCTGTTATGTACATGATGCGGTCCAATGGACCCTTATTGGGACCTCATTGCCCTTGTTTCCGCTTGAGTGAAGCTGAGGATTCATCCATTGGAGAACCTTCTATGGTTTTAGGAACTGATGTCACCTCATTGTCTTCGCGATTAATCTAGGTAGAAAAAAATCATAAGACTTTGTATACTTGACAACCAACATTAACTTGAACTGCTGAAGTTAAGATTCGTGATCCATACCTCGTCGGCAGGATCATATTCCGGGTCTAGATCCACTGAAGTCTTTTTAATTTTTATATTCGGAAAAGGATCCGATGGACTGTGATAGGAGCCTGAACTGCTGGAGTCAGTAAACTCCATATTGTCTTCTTTGTTGTTACTACCCGGACCAGTCTTCTTAGGGCTTTCCATGCTAGTTCTAATAAGACAAAAAATCTAATAAATGGTGTCAGTACCCTGGGTACCATATACTCCTTGTGATTGCAAATATCTCAAGGGAAAGTCATCTACTTGATTTGAAGACCTTCGGAGGCCCACATGTCAGACATAACCGGACCCGCTTCTCCAACATGGTTAGTCCCAGGGTCGTCATGTGTACTATCAAATTGGAGCTACCGCCCACAAGGGGGAAGCTCCGGGCTATGTACCGAAATGGCACCCTCGGACCTAACCCCAGACTGAGGGAAGCTCCGGAACTGACACGTGTCGGGTAACACGGGACCTATCTGTTCCCCACAGTGTGCTCCGGCGCTGCCACGTTTCCAATCGTCGGATCTTCAGCCTCTAACATCCGGAAGACTCCACAACAGCTCTGGATCTTCAAAGGGGAATCAAGGACTTCAAGACCCGACCAAGTGTCATTAATACAATATTAATGACACACGATCGGACGACCTTAATTACCAGTAACGGTGCTGTCAAATCCCATAACCCAGTCATTAAGGGCAATTAAACGTGTTGAATGTGTATCAATATCAGTAATCGTCGGGGCCACATGTCAGGCCAGGGTAACTTGTAACGGCCTGCCCTCGTACTATAAAAGGACAGGCCGACGATACATAGGGGACACTCTCGAACACACACTCTAGAGACGGACTCTCGAACACACACTCCGGAGATGCGCTCACTCTACACTCTCAACTCACGTTGAGCTCATACATCCAATACAACACCAACACACCCCGTGGAGTAGGGTATTACGCTCAGGCGGCCCGAACCACGTAAATCTTTGTGTCACTTGTGTCATTTGACATCTCTTCTTCTGGAATCTCCGCGCGCCCATACCGAACCTCAAACTCCTCTAACACTTCAGTAGTGTCGGGAGATCTGCCGGATCAAAACCACCGACAGTTGGTGCGCAAGGTAGGGGGCGCCTGAGATTTTAAGAATGGTGAACTCAGCCGCTGGATCATCCAATGGTCATCCCGCTGTTCATGCTGTTGGGGGTAATCCCCCCAATATGCAGCCACCAGCAGGAACCACGGTTCCAGCAGGAGTCACACTTCCACCACCGCCGCCTCCACCAGCAAATCAAGCTGGACAACGCGATGGTGCACCGGCGTCAATCACTGCGTCGGTGAATCTTGACAACCCGAAACACGCGCTTCATGTAGCACGTGCTCTTCTTCAGCGCCCACCACCTCCGGACACATCCCGGGATGCAATGGAGCAGTGGAGGGCCGATGTGGAACACTTGGTTGCAGCAGCAGCCGACCGCATCAGCAACCAGGGTCCTCCTCCTTCAGGACGGGCCCCGTCGCAGTGATGGACCTTGTCTGGCAGACTTGGTCCGCATGTTTCCAATAACAGGAGACGTGTTGCATCACAGCAGGTGACGTCGTTGCCCTCCGGGGCACGACGCACTCACACGGTATCAAGGCTTTCAACTCATGACCTCCGAGCGGAGCTTGATCGCCGATATCGCCAACAAGACGGCCGAGTCCATATTGAGCGTGCTCGTGAAAGACAAGAAGCTCAAGACATTCCTGCTCCTGAAGGAGTAGGAGGAGGCTGTTCAGCCCTGGCCATGCATCTGCGTATGGTCAGGTGGCCACAGAAGTTCCGGCCTCACCTGTCGGAGAAGTTCGACGGGACCGTTAATCCTGTCGAATTTCTTAAGATTTACTCCACTGCTATCTTGGCAGCTGGAGGAAATGAAGTCGTAATGGCTAATTATTTCCCAGTGGCTTTAACTGGAACTGCCAGGTCCTAGTTTATGAGCCTTCCACCCAACTCCATCAGCAGTTGGAAGGAGGTTTGCCGGCAGTTCACCGCCAACTTCGGGAGTTCTTACACCCGACCAGGCACTGAACTGGACCTTTTTGCAGTTGTGCAAAAAGGAGGAGAATCCCTGCGATCATTCATCCAGAGATTCTCTCAGGTACAAAACACTATCCCTTCTATCTCTAGCGCCTTTGTCATCGTGGCATTTAGACAATGAGTGCGGGATAAGAAGATGCTGGAGAAACTGGCGATCAAGGAGATTACTAGTGTCACGGAACTCTTCATCTTGGCTTACAAATGTGCCAGAGCTACGGAGGGCCGTGAAATGCACTCCAAACCAACTCCGGAGGATCACAAGAAATCCTCCAAAGGAGAAGCCGCTACCTCCGGGAGTGGCAAGAAGAAGAAAAAGACCAACGGCAAGAAGAAGCTGTCGGCCGGTGCATCCAATGTTGCAGCTGCTGCAGCTCTGGGTGGCCGGGGGCCACGCCCCGAGAAGCGACCTCGACCGTCTTCTAAAGATGGTGGCAAACCCAATGTGTGGTGTCCAATTCAAAAAACGGACAACCACAGTTTGGAAGACTGCCGGGAGGTCCAAAACCTTGCCGAGCGCTACAACAAGAGCTGAGAAGAAGCTCCTTTCCGACAGAGGGAAGGAAAACAAAAAGTTGACGAAGCTCCGACTGAAGAGGAGTTAGGTTTTCAGGATCCCAAAAAGGTCCAGAAGGCCGTATACACCTCCGTCGATGACGATTCCGACGTCTCTGACAACGAGCGTCGGAAGACCATGAACACCATTTTTGGTGGATCATGGGACATCACCTCCCGCCGCGTCATCAAGACTATGCGTCGGGACAAGGCTGTTGTGGCTCCTACAGCCAGGGCGGAGCCTCATCGGAAGTGGATGGACACAGCCATCACTTTTGATGCTTCGGACTGCCCTCGAAGCATGGTTGGAGTAGGTCAGCTACCTTTGATGGTATCTCCTACCATCAATAACATCCAGCTCCACCATGTCATGGTAGACGGAGGTTCGGGGCTCAATCTCATAAGCTTTGAAGCTTTTACCAAGCTTCAGCTCCGACCTTCGAATCTCCACCCCTCTCGACCTTTCTCTGGAGTAGGTCCGAGAGCCATTACCCCACTCGAAGCTATTACCCTACCCGTTACCTTCGGGACCCGGGAGAAGTATCACACCGAGAAGTTGGTCTTTGACGTTGCTCAGATCAACTTACCCTTCAATGCCATCTTGGGTAGGCCTGCCTTGTACAAATTCATGGCAGCTGCTCATTATGGTTACCTGGTGTTAAAGATGCCAACACCAGTAGGCGTTCTCCGGATCCGCGGAGATCGTACTGCTGGAGTAACTGCTCTGGAAGAACTCCATACACTTACCACGATGCAAGAGGAGGACTCCAGGCAGGAGCAAGCTCCAAAAGCCCCAAGCATTCGTCAACGAGGCTCGACTTCTGCACCTCGTGTGCAGCCAAGCGGTGACACCGACATTCCCGTCAAAGTCGTCCAAATCGGTTCTGATGCCGCTCATACCACCCGTATATCGGGGGGATTGAACGACAAATAGGAACTCGCGCTCATCACTTACCTCCGGGCTAATGTCGACATGTTTGCCTCACAGCTGTCACAAATGCCTGGGATCCCAGGGAAGTGATTGAGCACAATCTAAAGATCTACCCCGACGCCCGGCCTGTGCATTTGAAGCCTCGGAAGCAATCCGTAGAGCGACAGAACTTCATTCGACAAGAAGTGAAGAAGTTGCTCGAAGCTGGATTCATTCGAGAAGTCTTCCATCCAAAATGGCTGGCAAACCCAGTCGTTGTGCCCAAGGCCGGCGGGAAGCTTCGGATGTGTACCGACTACACAACACTAAATAAGGCTGTCTTCGACAAGCTGCGGGTCACCCGCACAAAGCTAAACCCAGACAAGTGTGTCCTCGGGGTTAGCTCCGGAAAACTTCTTGGTTTCCTGGTAAGTCACCGGGGCATAGAAGCTAATCCGACGAAGATCAAAGCCATTGAAGACATGCGGCCACCAGCCCGCATCAAAGATGTCCAAAAGCTAACTGGATGTCTAGCAGCCCTCTGCCAGTTCATTTCAAGACTGGCGGAACGGGCGCTCCCCTTCTTCAAGTTATTAAGGAAGACCGGACCATTCCAATGGTCTGAAGAAGCAGAAAAGGCGTTCCAGGAGCTAAAACAGCTCCTCACCACCCTACCAATTCTAGTAGCTCCGAACCCTGGTGAGCCTTTGCTGCTTTACATTTCATCCACTGACGAAGTCATTAGTATGGTCCTGGTTGCAGAGAGACCAGAACCATCTCATACTCAGGAGTCCAGACCCCTTCACGAGGGTCTAGAGGTTCCTGAAAGCGAGTCTGGGTCCCAGCTCCTAGACTTGAATCCACAAGAAGTTACTTCAGAAGACCCAGACCCCTCTGGGAGGGTCCAGGTCGCTTCTGAATAAGCTCCAGGTTCCTCCAGCAAGGACCCGAAAGTCCCCAAAGAAAATTTGGACCCCTCCGGGAGGATCCGGATCAATGAAGAGGAAGCTCCGGGCCCTTCCGGGAGGGTCCGAACCATCCAGCACCCAGTGTACTTCATTAGTGAAGTACTTCATGACGCCAAGACTCGATACCTAGAGGTGCATAAGCTGCTCTATGCAGTCCTTATTGCCTCCAGGAAGCTTCACCATTATTTCCAAGCTCACAAGGTCTCAGTGGTGACTTCTTACCCACTTCGAGCAATCTTGCATAATCCCAACTCAACTGGGAATATTGCAAAGTGGGCAGCGGAATTGGACGAATTCGATCTCGAATTCATTCCAAGGCAAGCAATCAAGAGTCAAGCATTGGCGGATTTTGTTGCGGAATGGACTCCCTCTCCATCAAACCCTGGGGGCCTTAGCGAGCAGAAGCCAGAACACAAGGCTCCGGTCTTCACCGAGCCTCACTGGACCCTCTACTTCGATGGCTCCATGCAAAAGCAGGGGGCTGGAGCTGGAATCCTTCTCCTCGCACCAACCGGAGAGAAGGTAAAATACATGGTACACCTTGACTTTAAGGCGACCAACAACATGGCGGAATATGAAGCACTCATTTATGGACTAAAGGTGGCACTGTCATACGGTGTCAAGCAACTGCTGGTCAAGGGAGATTCACAGCTCATCATTAAGCAAGTGAAGGGTGAATGCTCCTGCAACAATCTCCAGCTAGCTGCTTACCTCCTTGAAGTCTAGAGGCTTCAGAAGGACTTCGAAGTCCTAGATCTCCACCATGTCCAGCGTGCCCACAACGCTGAAGCCGACGAACTCTCAATGAAAGCATCAACAAGAGCTCCGGCTCCTAACGGAACTTTTGTCCGGAGGTTGTCAAAACCCACAGCTCAGCCTGCCGAACTGAGCGAAGGGGGCGAGATCAGCATCCCAAAGCTGATGGTCCCAATGGCCCTGTTACAATGGCAGCCATCAAGGGTCGTAGGTGCTGCCGGAAGCTCCAAGCAACCCAGCACGCAATACTCAAATGCTCAAGTTAGTTCCGATGCATGGATCTCGGAGATCCGGAACTACTTGAAAGACAACATCCTTCCTGATGATGATGTATCCGCTGACCGGGTAGTCAGATTGGCTAAAAGATACACGTTGGTAGAAGGGGATCTCTACCGGCGCGGTGCCAATGGCATCCTAATGCGGTGCATCACAAGGGAAGAAGGTTGCGAGCTCCTCGCAGAAATCTATGGAGGCGAGTGTGGGAACCACGCGTCTTCCCGCACGCTGGTTGGTAAAGTCTTTCGGCATGGCTTGTACTAGCCTACAGCACTCCAGGATGCAACTGAGCTGGTGAAGAAATGCGAAGCATGTCAATTTCATGCAAAGCAAATTCACACACTGGCTCAGCCCCTACAAATGATACCTCCCACATGGCCCTTCGCTGTGTGGGGGATGGACATCTTGGGACCTTTCCCAAGAGCCGTCGGAGATTACAAGTTCCTGTACGTTGCCATTGACAAGTTCACCAAGTGGCCGGAAGCAACTCCAGTTGTGACAATCAACAAGCAATCTGCTATCAACTTTTTGCAGTCCATTGTATGCAGATTTGGAGTCCCAAACAAAATCATCGCTGATAATGGGACCCAATTCACAAGCTCTGCGTTTCAAGGATATTGCGAAGACCTCGGCATTCAAGTTTGCTACGCCTCCGTAGCTCACCCAGCAAGCAATGGCCAAGCCGAGAGAGCAAATGCTGAAATCCTTAAAGGACTCAAAACGCGCACCTATGAGCGCTTGAAAAAACATGGAGCCAACTGGATTGAAGAGCTTCCGCCCACTTTATGGGCCAACAGGACAACTCCAAACTGGTCAACTGGAGAGACACCCTTCTTCCAGGTGTATGGAGCTGAAGCAATCCTTCCTCCGGAAATCACCTTGGGGTCACTCCGGGTCCGGACCTTCGACGAAGCCATGCAGGACCAGCTCCGGCATGAAGACCTATACCTCCTTGAGGAGGGAAGGTGCCAAGCAGCTGTTCGGAATGCCCGATACCGCCAAGCCCTTCGGCGCTATCATCAGCGGCATGTACACAACCGACAGCTCGAGGAAGGCGATCTGGTGCTACGGAGAATACAATCCAGAGAAGGGTTAAACAAACTCTCCCCCAGCTGGGAGGGACCCTTCCGAGTGATTAAAGTATCCCGTCCCGGAAGCGTTCGTTTGGCTACCGAGGATGGGACACCTCTCCCAAATCTTTGGAACATTGAGCACCTTCGTAAGGTCTACACTTAATATCACGGAGGTGAGTCTGTAGTAACTTGAGGTGTATGTTATAAAGTCATTGTACAGAGTCAGGTAGTTCCTCCGGGAGAACAGTCGGACCTTTCCCGGAAGGTTCGCAAAGTTCATGCAACACTTGTCACAGTCTCAGGACAAAAAGTGTGGCTAGCTACCCTGGGTCAAACGATAAATTAAACAAGCTTAGCCTGGTTCCGTACCCTAAGAGTGTACTTGTTTCCCCTGTACCCCAGACCTATAATGAAAGACATCTTCATGTGAAACAGACTCCACGTGCATTTATTTTGTACAGGATCAGCATTTTTTATTTTTCTCTTTCTTGTCTATAACAAAGACGTACAATTCTTAAGAAATTTTAGTTCGACTGGTTCATATATGATTCGAGCTGTATTGTCGATTCATCTGGATCCAAATATTGTTCATGGTCCACTCGCCTGAATGTCGCCAAGCCAATCTAGGGCCGGATTGTGCTATCGACTTAGCCTGGTCAAGCACCCTAAGTACCACTCTACCTACACCCCGACAGGCCGAAGTAAGGCGGGTCCAAGTACAATTGGATCCGGAAGAAAGAAGGCAATGTGTTCGGTCACATTCAAAACCATGTTTGACCTAAAATTTTCTTGGGAATCGTAAGCTGCGACGAAGTTATAGGCAAGGAGCAAATTTTACTATTTTTCTTGGCTTCAGTGTGCAGGAAAAATAAAGAATCCACGTTGATGGAGAAAAGCCGGAGCTGACGAAGCTCCGACTCCCACTAGGTGGCTTATAATCGATGTTGAACATTGAAAATGAGCATCACCAGAGCAACCAAGCTCCGGTAAAGCTAGGGGGGCCAACCATCAGCGCAGAATAAAAAATGGTGAGAAGATTCCACAAACGAAATCTGCTGCCGACAAACTACGCGTTGGCAAAGGTCACTGCCGGAGCTACTAAGCTCCGACACCCCAGAGGTCTAACTATTGATGCTCTACGCATTGATAGGAACTACTGCCGGGGCTACTAAGCTCCGACAACCTCAGGGGGCCTTCACTATCGAAGACTTCGGACCTACACTCTACAAGTTCGAAGCAAATGAGTCTTCAACAAAACACAATATCCTCTTGGTACATGTTCACAATCAAATTGTGTACATCTACCAGGGGGCCAAGTGAAGACAAAAGTGTTGAAGACAAAAAGTGAAATTCACAAAAATTTGGGGATTTTATTCATCTGGAGACAAGGGATTACAATTGAGGAAGAAAAAGAGAGAATACAAGTGGGAGCTACAGAGATGGTCCTAAACCCTATGGAAGAACTGGGCGACCTTCTGAGCAACCTCCGACACGTTGGCTCGGGTGGCTTCGCCTTCTCCTTCGACGGGACCTTCAAGCACCGGGTCCAGAGGGAATCGGGGATTCCGGCTGGTATAGCACGTCAGCACATACTCTGCGACGTTCTTCGCCAGGGATCGCCCCTCAACCTCCAACTCGTCCGCGATGACGTCGCCCACCTTGGAGAGTTTGCTACCCGCCGAGCTCAGCGCTTGCAACGCTAGGTTCGGCTCCGGCTCCGGATCATCCGGACGCACGGGACTGAAGCCCATCGGTGTCAGCGCGTCGTTGGCCTTGCCCAGGAACTCCCAAACCTGTAGGGAGTCCGCAGCCCTCAAGCCCTTCAGTTATTCCACGGATCTTTTGGCCGCCACCAGTTCAGAATTCTCGCGAGTGAGGCGCTCAACTTCTTTGGCGTTTTGCTGAATCTTTTCAGCAACTCGCTTCTCGAGTTTTCCGAGCTCCTCCTCCCGGAGGTGGATCTTGTTCCGGCGGTCAACCAGGTCCTTCTCCCTACCCCTTACTTTCTTCTCCCTATCCATGATGGCACACTCTTGCTCGTAGAGTTCCTGCCCTCACACCCAAGCCTTCTCCTCCTCCTCAGTGTAGTGCTCTTCCAATTTCTTGGCGCGCTCTTCGAGGCCCTTGTCAGCCAGAGCCACCTTTTCGGTGAGCTCCTCCTCCCTCCTCAAGACGTCATCCCGCAGCTCTAGGAGTTTCTGCTCTTCATCTTCGAGCCTTTTCTCCCTTTCTTCAAGTGCCTCCCGGCGCTTGATGAGAGTAGTGTTAATGGCCTCAAGCCTTTCTTGGCGTTCATCGGCCGCATTGTTAGCTGCTTTGGTCTGCTCATAAATGGCCCGGGATTGAGCGTCGAGGGAGCGAGTCATACTCTCCCTGTCATCCAATAATTTTCCCCAGTATTCCAGGCGGACCTTCTCCCGCTTGATCCACTCTTTGTCATCTGCTAGCCTTGATTGTGCCAGCTTGGTCTCGAAGTAGAGCCGGTTACGCCACCGCCTAAGGGTTTGGCGATCCTCTTCAAGAGCCTTGCTGTCATGGAAGAAGGCCAGTTGAACTTGACGCAGACTGGAACAGGCATTGTCAATAGACAATGATAATGGGATAGGTTCTGGACCTGCTGGGGTCTCCTCCGCTGGTTCCAGCGGGTTCTCGCTAACAAAAATTGGGTCCCACTCCACAAGAGTGGTCCCCTGAGCCTCTACGGCGCTAGGACCGTCCTCCGGGATGGCCTCAGTCGCCATCGAGGAGGGTCCCGTTGATGAAGTTCCGACCTCCAGAAGTGGTTCTGAAGGCCCCGCCGCCGAGTCTTCATTTGCCCCCTCAGGCAGGGGGCTAGCAACTTCGTCTGGGCACTCCGGCTCAGCCGCGGGTACCTCCGGCGTCGTCACTCTTGGAGCAGGGGCTGCTTCTGGCTCCGGCCTGGGCACCTCCTTTACTGGGGGCTCGAGCGTTGACGCCTCCACAACAACCAGCTCGGGAGCCGGAAAGTCTTCAACATCAACCGGCCCTGCGGCCTGAGCTCCAACAACGACCGGCTCTGCGGCCGGTGCTTCAGAGGTAGCCGACCCAACAGCCGGGACTTCCTCAACATCTGGCGCGCATGCCGGGACTTCAATTACCTTTGGCGTAACCGCCGAGGCTTCAACAATTTCTGGCTCTGGGGCCGGAATTACTGCTTCCTCTGGCTCAACGGCCGGAGCTTCCATCATCTCTGCACCAGGACCCGGAGCTTCAACCCCTGGGGCAGGTGCCACTGGCGCATCTTGTCTTCCGCGGTCCGGCGCTGCCACAGGAGTCTCTGGGGATGAGTCGAGGTCCATGACCACGAGAGCTGACCATGAGTCGCAGCTTCAGCCACCACTTGGGGCGGCACCGGGACAGGAGCAGAGGCTTCCGCCCTCACAAGTTCAGCTGCTGTGGCTGAGGGTGGAGCCTCACTCCTCTTCTTGGGAACGCTGCAGATGAAGGATGAAGAAATTTAAAAAACAGTTAGTACAAAAAAAACAACTGTTTGAGGTAAAGATTAAAAATTACCTCGGGAGGCTTCCGCGGAACCTCTTTCCCGGGTGTTCTGGGCTGACCATAGCCACCGCCGGCGTGGAAGCTCCGGAAGGCCCCCCGGAACTCGTTGCAGCCACGGGCTTTTCCTTAGTCGAGGCCCCCCTCGACCGGGAAGGACCTCCGGACCTAGAGGCCTCAACCGGCCCTGGTGCTGGAGTCGCATGCCCGGAGCTAGCACCCCGGGAGGACGCTGCTACGGGAACAACCGCCGCAGTTGTAGAAGACCTCCCCCTCTGGGGAGAAGGAGCTGATGCAGAGGTGGCAGGCCCGACGGACCTTCCGTCGGCATGCTGCAACTTCCTCTTCCGGCTCAAGGGTTCGTCTGCCGGCTCCTTGCCCTTGCCGATGACTTTGATCCTTGGCTTCGGGGCAGGGTTGGAGCCACCTTCGGAAGCCCCAGGGATCACCACCCTGGAGGTCGATCTTCTCTCGATGACACCAAGGTCGTCAAGCACAGGCATCTTCCGCTGGAGCTCCCTGCTAAATTCTACTTCCATGTTCAGAGGGAGAAAAGCTGATGTCGGAGTCAAGTCGTCACCCGCGACGTCGATGCCGTGTTGGAACTTCTTGAGATGGAACTCCAAGGTTGTCCCCGACATGTTGGACTTCAGCTCGGTCTCGACCCGGTCGTCGTCCATCACACTGTTGAGGGCCCAAGCGAGTTTTCCTCTCCTCTTCAGAGGTGCCCACCTGTTGACCAGGAAGTTACAAAACACTGCCTGAGGAGTTAATCCTCCCTCCACGCACTGGCGGATCCTGGTCAGAGCAGGGTTGAAGGCTTCCGCCAGCATCGTAGCTTCACTCCAGACTGTAGTGTCGATGTTGGGGAGGCCTTCGGGCAGCTCCAGCTTCTCATGCTCCTCCACCCGGATGACTATCCAGTCCTTCTTCCAATCATCCCACTTTCCAGAGGGAAACTACCGGAGGTACTTGAATGGGCACTTCTTGCGCTTCACGAAGTAATAGAAGCCAAGGTACTCATTACTCCTACCGGTGGTATGGACAGTGAAGAAGGTCCACAAAAGTTCAATGCAGGGGGGATGCCCACCCACATTTCACAGAAGTGGATGAAGATAGACACAAGAAGAATGGAGTGGGGACCAAGGTGGTATAGCTGCAGACCATAAAAGTCTAGCAGCATCAATAAAATGGAGGAAAAAAGGTGGGATCAACCCCACCATGGCGTACGAAGAGAAGTACACCATCTCGTCGGCGTGCTCCTTCTCGAACGGGAGCTCTCCTCCGGTGCGGACCAGACGGTTGAAGAAGTCCGGGGACCATCCCATGAGGGCCCGGACCTTCTTCAAGTCACCTTCGATCTTCAAACGACTCTCGTGGAGACCCAACTCCATCGCAGCACAGCAAGGCAAGAGAGGAAAAGCGAGCACAAGTTGGGAGTTTGAGCACAAGATCAGATGAGAGGCGTAAAGAACTCCAGACTATGCGCGCTTTCCTCCTTAAGTAAGCCCTCGCAACGCTTGGATGGAAACCGCAAGGAAGCTGAAGATACTACTCAAACATTTCACCCAGCCGATGACAAGAGGGCCCGGGACCACCCTGACGATCAAGTCGAGGTTCTTACCCAGGCGAAGGGTTGTCATCATGAGGCGGGAAGCCCGAAGGCGGCGGCTTGACAAGGCGCGCGGAACTGACACGATTTTTGTATCAGGAACCGACGACCTTCAATTGTGTGAGATCCGCACGCCGAAGATCTCATCTGCCGCACACGGGATATGCCACGCGGCGAGGATTTAACTCCAAACTATCGCCAACAGCACATCCAAAGACTTTGAAGACTCAGTTCAAAAGTCGAAGGATGGACCCACCTCTGGTGGAATGACTTCACCCCAGTGGTCTTCCCCAGAGGTGGGCCCAGGGGGCCACTATCAGTACCCTGGGTACCATATACTCCTTGGGATTGCAAAGATCTCAAGGGAAAGTCATCTACTTGATTTGAAGACCTTCGGAGGCCCACATGTCAGACATAACCGGACCCGCTTCTCCAACATGGTTGGTCCCAGGGTCGCCACGTGTACTATCAAACCGGAGCTACCGCCCACAAGGGGGAAGCTCCGGGCTATGTACCGAAATGGCACCCTCGGACCTAACCCCAGACCGAGGGAAGCTCCAAAACTGACACGTGTTGGGTAACACCGGACCTATCTGTTCCCCACAGTGTGCTCCGGCGCTGCCACGTGTCCAACCGTCAGATCTTTAGCCTCTAACCTCCGGAAGACTCCACAACGGCTCTAGATCTTCAAAGGGGAATCAAGGACTTCAAGACCCGATCAAGTGTGATTAATACAATATTAATGACACACGATCGGATGACCTTAATTACCAGTAACGGTGCTGTCAAAGCCCATAACCCGGTCATTAAGGGCAATTAAACGTGTTGAATGTTTATCAATATCAGTAACCGCCAGTGCCACATGTCGGGCCAGGCTAACTTGTAACAGCATGCCCTTGTACTATAAAAGGACAGGCCGATGATACATAGGGGACACTCTCGAACACACACTCCGGAGACGGACTCTCGAACACACACTCCGGAGACGCGCTCACTCTACACTCTCAACTCACGTTGAGCTCATACATCCAATACAACACCAACACACACCGTGGAGTAGGGTATTACACTCAGGCGGCCCGAACCACATAAATCTTCGTGTCACTTGTGTCATTTGACATCTCACCTTCTGGAATCTCCGCGTGCCCATACCGAACCTTAAACTCCTCTAACACTTTAGTAGTGTCAGGAGATCTGCCGGATCAAAACCACTGACAAATGGCATATTAACTCTACATGAAGTGTTGCATGAAGAAAAAGATGGAAGCATTCTAGGATTTGGTAAGGCATTCTAGGGTTTAAGGCGACTAACCAAAAGGTTCCTATACATTGCGAGGGTGACAAGCATGTTTAAGTTGATCACCAGCAATGGCAATTTTATCTTTTTATTCTGAATAGGCTAGCTTCATTCAGAGTGGCGACCACGTTCTTGAGGTTTACTAGGCGGCGCCTAGCTCCGAGCCTATAACTGATCAAGCAAGGGACAAAAAGCAAATCCTCCAACCTTTTTCTAGTATCAAGAATCGCAAAGTGTGGCACTTGGATTTGGATGGTGAGGTGAGGCGAGGCGAGGTAGCTGCAGGCGAGAAGAGACACTCTTTTTCAGCGATCATCTCTACAACCGTGGGATTTGCACGGTAAAAAAAGATAAAAGACCCACATTCTCAAATGAATCAGGAATCCGGAAACATTCGCCAAAATCTAATCCCGGTGTGCCCGGCCACACCAAATGGGCTCATCATGGCAGCAGGTTCAGCCATCATGAAAGGCATTACGTACCCCACATATGATGGCACCAAGGATTTCTAGAATGGTCAATTGTCCTGGCTGTTTAGAAAACAGGACAGGGAAGTCGGCGCCTCCTATAGTGATAAACTTGGTGAGTTCTAGAGGTTCACGAGGTTTAGGTGACTTGATCAAGTCTAGGCATATGAAACCTTTGGTGGAATATTTCTAATAGGATGGGATTAACCAGGTCGAGGGGTTGGGGGCTTATTTTTGAAATCCCCCTTCATGTGACTCCAAATCCTATATGGATTGTAACTCAATTCGTACTAGGACTAGGACTGGTTCCTAAACTGAATCTGACTCCTAACTCTATTCAGAGTAGGACTCTACTAATATCGTTAAGGACGAAATCTGCTTTACCTAGAACAATCATATACCCCTAGACTGGTGTTTCCGCAACTTTGTCCAAAGTCCAAGTTCGACTCCTCTACTGGGTGCACCAGATAACCAGATCATCCAACAAAAATGACGTCCCAATATATCTAGTTTGATACAAATGGTGCTAACAAATCATAAATGGGTACATAAACTTTTTTCCTGTGAAATGCCTTAATATTAAGCTGAATTCAATAATGGGATACATAATTCTTTTAATGCATGCAATCCTTCTGTAATTCTTCACATCATCATGATTGAATAAGCTATTCAATAAACAAACTCATAGTCATATAACACCTACACTATCAGCAAGAATTATTCAACATAGTAATATATCATTCTCCAAAGGATAAGATACATATATGTTTATTGTACGTGTTCATGTATTTCAATTTGACCATTGTACTAAAAATGCAAATCGTAGCCACTAATTTTGTTCAATTGTGCCAATATGGCCATTATCATCACAATCCTACGTATTTGAGTGCCACATCATATGTTTGGCATCCAGCACCGCTAGAAGATGGACAAACCTACTTCCAATAGAGTTATCATTGCAGTTACCCGCTCAACCTAACTCATTTTGTGTATCGAGTGTGAGTCACCATGAATATTCCAGTTCATTACGTATTCAAATTCCGGTCAGGTGAGGACATTGGGTTGCTGGAACTGCTGCTACGTAGAATTGATGGAAGTACACCGACAACCCAAGGATGCCTACCCACCAAATCCTAACCAAAGATGCCACCGAACTTGACAGTTTTTCGAATTCCACCGAACCCTAACCAAGGATGTCTACCATTTTCCAATTTCCGAACCCTAACCAAGGATATGCAAGGCGGCGGCGAGGGCGGGGAGGGAGGCGGCACGGCGAAGGAGGATGGAAGGTCGAAGGGTTTAGGGTTTACCTTGAAGCTCGGCGGCGACGGCAATGGCTTCGCTCGGCGTACCTGGAAGTGACGAGGGCGAATCTCGGCGGCGACGGCGAAGCTCGGCGGCGTACCTAGAAGTGACGAGGGTGAACACTTGGCGGCAAACAAAATTTTGGCAGCCTAACGACGTCTAAGTGTTTCGCCCGGGTTAGGTTTTTCCAATGCTGTCGAGGGGTATATATAGACTCCCATTTTCTCAGGCGGATTTTAAGTACCGACCGCCTGAGAAGATTGTTACCTCAGGCGGGTTTTACTTACCAACCGCCTGAGAAGATACAAGTATTTCAGGCGGTTGGTTAGTAACACCCGTCTGAGATAAACATCTTCTCAGACGGTTATTAATTACCAACCGCCTGTGAAGATATTTACTTCTTCTTAATTAATATGTGTTCATAATTTGATGAACGCCTACATAAAGACCCCTCACCAACCGCCTGTGAGGTTCTTAATTAATATGTGTTGATGACCGTGTGCGACCTTTCTTTTCCCCGAGGCGTGACCTTTCAATGCGCGGTAAACCAACTGCTCCATCTTCCACTCCGCGCGGCCTTAAAGACGCGCTATCACCCGTTAGTTCTCCACAAGCGCATCGCTCACTTTGAATCCTCTTGTTTTCTTCGTCTTCCTCCGCTCCGACGACCCAACACCACTATGGCCGACCTTCCGCCGCCAAGCCCTTCGAGGGAGCCACCTTGCAAGAAATTATGTTGCAGCTCCCCCGAGAAGATCAACACCGAGCAGCGCCTCCTCATGGCGCGAGAGGCGTACAACAATACGTCTCGCGCCATGAGTGCCTTGGGGCTGGGTACCCTTCCAGAGTATCCTGGAATGGGTACCATGGGCCACTACCTCTACGCCCTCACGGGGGTGGCTGATCATCTCGACATTCTGTTTGCGACGATGGCCCAGGTTCTTGGCCCCGAGGGCCGTAGAACGCTGGTGGAGGCGACGGCTAGCAACCTCGGGGTTGCACCACCGGTGCAGCCGGTGCAGCCGGCCCTGCCTCCTGTTGCACCGTTGCCAGAGTCGCCGCCGGAGGACGAGGAGGAGGAGGAGGAAGAGGAGTAGGAGTAGGATTTAATTAGTTTTTCTCTTTGTTGTTTTTAGTTGCTTCTGTTTTGTAAATATTGTTAATGAATGAAATTTTTCTTTGTTCATCTATGTGATTGAATATTACTTGTGTATCTTGTGTGTTCTTGTGTGTTCTTGTGTAAATATTGTGCATCTTGTGTGTTCTTTTGTGAGATGTGTGATTGAATATTCTTAATGAATGAGTATCTTGTGTGTTCTTCAACTGTGTGAATGAATGAATGTGTAGTGTGTTCATCGTTAATTAAAACACGTCTGAGAAGAAGATTATCTCAGACGGTTGGTAAGTAATACCCGCCTGAGATAAACATCTTCTCAGGCGGTTGGTAAGTACCAACCGCCTGTGAAGATATTTACTTCTTCTTAATTAATATTCTTGATTAAATGTGGTCCTTTAAAAAGGCAAAAATCCTCTTTCTTGTAATATTATTGATAAGTAAAGGTTACCATTAAATTTCACTTCATAAATCCTTTGAAATTGGTCAGAACATAAAAAACATACAACAAATGCTATTTTTCATTTTTCTATCTTGATGAATATAATGCTTTTTTCATTTATTTTTTCAGTGGACATTTTTACTCATCATACCAACCTCTATGAATTTTTTCAGATTTTTTTTTAAAATTTTTTTGAATCAATGTGTGTTCATAATTTGATAAATGCCTCATATGTACATGAGCATTTAGTTAGAATGGTGGATAATTTGAAGTTTGACATGTTGGAATGCTTTTAAAAAATTTAAAAAAATTCATACATGTATAAATTATACAAATATGTTCATACCAACAATTTTGAGTGAAGGAACTTTTTTTATGAGATACACAAATGTGAATAATATGTGAGTAGAAATTAATTTGATATTTACCAAAACTTTACAATGTCAGCTATTCAAGTTTTAAAAATATTTTATTCAGGTGGTAGATGTTAATTTTATACAAATGTAGAAGAAAGAATCATCGAATTTGGACACAATTTGCAGAATCTAAACATGTTTACGTATTTATATTGGAATCTAAATAAAAAAGAAGCAAGGGATAAGGAAACTGAAGAACAGTATCGGGCATTATCTCAGACGGTTGGTGAGTAATACCTGCCTGAGATAAACATCTTCTCAGGCGGTTGGTAAGTACCAACCGCCTATGAAGATATTTACTTCTTCTTAATTAATATTCTTGATTAAATGTGGTCCTTTAAAAAGGCAAAAATCCACTTTCTTGTAATATTATTGATAAGTAAAGGTTACCATTAAATTGCACTTCATAAATCATTTGAAATTGGTCAGAACATAAAAAACATACAACAAATGCTATTTTTCATTTTTTTTATCTTGATGAATATAATGCTTTTTTCATTTATTTTTTCAGTGGACATTTTTACTCATCATACCAACCTCTATGAATTTTTTCTGATTTTTTTAAACTTTTTTGAATCAATGTGTGTTCATAATTTGATGAATGCCTCATATGTATATGAGCATTTAGTTAGAATGGTGGATAATTTGAAGTTTGACATGTTGGAATGCTTTTAAAAAATTTTAAAAAATTCATACATGTATAAATTATACAAATATGTTCATACCAACAATTTTGAGTGAAGGAACTTTTTTTATGAGATACACAAATGTGAATAATATGTGAGTAAAAATTAATTTGATATTTACCAAAACATTACAATGTCAGCTATACAAGTTTTAAAAATATTTTGTCCAGGTGGTAGATGTTAATTTTATACAAATGTAGAATAAAGAATCATCAAATTTGGACACAATTTGCAGAATCTAAACATGTTTGAGTATTGATATTGGAATCTAAATAAAAAAGAAGCAAGGTATAAGGAAATTGAAGAACAGTATCGGACATTATCTCAGACGGTTGGTTAGTATTACCTGCTTGAGATAAACATATTCTCAGACAGTTGGTAAGTACCAACCGCCTCTGAAGATATTCACTTCTTCTTAATTAATATTCTTGATTAAATGTGGTGCTTTAAAAAGGCAAAAATCCAAGTTCTTGTATTATTATTGATAAGTAAAGGTTTCCATTAAATTGCACTTCATAAATCCTTTTAAATTGGTCAGAACATAAAAAACATACAACAAATGCTATTTTTCATTTTTTCTATCTTGATGAATATAATGCTTTTTTCCTTTATTTTTTTCAGTGGACATTTTTACTCATCATACCAACCTCTATGAATTTTTTCAGATTTTTTTTAAATTTTTTTGAATCAATGTGTGTTCATAATTTGATGAATGCCTCATATGTATATGAGCATTTAGTTAGAATGGTGGATAATTTGAAGTTTGACATGTTGGAATGCTTTTAAAAAAATTAAAAAAATTCATACATGTATAAATTATAAAAATATGTTCATACCAACAATTTTGATTGAAGGAACTTTTTTTTATGAGATACACAAATGTGAATAATATGTGAGTAGAAATTAATTTGATATTTACCAAAACATTACAATGTTAGCTATACAAGTTTTAAAAATATTTTGTTCTGGTGGTAGATGTTAATTTTATACAAATGTAGAAGAAAGAATCATCGAATTTGGACACAATTTGTAGAATCTAAACATGTTTGAGTATTTATATTGGAATCTAAATAAAAAAAAAGCAAGGGATAAGGAAACTGAAGAACAGTATCGGGCATTATCTTAGACGGTTGGTAAGTAATACCCGCCTAAGATAAACATTTTTGAAACTACAAGATGTTAATTAACAGCCTGAGAAGATGTTAATTAACTGACGCGCCGCACGAGGTCTGCGGAGAAGTTAAGAAGCCGTGGTGCAGGGACGCGTGCGCGATGTTCCACATGGATACAAGAGAGACGGAAGGATCTCTGAAGATCGTCTTCCACAATGGTCTAATTGTGCGCCGCACGAGGTCTGCAAAGAGTTCAATGCGCAATGAACAAAGTATTTTGTTCAGGTTGTAGATGTTAATTTTATACAAATGTAGAAGAAAGAATCATCAAATTTGGACAAAATTTGCAGAATCTAAACATGTTTGAGTATTTATATTGGAATCTAAATAAAAAAGAAGCAAGGGATAAGGAAACTGAAGAACAATATCGGGCATTATCTCAGACGGTTGGTAAGTAATACCCGCCTGAGATAAACATTTTTTGAAACTACAAGATGTTAATTAACGGCCTGAGAAGATGTTAATTAACTGATGCGCCGCACGAGGTCTGCGGAGAAGTTAAGAAGTCGTGGTCCAGGGATGCGTGCACGACGTTCCACATGGATACTAGAGAGACGGAAGGATCTCTGAAGATCGTCTTCCACAGTGGTTTAATTGTGCGCCGCACGAGGTCTGCAAAGAGTTCAATGCGCGGGAAACGAACCGCTCTGCACAGACCATATATAAGGCGCGTCGTCGGTTATGTACAAGCACATAACTTTTGCACTCCTTTCTTCTTCTTCCATCGTTCCACCTCCTAGCCCGGCACCTACGAACCACCACAGCCATGGCCAACCTTCCGCCTCCTAGCCCGCTGAGGCAGCCACCCTGCAAGCGGATACGCTGCAGCTCCCTCGAGAGGGTGAATGATGACCAACGCGTTCCACCGCCGGTGCAGCCGGAGCCACCGGTACACCCGGAGCAATCGGCTCAGCCGAAGCAGCCGACCCACTCTCCTACTACATCATCGCCGGAGGAGGAGGAGGAGGAGGAGGAGGAGGGAGGAGGAGGAGGAGGAGGAGGAGGAGGAGGAGGAGGAGGAGGAGGAGGAGGACGACGACGATGACGACGATGATGATGATGACGATGACAATGATGACGGCGACGACAACGGTGACCACCACCATGGTGACGATGACGACGACGGCGAGTCGGAGGAGGACTGCTTGGCGTGGTTTGAGAAGTTGGCGGAGAGGGCGGAGGAGGCGGGGCCGTAGTGTAGTTTTAGGAGTTCTTGTACATATTTCTTTTGTAGTTTTAGGAGTTCTTGTACATGTTTAGCTTCAATTCTGTTCTTGTACATATTTCTTGTGTTTTGTAATATATATGTGTTTATTCATGTCAATGAATACTGGTGTGTTAGAATTTCTGGATTTCAATCAAGTGAATGCGCTCTAAATGCTCATATGTATATGAGCATTTAGTTAGAATGGTGGATAATTTGAAGTTTGACATGTTGGAATGCTTTTAAAAAAATTAAAAAAAATTCATACATGTATAAATTATACAAATATTTTCATACCAACAATTTTGAGTGAAGGAACTTTTTTTTATGAGATACACAAATGTGAATAATATGTGAGTAGAAATTACTTTGATATTTACCAAAACATTACAATGTCAGCTATACAAGTTTTAAAAATATTTTGTTCAGTTGGCATTATCTCAAGCGGTTGGTAAGTAATACCCGCCTGAGATAAACATCTTCTCAGGCGGTTATTAAGTACCAACAGCCTGTGAAGATATTTACTTCTTAATTAATATTCTTGATTAAATATCTTTTCAGGCAGTTGGTAAGTAAAACTCGCCTGAGACAAAGTTAAAAACCGCCTGTGAAAAACCGACGTCTATATAAGGACCCCTCACCGCAGTCAAAACACAACCCTGGAGAATTTATATCGACGCCGCAAGGCTGTTGAATTTCCCCTGCGCCGTGCCGCCGCTCCGCCGGCTAGCCCATACTGCCGCGCCACCACTCAACCCCGCACCGCCACTTCTCCACCCAGCCGGCCCACCGTGTTGACGTCTTTGCAAGATAAATGTAGTTTCCTTACTTTTTCTTTGTATATTTTCATTAGCTGATAAGCTGTTAGTTTTGTGTGTTCTGGTATATGGATTCTGTCCTTTTGCATGTGTAAGCACTGTATGGATTGTGTTCTGGTATATTGATGTATGGACTATATGGATTGTTTCCTTTTTGTGTGTTCTGCTAGTTTGGTCTTTTATATATTGATGTATGGACTATATTATAATAGGCTTATTGTAGTTTGTACCTATTATGTGACATGAATATGATGTTTAATTAACAGATGCTATTGTAATATATATAAGATGCTATTGTTTAATTAACAGATGCAAGGTAAATGTAGTTTCCTTACTTTTTCTTCGTATATTTTCATTAGCTGATAAGTTGTTAGTTTTGTGTATTCTGGTATATGGATTATGTCCTTTTGCATGTGTAAGCACTGTATGGATTGTGTTCTGGTATATTGATGTATGGACTATATGGATTGTTTCCTTTTTGTACCTATTATGTGACATGAATATGATGTTTAATTAACAGATGATATTGTAATATATATAAGATGCATGAAGTTTACCCGAACTTGTAATTGTAGTTTTATGTGTTTTCCTTTTCAATATGCTACATGTGTGTGCGTACCTCCTGCTTGCATATATTTCAAAGGAGTGATTAGGGTTAGCTTTCTAGGGAGATGGTTTTATAACTCACCCATTTAGTTACCATCATTGGATGGGATCCGACGTCAAGATATAACGGACCGGATCCCACACAGACCTAGCCCATGCTGTTGGGCCTGTTCCCCCTTTGACTCCGTCCGCCTCAAGACGTCGCCCATCTCCTACATTAGTCGCCCTAATCATACTTGTTATGTCTCTGTAAATTCATTTTATAGAGGACCTTTAGAGAATATTTGTGGCCAAATTTTTTAAATCTGACAAAAATTCTATTATTGAAGCATGGACCGTCGAGCGTGGATGTATAACATGCCAAGACCCAATCCTATGTATATTCATAATGTTGCAAATTTTATTGAAGCATCCAAGAGACATGCGAAGTTGCAAAAGATAGATGACATGTATCGACTGCGAAAATAAGATTGCTTGGACGGATACAATAGTAATCCAATCTCATTTGGTGAAAAGAGGTTTCAAAAATAACTACACAATATGGACAGAGCATGGTGAGTTATATACACATGATGTGGATAAAGATGATGAGAGAGGCTCAGATGATGATAATGTTCATATCGATGATGGTAGTGACAATCAAGATGGTGATGATGATGATGAGTTCGATTGTGAGGAGATGTTGCGTCACATTGAACCATATGTACTGACTTCTATGAGAGCAAGCAAAGGTTTAAGTAAAATGGAGACATTGCAGAATGCGGCGACAGAGCTTTTATATGATGCATCAAACGGTTGTGATAAAGAGTTTACTACATTGCGTGCAGTCTTAGAACTACTAAAGTTGAAAGCTACGCACGGATGGTCCGATTGTAGTTTCTCTGATCTTTTGAATCTTATGGCAGAAATTCTTCCAAATCCAAATAAACTGCCCAGAAGCACTTATAAAGCGAAGAAACTTCTTTGCCCGATGGCACTAGGTGTGACAAAAATACACGCTTGTGTGAACCATTGTATTCTGTATCGCAAAGAGCATGAGCTCGCAACTAGATGTCCCATTTGTGGCGTCAGTAGATATAAGAAGGACTACAATCACCAGTATGTTACCAACATGAAAAAGACTCAGAAGAATAAGAAGTTTATTATTGGTCCTGAAGGTGACGATGACGATACTTCTGGCAATGCAGACAGGAAGAATAAGAGAAAAATTCTTGCCTTGGTGATGTGGTACCTTCCGGTAATTGATCGCTTGAAGCGTTTGTTCTCAAACCCTAAGGAGGCTGATCTTATGCGTTGGCATTCCGAGCAACACAAGAAGAATGAAAAACATATACAACACCCTGGTGATGCAACGCAGTGGAAAAATTTTGATATTCAGTATCAGAATTTGCGAAGGAAATCAGAAATGCGAGGTTTGCCTTGGGCACAGATGGAATGAATCCGTTTGGTGAAAAAAGGAGCATACACAGCACATGGCCCGTGGTCTTAACGATGTACAACCTACCGACGTGGTTGTGTCACAAAAAGAAATATATCTTATTATCTGTTCTTATCCAAGGTCTGAAACAACCCGGCATCGAAATTGATGTGTTCTTGGAACCTTTAATGGAAGATATGGCGAAATTGTGGAATGAAGGGGTACGTACATGGGATGAGTACAAGCGGGAGTATTTCACGCTAAAAGCAATGATATTTATTATCGTGCATGATTATCCCGGACTGTTTACATTATCGGGACAAATGAAAGGGGAGAAAGGTTGTGTTAGGTGCATGGATAGAACTGGATTTCTATATCTCACTTCATCCAGAAAGACGGTGTACATGAGACATCAACGGTTCTTGACAGATATACACAAGTATAGGAAGATGAAAGAACAATTTGATAACAAAATCAAAAAAGATACTGCACCGAAACCTTACCGTGGAAAACTTGTGTTTGAAATGGTCAAGAACATTCATATTGCTTTCGGTAAGGGGAAAAATAGCAAAGGAATTAAGAGAAAGAAAAGTACATCTTCGGATGATACAACTGACATGGCTTTCAAGAAACAGTCAATTTTTTTCATGTATCTTCCGTATTGGAAGAATCTGGAATTTTGGCATAGTATTGATTTGATGCACGTTACAAAGAATGTATTTCACAGCATCATTGGGACCTTGCTGGACATGTCGAGGAAAACAAAGGATGGATTAAATTCACGTATGGACCTAGTAAATCTTGATTTGAGACCAGAGCTTCATCCAGTAGAAAAGGCGAACGGGAAGCATTACCTTCCCCCAGCCAGCTACAACTTGACGCTAGAAGAGAAAAAAGCAATTTGCGAATGCTTGCGTGGGATCAAAGTGCCCACGAGTTTCTCATCCAATATATGCAAACTAGTATCGATGAAAGACTTGTCTTTATTCGGTTATAATTCTCACGACTGTCACATGATGATGATAGTTTTCCTTGCCATTGCAATAAGAGTAATCAAACCTGAGCATATAAAAGTTGTCATCACACGTTTGTGTTACTTCTTCAATGCAGTATCGCAAAAGGTGATAGCACGTGAAGATTTAAACTATCTGAAAACATACATCGTCGAGACAATGTGCAAGCTTGAGATGTGTTTCCCACCATCCATTTTTGATATGCAAGTACACCTAATCATACATCTTGTTGATCAGATAAAAGCATTGGGGCCACTATATTTACATCATATGTTTTCGTTGGAGAGATATTTAGGAGTATTAAAAGGTTATGTGCAGAACCGTGCTCACCCAGAGGGTTCAATTATGGAAGGATACACCACTGAAGAAGTGATTGAGGGTTGCGCTGATTACATCAAAGATGGAAAATTGATAGGTGTGCCTATACCGGTACATGAGGGTAGACTACGTGGGAGAGGCAAAATAGGTAAGAAAACTTTTATTGTTCAAGATTACAAGAATGTACACCGTGCACATTTTGATGTACTACAACAGCTCGCAATAGCTGAGTCGTACATCGAGGAACACCAAATTGAGTTTCGTGATAAAAACCAAGACCGCACAGAGGACTGGATCATGAAAGAGCACAGAAGATGTTTCACTGAATGGTTAATGGACAAAAATATATCATACGGAAACACTATAGAAGAGGCAACAATGAAGAAGTTAGCTTCTGGCCCATCTGCTTTGGTAACATCATGGCAAGCATGTGACATCAATGGTTACACATTTTACACTAAAGAAAAAGACGGTAAGAGTGTTGCACAAAATAGTGGTGTTCGTATTGAGGCTTATGATTCACAAGGGCAGAAGACCACATACTTCGGGTTCATAGAGGAAATATGGGAACTCGATTATGGCGAAAGAATGGTAATGCCCGTATTTAAGTGCCAATGGGTCAAACATCCTGATGGTTTGAAAGTGGACAATTACGGGCTGACACTGGTAGACTTGAATAAAGTGGGTTACAAAGATGACCTGTGGGTTCTCACCGATAATGTTGCACAAGTTTTTTATGTTCAAGATCCAGAAACTGAGAAGTTGCACGTAGTTGTTTCTGGAAAGCAAAATATTGTTAGGGTTGAGAATGTGGGAGATAATGAAGAGGAATACAATCAGTATGAAGAGATGTACCTTTTCACCAAACCAGAAAACATCAAGCGCGTAGAGAGAAGCATTAAAAAGAATTTGAAACCCTATATGCGCGAAGATGTCAATGCTGGAAAAAATGTATATAGCAATGCGAGATGATATATATTGTATATATTTGTATCTTCTGAAATCAACTTAGAACAATGTTGGTATATGGATTGTGTCCTTTTGCATTTGTGTACATATGCGTTTGGACTCAATAATTTGGAAGTTTGGAAGTTTGGTCTTTCAGATAATGATGTCTCGGGCGTGTAGCCGATTGAAGGAGGAGCGCTTGGCGTGGCGCAAGAACCATCCCCATGTATGTACATATGGCACACTGGTCGCATGGTTGTATATACATATGTATCTGTAATGGACTGATGAACTTAATTGTAGTTTGTTTTTCTTTCTTGTTTGTTTTTGGTATTTTCAATTTCTCCACGTAGGGTTTCTCTGCGAAGCCTGAATCGGGAGATTTATTGAAGCGGCAGTGCATCGTCCCTGGTAAAGAAGGGGTAAGTCATGAAGAACAAGCACAATATGAGTTTAACCATCGTCCTCCTATTAATAAATTTCTTTTGCAGACTGAATGGGAAGATGGTTACTACCCCCTGACAATCTCCTTCTCCGAGGACTATCCCTTGGTGCCTCCAAGATGCGCCTTTCCAATTGGGTTCTTCCACCCAAATGTCCATCATTCGGGAGCACTCTGCATCAGGATTCTTGATCAAGAGACTGTAAGATAGACCTATTTTGTTCATGTAATTATTACTTATAATTGTTGTCGAACTTATTTGAACTGGTTTCTTATATTTCTTAAATTATATTTCATAGGGGTGGTGCAGTGCTTTTACAATCAAAACTATACTACTTGAAGTTCAGCATTTGCTGCATCAACCAAATGTGCCTGATGTTGAAAATGATTGCTATAATCTACTTATCAAGGTTAGATGACACTTTGACTTAGTGACCAATGTAGGTTATTCATTCCTCCTTCGACATTTGTTAATTTAAATAATGTCAATATTTTCAGGATCCAGCGGAATATAAGAGACGTGTTCGGGAGCAAGCAGGACGGTACAATTTAGATTGATTGATGGGAGCTTCACCATCGATCTACAATGAATGTAGCATGATTTTTGTTCAGTGTGTAAAGAAATTATCTTTGAACAATTGTAAAGCATCTAATGGTGTATTATCACAATTAAGCCAGCCTCACTTGTGATCGAGCATTTCCTATAATGCATTACTGTACTAGTATCCACTCATCTGTGTTTTTTCCTGATACAATTTTCCCTGCAACGACTACATACGGTTGTGATAATTGCAACGACTACATCCCTGTAATTTCAATGAAAACCGCTTGTGATAATTGAACAACTACATACGGTTCTTAAACAATGACCGCCACTGAAAATACATGATCTTCTCAGGCCGTTGTTAATTAAGAACCGTCTGTGAAGTTCATTACATTACAGACGGTTATTAATTAAGAACCGCCTATGAAGATCATGTATTTACCCAGGCGGTTGTTTCTTAAAATCCGTCTGTGAAGTTCATTGCATTACATGCGGTTCTTAATTAAGAACTGCCTGTGAAGATCATTTATTTACCCAGACGGTTGTTCTTTAAAATCCGCTTGTGTTGTTCTTTCATCACAGGCGGTTATTATATCATTCGCCATCACAGTCGCATATTTTTAAGGACCGCCTGTGTTTGAAAATTTGAGGCGCCTATAAAAATGCTTTTTGTAGTAGTGTCCCACCTCTCCCTTCAACTCTATCTTATCTGGACACTGAAATATCCCACCAACTTGTGTCCAAAAATTCTAAATATTTTATGGTAGACTAAATTGAAGGTGTAGAAATTGATTCTGAAAAGTCAGATTGTTGATTTGACAAAGTTTCATTTGAATTCAAATTTGAATTTGAATTTGATTTGAATTCAATGTAGCTATTGAATTAAATAGCAAACTTGCTTCAAAAATTATGAAAGTTTGCAGGGAGAGTATTTGGAATATTTTTAATCCAACGGACAACCCAAATCTTCATGTTAACTTCATTTGAACAGTAGCAAAAAAAATTTTTTGAATTCCCTCTTTTGGAGTTTGAATTAATTTGTTTTTCTCATTTCCTTTTTATTTCATTTTATCATTCAAAATTTTTAGTCCTAACTGAATTTTGTATTATGGAAATTTGGGCTTTTACATTCCTCCCCCCCCTTAAAAGAATCTCATCCCGAGATTACAATGAAGAGACGAAAGTAGGAGAAAAATTACCGGATATGAGACGATAAGAAATCTGGATAGTTGGAGCGGAGATAATCTTCAGTTTCTTCAGCGGTATGGTTGCTCCATAACACTTTATAAAACCACAGTGTGCGGTTCCGCGTGGTTCGGGTCTTCTCATCGAGAATCTAAACCGGTTGTTCGGAGTACGTCAAATCCGGTTGCAATTCGCCGATTTCGTCGGTGTGGACTGCAGCTGTGAACTTGAGACATTTCCGGAGCTGAGATACGTGGAAAATGTCGTGTATACCAGCAAGATATGCCGTTAATTCCAATCAATAAGCCAAATGTACGCACTTCTCTGTGATATCAAACGGGCCAATAAACCGGGAAGCGAGCTTCCCTTTTACTCCAAACTGATGAATTCCTTTCATCGGTGACACGCGGAGGTATACGTGATCTTCGATACCAAAGTGCAGCGGTTCATGCAGCTTGTCCGCATATTTCTTCTATCGATATTGAGCCGCTCTTAGATTTGCTTGAATGATCCGAACTTGTTCCTCAACTTCGTTGACTAGATCAATCCCGAACGTCACCCTTTCGCCGGACTCACACCAATTCAGTGGGGTGCGGCATTTCCGGCCGTAGAGAGCTTCGTATGGTGCCATCTTGATACTCCCAATTTTTAATGTGGTGGATGGCACACGCATGCAACATGTCTTCAAGGACTTGGTTCATCCTCTCGGTCTGTGGGTGACATGCGAACCTTCTAATCAGTTTAGTACCCAACGAGGCGTGTAGCTGCTCCCAGAAATGAGCAACGAAGAGTGAGCCTCAATCTGAAATAATCGTGCGAGCAATGCCGTGTAGACACACGATTCTTGATATGTATAACTCCGCATATTTCTTGGCATTGAATCCGACATTTACCAAGATGAAGTGTGCTGATTTGCTTAGTCGGTCGACTATCACCCAAATTGAATCATGCTTCCGGAATGTGAGTGGCAATCCGACTATGAAATCCATACTCACATCCTCCCATTTCCATGCCGGAATATTCAGCAGTTGCAGTTGTCCCTCTTTCCGCATGTGGTCCGCCTTCACTCGCCGACACGTATCACATTCGGATACGTACTTCGCTATTTCCCTCTTCATTCATGTCCACCAAAACTTGGTCTTCAAATCTTGATACATTTTATTGCTGCCCGGATCAATATAAAATTTTGACATGTGAGCTTCATCCAATATTTTCTCCAGGAGCTTAACATCCCGGGGTACAACTATCTGTTCCTTGAACCATAATGTACCGTAATCATCTTTCTGGAAACATTTTACCTCCCCGCTGTCCACTCTTTCTTGTATGTGTGACATGCCCTTGTCCTTCCATAATTTCCTCTCAGATGGTGGGAATGAGAGCAAGATTATTGAGAGCCCCATATGGAATTACATATAGACTTGGTTCCTCATCTTTCATTTCAGCCATGGTGATGTTGTGGACATGGGCTTTCCGACTAAGCACGTTGGCAACCACGTTCGCTTTACCGGTGTGGTAGTGAATTTCAATTTTGTAATCTTTGATCAGCTCTAACCACTTTTGTTGTATCATATTCAGCTCCTTCCGTGTGAAAATATATTTCAAACTTTCAAGGACGCCATGCGCCGTCTCTGTTCCATGATGCCAGGCTGCTGCGAGCCGTTTCGGTCTTCGACTCCAACAGCAAGAAGGTGCGCCCAGGCACCCTATAACTAACGGTGAAAGCCGTTCTGCATTTACGTGAGTATCGAGCAAATTATCCAAGTTTTACTCTCGGCCGAAGCTTATGAACTTGCTAGGTTTTTCATTAAATTTGGTTTCCACAATTAATCACTATTCACAATTGCTACCAAATAGTTTCTTCACTCCCTTGCACACCACCTCGAACTGGAATTACCAAAAATGATAGACCGTAGCTCGAGAATCATGAGTTCTTCCCTCCACTATTGAAAAATCACCTCTGTCGCCGTCGACAGTTGTTTGCCGGCCGTTAAATGACGATTGCACCTCCCTATCACCTCCCTCATGGTTACAGGAGCGTTCCCAATCATTTGACGATGAGTTTGAGCTAAGAAAGTCGGGTTTCTGACATCACTGGAACCCTAGCTACGCCGCCGCTGTCGCCCACAGGGTTCCGGTCCTCCGTGGTCTTCACCGACCCCACCATCATGTTCAACGCGTGATTTTAAGTGTAGGGGGTCAAAACCAGACACTGCGGTGGTCGGGAACTTGGTTCCAGCGAGACTCGCCAGGAGCGCGCCGCCGGGGTTCCGAGCGCCGCCGGCCCGAGGAAGACGAAGGCGCGGTGGGACCCAGTCAACAGTGAGCGAGTGACGCGCCCCAGATCTGGTGCGGTCCGTGGATCGGCTGTGGGTACGCCGTTTTTCCCTGTGGCCCCCGTGTGGTTTGAATGCCACTAGTCCATTTTAAAACTGTGGGGCCCACTATTTAATCAAATTTTCCCATTGGAATTTAATTCCAGATTTGGCTCCAAATTAGAAAATCCACAACTCTATGTATATTTATCCAAAAATCTTCAAACAAATTTTATTTGAAATACCTTGAGCCCTAGTTTCTGTTAGTACCAATTGGGATCTATGAAACCAGTTTTCTATTCTGTAGAGTGCAATCTTTCCATATACAAATAGATTTTTCCCAGCTGAACCTTCGACTGGAAAAATCCCCATAACTCACATAAAATACTTTTTCCTGTTATTGGTTACCAGAAAAAGTTTGGGAGCCATTGAACCTGTATAACCGAATCAAAATTCCAAATTCTTTTCTGTTGTTCAGTTATAAAATAGAACTGTAACCAGGAATTTAATCAAATTTCTAAATTCAATTTACCATAGTATACTTGCTCTAAAAATCTCAAGTAAAATACTGTATAACCCTTACGATCTGAAATTTCAAGTTGTGCAGTTAGTTTGGTATGAAAACCTGTATGACTTTCTGTATAACTCAATTGCATTTTTCCTTGATTTAATTATTACAGATGTTCTGTTGCTTTGTTATGTCCCAAATTTGATCTGAACCTTGATTTAGTCATATACTAGCTCTTAAAAAAATTTAAGATTTATTAGACCTAATATCCTGGCCCAATTTCAATTCCCAATCTGAATGTTAATTGAAAAACTAAATTCAGTTATAAAATAATTCCAGAAATTCCTAGCAACTTTAGAATTCAGTATCTCTTTCACAGAAACTTAGAAATTGTGAAACAAATTTTCCTAGAACTAGTGAGACCTCATCTACATGGTACAACCACTGTTAGCCATGATAGGTCTCCAAAATTTCAACAAAAATTTGGAGAAGGTTATTGCTTACCATAATTTTTAGGAACAACAAACTTATTTGATCATCTCTTGTTCTTTGCAAGAGTCTCCCTTGTAGTCCCTAACATCTACCTAAAAATACAAGATCCAGCTAAGATCATTCCCTCACTATAACAATAGTTAGAAGCTTATGAACTATATATACATTATAATTTCACAAGCATTCATATAGATTCTATATGCATGTCATGTAGTAATCGATATTGACGAGAAGTGTCGCTTGGAGGAGAAGGCCAAGGTGTCCACTTGAAGTCCTTTGCGGAGTCTTCAGGGAAGGAACACTAACAATTGACATTTAATCGAGTCGCAAACTAAGGCAAGCCCTGGTTTGCATTTAAGAGCCTTTCAAAGTTTTTCAGTTTTATTCATTTATGTCTTCAGTTGATATTGTGCATTACATATAAGTTGTTTGATACTCCACTTGCATATCCACAAATCCTATGGGAGGTTTGAAAAGGTTTACATCTTAACATGTAGAACTGCCAATGCTAATGTTATAGATATACTGGTAGAAGTCGAGTAGTTGGAATCTACTCGTGAGATAGGAATAACAGTTCATATGAGGGTGAAAGATGAAATAATGGCTTATGAAATGAATATGAGACCGGGCAGGGGGAATAGGAGTCGACGAGATGGAGTCTCGGGCGCATAGCCCTGCTTGTGTCGCTTGAGGACCGTGCCGTATGCGGCACCGTTGGGCAAGCTTGAACTATACTGGTTGCATAATGGGACATGGGCCCAATAAACTGATGTAACTCCAGACTGTAGTGTGGAGACTCCTCGATTGTCCTTGAATGGAGATGCGAAGGCACAAAGGTGTAAATCTTCTAGCGGGCAACTTCGACGTGTCCGTGTAGGGGACCTTTTGCTCGGGATGAAGAGGTTTGTCGATATTGGGGTATTGGGTGAAAGGTGGCCGCATATAATGCGGGGAGGAGAGCATGTAGGTGTCTCCCACGCGGGTGTGCGTGTCGTGCAGTCCGGGTGTGTCCTGATTGCAATCACCATCCCTCGCAGTTATTGGAGTACCACTTGTCGCTGTCGCTGTCGTGATGTATTGAATTATAATTGCTTTGCAACCTTGTGTGGATTAGAGATAGCACAATTAAAAGTTTACAGTTTTCCCATACTTTAGCTGTAATAGCATTATGTGCTTTGGGCATGTCATATCATCGGCAAAGCGTTTCTTGTTTGATTGTGGAGTCTATGATGTGCTTTGCCTGAAGAATGTCATTTGCTACTTAAAACATGATTATAAGGATCCACTTGTAGGCGAGTCTATTTATTCTATTCCTTACCTATGGTTAGACTTTACCTTGCATATGTCTAGTGAGATCGGTCAGTCTTGCTGAGCCTTACGCTCACATTTGCAGTTAATGAGTTTTTGCAGGTTATACCATTGATGATGGGCCTAACGACAATGATTTACCCTTTAGGGATTACGGCTGAGTGGAGGCCCTGCACGCCGCCGATATCTGTGAGTGTTGCTAGTGTAAAGCATCCGAGGGCACGGACGGCTTTACTCATGCATAGCTAGTGCTGAGAGCGTAGTATGATGTATAGATTTCTTTCCTATGTTATATATTGTAAAACTTCCGCTGTGTTTATAAATCAAAGACTTAGTATTGTATTTTATTCTCGTTCTTTTCTTGTATACTGTTGGGTGTCGCATTGCATGACACCGCCCAATGAGATCCTTGGATGTCAGGATTCCGGTCCCGATAGGTATAGTATCAGAGCATCATTGGGAACAGTGTACTTGAAAAGAGCATATTTTCAAAAATTAGGATTTGAGTGAGGAATTAGCTATATGCCCTTATAAGGAGTATTATTAGTATAAGATATAAAGGTGGTAAACTAACTTATGTGTTATAAATTCTGTAATGAAGCTCCGACATCAGGTAAGAGGTAAGGTACACCACCGCAAGCGGATCAATTGCGGTAAGCTCACCATGAGAGAGGTAGCATGGAAGTTTTTTCGTGGCCTGGCACGGAAATGTTAATAGGAGTCTCTGAAACTTTCCATGTTTCTGAGAACCTATGACACGTGGTACCCCAGCGTGCTTCAAAGTTAGTTGGAGAACTATTCGTGTTCTATGGGAGCATGCAAAACACGTATACCCGAGCGTGTATAAGCCAGTTCATGCAGGAGTCTATGCTGTAAAGACGTAGTACAACCATGTACCTCGAGACATGACATGGCTCGAGGGCAATTGACACCAGAGTTGTATGCATTTACTTTCGTATATATTATTATGACTGCCTGTCGTGTTTCCCCGTGCCGCACTTGAGGTGTGAAGGTGTGAAAGGGGATTGTTTGTCTTCTGCAGCACTAACTACGGTAGCGAGAACACGTTTGCGAGTGAACGATACTAGGGCCACCTATAAATGTATCCGGATATACCGGTTAGGATTTTCTTTGGTGAGGCACTTAGTACCGTCAGTGTCGAATTTGATACATGACCATCCCCCATGACCGAATGGATGCATTGTGTTTTAAAGTCCGACTACCAGTTGTTGGTAGGTTTTGGACATCGCAAAGTGAATTTCACACATGACTAGTGAAGAATCAAGGTTCTTTATTTCTAGCAGAAGTTTGCTCAACTTCGCCAGGTTGAAACCTTGATTAGTTTACAGAAAACATAGCTTATGCTATATTGATGGAAAGTTCATCAAGTTCACTACAAAGTTTGTTTTGGTCATTAGGACTGAAAAAGATCGTACCTTGGTGTAAACTGAACTCCACAAAAACTACTACAAATGTCTTATCCAACTACACATTCTCTATATTATCACCATAATTTCTTGTAGAAAAAAATCTTCTGCCCTATTGTGATACATATCTGGAGAGGGTGGAAGCATCACTACGACTTTGTAAATTGATGTATTTTCTAATTCGACACTGAACCAATCCAAATTCCAGGCTGAATTGGTACACTGCAGAGCTGCTGGCGGAGAACCAGTCAGCTTATCCGTCAACTTTAGACAGTCATATTCCCTAATCTTACAACTTGACATGGTCATATATATATATATATATATATATATATATATATATATATTTCTGGAAATCTTAGGAAGTCCTCTATCAACTTTCTATTCAACTCCTGGTCTGAATCTTTCATTATCAGAGCCCAATTCCAATTGTCGCAAACGCTGTTCTGGCAGTCCAGAACCAGAAAACATTTGTGCATAATTTGAAATTTGTGCGTTTTGACCTGTATAACCATCAGTTTTCACAGAAGCCTTGGAACCATTGGAGTTGGGTCATTGGCTCCGGGTGATCGAAGCCAAGTTTGAGTTACTCCAGTGTGACGAATATTAGAAGGCTTTATTCGCCGCTCAACAACTTCACGGATCCGCAGGAGCCTGGTGGTCTGAATATCTCACCACTCTCCCTCATGGTCATCGAGTGACCTGGCCAGAGTTTTGTGATGCTTTCCGTGCACGTCATATATCTTATGGGATGATTAAAACCAAGTTGGAGGAGTTTGTGGAGTTGAAGCAAGAAGAAATGAGTTCTTATGAATACTCCAAGGCGTTCAATCAATTGGCTCAATATGCGCCTGAGTATGTGAATACAGGGGCGTTGAAGTGTGGTTGTTTGTTTCGAGGACTGGACGTCAAACTTCGAGCTCGACTGGTGTTATTCAACAACGGCAGCTACAATGACTTGGTTGATGCTGCTATTGTTTAGGAGGATGCAACTCTTCACTATCAGGCGGAGAAGAGGAAGAGGAAGGCATCACAGGAGATTATTAGTGATGTTCCTCAGGAGGATCGAACAGTGTATTGCTTACCGTCTGGTCAAGAGTTGTGGTCGAGTGAGCGACCACAGCAGGTTCGGTATCAATCCTATCCAGTGGAGACTTTACTTGAACCTCAACAAAGCGTGCAAGTGTGTCCTGGTTCTCCACCGCAGCCGTATGATCTCACTGTTGCAGCCCCATCTCTGCAAGATGGGCATGTTGTTAGTCCACCCCAATTCAGTGGAAATCAAAGGATGCATTTAGCACGAGAATGTCACAAGGCAGAACATGACCGCGTCCATTGGTCTTTTTCCAAGATTTCTGATCAGCACCATAAACTTAAAAATAAAACCTCATCGAAGTCTGCCAGTGTTAATTATGTTGCAATTGAGGACATTCCAGAAGGAGAACCTGTTCTAGCAGGCATGTTTACTTTACATGATCAACCAATAGTTGTTATGTTTGACTCTAGAGCTACTCATAACTTTGTGAGCAAGTCTTTTGTGCCGAAACATCATGTGCCAATTGTGACTATCTCCCATCCATTCCGTATCAGTTCTCCTAGAGGCAATATTTCAGCTAATGAGGTTGTTTCTCGAGCACCTCTGTGCATGGGTAGAAGTATCTATCTGGTGAACCTCATCATTTTGGAAGGTCAGCAGATTGACCTCATCTTGGGGATGTCATGGTTGACACATCATGGAGCTATCTTTGATATCAGCTCGTGGACTGTCCAACTAAATTCTCAATTCCATGGTTGCAACACTTTAAATCTTTTGGATACCGCACCAATAGTCTTAGCGGTGCATCACACAAGTGCCAAGAAGCTTGAGGATATTCCAGTAGTGTGTGAATATCCAGACATGTTTCTTGACGATCTTCTCAACATGCCACCAAAACGTGACGTAGAGTTCAAGATTGAACTGGCGCCGGGAACCATGCCAATCTTGAGGAAGCCGTATAGGATGGCACCGAAGGAACTTGCGGAATTGAAGGAGCAGCTGAATGACTTATTGAGCAAGGGTTTTATTCGCCCAATTTCATCATGTTGGGAATGTTCCGCGTTGTTTGTAAAGAAAAAGGATGAAACGTTGAGGTTATGTGTGGACTATTGTCCACTGAATGTTGTCACCATCAAGAACAAGTGTCCACTACCATGCATTGATATCTTATTCGATCAACTAGTGGGTGCTAAGGTATTCTCGAAGATGGACCTTCGTTTAGGTTATCATAAGATTAAGATTCGACCTGAGGAAATTCCAAAAACCGCATTCTCGAAAAGGTATGGGTTGTATGAGTATCTTGTCATGTCCATTGGGTTGACCAATGCACCGGCTCACTTCATGTATCTCATGAATTCGGTGTTTATGCCAGAGTTGGACAAGTTTGTCGTGGTCTTCATCGATGACATCCTTGTGTATTCTAAATCTGAGAGTAACATGTTAAACACTTGCATATTGTACTGCAATGGTTAAGGGATCACAAACTATATGCAAAGTTTAGCAAGTGTGAGTTTTGAATCAACCAAGTGCCATTTCTAGGGCACATCATCTCGACTGCTGGTATTGCAATTCATCCAAGCAAAATTGTACAAGTCCTGAAGTGGAAATCTTCCAAGTCCATACATGAAGTTTGTAGTTTCCTTGGCTCGACTGGCTATTATCGGAGGTTCATTCCGAGTTTCTCAAAGATAGCTAAACCAATGACGGAACTACTGAAGAAGGAAACGAGATATGTATGTACTAAAGAATGTGAAGAAGCATTTCAAGCTTTGGTGAAACACCTCACAACAGCACCGGTGTTGGCTCAGTCGGACACAACCAAACCATTTGATGTCTATTGTGATGCATCTGGCATTGGTCTTGGTTGTGTACTAATGCAAGATATAAGAGTGATCGCGTATGGATCCCGGCAGCTTCGGAATCATGAACAACATTATCTGACTCATGATCTTGAGCTCGCTGCCGTGGTGCTCGCATTGAAGATGTGGAGGCACTATCTATTACGCAATCTAGTGCATCTTTACACTGTTCACAAGAGTTTGAAGCACATTTTCACCCAGAAATACTTGAATATGCGACAACAAAGATGGTTGGAGTTAATCAAATACTATGAGATTGAGATCCACTACCATCCTGACAAAGCAAATGTGGTTGCAGATGCACTGCCGCAAGTCTCAGGTCAATCATTTGTCGATCACTTCAATGGAAGAGGATGAGCCGAGTTTATACATAGTTCCTTATGGAGCACTCTACAATCTAGCCCTCATCCCTACCATCAAGGAAGATATTGTAGAGGCTCAGAAGGAAGACAAGCGCATGTCGCACATTCGGCAAAGAATGAAGAAGGGGGAGATGAAATGTGTAACACCCTAATTTTCATGCATCATGCCCTACATACATTCATATACATGTTTAACATTAATCCACATCAAGAGGAATGAGTATAAAATTGATTTGGAACAAAACTGCACTTAAAATGCTTAAAAGTGCGGACTAGTACGATTTTGGTGAGGACTAGTCCGATTTCTCTCTGACTTCAAATGGACTTGTCCGTTTTTGCTGCGGACTAGTCCGATTTTGCCTCTGGAAACTTTCGGACTTGTCTGATTTTCTGTGGACTAGTCTGGTGTTCCAAGAATCCTTGAAAATTTGCTAAGTCTCTGGACTTGTCCGGACTAGTCCGGTGTCCCAGCGGACTTCTCCATTTTACTCTCTGACTAAAGTTGGACTTGTCCGATTTATGGCCAGACTTGTCCGATTTCTTTCTGACTAATTTCGGACTAGTCCGGTCCTTGTCGGACTTGTCTGGTATTTCGCGACTTTGAGTTGATCTTTTGTTTTACGACTTGTTTCTTGGGTTTCATATTAAGTGGGCCTAGGGACATCGTGCCTAACTCTTTTAGAGCCCATGTGGGACTCTAAACTGACCTCTATTCATCTCAAACTCGAAATCCATCTAACCCTACCCTCCACCTCTATATAAACAGCCCCACCCCTTGGCTTGACATCTATTTGCCACTTTTCCACCCCACCCAAACCCTAGTTCGTGAGGAGCCACCATCAAGGAGGGAGGAGGAGATCCCAAGCAAGAAGAAGAAGAGGAGGAAATGAAAGAGGATCAAGATCTCCATCAAGTTTCGTTCTTCATCACCAATTCATCTCCAAGTTCATCATCAACCCTAGATCATCAAGATCTAAGTGCTACCTCCAAGTTTCTCGATTCATTGGAGTCCTAAACACCTGGTAGACTTCTATTCTCTTTTTCTTACGTGAAATCAACCCAAGTCTCCAAATTCACGTCGATCTAGAAAACCCTAGTTCACTAGTTCTGCGAAGTGCGGACTAGGGCGGCCTTCTGCGGACTAGTCCGATTTTCCTGGTTAAATTGAGTTAAATTAATTATAAAATTAGATCTAATCACATCCAAACCTGTATAAACTTGTTAAATTCTATTAGAACTAATTGGTGACCATTAAAGGCAATCTATTAACAAGTTCTACCTTGCATTTGCATTAATCATGCATGGCATGTCATATTGAGTAATATATATGCACTCTTTAATTGTATTTCTTGTCTTGTATGTTTATTGTGTGGATTAGACAGATTTGCACTAGGGAGTGTTGCGGAGGATCTCCAGCACCAAGAGTTTGAAGGCTTTGACCCTAATCAATAGCAAGAGCAAGGCAAGTGTCCTTGAAGCATATTGATCCTGTTTTGAAATAAATGTTTTGTTTGCAGAACTTCATGCTTGTGTCAATTTGATGGGAAATCCTATGGTAGGAAGTTTACTAGTCTTGTTGACCACCCTTGTCACCTGGAATATATGGTAGACAGTCGGGAAGGGCTTTTTACCTTTTTGCTTCACTTAATTAACTGGGATGGGAAAACGACTATATCACTCAATTTAATTATGCATTAATGAGATTGTGGTTGACATGAATTGGTTAAATATGATATGGTAATGGGTGATCTAAGCAAGCCTGGTATGTGGATGGGTTGGATGTTATGGTGGTTTTGCTTGCTTTAGATCAAAGGATCGGTTCGTGGAGCGACCATCGAGGATTTAGAGTGCCACCACGAGGCCAAGTATGGGTGTGGCGTAGCTGATTAATTAGGGTTTTGCCAGTGCTGTTTGGACCAATATGGATGCTCGGGGAAGGGGTAGTCGGATTGGGTCTGTTGATGATTGGTGGGACTACCCTAGGATCCGAATGGCTCAAGAGGGGGCCCTTGGTTGAAGATGTGCTCAGTTGGAGGCATCGCCACCGATGAAACCTCAGTGGGGTCTAAATACGCTAGTAATTCCTTTGTAAAGGCTATTTTGTGATCTCTTGGCCACACACCTAAGGAAAGTGTGAGACGGCATAATTGAGATTATATAGTCATCGAAAGGTGATAAAATCACAAACAGGTGGGAAAAGCGGCACAACCTCTGTAGAGTGTGTCTAAAACTATTATGATAGTCGTGCTCCCGGTTATGAGCAACCTGGACCCTCACATGATTAGAGGAAACTCGGTATTGGGATGGTTATGGTTGGTATTATGGTTATCGATGGTTATGAATTGAATTCTGGTATTGAATATGGATATTGGTATATGATGATGGATATAGAATATGGACTGGTACTATGATTTTAATTATGGTTTAGGATGGGTTTATTTCACATACACATAATATATTGCCTTTCAAATGTTTTTATGTACTTTTCAGTACTCAACCATTATTATTATTGTTATTTAAATCAGCCACGTGTCATACTTTCCGCACTTGCTGACTACGATATGTAGTCACTCTTGCAATCCCCTCCCCCAATAGTTGCAGGTCAGGATTGTGAGTTTAATGGCGATAATGCGGAGTTCTAGGCCGTGTCCACCGTCAGCTTTGCCTGTGTTGTTGATTGGAGCTGCGCTATACCCTATCTCTTATGCTGCCTAGCTGTTTAGTTTTCTTATTTAGTTTCTTTCCGCTGCATTCGTTGAACTTATCATTAATATTCATTAAAACTTGTATTCGAGGATAATATGAATTCTGTAATAAAATTTGATTAATTAATCTTGTTCTGTGGTAATTTTCTGTATACTCTTTTGTGATGCACTCGTGTATGTGTGTTGAACATCCTGGGCACACATATGCGTTCACTTGGTTCATTTTCGGAACCGAGTGTCACAGATTGGTATCAGAGCCACAGGTTGACTGTAGGACGCACCCTAGATAGAATGGACATTTTAGAGCACATAGGAGCACTCAAGAACCGATGTGTTTTTGGTTGGTGTGTTGTTGCTATATATTGTTCGCTTGTGTGCTTAATAGAGGATTTTGGGATGCTTTAGCATTACCACTGTGAGAACTATGTGTGCTGAATACATTTGCTTGTAGTGAATACATTGGCTTTGATGATAAAAGTTCTGAAATACCACCAAACACCTTTATCATCAAGGACCGACTCTAGGTCCGAGCTCCAGCAAGGTCTGACATAAGGTCCAACTTGCTTTAGCTAGGTCCGACTTCTTTGTCAAGGTTTGACATGTTTTTGGGTAGCTCCGGTGAGCTTTGTCTTTAGCTCCGGCATGTCTTTGTTAAGCTCCAATATGTTTTGCTAGGTCCGACTTATGTTGGTTAGCTCCAACATGTTTTTCTAGCTCTGACTTTTGGGTTGACTAGTTCCGACTAGTTTTGGTTAGCTCCGGCGCTAGGTCCGATTGGCTTTGGTTAGCTCCGGCACTAGGTCCGACTAGCTTTGGCAAGCTCCGGCGCTAGGTTGTACTAGCTTTGGTAAGCTCCGGCTCAAGCTCCGGTTAGCTTTGGCAAGGTTCGGAGCTTGATCGTAATGTTCCAAATTTTCATGTGAAATGTTTTGAACATGCTTTATATTCTTGAAAAGATTGCTTAGTATTGCTATGTTTTTGGTGCGTTTTTGTTGATATGGATGATATCATTTTGCTATGCTTTACAACATGCTTATGTGAGGTGCTCATGTAAGGTGTTGTGTTCGGAACTGACTTAAGTCAAGTCGCAGACTTGGGCTCGTACGGATTGGTTGTTATTCATGTACAGGTGTTGCTTGAGTTCAAGACATGGCTGGTGGCGGGATCATTTGGACTAGTATCAGGATGGAGATGAGGTTCCAACAACCAAGTTCAGGAGGAATTGTGGTTGAGCGGGTCAGGAGGTCGCGCAGGATGATTGAATCAAGGGCAGTGCATATGAAGGTTACTGGATGTTGAAGGAAGGTGTTCAAACGTATGCGTGCGGTGAATGACGTGGCAACATGGTTCCAAAGATGGTTTATGGATGGGAAGATCTGATTGGAAGGATCAGATCGTATCGGATGATGACTTCGAATGCAGCGGAGTCGGTTATGGCTTGGTATGGAAAGTATCGAGTTCATTATGTTAGGATTTCATGTGGGACATGAATTTGAGTTGTTTTAGGAATGTGTGGTACGTTCCTAAGGTGTTTGGAAGTCTTAATATTGCATCTATCTGCGTATAGAAGAGTCCTAAGCAGTTATGGAATGTTTCAATTCGTGATTTGAGTAGGATTAGAGTCCTAGTTGAGATTGGGTTGGCCTAAGGGCTGGTTATATAAGCAAGGGAGACCAGAGCTCGTGTATCATGACTTTGGGGCTGTTCCTCTTGTGGTCGATTGAATAAAATTCGTAGTTGAAAGGAACTTTTATTCCTTGTTCGTCCGACTTGTTCCAGACAAGTTTTACTCGTCGAGTTTCTGCACAACACTACCTTTCATCGGTGGTTTTATCATAACTCGAGTTTTAAATATTCAATTGACGTGATTCTTTTTGGGTTGTCTTCACAACTTGATTACATATCATCTGTCAAATTTTCACAGTCATTGGATTTGTGGTTTATGATGTACACGAGTTTCTTTGCAGCGTTCCAGAACTGTTTTTCTCGGGTAGGACAGATTGACCTTTGTTCGATCTTTTGATCATAACTTGAGTTTCTCTCGACGGATTTGAGTGATTCTTCTTGTGTTTTCTTCGTGACTTGATTCTCTCTTATATATATCACTTTTTCATGGTGAAACATGTTTAGATTAGTCTTACACACAATTTCTTTAACAGATCGTTTTTCTGCCGAAGGGGTTGGGATTTAATTGTTTCCGCTGCGTAAGATTTTTAAATCTACCATTCAACCCCCCCCCCCCCTATGGTAGCTTTTCACGTGCTCTTCGATCCTACAATTGGTATCAGAGCCACGGTGCTCTAATATTTATGATTTGCACGTGTTTTGACTAATCATCATGGAGAAATACTCCGCTAAACCTTGTGTCTTTAGTGGTATTGATTTTTAGGTTTGGAAGGCACGTATGGAAGCCTTCATCCAGGCTCAAGGCTTTGCAATATGGGAGAAGGTATGCAAGCCTTATGAAGTTCCGTCAAACGATCAAGTTACAACTGTAAATCTGAGAGATGTCAACAACAACAACAAGGCTCGGAACCTGATCATACAAGGATTAACTCAAAGCGACTTCGACCGTGTTGCACACCTCCGATCTGCATACGATGTGTGAAAAGCACTTTGTGACTACCACGAAGGATCCAACACGATCAAGGAGGTAAGGCAAGCCATGTTCAAGAAAGTATACATGCACTTCGAGATGCAACCCGGTGAGTCTATTGATCACCTTTTTGCTCGCTTTAATAAAATTCTCAGCAACTTGCGCAGTGTCAATGTTAATTTTTCAGATGCTGAAAATGCTAGGCAATTGTTAAATGCATTAGATATGTCAATTTGGGAGATGAAATTCACATCTATTCAAGAATCTAGTGTCATAAGTACACTTACTTTAGATGTGCTGTATTCCAAGTTAAAAACTCATGAAATTGACATAATATCACGTAAGAACTCCAACAAGTCTATTGCTTTTGTTTCTCAACGTGACATGCCTAGCTCCGGCCAATCTTCATCTTGTGGTACACTTGCTTTGTTGTCCTCTCTAACCCTTGAACAGATTGAGGAGTTTCCAGAGGAGGAGCTAGCACTCATCTCTCCTCGGTTCTCAAAAGCATTGCAAAATGTGAGAACTAGAAGGAGAGGAAGCTCCGGACCTCAACGATGCTTTGAATGTGGTAAGACATGACATTTTCATTCAGATTGCCCTAATCTTTCAGATCCTACTTCCTGGGATGAAAAGCAAACAAGGACGAAGCACTCCTCTGCAAAAGATATGAAGAAAAAGAAGGGTTTTACAGGACATCAATTCGTGAGCAGTTTTATCTCCGCACTTCAAGAATTTGGCACAAGCGACGTCGACATTGGAAGTGACAAAGAAGAATATGATTTGGCAAACTTGTGCTTCATGGCGGGCAAATCAAGATCAAGTATGGAGGATGCAGAACACAACAGCGACAATGAAGAGGTATATCCTACTTGCGAAGAAATGTGTGACGCTATTTCTCGTGCCACTATTTTAGTTAAGAAAAAGGACAAAAAGCTTAGGGATAGTGCTACTAAAATTGAATCACTAGAATCTGAAATCAACCATTTAAAAACTTTGATTCCTAGTGATGATGCATGTCCCTCATGTGATTTAATATATGAACAATTGTACTCATTAAGAAGAGCGCACACCTTCACACTTGAGAAACTTGAATTAGAAATTGAAAAGAATAGAGAGCTTGCTGCACTTAATGATAAAAACTTGAAAAATGCTAGCTGTTCTACAATTGATTTGCATTGTTCTACTTGTGATGATCTTGATAAGAAACTACAAGATGCTATGAATGAAATTTATATATTCAACAATGCTTTACGTTCTCATGAAGTTAAATATTGTTCCAATTGCAAATTAAAAGGAAAAACTTCATGGGAAAATTGCCTTGATCTGTCCAATAAACTTGATAACATGCATAGGACATTAGATCGGTTTTGTAATGGGAATAAGAATCTAAACTTGCTGCCGAATTCTTCCAAGTCTTGCAATGATAAAACTGGTTTAGGTTTTGTTTCTCATGCTCATGCTAAGGCACATCCACCTAAAATTGTAAAGTCATTAGGAAGTGGTTTGATTCAAGCAGTTCCTAAACAAAAAGAGGTGGTTTTCAAATCTGCAGGAGTGTTGTCTCATTCGATATCAAATAAAAATGTTGTTTGCTCATCTAGACATGAACACAAAGTTAAATTTCATTGTACCTACTATGGTAGAGATGGTCATGTCATAGATTTTTGTTATAGACTAGCTAAACAACAGAAAAAGGAAAGAATGATTGCTAGATCTCATAACTTTCATGCAAAATTTGCTGCACATACTAAACTGAATGTCAGGAATATGCAACCTGCTGTTATGAGTCAAAACATTCAAAGTTTAACTCCTGACCTTCTATTTTTGCCTCCGGAGCTACTGATTTTTGTTCTACACAAGTAACACCTTATAGGTCAGTAGTTAAGAACAAAAAATCTCAAACCTTGACTCATAAACCTGCTATTTTATCTCAGCTTTTGCGTGTTTTTCCTGCTGCACATCGTGTGACTCAGTACTGGATTCCTAAATGCCTTTTGACTAACCCCAATATTGAGTCATCGACGTATTGTGCTTCTATGTAGGTTACACGTTTGAGGAAGGAGAACATTTGGATTGTGGATTCAGGTTGCTCCGCCACATGACCGGTAAAAAAGAATGGTTCTCTTCCCTCTCTTTTGTGCCACGTGTAGAGAATGTTACTTTTGCTGATAATTCTTCAACTCCTATAATTGCTAAGGGTTCGGTTAGAGTAAATGATCACTACACTTTGAAGAATGTGGCACTTGTTAAAAATCTGAAATACAACTTGCTTTCTATTTCACAACTGCTAGATGAAAATCTGGAAATTATCTTCACTAAAAATTGCTGCAAAGTTGTAAATTCAAACAGTGAGCTTATTTTTAACATGTCATGGTTTGGAAGAGTTTTTAAAGCTGGTTTTGATATGTCTTCCTCTAAGCATAGGTGTCTAGTTGCTAATGATTCTAAGGACTTACATTTTTGGCATTGTAGACTTGGTCACGTAGGTTTTGATCATCTAACACGTGTTAGTGCTCTTAATCGCATACGTGGGCTGCCTAAGCTTAAAGGGGGCAAAGAAATTGTGTGCTCTTCTTGTAGACATGCTAAGATGGTTGCGGGTTCACATACTCCTCTCACAATGATCATGACAACTGAACCTTGTCAACTTTTGCACCATGACACCGTAGGACCTTCACGTGTTCAATCCTTCAAGTGTAAGTGGTACGTTCTTGTGATTGTTGATGATTATTCTAGATACTCTTGGGTTTACTTTATGGCATATAAGAATGAAGCATTTAGTCACTTTAGAACCTTATTTCTTAGATTATCAATTGATCACCCAGGTCTTTAAAAGCAATTAGAAGTGATAACGAAACTGAATTTAAAAATCAATCTTTTCATCACTTTTGTGCTGAAAATGGAATAGATCATCAATTTTCTTCACCATATGTACCTCAACAAAATGGTGTTGTAGAAAGAAAGAACATAATCTTAGTTGAGATGGCTAGGACTATGCTTGATGAATATCAAACTCCTAGGAAATTTTGGGCCGATGGGATTGCAACCACTTGTTATGTCTCAAATCGTGTTTTCTTACATGCTAAGCTAGGTAAAACACCATATGAACTCCGGTTTGGACATAGGCCTAGTGTCACACACTTTTGAGTCTTTGGTTGCAAATGTTTTGTTAAAAAACATAGTAATCTTGATAAATTTGAACCTAGATCCATTGATGGCATGTTTCTTGGTTTTCCATCTCATACTAGAGGTTATCGTGTGCTTTTACTTGACACTAACAAAATTGTAGAGACTTGTGAGGTGTCTTTTGATGAAGCTAGCCCAGGTACTAGCTCAAACATTGTAGGTCCAGATCCATATTCGCAGGGGGAGAGCATTTTCGTTGAAGATGAGGAAGAGGTGGAGCTGCTGCCCGAAAATTCAGCAACTAATGACATTGTTCCAGCTCCTGTTTTTGATTCACAACCAGCACTGACGACCACCATTGCTGGTCTAGAGCCTCCTCAAGTCACAAGCTCATGTATTTGTGATGAACATGAAGAAGAAGAAGCTTGTGAAGTGTCCACTCCCCTCTGGGTTCTCAAAATTCATCATCCACAACAAATTATTGGAAGCTTGCATGAACGAGTCACACGGTCCAGGTTTTGCGATCCAAACTCTCACGCTCATTCTTCTTTTGTTGCTTCTTTTGAACCCAAAGATATATCACATGCACTCAATAATGAATCTTGGATTATTTCCATGCAAGAAGAGTTAGAAAATTGTGAAAGAAATAATGTTTGGAAACTTGTACCTCCACCCCAAGCTCACACTTTAATTGGAACTAAATGGGTATTTAAAAATAAAAAAAGTGAGGATGGGGTTGTGGTTAGGAATAAGGCTAGGTTGGTTGCTCAAGGTTTCACTAAAGTTGAAGGTCTTGATTTTGATGAAACTTTTGCTCCCGTTGCTAGATTAGAAGCTATAAGAATTTTGTTATCTTTTGCTGCATCTAAAAATTTTAAGATATATCAAATGGATGTTAAAAGTGCTTTTCTTAATGGCTACATAGATGAGGAGGTTTATGTCAAACTACCACCGGGTTTTGAAAATCCAGATTTTCCTAATCATGTTTACAAACTGTCCAAAGCCTTGTATAGTCTCAAACAAGCCCCTAGAGCATGGTATGATAGGTTAAAATCATTCTTACATGAAAAGGGGTTTACCATGGCCAAGGTTGATAAAACTCTTTTTGTGCTTAAGCATGGCAATGACTCATTATTCGTTCAAGTGTATGTGGATGATATTATCTTTGTTTGTGCTTCTCATGATCTTGTGTCCAAGTTTTCAGCAACTATGAGTTCCGAATTTGAAATGAGTATGATGGGTGAACTCACTTTTTGGGGCTGCAAATCAAGCAAACCAAGGAGGGTACCTTTGTGCATCAAACGAAGTATACAAAAGACCTCCTAAGGCGCTTCAACATGGACAAAAGCAAGCCTCTTCGGACACCAATGGGAACAGCAACAACACTTGAACTTGATGAAGATGGTGAACCCGTGGATCAAAAAGAATATAGAAGCATGATCAGATCACTTTTGTACCTCACAGCATCAAGACCGGACATACAATTCAGCGTATGTCTTTGTGCACGTTTTCAAGCCTCCCCACGTGCTTCACATTGTCAAGCCGTCAAAAGGATTTTCAGATACTTACATGGAACTCAAGAATTTGGCATTTTTCTTTCTTCTTCCTCAACTGTTACTTTGAAAGCTTATTCCGATGCTGATTTTGGGGGTTGTAGGATTGGTAGGAAAAGTACTTCGGGTGCTTGTCATTTTCTTGGTAATTTACTTGTTGCTTGGTCCTCTAGAAAACAAAAAACTCAGTTGCACAATCCACAACCGAATCTGAATATGTAGCTGCTGCTAGCGCTTGTTCATAGATTCTTTGGATTGTTCAAACACTTAAGCACTATGGGGTTGATCTAGATAGTGTTCAATTTTTTTGTCATAACACATGTGCCATTTGCATTGCTAAAAACCCTGTGAAACATTCTAGAACTAAGCGCATTGACATTATGTATCCCTTTCTCCGTGATAATGTTGAAAAAGGAAACATTGTGCTTCACCATGTAGATACCGAACAACAATTGGCTGAATTTTTTACAAAACCTTTGGATTTCACTCATTTTTGTTACATTCGTAGTGAAATAGGGGTTATGCATCCTCATGGCTTAAATTGAGGGGGACTTTTGAAACTTGGGAAGTCTATGTGAGAATCTGAACTAAAATAATATGAGCATAGTATTTCATACATATATGACTTGTGATTCCTTTAACACGTTGAAAGTTCTTACTACATTACTTATGTTATACATTTTGTAGTTTTTGCTATGACTAGTAATTTTAATAATTACTTACACTAAATCGGGTCATGATCGAACTTTCTTGCTATTTTGGACTTGTTGCATGTTCACAAGTGCTTTTAGTCATAAAGAATTAATCAAGTAATCAACTCACATGTTGAGTTTTTATGAACAAATATAAATTGAGAAAAGATCAAGAGAATATGCATGCATCACACTTCTTCTTTTGAGATGGCTTATCATTGCACTTAGATATGAACTTGGAAGAAGTTGTGTATGACCAAAACCATGTCCTTAAGCTTCTGATTGTCAAATGACATAGGCTTGGCTTGGTTGGTTAGAATAAGGCAGATGCGCATATAATCTCTTGCAAATATCATATGATCTAAATTTATGCTTTGAAAAATAATAAAATGCAGCAACTGGTGTCGTGCTTTCAGGTTTTGAAATAGTTAAGTTTGTGAGATCATGACTTGCTTAAATTGAAAATTTTATTTGAACTCTAGCATGGCTTACACTACTTTATGTATCTCATTGATGTGATAGTGTAAGTTACTTGATAGTATGACTTGGATGAGCTTTGTTTATATGTATATGTTATAATATGCTCATAACATTTGAAATTTCTCTTTTGAACCTTGCTGAATACATTGTCAAAAGGGGAGAGATAAGATGTGAATTTTGAATTTTTAAAGATAAGTATGCAAGGGGGGAGAAATTGATTACACATTGCACATATTCAAAATTGTTTTAGAAGGATTCTTCTCAGGGGAAGAATTTATGTTTCTTCTCATTTTATTTCTGTTTTACAAAGGGGGAGAAATTATTTTCAAAACTTTTAATGTGAATAAGCCAATGTTCGGATTTTAAGTGGTGTTGCCAATGCATTCATCAAGGGGGAGATTGTGAGACCTATGTGTGCTGAATACATTGGCTTTTAGTGAATACATTGACTTTGATGATAAAAGTTCTGAAATACTACCAAACACCTTTATCATCAAGGACTGACTCTAGGTCCGAGCTCCGGCAAGGTCTGACGTAAGGTCCGACTTGCTTTGGCTAGGTCCGACTTCTTTGTCAAGGTTCAACATGTTTTTGGGTAGCTCCGGTGAGCTTTGTCTTTAGCTCTGGCATGTCTTTGTTAAGCTCCAATATGTTTTGCTAGGTCCGACTTATGTTGGTTAGCTCCGACATGTTTTTCTAGCTCTGACTTTTGGGTTGACTAGTTCCGACTAGTTCTGGTTAGCTCCGGCGATAGGTCCGACTGGCTTTGGTTAGCTCCGGCACTAGGTCCGACTAGCTTTGGTAAGCTCCGGCGCTAGGTTGTACTAGCCTTGGTATGCACCGGCTCAAGCTCTGGTTAGCTTTGGCAAGGTTCGGAGCTTGATCGTAATGTTCTAAATTTTCATGTTAAATATTTGAACATGCTTTATATTCTTGGAAAGATTGCTTAGTATTCATTTGCTAAGTTTTTGGTGCATTTTGGTTGATATAGATGATATCGTTTTGCTATGCTTTACAACATGCTTATGTGAGGTGCTCACGTAAGGTGTTGTGTTCGGAACTGACTTGAGTCAAGTCGTGGACTTGGGCTCATACGGATTGGTTGTTTAATCATGTGCAGGTGCTGCTTGAGTTCAAGACATGGCTGGTGACGGGATCCTTTGTACTAGTCTCAGGAAGGAGATGAGGTTCCAACAACCAAGTTCAGGAGGAATTGTGGTTGAGCGGGTTAGGAGGTCGCGTAGGATGATTGAATCAAGGGAAGTGCATATGAAGGTTACTAGACGTTGAAGGAAGGTGTTCGCACGTATGTGTGTGGTGCATGAAGTGGCAACATGGTTCCGAAGATGGTTTATGGATGGGAAGATCTGGTTGGAAGGATCGGATTGTATCGGATGATGACTTCGACTGCGGCGGAGTCGGTATGGCTCGGTATGGAAAGTATCGAGTTGGTTATGTTAGGATTTCATGTGGGACACGAATTTGAGTTGTTTTAGGAATGTGGGATATGTTCCTAAGATGTTTGGAAGTCTTAATATTGCTTCTATCTGCGTATAGAAGAGTCCTAAGCAGTTATGAAAAGTTTCGATTCGTGATTTGAGAAGGATTAGAGTCCTAGTTGAGATTGGGTTGGCCTAAGGGCTGGTTATATAAGCAAGGGAGACCAGAGCTCGTGTAGCACGACTTTGGGGCTGTTCCTATTGTGTTCCATTGAATAAAATTCGTAGTTGAAAGGAACTTTTGTGCCTTGTTTGTCCGACATGTTCCAGACAAGTTTTACTCACCGAGTTTCTGCACAGCACTACTTTTCATCGGTGGTTTTATCATAACTCGAGTTTTAAAGATCCAATTGACGTGATTCTTTTTGGTTTGTCTTCACTACTTCATTATCTATCATCTGTAAAAATTCCACGGTCATTGGATTTGTGGTTTCTGATCTACACGAGTTTATTTGCAGCGTTCCACAACTGTTTTTCTCGGGTAGGACAGATTGACCTTTGTTCAATCTTTCGATCATAACTTGAGTTTCTCTCAACGGATTTGAGCGATTATTCTTGTGTTTTCTTCGTGACTTGATTATCTCTGATATATATCACTTTTGTCACGGTGAAACACGTTTAGATTAGTCTTACACACGATTTCTTTAACAGATCGTTTTTCTTCTGAAGGGGTTGGGATTTAATTGTTTCCGCTGCGTAAGATTTTTAAATCTACCATTCACCACCCCCCTCTCTGGTAACTTTTCACGTGCTCTTCGATCCTACAACCATATCCACGTAGGCTAGAGTAGCTAGTTGTTTAGTTTCATATCCCTTGATGCATATAGTTGGGTACGCTTTCTAATTCTTACCTATTGCTTTTCTCCAGATTGTGAGGACTCGCAACCAGAGGGATGCTAATGATGAGGAGGAGAACCATGGAACACCTCAGAACAACAATGGACAAGGATCTGCCCAAGGAGCTATTAATATTGAGCAACTATTGGCTATGCAAAACCAGCTCATGCAGACCATGATACAAACAATGGGACAGCTGCAAGATGGCAACATCAACAATCAGCCCCACATGCCTCCACTGCCACCCCCACCTCATCATAACTGGTTGGGAGAGTTTATGAGGACTAGGCCACCAACCTTTGCTCAAGCCGCTGACCCTATGGATGCGGATGATTGGCTCAAGTCCGTGGAGAAGAAGCTTGCTATTGTCCAATGCAGTGACCGGGAGAAGGTCTTATTTGCTTCTCATCAACTAGTTGGAGCGGCTGCGGATTGGTGGGATTCTTATTGCAATGCTCATGAGAACCAAGAGAGGATCACTTGGGCCAAATTCAAGGACAGTTTACGTTCTCATTATGTGCCGGAAGGTGTTATGATCTTGAAGAGACAAGAATTTGAGAACTTGAGGCAAGGGAGATCGAGCGTGGGTGAATATCTCAACAAATTCACTCAACTCTCAAGGTATGCGCCGAGGATGTGAGCCGGGACAGCCGGAAACAATACTTGTTCATGAGGGGCTTGAACAATGAGATCCAAGTGCAATTGCTCAACTGTGATTATGCCAATTTTCAGAAGCTTGTGGACAAAGCAATTGTGGTTGAGAACAAGATTCGTGAGATGGAGCAAGACAACAAGAGGAAGGCACCATACCAAGGACAGCAACAAGGAAGTAATGTGCGCCCTCGCTTTGCGCCTCCTAATGAACCATATTACAGCTTCTCTACTCCTATACAACGCCCTGGATTTGCACCGCGCCAAACTTAGTTTGTGCAGCAACGCCCTGTTATTCAAGCACCTAGGCCTCCGATGCCATATGCACCTCATGCTAATTTTCCTGGTGCAAATGTTCAGAACCAAGCTCGCCCCAATAATTCTGGTGGAGTTCAGATGTGCTATACTTGCGGAGAAGCTGGACACTTGCACATCAATGTTCCAAGTCAGGCCTTGGTCAAGGAAGCAATGCGCCGAGGCAAAACCCAAGACCCAATGGAGGAGCGCCACAAGGGAAACGTGGACAACAGAATTTTGCTCGTGGCAACGTGAATCATGTCTCTACGGAGGATGCTCAACAAGAGGATGACGTGGTCATTGGTATGTTTCTCGCCAACTCCAACCTCGTGACTATGTTGTTTGATTCTGGAGCATCGCATTCATTCATTGCATCGAAGTATGTTGCCAAGTATAGTTTGCCTATCTCTCATATGAAGTTTACTCTATTGGTTAAGTATCCTGGAGGAGAGATGAGGACAAACATAGTATGTCCAAAAGTAAGCCTTAGAATAAGGGGGGTAGACTTCTCCGCCAACCTCATTGTTTTGGATTCTCAAGGATTGGACATTATAATTGGTATGGACATGTTTAGGAAGCACAATGGAGTTATTGAGTGTGCCACGAAGATGGTGAAGTTGACCAATGAAGAAGGGATCACTGTAGAATTTGAAGCATCTCAAACCGCACTGAAGCAATTGGAGCTGAATCATATGGACGGTGTCGCAATTGAGGAGATTCCATTGGTGTGTGAATTTTTTTATGTTTTTCTAGATGAGTTGCCAGGTATGCCACCTGATCGAGATATTGAGTTTGTTATTGATTTAATACCTGGAACTGCACCTATAGTTAAGAGGCCATATAGGATGCCTCCTATGGAATTAGCGGAGCTCAAGAAGCAAATTCAAGAGCAACTAGAGAAGGGTTTTATTCACCCAAGCTCTTCACCTTGGGGAGAGCCCGTTCTATTTGTGGATAAGAAGGATGGATCCCAAAGGATGTGCGTAGATTACCGAGCTCTCAACGAGGTAACAATCAAGAACAAGTACACCTTGCCACACATAGAAGACTTGTTTGATCAGATGAAGGGTGTTTGTGTCTTCTCTAATATTGATTTGAGGTCGGGATACTTTCAAATGATGATTAGACCATCAGACATACCCAAGACAACTTTTAGGACGCGACATGGATCCTATGAGTACACCGTGATGTCCTTTGGATTGACCAATGCACCTGCATACTTTATGTACCTCATGAATAGGGTCTTCATGGAGTACTTTGATAAGTTAGTTGTGGTGTTTATTGATGACATTATGATCTACTCGAAGGATGAGAAGGAACATGAGGAACACTTGAGGCTTACGTTGCAGAAATTGAGGAAGCATCAATTGTATGCCAAGTTCAACAAGTGTCAGTTTTGGTTGAGAGAAGTATCATTTTTGGGTCATATCATCTCAGGAGGAGGAGTATCGGTTGACCCTGGAAAAGTGAGAGACGTGTTGAAGTGGGAACCACCGCAAAATTTCAAGGAAATAAGGAGTTTCCTTGGGATGGCTGGATATTACCGTCGGTTCATCAAGGGCTTCTCCAAGATAGCCAAGAAAATGATGGAATTGCTAATGAAGGGAAAGGCTTTCTAATGGACTCAAGCTTGTCAAAACAGTTTTGAGGAGTTGAAGAAGAGGTTGACAACAACCCCTGTTTTGGTACTGCCGGATGTGAGCAAGAGTTTTGATATTTATTGTGACGCATCGAGACAAAGACTTGGATGTGTATTGATGCAAGAAGGTCAAGTGGTCGCCTATGCATTAAGGCAATTGAAGAAACATGAGCAGAATTACCCAACGCATGATTTGGAACTTGTAGCCGTGGTACATGCGTTGAAGATTTGGAGACATTATATCCTTGGACAAAGGTGTGAAATTTATACAGATCACAAGAGTCTAAAGTATATTTTCACACAAACAGATTCAAATTTGAGGCAACAGAGATGGTTGGAGCTCATCAAAGATTATGATTTGGGGATCAACTATCATCCGGGAAAAGCCAATGTAGTGGCTGATGCTTTGAGTAGAAAAGGAGTAAGTCATCAACTCACGGTTCGAGAGTTGCCATCCGAGTTATGTAAGGAGTTTGAATGGTTGAACCTTGGATTTGTAAATGAGATGGAGATGATGGAGTTAAACCCAACCTTGGAGCAAGAAATTTGAGAGGCACAGACCAAGGATGAGGAAATACGGGAAATCAAGGAAAGGACCCAAGAGGAGAGAGAATTCAGATTCGATGAGGATGAACATGGTACCTTATGGCTGGGAAAAAGGATTGTCGTGCCTAATGTGAAGCATATTTGGGAGACGATATTAAAAGAGGCACATGACTCACCATACCCAGTTCATCCTCGTTGTACGAAGATGTACAAAGACTTGAAGACTCGCTATTGGTGGGATAGCATGAAAAAGGACATAACTGAATATGTAGCATTGTGTGATGTGTGTCAATGGGTCAAGGCGGAACATCAAAGGCCAGCTGGACTATTGCAATCATTGAAGATCCCGGAATGGAAGTGTGAAGAGATCGGTATGGACTTCATAGTTGGTTTACCACGTACTCAGTCCGGTTATGACTCAATTTGGGTAGTTGTGGATCGATTAACTAAGTCAGCTCACTTTATTCCCGTCAAGACAACCTATAATGGAGAGAAATTGGCGGAACTGTACATGGGAAGAATAGTATGTTTGCATGGAGTTCCAAAGAAGATAGTCTCGGATAGAGGTTCACAATTCACTTCCAGGTTTTGGCAAAAGTTGCATGAAGCATTGGGAACAAGGTTAAATTTTAGTTCGGCATATCACCCTCAAACGGATGGACAAACTGAGAGGACCAATCATATTTTGGAGGACATGTTAAGAGCTTGTGCTTTAAAGCATGGGAAAAGTTGGGACAAGAGCTTGCCGTATGCAGAATTTTCGTACAACGATAGTTACCAAGCAAGCTTGAAAATGTCACCATATGAAGCACTATATGGAAGGAAGTGTAGGAAGCCTTTATTCTGGAATTAGGCAGGAGAAACTCAAGTATTTGGTCTGGATGTATTGCAAGAAGCTAAAAAGCAAGTCCAAATAATTCGTGAAAACTTGAGGGCTGCCCAATCAAGACAAAAAGGCTATGTGGAGAATTAGAGAAGGAAATTAGCCTTTGAAGTGGGAGACTTTGTTTACCTCCAGGTGTCATCAATGAGGAGTCATAAGAGGTTTAACATAAGAGGCAAGCTAGGACCTCATTATATTGGACCATTCAAGATTGTGGACAAGAGGGGAGAAGTAGCGTATAAGTTGGAGATGCCAACTCATCTTTCAGATGTCCATGATGTGTTTCATGTTTCCCATCTCAAGATGTGCTTGAGAGTACCAGAAGAACAAGTGTCAATGGAAGAATTGGAGCTAGAGGAAGATTTGATTTATGCCGAGCAACCGACCAAAATCTTGGAAACCAAGGAGAGAGTAACAAGGAACAAGGTGACTCAATGGTGTAAAGTTCAATGGAAGCACCACACAGAAAAAAGAAGCAACGTGGGAATTGGAGGACGAACTCAAGAAGGAACTTCCCTATCTCTTCTCTTCCGCATCGAATCTCGAGGGTGAGATTCATTTTAAGGGGGGTAGGTTTGTAACACCCTCATTTTCATGAATCATGCCCTACATACATTTATATACATGTTTAACATTAATCCACATCAAGAGGAATGAGTTTACAATTGATTTGGAACAAAACCGCACTTAAAATGCTGAAAATTGCGGACTAGTCCGATTTTGGTGAGGACTAGTCTGATTTCACTCTCACTTCAAACGGACTTGTCCGTTTTTGCTGCGGACTAGTCCGATTTGGCCTCTGGAAACTTTCGGACTTATCCGATTTTGTGCGGACTAGTCCAGTGTTCCAAGAATCCTTGAAAATTTGCTAAGTCTCTGGACTTGTCCGGACTAGTCTGGTGTTCCAGCAGACTTGTTCGTTTTGCTCTCTGACTTAAGTCAGACTTGTCCGATTTTTGGCCAGACTTGTCCGATTTCTTTCTGACTAACTTCGGACTAGTCCGGTCCTTGTCAGACTTGTCCGATATTTCACGACTCTGAGTTGAGCTTTTGTTTTACGACTTGTTTCTTGGGTTTGATGTTAAGTGGGCCTAGGGACGTCGTGCCTAACTCTTTTAGAGCCCATGTGGGACTCTAAACCGACCTCTATTCATCTCAAACTCGAAATCCATCTAACCCTAGCCTCCACCTCTATATAACCAGCCCCACCTCTTGGCTTGACATCTATTTGCCACTTTTCCACCCCACCCAAACCTAGTTCGTGATGAGCCACCATCAAGGAGGGAGGAGGAGATCCCAAGCAAGAAGAAGAAGAGGAGGAAACGAAAGAGGATCAAGATCTCCATCAAGTTTCGTTCTTCATCACCAATTCATCTCCAAGTTCATCATCAACCCTAGATCATCAAGATCCAAGTGCTACCTCCAAGTTTCTCGATTCATTGGAGTCCTAGACACCTGGTAGACCTTCTATTCTCTTTTTCTTACATGAAATCAACCCAAGTCTCCAAATTCACGTCAATCTAGAAAACCCTAGTTCGCTAGTTCTGCGAAGTGCGGACTAGTCCGGCCTTCTGCAGACTAGTCCGATTTTCCTGGTTAAATTGAGTTAAATTAATTATAAAATTAGATCTAATCACATACAAACCTGTATAAACTTGTTAAAATCTATTAGAACCAATTGGTGATCACTAAAGGCAATTTATTAACAAGTTCTACCTTGCATTCGCATTAATCATGCATGTCATGTCATATTGAGTAATATATGTGCACTCTTTGATTGTATTTCTTGTCTTGTATGTTTATTGTGTGGATTAGACAAATTTGCACTAGAGAGTGTTGCGGAGGATCTCCAGCACCAAGAGTTTGAAGGCTTTGACCCTAATCAACAGCAAGAGCAAAGCAAGTGTCCTTGAATCATATTGATCCTGTTTTGAAATAAATGTTTTGTTTGGAAAACTGCATGCTTGTGTCAATTTTATGGGAAATCCTGTGGTAGGAAGTTTATTTGTCTTGTTGACCACCCTTGTCACCTGGAATATATGGTAGAGAGTCGGGAAGGGCTTTTTACCTTTTTGCTTCGCTTAATTAACTGGGATGGGAAAACGACTATATCACTCAATTTAATTATGCATTAATGAGATTGTGGTTGACATGAACTGGTTAAATATGATATGGTAATGGGTGATCTAAGCAAGCCTGGTATGTGGATGGGTTGGATGTTATGGTGGTTTTGCTTGCTTTAGATCTAAGGACCGGTTCGTGGAGCGACCATCCATGATTTACAATGCCACCACGAGGCCAAGTTATGGTGCGGCGTAGCTGATTAATTAGGGTTTTGCCAGTGCTGTTTGGACCATTATGGATGCTCGGGGAAGGGGTAGTCGAATTGGGTTTTTTGATGATTGGTGGGACTACCCTGGGATCCGAATGGCTCAAGAGGGGGCCCTTGGTTGAAGATGTGCTCAGTTGGAGGCATCGCCACCGGTGAAACCTCAGTGGGGTCCAAATAGGCTAGTAATCCCTTTGTAAAGGCTATTTTGTGATCTCTTGGCCACACACCTAAGGAAGAAACTATCATGATAGCCGTGCTCCTGGTTATGAGCAACCTGGACCCTCACATGATCAGAGGAAACTCGGTATTGGGATGGTATTTGGGATGGTTCTGGTTGGTATTATGGTTATGGATGGTTATGAATTGAATTCTGGTATTGAATATGGATATTGGTATATGATGATGGATATGGAATATGGACTGGTACTATGATTTTAATTATGGTTTAGGATGGGTTTATTTCACATACACATAATATATTGCCTTTCAAATGTTTTGATGTACTTTTCAACACTCAACCATTATTATTGTCATCATTTGAATCAGCCACATGTCATAATTTCCACACTTGCTGAGTACGACATGTACTCACTCTTGCAACCCCCACCCCCAACAGTTGCAGGTCAGGATTGTGAGTTTAATGGCGTTAATGCGGAGTTCTAGGCCGTGTCTACCATTAGCTTTGCCTGTGGTGTTGATTGGAGCCGTGCTATACCCTATTGCTTATGCTGCCTAGCTGTTTAGTTTGCTTATTTAGTTTATTTCCGCTGCATTTGTTGAACTTATCATTAATATTCATTAGAACATGTATTCGAGGATAACATGGTTTGTGTAATAAAATTTGGTTAATTAATCTTGTTCTATGGTAATTTTCTGTATACTCTTTTGTGATGCACTCGTTTATGTGTGTTGAACATCCTGGGCACACATATGCGTTCACTTGGTTCATTTTCGGAATCGGGTGTCAAAAAATGCTTTCGATGTGATGATCACGATACTATTTGGTATAAAGACCGTATAGTCGTACCCCATGACATGGAGCTCTGAAAGGATATCTTGGATGAAGCACACTTATCCAAGTACTCTATTCATCCGGGTAGTAACAAGATGTACCAAGATCTGAAGAAGAAATTTTGGTGGTCCTGGACGAAGCGAGAGATAGCAAAATATATATCTGAATGTGATACATGTCGGCGAGTGAAAGCCGACCATTTGAGGCAAGCCGGACAGTTGCAACCCTTGAACATACCAGCATGGAAGTGGGAAGACATCAGCATGGATTTCATTGTAGGGTTACCTCTCACTTTCCGTAAGCATGATTCGATTTGGCTGATAGTTGAAGTTAGCTCATTTTATTCCTGTCAACACCAACTATCGTGCCCCCAAGTATGAAGAGTTGTATATCACAAGGATCATGTGTTTACATGGTGTGCCCTGCACTATCATTTCAGATCATGGAGCCTTATTTGTTGCTCGATTTTGGGAGCAGCCCCACGCATCATTGGGTACCAAGTTGATTCAAAGCTCTGCTTATCATCTGCAGACTGATGGTCAGACGGAGTGAGTAAATCAAGTCCTTGAGGACATGATATGAGGTTGTGCCATCCACCATGGTAAAAATTGGGATGATCATCTACCATTGGCGGAATTTTTCATACAACAATGGTTATCAAGCTAGTATCCAAATGGCGCCATATGACGCTCTCGATGGCAGGAAGTGCCGCACACCATTGAATTGGTGTGAGTCTGGTGAAAGAGTGATATATGGCATTGATCTTGTCAACGAAGCTGAAGAACGAGTGCGAGTGATCCAAGCCAATCTCAAGGCTGCTCAATCTCGACAAAAGAGCTATGTGGATAAACGACGTTGACCTCTTCACTTCGACATCGGAGATCACATTTACCTCCGGGTATCTCCGATGAAAGGTATTCATCGCTTCGGAGTAAAAGGGAAATTAGCTCCACATTTCATTGGGTCGTTCGCGGTTATTGAAAAATGCGGACCTGTGGCCTATCGATTGGAGTTATCAGCGTCTCTGTCTGGAATTCACAATGTATTCCACATCTCTCAGTTGCAGAAGTGTCTCAAATCCACAGCTGAAGTTTGCACAGAAGATCTTGAAGCTCTACAACCTGATCTCACTTATTTTGAGCATCCGGTCAAGATAATCGATGAGAAGACTCGCACCACAAGAAGCCGCACCTTGCATTTCTACAAGGTCTTGTAGAGCAACCATACCGCTGATGAAGCGACTTGGGAACGCGAGGATTTTGTTAGATCGAACTATCCGGACTTGTTGGTGGCATATGTTCATTAGATCTTTTTTTATCCTTCCTATTATAATCTTGGGACGAGATTCTTTTAAGGGGGGAGGAATGTAAAATCCCACTTATTTCTAAATATGAAATTCAATTATCAGTAAAATTCAAATATAATTGGGTTCAAGATATGGTCATGTACATAAACTTGAACCTATTCAAATCTTTCTTCTTCTCATGTTTAAAATTTTATTAACATGAGAAACATACTTCACCAATAATCTTAGAATAATTCAAATATCATCTCTGCAAATTTTTGGAATATTTGAATGGGGTTTGCTTGGGCAAATCCATTTATAGTACCTCATATACTCAAAATAATCAAAATAGCATATAGCTACTGTATACACATGCCCAGTAAAAAATATTAAAATCTGAGGCTATAAATTTTTCTATAGTCTTCTAAAATTACAAATAGGCTCCTTGCAAAATTTCATGAATTTTGAAATCCATTTTCTATTTTATTTGAGCTGCTCGACGAAATTGAGTCAAGTTTAAATTCAAATTCAAAATATGGTCCAAATTTAATTGAACATAAAGATTTGAACACACCATTGTGTTCAGCACGTTTTTTATTGACATATATATGAAGTTTCATGATTTTTGGAGTTCATTTACTATTTTAAAATGAATTACTAAAGTGGGCAGTGGCTGTGAGGCTGACTCATGGGGCCCACCAGTCAGTAGCCCATGTGCAGCAGCAATCCAGCGAGCGCTGCGCGCGCCACCGCGACGGCATGCACCAGCGCAACGGCGCGAGCTGCCCCTCCAGCTCCCTAGAAATATCGCTCCCTGCTCCTCCTTATCCTCTCCTCTCTGTTCCCTGCCAGTTTCTCTCTCCCCCGTCGAAGCCCTGCTGCTCCCATGCGCGAAATTCCGACCGCCGGCGCTGCGCGGCCGTTGCCGGCCAACCGGAAGGTCCTCTCGCCGAGCTCTCAACAGTGAAGTTGTTCCCCACTCCCTCCTCTATCCTCTGGTTCAATCCCTTCATCATTTCATTGATGTTTTGGCCGGTATTTTGATGCTAAACCGGACCTCGCCGTTGAGGTCGCCGTGTGCCGTCTCTGTTCCACGATGCCAGGCTGCTGCAAGCCGTTTTGGTCTTCGACTCCAACAGCAAGAAGGTGTGCCCAGGAACCCTATAACTAACGGTGAAAGCCGTTCTGCATTTACGTGAGTATCCTGCAAATTATCCAAGTTTTACTCTCGGCTAAAGCTTATGAACTTGCTAGGTTTTTCACTCAATTTGGTTTCCACACTTAATCACTCTTCACAATTGCTACCAAATAGTTTCTTCACTCCCTTGCGCAATACCTAGAACTGGAATTACCAAAAATGATAGACCATAGCTCGAGAATCACGAGTTATTCCCTCCGCCATTGAAAAATCGCCTCTGTCACCGTCGACGGTTGTTTGCCGGCCATTAAACGACGATTGCACCCCCCTCATGGTTCCAGGAGCATTCCCGATCATTTGACGATGAGTTTGAGCTAAGAAAGTCAGGTTTCCAACATCACTGGAACCCTAGCTCTGCCACCTCCGTCGCCCGTAGGGTTCCGATCCTCTGTGGTCTTCACCAACCCCACCATCGTGTTCAGCGCGTGATTTTAAGTTTAGTGGGTCAAAACCAGGCACTGCAGTGGACGGGAACTTGGTTCCGGCGAGACTGGCCGGAGCGCGCTGCCGCGGAAACCCCGGCGCCGCCCGAGCGCCGCCGGCCCGAGATAGACGAAGGTGCGGTGGGACCCAGTCGACAGTGAGCGAGCAACGCGCCCCGGATCTGGTGCGGTCCATGGATCGGCTGTGGGTACGCCATTTTTCCCTGTGGCCCCCGTGTGGTTTGAATGCCACTGGTCCATTTTAAAACCGTGCGGCCCACTGTTTGATTCAAATTTTCCCATTGGAATTTATTTCCAGATTTGGATCCAACTTAGAAAATCCACAACTCTCTGTATATTTATCCAAAAATCTTCAAACAAATTTTGTTTGAAAGCCCTTGAGCTCTACTTTCTGTTAGTACCAATTGGGATCTATGAAAAGCAGTTTCAATTCTGTAGAATGCAATCTTTCCAAATACCAATAGATTTTTCCCAGCCAAACCTTCCACTGGAAAAATCCCCAAAATTCAAATAAAATACTATGTCCTGTTCTTGGGTACCATAAAAATTTAAAGAGCCATTGAGCCTGTATAACCTAATCATAATTCCAAATTCCTTTCTGCAGTTCAGTTATAAAATAGAACTGTAACCAGGAATTTAATCGAAATTCTAAATTCAATTTCCCTTAGTATCCTTTCTCTAAAAATCTCAAGTAAAATCCTGTATAACCCTTATGATCTGAACTTTCCAGTTGTATAGTTAGTTTGGTATGAAAACTTGTATGACTTTCTGTATAATTCAATTGCCTTTTTCCTTCATTTAATTATTACAGATGTTCAGTTGCTTTGTTATGTCCCAATTTGAACTGAACATTGATTTAGTCATATACTAGCTCCTATGAAAATTTCAGATTTATTAGACCTAATATCCTGGCCCATATTCAATTCCCAATCTGAATGTTAATTGAAAAACTAAATTCAGTTGTAAAATAATTCCAGAATTTCCTAGCAACTTTAGAATTCAGTATCTCTTTCACAGAAACTTATAAAATTGTGAAACAAATTTTCCTAGAACCAGAGAGACCTCCTCTACATGGTACAACCACTGGTAGACATGATAGGTCTCCAAAATTTCAAACAAAATTTGGAGAAGGTTATTGCTTACCATAATTTTTAGGAACAACAAACTTCTTTGATCATATCCTGTTCTTTGCAAGAGTCTCCCTTGTAGTGCCTAACATCTACCATAAAAATCCCAGATCCAACTAAGATCATTCCCTCACTATAACCATAGTTAGAAGCTTATGAACTATATATACATTATAATTTCACAAGCATTCATATAGATTCTATATGCATGTCATGTAGTAATCGATATTGACGAGAAGTGTCGCTTGGAGGAGAAGGCCAGGGTGTCCACTTGAAGTCCTTGGTGGAGTCTTCAGAGAAGGACCACTAACAATTGACATTTAATCAAGTCGCAAACTAAGGCAAGCCCCGGTTTGCATTTAAGAGCTTTTCAAAGTTTTCCAGTTTTATTAATTTACGTCTTCAGTTGATATTGTGCATTACATATAAGGTGTTTGATACTCCACTTGCATATCCACAAATCCTACCGGAGGGTTGGAAAGGTTTACAGCTTGATGTGTAGAACTGCCAATGCTAATGTTGTAGATATACCGGTAGAAGTCGAGTAGTTGGAATCTACTCGCGAGATAGGAATAACAGTTCATATGAGGATGAAAGATGAAAGAATGGCTTATTAAATGAATATGAGACTGGGCAGGGGGAATAGGAGTCGACAAAATGGAGTCTCCGGCGCATAGCCCTGCGTGTGTCGCTTGAGGATCGTGCCGTATGCGGTACCATTGGGCAAGCTTGAACTGTACCGGTTGCATAATGAGATATGGGCCCAATAAACTGATGTAATTCTAGACTGTAGTGTGGAGACTCCTCGGTTGTCCTTGAAAGGAGATGCAAAGGCATAAAGGTGTAAATCTTCTAGCGGGCAACTTTGACGTGCCTGTGTAGGGGACCTTTTGCTCGGGATGAAGAGGTTTGTCGACATTGGGGTCTTGGGTGAAAGGTGGCCGCGTATAATCCGGGGTGGAGAGCACGTAGGTGTCTCCCACGCGGGTGTGCATGTCGTGCAGTCCGGGTGTGTCCTGATTGCAATCACCGTCCCTCGCGACTATTTGAGTACCACTTGTCCGTCGCTATCATGACGTAGTAAATACTAAAGAAGCTAGAAGAATATGATGTATTGAATTATAATTGCTTTGCAACCTTGTGTGGCTTAGAGATAGCACAATTAAAAGATTACAGTTTCCCCATACTTTAGTTGTAATAGCATTATGTGCTTTGGGCATGTCATATCATCGGTAAAGCGTTTCTTGTTTGATTGTGGAGTCTATGATGTGCCATGCCTGAAGAATGTCATTTGCTACTTAAAACAAGATTATAAGGATCCACTTGTAGGCGAGTCTATTTGTGCTATTCCTTACCTATGGTTAGACTTTACCTTGCATATGTCTAGTGAGACGGGTCAGTCTTGCTGAGCCTTATGCTCACGTTTGCAGTTAACGAGTTTTTGCAGATTATACTGTTGATGAAGGGCCTAGCGATGATGCCTTACCCTTTAGGGATTACGGCTGAGTGGAGGCCCTGCATGCCGCCGATATCTGTGAGTGCTGCTAATGTAAAGCATCCGAGGGCATGGACGGCTTTACTCATGCATAGCTACTGCTGAGAGCGTTGTATGATGTATATAATTATTTCCTACGTTATATACTGTAAAACTTCCGCTGTGTTTATAAATCAAAGACTTAGTATTGTATTTTATTCTCGTACTTTTCTTGTATAATGTTGGGTGTCGCATCGCACGACACCACCCAATGAGATCCTTGGATGTCGGGATTCCGGTCCCCACAGATATCCGGACCGATGATCCATCTTCAAGAACACCCTTGCACCAACAAGTTGATCGAATATAATATCAATGCGGGGCAGCGGGTACTTGTTCTTTATAGTCACAGCGTTGAGTGGTCGATAATCCACACATAACCGCTATGTTTCATCCTTCTTCTTGACAAACAGCGCCGAGAAGGCCCAAGGTGACGAGCTTGGGCGAATAAAACCCTTGTCCAAAAGGTCTTTCAAATGCTCCTTTAATTCAGCTTGCTCATTAGGCGCCATTCGATATGGTCTTCGAGAGATCGGTGTGGTTCCCGGTACAAGTTCAATCTTGAACTCAACATCACGTTCGGGCGGCATGCCCGGTAAGTCATCGGGAAACATATCGGTATACTCACGGACCATCAGAATATCTTCAAGTTTAGTTGCTTCAGTGTTATATAAAGCTGCACTGTCCCACTCCATGCTGTCCAAAACCAGTTCGTGTTGTTCAAAGAGTAAATTTGGACAGTCCGGCTACCGATATTAAGAATGGCACCGTGATGGTTCAACCATGACATCCCAATACTGCGCCGATCTTCTGTACATCCAATATAATCAGAGACGTTGGATATATTTTGCCCCCCAAACATATAGCTGCTCGGGGAACAATCCGACTAGCCGAGATACTTCCACCCGGTGAACTTACAAGATAACTATTCTCGGGAGTATTGGTGGATAATTGGTGCTGATCCACACATGATTTACTGATAAAATTGTGGGTAGCACCGGAATCGAAGAGTATGAGGACGGGTATGTCTTTGATAGCAAACATGCCCACTAACACCGGTGCTCCCTCCAGAACACCCTCGAAAGCTATATGTTGAACACTTCCGGTTTGCAGTGCTGTCTTCTCTGGTTGAATACGGGGCTGAATACACCATTGTACTGGTACTTGCCCACTGCTCAACATCTTCGCTGAGCAATCCTTGGTATAGTGCCCAACATGATCACATGTGAAACACTTATACTGATTCAACGTCCCGCGGACTTGAGGCTTGAATTGTCCTGCATCTCTCTGTGAGGTAAATTGTAAAATCCCACATTTTCCTTCATATGAGGTTCAGTTGTGAGTTGGTTGTTAACCCTAGTGGAGACCAATTATAGCCATGCTTATAAACTTGATCTCATCAAATCTTTTCTTTTACTCATGCTTAAATTTATTAACATGAGGAATGGACTTCACCATTAAATTTAGATTAATTCTTTTGACCTAGCTTCAAAGTTTGGAATTATTTGAATAAAGATTGCTAGGTCAAATTAATATGCAGTACCAAATAGATATTCAAATTAATATAAATTGAATATATACTACTGTATATTTGGCCCTGTCAAAATTATTCAAATCAGAGGCCATAAATTTTTCTATGGTTTTCTAATATTCCAAATAGACTTCCTGCAAAGTTTCATAAATTTTGAACTCCATTTGCTATTTTAATTGAGACGCTTAGCAAATTCAAACCATGTTTTGAATTCAAATTTTGAATTCTGTTCAAGTAGATTGAACATTAAGATTTGAACAAACTCTCATGGTCAGCATAACTTGCTTGACTTATCCCCATAATTTCACAATTTTTGGAACACAATTGCTATTTAAATCAGTGACATCCTTGAATTTCATCCAAATTCAAATTTGAATTTGAAATTCAATTGCCACTTGCTCCAATTCAAAATCCAATTGCAGAATCAAATTCTAGATATTTATTTGATCCTCCCCACAAAAATCTAGAATTTTTGGACAAAATTTGGTAGGAGAATTGAAGTTACAGAGAAGGGAAGTGGATAAGAGGAGGTGGGGCCCACTGTTAGCCAAAGCACTCGAGTGAAACCCACGGGGGGGGGGGGGGGGGGGTGCTCCGTCTCCAGCTCGCCCCGCCGATCGACGCCGGTAGCGCACGACACCGCACACGGCATGCATCTACGGAGCTGCTTGCTTGCTTGCGTCGTGGCGCGCTCCCCTCTCCCCTCTGTCCCTATAAATACCCCCCTTGGCCGTCGCCGTTGGACACCATCCCAGTTCACACCATTTCCGCCGCCCCTGTTCGATTGAGCTCTCGCTGATGATTGCAGCCGTTTCTTCCTGAGCTGTAAGTAGATAAAAGGCTTGTCACAAACTACTCTGCGTATTCCATTTGGTCGTTGATCGTGACATAGCTTCTGCTTGGCATATTTTGAAGTTTCCCAGTCGCCGTCGAAGAAGCCGCCAAGAACCTTCACTGTCTCGCCATTGAACTCCAGTTCTAGACCATCTCCAGCCTCGATCCTTTGAGCAAAAAGGTTCGCAATCCTCTCTATTTCATGCTCACAGAATCTAAGCTTATGACATGAAGTGTAACTTGAGTTCTTGTTCGAGAACCAAACGGTTTCTCAATAGAACAACAAAGCATTGTGCTTAAATTCATTTCATTCTTGCAATCATCCTTAAATCTGGTTAGCAGATAGTTTCTATGTGTCGTAAGGAAGCTCCATGCCCAAAAACCCTAAAAGTTATCAACCGAGCATCTTAGATTTCGAGTTTTCTTGGCCGTCGGTTGAAAAACCGCACTTCCTCATTGAATTCAGCCTTGCCGGCAATTTCACCCCAATCTGACCGCCAAATCATACTCCTGGTGCTCCCAGGAACCTTCCCGAGTTTTTCCCGAGCCTACTGAGCCATTTCCGACGAAGGCCAAAACCCTAGCTCCGCTGTCACCGTCGTGCCGCCATCTCCGGCCATCGCCGACGTGATTGGACCCCACCATCGGCTTGCGAGGTCGATTTTAGGGTGGAGCGGTCACGGCGAGGTCGAAAGGAGGTCGATGCACCTAAGTCCGGCGAAGCACCGCCGCGGTTCCAGCGAGAAGCGCCGCCGTGTCGGGAGGTAGACGAAGATGCGGGTCTCATGTGTCAGCGATACCCCTCTCGCGTGGGATCAGTTGCGGATAAGGATCCGGTGTGGCTGCGCGGGTTAACCCCGTGGCTCCCGGTGTGGCTCTATTCTGATTGGCCAATTCAAATGAAGTGGGACCGGCCCCCTTTTATTTGAAATTTCCAATAGGAAAATAAATCCAGATGCAATCCCAACTTAGAAAATCCACAACTTTCAGTAGATTCATCCAAAAATTCTCAAATAAATTTTGTTAGAACCATCATGAAGAATAATTTATAGTGGTGCAGTTGGATTTGTATGAAAAGCCATAGAAATTTCTCTATAATTCAGATATACAAAATTCTTAAAGAATTCATTTCCACGGTTTTGTTAATTGGAAAATTTCCAATTTTGGTCAGACCACTATTATTAATACCCTTGATCTCCGGTAAAAGTTTCAAGCTCTTTGGACTTAAAATACTGGTTTGATCAATATTCCAAATCTCTATGTAGTTATAAATTGAGAAAAATGGGAAAAAAATCAATTTCTAGAAATTTACCCAAACTTAAAAAATCAGTTTCTCCCTGTAGGAAGCTTAGAAAATAGTGGAACAAATTTTATTGGAACCACTGAGACCCCCTCTACATGATACAACTCTTGGTATCAATGATACGTCTCCAAAAATTTCATCCAAAATTTGAAGAAACATATTGCTTACCATAATTTTTAAGAATAACAAACATCCTTGATCATCTCCTGTTCTTTGCAAGAGTCTTCTCTAAAATATCTAGTATCCACCATAAAAATCCCAAAGTCAATTAAGATAATTATCTTATTTTATCTTAATATACTCACCCCACCTTAAGCATCTTAATTATTCACAAAATCATTTATACCTAGTATATGCATATCGTGTAGTAGCTGAATTCTAGGAGCAGCCGGAAGCTTTGGAGGTCCACCTGCCAGAAACTAACATAGACGCAAACTCGCATTCAGGCAAGCCCCGGTTTGCATTTAAGTTCCTTACAGTGTTTTTACAGTTTTCATTCACCTTACATCTTTAGATGATTGTGCATTACGTTTAAGGTGTTTGACATCCACTTGCATGAACAATAAATCCTATGGAGTCTTGGGTAGGTCTACAGCCCGTTAAGTAGACACTGCTATGCTTATATTCATAGGAATTCGGTAGAAGTTGAGTAGTTGGAATCTACTCGCGAGATAGGAATTTTATCACACGGGAGGATATGGAATCAGAAAATGGTTTATGAATATGAAATTGAGACCGAGCAGTGGGTAGGATGCGGCGAGACGTGGTCTCACGTGCGTAGCCCTGCTTGTGTTGATTGAGGACCATTTTGTGTGCGGCCCTGCTGGACAAGCTTGACATGTACCAGCGACATACTGGAGAAATGGGCTCCAATAAACTGACGTAGCTCGATACTGGTTTGTTGAGGCATTCCATTCCGTTTTATAGGCGTAGGTTGAGGGCAGCAAGGTGTAAATCAGCTGGTGGGCATGTCAAAGTACGCCCCACGCAGTGATCTCCTGCTCGTGACGGATCGACAAGTTCGACATTCGAGTGTCTAGTGAAAGGTGGCCATATACGACTAGTACTGAGATGTTATGTAGGTACTGCTGTAAGTACTCACTGGCATTTCCGAAAGTGCGTATGTGTCGTGTTTTTCCGGGTGAATCCTGATCGCAATCACCATCCCTCGCAGTAATAGAGCACCACTTGTTCACTGCGCTGTGACGTAGTAAATACGAAAGAAGTCAGGAGAATATGATATATTGGTTTATAAATTGCTTGAACAACCTTATTTGGCATAGAGATAGTACAATTAAAAGTTTACAGTTTCCCCATACTTTACTGTAATAGCATTATGTGCTTTGTGCACGTCATATCATCGGCAAAGCGTTTCTTGTTTGATTGTCGAGTCTATGATGTGTTGTGCCTGAAGAATGTCATATGCTACTTAAAAATATGAATATAAGGATCCACTTGTAGGCGAGTCCTTTATGCTATTCCTTACCTATGCTTAGTATTCATCCTTGCATATGTCTAGTGAGACGGGTTAGTCTTGCTGAGCCTTATGCTCACGTTTGCAGTTAACGAGTTTTTGTAGATTATACAATTGATGACAGGTTTGATGACGAGGTTGCACCCCCTACAGGGTTTACAGCCGAGTGGGAACCCTGCACGCCGCCGTGAATTGTGTGTTGCTAGTGCAAAGTATCCAGGGCATGGATGACTTTGCTTTTGCATAGCTAGTGCTGAGAGCGTAGCTATGATGTATAGTTCTCTTTCCTTCCGCTAGTACTTTTAAACTTTTGCTGTGCTTTTCAATAAAGACTTGGTATTGTAAATTGTTCTCGTTCTGTTCTTGTATACTGTTGGGTGTCACATCGCACGACACCACCCAATGAGATCCTTGGCAGTCGGGATTCTGGTCCCCACATAAATGCCCCTGGAACAATCCGAGACTGTTCTTGCTGCTGATGTAATGCTGATTGGAAATCTGATACTTCAAACGGCTGACTCCAATACGAACTCGGTTGTGCAGCCAGCTGCCATATCTGACTGGACAGTGATCAGTACACCACACGGTATTTTTGAGGAACATTATGTGTGCTGTCCTGCATGGCAAGTCTCTTCTTTGACTCCTTAGCGATCCGCTCACGTGTGGCATCCTCTTGCGTAATTGCGGAATTACGGATGGCATTGAACGAGTCGTGATTGAACAATGCAAGCCTGTCTTTCAACGTGGGGCTTAGACCCCGATAGAAATATTCTCGCTTTAGATCCTCCATACTCACATACTCTGACACATATTGCACTAGATTAATAAAGACTTTGGAGTATTCTTGAGCACTCATTTCACCTTGCTTCAAATCAAGGAACTCCTGAAGCTTCCCTCTCATAATGGCAGGAGGAACATGATAGGCGTGGAATGCCTTCTGGAACTCTGTCCAAGTGACATGCTGTCCGGCGGCTAAGTAGGCGATGTGGTTCGCCCGCCGGTGCTGCGTATAAAACCTTCATATGATCACTGCTCTGTAGCAGTCCGAACTTAGCTTCAATGGGGCGGAGCCAATGGACCGCATCTAGAGGTTCACCATCACCACTAAACACTGGGGGTGCAGTCACCAAGAATTCCAGATATGTTGCTTGCTGAGGTTGACGATTTCCTTCGGCTTGACATCCCCCCCTGATTGGACGTAATCTGCACGAGGGTTCGCAGCAGCTCGATCCACTCGTCGTGCGAACCCACCATGGCTGCGATATCCTCCGCCAATGTAAGCGGAGATGGAGGTGGCTGTTGCGCTGGCTGTTCCAGCTCTCGGAAGTCATCCCCTCCCCGACTTGAACCACCAACCTCGTATGTTGTGCGAGTGCACTCCATTCTGCAGTTACAGTCATTAATTCAACATGAGACGTGATATTGCAAGATCACACTAGGATGAAAACAATAGTGTGTATTGATAACAAAACTTGCATAACGGTAACATATATGGATAAAGTATAAACTTTATGCACAATACATCATCCCTGGACCAATGTTACAATAGCGAGCTCCAGAATAATGAACTCCATGGATCGAAGTTCATTTCGACTATCGTTGGTCGCGACGGGACGTTATGCGCGTTATCGTGCGAATACACTTTCTTATCTTCAATATGAGACCAACATGGTCATAAAAAGAAAAGAGGTTTGAGTGGGTCAAACCATCAATTCCACTGGTAAATGGTTGAGTGTCGACACCTGGTCTGTTACAACACTTCTCGAAGTGAAATCGAGGACCAGATCCATAACGAGACCAAATTATGCTAAACAGATGAAGTTTCTGTTGAAACCTGACCAGCTTGTACTCAAACACAAATTTAACCCGGTAAATGGCAGAATCAGATCTTGAGGTGAACTACAAAGTTGAATTAAACTTTAGAACCTTTCCAAAAAGTATTGGTGTGCCTCAAGATCATTTCTGGTTGAGGAGATAGGGCATTGTAATCCTGACAGTTTTTCTGGAAATTTTGACAGCACCTCCTTTGTTTATGCTGATTCTGGGCCACACTTTCCAGATATAAAACAGCAAATTTTACAAAAGCCACAATTTACAAATTTGTAATAAATATTAAAAGGATTCCAGAAATCTCTTGCACGGTCCTGTTCAATTTTTCTAGAGTGGGATATGGTCAACACAGTAAGGAGTCCAGAGAGGGTTCCAGTTTCTGTCCAGTTTGGCAGATTTTGGAACTTTGAAATTTTGAACAGGTTAGAGGGGAATTCAGTGGAGTTGAACATAAAAGTTATAAAGGACTTCCTAAAATTTCCATCCATGTAAGATACACATTCATTGGATTTTTCTTATGGGAGATATGGTATCTCAAAGTCAGGTATTTTTCAGGAAGAAACAGAACATTCTGTTTTTAAATTGGTGACTTCAAAACCAACTCCAAATTTGAAAACTTAGTTCAAACTCAGAGCTCAATAGCTAATATCAGTAGTTTTACATCTTCTAATTTCCATTTACAGAAAATTGGTTAATGCATCAATGGGATATATGTCGGTACTACGTGTCTCACAAAGTAAAAATTCTAAGCCGGTATTCCGGCATACGTCTCAACGGTGGCCTTAATGACGTTCACTCGCAAACGATTTTCAAGCGCAATACGATCACGTGGTCGGTCTACCTGTAACTACACAAATTATTGATCAATCATATGGTGCCGTACGGCACAGCCCGCACTGGCGATCATTCCACAATAATATATATGAAAGTAAAAAACATTCGTCCCGTATCATTCCATAATGGCCGCCCCGAGCTAAGCCACGTCTCGTGCTACATGACCGGGTTTTCTACCACCCGATGGGGTCTCACGTCTTTGCATAATGCTGCACTAGTAGGAGGTGCATTGGGTTATGTCCCACCCGATGGGGCTCCCACTAATTTTGAAGCACGCTGGGGTACCGTGTGTCATATGTTCTCAGAAACATGGAGAGTTTCAGACACTCATATTGACTTTCCGTGCCAAGCCATGGAAACAATCACATGCTACCTCTCGCATGGTGAGCTTATCACAATTGATCCGCTTGCGGTGGCGTACCTTACCTCTTACCTGACGTCGGAGCGTCGTTACAGAATATAATAACACATAAGTTAGCTTTCCCACCTTAATAACTGATGATAATATAATCCTTATGTGGGCCTAGTACCGTATCCTCACCGTGTCCTATGTTTTTCTCATAATACGATCCTTATTTAGTGTGCTATTCCCAATGCGGCTCTGATACCAGGCTGTGAGGACCAGAGTCCTCACTTTATAGGAATCGCATTGGGTGGTGCTGTGCGATGCGGCACCCAAGAGCACACATGTAAAGGAACACGTATTACATAAATCATTTGCTGCAATTTACAAAGATGTTCAGTTTACAAATAGTTTATATAAAAATAAACTACAGTGGAAGATAATATTACAACTCTCGTACTCAAGTCTAATAAGCGAAAGAGAAGCCGTTCAGCCCACGGATGCTCCTCACTAGCCCCGAAGATCAAACAACAACGGCAAGGTTCTCCATGAGTATACCGCTCGGAGAGTCCCGAGTCTCATTGGATAACAATAATCATAAGCATAGAGGTTAGTACCTGAAAAACAACTTGTCGAAGCGTGCGAACGACCCTTCCACCGGTACTACTAGATTGTAGTCCACGGAGGTTCTTGTATCAGTTTGGGCGCACGAAGATCTTAGACAAGATAATGACACAGATGATTTACGTGGTTCGGGCCGCCTGAGCGTAATACCCTACTCCATGGAGTGTGTGTTGATGTATTGGAGGTTTGCTTGTGCTTGTGTGCATATGAGCTTGCTTTGTTTTGTACCATGCAGCACATCCCTTTTAAAGACCAAGGGATGGATGTTACATGGGTTGCCTGGCCTGACATGTGGTCCCAGTAATTATTCTTGCCTAATACACAATTAAGTGTGTTTAAGCACCCTAATAACATAATAACACCACCATTAAGGCGTGTTATCAGTATTGAGGGTCTTCTGATCGTGTGCCATTAATATTGCATTAATGGCACGTAATCAGGCCTTGTAACTACAACAATAAGTGTCCTTTGAATGCTTAAGCTGTTGGAGATCTGTTTGTATTTCCGTTGGTAGCGTAGGTCCGTAGGATCAACACGTGGCGGCTCCAGAACTTTCCCTCGCGAGAAGATAGATCCGGAGCTGCTATACACATGGAGGCACCAGAGCTTCATTCTAATGAGGGTTAGGTCCAGGATCACTGGACACGTGTTAAGTGCGGAGCTTCCCTATGTAGGGAGTTTAGCTTCGGTCTTATACTACACGTGGTAATGCTGGAGGTACCCATATGAAGGAGGTGGGTCCAGTGCCATGTGACACGTGGGGCCTATGGTGGTCTTCAACTTTGACAGGTGGAACTCCTTTGCACTTCTTGTGGTATCATGGGGTACCCAGCATGCAGGGTACCGATAGTGGCCCCCGGGCCCACCTCTGGGAGAAACCTTTGGGTTAAGTTATTCTACTAGAGGTGGGGCCATCCTCAATTAACGCACTACAACTTCAAAGGTTATGAGGTACCATTAGGGCAATGGTTCGGGGTTGAACCATCACCGCATGGCTTGTTTTGAATGCGGTAGATGAGATCTTTGAGTGCGGATCTTACGCAATTGAAGGTCGCTGGTTCCCGATATGAAAACTATATCGGTTTCGAGCGCCTTGTCAGACTGCCGCCCATCATGACAGCGGTTCGCCTGGGGTAATAACCTTGACTTCTTTGTCGGGGTGGATACGAGCCCATTCATCATTGACGGGGTAGATTATTGGTAATGTGGACTTGCTCTTGTTGCGGTTTCCATCCAAGTATCGTCGAGGCTTACTTAAGAAGGAAAGTCCGCACGGTTTGAGGACTCTTTACGCTTTCGATCAAACTCGCACTTAGAGCCTCCCAAACTTTGCCTAGCTTTATCCTCTTTTGCTCCACTTTGCCGCGATGGAGTTAGGTCTTCCCAAAAGACGCATCCAGAGCAAGGACAATCTGATGAAGGTACGGACCTTCATGGGATGGTCCAGCGATTCCTTCAACCACTTGGTTCGTGCTGGCAAGCTCCCCTTCAAGAAGGATTGCCATGGCGAGATGGTGTACTTCTCGGCGTATGCCATGATGGGACTGATCCCACCTTTTTCATGTTTCATCCTGATGTTGCTGGACTTCTACGGCCTTCAACTGCATCATCTCGGCCCACACTCCCTCCTACTGGTGGCGACTTCCATCCACTTCTGTGAGATGTGGGTGGGCATACCTCCCTGCATTGAACTGTTCCGGACCTTCTTCACGAACCATACCACCGGCAAGGGGACAGAGTTGCTTGGCTTCTATTACTTCATGAAGCGCAAGAACTGTCCCTTCAAGTACTTGAAGTCGTTCCCCTCTGGCAAATGGGATGACTGGAAGAAAGATTGGATCGTCATTGCAGTGGAGGAGCACGACGGGTTGGAGCTGCCTCAAGGACTCCCCAATGTTGACACCGATGCCTGGAATGTAGTTCTAAAGTTGTCGGTTGCATTCAAACCTGTCCTTGCCAGAATCCAAGAATGTGTGGAGGGTGGAGTGACCCCCCAGATGGTCTTCGGAAATTTCTTGGTGAACAGGTGGGCTTTGCTGAGGAGAAGGGAGAAGCTCGCCTGGACTTTCAACAGTGTGATGGATGACGACCAGATTTAAACCAGATTGAAATCCAACTTGGATGATGAAGCTTTGAAGCTTCATCTCAAGAAATTTCAGCACAGGTCTATCGCCGATGATGCCCTAGCTCTGCCGGATGCTTTCCTGCCTCTAAACATGATTCTAGAGATCAGCAGGGAGCTCCGGAGGAAGATGTCGGTGCTAGACGACCTCAGTGAGGTGGAGAAGCGCAAGGCCTCTAGGGTTGTGATTACCAGAGCTTCCGAGCAGGTGATCGCCCCCTACGCCGAGCCGAAAAGTTGATGACGTTGGCAAGGGCAAGGGCAAGGGCAAGGAGCCAGCCAAATCTTCCAGCTGGAAGAGGAAGCTGAGGCACGCTGATGAGAGCTCTGTCAGGTCTTCTCCATCTACAACTGCCCCTTCTCCCCGACTAGGCAGATCTTCTGCGGCGACACCTCCTCTAATGCTATCGTCCTCGAGAGGTGCTAGATCCATACAGTCGACTACCGTCCTGGCGCCAGCTACGGGCTCCAGGTCCGATAGTCCTTCCCAGCCAAGGAAGGCCTCTGCTGGGGTAACACCGACAACAGTGGCAGCCTCCGGGTGTCATTCCGAAGCTCCCACTGTGCCAACTACAGCAGATTCCATTTCTGAGCCTCCGGCGAAGAAATTCCGCACAGATTGGAGTGGTAGCTTCCCAAGGTAAGCTTTGCTTTTTCACCTTGATTTGCCATTCTTATTTTTGTGATGTTTTGAATATTCCAATATTTTTTACTGCAGGGCATCAAAGATGGGGACTAAATCTCTGGCCTCTATTGCAACGGCTGAAACATTGCAGACGGAAGCTCCAGCTTCAACCCCCGTGCCTCCTCAAGTGGTGGTTGAGGTCACGACAGCTCTGACGCCAGCTGTCGTGGATTTAGATCCAGAGTCATCGCCAGAGACTCCCATGGTAGCATCGGACAACGGCGGAGACATACATGAAGACGCTCCAATAGCAGTGGCACTAGCAATTGAAGCTCCGGTGGCGGACGCTGAGATGGTGGAGACTCCGGTTTTGGAGCCGGAGGTGACCGAGGCCACGGTCGCTGCACCAAAAGTTTTTTCTGAGCCGGCAGGCGAGTCGTTGGTGCCAGAAGCTCTGGCCCCTAAGCCGGAGGTTGTTGACGCCTTGGCAACCGAGTCATTAGGACTTGAAGTTCTAGCCTCCGAGCCAGAAGTTGTTGAAGCTCCGACTGCCGAGCCAGAGATGGTTGATGTATTGGCACTCGAGCCGGTGACAGAAGTGGCTTTGGGTGAAGCTGCAACGACCACCGCAGATGTAACTGCTCCAGAGGTGCCCATGTCCGAGGCACAACACCATGAAGGGGCGGAGGCAGGCTCTTCACCTGCAGAGCTAGCAATTGAAGTTCCCGCGTCAGGACCTTCAGTGTCGGCCCCAGAGGTAGAAGTTCCCCCAGTGGGTTCTTCCTCTGCTTTTGCTGAAGAGTTCCTGGAGGGCGTCCCTAGTGCCGTAGAATCTTAGGGAACCACACTTGTGGCGTGGGAACCTATTTTTGTTCTTAAAGACCCCTTGGAACCAGCAGAGGTGACCCCGGCAAATCCGGAGCCTATTCCTTTGGCGTTGTCTATTAACAACGCTTGCTCAAGCCTCTGACAAGTCCAGCTCGCCTTCGACCACGACAGCAAGGTCCTCGAAGTCGAGCGTCACACCTTGAGGCGCTAGTGCAATAGACTTCACCTCGAGACCAAGCTGGCGTAGACAAGGCTTGCGGACCAAAAGGAGTGGGTCGAGAAGGAAAATGCCCGGCTGGGATATTGGGGCAAATTGCTAGAGGAGAAGGAAGCTGCCATCAGGGCTCTCGACACTAATTCTCGGGAGATCCTCGAGCGGGCCAAGGAAAGGACTGATGCTGTTGATGAGCGTCACGACAACCTCAATGAATTAAATGAGGTTATCCTGAAGCGTCGAGTGGACCTTGATGCAAGAGAAGAGAAGCACCTAGAACAACAGGAGGATGTTTTGAAAAGAGATAAGGAGCTCGGTCAGAAGCTAACTCTGGCAGAGAAAAATTTAGCAGATCGCTCTAAGAACTTTGATTTGTGGAGTAAGGAGGAGGAGAAAAAGTACTGGAAACTGGGGCAGCAGCACTCAAAAAGAGAAGCTGATGTTGCCACAAGAGAAGGGAAAGTAAGAGGCAGGGAGAAGGACCTGGCGGAACGGCAAAACCGCATCCACCTCGGGGAGAAGGAGCTAGCCGACCGAGAAATCAAGTAGCTGAGAATATGCAGCAACATGCCAAAGCGGTTGAGCACCTCGCTCAGGAAAGTTCGGAGCTAGCGGCCGCCCAGAGGTCACTCGAGGAGCTGCGGAGCTCGAGGGCAACTAAATCCCTACTGGTATGGGATTTCCTGGGATGTGCAGACAGAGTCCTTGGGCCTCTTGGTTTCAGTCCAGTGCGTCCGAAGAACCAAGCATAGGAGCTGGACCAGATGCTAGTGGCACTTGGTTCTGCTGGTAGCAAACTCAACGTAATGGATGATGTCATCGCTGATCAGCTGGAGACAGAAGGAAAATCTCTGGCCAAGAACGTCGCCAAGTATGTCTTGGCGTGTTACAAAAGCCGAGACCTCCAATTTTCTCTTGATATGGTCTTCGAAGGACTCATTTCCGAAGAGGAGGATGCCGCCAAGGCTAGCGTCCAAGAAGCTATTGAGAAGGTTCCCTCGTTTTCCCGCAGGACTTAGATCCTCAAGTAGTTAGGACCTTTTCCTTTTGTCTTTTGTTGTAACCCTCAATTTGTAATCCAGAACTTTGAATGAATGAAATCCACTATTTCTACAATGAATTCTATTTTATTGTCCTTGTCTTCAATAAACTATCCTTTATCTTGTTTGCCCTTTGGTAGATGTACACAATTTGATTGCGAACATGTACCAAAAGGATTTAATGATGTGTTGATGACTTGGACACTTTGAACTTATAGCTTTTAGGTCCAAAGTTTATTTTTGACTTCTCCACGAAGCTTTTGTAGCGTCGACGGTGGGCCCCCTAGGGTTGTCGGAGCTTGATAGATCCGATGGCACCCACTGTCAACGTGTAGAACATCGACGGCAGGCCCACTGGGGTTGTCAGAGCTTGGTAGGTCCGACAACACCCACTGTTAATGCGTAGAACGTTGACGGCAGGCCCCTTGGAGGTCGTCGGAGCTTAATAGCCTTGGAGGTCATTGGGTTTTTTGTTTTTCCTGTACATTAAAGAGAAGAAAAAGAGTAAAACTCGTCCTCTTATCTATAAATTGTTTGTGCCTTATTGTTCTTATTTGAGTTTTAGATTCAAAGAAATTCGATATAATAACAAGCATATTGATGTAACCTCTCCAGATCCGCATGCTTTTTTAGTACTCACCCTACTCAGGTCTGCCGGGATGTAGGTAGAGTGGCATACTTAGGGTGCAGGACCAGGCTAAGTCAATACCACACTCCGGACCTATGTTGGCTTGGCGTTCAGGCAAGTAGACTATGCAGCAATGTTAAGATCCAAAGAGACAAACAATATAACTTGTAAAACATATGAATAACATGGACTGAAACTTAAAAAGAATTGCACAACTTCATTATAGACAAGAAGGATAAAAATAATAATTCAAAAGACCGAGCCTTGTACAAAAATAAATGCACGTGGAGTCTGTTTTCACACAACAGTGTCTTTCATTATAGGTCCGGATTACAGGGGAGACAAGGACACAATTAGGGTATATGACCAGGCTAAGTGTGCTATACATCTTATACTAGCCCGGGGCAGGCAACTACACTTTTAGTACAATGACTGTGTCAAGTGTTGCTTGAACTTTCCGGACCCTCCTGAAGGGGTTCAGATGTTTTCCTGGAGGACATACCTGTCTCTGTATATTGACTCTATAACATACATTGTGTGTAATTACAGACTCACCTCCGTGATTCTAAGCATAAAACTTACAGAGGTGCTCGATGTTCCATGGATTAGGAAGCGGAGTCCCATCCTCAGTTGCCAAGCGAACGCATCTGGGACGAGATACTTTGATCACTCAGAAGGGACCTTCCCAGCTGGGGGAAGGTTTGTCCATCCCTTCATGAGTTAGTATTTTCTGCAGCACCAGATCGCCTTCCTCGAGCTGTCGGTTGCGCACATGCCTTTGATGATAGCGCCAGAGCGCTTGATGAGGTCAAGGTCTTCCGGACAGTTGCTTGCCACCTTCCCTCATCGACGAGGTCAAGGTCTTCACGCCGGAGCTGGTCCTGTGCAGCTTCGTCAGGTCCGGACCCTGAGCGACCCCATGGTGATCTCCGGAGGAAGGACTGCTTCAGCTCTGTACACCAAGAAGAAAGGTGTCTCTCCAGTTGACCGGTTAGGTGTAGTCCTGCTTGCCCACAGTGCGGACGGAAGCTCTTCGATCCAGTTGGCTCCATGCTTTTCCAGGTGCTCATATGTGTGTGTCTTGAGTCCTTTTAAGATTTTTGCATTTGCTCTCTCGGCTTGACCATTGCTTGCTTTGTGAGGTATTGATGCGTAGCTGACTTAAATGCCGAGGTCTTCGCAATATTCTTTGAGTGCATCACTTGTAAATTGGGTTCCATTGTTATTTATGACTTTGTTCAGAACTCCAAATCTACATATTATGGACTTCAAGAACTTGATTGCTTGTTGATTGTCACAACTGGAGTAGCTTTCGGCCACTTGGTGGACTTGTCGATGGCGACATACAGGAACATGTAACCTCCGACTACTTTTGGTAAAGGTCCCAAGATATCCATACCCCACACGGCGAATGGCCATGTAGGAGGAATCATTTGTAGTGACTGAGCCAGTGTGTGAATCTGTTTTATGTGGAACTGGCACGCTTCACATTTTTTCACCAACTCCACTGCGTCCTCGAGTGTTGTAGGCCAGTAGAAGAAGTGCCGAAAGGCTTTACCGACCAACATGCGGGAAGACACGTGGTTCCCACACTCGCCTCCATGGATCTCCGCGAGGAGCTCGCGACATTCTTCCCTTGTAATGCACCGCATTAGGACGCTGTTGGCACCGTGGCGGCAGAGATCCCCTTCTATCAGCGTGTATCTTTTATCCAATCTGACGATCTGGTCAGCGGATACACCGTCTTTAGGAAGGATGTTGTCTTTCAAGTAGCTTTGGATCTCCGAGATCCATGCATCTGAGCTATCTTGAGCTTCTGAGTCTTGCGTGCTGGGTTGCTCGGAGCATCCGACATCACCTACAACCCTTGATGGATACCATGGTAACAAGGCCACCGAGACCATCAGCTTCGAGGTGCTGCTCTTGCCCCATTCGCTCAGTTCGGCAGACTGAGCTGTTGGTCTTGATAACCTCCAGACAAAGATTCCGTCTAGAGCCGAAGTCTTCAGCGTTATGGTGACGCTGAAAATGGTGAAGATCCAGGACTTCGAAGTCTTTCTGAAGCCTCTGGACTTCAAGGAGATAAGCGGCTAGTTGGGGGTTGTTGCAGCAGCATTCACCTTTAATTGTTTTATGATGAGTTGTGAATCACCCTTCATCAATAGCTGTTTGACACCATAGGATAGTGCCACCTTGAGCCCGTACATGAGAGCTTCATACTCCGCCATGTTGTTCCTCGCCTTGAAGTCGAGGTGTACCATGTATTTAACCTTCTCCCCAGTCGGAGCGAGGAGAAGGATTCCAGCTCCGCCCCCTGCTTCTGCATGGAGCCGTTGAAGTACAGAGTCCAGTGAGGTTCGGTGAAGACCGAGACCTTGGGTTCCGGCTTCTGCTCACTAGGGCCCCTAGGATTTGATGGAGAAGGAGTCCACTCCGCCACAAAGTCATCCAAAGCATGACTCTTGATTGTTTGACGTGGCAAGAATTCAAGATCAAATACTGCCAGCTCCGCTGCCCACTTGGCGATGTTCCCAATAGAATTAGGGTTATGCAATATAGCACGCAGTGGATAAGAAGTTACCACTGATATCTTGTGCACTTGGAAACAGTGACGAAGCTTCCTTGATGCAATAAGAACTGTGTAAAGCAGCTTGTGCACCTCGATGTATCTGGTCTTGGCATCGTGGAGTACTTCACTAATGAAGTACACCGGGCGCTGGACGATCCAGACCCTCCTAGAGGGGCCTGGGGCTTCCTCTCCATCGACCCGAACCCTCCTGGAGGGGTCTGCACCTTCTTGTTGAACTTCTCGGACCCTCCCAGAAGGGTCCGGACCTTTTTTCTTGTTGAATCCGGACCCTCCCTAAGGGGTCCGGATCTTGTTGAGAAGTCGTGGAAACTCCCTCAGATGAGAGAGGTTGATCTTCTAGCATTCTTCCTTGAAGATCTGTGCTTGGAGGCTGGGACCCAGACTCGCCTTCAGGTAGCTCTGGACCCTTCCGGAGAGGTCTTGGCTCCTGAACTGGATGTGGCTCCGGTCTTTTCGCAACCAGGACCATGCTTACAACTTCTGTAGTTGTAGAAATGTAAAGCAGTAGAGGCTCACTGGGGTTCGGAGCTACCAAGATTGGTAGGGTGATGAGGAGCTGCTTCACCTCTTAAAATGCCTTTTCTGCTTCTTCAGACCAATGGAATGGTCTGGTCTTCCTCAATTGCTTGAAGAATAGAAGTGCCCGCTCTGCCATCCTTGAGATGAACCGGTTGAGCGCAGCTAGACATCCAGTCAGCTTATGGACGTCCTTGATGCGGGCTGGAGGCCGCATGTCTTCTATAGCCTTGATCTTCGCCGAGTTTGCTTCAATTCCTTGGTGGGTTACCAAGAAACCAAGGAGCTTCTCGGAGCTAACCCCAAAGACGCACTTGTCTGGGTTAAGCTTAGTGCACGTAATGCGCAACTTGTCGAACACGGCTTACAAGTTGTCAAGGAATGACTCCTTGTTCATTATCTTCACAATGATGTCATCAACATAAACCTCCACCAAGTCTCTGATTAGCTCTCCAAATGTTTTGTACATAGCGCGCACAAAGGTTGAAGCAACGTTTTTGAGACCAAAGGGCATAGCAGTATAACAATACAATCCATCTACTGTTATGAAGGCAATATGCTCTTCACCTTCTATAGACATTTGGATTTGATGATATGCGGAGTATGCATCTAGGAAACACAGTAGCTCACACCCGGAGGTGGAGTCCACTATCTGATCTATTCTAGGTAGTGGAAATGGATCTTTTGGACATGCCTTATTTAATGTGGTGTAGTCGATACACATTCGAAGCTTCCTGCCGGCCTTGGGTACAACGACTGGGTTTGCCAACCATTTTGGATGAAAAACCCCTCGGATGAAACTAGCTTTGAGCAACTTTTTGATCTCCTATCAGATGAAGTTTTGCCGCTCAACTGATTGTTTCTGGGGCTTCTGGTGTACAGGCCATGCGTCGGGATAAATCTTCAGATTGTGCCCAATCACCTCCCTAGGGTCCTAGACATTTGTGACGGTTGCTAGGCAAACACGTCAACATTAGCCCGGAGGAAAGAGATGAGCATGAATTCCTATTTGTTGTTCAAATCTCTCGATATATGGGTGGTCTGAGCAGCATCAGAACCGATTTGGACGACTTTGACGGGAACTTCGGTGTCGCCGCTTGGTTGTACACGTGGTGCAGAGGTTGATCCTCGTTGATGAGAGCTTGGGGGTGAGTAATGAGCTCTTTGCCGGAGGTTCCTTCTTGCACCATGGCAAGCGCATGGAGTTCCTCTAGCGTGGTGACTCCTGCAGTGCAGCCTCAACGGACCCGGAGGACGCTTGAAGGTGTCGGTATCTTCAACAGCAGATAGTCGTAGTAAGCTGTGTCCATGAACCTGTAGAAGGCAGGCCTGCTCAGTATGGCATTGAAGGGCAGACTGATGTGAGAGACATCGAAGACCAGCTTCTCAGTCTTGTATTTCTCTCGTGTCCCGAAGGTCTCCGGGAGAGTGATGGACCCGAGGGGGTTGATTGCTCCCATACCTACCCTGAAGAAAGGTCTTGAGGGGTGAAGGTCCGAGAGTTGCAGTTGGATCTTCATGAACGCCTCAAAACTCAAAAGATTGAGCGTTGGGCCTCCATCTACCAGGACGTGGTAGAGCTGAACGTTGTTGATGTTTAGAGATACCATCAGTGGGAGTTGTCCAGCTTCGACCATGTTTTTGGGGCAGTCTGTTGCATCAAAGGTGATGGGTGTATCCATCCACTTTCGATGTGGTTCTGCTCTGGCAGCAGGAGCTACAATAGCCATTTCCCGCCGCATTGTCTTGAGGACGTGGCGAGAGGTCATGTCCCAGGACCCTCCATAAATGGTGTTGAGGGTCTTCCAACGCTCGTTGTCAGAGACGTAAGAGTCATCATCTACTATGGTGTAGACAGCCTTTAGGACCTTCTTGGGATCCTGGAAGCCTAGCTCCATCTCAGCCAGAGCTTCGCCAACTTTTTGCTTTCCTTCCCTCTAACAGAAAGGAGCTTCTTCTCGGTGCTTGTTCTAGCGCTCGACAAGATTTTGGACCTCTCGGCAGTCCTCCAGACTATGCTTGTCTGTCTTGTGGATTGGACTCCACATCTTGGAAATATCGCCGTCTTTTGACATAGGTCGAGGTCGTTTTTTGAGGCGCAGCCCCCAGCCACCCGGAGCTGCACTGGCCGACGACTTCTTCTTGCCGTTGGACTTCTTCTTCTTTTTACCACCGCCGGAGGTAGTGGCTTCAGCTTTGGAGGTCCTTTGTCAGCCTCCGGAGCTGGCTTTGAGTGCATTTCCCAGCCTTCTGCGGCACGGGCACACTTGTCAGCCAGGATGAACAACTCTGTGACGCTGGTGACTTCTTTCGTCGCCAGCTTCTCTAGCATTTTCTTGTCTCGAACGCCCTGTCTGAATGCGACAATAATAGAAGCGTTCGAGATAGAGGGGATGGTATTACGTACCTGAGAAAACCGCTAGATAAAGGATCGCAACGGTTCCTCTGTTGTTTGCTTCACAGCAAACATGTCTAGTTCAGTGCCTGGTCGGGTGTAAGTGCTCCCAAAGTTGGCAGTGAACTGTTGACACAGCTCCACCCAACTGTAAATGGAATCGGGCGGAAGACTCATGAACAGGACCTGGCGGTCCCAATTAGAGCCACAGGGAAGTAGTTGGCCATCACGACCTCATTGCCTCCTGCTGCAACTACAGCAGTGGAGTAGATTTGAAGGAATTCAGTGGGGTTGACAGTTCCGTCAAATTTATCCAGCAGATGAGGCTAGAACTTCTATGGCTAGTGGACCATGCGTAAGTGCATGGCCAAGGTAGGACAACCTCCTCCAAGTCCCACTAGAGCAGGGTTGTCTGGAGCCTCTCGCCTCTCATGAGCACGTTCAAAATGGATGTGGTCGCACTGCTGTCGATAACAGTGGTCAAGTTCTGACTGCAAATCATGTGTCAAGAGTCTCGACAAAGTATGGGTGCATTGCGCCACAGAGGGCAGCGATGTCACCTGTTGATATACAGCACGCTCTGGTGCTGTGATACGTGAGGACCAAGTCTTCCAGACAAGGTCCTACATTCAGTCGATGCCTGCCCCCAAGGGGGAGGAACTTGGTTGCTGATGGCATCAACTGCGGCTACAACTAGATGTTGCAATCAGCCCACCACTTCTCCATCGCACCCTGAGGTGTTCCGGGCGCTGGTGGGCGCTCCAGCAGAGTACGCGTAGCAATCAGCATGTTCTCAGGATTGTTGTGCTCTAATGTTGTGACCGACTAGAGTACACCATTTTGCTGTCCAGCATTGTTTGTCGGAGCAGATGGTGGTTGTGGTTGTGCGATGCCAGCCGAAACAACGGCGCCTGCTAGTTGCTGCATGTTGGAAGGATTCCTTCCTACAAGTTGCACAGCGTTGTTGCCGTTGGATGACCCTGTGGTGGAGTTCACCATCTTTTGATCTCAGGTGCACCCCTACCCGGCGCACCAAATGTTGAAGCGTATGAACGACACTTCCCCCGGTACTATTAGATTATAGTCTGTGGAGGTTCTAGGGTCAGTTTGGGCGCGCGGAGATCTTAGACAAGATGATGACACGGATGATTTACGTGGTTTGGGGCGCCTGAGCGTAACCCTACTCCACGGAGCGTGTGTTGTTGTATTGGAGGTTTGCTGTGCTTGCATGTGTATGAGCTTGCTTTTTTTATACCATGCAGCACATCCCTTTTATAGACCAAGGGATGGCTGTTACATGGGTTGTCTGGTCTGACATGTGGCTCCGACAGTTATTCTTGCCTAATACAAAATTAAGTGTGTTTAAGCACCCTAATAACATGATAACGCCACCATTAAGGTGTGTTATCAGTATTAAGGGTCTTCTAATCGTGCGCATTATTATTGCATTAATCACAATCAGGCCTTGTGACTATAGCAATAAGTGTCCTTTGAATGCTTATGCCATTGGAGATCCGTCTATATTTCCGTTGGTAGCGTAGGTCCGGAGGCTCAACACATGGCGGCTCCGAAGCTTTCCCTCGCGGGAAGGTAGATCTAGAGCTACTATACACGTGGAGGCACCAAAGCTTCCTTCTAATGGGGGTTAGGTCCGGGATCACTGGACACGTGTTAAGCGCGGAGCGTCCCTGTGTAGGGAGTTTAGCTCCGGTCTTATACTACACGTGGTAATGTTGGAGCTACCCATATGAAGGAGGTGGGTCCAGTGCCGTGTGACACATGGGGCCTATGGAGGTCTTTAACTTTTACAGGTGGAACTCCTTTGCACTTCTTGCGGTATCATGAGGTACCCGGTACGTAGGGTACTGACACAACTAATATAGAAACCATGAGCATGAAGGCTCAGCAAGACTTAACCGTCTCACCTAAACATGAAACTCTACATGTGGGTGAAGACATAAACATAGGATGGCAGATTTGCATAACGAACTTGCCTATATGTGGGTTCTAATTTTCAGATTTATTAGCAGCAGCTTAAACCTTGTGCAGGGCAACATCATAACTCCACAATCAAACAAGAAATACTTCATCACGATGTTTCATGCCCAAGGTGCAAAATAAATTTAGTGAGCACTATACTAATACATACAACATAGCAATACCATTATAATATAATGTTCATAACAGCAGCAATTAATTCTCATCTCAAGTGCAAGTATTAACTACGTCACAACGCAGTGAACAACTGGTACTCATATCCGTGAGGGACGGTGAGCCGAATCAAAGATACCCGGAATGCACGACATGTACGCCCGTACTGGAAGTCACGTAGGTGCACTCCACGGATGTCGTACGCAGCCACCTTTCTCATGTTCTGTCCAAGTTGCATCGATTCAATCGTATAGGACAATATTCCCACTCATGGTGCACCTTTCTGCTGTGAAGATGTCGTGAGCGAGTTTCCATCTACTGTTCTGCGGCCGAAAGCCTGAGGCTATCAAAAAAGTCTCAACAAAGGCTTCCCAATGTACATCGGTTTACTGGACCCCATATATCCAGTATGACTTAACCATCTACCCTTCTCTCATGGGTTCTATGGTCATGCATGTGGAAAACTCCAAGAAAATCCTAGACTTAATGCACATACATCCTAAACCATATAGTGTGATACAAATAAAATTTAAAATCTGTTAAATGCAAACCGGGGCTTGCCTGGTTGCGAGATGAGATTAAAGTTAGTCTTCGGGTTGATGACTTCCAGTGGCTCTGGGGTCTCCTCGAGCTCGGCAACTATTCGATATGCAAAGAAAAATGCAAGTGATTCAATATTGGGATTATTGCATAGCTTAAAGGAAAGACAGTTAAGTATCTTAAATAATGCCACTGGTTCTGGAAATTTTACAGAGGACACTAGGAACTATGGGTGAGGTTCTGACCAAATTTGGGCTAAGTTCATGGAAGCCTCTGTTGTATAAAATTCCATGCATATAAACCCTTCCCTGGATTTTCATAGGCAACCTGGCACTTTAACATGGCTAAAAGTTGGTTTTCTGTTTACAGGAGGTCAATAGAGATTCACCAAGATTGGTTTCACAATTTTCTAAGCATTCTACTATGATATATTGAATTTAGAAGTTTGGACAAATTTCTGAAATGTTTCTGTTGTTATTGGGCATTCTATGACCAGTTAGGAAAATCTCCAGATTTCACTAGGTTAATAAATTCCAATGAAGCTGCAGATTTTACATGATTTCATAAACTTACTAAGTAACATCCTGGAAAAATTTCATATTTTTCTATGAAGCGAATAATCAGATAAAAATCAAACATGATTTTGTTTTAAAGGGCTCTACAGGAAAATCTAGGGATTTTCATGAAGATTGGGTTGTATTTCTGGTCAGTGTGGATAAATTTCAAACCAACAAAGTTAGTTTGACAATTTTTTAAGCTTTCTACTGAGAGATATTCAATTTAGAATCTTGCAAAACTTTCTGTACAAAGTCTAAATGAATTTGGCTATTTTTATGTGCATAGAGGATACGCAGGTGACCAGACCATGTAAATGAAGTCTAATGAGCCTGAAATTTTTACTGGAGTTCAAGGATACACAGTTGAAGGTTCTGGTAAAATTTGGAAATTTACCAAAGAGCAGAACTATAGGAATTAATTATATAAGCATTTTGCTTATTTGAATTATGGAGAAATTACAATGGACTTTCATACAGCTCCAAGTGTACCACATTAAAGTATATATCATCCTGGTTCTAACCAAATTTAATTGGGAATTTTTGGATAAGAATTATAGGAGATATGGATTTTCCAAGTTGGGGCAATTTCTGGAATATATTTCCAATTGGAAACATTTGAATAAAGGGCTGGGCCCACAGGTTTAAAATAAGTCAATCGGGTTGAAGCCACACAGGGCCACACGGTTCAGGGATGTATACACACGTGATCCACGGGCCGCACCAGATCCGGGCAACGCGTTTCTTTCACTGACGGTCAGGCCCCACGGGGCTCTTCTTCTACCTCGCGACACCGTCGGCCGACGGCGCGCGGCGGCATTCGACGGCGGCCACTCACCGCAGCCCGTTGCAGGGCACGGCGGCACTCCACTCTCGCCGCCCCCACCTAAAATCAGACGAGGAACACGGTGGTGCAGCCCTTGACGGCGATAGGTGGCCGGAAATAGCAGTGTGACGGCGGTGGCGGCGATTAGGGTTTTGGCCATGTCGGCCAAGCCCTATGGTGGGCTAAATCGATCGTGAAGACTTCGGGAAGCTTCATGGAAGCATGGAGAACAAGAATCTGGCCATAAGAGGAGAGAATGGCTTGGAAAATGGTGGCGCTAATGGACAGAGGAGGGGAAGACCGGCGGTTGGGGAAAAATGGTATTCCGGCGTAAATACTCGATGAAACTCGATGGATCTTCCTCGAGGTGATGCGCCTGGTTATATAGAAAAACGTAGCACAAGTGCACAAGGAATAATCAACTGTATAAAAGGAATTTCACGCACGAACCAACTCTACTCTACCCGGAGTTTGTCGGAAGAAATGGAAATATGGGGGCTAGGAGGCATGGCATAGACTCAAATTTTACGAGCAGCTCGAACATGAGTAGGCAAACCTTTTTTCTTCTAGGACCGAGGTGAGATGATGGTTGTATCGTCGGGTCGACGATGACCAGAGAAGCGGCAAGTAGGGGAGCTTCTCCGGCGGCCATGGTTCCACTTCATTTGGCATCGGGGAGGCTCCGGCTGGGCAAGAAAACGGTCAGCGAGGTGCGCACTACCTTGGTGAGTGAGGAGAGGCAAAGAAAAGTGCACAAACACAAGTACTTTTGTTCCTATTCGGCTGGACAGAGAGGATTTCGGGTGAGAAGTGAAAATGACGCTAGAAACTTCAAGGTGAAGAAAAGATTAACTCAGGGCCATGGAGGGGGATAAGGAGGAGGTCGGGGCGTGCTGGAGGCAGCTGGAGTCGACCACAACAGTGCAAGCTGCTGCCTGGACTTTGCATGGCATGTGGTGTCACTTGGAGAGAAAAAACAGCACTTTGCTTTGGATGACAAGTGGGTCCCACCTCATCCTCATCCTTGCTCCATCAATTCTACCACCTAATTCATTCCAAAATTTGCTAGATATTTGTGGGATGGCTGGATTAATCATATATAATTTGATTTTGAATTCAATTTTTTGATTTGAGAAAGTTTCATTTGAATTCAAACTTGAATTTGAATTTGAGTTGAATTCAATGTAGCCATTGAATTAAATAGCAAACTTGCAACAAAAATTATGAAAGTTTGCAGAGAGGCTAATTGAAATATTTGGAAACCATTGGTCAACTCAAATCTTCATGTTAACTTCATTTGAACAGTAGCAAAGCTTATTTTTTTGAATTCTCTCATTTGGAGTTTGTATTTATTTGTTTTTCTCATTTCCTTTTTATAGATTTTTATTATTCAACAATTTTTTGTCCTAACTGAACTTTGAATTATTGAAATTAGGGCTCTTACATGAACATAATGGCTACACGAAAATCCATGGTCATGAATTTCTCACACAATGACCTTCAACCAAGACTGCTCTTCAATTGAGGTACAAGTTTAAAATTTTCCGTCGTTGGAATTACATTAGGATTGAATGATTTTTTTCTTACATTGGTAAGGAAGGTTTACACATTCTTGTCATTCAATTATTATGCAATCCTCATGAGAGTAAGTGTTGACAATGCTCTTCTTTATTCAAAAAGGAATGTCACTTTACATGGGAATAAATTTAAACAAGTACCTAGAATTTCAAAAGCATTGCTAAAATTGACTTAGACATTTTTTGCCTAGGTAATGCTCATGGAATTACTTGGTTGAATTGGTATGTAGCTACCTAGGAATAGTGATTTACATAATTTTTATTTGAAACTCATTAATGCATGGATCGCTAAATTTTAAATTCCTAGGCAAGAAATTAAAAATGTTCAGGAGGATAAAATTGATTATTTTGTTTGCCATGACCCAAATGATAAATATTTGCTCTTGTAAAAAAAACTATGATGGTTAGAAATTTTACAAGATGAAGGGATCCATATAGTGTATTTATATTACTTGCATTGCTATGTGTACGAGCTTTAGAAAATATGCAAATTGATTTATCCATAAAGCCCCACTCCTAGCAAAGATGCATACATTGTTCATGAATACACTTGAAATTAGACCCAATGCATCTTTGGTCTTGTTCTTCCCCGTGCGTACAAATGAAGATTCAGCTACCTAATCCGAAAATTCATTTGAACGAGTATCAGGAGCTAACCATCCCTCTCTATCACAGAGAGGAAGTTTGCAGGAGTAAAATAACTATGTAGGCATTCAAAGATCCGATTGTTGGAAATCCTAAGAGGATTCTATTTCAACATCTCTTGGCCAAGGATTAAATTAGGATGGTTGCCACCTATTGGAAATTAAGCCCGAAGGTCATCATAACTATACAAGGCCGAAGATTTGACATAGAAACCCTCTGTGAGCAACTAATGGGATGCTACGAACATGTGAGAGCATTATACTCTCAACTATTCTAAACACTCATTCAAGCTCAAGGGAATTGCTACCATCATTGGGTGTAAGTTATTCCTTTGTGGCTAGAAGGTATGATGCTCCTTAACCAAGGAATGACAAGATCACATCCAATGTATATTGGATGCAAGTTTTTCCTATGTGGCCAAAAGGTATTTTATACCTTAGCCAAGGAACAACGGATCACACTCAACCCATGTTGAGTGCACGTCATCCCTTTGTGGTTATAGGTATGTTGTACCTTAGCCAAGGAATAACGGATCGTACTCAATAGATGTTGGGCACATGTCACTCCTTTGTGGCTAAAGGGTATCATTACCTTAGCCAAGGAATGACTTATCATGCCCAATGCATGAGGGGTACAAGTTATTCCTTTATGGCAATAAGGTATGATACACCTTAGCCAAAGAATGATGGAACACACTCAACGCATGTTGAGTGCACGTCAGGCCTTTGAGCTAAGGGTTATCACTACCTTAGCCAAGGAATAACAAGGTACATCCAACCTATAGAAACCTTGAAGTGTGGATGAGCGACATTGACTACACTCTCCTCGATCACACTCGTGGAACCCATGGAAGGGAACCCTTATCGCAGACCTTGAACAAGAACAAGCTTGGGGGAGGACCCCCACCCACTTGAGGTAACTTGTATCACACCCCTTGCATAATTATTTTTCTATTCACCCATCATCCACCTTGCATATAAAAAATCTTAAAAAAGTAGAATAGATTTTCTTTCAAAATAAAATAAAAGATGTGCGAAAAGAATGGTTTGGAATTCACATAGATGAAATGATGAATAGTTGCTCTGTTTTAATTTTCTGAAGTCCCTAGTTTACAACTTACTACTATCCAAAATATTTTTCATTGGGTAGAATTACTTTTGCCTTGATTTAGAAAATGCGGGTAGCAAAAGCTTAATCCATTCTAAGTTGTTGTGAGATATGATATAGTGATAGGGCTGCTATTCCTAGTTTGAAAGTGAAACTTAGATTACTAGAGAAATTCTAAAAAGATTTAAGTTACTCTCATTTGATTGGAAATACCTACCAAAGTCATATGATACATTACATTGATAGAATTTATGCATATGCTATTTGTTTTCACATTGAGCTTTGTCAAACCAGTATAGACCTATGTGAGATTTCAATCATTACTTTTTGAATTCAAGACTTCACTTGCACATGCTATACTTCTACACTAGATGTAAGCAAATTCCCATCATACCACCATTCCTTAATAAAAAGAGAAACTCCATACCCTTCATGCTTAGTGCTCCCTCGAAATTTATTGCATAAAAAGGGAGTAGAAGACATGGCTACAAGAAAAAAAATGCATGCTTACATCATAAATATGAGAAAAAAGGAGAAAAGTAGCCATGTTGCATCCCTGCAAAATAAGAGAGTCCACTCAAAAAGGAGTCATCTCAAAACATCCACACCCACTTCACTCTGTGATAGATGCATAAGTCTTGAATCAAATAGTTCTGCATTGATTCCTCCTAAGGCTTGCTTTTTTGACTTAGCAATATTATGTGTTGAAAATATGCCTACTATATTCCCTACCAAGATCCACATACAAGCCTTATGTAGAGGTAGGATGAATTTAAGCAAAATGCCTTGGTGAGGAAATATTTCCACTACACATAAAGGAGAGACCGAGAGAATCAAATTGAGGTACTTATAATCTAAATTGAACTCTCTGGAATTTGAGTGGAACTTGATTTCTAGGGTATGTGTGCTCCATTTGTTGTTCTATCTTTCAACCACTCATGAATAGGCGATGGCATAAGCCCCATAATGACTTAAGATGGGTGAAGTACCATGCCAATTTTAGCAATACTAGGTAGATTATCTTGTTGTGCACATGGTACTTTTAAAAAGTAGAACATTGTAGCAACTCCTGATCATCAACCTAAAGTCTTGACTTTGCTCGGGATGAGCAAAGGATAAGCTTGGGGGAGTTTGTTGACGGCTGTTATTTTCCAATTTCACCCGTCAATATAACTCAATTATGTGAAGGAAATATCATTTCTTGCACACATCACCTTTCTATTTAACCTATTTCACCTTTTACTTGGAGAAATTGGTGCATGCAGGCATTTTACAAAGAATTGAAGTGAAACAAGGTGATGGATCCTATAAAATATCATCCCAGCAAATCAAGCGTTGCCACATGGCACCACATGGATCAAATGGCCCACAAACAGAAGTATTTGAGATCATCCAATGGTGTAGCACCCATATCATGGAATGGGACCCACCTGTTAGTCACTTGGAGGAAGAACTGGCCGTTTGGAGCCAGGACCAGATAGGTCGACCCCCCCTAGTCGGCCGACTAGGTCCTAGCGCCAAACACAGTCAAATGCCACGTGTTGGCTCCTCCCGGCTTGAAGAGGTCATAGGTGACTTATTCGCGCGCTTTTGGTGGCGGGAACCGACCCTTCTCCAAGCTATAAATAGGACCCCCCCACCCCTCACCTCAACACACACCACTTGAGCATCATTCTATTATATACACTAGTTCTCTTAGTCCTTAGTGGAGTTAGGCTATAGAGAGAAGAGCCTCTAGTCCCAAGTCTAAGTTGGGAAAGGTATGGCTCATGTATATTTTCTTATATTTATGACTTTATGCATAATAAAGATATTATCTTTAGTCTTCTTTTATTCATATACTTGGATGAAGTGTTTCTTGTTTGATTGTGGATTTTATGTTGTGGTAGGAGTAGTCTTTATGATTATGCCATATCACTCTTAATCAATCATCATAAACACTACAAACCCCCACTATAGTCTAATTAGTTATGATATGATCATGTTAATATGAATCACTTGTACTATGTATCAACATTGGTTCAAAGATGATTTAGTTCATTGCCTTAGGATGACTTGTGCCTGGGCTCTTAAGGTAATTACTTACTATGCTAGCATGGTGCTAGGATAGAAAGTAGCTTTGAATGTCTCGTAGACCCACGGATTGAATAGGTAGGCAGTAGGTGGTTAGAGCCCTATCTATCCTTTGTAATCCTCCACGTTCGGCTATGCCACAGGCTCTTGGCAGGAGTCGCCTAGTGTTGCTACCGGTAAACTCGTGCCCAATGTGTTGAACAACTTAGCATAAGTATTCACCATTGACATGCTCGTTAGTACCTAACCTAGGCTATGTATATGTATATTAGAAGCATTGTAGGAGCAACTCCCCAACTCTAGGTCTAACCTCCATTAGGACCCATTGACCCTTTAGAATAGATTGCTTAGGTGTGTGTCACACTACCCATATATTATCAACTTACCCCTGTCTTGATAATTGATTAGTATCCCATAGCTTGATCATGAGAGTAGTGTTTACTTTACTCCATTGCCTTCTTTTGGGATAAATACGATACCCTTTGGAATACTCTTGGGTGAAATTCTACACGATAGTTTTCATGCGCTTGCGGACCTCATATCTTTTGAGAGATGAACTATGACGTAAGAAACGCCAAAAACCTAGACCTCGTCGATGAGGCAAGGTCCCAAGCAGCTGTTCGGAACCCATAGTACTGCTAGGCGCTACGGCGCTATCATCAAAGGTTCATGCACAATCGGCAGCTGGTGTGGTGGAGAATACTGACTCGTGAAGGGATGAACAAACTATCCCCAAGTTGGGAAGGTCTCTTCTGGGTTATCTAAGTTTCCTGCCCCAGATGCGTTCACATGGCGACAGAGGATGGGACTCCACTTCCCAATTCGTGGAACATCGAGCACCTCCGTAAATTTTATGCTTAGCTACACAGAGGTGAGTCTGTTTGTATAAATGGTATATCTTATAGTCCATGGACAGAGTCGGGAAGGACCCTAGCACACTTAACTTGGTCCTATACTTTAGGTGTGTCTTTAGCCTCCTTGGGATAGATCAAGACGAATAGCACACTTAACTTGGTCAATGTACTTTAAGTGTGTCATTTTCTTCCCCTGTAATTCAGACCTTAATGAGAAACATTTTATACGGACAGACTCTACGTGCATTTCATTTGTACTAGCTCGTTACTTTTATTATTTTATACCTTCTTGTCTATAAAAATGTTGTGCAATCCCTTTGAAATTTAGTCCAGGGTATTCATGTGATATATAAGTTGTATTGTTAATCTTCTTTTGGATCTTAGCATTGCTGGATGGTCTACTCGCCTGAAAACCAAAGCCAATGACAGGTCTGGAGTGTGCTATCGACTTATACTAGTCAGGCAACCTAAGTACAACACTCTACCTATATCATGGCAGGCCCCAGTAGGGTGGGTCCGGAAGGCATTTGGACCTAAAGATATTTAATCTATACACTTATGTCGTCATGTTAAATTCCTTAGCATCTAAAATTCAATGAAGGATAATAAGTCACAAATAAGTTATAGACAAGAGGACAAATTTTACTGCTTTTCTTGTTTTTTATGCCCAGGAAAAATGAATATTCAATGGCAATTTGCTCGATGATGGTGGATGCTGCTGGAGCACTAGCTCCGACAACCCCCGGGGGGCCTGGCGTCGACGTTCTAAGCATTGACAGTGGGCGTCGAAGCTACCAAGCTCCAACAACTCCCAGGGGGGCTGCTGTGACATTTTATGCGTTGATAGTGGGCGCCGTCGAAGCTACCAAGCTCTAACAACCCCCAGGGGGTCTGCCATTAATGTTTTAAGGGTTGACAATGGGCGTTGTCGAAGCTACCAAGCTCCAAAAACTCCTAGGGGGCCCGATGTCGACGTTTATGCATTGATAGTGGGTACCGTCGAAGCTACCAAGCTCCGACAACTCCTAGAGGGCCCGTCGTCGACGTTCCAAGTATTGACAGTGGGCACCTTCGAAACTACCAAGCTCCAACAACCCCCAGGGGGATCGCTATCGATGTTCCAAGCGTTGACAGTGGGCGCCGTCAAAGCTACCAAGCTCCTACAACCCCAAGGGGCCTGCCGTCGACGTTCCAAGCATTGACAATGGGTGTCGTTGAAGCTACCAAGCTCCAACAACACCTAGAGGCGCCATCGTCGATGTAACAAAGGGTCCCTGGAGATATCGGAGGCAAGACTCGGAACTCGGAACTATCATACTGGCTACAAATTCAGAGCTATCGAGTTTTCAAGACGTTGTCTAAATCCTCGTGGTAGATGCCTTCAATTCATTAAAAACATCTACCAGGGGGCAACAATATAAAAGCCATTGCATTGAAGACACAAAAATGGAATTCGGAAGGATTTCATTCATTCAAAATCAGAGGATTACAAGATGAAGGAAAAAAGGAAAGGTCCTAATTACTGTAGTTCCTATTGAAAAATGAGGTAACTGTTTGGGCAGCATCTTGAGCGCTGACCCTAGCGGCTTCTTCCTCCTCGACGATGGGTCCTTCGAACACCGGGGCTAAAGACATCTGGCGGTCCCAGCTCTTGAAACATGCCAACACATATTTGGTAACGTTCTTGGCCAGGGTCCTTCCTTTTGTCTCCAGTTTGTCGGTGACCACATCTCCCACTGCTTCTAGCTTCTTGCCGGCAGAAGTCAATGCCACTAGTGCCTTGTCCATCTCTGACTTCGGGTCAGCTGGACGTACCGCGCTAAAACCAAATGGCACCAGAGCCTCGTTGGCTTGCCCTAAGAAATCCCAGACTTGTTAGGACTCAGTTTACCTCAAATTCCTAAGCTCCTCTAGTGACTTTCTGGCAGCCGAAAGTTCCAAAGAACCTTCCTTGGAGAAGCGCTCGACTTTCTTAGCGTGCTGTTGGATACTTTCAGCCAGCCGCTTCTCTTGGTCGCTGAGCTCTTTCTCTCAGAGGTGGATACAGTTCCTCTGCTCAGCCAAGTCCTTCTCCTTGCCCTTCACCTTCTCCTCCCTGGTGGAGATGTCAATCTCTCTTTTGGAGATGTTCACCCCCACCTGCCATACCCGATCCTTCTCTTGTTCACACCACAGATTGAACTATTTGGCACGATCAGCCAAGCTTTGCTCTCCCAGCGACAGCCTCTGGGCGAGCTCCTCCTCCCTCTTCACGAGGTCTTCCTCTTTAGCCAAGAGCTTATCCTCCTTTTGATTGAGGGCTTCCGACGCTTGAGAAGTTGCTTATTCAATTCATTGAGTCTATCCGAGCGGTTGTCGACTGCTTTACTGGCCTCTTTAGCACGCTCATAAACCTCCCAATTCTTATCATCGAGGGCCTTAATCATGGCCTCTCTCTCATTGAGTGTGCGTTCTAACCGCGCCAGCTGAGCTTTTTCCTTGGCTACCCACTCCTTCTGGTCAGACACCCGAGACTGCATTAGCTTCGTCTCAAAATGAAGTCTATTGCGCCAATGCCTTAGGGTGTTGCACTCTTCTTCGACGGTTTTGCTTTCATATTTGAATGCAAGCTGCACCTGGCGGAGACTTGAGCAGGCGTTATCAATAGACAACGCTAGAGGAATCAGCTCCGGGCCCACCCGAGGCGCCTCTGTAGGCTCTAGTGGGTCTTCCAAAATTACTATCGGATACCACGGTGCGAGCATGTTCTCCAATAGATCCACATCGCCAGGGCCGATCTTTGGGAGATCATTGCTGCTGAAAAAGGTCCCGTCACGGAAGCTTCAACCTTAGGAGCTGATGTAGAGGGTCCCTCAGCCTGATCTTCAATCATCGGCTCAGAAGATGTAGGACCCGCAGCCAGATCCTCCGGTTGCACCGGCTCAGACATAACCACCTCCGGAGCTATCACTTCAGGAGTTGGCACTAAAGCATTTGCCAGAGCTTTACCCACTTCTGGCACCAATGCTAGAGCTTCCACAGCAGGCTCTAGAACTTCCGGAGCTCCCACAAACACTTCCTCCGCGTGGCCTGGAGCTACTACAGGATCTTCGGTTGTCGACTCTGGACTTGTCTCCACGACAGCCAGCACCGGAGCTGTCGTGTCATCTGCCACCACCACTGGGGGAGAGGCAGGAGCTGTGGTGGGAGGGTCAGCCGATGCATCTTTTGGAGCCGCAGCTGGCACCAGAGCCACTGTACTTGTTCTCGACATTCTGGAAGCAGATAGTAGGGAATCAAGAGAAAGCAAGAAACAAAATCAAGACAAAAGCTAAAGAGTTGATCCTTACCTAGGAGTATTACCACTCCAATCAGCACAGATCTTCTTCCAATGGTGCTTCGAGCTAGAGCCCGCCGTCGTTGGTGTGGCGGATGCTTCAGGACCCGAACCTGGAGTTGAGGTAGCCACCGGCGCTGCCACCTCTGGTACCTCCATCACTGGAGGATGCACTCCGGACCTAGAGCCACTAGTTGGCGTCGGGGCGGGAGTTGACTCACCGGAGCCAGCACCCTCTATGGGCACTAGAGTCAAAGGACCAGCCGAAGCTGGAGGCAAGATCACCACTACCTAAGCTGAGGTTGAGGGGCCACTTCTTATGGAGCTTCCCTCACACTGCTACCATCGCTTCTTGTCAACTTTCGCTTGCGACTCAAAACTTCGACGGGAGCATTCTCTTTGCCTTGGCCGGAGGTTGACTTCTTGGGAGGTGAAGCTACGGGACCTTTGCCTTTGCCACTGACTGGTGCAGGCCTGGAGCCATTGTGGGATCAAGGAGCTCTAGGGATCACAATCCCCGCCGGAGGAGCGCTCCGACGCTTGTCCACGAGGCCCATATCATCAAGTGCTGGCATCTTCTTCCGCAGCTCCCGCGCCCTCCTGATCTCTGGCACCATGTTTAGAGGTAGGAACTACGCCAGAGGTGTCAGATAGTGTAGGATCAAAGAGCACGTGAAAAGCTACCAGAGGGGGGTGAATGGTAGATTAAAACTTTTTTAGCGGAAGCAAAAAATTCCTCAGTAGAAAATCAACCTGTTAAGAAATCATGTGTACGATTTCTAAACGTGATCAATTGAGACAAAACCAGTATAGATTGTGGAGAACCAAGTTACGAAGACGTCAAAACAAGAATCATGAAAATCCGTCGAGAAAAACTCAAGTTATGATTGAAAAATTGAATGAAGGTCAATCTGTTCTACCCGAGAAAAATTAGATCTGCAACACTGCAAACAAACTCGTGTACATCCAAAACCAAAAATCCAATGACCGTAAATTTTTTACATATGTTTGATATTCAAGTTTTGAAGACAACCAAAAAATAGTTACATCGATTGGATCTGTAAAACTCGAGTTATGATAAAACCACAGAAGCAAGGTAGTGCTGTGCAGAAACTCGACGAGAAAAACTTGTCTGGAACAAGTCGGACCAACAAGGCACAAAAGTTCCTTTCAACTACGATCTTTATTCAATACAACACAAGAGAAACAGCCCAAAAGACGTGCACCACGAGCTCTGGTCTCCCTTACTTATATAACTAGCCCTAAGGCCAACTCAATCCTGACTATGACTCGTATCCTACTCAGTTTCAACTGAAACTTTTCGTAACTGCTCAAGACTCTTCCATACACAGATAGAAGCAATATTAAGACTTTCAAACACCTTTGGAACATATCCCACATTCCTGAATGTAACAACCTCATTTTCATGCATCATGCCTTACATACACTCATATAAACGTTTAACATTAACCCACAACAAGAGGAAAGAGTTTAAAATTGATTTGGATCAAAACCGCACTTAAAACGCAGGAAAGTGCGGACTAGTCCGATTTTGCTGAGGACTAGTCCGATTTCTCTCTAACTAAAAACAGACTTGTCCGTTTTTGCTGCGGACTAGTCCGATTTTGCCTCTGGAAACCTTCGGACTTGTCCGATTTTGTGCGGACTAGTCCGATATTCCATGAATCCTTGAAAAATTGTTAAGTCCTTGGACTTTTCCGGACTAGTCCGGTGTTCCAGCGGACTTGTCCATTTTCCTCTCTGTTTAAAGTCGGACTTGTCTAATTGTTGGCCAGACTTGTCCGATTTTCTCTCTGGACAACTTCGGACTAGTCCGGTCCCTTCCGAACTTGTCCGATATTTCGCGACTCCGAGTTGATCTTTTATTTTACGACTTGTTTCTTGGGTTTCACGTTAAGTGGGCCTAGGGACGTTGTGCCTAAATCTTTTAGAGCTCATGAGCGACTCTGAACCGGCCTCTACTCATCCCAAACTCGAAATCCATCTAACCCTAGCCTCCACCTCTATATAAACAGCCTCACCCCTTGGATTGACATCTATTTGCCACTTTTCCACCCACCCAAACCCTAGTTCGTGGGGAGACACCATCAAGGAAGGAGGAGAAGATCCCAAGCAAGGAGAAGAAAAGGAGGAAATGAAAGAGGATCAAGATCTCCACCAAGTTTCGTCCTTCACCACCAATTCATCCCCAAATTCATCACCAACCCTAGATCACCAAGATCCAAGTGCTACCTCCAAGTTTCTTGATTCATTGGAGTTCTAAACACCTGGTATACCTTCTATTATCTTTTCCTTACGTGAATTCAACCCCTAATCTCCAAATTTATGTCGATCTAGAAAACCCTAATCTGCTGATCTCGCGGAGGGCGGACTTGTCCGGTCCCTAGCGGACTAGTCCAGTCTTACTGGTTAAATTGTGTTGAATTGATTCTAAAATTTGATCTAATCGAATCCAAACCTGTATAAACTTGTTAAAAGCTATTAAAACTAGTTGGTGATCATTAAAAGCAATCTATTCACAAGTTCTACCTTGCATTTGCATCAATCATGCATGTCATGTCATATTGACTACTATTCTTGCACTCTTTGATTGTGTTTCTTGTCTTGTATGTTTATTGTGTGGATTAGACGGATTTGCGCTAGAGAGTGCCGCGGAGGATCTACAGCATCAAGAGTTTGAAGGCTTTGATCCTAATCAACAACAAGAGCAAGGCAAGTGTCCTTGAAGCATATTGATCCTGTTTTAAAATAAATTTTTTGTTTGTAAAACTGCATGTTGTGTCAATTTGATGGGAAATCCTATGGTAGGAAGTTTACTAGATTTGTTTGACCACCCTTGTCACCTGGAATTATGGTAGTGAGTCGGGATGGGCCTTTTACCTTTTTGCTTCGCTTAATTGACTGGGATGGGAAAACAACACTAAAAATTTAATTATGTATTAATGATATTCCGGTTAATGTGAACTGGTCAATACGGTTTGGTAATGGGTGATCTAAGCAAGCCTGGTATGTGAATGGGTTGGATGTTATGGTGGTTTGCTTGCTTTAGATCTAAGGACCGGTTCATGTGAGAATAGGCCAGGACTACAATGCCACCACGAGGCAAAGTATGGGTGCGGCGTAGCTGATTAATTAGGGCTTTGCCAGTGCTATTTGGACCATTAAGGATGCTCGGGGAAGGGTTAGTCAGATTGGGTTTGTTGATGATTGGCGGGACTACCCTGGGATCCGAATGGCTCAAGAGGGGGCCCTTGGTTGAAGATGTGCTCAATGAGAGACATCGCCACCGGTGAAACCTCAGTGGGGTCTAAATAGGCTAGTAATCCCTTTGTAAAGGCTATTTTGTGATCTCTTGGCCATACACCAAAGGAAGTGTAATTGGCATAAGGGAGGTTCTTTAGTCGCCGACGGGTGATGAAATCACAAACACGTGGGTAAAGTGGTACAAACTCTGCAGAGTCTAAATAAAACTATCATGATAGCCGTGCTCCCGGTTATGAGCACCTGGACAGCTTCCATGATTAGAGGAAACTTAGTACTGGGATGGTTATGGTTTGGTAATGGTTATGGCTGGTTATGAATTTATTTTTGGTATTGAATATGGTTATTGGCAATGGTGAAATCTGGAACTATTGATGATGGTTGTGAATTCAGATTGGTATTATGATATTACTTATGATTATGATGGGTTTACCTCACATACATATAATATATTGCTTTTCAAATGTTTTTATGTACTTTTCAGCACTTTGCCATTATTATTGTCGTCATTTGAATAAGCCAGATGTCATACTTTCCACACTTGCTGAGTACGACATGTACTCACTCTTGCAACCCCCCCCCCCAACAGTTGCAGGTCAGGATTGGGAGTTTAATGGCGATAATGCGGAGTTCTAGGCCGTGTCTACCGTCAGCTTTGCCTGTTGTGTTATTGGAGCTGCGCTATACCCTATTGCTTATGCTGCCTAGCTGCTTAGTTTTCTTAGTTGCTTAATTAGTTTATTTCCGCTGCATTAGTTGAACTTGTCATAAATATTCATTAGAGCTTGTATTTGAGAATAATCCGGTTTGTGTAATAAAATTTGGTTAATTAATCTTGTTCTGTGGTAAAATTTCTGTATACCATTTGTGATTGCACTCGTGTATGTGTGGTGAACATCCTTGGCACACATATGCATTAGCTTGGTTCATTTTTTCAGAACCGGGCGTCACAGATTGGTATCAGAGCCAGGTTGACCGTAGGATGCAGCCTAGATAGAATGGACACTTTAGAGCACATAGGAGCACTTAAGAATCGATTTGATTTTGTTGGTGTGCTGTTTGCTATATATATTGTTTGCTTGTGTGCTTAATAGAGGATTTTGGGATGCTTTAGCATTGCCATGTTCACCTAGGCTAGTGTAGCTAGTTGTTTAGTTTCATATCCCTTGATGCATATAGTTGGGGACGTTTTCTAATTCTTACCTATTGCTTTTCTTCAGATGGTGAGGACTCGCAACCAGAGGGATGGCAATGATGAGGAGGAGAACAATGGAGTGCCTCAGAACAACATTGGACAAGGATCTACTCAGGGAGCTATCAACATTGAGCAGCTATTGGCTATGCAAAACCAGCTCATGCAAACCATGATACAAACAATGGGACAGCTGCACGCTGGCAATATCAACAATCAACCCCACATGCCTCCACCACCACCCCCGCCTCCTCATAACCAATTGGGAGAGTTTATGAGGACTAGGCTGCCGACCTTTGCTCAAGCTGCCGACCCTATGGATGCGGACGATTGGCTCAAGTCCGTGGAGAAGAAACTTGCTATTGTCCAATGCAGTGACCTGGAGAAGGTCTTGTTTGCTTCTCATCAACTAGTTGGAGTAGTTGCGGATTGGTGGGATGCTTATTGCAATGCTCATGAGAACCAAGAGTGAATTACTTGGGCCGAATTCAAGGAGAATTTTCGTTCTCATTATGTGTCCGAGGGTGTTATGATCTTGAAGAGGCAAGAATTTGAGAATTTAAGGCAAGGAAGATCAAGCGTGAGTGAATATCTCAATAAATTCACTCAACTCTCATGGTACGCGCCTGAGGATGTTAGTCGGGACAGCCGGAAGCAATACTTATTCATGAGGGGCTTGAACAATGAGATCCAAGTGCAATTGCTCAACTGTGATTATGCCAATTTCCAGAAGCTTGTGGACAAAGCAATTGTGGTTGAGAACAAGATTCGTGAGATGGAGCAAGAAATTAAGAGGAAGGCACCATATCAAGAACAACAACAAGGAAGTAATGTGCGCCCTCGCCTTGCACCACCCAATGCGCCCCATTACAGCTCTTCTATTCCAGCCCAGCGCCCTGGTTATGCACCACACCCAACTCAGTTTGTGCAGCAGTGCCCTGTTATGCAAGCACCTAGGCCTCCAATGCCTTATGCACCTCGTGCTAATTTTCCTGCTGCAAATGTTCAAAACCAAGCTCGTCCCAATAATTCCGGTGGAGTTAAGAAGTGCTATACTTGTGGAGAAGCTGGACACTTTGCGCTTCAATGTCCTAAGTCAGGCCTTGGTCAAGGAAGCAATGCACCGAGGCAAAACCCAAGACACAATGGAGGACAACCACAAGGGAACTGTGGACAGCAGAATTTTGCTCGTGGCAACGTGAACCATGTCTCTACGGAGGATGCTCAACAAGCGGATGACGTGGTCATTGGTATGTTTCTCGCCAACTCCAACCCCACGACTATGTTATTTGATTCTGGAGCATCGCATTCATTCATTGCATCAAAGTATGTTGCCAAGTATAGTTTGCCTATCTCTCATATGAAGTTTACCCTATTGGTTAAGTCTCCTGGAGGAGAGATGAGGACAAATATAGTATGTCCAAAAGTAAGCCTTAGAATAAGGGGGGTAGACTTCTCCGCCAACCTCATTGTTCTGGATTCCCAAGGATTGGACATTATACTTGGTATGGACTGGTTGAGGAAGCACAATGGAGTTATTGAGTGTGCCACAAAGACGGTGAAGTTGACCAATGAAGAAGGGATCACCATAGAATTTGAAGCATCTCAAATCGCACCGAAGCAACTGGAGTTGAATCATATGGATGGTGCCGCAATTGAGGAGATTTCGGTGGTGTGTGAATTTTTGGATGTTTTTCCAAACGAGTTGCCAGGTATGCCACCCGAGCGAGACATTGAGTTTGTTATTGATTTAATATATGGAACTGCACCTATAGCTAAGAGGCCGTATAGGATGCCTCCTTTGGAATTGCGGAGCTCAAGAAGCAAATTCAAGAGCAATTAGAGAAGGGTTTTATTCGCCCTAGTTCTTCACCTTGGGGAGCGCCTGTGCTGTTTGTGGACAAGAAGGATGGATCCCAAAGGATGTGCGTAGATTACCGAGCTCTCAACGAGGTAACAATCAAGAACAAGTATACCTTGCCACGAATAGAGGACTTGTTTGATCAGATGAGGGGTGCTTGTGTTTTCTCTAAGATTGATTTGAGGTCGGGATACTTTCAAATGAAGATTAGACCATCGGACATACCCAAAACAGCTTTCAGGACACGGTATCGATCTTATGAGTACACCGTGATGTCTTTTGGATTGACAAATGCGCCTGCCTACTTTATGTACCTCATGAATAAGGTCTTCATGGAGTACTTGGATAAGTTCGTTGTGGTGTTTATTGATGATATTATGATCTACTCGAAGGATGAGAAAGAACATGAGGAACACTTGAGGCTTACATTGCAGAAGTTGAGGGAGCATCGATTGTATGCCAAGTTCAACGAGTGTCAGTTTTGGTTGAAGGAGGTGTCGTTTTGGGTCATATAATCTCAGGAGGAGGAGTATCGGTTGATCCCGGGAAGGTGAGAGACGTGTTGAAGTGGGAACCGCCGCAAAATGTCAAGGAAATAAGGAGTTTTCTTGGGATGGCTGGATATTACCGTAGATTCATCAAGGACTTTTCCAAGATAGCCAAGCCTATGACGGAGTTGCTAATGAAGGGAAAGGCATTCCAATGGACTCAAGCTTGTCAAGAGAGTTTTGAGGAGTTGAAGAAGAGGTTGACAACAACCCCAGTTTTGGTATTGCCGGATGTAAGCAAGAGTTTTGACATTTATTGCGATGCATCAAGACAAGGGTTTGGATGTGTATTGATGCAAGAAGGTCAAGTGGTCGCCTATGCATCAAGACAATTGAAGAAACATGAGCAGAATTACCCCACGCATGATTTAGAACTTGCGGCCGTGGTACATGCATTGAAGATTTGGAGACACTATGTTCTTGGACATAGGTGTGAAATTTATACGGATCATAAGAGTTTGAAGTATATTTTCACACAAACGGATCTGAACATGAGGCAACAGAGATGGTTGGAGCTCATCAAAGACTATGATTTGGGGATCAACTATCATCCGGGAAAGGCCAATGTAGTGGCCGATGCTTTGAGTAGAAAGGGAATAAGTCACCAACTCACAGTTCGAGAGTTACCATCCGAGTTATGCAAGGAGTTTGAACGGTTGAACCTCGGGTTTGTAAATGAGACGGAGATGATGGAGTTAAACCCAACCTTGGAGCAAGAAATTCGAGAGGCACAAACCGCAGATGAGGAGATCAAGGAAATAAAGGAAAGGAACGAGGAAGGGAGAGAATTCAGATTTGATGAAGACAAACATGGTACCTTATGGCTTGGAAAGAGGATCGTTGTGCCTAATGTAAAGCATATTCGGGAGACAATATTAAAGGAGGCCCATGACTCGCCTTACTCAATTCACCCTGGTTGTACAAAGATGTACAAAGACTTGAAGACTTGCTATTGGTGGGATAGCATGAAGAAAGACATAGCTGAATACGTAGCATTGTGTGATGTGTGCCAACGAGTCAAGGCAGAACATCAAAGGCCAGTCGTACTATTACAACCATTAATGATTCCAGAATGGAAGTGGGAAGAAATTGGAATGGACTTCGTAGCTGGGTTACCACGTACTTAGCCCGGGTATGACTCAATTTGGGTAATTGTGGATCGCTTAACCAAGTCAGCTCATTTTGTCCCTGTGAAGACCAAATATACAGCTGCACAATTGGCCGATATATACATGGAGCATATTGTGTGTTGACACGGTGTCTCAAAGAAGATAGTCTCGGATAGAGGTTCTCAATTTACCTCAAGATTTTGGCAAAAATTGCATGAAGCATTGGGAACGAGGTTAAATTTTAGTTCAGCATATCATCCTCAAACGGATGGGCAAACCGAGAGGACCAATCAGATTTTGGAGGACATGTTAAGAGCTTGTGCTTTAAAGCATGGGAAAAGTTGGGACAAAAGCTTGCCATACGCGGAATTTTCATACAACAATAGTTACCAAGCAAGCTTGAAGATGTCACCATATGAAGCACTTTATGGGAGGAAGTGTAGGACACCTTTATTCTGGAATGAGGCAGGAGAAACTCAAGTATTTGCACCGGATGTGTTGCAAGAAGCCGAAAAGCAAGTCCAAATAATTCGTGAAAACTTGAGGGCTGCCCAATCAAGACAAAAAGGCTACGCGGACAATAGGAGAAGGAAATTAGACTTTGAAATAGGAGAATTTGTTTACCTCAAGGTGTCGCCAATGAGAGGTCATAAGAGGTTTAACATAAGAGGAAAACTCGCACCTCGTTATATTGGACCATTCAAGATTTTGGACAAAAGAGGAGAAGTAGCGTATAAGTTGGAGATGCCAGCTCACCTTTCGAATGTCCATGATGTCTTTCATGTTTCCCAGCTCGAGAAGTGTTTGAGAGTACCGGAAGAACAAGTGCCAATGGAAGAATTGGAACTAGTGGAAGATTTGGCTTATGCCGAACAACCGGTCAAAATCTTGGAAACTAAGGAGAGGGTCACAAGGAACAAGGTTATTAGATGGTGTAAGGTTCAATGGAATCACCACACAGAAAAAGAAGCAACTTGGGAGCTAGAAGATGATCTCAAGAAGGACTTTCGCTATCTATTCTCTTCCGCGTCAAATCTCGAGGGCGAGATCCTAACTACGACTCGTATCCTACTCAGTTTCAACTGAAACTTTTCGTAACTGCTCAAGACTCTTCCATACACAGATAGAAGCAATATTAAGACTTTCAAACACCTTTGGAACGTATCCCACATTCCTGAATGTAACACCCTCATTTTCATGCATCATGCCCTACATACACTCATACACACGTTTAACATTAACCCACAACAAGAGGAACGAGTTTAAAATTGATTTGGATCAAAACCGCACTTAAAACGCAGGAAAGTGCGGACTAGTCTGATTTTGCTGAGGACTAGTCCGATTTCTCTCTGACTAAAACGGACTTGTCCGTTTTTGCTGTGGACTAGTCCGATTTTGCCTCTGGAAACCTTCAAACTTGTCCGATTTTGTGCGAACTAGTCCGATATTCCATGAATCCTTGAAAAATTGCTAAGTCCTTAGAATTTTCCGGACTAGTTCGGTGTTCCAGCGGACTTGTCCATTTTCCTCTCTGTTTAAAGTCAGACTTGTCCGATTGTTGGCCAGACTTGTCTGATTTTCTCTCTGGACGACTTCGGACTAGTCCGGTCCCTTCTGGACTTGTCCGATATTTCGCGACTCCAAGTTGATCTTTTGTTTTATGACTTGTTTCTTGGGTTTCACGTTAAGTGGGCCTAGGGACGTCGTTCCTAACTCTTTTAGAGCCCATGAGGGACTCTAAACCGACCTCTACTCATCCCCAACTCGAAATCCATCTAACCCTAGCCTCCACCTCTATATAAACAGCCCCACCCCTTGGATTGACCTCTATTTGCCACTTTTCCACCCACCCAAACCCTAGTTCGTGGGGAGCCACCATCAAGGAGGGAGGAGAAGATCCCAAGCAAGGAGAAGAAGAGGAGCAAACGAAAGAGGATCAAGATCTCCACCAAGTTTCGTCCTTCACTACCAATTCACCCCCAAGTTCATCACCAACCCTAGATCACCAAGATCCAAGTGCTACCTCCATGTTTCTTGATTCATTGGAGTTCTAAACACCTGGTATACCTTCTATTATCTTTTCCTTACGTGAATTCAACCCCTAATCTCCGAATTTACGTCGATCTAGAAAACCCTAATCTGCTGATCTCGCGGAGGGCGGACTTGTCCGGTCCCTAGCGGACTAGTCCGGTCTTCCTGGTTAAATTGTGTTGAATTGATTCTAAAATTTGATTTAATCGAATCCAAACTTGTATAAACTTGTTAAAAGCTATTAAATCTAGTTGGTGATCATTAAAAGCAATCTATTCACAAGTTCTACCTTGCATTTGCATCAATCATGCATGTCATGTCATATTGAGTAATATTTGTGCACTCTTTGATTGTGTTTCTTGTCTTGTATGTTTATTGTGTGGATTAGACGAATTTGCGCTAGAGACTGCCGTGGAGGATCTACAGCATCAAGAGTTTGAAGGCTTTGATCCTAATCAACAACAAGAGCAAGGCAAGTGTCCTTGAAGCATATTGATCCTGTTTTAAAATAAATTTTTTGTTTGTAAAACTGCATGTTGTGTCAATTTGATGGGAAATCCTATGGTAGGAAGTTTACTAGATTTGTTTGACCACCCTTGTCACCTGGAATTATGGTAGAGAGTCGGGATGGGCCTTTTACCTTTTTGCTTTGCTTAATTGATTGGGATGGGAAAACAACACTAAAAATTTAATTATGTATTAATGATATTCCGGTTAATGTGAACTGGTCAATACGGTTTGGTAATGGGTGATCCAAGCAAGCCTGGTATGTGGATGGGTTGGATGTTATGGTGGTTTGCTTGCTTTAGATCTAAGTACCGGTTCATGCGAGAATAGGCCAGGACTACAATGCCGCCACGAGGCCAAGTATGGGTGCGGCGTAGCTGATTAATTAGGGCTTTGCTAGTGCTATTTGGACCATTAAGGATGCTCGGGGAAGGGGTAGTCGGATTGGGTTTGTTGATGATTGGCGGGACTACCCTGGGATCCGAATGGCTCAAGAGGGGGCCCTTGGTTGAAGATGTGCTCAGTGGGAGACATCGCCACCGGTGAAACCTCAGTGGGGTCTAAATAGGCTAGTAATCCCTTTGTAAGGGCTATTTTGTGATCTATTGGCCATACACCAAAGGAAGTGTAATTGGCATAAGGGAGGTTCTTTAGTCGCCGACGGGTGATGAAATCACAAACATGTGGGTAAAGTGGTACAAACTCTGCAGAGTCTAAATAAAACTATCATGATAGCCGTGCTCCCGGTTATGAGCACCTGGACAACTTCCATGATTAGAGGAAACTTAGTACTTGGATGGTATTTGGGATGGTTATGGTTTGGTAATGGTTATGGCTGGTTATGAATGTATTTTTGGTATTGAATATGGTTATTGGCAATGGTGAAATCTGGAATTATTGATGATGGTTGTGAATTCAAATTAGTATTATGATATTACTTATGATTATGATGGGTTTACTTCACATACATATAATATATTGCTTTTCAAATGTTTTTATGTACTTTTCAGCACTTTGCCATTATTATTGTCGTCATTTGAATAAGCCACATGTCATACTTTCCACACTTGCGGAGTACGACATGTACTCACTCTTGCAATTCCCCCCCCCCCCCAACAGTTGCAGGTCAGGATTGGGAGTTTAATGGCGATAATGCGGAGTTCTAGGCCGTGTCTACCGTCAGCTTTGCCTGTTGTGTTATTGGAGCTGCGCTATACCCTATTGCTTATGTTGTCTAGCTGCTTAGTTTGCTTAGTTGCTTAATTAGTTTATTTCCGCTGCATTAGTTGAACTTGTCATAAATATTCATTAGAGCTTGTATTTGAGAATAATCCGGTTTGTGTAATAAAATTTGGTTAATTAATCTTGTTCTGTGGTAAATTTTCTGTATATCATTTGTGATTGCACTCGTGTATGTGTGGTGAACATCCTGGGCACACATATGCGTTAGCTTGGTTCATTTTTTCGGAACCGGGTTTCACACTGGAATAACCCAACTTCGTGACCCACACGAAATTCTTTCGTAACCAACTCAAATATTTCCATATTTGAGTCAAACCCGACTCGGCCGCAGCCTGAGTCCATAACCTAGTCAGTTGGACCTTTCCGACCAGTTCTTTACATCCACTTCTCTTCATCACGCCTCAGAACCATGTAGCCACGTCCATGCACTCCTTGCACACGTGTAAACACCTTATAATGATGTCCACGATACCTTCATATGCATTGTTCTTGATTCAAACATGTTGCACGACCTCCTGATCAACTCAACCACAATTCCTCCCGAACTTGGTTGTTGAACCTCATCTTCTCACTAAGACTAGTTAAATGGATCCCGTCACCAACCATGTCTTGAGCTCAAGCAACACCTGCACATGAACAAACAACCAATACTTCCGAGCACAAGTCCTCGACTTGACTCTCGTTAGTTCCGAAAACCAAAACACCTTACGTGAGCACCTTACATAAGCATGTTGCAAACCATAGCAAAACAATATCAGCCATAACCACCAAAACACACAAAAAACTTAGTAAAAGAATATTAACCAAGCTTTCCATAAGTGTAAAGCAAGTTCGAAACATTGCAAGTTAAAAGCAGAACCGTTTCAATCTAGCACCGAACCTTGCCAAAGCTTAACCGGACCTTGAACCGGAGCTTACCAAAGCTAGCAGGACCTAGCGCCTGAGCTTACCAAAGCTAGTCGGACCTAGCACTAGAGCTTACCGAAGCTAGTTGGACCTAGCGCCGGAGCTGACCAAAGCTAGTCAGACCTAGCCAAAACAAGTCGGACCTTACGTCGGACCTTGCCGGAGCTAACCAAAACAAGTCGGACCTATCGTCGGACCTTGCAAAAGCTTGAACCTTGAGACAGACCTTGTTGAGATGGGTGTTTTGGCAGTATTCAAAACTTTTATCTTCATAGCCAGTGTATTCAGCACACATAGGTCTCACAATCTCCCCCTTGATGAACAACACCGCATAGAATCCGAACATTGGCTTATTCACATGAAATATTTTGAAAACAATCAAATGAGAAAGAAATTTAAAAAAATCCCCCCCTATACATATTTCTCCCCCTTTCTAAATCAGAAATAAAATGAGAAGAAAAACAATTCTCTCCCTGAGAAAAATCAAGCCAAAACACTTGTGAATGTGTGCAATGTGTGATCAATTTCTCCCCCTTTGAAAATGTATTCAGCAAGATTCAAAAGAGAAATTTCAATTGTTATGAGCATATTATAACATAAACATATAAAACAAAGCTCATCCAAGTCATACTATCAAGTAACTTACACTATCACATCAATAAGATACATAAAGTAGTGCAAGCCATGCTAGAGATCAAGTGTAATTTTCAATTTAAGCAAGTCATGATCTCACAAACTTAACTATTTCAAGACTTGAAAGCATGACACTTGTTGCTGCACATTTATTTTCTTTTAAGAACAAATTTGATCATATGACATTAGCAAGAGATTATATGCCGCATCTACCTTATTCTAACCAACCAAGCCAAGCCTATGTCATTTGACAGTCAGAAGCTTAAGGACATGGTTTTAGTCATAAACAACTTCTTCCAAGTTCATATCTAAGTGCAATGATAAGCCATCTCAAATTAAGAAGTGCGATGCATGCATATTCTCTTGATCTTTTCTTAATTTATATTTGACCATAAAAACTAAACATGTGAGTTGATTACTTGATTAATTCTTTATGATTAAAAGCATTTGTGAGCAAGCAACAAGTTCAAAATAGAAAGAAAGTTTGATCATGACCAAATTTAGTGTAAGTAACTATTCCAATTACTAGCCATGGCAAAAACCACAAAATGTATAACATGAGTAATGTAGTAAGAACTTACAGCATGTAAAAGGAATCACAAAGTCATATATGCATGAAATACTATGCTCATATTATTTTAATTTTAGATTCACACATAGACTTTCCAAGTTTCAAAACTCCCCCTCAATTTAAGCCATGAGGATGCATAACCCCTATTTCACTATGAATGTAATAAAAACGAGTAAAATCTAAAGGTTTTGTGAAAATGTCAGACAATTGTTGTTTGGTATCTACATGGTGAAGCACAATGTTTCCTTTTTCAACATTATCATGGAGAAAGTGATACCTAATGTCAATGTGCTTTGTTCTCAAATGTTGCACAGGGTTTTTAGCAATGCAAATGGCACTAGTGTTATCACAAAATAGTGGAGCACTATCTAGATCAACCCCATAGTCCTTAATAGTTTGAACAATCCAAAGAATTTGTGAGCAAGCGCTAGCAGCAGCTACATATTCAGATTCGGCCGTAGATATTGCAACTGAACATTGTTTTCTATAGGACCAAGCAACAAGTGAATTACCAAGAAAATGGCAAGCACCCGAAGTACTTTTCCTATCAATCCTACAACCCCCAAATCAGCATCCGAAAAAGCCTTCAAAGTAATGGTTGAGGAAGAAGGAAGAAAAATGCCGAATTCTTGAGTTCCATGTAAGTACCCGAGAATTCTTTTGACGGCTTGATGATGTAAAGTATGTGGAGAAGCTTGAAACCATGCGCAAAGACATATGCTAAATTGTATGTCCGGTCTTGATGTCGTAAGGTACAAAAGTGATCCAATCATGCTTCGATATTCTTTTTGATCGACTGGGTCACCGTCTTCATCAAGTTCAAGTGTCGTCGTTGTACCCATTGGTGTCTGAAGAGGCTTGCTTTTGTCCATGTTGAAGCGCTTGAGATGGTCTCTTGTATACTTTGTTTGATGCACAAAGGTAGCTTCCTTGATTTGCTTGATTTGCAGCCCCAAAAAGTATGTGAGTTCTCCCATCCTACACATCTCAAATTATGAACTCATCATAGCTGATAATTTGGACACAATATCATGAGAACCACAACCAAAGATGATACCATCCACATACACTTGAACAAATAATGAGTCATTGCAATGCTTAAGCACAAAAAGAGTTTTATCAACCTTGCCTATGGTAAACCCCTTTTCAAGTAAGAATATTTTTAACCTATCATACTATGCTCTAGGGGCTTGTTTTAGACCGTACAAGGCTTTGGACAGTTTGTAAATATGATTAGGAAAATCTGGATTTTCAAAACCTAGTGGTTGCTTAACATAAACCTCCTCATCTATGTAGCCATTAAGAAAAGAACTTTTAACATCCATTTGAATAACTTGAAACTTTTAGATGCAGCAAAAGCTAACAAAATTCTTATGGCTTCTAGTCTAGCAACAGGAGCAAAATTTCATCAAAATCTAGGCCTTCAACTTGTGTATTAAGCAACCAACCTAGCCTTATTCCTAACCACAACCACATCCTAAGTTTGTTTATTTTTAAACACCCATTTAGCTACAATTAAAGTGTGACCTTGAGGGTTCAAAAGAAGCAACAAAAGCAGAATGGGGTGAGAGTTTGGATCGCAAAACCTGGACCGTGTGACTCATTCGTGCAAGCTTCCAATGATTTGTTGTGGAGGATGAATTTTGAGGGCTCAGAGCGGAGTAGACACTTCACAAGCTTCTTCTTCTTCATGTTTATCACAAATCAATGAGCTTGTGACTTGAGGATGATCTGGACCATCAATGGTGGTCGTCGGTGCTAGTTGTGAATCAAAATCAAGAGCTGGAACAATGTCATTAGCTGCTGAATTTTCGGGCAACAGCACCACTTCTTCTTCATCTTCAATGAAAATACTCTCCCCCTGCAGATATGGATACAGACTTGCAATATTTGAGCTAGTACCTGGGCTAGTTTCATCAAAAGAAACCTCATAAGTATCCACAATTTTTTTAGTGTCAACTAAAACACACGGTAGCCTCTAGTATGAGATGGATAACCAAGAAACATGCCATCAATAGATCTAGCTTCAAATTTATCAGGATTACCATGTTTCTTAACAAAGCATTTGCAACCAAAGACCATAAAGTGTGTGACACTAGGCCTATGTCCAAACCCAAAGAGAAGCTCATATGGTGTTTTTCCTACCTTAGCACACAAGAAAACACGATTTGAAACATAACAAGCGGTTGCAATTGCATCTGCCCAAAACTTTCTAGGAGTTTGATATTCATCAAGCACGGTCTTAGCCATCTCAAATAAGATTATGTTCTTTCTCTCTACAACACCATTTTGATGACACCCGGTTCCGAAAATGAACCAAGCGTAATGCATATGTGTGCCCAGGATGTTTAACACACATACACAAGTGATTCACAATTGATAAACATGTTATAAACCATGTCTCGAATATTAATACTAATAATAGTACCTTATTACAAACCAAATAGTCTCGATTACAACCTCTAATGAAATTGTAGTAGAAAAACTAAACTCTAATGACTTACTTTAAAGGCAGGTTTGATGGCAAAACACACGCCTAGAACTCCTGAAAGACCTCCTGGTACTCCACCTGGTCGCCTGCATCTGGATTTGGTGGGGGCATAGCAAGAGCGAGCACATGTCGTACTCAACAAGTGTGGGAAAGTATGACATGTAGCTTAAACAAAGCATGATAATAGATGGGCTAAATGCATAAAAGTACATTCAAGATAATTAAAAATGCAATTATATAATTATTAAGTGAGGTCCTTCCCAAATAACCCAAATAATCATCAATTCCAACTTAAATAACCAACCTCAGCAATAATAATAATCCATAATCAACTCATAACTGCTCATTTATCTCAGTTTCATCAATTCCATGTACCAAAGCCAATTAATTTACCAATGTCGATTCCAAATTCAGCTCCATCCATTAAACCAAGTTAAAGTCCAAATTCTAATCATGTGAGGGTCCAGGTTGCTATTGACCAGTAGCACGACTATCATTATAGTTTTAGACACACTCTGCAGAGGTTGTATCACTTTACCCACAAGTTCATGATTTCATCACCTTTCGATGACTATGGATCTCAATTATACCATCTCACACTTCCTTAGGTGTGTGGCCAAGAGATCACAAAATAGCCTTTACAAAGTGATTCCTAGTCTATTTAGACCCCACTGAGGGTTCACCGGTGGTGATGTCTCCAACTGAGCACATCCAACCAAGGGCCCCGTCTTGAGCCATTCGGATCCTAGGGTAGTCCCACCAATCATCAACTAACCCAATGCGACTACCCCTTCCCTGAGCATTCTTAGTGGTCCAAACAACACTGGCAATTCACTAATTAGTCAGCTAAGCCGCACCCATACGTGGCCCTGTGGTAGCACTGTAAATCCTGGATGGTCGCTCCACGAACCGGTCCTTAGATCTAGAGCAAGCAAAACCACCAAAACAGCCCAACCCATTCCACGTTACCCAATTGCTTAGATCCCTAGGCACCATGTTGCTAAAGGGTCAATATTACCAATTCTCATCATTTGCATGTTCAATAGTTCACAATTAAGCCATTTGATTGTTTCCCAAACCCAATTTAGTATTGTGAAGCAAAAAGTGCAAAATACCCTTTCCCACTCTCTACATAGTGTTTAGGCGACAAGGGTGGTGTTGACGGTCCTTAAGTACCATATTTTGACCGTCAATTCACCTCATAATATGCATAAAAGAAACACAAAACATAGTGGTAGGGTTATACGCTAACCCAATTCCACAAGTGTTGGTGTCTATTTGTATTCAGGTGAATTATTACCCAAAATACCAAAACATGCAGGGATGAATCCATGAAAATGGATTTCAACGAATCAGGCAATGACACGTGGCAACACATGGATCAAATGGCCCACAAACTGAAGAATACAAGGGGATCCAACGGTGTTGCACCCATATACATCAAGGGGACCCACCTGGAAGCCACCTGGAGGAAGCACTCCCCGAGGGGAGCCTTGACCAGGGTTCGGCCGACCTCTTTCTGGCGCCAAACTCGGTCAAACGACACGTGTTGGCTCCTCCTGGCTCCCTGGAGTCAATGGTGACTGATTCGCGCGTAAATTGTGGCGGGAACCGACTCTTCTCCACCTATAAATAGACCCCCTCACCTCACTTATCACACACACCAAAAGTTGAGAATAGTGCTACACTCCAAAGGTTTAGAGTAGTCATAGAGGCTACCAAAGTAGGAGAGTGTGGTGAAGAGTCTAGGAGAAGGAGGCTTGGGATTGTCAAGTCCCTCTTCTACACTTGTACCCCTACAAAGATTTTACTCAATCAAGTAAGCCTTTGTGAATTCAATACAAGTTTGATCTTTTATTCTTAGTAGTTTGCACAAGTAGTTACTTGTGGGTTCACTACTTTAATTCATTAGAGGCTCTAGTTGTAGCTTTGTGTTCAAAACAACTAGTGTAGTGATTTAGAACCTAAGCGTGGTGCTTAAGTTATAAATCATCAGTGGATATCTTGTAGACCCACGGGTTGAAGAGGTAGGCAGTAGGTGGTGACATCCCTATCTATCCTTCGTAATCCTCCACGTTCGGCTATGCCATAGGCTCTTGGCGGGAGTCGTCCTAGTATTGCTAGGAGTAAGCTCGTGCCCGAAGCAAGCATCTACTGCAAACTACCTTGAATTAGGATCAATACTTTGAATTCCTCTCTGTTCCTTGCCTACCAAACAACTTTGTGTCCTTGGGTGAGCTAGTTCGATAGATTAGCACGCACGTTCTTTGGATTTGATACCCTTGGGAATACTCCTTAAGGGGAAGGGCTACAACGGTATTTTCGTGCGCTTGCGGATAACTCTGTGGTGTTAAGAAATACAAACAAGCATTTTTGGCGCCGTTGCCGGAGAACGGTTGCTGTTAATCTTCAAACCAAGATCACCCTCGTATCATATCCCCCTTTTTCTATCATCTTACCTTTCTTATTCTTACCTTACCACCACCATATAAATGGAGCAATCCACCATTCTTTCTTATTCTGCTCCAAAGGGCAAGTTTTGTGAGCCACCGCCTTCGGTGTAACCTATTTGTTCAACTAGCTATGAACTTCGCCCTAGCTTTATAGCCATGGTTCGGGAACAATCCTTCTCAAGAACGGATTGTGAAAACCCTTACCACCATCTACGAGAGTTAAAACAACTGTGTTCATGCCTTCTAATCAAAGGTATGACATAGGAAACTCTCAAATGGAAGTTATTTCCTTTTTCCCTCAAGGAAAAAGCCAAACAATGGTACAACCACTACGTTGGGAAGACAAACGGTGATTGGAGTGAATTACGAGACAAATTTTGTCTTGTTTTCTTTCCCATTGCCCGAATTATTTCCTTACGAAGTACTATGCTTCCATAGGTGCAGCTTGGGACAGATTTTCTCTTTTGAAAAATTATGGCCCAGATTTGTTAATCCCTAATCCAATGCTTTTACAACATTTCTTCATTGGATTGAACAAAGAGTCTACCCTATATCTTGACATTACGGCTGGAGGATCTTTCCTCCATAAGACTCTAGAAGAAGGCGAGGATCTTCTGGACAGAATTCTAGAAAATTCTTCCTTCATTATGGGTCTTAATGAGCCTCCCCAAGAGGAAGTCGTTTCAAGAATGGAGGATACACTCTTGGACAAAGATGAACCCATTTCTTGTTTACCCCAAGCCTTGCCAGAGGAATCCTCTCCCGAACCCGAGACTACGAAGGTAGAAGAAATTCAACCCTCGCAGTTTCCATTCTACTTCGAGGAAGAGCTTTTTGAAGATTATGGAAATACCTCGAAGTATTGTTGCCATAGGAAACCTTCATTGCCACCAACTCCACCTGATCCAGCTGACGGGGTGTTCGTCCGTCAGACGGTCAAGGAGTTGACCTCTATCCTAAGCAGAGAATGGACAGCTGAAGTCGAGAATTCACCCGAAATTCTTTGTATGACCTCACCTTTGGCCACCACTTTATGGTCTATTAGAGGGACACCAATGAGGATCCTATACAACCCTACTGTTGGAGCAAATCTCATTTCCAATTCTTGTGTTCTCGCCATTCTTGGCGATGTGCCATTAGCACCAACACGCAAATCCTTTCGAGATTCATTCGGAACCATTCTTGAAGTATGTGGGGTTCTGGAACAAGTGTCTGTTAGACACAAAGATGTTGAGGCTCTCCTAGATTTTCACGTGTTCGAAATCCAAGATTTCGACATCATGATAGGGATTCCCATGGTGAAATTTCTCATGGAAGTTCCTTTGGAAGGAAGCCTCAATATCAATCTTGGAGGGTGAAATTTCTCCATGCCTATTCTGCGTTTAAAGAACACATCTGCAGAATCTCCCATCCAATATGAGCCAATGGAGGAGGTTAGGACTCTTCAATTTTTAGAACCCCCTGAAATTGAAGGAGAAGAAGACTTCGTCCAAGAGGAGGATGAATTTCAGGAGGAAATAGAGTTGCCATAAGAAGAGCCCTCCCCAAAACCTCCTGTTGAGCTCAAGATTCTACCTCTAGGCCTATGTTATACCTTTCTAAATGGCGATTTGGAAGCCCATGTCATCATAAGTGACAAGCTTTCAAATGATGAAACACTCAAACTCATAGCCATGTTAGAAAGGCATAGAGCTGTTTTTGGATATTCACTTTAGGATCTCAAGGGAATTAGTCCAGCATTATGCACCCATCGTATTCCTATTGACCCTGAGAGTGTCCCTCGAGGGAACCTCAAAGGCGATTGAATAATGTGATGTAGGAAGTTGTCAAGAAAGAAGTCTTGAAACTTCTGCATGGCGGGATTATTTACCCTGTTCCTCATAGTGAATGGGCAAGTCCAGTTCAAGTAGTGCCTAAGAAGGGAGGTATGCCGGTTGTTCAAAATGAGAGGAATGAATTAATTCCTTAACGGACCGTCATGGGATGGAGGATGTGCATTGACTACCGAAAACTTAACAAGGCAACAAGGAAAGACCATTTTCCATTACCCTTCATCGATGAGATGTTAGAGCGATTGGCAAAACACTCCTACTTCTGTTTCCTTGATGGGTATTCGGGATATCATTAAATTCCTATCCATCTTGATGATCAAAGTAAGACCACGTTCACATGTCCTTACGGGACCTATGCCTACCGGTGTATGTCCTTTGGACTGTGTAACGCTCCTGCCCCCTTCCAGAGATGCATGATGTCTATATTTTCAGACATGATCGAGGATATCATGGAAGTTTTCATAAACGATTTCTCCGTCTATGGAAAAACTTTTGATCATTGTCTGTAAAATTTAGACAGGGTCTTACAAAGATGCCAGGAGAAGGACCTTGTGCTTAATTGGGAAAAGTGTCATTTCATGGTCCGGGAAAGCATCGTTCTTGGACACTTGGTGTCCGAGAGAGGGATAGAGGTGGACAAAGCTAAAATTGAAGTTATTGAAAAACTTCCACCTCCTATCAATGTTAAGGGAATCCGCGGCTTTTTAGGTCATGCGGGGTTCTACCAACGATTTATCAAGGATTTCTCTAAAATCGCTAGACCCCTCACCAACCTATTAGCTAAAGAAGCTCCCTTTGATTCCGATGATGAATGCCTTAAATCATTTGATATACTAAAAAAAGGCACTCATCTCAACTCCAATTATCCAACCTCCTGATTGGATGCTGCCATTCGAGATCATGTGTGATGCCAGTGACTTTGTTGTTGGTGCGGTCTTAGGCCAAACCAAAGATAAAAAGCATCACGCAATAGCCTACGCTAGCAAAACTCTGATAGGAGCCCAACTCAATTATGCCACAACTGAGAAAGAGCTCCTAGCAGTAGTTTTCGCTATCGATAAGTTTAGATCCTATTTGGTTGGAGCAAAGGTCATAGTCTACACAGACCATGCTGCTTTAAAATATCTGCTTACCAAAAAGGATGCTAAACCCAGGCTAATTCGATGGATTCTTCTACTCCAAGAATTTTATCAGGAAATAAGAGATAAGAAAGGAGTAGAGAATTCAGTAGCAGATCATCTTTCACGTATGGAAGTCACAAAACCATGGACATACCTATCAATGACTTCCTACGAGATGATATTCTCCTCAAGGTGACAGACTCTCACCCTTGGTATGCGGATATCGTGAACTTTATGGTCACGGGATACGTACCACCAGGGGAGAACAAAAAGAAACTCATTTATGAGAGTCATAGACACCTTTGGCATGACTCTTACCTCTATCGAGTATGTGCCGATGGCCTTCTTAGAAGGTGCTTCCCATCAATTGAAGGCACCCAAATTATAGAGAAATGTCATGCTGGCCCCTATGGTGGTCATTACAGTGTTTACCGTACTCAGGCAAAGATCTGGCAGAGTAGATTCTATTGGTCTTCAATGTATGAAGATACCAAGGAATTCATTCGCAGATGTTGGAAATGCTAGAAGCATGGAGGAATCTATGGTCGCAATGCGATGCCCCTAACATACAATCTCCAAGTGGAATTATTTTATGTATGGGGTATTGATTTCATGGGACCTTTTCCTAGGTCTTATGATTGCGAGTATATTCTGGCTGCCATCGATTATGTGTCAAAATGGGTAGAAGAATTGCCATGCAAAAATGCTGATTCCAAGCAAGCAAGGAAAATGTTCCATGAGATCATTTTCCCACGCTTTGGAACTCACCATATGGTCATAAGTGATGGAGGGTCTCATTTCATAGATAAGACCTTCCGGAACTTTTTAAGGGAACTTGGAGTCCAGCATAACATTGCTACCCCATACCACCAACACACAAGTGGTCAAGCAGAAACATCTAATAAGCAAATTAAGAATATTTTGCAAAAGACTGTCTTGGAAATGGGAAGGGGATGGAAGCAGAAGCTACCCGATGCATTGTGGGCATATCGTACTGCCTACAAGACACCTATCGGCATGTCTCCTTTCCAACTTGTCTATGGGAAGACTTGCAATCTTCCCGTAGAATTGGAACATAGAGCGTATTGGGCCATCAAGCGGTGGAACATCAATCTTAACGAAGCTGGAAATCACCGATTGAAGCAAATCTCTGAGTTGGAGGAATGGATAGATAAGGCATACCACAGTGCCAGAATTTATAAAGAGAGAACTAAAAGATGGCACGATAAGAGGATTACACCGAAAGAGTTCAAACCTAGAGATAATGTTTTACTCTTTAACTCTAGGGTTAAACTCTTTGGACATGAGAGGCTTAGAAGTAAATGGGAAGGACCCTTCACTGTAGTAGAGACTTCACCCCATGGAGCAATCACACTCCAAGGTGATGACGGTCAACTATTCAAAGTGAGTGGGCACCGACTCAAATTATTTCTCGATTCCCAAAAGGATACAGAAAAAGAATTTGACGTGGTAAATCTAATCGATTTCCATGCCATTCTTTCAATTCTGTTTAAATGCTCTGCGTCCAACTAATGGGCCCATCCAATTCTTCTTCTAGAAGGACCATTTAATCGACCCGAGAAAATGTGGCCCGAACGGAGCCAGAAGGGGTTCGGTCGAACCCTAGGGTCGGCCGACTTTCCCTTCGCATCGCTCGCGTTCCGCCTATTGAAAGGACGGAAACAGAGAGGAAATTTATACATCTCATTGAATCATCATCTTCCTCCTGTCCTCGTCATGGACAACAAGGATTCTTACTACTTAGGATTTTATTTAAAAAAAAACATTTGTTTTCTAAAGCTAGGTTAAATAATGTAAGCATCCCCATATTTTGATTTCAATAAAGTGAACTTACTGGTTCATCTAACACCGGAGAATTTCCCCCTTTAGTTTATTTTGTTGAATAAAGAATTCAGGAAACAAGTGTGGGGAAAACATGTCCCCAAGTCACAAAATCCCGACGTGAAAAATTAACGTTGCATATCAAAACACGTCGCGACCAAACGAGCAAAACGACCCGATGAAACAGGGCCGCAGAAGAACCAACAGAAGGTCGGCCGAACCCCCTAGTCGGCCGACCTGTTTTCTGCTTCATACGACTCCGTTTCGCTCCAGAAAATCAATTTGGATTTCCTATCCCCACTGTTATGTGCTGCCCTGCTGTTTGAGTTGATTTCATATTTTTCATTGCATATCTAAAATGAATCAACTCAACAAATTGAAATAAAATTTGGTAGTCAAGGATTCGCTTAAGCTGAAAATTTGAATACTTTATATTTCAATTCATTACCTTGTTTATGATTCCCATAATTCAATAGGAAAAACACATCATCTAGGTATTTGACTAGTGTGATATGGTAAATGAGTTCTTTAGAAATCATCCTTTTGCTTGAAATTGATTTTGACATTTGTAACTATTTGAAGTCTTGAACTTTGTCTAAATCTCTCATTGGAAATTTATATACCCACCAAGGCCATATGATACATTCATTGAAAACCACAAGCATATGCCACTTTGCTTTTCATTGAACTTTGTCAAACCCATGACACAATTGAGTGACATGCATGACCTTTTTGAATTGAAAACTCTTGTGCACTCCATTCATGCAAAAATTTCTCACATTGAGAGTTTGCATCCATCAATTACCCATCCGCCAAAAAGAAACTCCATACAATACAAATGGAAGCCTCTCTAAAAAAATAATAAAAAGGAGTAGAAGACATGGCTACAAGAAAAAAAAAGCATCCACTCTTGAAAAAGAGTAAGAGTGCTAAAAAAAAAGTAGCCATGTTTCATCCTTAAGAGAGAGCAAATTCATGGGAGTTATCACCTCGCCCCTCCATTCCATTCATTTGCACAAGAATTTTTCCTTCACTTTGTTCATTGCATAAGTCCCTCATAGGATCAAGTTTTTGACTTAGTAACCTATGAATTGCAAGTGTGTGCCACATTCATCCCTACCAAGCTCCAGATATAGCCATTTTTAGTATAGGGACAAGAATTGGCAAAACATGCCATGGTGAGGACTCAAACACTTTGAGAGATTTGAGAGATTCCAATCGAGAAGGCAAGGTCAAAAGTTCCTATGACTTTGAAATATAGCAATTGCCAAATCATTTCAGCAGAGAATGATCCAAGGGAACTTCATTCTAACCGTTCCACTTTTAAAACACTCAAGATTGATGTGGTAGCCACATACACAAAGGGGATCCATGAATTCAGGTATAAGTTGAAATATATAGTATCCTTATTTTCTACCTTATAGCAAATTCATGACAACACTCTAGTTCTTCTTGCCTTCACTCGAGGACGAGCAAAGGACTAAGTGTGGGGGAGTTTGTTGACAGTCCTTAAGTACCATATTTTGACCGTCAATTCACCTCATAATATGCATAAAAGAAACACATAACATAGTGGTAGGGTTATACACTAACTCAATTCCACAAGTGTTGGTGTCTATTTGTATGCAGGTGAATTATTACCCTAAATACCAAAACATGCAGGGATGAATCCATGAAAATGGATTTCAACGAATCAGGCGATGACACGTGGCAACACATGGATCAAATGGCCCACAAACTAAAAAATACGAGGAGATCCAATGGTGTTGCACCCTGAAAGTGCATCTAGGACTCCCTTGTGGGTTTTGGATGATTTATGACAAGCAATTGGGATCCTAACCTCTTTGTTGAGATGAGTGCAGGCTTATGACAGAAAAATGAACAAAGTACCAAAAATAAGGAGGAATGAGGAGCAAAGTGGAAATGATCTCAAGGAAGAATAGTAGTAGATTATTATGTATGGAGTGTGTTAAGGAAACACATCCCAAGAGCTCAACCACATTTAAACACACACATTGCACAAAGTTATACAGGACCGGACTAGTCCGATAGACACCGGACTAGTTCGATATCCTTTCTGACTAGAATTGGACTAGTCCTCCCCAGTGTGGACTAGTCCTCAAAACACTTCACAAGTCACACAAAATCGTACAAGTCCGATCACATCCGGACTAGTCCGATATTCTTTCTGATCCAAATCGGACAAGTCCGATGTGTACACGAACTAGTCCGAAATACCCTCTGATATGAATCAAACAAGTCCCCCATGTGCGGACTTGTCATCCTATACACTTAGGGTTTCACATAACCGGACAAGTCCGATGGATATCGGACTAGTCCGAAGATTTCCAGTAGCAAAATCGGACAAGTCCGCTCCTGGCCGGACTAGTCCGATATTTCGGGACACTTAGGGTTTGCTACACTCAGCACACCGGACTAGTCCGGTGACCACCACGAACTAGTCCGAACTTTCTGAACCCTAACGGTCACTTTTAGAAACCCATATAAATAGAGTTGTATGGCCATATTTTTACCACTCTCAAACCCTAGTGCCGTCACACCTCCCAAGAGCCTCAAAAACCACATCTCTCCACGAAATTAAGTGCAACAACGATCAATCCTTTGAGGATTCACTCTAGATCATTGGAGAGACACGTTCATCACCACATTGCGCTCTTGGTTTGATTCTCTAACACACTCCTATGTTTTAATTGTAATATTTTGAGTGTGTTTTGGTGGTATTTTGTGTTGTAATCCAAGGGAGCTCTCAACGTGTGAGAAGGCCCCTTTGAATTCGGTTATTCACCCCTTTGTGATTAGTGGAAGAGGATTGGCCTTCGTGGCGATCTGACGAGGGTAGGGTTGGAGAATTACTGGTCCCTTTGTGGACTCCTCAACGTGGACGTAGGTTGCCTTCGTGGGAGCCGAACCACGGGATAAATCCTTATGTCTTGTTCTTCGTGTTAACATTCTTATTTATCAATATAACCTAGGGTTTCACTAATCATTGCTTATCTCATGTTGAATTGTTAAACATAAGATTTAATCTTGATATAATCTGATATATAACATTGAAACCTTCATTTGATTCTATACTTTCGCTGCATACATAGTAGAATCAATCTAATCAATCAAATTTGATCAACTTAGTCAGTGAACACCAGACTAGTCTGCACTTTACCGGACTAGTCCGATATCTCTGGTATTGAACTGGTTGTTAAGTGTTGCAGGATCCGACAATTTTCAAAAAGGCCTATTCACCCCCCCTCTAGGCCACATTCAATTGGTATTAGAGCGAGGTTCTTCAAGAAAGAGTCTAACCACTCGAAGAGATCATGTCGGAGATGAAGGACATCCACAAAACCAACAACCAAGAGGAGGTTAACACTGACAAGACCCAAAAGATGGAGAAGTACCTCGAAGCCATTCAAGACTTCGAGGATGATGATGAGGAGACACTGGAGCTAAAGGCGCTGCTCAGAAAGAAGACACTTTCCAAAGGGAAAGTGAAAGTTGAAGAGAAGAAGAAGGGGAGTAGTCACACCGACTACTCCCGATATCCTTTTAACTATGATCGTCTAAATGCCAATAATAGTCATTACTTATCTATCCCACTTGGAAAAGCCCCACACTTCGATGGAAGTGATTACTCAATGTGGATGCAGAATATGAAAATGCATTTGATTTCCCTCAATCCAAGTCTATGGCATGTTGTATGGACAGGGATAGATATTTCGGACGACGACGAAGAGCTCACCCCAATCCAAGAGCAGGCTATTCATAGAAACGCTCAAGCCGCAGCAGTAATCACCTCCTCACTCAGTTGAGATGAGTTCACCAAGGTTGATGGACTCGAAATTGCTAAGGAGATATGGGATACACTGCAAACTGCACATGAAGGTGACCGACATGTTCATGAAGCAAAGATTGAGATGATCGAAGGCGAACTAGGAAGATTCGCAATTGAGGAAGATGAGTCACCTCAAGATATGTACAACCGATTGAAGACACTCGTCAACAAGGTTCGATCATATGGGAGCAAGAAGTGGAATGGCCACGAGGTGGTAAAGCTCATCCTTAGAGCTTTTATGCCTCGCAATGTCATACTATGCTCCATGATTAGAGAAAGCCCCGGATACAAAAGGATGACTCCGGATGAATTGCTTGGAAAGATCATCAACTTTGAGATGATGGAAAAACAAGAAAAGCACGTCAAGGAAATTGCCGACCTCACCTCAGCAAAGAAGAAAGGGGTTGCTTTGAAGTCCACCCTCAAGCCCCTATCCAAAGAAGCTAGAGAAGCACAACTAGAGGAAGACAGTGACGACAGAGCAGTGAACTAGATGAAGATGACATGATGTTATTCATGAAAAAGTTCAAGAGAATAATGAAGAAAATACAAGGTACAAAATCAAGTGAAGGAAAGTACAAGGACAGAACAAAGGCAAAGCTGAGACGGGCATGCTATAATTGTGGTGAGTATAGCCACTTTATTGTTGATTGCCTGTACAAAGAGAACAAGAAGAAGACAAAAGAAGCCAAGCCTCAACCCAAGAAATTCTTCAAGAAGAAGAAACAAGCCAAACAAGCTCACATAGGGAAGGAGTGGGACTCAAATGATGAGTCCTCATCATCCGAAGAAGAAGAGATGGCTAGCATAGCTATCGAGAGCATGTCCAAGAAGTCTACCCTCTTCCCTACACTCAGCACAGGGAAGGGAAATGGCACTTGCCTCATGGCAAAGGAAGGTAAATGCAAGGTAAGCATCAAAGCCCCTTCCATGCATTCCTACTCTAGTGATGATGAAATAAATAGTGATAATGAGGATATGCTTATTGGACTATATAGAAAAGCTGCAACAAAAATGAAATTTTTACTTGATCAACTTGTTGAGAAGGAGAGGTTAATTCATCATCAAGAGGACATGATCATCTCCCAAAAGGAGGAGTATGTCAAACTTGGCAAACTTCTAGAACTTTAAAAGGAGAAAAGCAATTCACTAGAGCTTGAGTTAGCTTCAAGCAAGGAAGCTTGCCTGGAGTTAACCAACTCAAATGTTGCAATCAAGGACCAACTTGCTGACCTGATCAAGGTTAACAAGATCCTTGAAGTGCAAGTTGAGTCACTCAAGCTGAGTGAACCTGCCTCCTCTTCAAGTTCACCTTCTCAACCCACTAAAACTGATTTAGCTCATGCTTGTTCATGTAAGAAAGGTGACACCAGTTTGAAGGAGAAGTCAACCTCCACAAAGGATAAACATCCTTCCCAATGTGGCATATTTGACAAGGAGAAGATCAACTATGCACGTAGTGCATACTTGGTCCAAAGACCTCCAAACGTCAAATATGGCATTGGTTACTCTTATGGTGAAAAGCAGCATGCTAGAAGTCATAAGAACAACAAGGAGAGGATTACCTTTGTAAAAGGAAGACACTCTCAAACTGGAAAGTCACAGAGTAAGACTGTACCTGCACAGGAACATCGGACTAGTCCAGTCGGTGTCTGGACAAGTCCGATTCTCCGGACAAGTCCGGGCCCCCAGACTAGTCCGGTACATAAACAGCTATTGTTCAAAACCTTTTATGCCTCTTATGTGTTAATGAGAAATAACTTTGGCAAGGTTTATGCTCATTATGTTGGGCCACGCCATGGGAACACTAAATCTCATGTGTGGGTGCCCAAATGTATTGTAACTAACCTCCAAGGACCCAAGCAAGCTTGGGTACTGTGACGCCCAGTTCCGAAAAAATGAACCAAGCTAACGCATATGTGTGCCCAGGATGTTCATCACACATACACGAGTGCAATCACAAAAGAGTATACAGAAAATTACCAAAGAACAAGATTAATTAACCAAGTTTTATTACACAAACCATATTATACTCGAATACAAGCTCTAATGAATATTAAGGACAAGTTCAACTAATGCAGCGGAAATAAACTAATTAAGCAAACTAAACAGCTAGGCAGCATAAGCAATAGGGTATAGCGCAACTCCAATAACACCACAGGCAAAGCTGACAGTAGACACGGCCTAGAACTCCACATTATCGCCATTAAACTCCCAATCCTGACCTGCAACTGTTGGGGGGGGGGGATTGCAAGAGTGAGTACATGTCGTACTCAGCAAGTGTGGAAAGTATGACACGTGGCTTATTCAAATGACGACAATAATAATTACAAAGTGCTGAAAAGTACATTAAAACATTTGAAAAGCAATATATTACATATATGTGAAGTAAACCCATCATAATCATAAGTAATACCATAATACCAGTCCACAATTCACCATCCTCATCAATAATTCCAGATTTCACCATTTGCCAATAACCATATTCAATACTAGAAATAAATCCATAACCATCCATAACCATTAACAAACCATAACCATCCCAAATTCCAATTTCCCTCTAATCATGGAAGTTGTCCAGGTGCTCATAACCGGGAGCACGGCTATCATGATAGTTTTAGACACACTCTGCAGAGTTTGTACCTCTTTACCCACATGTTTGTGATTTCATCACCTTTCGATGACTAAAACCTCTATTATGCCGTCTCACACTTCCATCGGTGTGTGGCCAAGACATCACAAAATAGCCTTTACAAAGAGATTACTAGCCTATTTAGACCCCACTGAGGTTTCACCGGTGGCGATGCCTCCAACTGAGCACATCTTCAACCAAGGGCCCCCTCTTGAGCCATTCAGATCCTAGGGTAGTCCCACCAATCATCAACAAACCCAATCCGACTACCCCTTCCCCGAGCATCCACAATGGTCCAAACAGCACTAGCAAAGCCCTAATTAATCAGCTACGCCGCACCCATACTTGGCCTCGTGGTGGCACTGTAGTCCTGGCTTATTCTCGCATGAACCGGTCCTTAGATCTAAAGCAAGCAAACCACCATAACATCCAACCCTTCCACATACCATGCTTGCTTAGATCACCCATTACCATATCATATTTAACCAGTTCATGTTAACCATAATCTCATCCATGCATAATTAAATTGAGTGGTATAGTTGGTTTCCATCCCAGTTGATTAAGCGAGGCAAAAAGGTAAAAAGCCCTTTCCCGACTCTCTACCATATATTCCAGGTGACAAGGGTGGCTAAACAAAGCTAGTAAACTCCCTATCATAGGATTCCCATCAAATTGACACATGCAATTTTGTAAACAAAACATTTATTTTAAAACAGGATCAATATGCTTCAAGGACACTTGCCTTGCTCTCGCGGTTGATTAGGGTCAATTTCTTCAAACTCTTGGTGTTGTAGATCCTCCGCGGCACTCTCTAGCACAAATCCGTCTAATCCACACAATAAACATACAAGACAAGAAATACAATCAAAGAGTGCACAAATATTACTCAATATGACATGACATGCATGATTAATGCAAATGCAAGGTAGAACTTGTTAATTGATTGCTTTTAATGATAACTAACTAGTTCTAATAGCTTTTAACAAGTTTATACAGGTTTGGAGTTGATTAGATCAAATTTTAGAATCAATTTGATGCAATTTAACCAGGAAGACCAGACTAGTCCGCTACGGACCAGACAAGTCCGCACTCCGCAAGATCAGCAGATTAGGGTTTTCTAGATCGATGTGAATTTGGAGATTTGGGGTTGAATTCACGTAAGGAAAAGAGAATAGTAGGTATACCAGGTGTTAGGACTCCAATGAATCAAGAAACTTGGAGGTAACACTTGGATCTTGATGATCTAGGGTTGGTGATGAACTTGGGGATGAATTGGTGGTGAAGGACGAAACTTGGTGGAGATCTTGATCCTCTTTCGTTTCCTCCTCTTCTTCTTCTTGCTTGGGATCTTCTCCTCCCTCCTTGATGGTGGCTCCCCACGAACTAGGGTTTGGGTGTGTGGAAAAGTGACAAATAGATGTCAATCCAAGGGGTGGGGCTGTTTATATAGAGGTGGAGGCTAGGGTTAGATGGATTTCGAGTTTTGGGATGAGTAGAGGCCGGTTTAGAGTCCCACACGGGCTCTACAAGAGTTAGGCACGACGCCCCTAGGCCCACTTAACGTGAAACCCAAGAAAAAAGTCGTAAAACAAAAGATCAACTCGGAGTCACGAAATATCGGACAAGTCCAAAAAGGACCGGACTAGTCCGAAGTCGTCCAGAGAGAAAATCGGACAAGTCCGCTGGAACATCGGACTAGTCCGGAAAAGTCCAAGGACTTAGCAATTTTTCAAGGATTCTTGGAATATCGGACTAGTCCGCACAAAATCGGACAAGTCCGAAAGTTTCCAGTGCCAAAATCGGACTAGTCCGCAGCAAAAACGGACAAGTCCGTTTCTAGTAAGAGAGAAATCGGACTAGTCCTCAGCAAAATTGGACTAGTCCGCACTTTCCTGCATTTTAAGTGCGGTTTTGTTCCAAATCAATTTTAAATGCTCTAAATCATTTTTAAACTTGTTCCTCTTTATGTGGGTTAATGTTAAACATGTATATGAGTGTATGTAGGGCATGATGCATGAAAATGAGAGTGTTACAAACCTACTCCCGTTAAAATGAATCTCGCCCTCGAGATTCGACGCAGAAGAGAAGAGATAGGGAAATTCCTTCTTGAGATCATCCTCTGATTCCCACGTTGCTTCTTTTTCTGTGTGGTGCTTCCATTGAACTTTACACCATCTAATAACCTTGTTCCTTGTGACTCTCTCCTTGGTTTCCAAGATTTTGATCGGTTGCTCGGCATAAGTCAAATCTTCCTCTAGCTCCAATCCTTCCATTGGCACTTGTTCTTCCGGTATTCTCAAACACTTCTTGAGCTGGGAAACATGAAAGACATCATGTACGCCTGAAAGATGAGCTGGCATGTCCAACTTATATGCTACTTCTCCTCTTTTGTCCAAAATCTTGAATGGTCCAATATAGCGAGGTGCTAGCTTTCCTCTTATGTTAAACCTCTTATGACCCCTCATTGGTGACACCTTGAGTTAAACAAAATCTCCTATTTCAAAGGCTAATTTCCTTCTCCTATTGTCCGCACAGCCTTTTTGTCTTGATTGAGCAGCCCTCAAGTTTTCACAAATTATTTGGACTTGCTTTTCGGCTTCTTGCAACACATCCAGTCCAAATACTTGAGTTTCTCCTGCCTCATTCCAGAATAAAGGTGTCCTACACTTCCTCCCATAAAGTGCTTCATATGGTGACATCTTCAAACTTGCTTGGTTACTATTGTTGTATGAAAATTCTGCGTATGGCAAGCTTTTGTCCCAACTTTTCCCATGCTTTAAAGCACAAGCTCTCAACATCTCCTCCAGAATCTGATTGGTCCTCTCGGTGTCCATCCGTTTGATGATGATATGCTGAACTAAAATTCAACCTCGTTCCCAAAGCTTCATGCAATTTTTGCCAAAATCTGGAGGTAAATTGAGAACCTCTACCCGAGACTATCTTCTTCGGGACTCCATGTCGACACACAATATGCTCCATGTATATTTCGGCCAATCGTGCAGCTGTATATTTAGTCTTCACGGGGACAAAATGAGTTGACTCTATTAAGCGATCCACAATTACCCAAATTGAGTCATACCCAGATTGAGTACGTGGTAAACCAACTATGAAGTCCATTCCGATTTCTTCCCACTTCCATTCCAGGATCTTCAATGGTTGCAATAATCCAGCTGGCCTTTGATGTTCTGCCTTGACTCATTGACACACATCACGCAATGCCACATATTCAGCTATGTCCTTCTTCATGCTATCCCACCAATAGCAAGCCTTCAAGTCTTTGTACATCTTTGTACAACCAGGATGAATTGAATAAGGTGAGTCATGTGCCTCCTTTAATATTGTCTCCCGGATGTGCTTTACATTAGGCACAACGATTCTCGTTCCAAGCCATAGGGTACCATGTTCGTCTTCATCAAATCTGAATTCTCTCCCTTCTTCGGTCCTGTCCTTGATTTCCTTGATCTCCTCATCCGTGGTTTGTGCCTCTCGAATTTCTTGCTCCAAGGTTGGATTTAACTCCATCATCTCCATCTAATTTACAAACCCCAGGTTCAACCTCTCAAACTCCTTACATAACTCGGATGGTAACTCTCGAACTCGGAGTTGATGACTTACTCCCTTTCTACTCAAAGCATCGGCCACTACATTGGCTTTTCCCGGATGATAGTTGATCCCCAAATCATAATCTTTGATGAGCTCCAACCATCTTCGTTGCCTCAAGTTCGGATCCGTTTGTGTGAAAATATACTTCAAACTCTTATGATCCGTATAAATTTCACACCTATGTCCAAGAATGTAGTGTCTCCAAATTTTCAATGCATGTACCACGGCTGCAAGTTCCAAATCATGTGTTGGGTAATTCTGCTCATGTTTCTTCAGTTGCCTCGATGCATAGGTGACCACTTGACCTTCTTGCATCAATACACATCCAAGTCCCTGTCTCGATGCGCCGCAATAAATATCAAAACTCTTGCTTACATCTGGCAATACCAAAACTGGAGTTGTTGTCAACCTCTTCTTCAACTCCTCAAAACTGTTTTGACAAGCTTGAGTCCATTGGAAAACCTTTCCCTTCATTAGCAACTCCGTCATAGGCTTGGCTATCTTGGAAAAGTCCTTGATGAATCTACGGTAATATCCAGCCATCCCAAGAAAACTCCTTATTTCCTTGACATTTTGCGGCGGTTCCCACTTCAACACGTCTCTCACTTTTCTGGGGTCAACCGATACTCCTCCTCCTGAAATTATATGACCCAAAAACGACACCTCTCTCAACCAAAACTGACACTTGTTGAACTTGGCATACAATCGATGCTCCCTCAATTTCTGCAACGTAAGTCTCAAGTGTTCCTCATGTTCTTTCTCATCCTTCGAGTAGATCATAATGTCATCAATAAACACCACAACAAATCTATCCAAGTACTCCATGAAGACCTTATTCATGAGATACATAAAGTAGGCAAGAGCATTTCTCAATCCAAATGACATCACGGTGTACTCATAAGATCCATACCGTGTCCTAAAAGTTGTCTTGGGTATGTCCGATGGTCTAATCTTCATTTGAAAATATCCCGACCTCAAGTCAATCTTAGAGAAGACACAAGCACCCTTCATCTGATCAAACAAGTCTTCTATGCATGGCAAGGTGTACTTGTTCTTGATTGTTACCTCGTTGAGAGCTCGGTAATCCACACACATCCTTTGGGATCCATCCTTCTTGTCCACAAATAGAACGAGCGCCCCCCAAGGCGAAGAGCTTGGGCGAATGAAACCCTTCTCTAATTGCTCTTGAATCTGCTTCTTGAGCTCCGCTAATTCCATAGGAGGCATCCAATACGGCCTCTTAGCTATAGGTGCAGTTCCAGGTATTAAATCAATAACAAGCTCAATGTCTCGATCAGGTGGCATACCTGGCAACTCGTCCGGAAAAACATCCAAAAATTCACACACCACCGAAATCTCCTCAATTGCAGCACCGTCCATATGATTCAACTCCAATTGCTTCGGTAAGGTTTGAGATGCTTCAAATTCTACGGTGATCCCTTCTTCGTTGGTCAACTTCACCGTCTTTGTGGCACACTCAATAACTCCATTGTGCTTCCTCAACCAGTCCATACCAAGTATAATGTCCAACCCTTGAAAATCCAAAACAATGAGGTTGGCGGAGAAGTCTACCCCCCTTATTCTAAGGCTTACTTTTGGACATACTATATTTGTCCTCATCTCTCCTCCAAGAGACTTAACCAATAGAGTAAACTTCATATGAGAGATAGGCAAACTATACTTAGCAACATACTTCGATGCAATGAATGAATGCGATGCTCCAGAATCAAATAACATAGTCGTAGGGTTGGAGTTGGCGAGAAACATACCAATGACCACGTCATCCGCTTGCTGAGCATCCTCCGTACAGACATGGTTCACGTTGCCACGAGCAAAATTCTGTTGTCCATGGTTCCCTTGTGGTTGTCCTCCATTAGGTCTTGGGTTTTGCCTCGGTGCATTGCTTCCTTGACCAAGGCTTGACTTAGGACATTGATGCGCAAAGTGTCCAGCTTCTCCACAAGTATAACACTTCTTAACTCCACCAGAATTATTGGGACGAGTTTGGTTTTGAACACTTGCAGCAGGAAAATTAGCACGAGGCGCATAAGGCATTGGAAGCCTAGGTGCTTGCATAACAAGGCGCTGCTGCACAAACTGAGTTGGGCGTGGTGCATAACCAGGGCGCTGAACAAGAATAGAGGAGCTGTAATAGGGCGCACTGGATGGTGCAAGGCGAGGGCGCACATTACTTCCTTGTTGTTGTCCTTGATATGGCGCCTTCCTCTTGATTTCTTGCTCCATCTCATGGATCTTGTTCTCAACCACCATTGCTTTGTCCACAAGCTTCTGGAAATTTGCATAGTCACAATTGAGCAATTGTACTTGGATCTCATTGTTCAAGCCCCTCATGTACAAGTATTGCTTCCGGCTATCCCGACTAACATCCTCAGGCGTGTACCTTGAGAGTTGAGTGAATTTATTGAGATATTCACTCACACTTGATCTTCCTTGCCTTAAATTCTCAAATTCTTGCCTCTTCAAGATCATAACACCCTCGAGCACATAATGAGAACGAAAATTCTCCTTGAATTCGGCCCAAGTAATTTCTCTTGGTTCTCATGAGCATTGCAATAAGCATCCCACCAATCCGCAGCTGCTCCAACTAGTTGATGAGAAGCAAACAAGACCTTCTCCCGGTCACTGCATTGGACAATAGCTAGCTTCTTCTCCACGGACTTGAGCCAATCATCCGCATCCATAGGGTCGGTAGCTTGAGCAAAGGTTGGCGGCCTAGTCCTTATAAACTCTCCCAATCGGTTATGAGGGGGTGGGGGTGGCGGTGGAGGCATGTGGGGCTGATTGTTGATATTGCCAGCTTGCAGCTGTCCCATTGTTTGTGTCATGGTCTGCATGAGCTGGTTTTGCATAGCCAATAGCTGCTCAATGTTGATAGTCCATGAGTAGATCCTTGTCCGATGTTGTTCTGAGGCACTCCATTGTTCTCCTCCTCATAATTGCCATCCCTCTGGTTGCGAGTCCTCACCATCTGAAGAAAAGCAATAGGTAAGAATTAGAGAACGTCCCCAACTATATGCACCAAGGGATATGAAAATAAACAGTTAGCTACACTAGCCTAGGTGGACATGGCAATGCTAAGCACCCCAAAATCCTCTATTAAGCACACAAGCAAACAATATATATAGCAAACAGCACTCCAAGCAAAAACACATCGATTCCTCAGTGCTCCTATGTGCTCTAAAGTGTCCATTCTATCTAGGCTGCATCCTACGGTTAACCTGTGGCTCTGATACCAATCTGTGACGCCCGATTCCAAAAAAATGAACCAAGCTAACGCATATGTGTGCCCAGGATGTTCATCACACATACACGAGTGCAATCACAAAAGAGTATACAGAAAATTACCACAGAACAAGATTAATTAACCAAGTTTTATTGCACAAACTATATTATCCTCGAATACAAGCTCTAATGAATATTAAGGACAAGTTCAACTAATGCAGCGGAAATAAACTAATTAAGCAAACTAAACAGCTAGGCAGCATAAGCAATAGGGTATAGCGCAGCTCTAATAACACCACAGGCAAAGCTGACGGTATACACGGCCTAGAACTCCGCATTATCACCATTAAACTCCCAATCCTGACCTGCAACTGTTGGGGGGGGGGGATTGCAAGAGTGAGTACATGTCGTACTCAGCAAGTGTGGAAAGTATGACATGTGGCTTATTCAAATGATGACAATAATAATGGCAAAGTGCTAAAAAGTACATTAAAACATTTGAAAAGCAATATATTACATATATGTGAAGTAAACCCATCATAATCATAAGTAATACCATAATACCAGTCCACAATTCACCATCCTCATCAATAATTCAAGATTTCACCATTTGCCAATAACCATATTCATACCAGAAATAAATCCATAACCATCCATAACCATTAACAAACCATAACCATCCCAAATTCCAATTTCCCTCTAATCATGGAAGTTGTCCAGGTGCTCATAACTGGGAGCACAGCTACCATGATAGTTTTAGACACACTGTGCAGAGTTTGTACCTCTTTACCCACGTGTTCGATGACTAAAACCTCTATTATGTTGTCTCACACTTCCATCGATGTTTGGCCAAGAGATCACAAAATAGCCTTTACAAAGGGATTACTAGCCTATTTAGACCCCACTGAGGTTTCACCGGTGGTGATGCCTCCAACTGGGCACATCTTCAACCAAGGGCCCCCTCTTGAGCCACTCGGATCCCAGGGTAGTCCCACCAATCATCAACAAACCCAATCCGACTACCCCTTCCCCGAGCATCCACAATGGTCCAAACAGCACTAGCAAAGCACTAATTAATCAGCTATGCCGCACCCATAGTTGGCCTCGTGGTGGCATTGTAGTCCTGGCTTATTCTCGTATGAACCGGTCCTTAGATCTAAAGAAAGCAAACTACCATAACATCCAACCCATCCACATACCAGGCTTGCTTAGATCACCCATTACCATATCATATTTAACCAGATCATGTTAACCATAATATCATCCATGCATAATTAAATTGAGTGGTATAGTTGGTTTCCATTCCAGTTGATTAAGCGAGGCAAAAGGTAAAAATCCCTTTCCCGACTCTCTACCATATATTCCAGGTGACAAGGGTGGTTAAACAAAGCTAGTAAACTCCCTATCATAGGATTCCCATCAAATTGACACAAGCATGCAATTTTGCAAACAAAACATTTATTTTAAAACAGGATCAATATGCTTCAAGGACACTTGCCTTGCTCTTGCGGTTGATTAGGGTCAATTTATTCAAACTCTTGGTGTTGTAGATCCTTCGTGGCACTCTCTAGCGCAAATCCGTATAATCCACACAATAAACATACAAGACAAGAAACACAATCAAAGAGTGCACAAATATTACTCAATATGACATGACATGCTTGATTAATGCAAATGCAAGGTAGAACTTGTTAATTGATTGCTTTTAATGATAACTAATTAGTTCTAATAGCTTTTAACAAGTTTATACAGGTTTGGAGTTGATTAGATCAAATTTTAGAATCAATTTGATGCAATTTAACCAGGAAGACCGGACTAGTCCGCTACAGACTGGACAAGTCTGCACTCTGCGAGATTAGCAGATTAGGGTTTCCTAGATCAACGTGAATTTGGAGATTTGTGGTTGAATTCATGTAAGGAAAAGAGAATAGAAGGTATACCAGGTGTTTAGGACTCCAATGAATCAAGAAACTTGGAGGTAACACTTGGATCTTGATGATCTAGGGTTGGTGATGAACTTGGGGATGAATTTGTGGTGAAGGACGAAACTTGGTGGAGATGTTGATCCTCTTTCGTTTCCTCCTCTTCTTCTTCTTGCTTGGGATCTTCTCCCTCCTTGATGGTGGCTCCCCACGAACTAGGGTTTGGGTGGGTGGAAAAGTGACAAATAGATGTCAATCCAAGGGGTGGGGCTGTTTATATAGAGGTGGAGGCTAGGGTTAGATGGATTTCGAGTTTTGGGATGAGTAGAGGCTGGTTTAGAGTCCCACACGGGCTCTAAAAGAGTTAGGCACGACGCCCCTAGGCCCACTTAACGTGAAACCAAAGAAACAAGTCGTAAAACAAAAGATCAACTCAAAGTCACGAAATATCGGACAAGTCCGAAAAGGACCGGACTAGTCCGAAGTCGTCTAGAGAGAAAATCGGACAAGTCCGCTGGAACACCAGACTAGTCCGGAAAAGTCCAAGGACTTAGCAATTTTTCAAGGATTCTTGGAATATCGGACTAGTCCGCACAAAATCGGACAAGTCCGAAAGTTTCCAGTGCCAAAAATCGGACTAGTCCGCAGCAAAAACGGACAAGTCCGTTTCTAGTCAGAGAGAAATCGGACTAGTCCTCAGCAAAATCGGACTAGTCCGCACTTTCCTGCATTTTAAGTGCGGTTTTGTTCCAAATCAATTTTAAATGCTCCGAATCAATTTTAAACTTGTTCCTCTTTATGTGGGTTAATGTTAAACATGTATATGAGTGTATGTAGGGCATGATGCATGAAAATGAGGGTGTTACAGGTACCTAAAACCAAAACATAATTTGTTTTTGTAGGCCTATTCCTCCGGTGGATCTAAATGGGTGGTAGACAGCGGGTGCACCAACCATATGACCAGAGAAAGAAGAATGTTCGTGGAATATGAAGAGAATGAGGACCAAAATGTGGGCATCTACTTTGGAGATAACAGTCAAGGAAGAGTGCTCAGTACCGGTAAAATTGCTATATCATCTAAACACACACTTTCTCATGTTTTACATGTTGAATCCTTAGATTATAACCTGCTATCCATATCTCAACTATGTGACAAAAGGTTATAATTGCTTGTTCACTAACGAGGGTGTGACTGTCTCTAGGAGGAGTGATGATTCCATTGCATTCAAGGGTATGTTGAAGGGAAAGCTTTACCTTGTTGACTTCAACAAGGATAAAGCCGAACTTGACACATGCTTGATTGCAAAAACCAACATGGGTTGGCTGTGGCATAGACGGCTAGCGCATGTTGGTATGAGGAATCTTCAAAAACTCCTCAAGGGCGATCACATCCGCGGTTTGAAGGATGTTGTTTTTGAGAAAGACAGGCCTTGTAGCGCGTGCCAAGCCGGGAAGCAAGTTGGAGCACCTCATCCCGCAAAGAACGTCATGACTACAACAAGACCGCTCGAACTACTTCACATGGACTTATTTGGTCCAATTGCTTACATAAGCATCGACGGTAACAAATATGGTTTAGTAGTTGTTGATGACTTTTGTCGCTTCACTTGGGTTTTCTTTTTGCATGATAAGTCAGAGACACAATGAACACTCAAGAAGTTCTTCAAGCGAGCTCAAAATGAATTCTCATTGACAATCAAGAATATTCGAAGCGACAACGGCACGGAGTTCAAGAACACACTAGTAGAGGAGTACCTTGATGAAGAGGGCATCAAGCACGAATTTTCAGCGCCATATTCCCCACAACAAAATGGAGTTGCCGAAAGGAAGAATTGAACACTCATAGAGATGGCAAGAACAATGCTCGATGAGTACAAGACATCGGATCGATTTTGGGCGGAAGCGATTAACACCGCTTGCCACGCTGTAAATCGACTTTATCTTCATCAACTACTCAAGAAGACATCCTATGAGCTACTCACCGGTAACAAACCAAATATTTCATATTTTTGAGTTTTCTACTCTCCATGCTATATCTTAAACAAGAAGCCTAGGACTTCAAAGTCCGCTTCGAAGTCCGATGAAGGTTTGTTGCTTGGTTATGATTCGAACACTTACGCCTATCGTGTTTTCAACAAGACCTCCGGACTTGTTGAAATAGCACGTGACGTAGTGTTCGACGAGACTAATGGCTGCCAAAAGGGGCAAGTTGATCCATGTGAACTAGGTAAAGAAGACGCTCCTTGTCAAGCATTGAAGAGAATGGTTCTAGGTGAGGTTTGACCACAAGATCCACCTCCACACGTACATGAGGGAGGTGAACCACAAGAGGAGATCAACGATCAAGGGGGAGCTTCAAAACAAGATCAACCACAAAGATACCAAGATAATCAACAAGTCAACGAAGGCAATGACTCAGGGGGAGAAGCCGATAATCATGAAGATACAACCCCTCAAGTGCCACACCCAAGAGTACACCAATGCGTCCAAAGGGATCATCCAATCGACAACATCATCGGTGACATCCAAAAGGGAGTAACCACTAGATCTCGCATAGCTAACTTTTGCAAACACTATTCATTTGTATCCTTTTTGGAACCACGTAGGGTTGAAGATGCATTGAAAGATCCGGACTGGGTGGTGGCAACGCAAGAAGAATTGAACAACTTCAAGCGGAATGAAGTGTGGGAACTTGTGGCAAGACCCAATGCAAACATTGTCGGCACCAAGTAGGTCTTCCGCAACAAATAAGATGAACATGGGGTGGTGACAAGGAACAAGGCATGACTTGTGGCCAAAGGGTACTCACAAGTGGAAGGTTTGGATTTTGATGAAACTTTTGCTCCAGTAGCTAGGCTTGAATCTATTAGAATATTACTTGCATATGCTACTCACCATGATTTCAAGCTGTATCAAATGGATGTGAAAAGCGCCTTCCTCAATGTACCAATCAAGAAAGAGGTGTACGTGGAGCAACCACCCGGATTTGAAGATGAATAGTTCCCCGGCCACGTGTTTAAATTGTGTAAGGCTCTCTATGGCCTCAAACAAGCTCCTGGAGCTTGGTATGAGTGTCTTAGAGATTTCTTAATTGAAAATGGCTTTAAGATTGGCAAAGTAGACTATACACTGTTTACAAAGAATTTTGATGATGATCTTTTTATTTGTCAAATTTATGTTTACGACATAATCTTTGGGTCAACTAACCAATCTTTTTGTGAAGAATTTAGTAAAATCATGACAGACATGTTTGAAATGTCAATGATGGGAGAGTTAAAGTACTTTTGGGATTCCAAGTGCAGCAACAAAAGGAAGGGACGTTCATAAGCCAAACCAAGTACACGCAGGACATACTTAAGAAGTTTGGTATGGATAAGGCAAAGCCCATAAAGACCCTCATGGCAACAAATGGACACTTGGATCTCAATGAAGATGGACCTAATGTCGACCAAAAGGTATATCGCTCCATGATTGGATCTCTACTCTATTTATGTGCATCTAGGCTAGACATTATGTTGAGTGTATGTTTGTGTGCAAGATTTCAAGACAACCCTAAAGAATGTCACTTGACAGCCGTAAAAAAGATCTTGAGATATTTAGTTCATACACCCAACCTTGGTCTTTGGTACCCAAAAGGCTCAAAATTCAATCTCATTGGCTATTCTGATGCAGATTATGCCGGGTGCAAAGTAGATAGAAAAAGCACTTCCGGCACATGCCAATTCCTAGGGAGATCCTTAGTTTCTTGGTCCTCCAAGAAACAAAATTCCATTGCTTTATCCACAGCCGAAGCGGAGTATGTTGCAGTCGGGAGTTGTTGTGCTCAACTCCTTTGGATGCGACAAACTCTAAGGTATTATGGTTACACTATGAACCATATTCCACTCCTTTGTGACAATGAGAGTGCCATCAAAATTGCCCACAACCCAGTTGAGCACTCCAGAACTAAAAACATAGATATAAGACATCACTTTTTGAGAGATCATGACATGAAAGGAGACATATCTATTTCCCATGTCAATACCCAAAAGCAATTGGCCGACATCTTCACCAAGCCACTTGATGAAAAACGCTTTTGCAATCCGAAATGAACTAAATATCCTTGATGCTCGGAGTGTGGCTTGAAATGTTGCATACCTGTATGAATTCTTCAAATATGTTGTTTTGGATTGTGAAAATCATCTCTCTCATTTTTCTCCGAAAAACTATGTCAATTACTAGATCTAGCTGAATTATGATCATTGCTTGATTGTTGTATGCTTACTGATCATATTCATAAAGATTATCTGATGTGTTTTGTCTCTCTCTTCTCTAAATATGTACCTTCAAATATATATGAATGGGCTACAAATTCTTGCCTGGTGACCACGGACTAGTCCGTGGTTGCCCGGACTAGTCCGCCTATGTAGACCAGTTTGTAGAGTGCCGATTAGGCCGGACTAGTCCAGTAGACAACAGACTAGTCCGATATAGCCCCTGGAAAAGTTCGGACTAGTCCGGTCATCTCCGGACTTGTCCAATTTTTCGTGTCCATAACCCTAGCCGCCGCTAAACCCTAAATCCCTCACCTCCACTCTTGCCTCACGCACTCTCTCTCTTCGTGCTCGAGCCCCCAAGGCGATTTCTTGATTTCTCCATCAAAACTTCGCAAGTTTGGGTGGGATTTGATCGACATTACATCGGGACTGAAGCTCTCGGACTAGTCCGGCCTTCAACGTCCTCTTCTTCTAGCTCCAGTCGATTTCTTCGGTAATCTTTCACCGCCTAGAAATCCCAAATTCCTTCATTGTTGATCAAATAGCCTAGCATATTTCACTATATACATGCCTCCTTGATGTATTACGTTTATGCTACACCTGTTATGCACTGAGAATCACCATTTGTCTAGTTTCCTAGGTTTTTGAGTTTGAATATCGGACTAGTCTGGTCCATGCACGGACAAGTCCGATATCCCGGACTAGTCCGTGCCTGGACACCGGACAAGTCTGACTTTTTTGAACTCAAAACCTATATTTTCAATTCCTCAATGCAAGTCCTTGATATACTTTCACACCTATGCCTTGTACCATTCATTCTCAATCAAGCATCTCATTCTCAGGTCATGTCGAGCTCAAACGATGAAGTTTCCGATTTTGAGGCCGAGATGGACCACGAGATGGTACCTCGAACCTCAACGAGTCTCGGCAAGAAGCACCAAGAGAGACCTACCGAGCCAGCTCTGTCTCCTCCACAGGTTTGGAGGAAAGTGCTGGCTAAGAAGCTGGCCTCCAAGGTGCCAGCTTCTAGGACTACCACTGGTGGTGGTCCTAGCTCGGCAAGTGCCCGCCAAGCAAAGGGCAATGGCAAAGGGATTGCTACGGGTCCGGTTGGCCCGTTGAAGCTGCATGCTTCGAGGGAAGGGGTCCGGGACCCCACTGAAGAGAAGTTCAATGGAAAGGGCAGCGACTCAGCTGCAAAGCTCAGGAGCATTGATTGCTATAGTCATCCAAAGCAGGCTGCAGATGGAAGATTCTGGAGCAATTTTCATGCTGACTATTACAGGGTTGTTTACCTATAGATGAAGACACCAGTGGTGCGTAGTCAGTGGATTGACTGGGCACATCTTGAGAAGAAGAGATGCTCTGCATTTGATGAAGTGATTGCAGCAGCTGAAAGACATGTCTTGAAGGACCTCTTTGCCTTCAAGTACAATTGGAATGATGAAGTGGTGGCTCAGTTCTATGCCACTTGTTACTTTGCAAGCGATGAAGAAGAGAGAGTGACTTGGATGACTCATGGATCCAAGTACACTATCACATATGAAGAATTTGCAAGGATGTTGCATCTTGACACCTCAAGCAATGACTATGTGATTATTCACAATGTTGGTGTCATCGAGAAGGAAAAGATGAAGTTTCTCTATGAGCCCAACTCAAAGTTCATCCCTCCTTCCATAAAAAACATAAATCCATTCTTTGTGGTGCTAAACAGAGTCTTGAGGAATACAATAGCTCCTAAGGATGGGGATGTAGGGAGTGTTCAAGGATACCTCAGAACTCTGATGAGGGTCATAAGCAAAAACCGCCCATTTGATGTGGCAGAATACATTTGGAATGACATGGTGAACATATCCTGCACTCCTAACAGATCATGTGGCTATGCCCCTTATCTCATGTACATGATTGAGAAAGTCACAAGGATCGAGTTTGTCAAAGGTGTGGAGCACACACCTCTGAGTCCTCAGAAGCCTCAACAAGTAAATGTCCAGGCTGCTCCATCGCCGGCCTCCAGCCCTGAGGCACCGGCGAAAACAAGAGAAGATGCAAGTGTTGCACCTGCTGGTAGGGCAGCCCCTCAGAAAGGATCAGCTAGTGGGATCCTTAAATATCTAGCTGCAATCCTTGCCTCCTGCAAGAAGGCCGAAGTGAAGGCCCACAAGCTCAATCAGAAAAGAAAGGAGGACATGAGGTACATCAAGGCAAATGTAAAGCAAATTTGCCAAAAGTTGGAGATCGAACCCATTGGATCTCTAGTGATTTCTGAAGACTCCGACCCGGACTTCACTGAGCTCGGGCCCTTGACCCCCTCCGAGCTTGCCTACTTTGGCGTTGGGGACTCGAGTACCTCCGCACCTCCTCCTCCTCATCCTCATCAAGATAAAGATGAAGATGATGAAGACGACGATGAGAGGACCGAAAGCAAAGAGTGAAGATCCTAGGACCCTCCTCTCCTTCTTTTTGGTGTCTTGATGCCAAAGGGGGGGAGATTGAGGGGGGAGTCTTAGTCTTAGATGTAGTTTGCGAGGAGAGAGTTCTATGCTTTTCTTTTTACCTCTTTTTACAATGATCTTATGTTAATTATGGTTTTGTGAAGCAATGAGTTAATCCTTTGAGTAGTATTTATGAAAACTATGATTTTTCTCTAGAATGTCATATATTCTTGCTATTTAGTAATTAATGTCAATTATATCTTTATCAATGTTTCAGTATACTTAGTCATGCATCCCACCATAAAGAATGCACATATGGATAATACTTTTCACTGCTTGATGTATTTTGGATTCACATGTGCATACTTTATGAAAATCTCAATTTTTGTCACATTTTGTGAAATCTCAATTGGTTGTCATCAATCACCAAGAAGGGGGAGATTGAAAGTGCATCTAGGACTCCCTTGTAGGTTTTGGATGATTTATGACAAGCGATTGGGATCCTAACCTCTTTGTTGAGATGAGTGCAGGCTTATGACAGAAAAATGAACAAAGTACCAAAAAGAAGGAGGAATGAGGAGCAAAGTGGAAATGAGCTCAAGGAAGAAGAGTAGTAGATTATTGTGTATGGAGTGTGTTAACGAAACACATTCCAAGAGCTCAACCACATTTAAACACACACATTGCACAAAGTTACACAGGACCGGACTAGTTCGATAGACACCAGAATAGTCCGATATCCTTTCTGATAAGAATAGGACTAGTCCTCCCCAGTGCGGACTAGTACTCAAAACACTTCACAAGTCACACAAAATCGGACAAGTCCGATCACATCTGGACTAGCCCGATATTCTTTCTGATCCAAATCGGACAAGTCCGATGTGTACACGTACTAGTCCGAAATACCCTCTGATATGAATCGGACAAGTCCCCCAAGTGCGGACTTGTCATCCTATACACTTAGGGTTTCACATAATCGGACAAGTCTGATGGCTATCGGACTAGTCCGAAGATTTCCAGTAGCGAAATCGGACAAGTCCGCTCCTGGCCGGACTAGTCTGATATTTCGGGACACTTAGGGTTTGCTACACTCAGCACACCGGACTAGTCCAGTGACCACCACGGACTAGTCCGAACTTTCTGAATCCTAACGGTCACTTTTAGAAACCCATATAAATAGAGTTGTACGGCCATATTTTTACCACTCTCGAACCCTAGTGCCGTCACACCTCCCAAGAGCCTCAAAAACCACATCTCTCCATGAAATTAAGTGCAACAACGATCAATCCTTTGAGGATTCACTCTAGATCATTGGAGAGACACGTTCATCACCACATTGAGCTCTTGGTTTGATTCTCTAACACACTCCTGCGTTTTAATTGTAATCTTTTGAGTGTGTTTTGGTGGTATTTTGTGTTGTAATCCAAGGGAGCTCTCAACGTGTGAGAAGGCCCCTTTGAATTCAGTTATTCACCCCTTTGTGATTAGTGGAAGAGGATTGGCCTTCGTGCCGATCCGACGAGGGTAGGGTTGGAGAAGACCCGGTCCTTTTGTGGACTCCTCAACGTGGATGTAGGTTTCCTTCATGGGAGCCAATCCACGGAATAAATCCTTGTGTCTTGTTCTTGGTGTTCAGCGTTCTTATTTATCAATATAACCTAGGGTTTCACTAATCATTGCTTATCTCACGTTGAATTGTTAAACATAAGATTTAATCTTGATATAATCTGATATATAACATTGAAACCTTCGTTTGATTCTAGACTTTCGCTGCATACATAGTAGAATCAATCTAATCAATCAAATTTTATCAACTTAGTCCGTGAACACCGGACTAGTCCGCAGTCTGATATCTCTGGTATTGAACTGGTTGTTAAGTGTTGCAGGATCTGACAATTTTCAAAAAGGCCTATTCACCCCCCCCCCTTTAGGCCACATTCACACCCATATACATCAAGGGGGCCCACCTGGAAGCCACCTGGAGAAAGCACTCCCCGAGGGGAGCCTTAACCAGGTCGGTCGAACCAGGGGTTCGACCGACCTCTTCCTGGCGCCAAACTCGGTCAAACGACACGTGTTGGCTCCTCCCGGCTCCCTGGAGTCAATGGTGACTAATTCGTGCATAAATTGTGGCGAGAAGTGACTCTTCTCCACCTATAAATAGACCCCCTCACCTCACTTCTCACACACACCAAAAGTTGAGAATAGTGCTACACTCCAAAGGTTTAGAGTAGTCCTAGAGGCTACCAAAGTAGAAGCAGAGTGTGGTGAAGAGTCTAGGAGAAGGAGGCTTGGGCATGTCAAGTCCCTCTTCTACACTTGTACCCCTACAAAGATTTTACTCAATCAAGTAAGCCTTTGTGAATTCAATACCAGTTTGATCTTTTATTCTTAGTAGTTTGCACAAGTAGTTACTTGTGGGTTCACTGCTTTAATTCATTAGAGGCTCTATTTGTAGCTTTGTGTTCGAAACAACTAGAGTAGTGATTTAGAACGTAAGTGTGGTCCTTAAGTTATAAATCATCAGTGGATATCTGGTAGACCCACGGATTGAAGAGGTAGGCAGTAGGTGGTGACAGCCCTATCTGTCCTTCGTAATCGTCCACGTTCAGCTATGCCATAGGTTCTTGGTGGGAGTCATCCTAGTATTGCTAGGAGTAAGCCTGTGCCCGAAGCAAGCATCTATTGCAAACTACCTGCAATTAGGATCAATACTTTGAATTCCTCTCTGTTCCTTGCCTACCAAACAATTTTGTGTCCTTGGGTGAGCTAGTTCGATAGATTAGCACACACGTTCTTTGGATTTGATACCCCTGGGAATACTCCTTAAGGGGAAGTGCTACAACGGTATTTCCGTGCGCTTGCGGATAACTCTGTGGTGTTAAGAAATACCGACAGGTGGTCATACAAAACTAGTAAACTCCTACAACTGGGTTTCTCATCAATTTCAACACAAGCATGCAATTTTGCAAACAAAACCTTTAAAACATGATCAATATGGTCAAGGACACTTGCCTTGCTCTTGAGCTTGGTTTGGATCAAAAACTTCATAGTTCTGGTTTTGCAGATCCTCGAAACCACTCACAACGGCAGTTCCTTCTATTCCGAGTGACAAACATGCAAATCACACAATTCAATCAAATAATGATCATATAGTATTCAATATGCCATGATATGCATGATTAATGCAATTGTGAGGTAAAACTTGTTAATGAGTTGCTATTAATGTTTACTAACTAGTTATAACAGTTTATAACAAGTTTGAACAGGTTTGGAGTTGAATCGAGTCAATTTGGGATTAATTCAGCACATTCCATATTCAGAGGCCGGACTAGTCCGTTTTCAGGGACGGACTAGTCAGCCCTGGACAGAATTGGATTTTTGTGTTTTCTTGATCTGTGAGAATTGGGATTGAATTTACGTAGAAACTTGGATGTAGAGGGTGTACCACGTGTTTAGAGATCCAAAGATCAAAGTTTTGACGTGAGACTTTGGATCTTGGCAATTAGTACTTGATGGAGATAAGTTGATGAAGAACTTGAATGAAGAACGTCAATTGTCGAAGAGTCAAATAAGATTGGTCTTGATTAGCCCTTCTTCGAGTTCCTCTCTTCCTCCTTGCTTATGGACTTGATCTTGATGACGGCACAATGCGAAAGTGGCAGCAAGGATTTTCAATTAGGGTGGGGAGGTGTGGGGTATTGGGTTGTTTATATAGAGGTGGAGGATTAGAGTTTTAGGGTGAATTCCAAGTGGAATTCGGTGGGGGACGTGTAAGGGCCAAGGTGGGGTCCACTTGGGCCCCTCTGGGGTTGGGCACAATGTTCTTAGGCCCTTTTTAGTCAATTACCCAAAAACAAATCATGGAGAAATAAAAGAACCTGAATAGGTTTCCGTAGGCCACACTAGTCCGCATTTGGGACCGGACAAGTCCTTTCTCGTACAGTAAGGGACTCCGTACTAGTCCGGTGTTGATACCGGAGAAGTCCAGGGTTGGACCAACTAAATTAGGTGTTTTCGGACAAGTCTGAAGTGTTACAGAAAGACTGATAGGACTAGTCTGGTGTCATAAAGGACTAGTCCTTTTTGTCCAGTAAGGCTGATAGGACTAGTCCATGGTGATAAAGGACTATTCCGCACTTTTAAAGGGAATACCGGACTAGTCTGGTGTTAGACCGAACAAGTCCGCACTCCGACAGACTGAAACTTCCAGATTAAGCCTAAATTTATTTTAATCTTTTTCCTTTTTACATGTCTTAATGTTAAACATGTATGAGGATGTATGCAATGCATTATGCATGAAAATGAGGGTGTTACAAACCTACCCCCCTTAAAATGAATCTCGCCCTCGAGATTCGACTCAAAAGGAAAGAGATAGGGGAATTCCTTCTTGAGATCATCCTCTCGCTCCCAAGTTGCTTATGATTCTGTATGATGCTTCCATTGCACTTTGCACCATCGAATCACCTTGTTCCTTGTGACCCTCTCCTTGGTGTCCAAAATTTTGACAGGTTGCTCGACATAGGTCAAATCTTCCTCAAAATCTAATTCTTCCATCGGTACTTGCTCTTCCGGTGTCCTCAAGCACTTCTTGAGCTGAGAGACGTGAAATACGTCATGAGCATCCGAAAGATTTGTTGGCATCTCCTGTTTATATGCTACTTCTCCCCGTTTGTGCAAAATTTTGAATGGTCCAATATAGCGAGGTGCCAACTATCCTTTGACATTAAATCGCTTGTAACCTCGCATAGGTGACACTTGAAGGTATACGAAGTCTCCCACCTCAAAAGATAGGCTTCTTCGTCTATTATCCGCATAACCCTTCTGTCTTGACTGAGCGGCTCTCAAGTTCTCGCGGATAGTGTGAACTTGCTTTTTGGCTTCCTGGATTACATCAGGTCCAAATACTTGAGTTTCCCCTGTCTCATTCCGAAACAAGGGTGTTCTGCACCTTCTCCCATGCAATGCTTCATATGGTGACATCTTCAAGCTTGTTTGATAACTGGTATTGTAGGAAAATTCAGCATATGGCGGACTTTTGTCCCAACTTCCTCCATACTTTAGTGCACAAGCTCTCAGCATATCCTCCAGTATCTGATTTTTCCTCTCGGTTTTTCCATCTGGCTGAGGGTGATATGCGGAACTGAAATTCAATTGAGTTCCCATCGATTCGTGCTGCTTCTGCCAGAACCTCGAGGTAAACTGAGAACCTCTATCGGACACTATTTTCTTAGGCACTCTGTGTAAACACACTACTCTTCCCATATACAGTTCTGCCAACTTCGCTCCACTATAAGTGGTCTTGACAAGAACAAAATGAGCTGATTTCGTCAATCGATCTATAATAACCCATATCGAGTCATATCCAGCTGAAGTGCGAGGCAGCCCAACTATGGAATCCATACTGATCTCTTCCCACTTCCATTCCGGAATCTTTAGTGGCTGTAATAATCCAGCTAGCCTTTGATGTTCAGCTTTGACTCGTTGGCATACGTCACATAGCGTGACATATTCAGCTATGTCCATTTTCATACCATCCCACCAGTAGCACGTCTTCAGGTCCTTGTACATCTTCGTACAACCGGGGTGGATAGAGTAAAGCGAGTCATGTGCCTCCTTCAATATCATCCGTCAAAGACTCTTGTCATTAGGCACAACAATCTGTTTTCCAAGCCATAGGGTACCTTGGTCATCCTCATCAAATCTGAATTCTCTCCCTTCTTGGGTCCCTTCCTTGATTTCCTGGATTTCTTTGTTCGTTGTTTGACCTTCTCGAATCTCTTGCTCTAGGTTGGGTTCACTTCCATTACTCCCATCTCATTCACAAATCCAAGATTTAACCGTTCAAACTCCTTGCATAGCTCAGGTGGCAACTCCCTAACGGTAAGTTGGTGACTAGCTCTCTTTCGACTCAAGGCATCAGCCACTATGTTGGCTTTTCCTGGATGATAATTGATTCCCACATCATAGTCTTCAATGAGTTCCAACCATCGTCGTTGTCTCAAATTCAGATCTGTTTGTGTGAATATGTACTTGAGACTCTTATGATCTGTATAAATCTCACATCTATGGCCAAGAACGTTATGTCTCGAAATCTTCAAAGCATGCACTACAGATGCAAGTTCGAGATCATGTGTCGTATAGTTCTGCTCATGTTTCTTCAACTGCTTGGATGCATAAGCTACTACTCGACCTTCTTGCATTAATACACATCCAAGTCCTTGCCTTAAAGCATCACAATAGATGTCGAAGCTCTTGCTCACATCTGGTAATACCAGCACAAGTGCTGTTGTCAATCTCTTCTTTAGCTCCTCAAAACTTTCCTGACAAGCTTGAGTCCACTTGAAAGGCTTTTCCTTCATTAACAGTTCAGTCATGGGCTTCGCTATCTTGGAAAAGTCTTTGATGAACCGACGGTAATATCCAACCATTCCATGAAAACTCCTTATCTACTTCACATTCTGCGGCGGTTCCCACTTAAGCACATCTCTAACCTTTCCTGGGTCGACTGACACTCCTTCTCCAGATATGATATGGCCTAGGAATGATATCACTCTCAACCAGAATTGGCACTTGTTGAACTTGGCATACAACTGGTGTTCTCGCAGTTTCTGCAATGTCAGACTTAAATGCTCTTCGTGCTCCTCTTCACTCTTCGAGTAGATCATGATGTCGTCAATAAACACTACCACAAATTTATCCAAATACTCCATGAAAACCTTGTTCATAAGATACATGAAGTATGCAAGTGCATTGGTCAATCCAAATGACATGACCGTGTAGTCATAGGATCCATACCGTGTCCTGAAAGATGTTTTGGGTATGTCTGACGGCCTAATCTTCATTTGGAAATATTTGGAACGAAGATCAATCTTTGAGAATATTCTAGCTCCCTTCATCTGGTCGAACAGATCCTCTATGCGGGGCAGCGTGTACTTATTCTTGATTGTCACTTTATTGAGAGACCGGTAATCCACACACATTCTATGGGATCCATCCTTCTTATCTACGAAGAGCACTGGGGCTCCCCATGGTGACGAGCTTGGGCATATAAAACCCTTCTCTAATTGCTCTTGAATCTGCTTCTTGAGCTCTGCTAATTCCTTAGGAGGCATCCTATATGGCCTCTTTTCTATAGGTGCAGTTCCAGGTATTAAATCAATGACGAACTTGATGTCACGATCAGGTGGCATACCTGACAAGTCCTCGGGAAACACATCTGGGTACTCAAGAACAATCAGAATTTCCTCCAAAGTCACTCCTTCTGCATGATTTACCATGGCCTTCACGATCATCGGTTGAACTGCCTTGAATTCTACATTGATTCCTTCCTCGTTTGTCAATTGCACTGTCCGAGTAGCACACTGAATTACTCTGTTATGCTTCCTTAGCCAATCCATTCCAAGTATGATGTCCAAGCCTTGCGAATTCAGGAATATGAGGTTGGCAACGAATTGTACCCCCCTTATGAAAATACTTACTTTTGTACATACTATATTTGTTCTCATCTCTCCTCCAGGAGATCTTACCAATAAAATAAACTTCAGGTATGATATGTGCATGCTATGCTTTGCAACATACCTTGATGAGATGAATGAATGGGATGCTCTAGAATCAAATAATATAGTCGCGGGGTTGGAGTTGGCGAGAAACATACCAATCACAACATCTTTAGATTGTTGAGCCTCTTCTGCAGACACATGGTTCACCTTGCCACGAGCAAAATTTTGTGGTCCTCGGTTGCCTTGAGTTGCTCGTCCATTGGGCCTTGGATTCTGCCTTGGAACATTGTTCATCTGACCCTGACCTCACCTTGGGTATTGATTAGCAAAATGTCCTGTCTAACCACAAGCATAGGAAGTCTTTCCACCAGTGGCGCCAGCAAATTTAGGGTGAGGCTTGTTTTGAGCATAAGAAGGCATATTTGGGTGTGGCGCAGGCTGCATAGGTAAGCGAGGTGCTTGCATGGGCGGGCGAGGCTGCATAGGTTGTTGCGGTCGCGATGGATAAGCAGAGCGGTATGCAGCAGCAGACGGGTTATAATTGGGGGCAGCTGGTGGTGCATAGCAAGGACGGACATTGCTTCCTTGCAGCTGTCCTTGATATGGCATTGTCGGTACCCTAAAAACCGTACACCCCCTGAGATTACAAAGATCTCAAGGGAAGGCCGTCTACTTGGATTGAAGACCCTCGGGGGCCCACTTGTCAGACATGACCGGACCTGCTTCTCCAACATGGTTAATCCCTAGGTCGCCACGTGTACTGCCAAACCGGAGCTACCGCCCACAAGGGGGAAGCTCCGGGCCAGGTACCGAAATGGCACCTCCGGACTTAACCCCTGACCGAGAGAAGCTCCGGACCTGACACGTGTCAGATAGCCCCGGAGCTACCTGCTTCCCACAGCAAGCTCCGGAGCTGCCACGTGTACAAACGTCGGAGCTGGCAGCCTCTAACCTCCGGAAGACCTTGTAACGGCTCCGGATCTTCAAAGGAGAGCCAAGGACTTCAAGACCCGATTAAGCGTCATTAATGTCATATTAATGACGCTTAAACGGACGATCTTAACACCAGTAACGGCACTGTCGGAGCCCGTTACAGGATCATTAACAATAATTAATTGTGTATCAATACTAGTAACCGCAGGGGCCACATGTCGGGCCAGGCTAGCTTGTAACGGCCTATCCTTGTACTATAAAAGGACAGGCCGACGATACACTCAGGGACGTTCACAGACGTTGACAAGCAATCATACGTGACAAGCGAATACAACACCGACACACTCGTGGCGTAGGGTATTACGCTCAGGCGGCCCGAACCACGTAGATCCTTGTGTCTCGTGTTAAATCACAATTCACCTTTATGAGTCTCCGCGCACCCACACCAAACCACAAACTCCTTCAACACATTAGCAGTGTCAGGAGATCTGCCGACTCCAACAGTCGACAGTTGGCGCGCCAGGTAGGGGGGCGCCTAAGATTTTCGAGAATGGTGAACTCCGCGACTGGATCATCCAACGGACAACCTGCTGCTCAGGCTGTTGGGGGCAATCCCTCCAACAGGCAGCCACCAGCAGGAGCCTCAGCACCAGTAGGAGCCACACTCCCACTACCACCATCTTCTCCAGCAAATCGTGCTGGGCAACGTGATGGTGCGTCGGCGTCACTTACTGCATCGGCAAGTCATGACAACCCGGAACACGCGCTCCATGCAGCGCGTGCTCTTCTCCAACGTCCACCACCTCCGGATGCATCTCGAGATGCAATGGAGCAGTGGAGGGCCAATGTGGAGCATTTGGTCGCAGCAGCGGCTGAACGCCTCAACAACCAGGGTCCTCCTCCTTCGGGACGAGCCCCGTCGCAGCGGCGGACTTTGTCAGGTAGACTTGGTCTGCACGTCTCCAACAACAGGAGACGATCTGCGTCACAACAGGTGATGTCTTTGCCCTCTGGGGCGCGACGCGCCCATACGGTATCCAGGCTTTCGACTCATGACCTCCGAGCGGAGCTTGATCGCCGATACCGCCAATAGGATGGCCGTGTCCATATCGAGCGCGCTCGTGAAAGACGGGAAGCTCAGGACCTTTCTACTCTGGAAGGAGTAGGAGGAGGCTGTTCAGCCCTAGCCATGCACCTGCGCATGGTTAGATGGCCACAGAAGTTCCGGCCACACCTGCCGGAAAAATTCGACGGGACTGTCAACCCCGCCGAATTCCTTCAGATATACTCCACTGCAATCTTGGCAGCTGGAGGAAACGAGGCTGTAATGGCCAATTACTTTCCAGTGGCCCTAACTGGGACCGCCGGGTCCTGGTTTATGAGCCTTCCACCCAACTCTATCAACAGTTGGGAGGAGCTGTGCCGTCAGTTCACTGCCAACTTCGGGAGTTCATACACCCGACCAGGCACTGAACTGGACCTTTTTGCGGTCGTGCAAAAAGGGGGAGAATCTTTGCGGTCCTTCATCCAGAGGTTCTCTCAGGTACGCAACACAATCCCTTCTATCTCAAGCGCTTCTGTCATTGTGGCATTCAGACAGGGCGTACGAGACAAGAAGATGTTGGAGAAGCTGGCGATCAAAGAGATCACCAGCGTCACGGAACTCTTCAGCCTGGCAGACAAATGTGCCAGAGCTGCGGAGGGCTGTGAAATGCACTCCAAACCAGCCTCGGAGGATCACAAGAAATCCTCCAAAGAAGAAGCCGCTACCTCCGGGGGTGGCAAGAAGAAAAAGAAGACCAACGGCAAGAAGAAGCCGTCGGCCGGCACAACCAACGTTGCAGCTGCTGCAACTCCGGGTGGCCGGGAGCCACGCCCCGAGAAGCGACCTCGAACGTCTTCCGAAGACAGTGGCAAACCCAAAGTGTGGTGTCCCATTCACAAAACGGGCAGCCACGGTTTGGAAGATTGCCGGGAGGTCCAAAACCTTGCCAAGCGCTACAACAAGCGCCGGGAAGGGTCCCCTTTCTGACAGAGGGAAGGAAAACAGAAGGTCGACGAAGCTCCGGCTGAAGAGGAGTTAGGGTTTCAGGACCCCAAAAAGGTCCTGAAGGCCGTCTACACCTCCATCGACGATGACTCTGACGTCTCTGACAACGAGCGTCGGAAGACCATGAACACCATTTTTGGTGGATCATGGGACATCACCTCCCGTCGCGTCATCAAGACTATGCGGCGGGATATGGCCGCTGTAGCTCCTACAGCTAGACCGGAGCCACATCGAAAGTGGATGGACACATCCATCACTTTTGATGCTTTGGACTGTCCTCGAAGCATGGTCGGAGCTGGACAGTTACCTTTGATGGTATCTCTCACCATCAATAACATCCAGCTCCATCATGTTATGGTGGACGGAGGTTCGGGGCTGAACCTCATAAGCTTTGAAGCTTTTACCAAGCTTCAGCTCCGACCTTCGGATCTCCAGCCCTCTCGACCTTTCTCCGGAGTAGGTCCGGGGACAATTACCCCACTCGGAGCTATAACTCTCCCCGTTACCTTCGGGACACGGGAGAAGTATCGCACAGAGAAGTTGGTCTTCGACGTCGCTCAGATCAACTTACCATTCAACGCCATCTTGGGTAGACCTGCCCTATACAAATTTATGGCAGCTGCTCATTATGGATACCTGGTGTTGAGGATGCCAACACCAGTAGGCGTTCTTCGCATCCGCGGAGATCGCACCGCCGGAGTAACTGCTCTGGAGGAGCTCCATGCACTCACCACGGCGCAAGAGGAGGACTCCAGACAGGAGCAAGCTCCGAAACCCCCGAGCATTCGTCAACGAGGCTCAACCTCTGCACCCCGTGTGCAGCCAAGCGGCGACACCGACATTCCCGTCAAAGTCGTCCAAATTGGTTCCGATGCCGCTCAAACCACCCGTATATCGGGAGGGTTGAACGAAAAATAGGAACTCGCGCTCATCACTTTCCTCTGGGCTAATGTTGACGTGTTTGCCTGGCAACCGTCACAAATGCCTGGGATCCCAAGGGAAGTGATTGAGCACAATCTGAAGATTTACCCCGATGCTCGGCCTGTGCATCAGAAGCCTCGGAAGCAATCCGTAGAGCGGCAGAACTTCATCCGACAAGAAGTGAAGAAGTTGCTCGAAGCCAGATTCATCCGAGAAGTCTTCCATCCAAAATGGTTGGCGAACCCAGTCGTTGTGCCCAAGGCCGGCGGGAAGCTTCGGATGTGCATCGACTACACCACACTGAATAAGGCATGTCCAAAAGATCCATTCCCACTACCTAGAATAGATCAGATAGTGGATTCCACCTCTGGGTGTGAGTTACTGTGTTTCCTAGACGCATATTCTGGGTATCATCAAATCAGGATGTCTAGGGAGGATGAAGAGCATACTTCATTCATCACAGTAGATGGATTGTATTGTTACACAGCCATGCCATTTGGTCTCGAGAATGCAGCTTCAACTTTTGTACGAGCTATGTACAAAACTTTTGAAGAACTCATCAGATACATAGTGGAAGTGTACGTCGATGACATCGTGGTCAAGGTCAAGAACAAGGAGTCCCTCTTGGACACCTTGCAGGCTGTCTTCGACAAGCTGCGGGCCACCCGCACGAAGCTAAACCCAGACAAGTGTGTCTTCGGGGTTAACTCCGGAAAACTTCTTGGTTTCCTGGTAAGTCACCGGGGCATAGAGGCTAATCCAGCGAAGATAAAAGCCATTGAAGACATGCGGCCACCAACCCGCATCAAAGACGTCCAAAAGTTAACTGGGTGTCTAGCGGCCCTCAGCCGGTTCATATCAAGACTGGCGGAACGAGCACTTCCCTTCTTCAAGTTGTTGAGGAAGTCCGGACCATTCCAATGGTCCGAAGAAGCAGAGAAGGCATTCCAGGAGCTGAAACAGTTCCTCACCACCCTACCAATTCTGGTAGCTCCGAACCCTAGTGAGACTTTGTTGCTTTACATTTCAGCTACTGACGAATTCGTCAGTATGGTTCTGGTTGCGGAGAGACCGGAACTACCCCATACTCAGGAATCCAGACCCCTTTAGGAGGGTCCGGAGGTTCCTGAAACTGAGTCTGGGTCCCAGCTCCCAGACTCAAACCCACAAGAAGTCACTTCAGAAGACCCAAACCCCTCTGAGAGGGTCCAGGTCATTTCTGAAGAAGCTCCGGGTTCCTCCAGCCAGAACCCGGAGGTCCCCGAAGAGAATCTGGACTCCTCCGACAGGGTCCGGATCAATGAAGAGGAAACTCCGGACCCCTCCGGGAGGGTCCAGACCATTCAACGCCCGGTATACTTCATCAGTGAAGTATTACATGATGCCAAGACTCGATACCTAGAGGTGCATAAGCTGCTTTATGCAGTTCTTATTGCCTCCAGGAAGCTTCGACACTACTTCCAAGCTCACAAAGTCTCGGTGGTGACCTCCTATCCACTTCGAGCGATCTTGCATAATCCCAATTCAACTGGGAATATTGCAAAGTGGGCAGCGGAATTGGCTGAATTCGATCTTGAATTCATTCCGAGGCAAGCAATCAAGAGTCAAGCATTGGCAGATTTCGTGGCGGAATGGACTCCCTCTCCATCAAACGCTGGGGGCCCCAGTGAACAGAAGACGTAGCATCAAGCTCCAACCTTCACCGAGCCTCACTGGACCCTCTACTTCGATGGCTCCATGCAGAAGCAGGGGGTCGGAGCTGGAATCCTTCTCCTTGTACCGACTGGGGAGAAGGTGAAATACATGGTGCACCTTGACTTCAAGGCAACCAACAACATGGCGGAGTATGAAGCACTCATCTACGGACTAAAGGTGGAACTGTCATACGGTGTCAAGCAACTGCTGGTCAAAGGAGATTCACAGCTCATCATCAAGCAGGTGAAGGGTGAATGCTCCTGCAATAATCTCCAGTTAGCTGCTTACCTCCTTGAAGTCCAGAGGCTTCAGAAGGACTTTGAAGTCCTAGACCTCCACCATGTTCAGCGTGCCCACAACGCTGAAGCTGACGAACTCTCGACCAAAGCATCAACCGGAGCTCCGGCTCCTGACGGAATCTTTGTCCGGAGGTTGTCAAAACCCACAGTTCAGCCTGCCGAACTGAACGAAGGGGGCGAGATCAGCATCCCGAAGCTGACGGTCCCGATGGCCCTGTTACCATGGCAGCCATCAAGGGTCGTAGGTGCTGCCGGAAGCTCCGAGCAACCCAGCACGCAAGACTCAAATGCTCAAGTCAGTTCCGATGCATGGATCTCGGAGATCCGGAACTACTTGAAAGACAACATCCTTCCTGACGATGATGTATCCGCTGACCGGGTAGTTAGATTGGCTAAAAGATACACGCTGGTAGAAGGGGATCTCTACTAGCGCGGTGCCAACGGCATCCTAATGCGGTGCATCACAAGGGAAGAAGGCTGCAAATGAGATCCTAATGAAAGTTGTTGAGATGAAAGCAGGTATATGAAGAATAGATCGAATGGTGCACAAAAAGGTGAAAAATGAGGACTGAGAAAGGAAAAGCCCAAGTGAAAAATGGCAAAGTAGATGTTAACATATAGGATGTGTGTGAGATACACATCCCAATAGCTCATAACTTTGCATAGAGGGTAAGGCTAAAATCAACAATTAAGAAATTCACTGAAGCACTAGATATGTCCGTTCACGAGCGGACTAGTCCAACACACTTTCTGTTCTCACATGGACAAGTCCAGAACAGAACCGGACTAGTCCAATCAACTCACTGTTCCCACACGGACAAGTCAGGACATGTGTCGGACAAGTCCGTTCAACTTTCTGATGTTTTTCCAACACAACACATATCACCTTGCATCGAACAAGTCTGTCCAGTTGCGGACTAGTCCGATTGAGTTTCTAAAGCCATCACTAACTAGTCCAGTTAACTTTCTGTTCCAATGTGGACAAGTCCGGATCACCTCACACAAATTAGGGTTTCAGGTGTGCTAGACTATTCACGCAAGTTTTACACAGCACACCGGACTAGTCCGGTCCCCAGAGTGGACTAGTCCGGACGTCAGGATCCCTAACGATAACTTTTTTAGAAAGTCTATAAATAGGTGATCCATGACCCCACAACAAACAACTAAGAACCCTAGCACCTTCATACGTCCCAAGAGCATAGATCACTTCTCCCCACACATCTAAAGCCCTAAAAAGTTAAATCTATTGGGAATCAAGATTTGGGAAAGGGAGATCGTCTACTACGCATTGTTGAGCTCTTGGGGTTTGAATCTCTCATACACTGTCGCATCTATTGTACATCTTTTGAGTGGATTTGATTCATTTTCCTCGCTATAATTTTGTGGGAGCCCTCAGCGCGTGAGTTTGCCCCGTTGACTCGGTGATTACCTTGATAGTGGAACTCAAGTCGGCCTTTGTGGTGACTTGAAGAGGTAAAGGGTTGATTGAGACCCGGCTCTGTGTGGGCTCCTCAACGAAGATGCAGATCTCTTTGGCGCGATCAAACCTCAGTAAAAATCCTTGTCTCTTGTGTTCTAGTTTATTACTTTTGCAATCATCATCATCTAGGGCATAGGGTTGATCAATCTTGCAACTTGTATTAATTTTGTATTCCACGTGTGATTCACTCATTCTAATCACTTACTCAAGTTGTTAGGATAGTTTACTTATATTCCGTTGCCGAATCGTTCGAGGAAATTACATCAACTTTTAATCTTTTGTAGCCATAACTATTACATCGCACTAGTCCGTATCCTACACCAGACTAGTCCAACCCTCCTGTATTTGACGATTTTGGTTAAGTGTTGCAGGAAAAGTTTTCAAAGCCTATTGACCCCCCTCTAGGCCACATTCATTATGATACTAAAAATTTGAATCTATTACACCATCACATCAGTCCCATTTCAATTCTGGAAGTTCATCATCATGATCCATCTTTCATACTGTATAAATCATGTTTTACTCCTCAGCTGAGTACGTGTGAATAACTACTGAAAAGCTTGGGAGATTCTATCCAACCTTATATCTTCAACTTTTCAGATTTAGACTCCGACACCATAGGACCTTTTAAAACTTCTTAGGTACTAAATCTGTCCAAACCAGAATAAACACTAGATTTACTCCCATGTTCCTTTGACCATAGCTTTCAACTCGATTAGTATTGATCGATGTCTATGTAGATATTTGGGGGGAAGTTATGAAGGTTATTAGATTGGAAGTTAAAGTGGAAGGAGTGCAACCAAGTTGATCATGATGTTCGAACAACCGATATTGTCCAACGGGTTATGGTAATACCAAGCGACAAAATGGAATTGTGTCTTCAAGTCATCAAAGTTCGGATACAAGATTAGTTCAACATAAAGAAAGAATTAAGCTTCCATAGTATGTTCTCGACAATTATTGCTAACGCTCTTCTCAAGTATTAATGAACTTGGTCAAGTCTAAAAGGTGGCCTTGTTAGCACCACTTCATGACCAAGTTATCCGCAACTTACCAAGTCGAGATATTCCTTAATCGAATTGAATTGTTTTACTCATTCTTGCTCACAAACTAAAATATTATGCACCATACATATTGTGAATCGTTGAAAATTGCACGACCAATCATGTGCAAAACCTTGTATGCACCATACATATGCATCATTATGCACCATACATATGCTCCATGTGCACCATATCATGTGCATATGCATTGCACCATACTACATGTGATGCATCATGAAGCACCATTCCTCATGAAATAAGAAAGATATGATGCATGATTAATACTAAAAATCTGAGCAAGATTGTGTACCTCTATTCAAACTATTAAGTGGTGTCTAATGACCTTGATCTTCTCACAACCCTCGTATGTCATAATCCTATGCTTAAATTTTTTCATTGAGTAATACCAAGGAAACCGATTACTTAATATCCTTTGTTATTAAGCAAAATCTTGAACATTCATCCTTGACTTGTTTAGGTTCAAGTACCTTAATTGTTGAAACTATACCATCCTTCATCATGAGATCATTGTTAACTGATCGATCTTGTGAAAACTCTGATTCTCCATATTCGCGAGGGTACAATTTAATTGTCAACCTCACGAAGCTCCTTGAACTTGATTTAAAATTCTTGATTTGATATATGGTGACTTTGACACGTCAAAACCCTTTTAGTTACCATATATTGGGTGTTTTCGCACATTAAAGACATAAGAGGAATTGAATATTAAATTCTCTTATGACGGTGCAAAGAGTTCAATTCTTCTCCACTTGTTGAGATACTGATTCCTTACGAGTTTAATGACCCATGGCTATTCTCGGGAAATAACCTTGATTCATATTGAGGAAAAACTACATTAAAGTTATACGGATTTGTGCGAAACAAAGTAAGGCAACAAGAACAGTTGCATGGTTAGTTCAAGGATATCAAGGTGATCAAAAGAAGCAAAAAGCGATGGTTAAATTCTTCAAGTCAAGATTAGGACAGTAAAGTACCTTCTTTCAATGTTAGAGAAAACATTGCAAGATACTAAGAGAAGTTCAAGCACTCCATCAAGATTACCAATATAGAGACTTTAATAAATATGTAGGATCGAAGAGCATGTGAAAATCTACCAGAGGGGGTGAATGGTAGATTTAAACCTTTTTAGCGAAAGCAACGAAAACCCCTCGGCAGAAAACTGATATCTTAAAGAAATAATGTGTGCGACGAATCTAAATGTGATCAACCGTGAAAAAACAAGTATATATTATAAATAATCAAATCACAAAAATGTCACAACAGGAATCATGAAAAAATTGTCGAGAAAAACTCAAGTTATGACCGAAAGATCGAACAAGAGTCAATCTGTTATACCCGAGTAAAAAACCAGATCCACAATACTGCAAAGGAACTCGTGTAGATCAGAAACCACAAATCCAATGATCGTGAAATTTTCACAGATGATATATAATCAAGTTTTGAAGACAGCAAAAAGAAATCACATCAATTGGATCTTTAAAACTCGAGTTATGATAAAACACCAACACAACATAGTGTTGTGTAGAAACTCGATGAGAAAAACTCGTTTGAAACAAGTCAGACGAACAAGGCACAAAAGCTCCTTTAAACTATGAATTTTATTGATCAAAATAAAAGGGGAACAGCCCAAAGTCGTCTATCCATGAGCTTTAGCCTTCCTTGTGTTTATAACCAGCCCTAAGGCCAATCCAATCCAATCTAGGACTCTAATTATACTCATTTCGACAAAAACTTTCCATAACTGCTCAAGACTCTTCCATACGCAGATAAAAGCAATCTTAAGACTTCCAAACACCTTGGGAACTTCCTCCTAAATATTCCTAAAACTACTCAAATTCATGACCCACATGAAATCTAACTATAACAAACTCGAAACTTTCCATAAACGAACCATAACCACCTCAGCCGCAACCTGAGGCATAAACCAGCCAGTTGGACCTTTCCGACCAATTCTTTATGTACACTTCTCTTCATCCCGCCTTGGAACCATATTTTCTCATTCATGCACACCTTTCTCACGTGCAAAAACCTTTTAATGACGTCCATGATACCTTCATATGCATTGTTCTTGACCCAAACATGTTGCGTGACCTCCCGGTCAACTCAAACACAATTCCTCCTGAACTTGGTTGTTGAACCTCATCTTCTCCCTAAGACTAGATCCATGGATCCCGTCACCAGCCATGTCTTGACCTCAAGCAAAACCTGCACATGAACAAACAACCAATTCTTCCAAGCACAAGTTCTCAACTTGACTCTCGTTTGTTCGATAACCACAACACCTTTTGTGAGCCTCCACTTAAGCATGTTGCAAACATAGCAAGATAATGTCCACCATGATGAGCCAAAACACATCAAAAACTTAGTCCAAAAGAATAAGCAAATCTTTCCATAAGTCTAAAGCAAGTTTGAAACATTGCAAATGAAAAAACATAGCAGCCACAGGATTATTTCAGCATAGAAAGTCCGGGCAGTCCAAAACAGCAGCTATGCATTATAGAAGAAAAGTTTAGACATTCTGAAATGCAAAACCCGTGCAATGTTTCCTTTTTCAACATTATCATGGGCAAAATGATACCTAATATCAATGTTCTTTGTTCTTGAATGTTGCACGGGGATTTTAGCAATGCAAATGGCACTAGTGTTACCATAAAATAGTGGAACACTATTTAGATCAACCCCATAGTCCTTAAGCGTTTGAACAATCCAAAGAATTTTTGAGCAAGCGCTTGCAGCAGCTACATATTCAGATTCAGCCGTAGATTGTGCAACTGAGTTTTGTTTTCTAGAGGACCAAACAACAAGTGAATTATCAAGAAAATGACAAGCACCTGAAATATTTTTCCTATCAATCTTACAACCCCCAAAATCAGCATCCAAAAAAGCTTTCAAAATAACGGTTGCAGAAGAAGGAAGAAAAATGTTAAATCCTTAAGTTCCATGTAAGTACCTGAGAATCCTTTTAACGGCTTGACGATGTGAAGCACGTGAGGAAGCTTGAAATCATGCACAAAGACATACGCTGAATTGTATATCCGGTCTTGATGTCGTGAGGTACAAAAGTGACCCGATCATGCTTCAATATCATTTTTGATCCACGGGTTCACCATCTTCATCAAGTTCAAGTGTCATTTCTGTTCCCATTGGTGTCCGAAGAGGCTTGCTTTTGTCCATGTTGAAGCGCTTAAGAAGGTCTTTCGTATACTTTGTTTGATGCACAAAAGTACCCTCCTTGGTTTACTTGATTTGCAACCCCAAAAAGTACGTGAGTTCTCCCATCATACTCATCTAAAATTCTAAACTCATCATAGCTGAAAACTTGGAAACAAGATCATGAGAAGCACAAACAAAGATAATATCATCCACATACAATTGAATGAATAATGAGTCATTGCCATGCTTAAGTACAAAAAGAGTTTTATCAACCTTGCCCATGGTAAACCCCTTTTCAAGTAAGAATGTATTTAACCTATCATACCATGCTCTAGGGGCTTGTTTGAGACCGTACAAGGCTTTGGACAGTTTGAAAACATGATTAGGAAAATTTGGATTTACAAAACCCGGTGGTTACTTGACATAAACCTCCTCATCTATGTAGTCATTAAGAAAAGCACTTTTAACATCTATTTGATATAACTTGAAACCTTTAGATGCAAAAAAAAAAAACTAACAAAATTCTTATGGCTTCTAATCTAGCAACAGGAGCGAAAGTTTCATCAAAATTTAGACCTTCAACTTGTGTGAAACCTTGAGCAACCAACCTAGCCTTATTCCTAACCACAACCCCATCCTCACTTTGTTTATTTTTAATCACCCATATACTTCCAATTAAAGTTTGACCTTGAGGTCGAGGTACAAGTTTCCAAACATTATTTTTTTCAAAATTTTCTAACTCTTCTTGCATGGCAATAATCCAAGATTCATTAGCGAGTGCGTGTGATATATCTTTGGGTTCATAAGAAGCAACAAAAGCAGAATGAGCATGAAAGTTTGGATCGCAAAACATGGACCATGTGACTCATTCGTGCAACCTTCCAATGATTTGTTGTGGAGGATAACTTTTAAGAACATGAAGGGGAGTAGACACTTCACAAGCTCCTTCTTTTTCATGTTCATCACAGATTTAAGAACATATGGCTTGAGGACAATTTGTACCAGCTGCAGTAGTCAATGGTGTTGGTTGTGGTGCAAAATCAGCAGTGTGATCAACGTCATTTGCATCTGAATTTTCGGGCAGCAGGACCACTTCTTCGTCTTCTTCGATGAAAGTACTCTCCCCCTACGGATAAGGATCTGGACCTGCAATATTAAAGCTAGTACATGCGCTATGTTCATCAGAAGAAACCTCACAAGTCTCCATAATTTTGTTAGTATCAAGTAAAAGCACAGAGTAGCCTCTAGTATGAGATGGATAACCAAGACACATGCCATTAACAGATCTTGGTCCAAATTTATCAAGATTACCATGTTTATTAACAAAGCATTTACAACCAAAGACCCGAAAGTGTGTGACACTAGGTCTATGTCCAAACTGAAGTTCGTATGGTGTTTTTCCTAGTTTAGCACGCAAGAAAACACTATTTGAAACATAAAAAGCAGTGGCAATTGCATCAGCCCAAAATTTCCTAGGAGTTTGATATTTATCAAGCATAGCCCTAGCCATCTCAAATAAGGGTTTGTTCTTTCTCTCTACGACTGTTGAGGTACATAGGGTGAAGAAAATTGATAATATATTCCACTTTCAGCACAAAAGTGGTCAAACGATTGATTTTTAAATTCGGTTCCATTATCACTTCTAATTGCTTTTAAAGATCATAGGTGATCAATTGATAATCTAAGAAATAAAGTTCTAAAGTGACTAAAAGCTTCATTCTTAGATGCCATAAAGTAGACCCAAGAGTATCTAAAATAATAATCAATAATCACAAGAACATACCATTTAACTCCAAAGATTGAACATGTGGAGGACCTACAGTGTCAAGGTGCAAAGTTGTCCCGGTTCAGTTGTCATGGTCATTGTGAGAGGAGCATGTGAACCTGCAACCATCTTAGCATGTCTACGAGAAGAGCACACAATTTCTTTGTCCCCTTTAAGCTTATGCATCCCACGTATGCGATCAAGAGCACTAACAAGCATGAGATGACCAAAGCCTACGTGACTAAGTCTATGATGCCAAAAATATAAATCTTTTGAATTTAGCAACTAGACACCTACGCTTAGAGGATGACATATCAAAATCATCTTTAAAAACTCTTCCAAACCGAGACATGATAAAAATAAGCTCACCATTTTAATCCACAACCTTGCAGCAATTTTTAGTAAAAAAATTTCCAGATTTTCATCAAGCCATTGTGAAACATAAAGCAAGTTGTATTTCAAATTTTGAAAAAGTGCCACATCTTTCAAAGTGTAGTGATTATTAACTCTAACCGAACACTTAGCAACTATAGGAGTTGAAGAATTATCGGCAAAAGTAATAATCTCTACATGCGACACAAAAGAGAGGGAGGAGAATCAATCTTTGTTACCGGTCATGTGGCGTGAGCAACCTGAATCCACAATCCAAATGTTCCCCTTTCTCAAGTGTGTAACCTACATAGAAGCACAATACGTCGATGACTCAATACTGGGGTTAGTCAAAAGGCATTTAGGAATCCAGTACTGAGTCACACGGCGTCCAACAGGAATAACACACAAAAGATGAGACAAAACAGCTGGTTTATGAGCCAAAGATTGATGATTTTTGTATCCAATACTAACCTACGAGGTGTTACATGTGTAGCATTAAAAACAACATATTTGGGAGCAAACTTTGCATGTTTTTGACTCATAACAGCAGGTTGCATGTTTCTGACATTCGGTTTAGCATGTGCAGCAAATGTTGCATGAGAGTTATGAGATCTATGTTGCATTGTTTCTTTTTTCTATTGTTTAGCTAGTCTATAACAAAAATATATGTCATGATCATCTCTACCACAATAGGTACAATGAAGTTTAACTTTGTGTTCATGTCTAGATGAGCAAGCAACATGTTTATTAGAAACTTAATGAGACATCACCCTTGCAAATTTGAAAACCACTTCTTTATGGTTAGGAACTATTTTAATCAAACCACTTCCTAATGACTTTACAATTTTAGGTGGATGTGCCTTAGCATGAGAATTAGAATCAAAACCTAAAACAGTTTTATCATTGCAAGACTTGGAAGAATTTAGCAGTAAGTTTAGGTTCTTAATCCCATTACAAAACCGCTCTAGTGTCCTATTCATGTTATCAAGTTTCTTAGACAAGTCTGGGAAATTTTCACATGAAGATTTTCCTTTTTGTTTGCAATTAGAACAATATTTAACTTCATGAGTACGTAAAGCATTGTTCAATATCAAAATCTCATTCGTAGCATTGTGTAGTTTCTTATCAAGATCATCACAAGTAGAACAATGCAAATCAATTGTAGAACAACAAGCGTATTTTAAGTTCTTCTCAAGTGTACAAGCTTTTTGTTTTTTCAATTTCAAGTTCAAGTTTATCAAGTGTGGAGGTGTGCGCACTTCTTAAAGAAGACAATTGTTCATATATTAATTCACATGAGGAACAAGAATCATCACTAGGAATCAAGGATTTTAGACAATTAATTTCATATTCTAGTGATTCAATTTTAACAGCATTATCTGTAAGTTTTTAGTCCTTTTTTCTTAACTATAACAGTGGCACAAGAAATAGCATCATACATTTCTTCACAAGTGGGACATACATCTTCATCGTTGCTGTTGTGTTCTGCCTCCCCCATACTTGATCTTGAGTTGCCCGCCATGAAGCACATATTTGTCAAATTCTCTTCATCTTTGTCACTTCCGATGTCCACATCGCTCGATCCAAGTTCTTAAAGTGCGGAGATAAAACGGTTTACCAATTGGCGACCTGTGAAACCCTTCTTCTTCTTTTTCTTATCATTTGCAGAAGATTGCTTCGTCCTTATTTGCTTTTCATCACGGGGAGTAGGACCTGAAAGGTTAGGGAAATTTGTACAAAAATGTCATGTCTTACCACATTCGAATCATCGTTGAGAACTGGCACTTCCTCTTCTCAAGTTCTCACATTTTGCAATGCTTTTGAGAATTGAGTAGAAATAAGTGCTAGCTCCTCCTCTGGAAACTCTTCAATCTGTTCAAGGGTTAGAGAAGATAACAAAGAAAGTGTACCACATGATGAAGATTGACTAGAGCTAGGCATGTCTCGTTATGAAACAAATGCAAGAGACTTGTTGGGGTTCTTACGTGATATTATATCAATTTCATTAGTTTTTAACTTGGAATATAGCACATCTAATGTAAGTGTACTCATGAAAGTGGATTCACAAATAGATGTCACTTTCATCTCCCAAGGTGACATGTATAATGCACTTAGTAATTTCCTAGCATTTTCAGCATCTGAAAAACTAACATTGACACTACGCAAGTTGCTGAGAGTTTTGTTAAAGTGAGCAAAGAGGTCATTGATTGACTCATCAGATTGCATCTCGAAGCGCATGTATTCTTTCTTGAACATGTCTTGTCTTACCTCTTTGAACATGTCTTGTCTTACCTCTTTGTAACTTAATCGTTTGGTGGCACATCATAAGACTTGTACACATTTTCCCATATTGCAAATCCTTGCGCCTGGATGAAAGCCTCCATACGTGCCTTCCAAACTTGAAATTCAATGCCACTAAACACACAAGGTTTTGCGGAGTGTTTCCCCATGATGATTACTCAAAACACATGCAAATCACAAAGATTAGAGCATCGTGGTTCTGATACCAATTGTAGGATCTAAGAGCACGTGAAAAGCTACCGGAGGGCAGTCAATGGTAGATTTAAACTTTTTCAGCAGAAGCAACGAAAACCCCTCGGCCGAAAATCGATCTATTAAGAAAAAAAATGTGTGCACCTAATCTAAACGTGATGAATCATGAAAAAACTGTATAGATTATAAACAATCAAATCACGAAGATGTCAGAATAAGAATCATGAAAAACTGTCGAGAAAAACTCAAGTTATGACCGAAAGATCGAACAAGGATCAATTTGTTCTATCCGAGTAAAAAATAGATCTGCAACACTGCAAAGAAACTAGTGTATATAAGAAACCACAAATCTAATGATCGTGAAATTTTCACAGATGATAAATAACCAATTTTTTACGACAACCCAAAAGGAATCACATCAATTAGGTCTGTAAAACTCGAGTTATGATAAAAACACCAACGTAACGTAGTACTGTGCAGAAACTCGACGAGAAAAACTAGTGTGTAACAAGTCAGGCGAACAAGGCACAAAAGCTCCTTTAAACTACAAATTTTATTAATCAAAATACAAGAGGAACAGCCCAAAGTCGTCTCTCCACGAGCTCTGGCCTCCCTTGCTTTTATAACCAGCTCTAAGGCCAACCCAATCTAATCTAGGACTCTAATCCTACTTAGTTTCAACTGAAACTTTCTATAACTTCTCAAGACTCTTTCCATACACAAATAGAAGCAATTTTAAGACTTCCAAACACCTTAGGAACGTCCTAAACATTTCTAAAACCACTCAAATTTGTGACCCACATAAAATCTAACCAAAACAAACTTGAAACTTTCCATAAACGAACCATAACCACCTCAGCCGCAACCTGAGGCATAAACCAGTCGGTTGGACCTTTTCGATTAGTTTTTTACATCCAATTCTCTTCATCACGCCTTGGAACCATGTTGCCATGTCCATGCACACCTTGATCATGTGCAAACTCCTTCCAATAACGTCCATGATACCTTCATATGCATTGTTCTTGACCCAAACATATTGCGTGACCTCCCGATCGACTCAACCACAATTCCTCCCGAAGTTGGTTGTTGAACCTCATCTTCTCCCTAAGACTAGTTCAATGGATGCTGTAACCAGCCATGTCTTGACCTCAAGCAACACCTGCACATGAACAAACAACCAATTCTTCTGAGCACAAGTCCTCGACTTGACTCTCATTAGTTCGAAAACCACAACACCTTACGTGAGCACCTCACATAAACATGTTGCAAACATACAAGATAATGTCCACCATGATCATCCAAAACACATCAAAAACTTAGTCCAAAAGTACCCTCCTTGGTTTGCTTGATTTGCAACCCCAAAAAGTATGTGAGTTCTCCCATCATACTCATCTCAAATTCTAAACTCATTATAGCTGAAAACTTGGACACAAGATCATGAGAAGCACAACCAAAGATAATATCATCCACATACACTTGAATGAATAATGATTCATTGCCATGCTTAAGTACAAAAAGAGTTTTATCAACCTTGCCCATGGTAAACCCCTTTTCAAGTAAGAATGTCTTTAACCTATCATACCATGCTCTAGGGGCTTGTTTGAGACCGTACAAGGTTTTGGACAGTTTGAAAACATGATTAGGAAAATTTGGATTTACAAAACCCGGTGGTTACTTGGCATAAACCTCCTCATCTATGTAGTCATTAAGAAAAGCACTTTTAACATCTATTTGATATAACTTGAAACCTTTATATGCAAAAAAAACTAACAAAATTCTTATGGCTTCTAATCTAGCAACAGGAGCGAAAGTTTCATCAAAATTTAGACCTTCAACTTGTGTGAAACCTTGAGCAACCAACCTAGCCTTATTCCTAACCACAACCCATCCTCACTTTGTTTATTTTTAATCACCCTTATACTTCCAATTAAAGTTTGACCTTGAGGTCGAGGTACAAGTTTTCAAACATTATTTCTTTCAAAATTTTCTAACTCTTCTTGCATGGCAATAATCCAAGATTCATTAGTGAGTGCGTGTGATATATATTTGGGTTCAAAATAAGCAACAAAAGCAGAATGAGCATGAAAGTTTGGATCGCAGAACATGGATCGTGTGACTCGTTCGTGCAAGCTTCCAATGATTTGTTGTGGAGGATGACTTTTAAGAACATGAAGGGCAGTAGACACTTCACAAGCTCCTTCTTTTTCATGTTCATCATAGATTTAAGAACTTATGGCTTGAGGACAATCTGTACCAGCTACAGTAGTCAATGGTGTTGGTTATGGTGCAAAATCAGCAGTGTGATCAACATCATTTGCATCTAAATTTTTGGGCAGCAGCACCACTTCTTCGTCTTCTTCGATGAAAATACTCTTCCCCTACGGATAAGGATATGCACCTACAATATTAAAGCTAGTACCTGGGCTATGTCCATCAGAAGAAATCTCACAAGTCTCCATAATTTTGTTAGCGTCAAGTAAAAGCACATAGTAGCCTCTAGTATGAGATGGATAACCAAGACACATGTCATTAACAGATCTTGGTCCAAATTTATCAAGATTACCATGTTTCTTGACAAAGCATTTACAACCAAAGACCCGAAAGTGTGTGACACTAGGTCTATGTCCAAACTGAAGTTCGTATGGTGTTTTTCCTAGTTTAGCACGCAAGAAAACACGATTTGAAACATAAAAAGCAGTGGCAATTGCATCAGCCCAAAATTTCCTAGGAGTTTGATATTTATCAAGCATAGCCCTAGACATCTCAACTAAGATTCTATTCTTTCTCTCTACGACTGTTGAGGTACACAGGGTGAAGAAAACTGATAATATATTCCACTTTCAGCACAAAAGTGATCAAACAATTGGTTTTTAAATTCAGTTCCGTTATCACTTCTAATTGCTTTTAAAGATCCTGGGTGATCAATTGATAATCGAAGAAATAAAGTTCTAAAGTGACTATAAGCTTCATTCTTAGATGCCATAAAGTAGACCCAAGAGTATCTAGAATAATCATCAATAATTACAAGAATATACCATTTAACTCCAAAGATTGAACATGTGGAGGACCTACGCTGTCAAGGTGCAAAAGTTGTCCCGGTTCAGTTGTCATGGTCATTGTGAGAGGAGCATATGAACCTGAAACCATCTTAGCATGTCTACAAGAAGAGCACACAATTTCTTTGTCCCCTTTAAGCTTATGTATCCCACGTATGCGATCAAGAGCACTAACACGCGTGAGATGATCAAAGCCTACGTGACCAAGTCTATGATGCTAAAAATATAAGTCTTTTGAATCATTAGCAACTAGACACCTATGCTTAGAGGATGACATATCAAAATCATCTTTAAAAACTCTTTCAAACCGGGACATGATAAAAATAAGCTCACCATTTGAATCCACAACCTTGCAGCAATTTTTAGTAAAAAAAATTCTAGATTTTCATCTAGCCATTGTGAAACGGAAAGCAAGTTGTATTTCAATTTTTTTAAAAGTGCCACATATTTCAAAGTGTAGTGATTATTAACTCTAACCTAACACTTAGCAATTATAGGAGTTGAAGAATTATTGGCAAAAGTAATATTCTCTACATGCGACACAAAAGAGAGAGAGGAGAATCAATCTTGGTTACCGGTCATGTGGCGTGAGCAACCTGAATCCACAATCCAAATGTTCCTCTTTCTCAAGTGTGTAACCTACATAGAAGCACAATACGGCGATGACTCAATACTGGAGTTAGTCAAAAGGCATTTAGGAATCCAGTACTGAGTCACACGGCGTCCAGCAGGAATAACACACGATACATGAGACAAAACAGCAGGTTTATGAGCCAAAGATTGATGATTTTTGTATCCAATACTAACCTACGAGGTATTACATGTGTAGCACTAAAAACAACAGATTTGAGAGTAAACTTTGCATGTTTTTGACTCATAACAACAGGTTGCATGTTCCTGACATTCAGTTTAGCATGTGCAGCAAATGTTGCATGAGAGTTATGAGATCTATCTTGCATTGTTTCTTTTTTCTGTTGTTTAGCTAGTCTATAACAAAAATCTATGTCATCATCATCTCTACCACAGTAGGTACAATGAAATTTAACTTTCTGTTCATGTCTAGATGAGCAAGCAACATGTTTATTAGAAACTGAATGAGACAGCACCCTTGCAGATTTGAAAACCACTTCTTTATGTTTAGGAAATATTTGAATCAAACCACTTCCTAATGACTTTACAATTTTAGGTGGATGTGCTTAGCATGAGCATTAGAATCAAAACCTAAACCAGTTTTATCATTGCAAGACTAGAAGAATTTAGCAGCAAGTTTATGTTCTTATTCCCATTACAAAACCGCTCTAGTGTCCTATTCATGTTATCAAGTTTCTTAGACAAGTCTAGGCAATTTTCACATGAAGTTTTTCCTTTTTGTTTGCGATTAGAACAACATTTAACTTCATGAGTACATAAAGCATTGTTCAATATCAAAATCTCATTCGTAGCATCGTGTAGTTTTTTATTAAGATCACCACAAGTAGAACAATGCAAATCAATTGTAGAACAACAAGCGTCTTTTAAGTTCTTCTCAAGTGTACAAGCTTTTTGTTTTTTTCAATTTCAAGTTCAAGTTTATCAAGTGTGGAGGTGTGCACACTTCTTAAAGAAGACAATTGTTCATATAATTCACATGAGGAACAAGAATCATCACAAGGAATCAAGGATTTTAGATGATTAATTTCATATTCTAGTGATTCAATTTTAACAGCATTATCCCTAAGTTTTTAGTCCGTTTTTCTTAAGTATAACAGTGGCACAAGAAATAGCATCACACATTTCTTCGCAAGTGGGACATACCTCTTCATCGTCGCTGTTGTGTTCTCCCTCCCCCATACTTGATCTTGAGTTGCCCGCCATGAAGCACATATATGCCAAATTCTCTTCATCATTGTCACTTCCGATGTCCACATCGCTCGAGCCAAGTTCTTAAAGTGCGGAGACAAAACTGTTTACCAATTGGCGACCCGTGAAACCCTTCTTCTTCTTTTTCTTATCATTTGCAAAGGATTGCTTCGTCCTTATTTGCTTTTCATCACGGGAAGTAGGACCTGAAAGGTTAAGGCAATTTGTACAAAAATGCCATGTATTACCACATTTGAATCATCGTTGAGAACTGACACTTCCTCTTCTTCAAGTTCTCACAGTTTGCAATGCTTTTGAGAATTGAGTAGAAATAAGTGCTAGCTCCTCCTCTGGAAACTCTTCAACCTCTTCAAGGGTTATAGAATATAACAAAGAAAGTGTACCACATGATGAAGATTGACTAGAGCTAGGCATGTCTCATTGTGAAACAAATGCAAGAGACTTGTTGGGGTTCTTACGTGATATTATATCAATTTCATGAGTTTTTAACTTGGAATATAGCACATCTAATGTAAGTGTACTCATGACAGTGGATTCACAAATAGATGTAACTTTCATCTCCCAAATTGACATGTCTAATACACTTAGTAATTGCCTAGCATTTTCAGCATCTGAAAAACTAACGTTGACACTACGCAAGTTGCTGAGAGTTTTGTTAAAGTGAGCAAAGAGGTCATCGATTGACTCATCAGATTGCATCTCGAAGCGCATGTATTCTTTCTTGAACATGTATTGTATTACCTCTTTGATAGTGTTAGATCCTTCATGATAATCACATGGAGCTTTCCAAACATCGTACGATGATCGGAGGTGTACAACACGATCGAAGTCGCTTTGAGTCAATCCTTGTATGATCAAGTTGCGATCCTTGTTATTGTTGTCGACATCTCTCATGTTCACAGTCGTAAACTTGATCGTTTGGTGGCACATCATAAGACTTGTACACCTTTTCCCATATTGCAAATCCTTGCGCCTGGATGAAAGCCTCCATACGTGCCTTCCAAACTTGAAATTCAATGCCACTAAACACACAAGGTTTCGCGGAGTATTTCTCCATGATGATTACTCAAAACACATGCAAATCACAAAGATTAGAGCATCGTGTTTCTGATACCAATTTTGGGATATAAGAGCACGTGAAAACCTACCAGAGGGGAGTGAATGGTAGATTTAAACTTTTTCAGCGAAAGCAACAAAAACCCATCGGCAGAAAATCGATCTATTAAGAAACAAAATGTGTGCACCTAATATAAACGTGATCAATCGTGGAAAAACTGTATAGATTATAAAGAATCAAATCACGAAGATTTCACAATAAGAATCATGAAAAACTATCGAGAAAAACTCAAGTTATGACCGAAAGATCGAACAAGGATCAATCTGTTCTACCCGAGTAAAAAACTAGATCTGCAACACTGCAAAAAACTAGTGTATATCAGAAACCACAAATCTAATGATCGTGAAATTTTCATAGATGATAGATAACCAATTTTTGAAGACAACCCAAAAGGAATCACGTCAATTAGATCTGTAAAACTCGAGTTAGGATAAAAACACCAACGTAACATAGTACTGTGCAGAAACTCGACGTGAAAAACTAGTCTATAACAAGTTGGGAGAACAAGGATCAAAATCTCCTTTAAACTACAAATCTTATTGATCAAAATACAAGAGGAAGAGCCCAAAGTCGTCTCTCCATGGGCTCTGGCCTCCCTTGCTTTTATAACCAGCCCTAAGGCCAACCCAATCCAATCTAGGACTCTAATCCTAGTTAGTTTCAACTGAAACTTTCCATAACTTCTCAAGACTCTTCCATACACAAATAGAAGTAATTTTAAGACTTTCAAACACCTTAGGAACGTCCTAAACATTTCTAAAACCACTCAAATTTGTGACCCACATAAAATCTAACCAAAACAAACTCGAAACTTTCCATAAACGAACCATAACCACCTCAGCCGCAACCTGAGGCATAAACCAGCCGGTTGGACCTTTTTGACCAGTTATTTACGTCCAATTCTCTTCATCACGTCTTGGAACCATGTTGCCATGTCCATGCACACCTTGATCATGTGCAAACACCTTCCAATAACTTCCATGATACCTTCATATGCATTGTTCTTGACCCAAATATGTTGTGTGACCTTCTGATCAACTCAACCACAATTCCTCCCAAACTTGTTGTTGAACCTCATCTTCTCCTTAAGACTAGTTCAATGGATCCTGTAACCAGCCATGTCTTGACCTCAAGCAACACCTGCACATGAACAAACAATCAATTCTTCTGAGCACAAGTCCTCGACTTAACTCTCGTTAGTTCGAAAACCACAACACCTTACGTGAGCACATCATATAAACATGTTGCAAACATGCAAGATAATTTCCACCATTATCATCCAAAACACATCAAAAACTTAGTCCAAAAGTACTAAGGAAATCTTCTTATCAGTGTAAAGCAAGTTTAAACATTGCAAATGAAAAAAACATAGCAGTCACACGGTTATTCGGACAGTCCAAATTAGTCGCTTTGCATTATACAAGAAAAGTTCAGACATTCTAAAACACAAAACACGTGCAGCTCATGTGCAACAAAAGTTTGAACAGTGCAAAGTGTGTTTCTCAAGTATATTTAAAACTTTGCGTGTAAAACTTCACGTTTAACATAATTGCCAATGTATTCAGCAAATAGGTCTCACACAACAGAAATCAAATACAAAGACGACAAGGTGTACTCAAGTAATGACATCTTCGAAGACGCTACATGGAGGCAAGAAGATTATTACGAATCCTTTCCTGCAACGTTGTATCATGTTCTACGGATTAATGTCCATCTTTTACCAATCGTTCCCTGATCGTTGTTTCTCTCATTTGAATCTTGGGACGAGATTTCTTTAAGGTGGAAGGGTTGTAAAAGCCCACTTTTGAAAAGAACAAAAATGCAAAAATGTGAACTTATTTTTTTTAAGTTAAATATAAATTCAACTCACTTGAGCTAGGTTATGACTCCTAAAACACTTAAGTGTAACCTTGATCTAAAGAATCACTTTGAGAAGGAAGAGATGGAAAAGAACATGGAGCTCAATTAGGAAAGTGAAAATAAACTCTAAATGGGAGTTTCAAATCCAAATCCAAATCTCCCGTTCAAATTTGTCAAACTCAAGGATTGAGATCACCAATGTCATTTTTATGATCCAAATATCCTTTCTGCCAATTTTGACAAGTTTTTGACCTCATTTGTCTTTTATTTAAATCATTCCATTCACTACAAGAATCGAGCAATAGGGCATCGCGGGTAATTATAAATGTCGGGGCCGTCGACTATAAATAAAGTAATGCGGTCAGTTTATTGAGTCCTACGTATATATATTGAAGCCGTCGGGTGGACGCAGAAAACCGACGTACACAAATTAAAAGTGTCGGACGGACGTACTAAACTGACGTCTATCTTAAAACTGTCGGCCTTAGAAAAAAGTACCAACACATATATCTGTAACCGTAGGCTACCCCGATGTCTCTAATCTATCGCACCCTACCCCCAAAAATTGAAAGCGCGCTAGACTCCCGAAAATTGAAAGCGCACTGCGCACCCACCCGAAAATCGAAAGCGTGCGCTCCTCGCCTCTCCCAAAAGTCGCACCCGCCTCCCAGAAAATTAATAGGCCAAAGTCTACATACCCCCCTTAATTATAGCCTAGATACTACTTTACCCCACCAACTATTAAACTGGGTATTTAGCATCTTATTGTATCTAAAACCATCTAATTAACTCCCTAAAATGGTTTTGAGGAATGGTTTTGCCACCTCAATCGCTGACATGGCATATGCTCTACATGTGCTTTACTTTAGGACCTGCATGTCATGTTGATTGAGAAGTTGCTCTGACTTTTCTCTCGCGATAGACTGAAAGCGATGGCAGGTGGCGGGCCGCACCTCTAGATGATGACCTACTCCGTACCTCCACCTCTTCATCACTCGAGGCACTCGACGCCAAGCTCAGGTCGCTCGATCTCAAGTAATGGCGCCTGTCCACCGCCAAGCTCTACCTGCACGTCGGCGGGGCCTCGTCCTCTGCACGTTGGGTACCGGTCGAGCGTCGCGCGACATACGCCTTCATTGACAAGGCTGGTGTGAGAGACTCCTCCTCCTCCCCCCGATGGTTCCTGACGTCGGTCCGGATTAGCGAGTCTCTGCCCTCGTGGGGCCGGAGCTCCAACTGAAGACGAACCCCGCGTGGGATGAGGCTACGGACGAGGGTCGGAAGCAGGTGTTTGGCGCCGACTTCGCTGCGTGGGCGCGCCCCGGCGAGGCTGTCGACGGTCGACGGCCTCGCCGGGGCGCGTCGACAACATCTGGGCGGACGCCGAGGACAACCTCACCCCTCCCGTCACCGCTCCCGTGAGGGACCTGATGGAGGTGTTTGAGGAGGAGGCCAGCGACAGCAGCAACATTCAGTGCTTCGTGCTCAGAGCGCTCGACAATAGCTTCCTGGTAGGCGGCGCGGGAATCGCGGGAATACAGGTGGTCAACAACGCCGAAGGAGGCCCTGCTTATGAGTGGAGAGACATTTTCTTGCATTTCAAGTTGTGCAACCAGATGTTTCATTGCATCGTAACCATGCTGCTAACTGAAGTTTTCCTCTGTGTCTTGGAGTGGACGGAGCCATGGATGAAAGAAAAAAGGCATTTGGCTACCTGGCTCCGCCTGGAACTCAGCAAAACGCCAAACGGTGGCAATACGGAAGAAAAAAAAAGGTGATCGGTACAGTACCGCCCCTCTGTTTGTCAAATCAATCATGCTGACATACTGGCTCCACAGCAAAGCACATATATGCCTTGTCAGCAGCTGAAGTGGCAAAACCACCTTGTAAAACCACTTTAGGAAGCTAATTAGATTGTTTTAGATACATTAAGGTGCTAAATATCCGGTTATTAGTTGAGGGGGCAAAGTAATCTTTAGACATAGTTCAGAAGGGTATGTTAACTTTTTCCAAATTAATATAATTAGCGCCCGCCTCACCCCATCCCCGAAAGTCCACAGCGCTCACAGATCTGGCACAGTGAAATTCACTCGGGCGCAACTCCCAGTCGTCCATTGGCACGCCGCTCGTCGACCGAAGCCCCGCCGCCACGGGCTGGCAGCGCTGCTGCGCCACCCCTCGCTGCCACTCCTCTCAGCGCGCCTCCTCCTCGTCGTCCGTCGCCCGTCGATTGAAGTCGCCCGCCGCCGACCGCCAGCGCTGCTCCGCCGCCTCCTCGTCCCTTCGCCGCTGCATCCCAGTCCGCCAGCAGCTTCGGATTCTACGACGAGACTTCCCAGTCCCTTCGCCACACTCTTCATCGCGCTCGAGGAGACGCCTCCACGTCCGCTTCCCCGTCCGCCGCCCGGTCCGCTTCGCAGGCTTCTACGAGTGCTTCGTCCGCTCGAGGAGGCGCTTCCCCGTCCGTCATCTGCCCCGTCCGCACGTAGAAGGCGCGGTGCCTTTGCCTTGGGTCAGTCAGCGTAGAAAACGTCCCGCAAGCATAAACAAGTCTGGCAAGTATTGAATGACCGCAAGCATTGAATGATTGGTTAGTATAAACAAAAAACAAAACGGTCAATAAAATAAAAACGTATACAGCGGACAACATTGAATTGACTGACGGACAGAAAACGTCGGGTAGGAAAAAATGGACGACGGCTTTAAGGAGTTAAAAATGTCGGGAGTCAGATCCAACGGTTATATTTTTAAAAAACATCGGGACTGACATTTATAATGGTTAAAAACGTCGAATCTGGTGTGTCGGTTATGAACGTCGGTTTTAAGAGGCTACCGATAGCTATATGGCCGATGGTCTTTTGCTCGTTTCTTGTAGTGATTGGAGGGTATCCAAATTCGAATTTGAATTCAAATTCCACCTTTAACTTGTCAAATGCCAAATTATGTTTCAGATTTGAACTCTACATGTTAAAATTATCCAAGATGCCAAATTTCAGCATTTTTGGAGCATGTTTGTGCAGTAATTCTATTTAACAGAGAGGATATTTGTTTGGAATAGTAGGGCCCACATGTCAGGTCCGCACATACCGTTTTTCTTCTTTCTTCTGCTGCCTTCACGCAGCAGTGTGCTTGATGCCACTGAGCTGCTTCTCCAGACCGACTCGAGCTGCCCCAACTCGCCTCCTATCTTGCTTCACTCGTCCATGTTCACAGCATAGAACTGAAAATATCACCGCTAGGTTTTCCTCTTCCTCAAGAACAGAGCTCCATTCTTCTTTCTCTGCTCCTCGAGGAGTAACCGATTCGAGCCGCTTTCTCATCTTGCTGCAAACATCAAAGACGAGTGTGAGCATCCCCTATACCCTGTACATCCATTCATTCCTCGTTTTTGTTAGTGATGTGCCCAAGAGGCAATCATAAAAATTTGGTTTAAGGCCTATTGGATATTTGATTCATAAGCAATTAGGGTACTAATAGGCCTGCGACCTAAAAGCCCATTAGTAATCCTATAAATATGAGGGGTAGAGTTAAGGGCTAATACCCCCACCACGTGACAGCCCTAGCCGCCACCCCTCGAAGGCCTCACGCCGAGACCCTTGCCGCGCGCGCGGTGCTAGCACACCGGCGCACGGTGTTCTTCTCCGTACGTGTGGATTCCGTGGAGGCGCTGCTGCTACTGCTGCGCTGATCGGCTACGACGATCGTGATCGTCTACCTGCTGCTGTGACGAGGACGAGGAGGAGATGAACGGGATCGTCTACTTCCCCTACACCGACGCGCATCAACGTTCCGCTGCGCTGCGCGTCTAGTGGTAACGATCTATGACCTCTATACTCGCTTGTTTCCTGGGTGACGCGGTAGAGTTGCTAGAGTAGCGTACCGCCTATTTCCCAACAATGATATCAGAGCCGACTTGCGTTGTTTCTAGTCTGGATCTTGTTAGTAGATGGGATCTACTGCAGACGTATTCATACGATGAATTTTATCGCACGGTTTTGGGGTTTGGAATTGGTTAGAGTAGATTGCGATCGTATATGACTAAAGTGTCAGTTTGTGCTCCTTCTCTGCTGTGTGCGCAACCTGTCCCTACTAGCTGGAATCACCATCAGGACTAATCGCGTACATAGATAACAGATTGAGCCAACAGACCACGGTCATGAGTCGCGATCTACTCATGAATAACCGGTCACCTTGAAAATTGAGGCATTCTGAATGGCTCGGATTCGGGTTGATTTGATCAATTCGATGAGATTTTCATAGTGATTTCATAGATGCGATCTATGTAATTCCGTTTGATGTTCAGGGCGCTGCCCTGAAACCCGCGGGGGGCGGCTCCCCCCTCGACCCCCCGCCCGCTAACAGGCTAGCGGGACCGCCGTTTTGCTGTCTGCTATAGCAATTACATAACATAGTTTCGCGCTAGAAATTGTTCTACACTTAACTTGTTTTTGCAGGGAATGATGTGAATGGTATGGCCTTACTGTGATGTGATGATCTGTGTGTAAATTCATGCAGCCTGCGTGTTGCAAATTTAACACAACCGGGTTGAGGTTGTCACATAATTGTATAACGACCTACGTGTCGACCTGTGATGCTTGATCTCTCATGTAATTTATTTGGTAGCTATTAGTTGTATTAGCTTCTTTTATTATTATGGAGATGTCTTCAAGCATGGTGAAGATAGAGATCACCACAAGAAGGGAGGCATGACATCTCAGATCTTGATGGAACCATGGCGATGGAGACCATTATGATTCTAAAGGCCATACTATTTACAATGTGATATGATCATATGCCTGTGATGTTTATTTATTACTATTTTTTCATGCTTTTCATATAGTGGATGTTTTGTCATGATAGAATAGCTTCCCTCACAAAAGTTGAGCATTTGATGCCATTTACCAATAGCTGCACCTATGATGTTTTGATCGTTGTGTGGTAGGTTTGCCAAAGCAAAGTACCATCATCTATCATAATTCATAGGGTGAATGTTGGACATTCACATGCATAGTGTTGGTTTACTCAACAAAGCTATCAAAACGGTTTTGGGCTTTATGGCATAGAGTTGGGAGCCGGGGCATTGGATGTCACCCTACAAACAAGAGTCATATAGAGATATGATTAACAATGGTTGTTTACCTATGTCACTAATTTCCTAGCAGTGAAGCCAAAGCTCACTAGGAATTAGTGAATATGGATCTTGAACCACTATATGTCGTTAGAGGGAAGACGATGATCATATAATGGTGATATCTTTTATTAAACTGTTAATAGAAGATTGGTACATAACATAGTGCTAAACCTTGCATATTTATTTTCTATTGTAGATAATGTCTGCTAGTAACAATTCTAGTTTTAATTTGCGATCTGTGCTTGAGAAAGAAAAACTCAATGGAGCTAACTTTATCGATTGGTACCGCAACCTGAGAATCGTTCTTAGGCAAGAGAAAACCGAGTACGTCCTTCTGCAGCCTTACCCTGATGACCTCCCAACTGATGCAACTAATGCAGCACGTAGAGCTTATACGAAGCACTGCGATGATGCGCTTAATGTAAGCTACCTCATGCTCGCCACTATGTTCCCTGATCTGCAAAAATGGTATGAGCATACAGATGCTTATTCTATGATTAAGGGACTGCGTGGAATGTTTGAGAATCAAACAAGGGCTGAGAGATACAACATCTCAAAGTCCTTGTTCTCATGCAAGCTGTCGGAGGGTAGCCCAATCAGCCCTCATGTAATCAAGATGATTGGTTACATTGAAACTTTGGGCAAATCTAGTTTTGAACTTAAGGATGATCTGGCTATTGACGTGGTTCTCCAATCGCTCCCACCGAGCTACGAGCCATTCATATTGAATTTTCAAATGAATGGCATGGAGAAAACTTTGGTTGAATTGCATGGGATGCTTAAAACAGCCGAAGAAAGCATTAAGAAAAACACCACTCATGTGATGATGGTGCAAGTGGAGAATAAAAAGAGGAAGCGTGTGACGCATCCTAAAGGCAAAGGCAAGGGAAAGGTTCCCGATGAGCCCTCAAGCTCAAAGTCTAAGCCAAAGGGCAAATCTGGCCCTTCTCCTGATGATGAATGCTTTCACTGTCATGGTAAGGGACACTGGTTTAGGAACTGCAAGAAGTACTTGAAGGATATGAAGAATAAGAAGGGAAGTGAGACTTCCGCTTCAGGTATAAATGTTATAGAAATTAACATTGCATTATCTTCTAGTGAATCATGGGTATTTGATACCGGATCGATGATTCACACTTGCAAATCATTGCAGGGTCTAAGTGAGACTAGAAGATTTGCAAAAGGCGAGTTGGATGTTCGTGTCGGCAATGGAGCAAAGGTTGCGGTCATAGCTGTCGGAACTTACCACTTGTCATTACCCTCAGGATTAGTTTTGGAATTGAATAATTGTTATTGCATTCCTACTTTGAGCAAGAACATTATCTCTTCTTCATGTTTAGAAGAAGTTGATGGTTATGAGATTGTAATAAAGAACAAATGTTGTTCCATTTATTACAATAATATTTTCTATGCTCAATTTTCATTGGTGAATGGATTATATGTTCTTGATCTTGAGGATAAAACTGTCTGTAATATTAATACCAAAAGGGCTCGTCATAATGATCTAAATCCCACTTTTATTTGGCATTGTCGCTTAGGTCATATAAATGAGAAACGCATTGAAAAACTCCATAAAGATGGATTACTAAGCTCATTTGATTTTGAATCACTTGACACATGCGAATCTTGTTTGCTTGGAAAGATGACCAAAGCACCCTTCACTGGTCAAAGTGAGAGGGCGACTGACTTGTTGGAACTTATACATACAGATGTATGTGGACCAATGAGTTCAATTGCCAGAGGTGGCTTTCAGTACTTCATCACATTTACCGATAACTTTAGTAGATATGGTTATGTCTACCTAATGAGGCACAAGTCTAAATCCTTTGAAAAGTTCAAAGAATTTCAGAATGAAGTACAGAATCAATTGGGAAAGACAATTAAAATTCTACGATATGATCGTGGGGGTGAATATTTGAGCCATGAATTTTATGATCATTTAAAACAATGTGGAATTGTTCCACAGTTGACTCCACCTGGAACGCCTCAATGGAATGGGGTGTCTGAGCGAAGGAACCGAACCTTGTTGGACATTGTCGGTACCCTGGGTACCATATACCCCTTGGGATTGCAAAGATCTCAAGGGAAAGTCATCCACTTGATTTGAAGACCTTCGGAGGCCCTGTAACACCCTCAATTTTTGCATCATGCATTGCATACATGTTCATGCATTAAGTATTAATAGAATAAAAGATAGATAATAAAAGATAAATATACATATATGGTGTAGCAAAAAGAAGAAATAGAAAATAATAATTATAGCCTAAAACATGTATTAGGGAATAAATATAAAATAATAATAATATATAAAAAGAAATATATATAAATAAATTATATAATAATAAATATATATATATATAAAAATAAATAATAAATAAATAAAGTGGATAAGATAAATAAAATAAATAAAATATAAATAATAAAATATATAATAATAATAATAATATAAAAAGAATAAATAAACAATAATGTATTTATAAAAAAAGAAAAGAAAAAAAAAAACAAAATCACCCCCACTGGCCAGGCCGAACAGGCCCAGCCAGCGGGCACCTCCGCGCCTCGCGCGCCCCGCCGAACCGCGCGCGACTTCCGCGCGCACGCGCCGCCGGGCCCCACCCTGCACGCCCGCCCGCACCGCACCGACGTGTCGTGTCCCGCCCGACCGACCGCGCGCTCGCCCTAGGCGCCTCCCGCGACCGACGCGCGCTGGACCTCACGCCGCGCTTGGCCCCGCGCCGAACCACGCCCGACCCCGCGCGCCAACTCCCGCTCGATCCCGATTCCCGCGCTCCCGCCCCGATTCGCCCGCGCCGAATCGCGCTCGACCCGCTGGACCCCACCCCGCTCGCCGACGCATGCGCCTGCCCCTGCCGACCCCGACGCGCGAACGAGTCCCGAACCGACTCGGTTCCCTGGATCGACCACCGGCTATAAATACGTAAGTTCCGTAGGATTTTTCCCGATCCCAAGAAACGTTGCCACCATAGAAGAAAAACCGTCGGAACCAGAGACCAGAGGGTTGCGCCCAGGGAAGAAAAAGAAGAAAAAAGAGGGGAAGAAGAGGAGGAAAAAGAGGAGGGCGCCGCCGTCCGCCTGAGATCGTCGTCGCCATCGCGTCGCCGTCGTCGTGCCGCCGGAGGACCTTGCGCATCTACTTCGTCTACGCATCGTCCCCATCCTGCGATCATCGAAGCCATCGCATCTACGGTAGGCCATGTTCCCGATGCGAATTTTAGCGACCATATTGAATCTAATAGACGTAAATTGATCATAGTTGCGTCGTATTTTTATTTTCAGCAGCATTAATCCACTCTAAAACCCCCGTAAACTCATATGAACACGTATGAACTAGTTCCATCTAATTAAAAAACAACCATAGAAAATTAATTATTGAATTGTGCATGCATGCATGTCATTGCATGTTGATTAATGTATGTGCATCATGTTGATTGTATATATATTTTCTTGTATGTATGATCACGCGTAGAGGAACGTGATCAAGAGGCCGCATACGAGGATTTCCAAAATCAAGACTTTGAAGCGCTTGAGCAACCCCATCCGTCGGAGCAAGGCAAGTGTCCTTGAAGCATATTGATCCTGTTTCTAAAATAAATGTTTTATTTGCAAACTGCATGCTTGTGTCAAATTGATGGGAATCCTATGGTAGGAAGTTTACTAGCTTTGTTTAACCACCCTTGTCACCTGGAATATATGGTAGAGAGTCGCGAAGGGTTTTTACCTTTTTGCTTCGCTTAATTAATTGGGATGACAAACAACACTACACATTTAATTATGCATCAATGATATTCTGGTTAATGTGAACTGGTCAATACGATGGGTGATCTAAGCAAGCCTGGTATATGGATGGGTTGGATGTTATGGTGGTTTGCTTGCCTTAGATCTAAGGACCGGTTCATGCGAGAATATTCCAGGTCAACAGTGCCACCACAAGGCCAAGTATGGGTGTGGCGTAGCTGAATAATTAGGAGCGCCGCTAGTATTGTATGGACCATTGGATGGCGCGGAGAATGGGAGTCGAGGAGGACTACCCTAGCATCTGCATGGCACACGAGGGGGCCCGTGGGTGGGAGAATAGAGATTCAAGCCTGCCGGTGAAACCTTAGTGGGCCTGTACATACTAGTAGTCCCTTTTGAAAGGCTATTTTGTGATCTCTTGGCCACACACCTACGGAAGTGTGAGATGGCATAATGGAGGTTTCTTAGTCACCGAAAGGTGATGAAATTACGAACATGTGGGTAAAGTGGTACAACCTCTGCAGAGTGTTAAAACTATCATGATAGCCGTCCTCCCAGTTATGAGCGCCTGGATGACCTACATGATTAGAGGGAAATTGGGATATGGTTATGGTTATGGTTGGTTTATGGTTATGGGTTGGTAATGGTTATGGATGGTTTATGGATTATGGTCATGGACATGAATTTGAGTTACGGTAACTGGACATGGATAATGATGATGTTGGCAATAATTGGATATGGTTTATATTTTGTTAATATGATGGTTATGATGGGATTGTTTTACATAGACATAGTATAATGCTTTCCAAATGTTTTACTGTACTTTTCAGCACTTAGCCATTATTACATTCGTCATTTGAATAAGCCACATGTCATACTTTCCACACTTGCTGAGTACGACATGTACTCACCCTTGCAATCCCCCCCAACAGCTACTGGAGACAATTGGGAGTACCCTGAGGATCACGCGGAGTACTAGGTTGCGTACCACCGTCAATTGCCTGTGGATTGGAGTCGTGCTGCTTAGTTTATTTTTCGCTGCATTATTTAGAGTTTTATCATTCGTGAACTATCGGATTATTTTAATAAAGTATTTATTTAATAGTTGAGACGTGGTTAAATTCTGTATATCGTTTGTGATGCAATCGTATATGTGTGATGAACTTCCTGGGCACACATATGCGTTACGCTTGGTTCATATTCGGAACCGGGTGTCACAAATTGGTATCAGAGCCACAGGTTGACCGTAGGACGCAGCCTAGATAGAATGGACACTCTAAAGCACTTAGGAACACTCTTCTAATCTGCTATTTTCGAAAAATTTTGCTGCTGTTCTGTTCCCTTATTTTCAGCCGTAAAAAGTATTGATCGCTGCTGCGTTTTTGATAATAATTTTCAGAAGTGAGCAATATTAAGTGCTGCTGTTTTGCTGCTTAAATTTTCGCGAAAAAAGTGTGTTTTGCTGCTGTTATGTGTGGGTAAAATTATTATGTTGGCTGCTGCATTTTTCTCTCTACTTTTCGTTCTTTTGGAACCGCTGCACCGCTCTTTTTCCGCCATTTTAGCTGCTGCAATTTTCAGATTTGTATTCTGTTATTTTTTCCCTCTAATGTATTCTTGTTTTCTGTAGATGGCCCGCACCAAGACAACCCCCCGTAAGTCGACCGATGGACTTGTGCCCCCGCGTAGGTTGGCCAGTCGCTCTCCGGCTATCGACCCCCGTCACCCCGTGGTGATCCGTTCTGACGGCAGGGCCGCAGGACAGCTGCGACATCGTCTTCGTGCCCTACTCCATGAGGCTGGCTACCGTCACCACAGCCTCTCGCTCTCCTACCACACCACTGGAGTGCAGCGCCCTGGCAGGAAGGAGTGGAACTGCAAGATCTACATCTACTATGGTGATGAGTTGGTGAAGACCCACAGCAGTCCTGCTTGGAGGAGCTCCTGCCGATTTGCGGAGCAGGATGCTAGCTGGGAAGCTGCCACCTTTTGGAGTCACGCACGCCGTTTCCGTCTGGAGGACACGGTGCATGCCTTCGTTCCGCAGCATCCCAGTGGCACTGCGAGCTTCGTCTCCAGGAACGTGGAGGGACCCCTGGACCTCCCGCAGTCTCGTTAGACTGTTGACGACGTGGCCCAGCTCAGTGCCCGACTTTAGAGGGCGCAGCAGGAGATTCAGGATGGACGTGACCTCGCCCAGCGCCACGAGGCGATAATCAGGAGGTATCGTCGGATCACCGACGAGGACCCGGACGACTACGCGTCCGACATCCCCCCGTGGACCCCAGACTCCCCAGACCGTCGCAACGGCCAGCGTGAGTCATCTTCTGAGGAGTCCTCTGACGAGGAGCCTTCCAGTGTGGCGTCCGCCGCACCACCGCCGCCTGCTGCCTCACCACCACAGGACCCCGAGGACCCCGAGGACCCCGACGACGACGACGACGACGACGAGGACCCAGAGGAGTTCCCGCTTGACGACGAGTAGTCCTCGACCTATGCTACGGCTCAAGGATAGACACACCCCCATTAGTTAAATAAGAGCGACGTAGACCTACTTGTGTGACCTTGAGTTGTGCTACTTCTTTTAGGATTTTTGTCAATTCTGTTTGGTGCTTGTTTGAGTGCTTGTGTGCTTAGTAGAGACTTGTGGAATGCTTCAGCACTTGTCCACATCCTCATATAGGTCTATATTAATAAAGGATTATTTAGTGTCAAATACCTTGATACATATAGTCGGGACGTTTCTCTCCAAATTCTAAATCCTTCTGTCCCCACCCTTCCTTCGCCAACAGATGGTGAGAACTCGTAACCAGAGGGATGCCAACGATGAGGAGGAGCGCAATGAAGTACCTCAGAACAACTAGGGACATGCTCATGGAGCTATTAATATTGAACAACTGTTAGCTATGCAGAACCAGCTCATGCAGACCATGATACAGACAATGGGACAGCTGCAAGCTGGCAACAACAATCAGCCTCATATACCGCCACCGCCACCACCCCAGCCACACCACAACCGTTTGGGAGAGTTCATGAGGACCAGACCGCCTACCTTTGCACAAGCCATAGACCCAATGGAAGCTGATAATTGGCTGAAGTCCGTTGAGAAGAAACTTGCTATTGTCCAGTGCACTGATAGGGAGAAGGTTCTCTTTGCATCGCATCAACTAGTTGGAGCAGCCGCTGACTGGTGGGAAGCTCTTTGCAACGCTCATGATAATCAGGAGGCAATCACTTGGGCTGAGTTTAAGCAGAGTTTCCATTCCCACTATGTACCTGAAGGAGTTATGATACTGAGAAGACAAGATTCTGAAAATCTCAGGCAAGGAAGGATGAGCGTGAGTGAGTACCTCAACAAATTCACTCAATTATCAATATATGCTCCAGAAGACATCAAAACTGATAGTATGAAGCAGTATCTATTTATGAGGGGTCTCAACAATGAAATTCAATTCCAGTTGCTCAATACTGATTACCCAAACTTCCAAAAGCTGGTTGACAAGGCTATTGTGGTTGAGAACAAGATTCGTGAGATGGAGCAGGATAACAAGAGGAAGATGCCACATCATGGACCGCAGCAAGGAAGCAATGTTCGCCCCCGCTATGCACCACCTACTGCACTACACTACAACCCATCTGCTCCTGCATACCGTGCTACTTATCCGCCCCGCCCAAATCAGCCACTGCAGCAACGCCCCGCCATGCAAGCGCCTCGCTATCCTGTGCCACCTGCGCCGCGTCCCAACATGGCGCCAAATGCTCAAAACCAGCTGCGCCCAAACTTCCCTAATGCTACGGGCGGTAAGACAGCACTTTGCAAGTCAATGCCCCAGAAGAAACTATGGACCTATGAACAATGCACCAAGGCCAAATTACCCGCGGCCAAATGGAGGAGCACCACAAGGCAACCATGGACAGCAGAATTTTGCTCGTGGCAATGTGAATCATGTCTCTACTGAGGAAGCCCAGCAAGCTGATGACGTCGTGATTGGTATGTTTCTCGCCAACTCCAACCTCGCGACTGTTTTATTTGATTCGGGAGCATCTCATTCATTCATCTCGTCAAAGTATGTTGCCAAGTACAATTTGCCTATATCTCATATGAAGCAAACTATGCTAGTAAGTTCTCCTGGCGGAGAGATGAGGACAAATATAGTATGTCCGAAAGTAAGCATTAAAATAAGGGGGGTAGACTTTCTCGCAAACCTCATAGTATTGGACTCCCAAGGAATAGACATAATACTTGGAATGGACTGATTGAGCAAGTATAATGGAGTCATTCAATGTGCCGAGAGGATTGTGCAGTTCACAAGTGAACATGGTACACGCATCGAAGTTGAGGCAGCCCAACCTGCAAGAGAGAAAGCGATGCTGAATCACGTGGAAGGAGTGACATTGGAAAGCATTCTGATCGTTTGCGAGTACCCGGATGTGTTTCCAGATGAGTTGCCAGGTATGCCACCTGACCGTGACATAGAATTCGCCATTGAGTTGATACCCGGAACTGCACCTATAGCTAAGAGGCCGTATAGGATGCCTCCTAAGGAATTAGCAGAGCTCAAGAAGCAAATTCAAGAGCAGCTAGAGAAGGGTTTTATACGCCCGAGCTCATCCCCGTGGGGAGCCCCAGTGCTCTTCATAGATAAGAAGGATGGAACCCAGAGGATGTGTGTGGACTATAGGTCTCTCAACGAAGTGACAATTAAGAACAAGTACTCACTGCCCCATATAGAGGATTTGTTCGACCAAATGAAGGGTGCCTGTATCTTCTCCAAGATCGATTTGCGGTCAAGATACTTCCAAATGAAGACTAGACCATTAGATATACCCAAGACAGCATTTCGGACACAATATGGATCTTATGAGTACACCGTCATGTCATTTGGATTGACGAACGCGCCTGCGTACTTTATGTATCTCATGAATAAGGTCTTCATGGAATATCTGGATAAGTTCGTCATAGTGTTCATCGATGACATTATGATATACTCGAGAAACGAGGAAGAACATGAAGAACACTTGAAGCTTACATTGCAGAAGCTACGGGAACACCAATTGTATGCCAAGTTCAGTAAATGTCAATTCTGGTTACGGGAAGTTTCTTTCTTAGGCCATATTATTTCCGGAGGAGGAGTACCAGTTGACCCAGGGAAGGTGAGAGATGTGCTTAAGTGGGAACCGCCACAGAATGTCAAGGAAATTCGGAGTTTCCTTGGAATGGCTGGATATTACCGCCAATTCATCAAGGATTTCTCCAAAATAGCCAAGCTATGACCGAATTACTCATGAAAGGGAAGGCATTCCGATGGACTCAAGCTTGTCATGATAGCTTTGAGGAGTTAAAGAAAAGGTTGACAACCGCGCCGGTGTTAGTATTACATGACGTGAGCAAGAGTTTTGATATATATTGTGATGCATCAAGACAAGGATTAGGATGTGTGCTCATGGAAGAAGGCCAAGTGGTAGCTTATGCATCGAGGCAACTATAGAAACATGAGTTGAATTATCCTACACACGACCTTGAACTCGTAGCCGTGGTACACGCCTTGAAGATATGGAGACACTATGTTTTTGGTCACCGATGTGAGATTTATACGGATCACAAGAGTCTCAAGTACATATTTACACAAACAGATCTGAATCTGAGGCAACGCCGATGGTTGGAGCTCATCAAGGATTATGACGTGGGAATCAACTATCACCCAGGGAAGGCCAATGTTGTGGCCGATGCTTTGAGCCGAAAAGGAGTAAGCCACCAACTTACAGTCCGGGAGCTTCCATTCGAGTTATGCAAGGAGTTTGAACGGTTGAACCTTGGATTCATAAATGAGATGGGAACGATGGAAGTCAACCCAACATTAGAGCAGGAAATACAAGAAGGACAGACAAAGGACAAGGAAATACAGGAAATCAAGGAAAGGACCCAAGAAGGAAGAGAATTCAGATTTGATGAGGACGAACAGGGTACCTTATGGCTTGGAAAGAGGATTGTGGTACCTAATGTCAGGCATATTCGGGAAACAATACTGAAGGAGGCACATGACTCACCTTACTCAATTCATCCTGGCTGTACGAAGATGTACAAGGACTTAAAGACATGCTACTGGTGGGCCAGCATGAAAAAGGACATAGCCGAATATGTTGCACTTTGCGATGTGTGCCGACGAGTGAAAGCTGAACATCAAAGGCCAGCTGGATTGTTACAACCATTGAAGATCCTGGAGTGGAAGTGGGAAGAGATTGGTATGGACTTTATAGTTGGATTACCGCGAACTTAGTCTGGCTATGATTCAATATGGGTTATTGTGGATCGATTGACAAAATCAGCTCACTTCATCCCTGTCAAGACCACATATACCACTGCGAAGCTAGCAGAATTGTATATGGAGCATATTGTGTGTCGACACGGAGTACCGAAGAAGATAGTCTCGGATAGAGGTTCTTAGTTTACCTCCAGATTTTGGCAGAAATCGCATGAAGCAATGGGAACAAGGTTGAACTTCAGTTCGGCGTATCACCCTCAAACAGATGGACAAACCGAGAGGACCAACCAAATTTTGGAAGACATGTTAAGAGCTTGTGCATTAAAGCATGGGAAAAGTTGGGATAAAAGTTTGCCGTGCGCTGAATTCTCGTACAACAATAGCTATCAAGCAAGTCTGAAAATGTCACCCTACGAAGCATTGTACGAAAGGAAGTGTAGGACCCCCATGTTTTGGAATGAAACCAGAGAGAATCAAGTGTTTGGTCCCGACGTGTTACAAGATGCTGAAAGACAAGTCCAAATAATACGGGAAAACTTAAAGGCTGTCCAGTCTCGACAGAAAGGTTATGCTGATAATAGGCGAAGGAGTTTGACTTTTGAAGTTGGAGATTTTGTATACCTCAAAGTGTCACCTATCAGAGGTCAGCGACGGTTTAACGTCAAAGGAAAACTGGCACCACGTTACATCGGACCATTTAAGATTCTGGACAAACGAGGAGAAGTGGCATATCGACTTGAGCTGCCGACGTATCTCTCCAATGTACACGACGTATTTCACGTCTCTCAACTCAAGAAGTGTCTCAGGGTACCGAAAGAACAAGTGCCGATGGACGAGTTAGAACTTCAAGAGGATTTGTCCTATGTCGAGCAACCTATCAAAATTTTGGACATGAAGGAAAGGGTCACAAGGAATAAGAGGATCCGTTGGTGCAAAGTGCAATGGAAATACCATACAGAAGCCGAAGCTACGTGGGAACGTGAAGAAGACTTGAAGGCAGAATTTCCTCACCTTTTCTCCACGCTATCGAATCTCGAGGGCGAGATTCACTTTAAGGTGGGTAGGTTTGTAACACCCTCAATTTTCGCATCATGCATTGCATACATGTTCATGCATTAAGTATTAATAGAATAAAAGATAGATAATAAAAGATAAATATACATATATGGTGTAGCAAAAAGAAGAAATAGAAAATAATAATTATAGCCTAAAACATGTATTAGGGAATAAATATAAAATAATAATAATATATAAAAAGAAATATATATAAATAATTTATATAATAATAAATATATATATATAAAATAAATAATAAATAAATAAAGTGGATAAGATAAATAAAATAAATAAAATATAAATAATAAAATCTATTATAATAATAATAATATAAAAATAATAAATAAACAATAATGTATTTATAAAAAAAGAAAAGAAAAAAACAAAATCACCGCCGCTGGCCAGGCCGAACCGGCCCAGCCAGCGGGCACCTCCGCGCCTCACGCGCCCCGCCGAACCGCGCGTGACTTCCGCGCGCACGCGCCGCCGGGCCCCACCCCGCACGCCCGCCCGCGCCGCACCGACGCGCCGTGTCCCGCCCGGCCGACCGCGCGCTCGCCGTAGGCGCCTCCCGCGACCGACGCGCGCTGGACCTCACGCCGCGCTTGGCCCCGCACCGAACCGCGCCCGACCCCGCGCGCCAACTCCCGCTCGATCCCGATTACCGCGCTCCCACCCCGATTTGCCCGCGCCGAACCGCGCTCGCCCCGCTGGACCCCACCCTGCTCGCCGACGCACGCGCCCGCCCCGGCCGACCCCGACGCGCGAACGTGTCCCGAACCGACTTGGTTCCCTGGATCGACCACCGGCTATAAATATGTAAGTTCCGTAGGATTTTTCCCGATCCCAGGAAACACCGCCGCCATAGAAGAAAAACCGCCGGAACCAGAGACCAGAGGGCTGCGCCCAGGGAAGAAAAAGAAGAAAAAGGAGGGGAAGAAGAGGAGGGCGCCGCCGTCCGCCGGAGATCGTCGTCGCCATCGCGTCGCTGTCGTCGTGCCGCCGGAGGACCTTGCGCATCTACTTTGTCTATGCATCGTCCCCATCCCGCGATCATCGAAGCCATCGCATCTACGGTAGGCCATGTTCCCGATGCGAATTTTAGCGACCATATTGAATCTAATAGACGTAAATTGATCATAGTTGCGTCGTATTTTTATTTTCAGCAGCATTAATCCACTCTAAAACCCCCGTAAACTCATATGAACACGTATGAACTAGTTGCATCTAATTAATAAACAACCGTAGAAAATTAATTATTGAATTGTGCATGCATGCATGTCATTGCATGTTGATTAATGTATGTGCATCTTGTTGATTGTATATATATTTTCTTGTATGTATGATCATGCGTAGAGGAACGTGCTCAAGAGGCCGCATACGAGAATTTCCAAAATCAAGACTTTGAAGCGCTTGAGCAACCCCATCCGTCGGAGCAAGGCAAGTGTCCTTGAAGCATATTGATCCTGTTTCTAAAATAAATGTTTTGTTTGCAAACTGCATGCTTGTGTCAAATTGATGGGAATCCTATGGTAGGAAGTTTACTAGCTTTGTTTAACCACCCTTGTCACCTGGAATATATGGTAGAGAGTCGGGAAGGGTTTTTACCTTTTTGCTTCGCTTAATTAATTGGGATGACAAACAACACTACACATTTAATTATGCATCAATGATATTCTGGTTAATGTGAACTGGTCAATACGATGGGTGATCTAAGCAAGCCTGGTATGTGGATGGGTTGGATGTTATGGTGGTTTGCTTGCCTTAGATCTAAGGACCGGTTCATGCGAGAATATGCCAGGTCAACAATGCCACCACAAGGCCATGTATGGGTGCGGCGTAGCTGAATAATTAGGAGCGCTGCTAGCATTGTATGGACCATTGGATGGCGCGGGGAATGGGAGTCGAGGAGGACTGCCCTGGGATCTGCATGGCACACGAGGGGGCCCGTGGGTGGGAGAACAGAGATTCAAGCCTGCCGGTGAAACCTTAGTGGGCCCGTACATACTAGTAGTCCCTTTTGAAAAGCTATTTTGTGATCTCTTGGCCACACACCTACGGAAGTGTGAGATGGCATAATGGAGGTTTCTTAGTCACCGAAAGGTGATGAAATCACGAACATGTGGGTAAAGTGGTACAACCTCTGCAGAGTGTTAAAACTATCATGATAGTCGTGCTCCCGGTTATGAGCGCCTGGATGACCTACATGATTAGAGGGAAATTGGGATATGGTTATGGTTATGGTTGGTTTATGGTTATGGGTTGGTAATGGTTATGGATGGTTTATGGATTATGGTCATGGACATGAATTTGAGTTACGGTAACTGGACATGGATAATGACGATGTTAGCAATAATTGGATATGGTTTATATTTTGTTAATATGATGGTTATGATGGGATTGTTTCACATAGACATAGTATAATGCTTTTCAAATGTTTTACTGTACTTTTCAGCACTTAGCCATTATTACATTCGTCATTTGAATAAGCCACATGTCATACTTTCCACACTTGCTGAGTACGACATGTACTCACCCTTGCAATCCCCCCCCAACAGCTACCGGAGACAATTGGGAGTACCCTGAGGATCACGCGGAGTACTAGGTTGCGTACCGCCATCAATTGCCTGTGGATTGGAGTCGTGCTGCTTAGTTTATTTTCCGCTGCATTATTTAGAGTTTTATCATTCGTGAACTATCGGATTATTGTAATAAAGTACTTATTTAATAGTTGAGACATGGTTAAATTCTGTATATCATTTGTGATGCAATTGTATATGTGTGATGAAGTTCCTGGGCACACATATGCGTTACGCTTGGTTCACATTCGGAACCGGGTGTCACAATGTCAGACATGTCCGGACCCGCTTCTCCAACATGGTTAGTCCTAGGGTCGCCACGTGTACTATCAAACCAGAGCTACCACCCGCAAGGGGGGAAGCTCCGGGCTATGTAGCGAAGTGGCACCCCCGGACCTAACCCCAGACCGAGGGAAGCTCCGGTGCTGCCACGTGTCCAACCGTCGGACCTTCAGCCTCTAACCTCCGGAAGACTCCACAACGGCTCTGGATCTTCAAAGGGGAATCAAGGACTTCAAGACCCGATCAAGTGTCATTAATACTATATTAATGACTCACGATCGGATGACCTTAATTACCAGTAACGGTGCTGTCCAAGCCCATAACTCGGTCATTAAGGGTAATTAAACGTGTTGAATGTATATCAATATCAGTAACCACCGGGGCCACATGTCGGGCCAGGCTAATTTGTAATGGCATGCCCTTGTACTATAAAAGGACAGGCCGATGATACATAGGACACATCTACACACACGTTCCATAGACGCTCGAGACAAGCTCATACAGCTAATACAACACCAACACACCCGTGGAGTAGGGTATTACGCTCAGGCGGCCCGAACCACGTAAACCTCCGTGTCTCCTGCGTCATTTACAATTCACCTTCTTGAATCTCCGCGCGCCCACACCGAACATTAAACTCCTCTAACACTTTAGTAGTGTCGGGAGATCTGCCGGATCCAAACCACCGACAGTTGGCGCGCCAGGTAGGGGCGCCTGAGATTTCAAGAATGGTAAACTCAGCTGCTGGATCATCCAACGGTCATCCTGTTGTTCAAGCTGTTGGGGGCAATCCCTCCAATATGCAGCCACTAGCAGGAGCCTCAGCGCCAGTAGGAGTCACACTACCACCACCGCCGCCTCCACCAGCAAATCAAGCTGGACAACGCGATGGTGCGCTGGCGTCCATCACTGCGTCAGCAAATCATGACAACCCGGAACACGCGCTCCATGCAGCGCGTGCTCTTCTCCAACGCCCACCACCTCCGGATGCATCCCGGGATGCACTGGAGCAGTGGAGGGTCAATGTGGAACATTTGGTTGCAGCAGCAGCCGATCGCATCAGCAACCAGGGTCCTCCTCCTTCAGGACGGGCCCCGTCGCAGCGGCGGACTTTGTCTGGTAGACTTGGTCCGCACGTTTTCAACAATAGGAGACGTGTTGCATCACAACAGGTGACGTTGTTGCCCTCCAGGGCACGACACACTCACACGGTATCAAGGCTTTCAACTCATGACCTCCGGCAGAGCTTGATCGCCGATATCGCCAACAAGACGGTCGAGTCCATATTGAGCGTGCTCGTGAAAGATGAGAGGCTCAAGACATTCCTGCTCCTGAAGGAGTAGGAGGAGGCTGTTCAGCCCTGGCCATGCATCTGCGTATGGTCAGGTGGCCACAGAAGTTCTGGCCTCACCTGCCGGAGAAGTTCGACGGGACTGTTAATCCTGTCGAATTTCTTCAGATTTACTCCACTGCTATCTTGGCAGCTGGAGGAAATGAGGCCGTAATGGCCAATTATTTCCCCATGGCTTTAACTGGGACCGCCAGGTCCTGGTTTATGAGCCTTCCACCCAACTCCATCAACAGTTGGGAGGAGCTATGCCGGCAGTTCACCGCCAACTTCGGGAGTTCATACACCCGACCAGGCACTGAACTGGACCTTTTTGCAGTCGTGCAAAAAGGGGGAGAATCCCTGCGATCATTCATCCAGAGGTTCTCTCAGGTACAAAACACTATCCCTTCTATCTCTAGCGCCTCTGTCATCGTGGCATTTAGACAGGGAGTGCGGGATAAGAAGATGCTGGAGAAACTGCCAATCAAGGAGATTACCAGTGTCACGGAACTCTTCAGCTTGGCTGACAAATGTGCCAGAGCTGCGGAGGGCCGTGAGATGCACTCCAAACCAACTCCGAAGGGTCACAAGAAATCCTCCAAAGAAGAAGCCGCTACCTCTGGGAACGGCAAGAAGAAGAAAAAGACCAACGGCAAGAAGAAGCCGTCGGTCGGTACATCCAATGTTGCAGCTGCTGCAGCTCCAGGTGGCCGAGGGCCACGCCCCGAGAAGCGACCTCGACCATCTTCTGAAGATGGTGGCAAACCCAAAGTGTGGTGTCCAATTCACAAAACGGGCAGCCATAGTTTGGAAGACTGTCGGGAGGTCCAAAACCTTGCCGAGCGCTACAACAAGCGCCGGGAAGAATCTCCTTTCCGGCAGAGGGAAGGAAAACAAAAAGTCGACGAAGCTCCGGCTGAAGAGGAGTTAGGTTTTCAGGATCCCAAAAAGGTCCTGAAGGCCGTCTACACCTCCGTCGACGACGATTCCGACGTCTCTGACAACGAGCGTCGGAAGACCATGAACACCATTTTTGGTGGATCATGGGACATCACCTCCCGCTGCGTCATCAAGACTATGCGCTGGGACCTGGCTGCTGTAGCTCCTACAGCCAGGGCGGAGCCTCATCGAAAGTGGATGGACACGACGATCACTTTTGATGCTTCAGACTGCCCTCGAAGCATGGTTGGAGCAGGTCAGTTACCTTTGATGGTATCTCCTACCATCAATAACATCCAGCTCCATCATGTCATGGTAGACGGAGGTTCGTGGCTTAACCTCATAAGCTTCAAAGCTTTTACCAAGCTTCAGCTCCGACCTTCGGATCTCCACCCCTCCCGACCTTTCTCCGAGGTAGGTCCGGGGGCCATTACCCCACTCAGAGCTATTACTCTCCCCATTACCTTCGGGACACGGGAGAAGTATCGCACCGAGAAGTTGGTCTTCGACATTGCTCAGATCAACTTACCCTTCAATGCCATCTTGGGTAGGCCTGCCTTGTACAAATTCATGGCAGCTGCTCATTATGGTTACCTGGTGTTAAAGATGCCAACACCAGTAGGCATTCCCCATATCCGCGGAGATCGTACTACCGTAGTAACTGCTCTGGAAGAACTCCATGCACTCACCACGGCGCAAGAGGAGGACTCCAGGCAGGAGCAAGCTCCAAAACCCCCGAGCATTCGTCAGCGAGGCTCGACTTCTGCACCTCGTGTGCAACCTAGCGGCGACACCGACATCCCCGTCAAAGTCGTCCAAATCGGTTCCGATGCCGCTCAGACCACCCGTATATTGGGAGGATTGAACGACAAATAGGAACTCGCACTCATCACTTTCCTCCGGGCTAATGTCGACGTGTTTGCCTGGCAACCGTCACAAATGCCTGGGATCCCCAGGGAAGTGATTGAGCACAATCTGAAGATCTACCCTGACGCCCGGCCTGTGCATCAGAAGCCTCGGAAGCAATCCGTAGAGCGACAGAACTTCATCCAACAAGAAGTAAAGAAGTTGCTCGAAGCTGGATTCATCCGAGAAGTCTTCCATCCAAAATGGCTGGCAAACCCAGTCGTTGTGCCCAAGGCCGGCGGGAAGCTTCGGATGTGTATCGACTACACCACACTAAATAAGGCATGTCCAAAAGATCCATTCCCACTACCTAGAATAGATCAGATAGTGGATTCCACTTCCGGGTGTGAATTACTGTGTTTCCTAGACGCATATTCTAGGTATCATCAAATCAGAATGTCTAGGGAAGATGAAGAGCATACCTCTTTCATCACAGTAGATGGATTGTACTGTTATACGGCCATGCCATTTGGTCTCAAAAATGTAGCTTCAACCTTTGTACGAGCTATGTACAAGACCTTTGAAGAACTCATTAGAGACATAGTGGAAGTGTACGTCGATGACATCGTGGTCAAGGTCAAGAACAAGGAGTCACTCCTTGACACCTTGCAGGATGTCTTCGATAAGCTGCGGGTCACCCGCACAAAGCTAAACCCAGACAAGTGTGTCTTCGGGGTTAGCTCCAGAAAACTTCTTGGTTTCCTGGTAAGTCACCGGGGTATAGAAGCTAATCCGGCGAAGATCAAAGCCATTAAAGACATGCGGCCACCAACCCGCATCAAAGATGTCCAAAAGCTAACTGGATGTCTAGCAGCCCTCAGCCGGTTCATTTCAAGACTAGCAGAACGGGCACTCCCCTTCTTCAAGTTATTGAGGAAGTCCGGACCATTCCAATGGTCTGAAGAAGCAGAGAAGGCATTCCAGGAGCTGAAACAGTTCCTCACCACCCTACCAATTCTGGTAGCTCCGAACCCTGGTGAGCCTTTGTTGCTTTACATTTCAGCAACTCACGAAGTCATCAGTATGGCTCTGGTTGCAGAGAGACCAGAGCTACCCCATACTCAGGAGTCCAGACCCCTTCGGGAGGGTCCGAAGGTCCCTGAAAGCGAGTGTAAGGATCGAAACGCCCAAGAGGGGGGGGTGAATTGGGCTTTCTTTCAATTTTAAGATAATTAAACAAACTACTTAAGCCCAATTCCCAATGTGGTTCTAGCTATGCAATCAACGTAGATATAACTTGAAGTGAAGATTGCAAAAAGTAAAGAGAGGGAGAGGAATGCAAACGCTAGGGGACACGGAGATTTATCCCGTGGTTCGGCAAGATCGCAAGGATCTTCCCACATCCACGTTGTGGCACCCACCGAAGGGTTTTGCCACTTCCAATGTCACCGAGACAATGGAGTCTTCACTAATCTTCTCCGTTCGCCATCTCCGGCAAGGTGGAGCTCAAGCCTTGTACAACCGTCGATGTTCCGGGCTTCCACACACACCTTGGCAAGCTCCGGAACGATCTTCTTCAACTTCTCACTAGCCTAGAGAGTTCAATCACAGAGAATGAACGCACACAAGCTTCTCTCTAGACTATTACAAATGATCTAGAAGTGTGGAAATGTATGCTCTATGGTCTTGATTGCTCTTGGATGTGTAGTGGGCTTCAGGTGATCAAGACTTGTCGAAATGGCCGGGTTAGAGGGGTTTTATAGCCAGCCTAACCGAAATAGCCGTTGGAAAAGTAGGCTGACAGAACTTTTCTGTGCACACCGGATGATCCGATGTCTCCCCTCTAGTTATCATCGGTGTAATTACTTTGGCTGACGTCATTGTGTCAGATATTACCGTTATTTGACCGATGTTGCCCCAGTCTTCTCATCGGATGATCCGGTGGCTCTTCCTCCAGAATTTGCTTGATCTTGATGCTTACTGCAGTGATCAACCGATGTGTGTGATTCTGCACATTGGATGATCCGGTGCTTCACTTGCTCCAATTGTACTGCAAACTGTATTGATGCACCGATGTTGTTGAGCCCTCACATCGGATGATTCGGTGAGTTCATTTTTCTGAGGTCTTTTTCTTCAGTTGAATCAACTCGACCGATGTGTTCATTTTGGAAATCATCGGTTGATCCGGTGAGTTGATTTTGCTTGCTTCGAGTTGTTTTGAGTGAATCTTTTGTGTCCTTTTTTGAATGACCTCTTAGACATTTGTTCCACACAACTCTCTTATGATTCTTAAGCATTGTATGATGTCAATTTTTGATTGAGTGACTTGGACATAGAGCCTTCATGTCTTGTCTTTATTTGATCTCGAAAGTTGAGTATCTATGGGTCTCCAATGACATAATCATGTCATCTTATTTAGTTTTTATGGTGACCTTGCATTCACAAATTCATTAGTAAAGTTCAATAGTTGTCATTAATCACCAAAACCATATTACATGAGGGGGCCTAGATGCTTTCAATCTCCCCCTTTTTGGTGATTGATGACAACACAATAATCAAAGCGTGATAGTAATGAATTTGAGAGAATGAACCATAAGTAAATATGCAATGAATACGGATAATATACTTGAAGCTTTAAACATCAAATGAGTTCAAATGATTAACAACTTAGGAAAGATAGAAATAGGTTCATTACACACCAAATGAAGCAAATACGCAAATACAATTAAGATAAGACACTCGACTCACTCCCCCTAACACTAGGATTCCCCCTGACTCTCTAACTCTTCTCCCCCTTTGGCATCAAGACACCAAAAAGGGATCCGAGCACCTACAGACCCTGAGAGATGGGCGCGATGACGAACTGGTCACCGCCGCTGTCGTCGGAGCTACTGGCCGGAGTAGCGGAGGAGGGTGCTGTCGGAGCCGAAGGTGCCACCGTCGGTGCCTGCTGAGGAGGAGGTGCTGGAGGTGCTGGAGCAGGGACACTGGTGATGGAGGCCGGCGTCTGAAGGAACAGTGAAGTGGCCGGCAGTGGGGAGTGAAGAGGAGCACCTGGAGCCAACAGCGGGGACATGCTGAACGAAGGGATCGGAGTGGAGGGAACTGGAGCCACTGGTGCAGCAGCTGGAGCCAAGACAGGAGGCGGAGGAGCTACTCCAGGCAGCTGCGATGGAAGGTCGATCCCGGTCTGGGTGTAGAGGTTGGTGATCAACCCCAGGATCCCCATCATCGCCTGCTGCGTCTGCTGCTGCTGGTCCAGAGTGCGCTGGTGCATCTGGTCGATGAGCCCCGTCAGCCGATCAGTGTCTTCACGCCTCTCACGGGCGATCTGACGTTGCATCTCCTGCTGCTGCTGCTGGAGCTCAAGAAGACGCGCAGCCTGCTCCGCGCGGGCCTGCTCGGCGGCCAGCCTGTCCAGCCGCTGCTGCTCGACCATCTGTTGGAGGAGTGAGGTCAGCTCAGACGGTTGTGTCACCTGCGCCTCAGTGACGGGAGGTGGAGTGGGAGGTGGCACTGTAGAACCTCCAGCCTCCGCGTCGTGCTGCCGGGGAGAGGGGGGAGGAGGGAAGTACTCCTCGACACTGTCGTCGGTGTCGCTCTCAGACCAGATATGCTGCAGGTCCTCCCCCTGAGCCTCAGCCTCAGCAAGCCTCTCGTCCTCCCGCTCTAGGTCGGACCAGTCTTCCTCTGACAGACGGGCCCGGACCTGGCGCTCAACTGGACGACCAAGGCGACGATCTCCAGGAGCAGAGGCACGATAGTGACCAAAGCGAGTCACACTCTCGTCAGCAAGCCTGGCCTGTGCTGCATCTCCCTCAGGCACCATCATAGAGCATATGTAACTGATCCAGTGCCCGTAGACCATCTGCCTCATCATGCCAACTCCGTCTGTGATCACGTCTTCCATCTCGCATAGGAGGATGTCCACAATATCGAAATCCATCCCGTTCATTATGTAGAACAGGAGGGTCTGCTGCAGACTAGTGAACCCCTCCAAGTACCCTGACCTCGGCAGGAGCGTGCGGCGCAAGGCGAGGTGCACAATGCGCGCAGCTGGGGTCAGAAGAGCTGGTACCCTCGGCTGGTCCGGAGAGAACGTGGGGCCAAACAGGGACCGGATCTCGTCAAGCTGTGGTGCTACCCCTCCAGTAAGTGGCCTCCTCGGTGGATCTGCCTGCCCATAGACCTTCTCGTGCACGCAGGTGTCGTGCAGGTCCAACCCAAGAAGCTGCCCCAAAGTCTGCCTTGAGAGATGGTAGCGCTGTCCCATAAACATGAAGTCGATTGACCTCCTGCCCTCAGAGATGTACAGGGTCGCATAGAAGACACGGACCCAATCTTCCACATAAGCACTTCTCTCATAAGCAAGCAGCGGCACCAAACCTCTGTATCTCTCAAAGTAAGAACGGACTTCAGTCTCCGCTGCCACTGCAAGCTGCCCCCAGTCCAAGTAGTTGTGCTGAAAAAGCTTGTGCCCCCGACGTCTGTAGGTCTCGTAGAGAGACGCCTGGGTGACAGTCCAGAAGCGACTGTCCACAAGAGCCTCTCGGGGCTGAGGGTACCACTCCTCAAGCAGCACGTTCCATCGAAGCTTGCGTAGCTGCTTGGCCTTCATCTTCCGGTAGTCCGTGAGACGGACTCCCTCACCGACACGGACGGCCGTGTCCATCTCGTAGATGGCCCTCTCGGCCTCCCTGTCCTCACGACGGTCGGCAACCGTCGGTCTCGGACGAGGAGCAGCCTCGGTGTGACCCCCACGCGTCCGGGCTGAGCGCCGGCGGACGAGAGGCTCAACCGGCTCCTCTTCGGCCTCGGAGTCGTCGATCACGGGAGGCTGCCTCGTACGAGCATCACGGATCCTCAGGGACCCCCCTCGACCACGCTCACGCTCCTCGGCGGCGCGAGCGGCCATTAGGGCCTTCTTCTCATCCTTCGACAGTTTTTACTTCTTCGCGGCGGGCTCCACGATCGCCTTTCCCTTTCATTTGCGGTCGCGACCCATCTAGATGCAACGGAGAGAGCTAGGGTTAGCGACGAAGAAAAAAAGGACGACGAAAACAATGATGGACGTCGCACGGCACGAAGCAAACCTTAGCGACGGAGAGCAAACGGGGACCGGGTGCGAAGTGAGAGACGGTGGAAACGGCGGCGGCGAGGAGAGGCGGCGGCGAGGTCGATGGTGGTGGAGACGGCGCGTGGAGCGGCGAGCGGCGAGGAGAGGCGGCGGTGCGCGGGCACGGGCGGCGGCGGCGCCGAGGGAGGAGGCGCGGTGCGCGGGCCCGGGCAGCGGTGGCGCGGAGGTCGCCGGCGGCGGCGGCGCTGCGAGCAGGGGGACGGCGGCGGCGGCGGCGTCCGGCGGCGGTGCTACAGTGGGCGGCGGCGCAGGTGAGTGGTGGAGCGTATGAAGGCGGCGGCGCGAGGTCGGGATCGGGAGAGAGAGGAAAAGGGGCGGTACGGCTGGGATTAAATAGTGGGACCCAAACCCTAGCTGTTATTTACACACCGGATGGACCGATGATGGACATGAGAAGCATCGGTCGAATGCAACAGTAAGGTTTTCCAGAAAAGTGTAATTGACACCGGATGGACCGTCGTCTAGGGTTTTGATCATCGGATTAATAGCACAGTAAGGATATTCAAGGAGTCACTGAGGACATCGGATGGACCGACGTTAGATAAAAGAGGCATCGGAGGAATTCATCAATGTTGCAGATTTGAGAACATCGGATGGACCGATGTTTTTCTGATTGAACTCATCGGATCATTCTGAGATTCTGACTGAATTGGCACTTGAAGATTGAACACCTATTGATCCGATGGGGGAAAAGGACTTAGGCATCGGATAATCCGATGAAAACTAAACCCCAACATCCCATATATGTCCTTTGACCAAACAATCAAACAAAGGGAAACACATGTCTTAGGACTTTTTGGGCAACCCCTTACCCCTCAAAGAGCTAATATGCCAATAGCTTGGCTAGTCCTTAAAGCAAATGGAACACCGAAAAAATAGTGGGAAAAATATCCAAATAAAATGTAAGGCCCATGCTTTGTGAGGTAGAGTATGAAGACTACTATCTCAATGAAGCATGTTCCTCTAGGCATTAACGCACCTATCATTTTGTTCTTTCCACCTTATATGAGTTGAGATATTGCATTTCAAACAAGTCTCCTTCTCATGAGGTGGGTTCCCCTTTGTGACAATCTACCGTATGCAATGCCAAACAAATTAGTGCAAGAAATAGAATGAGTGCAAGTCTATATGGCAGAGATCATGCAAGGCATAAAATAATTCTATCTTGCCGAGTTTAAACCTTCCAAAGGCTTCTTCAGGGAAAACTATTTCTAGCTTACCCCTATCCTTTGGGAGTTAGACAAGACTTATATGATATGCATCCTTACATGAACATGGCAACTTACATGACGTTAGATGCATCTAGCACATTTAATTCATTTCTAAGTCTAGAAAAGGTTTTCTCATCAAGTGGTTTAGTGAAGATATCCGCCAATTGTTCTTCGGATCTAACACCTTGCAAAGAGATGTCTCCTTTAGCCTCATGATCACGCAAGAAGTGATGGCAAATATCAATGTGCTTGGTGCGGGAGTGTTGAACGGGGTTTCTAGCTATCTTAACCGCACTTTCATTGTCACAAAGGAGAGGCACACAACCAATTTTGATCCAAAGTCCAAAAGGGTTTGCTTCATATATAGAATTTGGGCACAACATGCACCGGCCGCTATATACTCCGCTTCCGCGGTGGACAAAGCCACAGAATTTTGCTTTTTGCTAGACCAAGACACTAGGGAACGCCCAAGCAAGTGGCACCCACCGGAGGTACTCTTGCGATCTACGCGGCATCCGGCAAAGTCCGAATCCGAGTATCCCAAGAGTTGGAAGGTTGTACCTTTAGGGTACCACAAGCCCATACTAGGGGTATGCTTAAGATACCTAAGTATCCTAAAGACCGCCTTCTTATGCGATTCTTTAGGAGCCGCTTGAAAGCGAGCACATAAGCATACACTAAACATTATATCGGGCCTAGATGCGGTAAGATAAAGCAATGAACCAATCATAGAGCGGTAGTGAGATTGGTCAATAGGTTTACCGTCCTTATCCGCGTCGAGATGGCAATTTGTTGCCATTGGAGTGCTTCTTGAGCTACAATCTCCCATCTCAAATTTCTTCAAGAGGTCCTTGGTGTATTTCTCTTGGTAGACAAAAGTTCCCTCTTGAAGTTGCTTGATTTGGAATCCAAGGAAGAAGTTGAGCTCTCCAATCATTAACATCTCGAATTCCCTAGACATCATTTTGCCAAACTCATGGCTAAAGGCTTCGTTAGTTGAACCAAAAATGATATCATCAACATAAATTTGACAAATGAACAAATCTCCGTTGATGTCTTTGGTGAAGAGTGTGGTGTCCACCCTCCCGATCTTAAATCCTTGCATGATGAGGAAGTCCCGTAGTCGTTCATACCACGCCCTAGGTGCTTGCTTGAGCCCGTAGAGCGCCTTGTGCAACCTATACACATGGTTAGGATTCCTCGGATCTTCAAACCCGGGAGGTTGTTCAACATAAACAAGCTCATTAATGTAGCCATTAAGAAAGGCACTTTTCACATCCATTTGATAAAGGGTAATATTATGATGTGAAGCAAAAGCAAGGAGAATACGAATTGCCCCTAACCGGGCGACCGGAGAAAATGTTTCGCCAAAATCTAGTCCTTCAACTTGGGAGAACCCTTTGGCCACAAGTCTTGCCTTGTTGCGGACCACAACGCCATTCTCGTCTTGTTTGTTGCGGTACACCCACTTTGTTTCGATGACGTTCTTGTCCTTGGGTCGCTCCTCCAACACCCAAACTTCATTGCGGATGAAGTTGTTGAGTTCTTCTTGCATAGCCATTACCCAATTTGGGTCTTGGAGCGCTTCCTCGATGTGAGTGGGTTCTACACACGAAACAAACGAGTAGTGCTCACAAAATGAAGCAACATGGCGGGAACGAGTACTTATGCCCCTTGAAGGACTTCCAATGATTTGGTCCATTGGATGCGCCTTGGAGATGCGTCCATGCCTCATAAGTGGTTGTGAAGCACTTGGCGGTGGTGAAGCGTGTTGTTCCTCTTGTGGTTGGACTTGATCATGGACTTCTTCTCCATCTTGATGTTGTGTTGCTTGTGAGTCTTGAGTTGGCAATGGATCATCTTTCTCCTCTTCGTCTACTTGAGGCGCCATGGAGGTGTTGTTGTTGGAACTTGAAGCTCCCCCTTGATCATGGCCCTCTTCAACTTCCGGCTTGATGTCTCCAATGGTCATGTTTTTCATGGCTTCTCGTAGAGGCTCATCATCTATTTCATCATGACCAAAACTCTCCTCTTGGGAGCCATTAGTCTCATCAAACTCAACATCACAACTTTCTTCAACTAGACCGGAGGTTTGGTTGAATACTCGATATGCTTTTGAGTTTGATGCATAACCAAGAAAAATACCAACATCACATCTTCTTTCAAACTTACCGAGCCTTTTCTTGCGGTAGATGTAGCATTTGCACCCAAAGACTCTAAAGTAGGAGATGTTGGGCTTTCTCCCAATGAGGAGCTCATATGGGGTCTTTTGGAGTAGTCGGTGAAGATAGACCCTATTTGCGGCATGGCACGCTGTGTTGATTGCTTCGGCCCAAAACTTCTCCGACGTGTCGTAGTCATCAAGCATTGCTCTTGCAAGAGTGATGAGGGTTTTGTTCTTCCTCTCAACAACACCGTTTTGTTGAGGAGTGTACGTGGCGGAGAATTCATGCTTCACACCTTCACGTTCACACCACTCCCCAATGTTGTAGTTCTTGAATTCGGTGCCGTTGTCACTCCGGACCTTGATAATGGGAAGTTGGAATTCCCTTTGAGCACGGTTGGCGAAGGTCTTGAACACTTCCGGAGTTTCACTCTTGTCACCTAAAAATAGAGTCCAAGCATAGCGAGAGTAGTCATCAACTATAACAAGACAATAGAGGTTACCGCCAAGACTTTGGTATGTGGACGGTCCGAAGAGGTCCATGTGGAGTAGTTCAAGTGGCTTGGAGGTTGACACCATTGTCTTCATTGGATGGTGTGAAGCAACTTGCTTCCCGGCTTGACATGCGGTACAAAGCTTGTTCTTCTCAAACGTCACATCCTTCACGCCGGTCACCATCCCAAGCTTGAATGACTTCTTAAGTTTGCTCATTCCAATGTGTGCTATGCGTCGGTGCCATAGCCAACCCAAGCTTGTCTTAGTGAAAAGACAAGTGGTTAGGCTAGCATTCTTGTTGGAGAAATCTACTAAGTAGAGATGTCCATGCCGAAATCCTTTGAAGATAAGCTCTTTGCTTGCCTCACTACTCACAACAACATCATCCTTGCTAAATGTGCATGTTAGTCCAAGATCACAAAGTTGTGCAATGGAAAGTAGATTAAAGCTAAGCGACTTAACATACAACACATTAGAAATGGATAAATCATTCGAGATAGCAATTTTACCTAATCCTATTACCTTACCCTTAGAATTGTCACCAAAAGTAACTTGTTCATGATTACCGGGGTTTTCTATGGTGGTGAACATACCATCATTGCCGGTCATGTGTTGAGTGCACCCGCTATCGAGTACCCAATGCTTTCCTACGGCTTTGTAGTTCACCTACACACATGAAGTTAATTTTTGACTTTAGGCACCCAAGCCAACTTAGGTCCTTGTATGTGAGATACAAGTGTCTTTGGGACCCAAAGTTGCTTGGGGAGCTTCCCCTTCATGCTCTTCATGTCTTTGCCAATGAACCTAGCTTTCACCTTGCCATTCACTTTGCTAAGAAGATAATGGCGATCATTGAAAATAGATTTGTAGTTAGTAGGCAATTTAGGTGAAGGTCAGTTAGGAAGAGGACACTCCCTTGTGTGGTGACCGGTGATCTCACAATGTTGGCAATAAGAACCAACTTCCTTGATGAAGCTTGTTCTAAGCTCCGGTGAGGGCACCTTTCCTTTGTTGGGTACCGGGAAGGATCCAGGTCCTCTTTTGTTGAAGACTTTCGCTTGTTGGAAGAGGATTTCCTTGTGCTTGACTTCACCTTTTGAAAGTCTAGCCACACTAGTGCGGAGACTCTCAATTTCCTCCAAGTCCTTCTCCCTAGCATTAGCTTTTAAAGACAAAGACTTGTCCAAGACATTAGAGACATGCGAAGTAGTGGATATATTATGATTAAGAGTTTGTCTCTTTGCATCTTTTAACTCTTGATCAAGCATGTCATGAGCAATGTTAAGTGTTTGGTATTCATGAATTAGCTTGTTGTGCTCCTCCAAGAGAGTTTGGTGTGCTATGTTGAGCTCATCATTGTCTAGCTTGATTTTAGCATTTTCTTCCTCAATTTGCTTGACATGAGATTTGAGTGTGTCATGCTCTTTGAGTATGCTTTCATACTTGTCAAGCAAATCAAGGTTAGCACTCTCAAGTTTAGCACGAATCTCTTCAAGAGTTTTAACCTTACTCTTCTCTCTCTTAATGATAGAATGATATTCATTTATCAAAGAAGTTAAATCATCGGGGGAAAGCTCATCATCACTAGAGTCGTCACATACCTTGGTGTTACCTTTAGCCATGAGGCACATGGGTGGTGGAGGAAGAGGTGAGTCATCATGGTTGGCAATGGCAAGGCCGGCCAAGCTTTCTTCTTCTCCTTCACTCTCTTCATCACTTGTTTCTTCGTCGGTGACCCATTCATTTGCCTCACACATAAACACCTTTTGTGGACCACTTCTCCTTTTTGGGAAGAGTCTTGCCTTCTTGCCCTTGTCTTGCTTCTTCTTCCCAAAGGATCTTGGTTTGGGCTTGGCTTCTTCTTCATTATCATCACTTTCGTCAAGCTTGCGTTGCTTGCCTTTGTAGTTCTCTCTCCTTTTGTCCGGTTTTGGACAATCATAGGAGATGTGGCCTTGATCTCCGTAATTGTAGCATATCTTGCGATCGTCTCTTCTTGGTAGAAATGCCTTCTTCTTGGGATCAAAGGTGTATCCCTTTTTGGTGATCTTGGAGTTCAAGCGTGAGAACTTTCTCATCATCAAGGCAAGTTCATCATCGTCATCTTCGCTTGACGCTTGCTCTTCTTCACTTGAGCTAGGCTCAACCACCTTCTTCTTCTTGAAGCTTGTCTTCTTGGTGGAGGCCTTTAGAGCAATTGTTTTTGATGATTGCTCCATCATCCCAAGCACACTCATCTCATGCGCGTGTATTTCTCCAATGAGCTCCGAAACTTCAATGTTGTCAAGTGATTCCTTTTGGAGCATGGAGTTGATGATGTTGTACTTCGACTTGGGAAGGAGCATGAGGATCTTGCGGTTAATAAGTCCTTTGCCAAGTGACGCAATGTCAAGAGCATTAATTTCCTCAATAAGAACATTTAAGCGTGAAAACATTTCATTAACATTTTCATGAGGAAGCATCTTAAACTCATCATATTTAGCTTTGAGCATGTGATATTTAAGTTCCTTTACACTAGATGAGCCCTCATGGATTTCTATCAAGCAAGCCCAAATTTCACAAGCTTTTTCCTTACTAGCAATTCTAGAGAAGACATCTTGACTTATGCATTCATAAATAGCATTCCTAGCCTTAGCATCCCACTTAACTTGATCACCCACATAGTTAAGTTCTCCAAAACCCGCATGAGTCGCTTCCCAAACTTCGGGGGCAATAGCTTCAAGGTAAGCGCGCATGCGTGCTTTCCAATAGGCGAAATTTTTGCCCTCGAAGATAGGAACCGAACCCCCAACCTTGGCCATTTAAGCTCTCTAGCGATGAAGCTAGAATGATCCTATGAGCAACCTTGCTCTGATACCAATTGTAAGGATCGAAACGCCCAAGAGGGGGGTGAATTGGGCTTTCTTTCAATTTTAAGATAATTAAACAAACTACTTAAGCCCAATTCCCAATGCGGTTCTAGCTATGCAATCAACGTAGATATAACTTGAAGTGAAGATTGCAAAAAGTAAAGAGAGAGAGAGGAATGCAAACGCTAGGGGACACGGAGATTTATCCCGTGGTTCGGCAAGATCGCAAGGATCTTCCTACATCCACGTTGTGGCACCCACCGAAGGGTTTTGCCACTTCCAATGTCACCGAGACAACGGAGTCTTCACTAATCTTCTCCGTTCGCCATCTCCGGCAAGGTGGAGCTCAAGCCTTGTACAACCGTCGATGTTCCGGGCTTCCACACACACCTTGGCAAGCTCCGGAACGATCTTCTTCAACTTCTCACTAGCCTAGAGAGTTCAATCACAGAGAATGAACGCACACAAGCTTCTCTCTAGACTATTACAAATGATCTAGAAGTGTGGAAATGTATGCTCTATGGTCTTGATTGCTCTTGGATGTGTAGTGGGCTTCAGGTGATCAAGACTTGTCGAAATGGCCGGGTTAGAGGGGTTTTATAGCCAGCCTAACCGAAATAGCCGTTGGAAAAGTAGGCTGACAGAACTTTTCTGTGCACACCGGATGATCCGATGTCTCCCCTCTAGTTATCATCGGTGTAATTACTTTGGCTGACGTCATTGTGTCAGATATTACCGTTATTTGACCGATGTTGCCCCAGTCTTCTCATCGGATGATCCGGTGGCTCTTCCTCCAGAATTTGCTTGATCTTGATGCTTACTGCAGTGATCAACTGATGTGTGTGATTCTGCACATCGGATGATCCGGTGCTTCACTTGCTCCAATTGTACTGCAAACTGTATTGATGCACCGATGTTGTTGAGCCCTCACATCGGATGATCCGGTGAGTTCATTTTTCTGAGGTCTTTTTCTTCAGTTGAATCAACTCGACCGATGTGTTCATTTTGGAAATCATCGGTTGATCCGGTGAGTTGATTTTGCTTGCTTCGAGTTGTTTTGAGTGAATCTTTTGTGTCCTTTTTTGAATGACCTCTTAGACATTTGTTCCACACGGCTCTCTTATGATTCTTAAGCATTGTATGATGTCAATTTTTGATTGAGTGACTTGGACATAGAGCCTTCATGTCTTGTCTTTATTTGATCTCGAAAGTTGAGTATCTATGGGTCTCCAATGACATAATCATTTCATCTTATTTAGTTTTTATGGTGACCTTGCATTCACAAATTCATTAGTAAAGTTCAATGGTTGTCATTAATCACCAAAACCATATTACATGAGGGGGCCTAGATGCTTTCAGCCAGTCTGGGTCCCAGCTCCCAGACTCGAATCCACAAGAAGTTACTTCAGAAGACCCAGACCCCTCCGGGAGGGTCCAGGTTGCTTCTGAAGAAGCTCCGGGTTCCTCCAGCCAGGACCCGGAGGTCCCCGAAGAAAATCTGGATCCCACCGGGAGGATCCGGGTCAGGGGAGAGGAAGCTCCGGGCCCCTCCGGGAAGGTCTGGACCATTCAGCGCCCGGTGTATTTCATCAGTGAAGTACTACATGATGCCAAGACTCGATACCTAGAGGTGCATAAGCTGCTCTATGCAGTTCTTATTGCCTCCAGAAAGCTTCGCCATTATTTCCAAGCTCACAAGATCTCAGTGGTGACTTCTTACCCACTTCGAGCAATCTTGCATAATCCCAATTCAACTGGGAATATTGCAAAGTGGGCAGCGGAATTGGCCGAATTTGATCTTGAATTCATTTCAAGGCAAGCAGTCAAGAGTCAAGCATTGGCAGACTTCGTGGCGGAATGGACTCCCTCTCCATGAAACCCTGGGGGCCCCAGCGAGCAGAAGCCGGAACACAAAGCTCCGGTCTTCACCGAGCCTCACTGGACCCTCTACTTCGACGGCTCCATGCAAAAGCAGGGGTCCGGAGCTAGAATCCTTCTCCTCGCACCAACCGGGGAGAAGGTAAAATACATGGTACACCTTGACTTCAAGGCGACCAACAACATGGCGGAGTACGAAGCACTCATCTACGGACTAAAGGTGGCACTGTCATATGGTGTCAAGCAACTGCTGGTCAAGGGAGATTCGCAGCTCATCATTAAGCAAGTGAAGGGTGAATGCTCCTGCAACAATCTCCAGCTAGCTGCTTACCTCCTTGAAGTCCAGAGACTTCAGAAGGACTTCAAAGTCCTAGATCTCCACCATGTTCAGCGTGCCCATAACGCTAAAGCTGACGAACTCTCGACGAAAGCGTCAATCGGAGCTCTGGCTCCTGACGGAACTTTTGTCCGGAGGTTGTAAAAACCAACAGCTCAGCCTGCCGAACTGAGCAAAGGAGGCGAGATCAGCATCCCGAAGCTGACGGTCCCGATGGCCCTGTTACCATGGCAGCCATCAAGGGTCGTAGGTGCTGCTGGAAGCTCCGAGCAACCTAGCACGCAAGACTCAAATTCTCAAGCTAGTTCTGATGCATGGATCTCGGAGATCCGGAGCTACTTGAAAGACAACATCCTTACTGACGATGATGTATCTGCTGACCGGGTAGTCAGATTGGCTAAAAGATACACGTTGGTAGAAGGGGATCTCTACCGGCGCGGTGCCAATGGCATCCTAATGCGGTGCATCACAAGGTAAGAAGGCTGTGAGCTCCTCGCAGAAATCCATGGAGGCGAGTGTGGGAACCATGCGTCTTCCCGCACCCTGGTTGGTAAAGCCTTTCGGCATGGCTTTTACTGGCCTACAGCACTCCAGGATGCAACTGAGCTGGTGAAGAAAAGCGAAGCATGTCAATTTCATGCAAAGCAAATTCACACACCGGCTCAGCCCCTACAAATGATACCTCCTACATGGCCCTTCACTGTGTGGGGGGTGGACATCTTGGGACCTTTCCCAAGAGCCGTCGGAGGTTACAAGTTCCTGTACGTTGCCATTGACAAGTTCACCAAATGGCCGAAGCAACTCCAGTTGTGACAATCAACAAGCAGTCAGCTATCAACTTTTTGCAGTCCATTGTATGCAAATTTGGAGTCCCAAACAAAATCATCACTGATAGTGGGACCCAGTTCCCAAGCTCTGCATTTCAAGGATATTGCGAAGACCTCGGCATTCAAGTTTGCTACGCTTCCGTAGCTCACCCAGCAAGTAATGACCAAGCTGAGAGAGCAAATGCTGAAATCCTTAAAGGACTCAAAACGCGCACCTATGAGCGCTTGAAAAAACATGGAGCCAACTGGATTGAAGAACTTCCGCCAACTTTATGGGCCAACAGGACATCTCCAAACCGGTCAATTGGAGAGACACCCTTCTTCCTGGTGTATGGAGCTGAAGAAATCCTTCCTCCGGAAATCACCTTGGGGTCACTCCGGGTCCGGACCTTCGACGAAGCCACGCAGGACCAGCTCCGGCGTGAAGACCTAGACCTCCTTGAGGAGGGAAGGTGCCAAGCAACTGTTCGGAATGCCTGATACCGCCAAGCCCTTCGGCGCTATCATCGGAGGCATGTACACAACCGACAACTCGAGGAAGGCGATCTGGTGCTACGAAGAATACAATCCAGAGAAGGGTTAAACAAACTCTCCCCCAGCTGGGAGGGACCCTTCCGAGTGATTAAAGTATCCCGTCCCGAAAGCGTTCGCTTGGCTACCGAGGATGGGACACCTCTCCCAAATGCTTGGAACATCGAGCACCTCTGTAAGTTCTACACTTAATATCACGGAGGTGAGTCTGTAGTAACTAGAGATGTATGTTATAGAGTCATTGTACAGAGTCGGGTAGTTCCTCCGGGAGAATAGCCGGACCTTCCCCGGAAGGTCCGCAAAGTTCATGCAACACTTGTCACAGTCTCAGAACTAAAAGTTTGGCTAGCTACCCTAGGTCAAACGAGAAATTAAACACGCTTAGCCTGGTTCCGTACCCTAAGAGTGTACTCGTTTCCCCTATACCCCGGACCTATAATGAAAGACATCTTCATATGAAACAGACTCCACGTGCATTTACTTTGTACAGGCTCAACATTCTTTTTTATTTTTCTCTTTCTTGTATATAACAAAGACGCGCAATTCATAAGAAATTTTAGTTCGACCGGTTCATATACGATTCGAGTTGTATTGTCGATTCTTTTGGATTCAAATATTGTTCATGGCCCACTCGCCTGAATGCTGCCAAGCCAATCTAGGGCCGGAGTGTGCTATCGACTTAGCCTGGTCAAGCACCCTAAGTACGCCACTCTACCTACACCCCGGCAGGCCGAAGTAAGGCGGGTCCAAGTACAATTGGATCTGGAAGAAAAGCAACGCATTCGGTTGTATTTAGAATCGCGTTTGACCTAAAATTTTCTCGAGAATTGTAAGCCGCGACGAAGTTATAGGCAAGAAACGAATTTTACTATGTTTCTTGGCTTCAGTGTGCAGGAAAAATAAAATCCACGTTGATGGAGAAAAGCTGGAGCTAACAAAGCTCCGACTCCCCTAGATGGCTTGTAATCGATGTTAAGCATTGAAAACGAGCATCACCAGAGCAACCAAGCTCCGGTAAAGCTAGGGGGGCCAGCCGTCGACGTAAAATAAAAGATGGTGAGAAGACCCCACAAGTGGAGTCTGCTGCCGACAAGCTACGCGTTGGCAAAAGTCACTGCCGGAGCTACTAAGCTCTGACACCTCAGAGGGCTAACTATCGATGCTCTATGCGTTGACTATTGCCGGAGCTACTAAGCTCTGACGGTAGTCAATTTGACCTCAGGGGGCCTTCACTATCGAAGACTTCGGACCTACATTCTACAAGTTCGAAGCAAATGAGTCTTCAACGAAACACAATATCCTCTTGGTACATGTTCACAATCAAATTGTGTACATCTACCAGGGGCCCAAGTGAAGACAAAAGTGTTGAAGACAAAAAGTGAAATTCACAAAAATTTGGGGATTTCATTCATATGGAGACAAGGGATTACAAAATTGAGGAAGAAGAAGAGAGAATACAAGTGGGAACTGCAGAGATGGTCCTAGACCCTATGGAAGAATTGGGCGACCTTCTAGGCAACCTCCGACACGTTGGCTCGGGCAGCTTCGCCTTCTCCTTCGACGGGACCTTCAAGCACCGGGTCCAGAGGGAATTGGGGATTCCGGCTGGTGTAGCACGTTAGCACATACTCTGCGACGTTCTTCGCCAGGGATTGCCCCTCAACCTCCAATTGGTCCACGGTGACGTCGCCCACCTTGGGGAGTTTGCTACCTGCCGAGCTCAACGCCTGCAACGCTAGGTCCGGCTCCGGCTCCGGGTCATCCAGACGCACGGGGCTGAAGCCCATCGGTGTCAGCGCGTCGTTAGCTTTGCCCAGGAACTCCCAAATCTGTAGGGAGTCCGCAGTCCTCAAGACCTTCAATTCCTCCAGGGATCTTCTGGCCGCCACCAGTTCAGAATTCTCGCGGGCGAGGCGCTCAACTTCTTTGGCGTTTTGCTGAATCTTCTCAGCAACCCGCTCCTTGAGTTTTCCGAGCTCCTCCTCCCAGAGGTGGATCTTGTTCCGGCGGTCAACCAGGTCCTTCTCCCTTCCCCTCACTTTCTTCTCCCTGGCAACAAGGGCACACTCTTTCTCATAGAGTTCTTGCCCTCGCACCCAGGCCTTCTCCTCCTCCTTAATGCAGCGCTCTTCCAATTTCTTGGCGCGCTCCTCAAGGCCCTTGTCAGCCAGAGCCACCTTCTCAGTGAGCTCCTCCTCCCTCCTCAGGACGTCATCCCGCAGCTCTAGGAGTTTCTGCTCTTCATCTTCGAGCCGTTTCTCCCTCTCCTCAAGTGCCTCCCGGCGCTTGATGAGTGTAGTGTTAATGGCCTCAAGCCTCTCTTGGCGCTCATCGGCCGCACTGTTAGCTGCTTTGGTCTGCTCATAGATCTCCCGGGATTGAGCGTCGAGGGCGCGAGTCATACTCTCCCTGTCATCCAATAATTTACCCCAGTATTCCAGGCGGACCTTCTCCCGCTTGATCCACTCTTTGTCATCCGCTAGCCTCGACTGCGCCAGCTTGGTCTCGAAGTAGAGCCGGTTACGCCACCGCCTAAGGGTTTGGGGCTCCTCTTCAAGAGCCTTGCTGTCGTGGAAGAAGGCCAGTTGAACTTGACGCAGGCTGGAACAGGCGTTGTCAATAGACAATGACAACGGGATAGGTTTCGGACCTGCTGGGGTCTCCTCCACTGGTTCCAGCAGATTTTTAGATACAAAAATTGGGTCCCACTCCACAAGAGTGGTCCCCCGAGTCTCCATGGCCCTAGGGCCGTCCTCCGGGATGGCCTCAGTCGCCATCGAGGAAGGCCCTGCTGCCAGGTCTTCATTCACCCCCTCAGGCAGGGGGCCAGCGACTTCACCAGGGCACTCCGGCTCAACCGTGGGCACCTCCTCCGATGGGGGCTCGAGCTCCGACGCCTCTACAACAACTGGCTCGGGAGCCGGAAGATCTTCATCCTCAACCGGCCCTGCGGCCGGAGCTCCAACAACGACCAGCTCTGCGGCCAGTGCTTCTAAGGTAGTCGGCCCAACCGCCGGGACTTCCTCAACATCCGGCGCGCACGCCGGGACTCCAATCACCTCCGGCTCAACCGTCGGAGCTTCGACAATTTCTGGCTCTGGGGCCGGAATTACTGCTTCCTCCGGCTCAACGGCCAGAGCTTCCATCATCTCAGCACCAGGACCCGGAGCTTCAACCTCCGGGACAGGTGCCGCTGGCGCATCTTCTCTCTCGCGGTCCGGCGCTACAACAGGAGTCTCTGGGGATGAGTCGAGGTCCATGACCACGACAGCTAGCGCCGGAGCTGTCGCAGCTTCAGCCACCACTTGGGGCGGCACCGGGATAGGAGCAGAAGCTTCCGCCCTCACAGCTTCAGCTGCTGTGGCTGAGGGTGGAGCCTCACTCCTCTTCTTCGGAACGCTGCAGATGTGGGACAAAGAAACTTATAAAATAGTTACTACAACTAAAACAACTGTCCAAGGTAAAGATTAAAAATTACCTTGGGAGGCTTCCGCACCAGCTTGCGCGGAACCTTTTTCCCGGGCGTTCTGGGCTGGTCATAGCCGGCGTGGAAGCTCTGGAAGGCCCCCCGGAACTCGTCGCAGCCACGGGCGTTTCCCTAGTCGAGGCCCCCCTTGATCGGGAAGAACCTACGGACCTAGAGGCCTCAACCGGCCCTGGTGCAGGAGTTGCATGCCCGGAGCTAGCACCCCGGGAGGACCCCGCTGCGGGTACAGTCGCCGCGGTTGTATAAGACCTCCCCCTCCGGGGAGAAGGAGCCGATGCAGAGGTGGCAGGCCTGACGGACCTTCTGTTGGCATGCTGCAGCTTCCTCTTCCGGCTCAAAGGTTCTTCCGCCGGCTCCTTACCCTTGCCGACGACCTCAGCCCTTGGCTTCGGAGCAGGGTCGAAGCCACCCTCGGAAGCTCCAGGTATCGCTACCCTAGTGGTTGATCTTCTCTCGACGACACCAAGGTCGTCAAGCACAGGCATCTTCCGCTGGAGCTCCCTGCTGAACTCTACTTCCACGTTCAGAGGGAGAAAAGCTGATGGCGGAGTCAAGTCGTCACCCGCAACATCGATGTTGTGCTGGAACTTCTTGAGGTGGAACTCCAAGGTTGTCCCCACCATGTTGGACTTCAGCCCGGTCTCGACCCGGTCGTCGTCCATCACGCTGTTGAGGGCCCAAGCGAGTTTTTCTCTCCTCTTCAGCGGTGCCCATCTGTTGACCAGGAAGTTGCAAAACACCGCTTGAGGAGTCAATCCTCCCTCCACGCATTGGCAGATCCTGGTCAGAGCAGGGTTGAAGGTTTCCGCCAGCACCGGAGCTTCACTCCAGATTGTCGTGTCGATGTTGGGGAGGCCTTCAGGCAGCTCCAGCCTCTCGTGCTCCTCCACCCGGACGACTATCCAGTCCTTCTTCCAGTCATCCCACTTCCCAGAGGGAAACGACCGGAGGTACTTGAATGGGCACTTCTTGCGCTTCATGAAGTAGTAGAAGCCAAGGTACTCATTACTCCTGCCGGTGGTATGGACGGTGAAGAAGGTCCAAAAGAGTTCAATGCAGGGGGGGATGCCCACCCACATCTCACAGAAGTGGACGAAGATAGACACAAGAAGAATGGAGTGGGGGCCAAGGTGATAGAGCTGCAGACCATAGAAGTCTAGCAGCATCAAGAAAAAGGAGGAAAAAGGTGGGATCAACCCCACCATGGCGTACGAGGAGAAGTACACCATTTCGTCGGCATGCTCCTTCTCAAACGGGAGCTCTCCCCCGGCGCGGACCGAGCGGTTGAAGAAGTCCGAGGACCATCCCATGAGGGCCCGGACCTTCTTCAAGTCACCGTCGGTCTTCAAACGGATCTCGCGGAGACCCAACTCCATCACAGCACAACAAGGCAGGAGAGGAAGAGCAAGCACAAGTTGGGAGTTTGAGCGCAAGATCAGATGAGAGGCGTAAAGAACCCCAAACGGTGCGCGCTTTCCTTCTTAAGTAAGCCCTTGCGACGCTTGGATGGAAACCGCAATGAAATCAAAGATACTACTCAAAAATTCCACCCAGCCAATGACAAGAGGGCCTGGGACCACCCCGACGATCAAGTCGAGGTTCTTACCCAGGCGAACGGTTGTCATCATGAGGCGGGAAGCCCGAAGGCGGCGGCCTGACAAGGCGTGCGGAATCGATACGATTTTCGTATCGAGAACCAGTGACCTTCAATTGCGTGAGACCCGCACGCCAAAGATCTCACCTGCCGCACACGGGATACACCACGCGGCGAGGATTTAACTCCAAACCATCGCCAACGGCACATCCGAAGACCTTTGAAGACTCAGTTCAAAAGTCGAAGGATGGACCCACCTCCGGCGGAATGACTTCACCCAAGGGGTCTTCCCCGAAGGTGGGCCCAAGGGGCCACTGTCGGTACCCTGAGTACCATATACCCCTTGGGATTGCAAAGATCTCAAGGGAAAGTCATCCACTTGATTTGAAGACCTTCGGAGGCCCACATGTCAGACATGTCTGGACCCGCTTCTCCAACATGGTTAGTCCCAGGGTCGCCACGTGTACTATCAAACCAGAGCTACCGCCCGCAAGGGGGGAAGCTCCGGGCTATGTACCGAAGTGGCACCCCCGGACCTAACCCCAGACCGAGGGAAGCTCCGGTGCTGCCACGTGTCCAACTGTCGGACCTTCAGCCTCTAACCTCCGGAAGACTCCACAACGGCTCCGGATCTTCAAAGGGGAATCAAGGAATTCAAGACCCGATCAAGTGTCATTAATACTATATTAATGACTCACGATCGGATGACCTTAATTACCAGTAACGGTGTTGTCAAAGCCCATAACTCGATCATTAAGGGTAATTAAACGTGTTGAATGTATATCAATATCAGTAACCGCCAGGGCCACATGTCGGGCCAGGCTAATTTGTAACGGCCTGCCCTTGTACTATAAAAGGATAGGCCGACGATACATAGGACACATCTACACACACGTTCCATAGACGCTCGAGACAAGCTCATACAGCTAATACAACACCAACACACCCGTGGAGTAGGGTATTACGCTCAGGCGGCCCGAACCATGTAAACCTTCGTGTCTCCTGCGTCATTTACAATTCACCTTCTTGAATCTTCGCACGCCCACACCGAACATCAAACTCCTCTAACACTTTAGTAGTGTCGGGAGATCTACCGGATCCAAACCACCGACAGACTTGGTTAGGTCGATGATGAGCCAAGTAGATCTTCCACAATCCTTTTGGGGTTATGCTCTTGAAACTATTGTGTTTACACTAAATAGAGTCTCAACTAAGTCTGTTGAAAAGACACCATATGACATGTGGATCGGGAAATGTCCCGGATTGTCTTTCCTCAAAGTTTGGGGATGTGATGTTTATGTCAAACATTTGACGTCAGACAAACTCACTCCAAAATCAGACAAATGCTTCTTTGTGGGATATCCTAGGGAAACCAAAGGATATTATTTTTATAATAAAATAGAGGGTAAAGTGTTTACCGCTCGCAATGGTGTCTTCTTGGAGAAAGAGTTTCTCTCAAAAGGAGTTAGTGGGAGCAAGGTGCATCTTGAAGAAATTCAAGAAATACCTGAAAATGTTTCAGCATCCACTGATCCTATACAGGATGTACAAGATGTTGTACAACCAGTTGACGAAACACCAACCCTACGAAGGTCTACGAGGGTACGTCGTGCGACTGAAAAGTTAACGCTTCTAACCACGGAGCAGCATGACATGGTATTGTTGGACAATAATGAGCCCACGACCTATACTAAAGCAATGATGGGACCCGACTCTGAGAAGTGGCTTGGAGCCATGGAATCCGAAATTGAATCCATGCATGAAAATCAAGTTTGGAACTTGGTTGATCCAATCAAAGGTGTGAGACCTATCGATTGTAGATGGATTTTCAAGAAAAAGACTAATATGGATGGAAATGTTCACATCTATAAAGCGCGATTGGTGGCAAAAGGTTTCAAACAAATTCAAGGTGTTGATTATGATGAAACTTTCTCACCCGTTGTAATGCTTAAGTCTGTTCGGATTCTTCTAGCAATTTTTGCATATTTTGATTATGAAATATGGCAGATGGATGTCAAAACAACCTTTCTTAATGGAAGTCTGACTGAGGATGTGTACATGACACAACCTGAGGGTTTTGTCGATCCTAAAAATGCTAGTAAAATATGCAAGCTTCAAAAGTCCATCTATGGACTGAAGTAAGCATCTCGGAGTTGGAATCTGCGTTTTGATAAAGTAATCAAAGGGTTTGGTTTCATCAAGAACATAGAAGAACCTTGTATTTACATAAAGTTTAGTGGGAGCGCACATGTATTTCTGGTCCTGTATGTAGATGACATATTATTGATCGGAAATAACATTCCAATGCTTGATGATGTTAAATCCTCATTAAGAAAAAGTTTCTCAATGAAGGATTTAGGAGAGGCAGCGTATATTTTGGGCATAAAGATCTATAGAGATAGATCTAAAAGGCTAATTGGATTAAGCCAAGATACATATATTGACAAGATATTGAATCGGCTCAATATGCAAGATTCCAAGAAAGGTTTCTTGCCAATGTCACATGGCATTACTCTAAGCAAGAGTCAGTGTCCTTCGACACCTGATGAGCAAAAGAGGATGAGAGTGATTCCTTATGCTTCGGCTATTGGATCCATCATGTGTGCCATGCTATGTACACGCCCAGATGTATCTTATGCTCTAAGTATCACAAGCAGGTATCAATCAGATTATGGTGAGGCTCATTGGACCGTTGTCAAAAACATCCTTAAGTAGTTGAGAAGAACTAAGGATGCGTTCTTAGTGTTTGGAGGTGAAGAAGAGCTCGTTGTAAAAGGTTACACCGATGCCAGCTTCCAAACTGATAAGGATGATTGTAGATCACAATCCGGATTTGTGTTCTGCCTCAATGGAGGGGCAGTGAGCTGGAAAAGTTCCAAGAAAGATACAGTAGCAGATTCAACCACAGAGGCGGAGTATATTGCAGCTTCTGAAGCTGCAAAGGAAGCTGTTTGGATCAGAAAATTTGTTTCTGAGTTGGGTGTTGTTCCTAGCGTGTCCATTCCTGTGGATCTCTACTGTGACAACAGTGGAGCCATCGCACAGGCAAAGGAGCCTAGATCACACAAACGATCCAAACACATACTATGACGCTATCACCTCATTCGAGAGATCATCGACCGAGGTGATGTAAAGATATGCAAGGTGCACGGATTTGAATGTTGCAGATCCGTTGACAAAGCCTCTTCCACAATCAAAGCATGAGGCACACACGAGATCTATGGGTATTAGATACTTACATCAGTAATCATAGTGTGTAGTGGGAGACTTGTGTCACAGCTATGTTTATGTACTATTAAATAAATTGTTATATGAGTAATCATTATTTACATTGGTCATCAAGTATGTGACTTGTTCGTGAAACTCTTTGTTAAAAGTAATGTTACTCTAGATGATCCCTAGTCTATATCATTATATGAGATAATGATTGCATACAGACTAGCACATGTATTAATTGATGATCACGTTTCACAGATCATAGATATAGAGATATCGAATTAATAATGTGAACACATGTTAGTGAACATGGTGTTGGATTGACCCACTCCGACTGTTGGGATTGTTATTTCCATATGTGCCATCAGTTGGTCTTGAGTGATACACCTGCTAGATCCTTAGACCTGAGATCACCATTGTTTCTCACTATGCGTAGTTGTGTACTTTGAGACTACCAAACGCTACTCCGTAACTGGGTAGTCATAAAAGTAGTCTTTGGGTATATAATGAAATATAGAATGGGATGTGCACGGATCAAGATAGGATTTGCCCCTCCTTAATAACAGGAGAGATATATCTGGGCCCCTCGAGATAGTTGGATTTGAAAGTGCATGGCCATGCCAAGGTGATTAAAGGTTAATCACATTGACTAAAAGTTAGTCATGGAATGAATCCACTATTTGATCGAGTGAATGGTCGAGCTATCACAAGGATGGCACGCATCTCGCCTTGAGCTTGACTGGTATCGTGAGGCAAAGGGATTAGCATGTTGAATGTATCTAGGTTCGGCCGATATGATCTTGTAAGACCTATGTGTGCTGAATTTATTGGCTTGTAGTGAATACACTTGGCTTTGATGATAAAAGTTTTTAATATCACCAAAACACCTTTTTATCAAGGTCCGACTCTAGCTCTGAGCTACAGCAAGGTCCGACGGTCGATCCGGCTTGGTTTGGGTAGCTCCGGTTACGTTCGATGCTAGGTCTGACTAGTTTTGGTCAGCACCGGTGAAGTTTTGTCTTTAGCTCCGGCATGTCTTTGATAGCTCCGACATGTTTTTGCTAAGCTCCGAAGTTGATTTTTCTAGCTCCAGCTTTTGGGATTACTAGTTCCGACTAGTTCTGGTTAGCTCCAGCGCTAGGTCCTGCTAGTATTGTAAGCTCCGGCGGGAGCTTGGTTGTACTAGTTTTGGTAAGCTCCGGTGCTAGGTTCTAGATTTTGTTAGCTCCGGCTCAAGGTCCGGGTTGCTCTGGCAAGGTCCGGAACTTGACAGTAGTGCTTCTGCTTTTCATTCGCAAAGTTTTGAACTTGCTTTAAATTGTTGGAAAGATTGCTTAGTATTCATTTGCTAAGTTTTTGGTGCGTTTTGGTTGATATGGTTGATATTGTGTTACTGTGGTTTTGCAACATGCTTACGTGAGGTTCTCATGTAGGGTGTTGTGTTCGGAACTAACTTGAGTCAAGTCGAGGACTTAGGCTCGTATGGATTGGTTGTTTATTCATGTGCAGGTGTTGCTTGAGTTCAAGACATGGCTGGTGACGGGATCCATTGGACTAGTCTCAGGGAGGAGATGAGGTTCCAACAACCAAATTCAGGAGGAATTGTGGTTGAGCTGATCGGGAGGTTGCGCAGCATGTATGAATCGAGAACAATGCATATGAAGGTATCGTGGAAGTCATTGGAAGATGTTTGCACGTGTGCAAGGAGTGCATGGACGTGGCTATATGGTTCCGAGATGTGATGAAGAGATGTGGACGTAAAGAATTGGTCGGAAAGGTCCAATCGACTAGGTTATGGACTCAGGCTGCGGCTGAGTCGGGTCTGACTCAAATATGGAAAGATTTGAGTTGGTTATGATAGGATTTCGTGTGGGTCACGAATTTGAGTTGTTTAGTAATGTGGGATGCGTTCCTAAGGTGTTTTGAAGTCTTAAGATTGCTTCTATCTGCGTATAGAAGAATCTTGAGCAGTTATGGAAAGTTACGATTCGTGATCTGAGTAGGATTAGAGTCCTAGTTGACGTTGAGTTGGCCTTCGAGCTGGTTATATAAGCAAGGGAGCTCAGAGCTCGTGGTGCACGACTTTGGGGCTGTTCCTCTTGTGTTCTATTGAATAAAATTCGTAGTTTGAAGGAACTTTTGTGCCTTGTTCGTCCGACTTGTTCCAGACAAGTTTTACTCGTCGAGTTTCTGGACAGCACTACCTTTTGTGGGTGGTTTTATTATAACTCGAGTTTTACAGATCCAATTGACGTGATTCTTTTGGGGTTGTCTTCTAAACTTGATTGTCTATCATCTGTCAAAATTTCACGGTCATTGGATTTGTGGTCTATGATCTACACGAGTTTCTTTGCAGCGTTCCAGAACTGTTTTTTCTCGGGTTGGGCAGATTGACCATTGTTTGATCTTTCGATCATAACTTGAGTTTTTCTTGACGGATTTGAGTGATTCTTTTTGTGTTGTATTCGTGACTTGATTCTATCTGATATCTATCACTTTTGTCATGGTGAAACACGTTTAGATTAGTCTCACACACGATTTCTTTAACAGATCATTTTTCTGCCGAAAGGGTTTGGGGTTTAATTGTTTCCGCTGCGTAAGATTTTTAAATCTACCATTCACCCCCCCTCTGGTAGCTTTTCACGTGCTCTTCGATCCTACAATTGGTATCAGAGCCACGATGCTCTAATCTTTGTGATTTGCGCGTGTTTTTGACTAATCATCATGGAAAAGTACTCCGCCAAACCGTGTGTGTTTACTGGTATTGATTTTCAGGTTTGGAAGGCACACATGGAGGCTTTCATTCAGGCACAAGGTTTTGCAATATGGGAGAAGGTATACAAGCCTTACGAAGTGCCATCAAATGATCAAGTTGCAGCTGCAAATCTGAGAGATGTCGACAACAACAACAAGACTCGGAACTTGATCATACAAGGATTAACACAAAACTACTTCGACCGTGTTGCACACCTCCGATCTGCATACGATGTGTGGAAAGCACTTTGTGACTACCACGAAGGATCCAACACGATCAAAGAGGTAAGGCAAGACATGTTCAAGAAAGAATACATGCGCTTCGAGATGCAATCCGGTGAGTCTATTGATGACCTTTTTGCTCGCTTTAATAAGATTCTCAGCAACTTGCGTAGTGTCAATGTTAATTTTTCAGATGCTGAAAATGCTAGGCAATTGCTAAGTGCATTAGATATGTCAATTTGGGAGATGAAAGTCACATCTATTCGTGAATCTACTGTCATGAGTTCACTTACTTTAGATGTGCTATATTCCAAGTTAAAAACTCATGAAATTGACATAATCTCACGTAAGAACCCCAATAAGTCTATTGCATTTGTTTCACAACGTGATATGTCTAGCTCCGGCCAATCATCATCTTGCAATACTCTTGCTTTGTTGTCCTCACTAACCCTTGAGCAGATCGAAGAATTTCCAGAAGAGGAGTTGGCACTCATCTCTACTAGATTCTCAAAAGCATTGCAAAATGTGAGAACTAGAAGAAGAGGAAGCTCCGGACCTCAACGCTGTTTTGAATGTGGTAAAACAGGACACTTTCGTAAATGCCCTAACCTTTCAGGTCCGACCACTCGGGAAGAAAAACAAAGCAAGGTTTGGACCTCCTCTCCAACAAGAAGAAGAAAAGTACCATAGGACGCAAGATGATCAACAGTTTCATCACTACGCTTCAAGAGTTCAGTTCAAGCGACGTGGACATTGGAAGTGATGAAGATGAAGATGATTTGGCAAACTTGTGCTTTATGGCGGGCAAGTCAAGATCAAGTATGGAGGAGGCAGAACACAACAGCGACAATGAAGAGGTATGTCCTACTTGCGAAGAAATGTGTGATGTTATTTCTCGTGCCACTATTATTGTTAAGAAAAAGGACAAAAACCTTAGGGATAGTGCTGCTAAAATTGAATCACTAGAATCTGAAATCAACCATTTAAAAACTTTGATTCCTAGTGATGATGCATGTTCCTCATGTGATTTAATATATGATCAATTGTCCTCATTAAGAAGTGCGCACACCTCCACACTTGATAAACTTGAGTTAGATATTGAAAAGAACAAAGAGCTTGCTGCACTTAATGATAAAAACTTGAAAGATGCTAGCTGTTCTACAATTGATTTGCATTGTTCTACTTGTGACGATCTTGATAAGAAACTACAGGATGCTATGAATGAAATTTTTATATTGAACAATGCTTTACGTTCTCATGAAGTTAAATTTTGTTCAAATTGCAAACTAAAAGGAAAAACTTCATGTGAAAATTGCCTTAATCTGTCCAATAAACTTGATGACATGCATAGGACATTAGATCGGTTTTGTAATGGGAATAAGAACCTAAACATACTGCTGAATTCTTCCAAGTCTTGCATTGATAAAACTGGTTTAGGTTTTGATTCTCATGCTCATGCTAAGGCACATCCACCTAAAATTGTAAAGTCATTAGGAAGTGGTTTGATTCAAACAGTTCCTAAACAAAAAGGAGTGGTTTTCAAATCTGCAGGAGTGTTGCCTCATTCGGTTTCAAATAAAAATATTGCTTGCTCATCTAGACATGAACACAAAGTTAAATTTCATTGTACCTTCTGTGGTAGAGATGGTCATGTCATAGATTTTTGTTATAGACTAGCTAAACAACAGAAAAGGGAAAGAATGGTTGCTACATCTCATAACTTTCATGCAAAATTTGCTGCACACATTAAACCGAATGTACAACCTGCTGTTTTGAGTCAAAAACATTCAAAGTTTACCTCCAGACCTTCTATTTTTGCCTCCAGAGCTACTGATTTTTGTACTACACAAGTAACACCTTATAGGTCAGTAGTCAAGAATAAAAAATCTCAAACTTTGACTCATAAACCTGCTGTTTTGTCTCAACTTTTGCGTGTTTTTCCTGCTGCACATCGCGTGACTTGGTACTGGATTGCTAAATGCCTTTTGACTAACCCCAGTATTTAGTCAACAACGTATTGTGCTTTTATGTAGGTTACACGTTTGAGGAAGGAGAACATTTGGATTGTGGATTCAGGTTGCTCACGCCACATGACCGGTAACAAAGATTGGTTCTCCTCCCTCTCTTTTGTGTCACGTGTAGAGAATGTTACTTTTGCCGATAATTCTTCAACTCCTATAATTGCTAAGGGTTCGGTTAGAGTAAATGATCACTACACTTTGAAGGATGTGGCACTTGTCAAAAAATTGAAATACAACTTGCTTTCTGTTGCACAATTGCTAGATGAAAATCTAGAAATTATTTTCAATAAAAACTGCTGCAAAGTTGTAGGGTCAAATAGTGAGCTTATTTTTAACATGTCTCAGTTTGGAAGAGTTTTTAAAGCTGATTTTGATATGTCTTCCTCTAAGCATAGGTGTCTAGTTGCTAATGATTCAAAGGACTTATATTTTTTGCATCGTAGACTTGGTCATGTAGGCTTTGATCACCTAACGCGTGTTAGTGCTCTTGATCGCATACGTGGGCTGCCTAAGCTAAAAGGGGACAAAGAAATTGTGTGCTCTTCTTGTAGACATGCTAAGATGGTTGCAGGTTCACATACTCCTCTCACAATGATCATGACAACTGAACCATGTCAACTTTTGCATCTTGACACCGTAGGACCTTCACGTGTTCAATCCTTCGGAGGTAAATGGTATGTTCTTGTTATCGTTGATGATTATTCTAGATACTCTTGGGTTTACTTTATGGCGTCTAAGAATGAAGTTTTTAGTCACTTTAGAACTTTATTTCTTAGATTATCAATTAATCACCCAGGATCATTAAAAGCAATTAGAAGTGATAAAGGAAATGAATTTAAAAAACAATCTTTTGATCACTTTTGTGCTGAAAATGGAATAGATCATCAACTTTCTTCATCATATGTACCTCAACAAAACGGTGTTGTAGAAAGAAAGAACAGAACCTTAGTTGAGATGGCTAGGACTATGCTTGATGAATATCAAACTCCTAGGAAATTTTGGGCTGATGCGATTGCAACCGCTTGTTATGTCTCAAATCGTGTTTTCTTGCGTGCTAAGCTAGGTAAAACACCATATGAGCTCCGGTTTGGACATAGGCCTAGTGTTACACACTTTCGGGTCTTTGGTTGCAAATGCTTTGTTAAGAAACATGGTTATCTTGATAAATTTGAACCTAGATCCACTGATGGCATGTTTCTTGGTTATCCGTCTCATACTAGAGGCCACCGAGTGTTTTTACTTGACACTAACAAAATTGTGGAGACTTGTGAAGTGTCTTTTGATGAAGCTAGCCCAGGTACTAGCTCAAACATTGCAGGACCAGATCCATATCCTCAGGGGGAGGGTATTTTTGAAGATGAAGAAGAGCCGGTTATACTGCCTAGTAGTTCCGAAGTTGACACGTGTCCAACTCCGGACATTGAACAAGCTCCGGCTATCACCTATGATGGTCCTGATTGTCCACAAGTCACAAGCTCATCAATCTACGATGAACCAAATTGATTTTGTCACGGTTGAACACATTGAAAACACTTTAACACACGGTATCTTTATCGGTTTGATTTTTTGCCAAGGGGTTTTTTAGCTTTCATTAAAAAAGTTTTAATCTACCATTCATCCCCCTCTAATAGCTTTTCATGTGCTCTTCGATCCTACCGGCGCTCTTTTCTCTGAACACCGTTGTGGTTGGATGCCTATTGGCGTCATGCATGGGAGGAGCATGTTCCTCGAACAAAGCATCGAGCGACGAAGATACAGTTGTATAACGCAACAGTGAGGGCGACCGATTTTCACGACAAACCTTCAAAGAATCTCCATTTCGTGGAGAGGAACGAGTGTTTTTCTCAGCAAAACACCAAAGGAACGAAGCAAGTAAAAAAGCATGGCAAAAGCTAATAGATGAAACTGGTTTACGTGTTTCTATGTGTTTTTTCCGCGGCAACAGGCTACCTTTTATATAAAACTAAAAAATCTTAATTGCAAACAAATCTCTTAAACACAATAATTAACAAACTTATCTAATCGGAACACACCAGACTTGCATCCGTTGAGGACTCCTTTTTCTTCACGTCATACATGCACCATGTACAAGAGTCCTTTGTACTTACACCTTGAATGCAACAAGCGTAGTAGATTTTCACCCTGTAATACATGAGTCTTCTAGCTTCACATCATGTACCTGTCACAGCAAACTTCCATGTACAGGAGTCTCTTTGCTTCTATTTCTTGCATGCGAATATATCTTCGATGTTATAAGGCCGTGTATACATTCCATGGCCGTATATAAGCATTTTGCATGTGTACACTCTGCGGTCGTATACCAATACACGTTAGTTTGCATCAAGCTTCATTTCTTTCGTCCATAAATTCCGATGCCAAATCTAATGTCCAACAGAGCCATCTCGAGGGGTCGAGGTGGACACTCCCTAGCGCTCCCACCAAGGGAAAGGGCTCTAGACCAAGAAACAGGAGCCTTTACCTTAGGCTTGGAAGGCCCAGCAGTCGGAGCCTTTCCCTTGCTAGCATCCCTTCTCGGCCTCTTGCTTACAACGTTCCTCTATGAGGGTGAATCATAAGGTCGTTTGGCGGATGCATCTCGGTCTTGTCTCTTCTTTGTTTTGGCCTCCTTTGTCGCTGCTTTGAGGCCAGCGGCTGCTAGTTCCAAAGCTTTTTTGCAATACACCTCTTGGTGTGCCGCCTCGACGATGGGGTCCACAAGAGGTAACTCATAGCCATCATTGTGGTGACTCAACATGTTCCTGACATGAGAAAGTATAGCAACGAGACAAGGAATGAAAATTATTGCGATAGAAGTATGAAAAAGTATAGAAATAAGGGGCTAAGGCTGTTGGACCACAGATTTGTCCGCTTAGGACCAGACTTGTCCGTCTCTGAACTGGACTAGTCTGTGGTCTCCAGACTTAAACCCTAGTTTTTTAATCCTTGTATGATTTCTCAACAAGTTGTCAATAATCAACAATGGAAGTCACAAAGCATAATTGAGTTGATGCAAGGTACTGGGAACAATCAACCATAACCTAGAGCAAAGGAATCAAAGGGAATCAATTTAGGTCAAAAGTACCTTGAAGGAGGAATAAATCAGTGAAATCGAGCACTTTGAAGGAGTGGATAAGTGTTGGTATTTCTTAGCACTACAAATCATATTCAATAGGAAATGAGATCCGCAAGTGCACAGAGGATATTTTGTAGCATTTCACCAAAGAGTATTCCTAAGGATATCGTATATATCCCAAAGAAAAGCAATGAAGTAAAGTAAACACTAATCTTATGATCAAGGTGTAGAGTACTAAGTAATAATCAGAATAGAGGTAAGTTCATAATATGGATACTGTGACACATACCTAAGCAATCTACTCTAAAGGGTAAGGTTGTCCTAGTGAGGGTTAAGCTACAAGAAGGGGTTGGTCCTATTGTGCTCTAGTTACTTATATACATAGTTTAATAATGTACACATGAATATGTTAATAGTCAATACTAGGGTTTAGTGGTCTAACACATCGGGCACAGGTTTACCCTTGACAACATCAGAACGATTTCCGCTAAGAGCCTGCGGGGTAACCGAACATGGGGGAGTACAAAGGACGGACAGGGTTGTCACCATCTGCCGCCTACCCCTACAACCCATGGGTCTACGAGACATCCGACACTACTTAACTATCTAAGCACCACGCTTACATGTTAAGTAAATGCCTTAGGAGCTGCAGTACAAGTACCTTCCTAAGACCATGACTAACCTAAACATCGTTAAACCTGTGTTGGGACCAAGCACTACTTTATTCATTTTATCATAGTCATACATTATCTAATTAGACTATAGTGTAGGTATATGGTATTTATGATAAAATAATATGGATATTATGATTGGATAATAATAACACCCACACCTATCACAAACATGGACTCCACAATAAAACAAGAAACACTTTGACCAAGTATATGAATAAAGAGAGACTAATAATAATATTATTAATATGCATAAAGTCACAAAAGAAAAGAAAGATACATGAGACATACCTTTCCCAATTTGGACTTGGGACTAGAGGCTCCTCTCTATAGCCTAACCTCCACTAAGGACTAACATAACTAGTATATACAATGGAGTGAATGTTCAAGTGGTGTGTGTTGAAGTGAGAGGTGAAGGATCCTATTTATAGTACTGTTAAGGTTGGTTCCCGCCACTTTTTGCGCGCGAATCATTCTTAATTCTTATCACCAAGCCACATGAGTGTGTCACGTTGAAGTTGACCAAGAATGGGGAAAGAACAGGTCAGTCGAACCAGTGGTTCGGCCAAACAGGGCTTGGTCTCAATCGTCCTGGTTTTCCTCGGGTTGACTGGTTTGTGGGCCCTAACCTCCTTCCCGCATGATTCGGTGTTGGAATCTCTTGGATACGCCTGGGAATGGGTCCATGGATCCATGTGATGCACATGTCATCGCGTGGTTGGTCGGGATGTCACTTTTTAGGATTGCTTCTCTCATTTCTCCTCAATCTGCAATAAAGTAGATGCATGCACTATTTCTCCAAGTACAAGTAGAATTATGTGTGTAAGAAATATTTATTTCTTTACATAACTGAGTTATATTAGCGGTTGAAATTGGTATATGACGACAGTCAATAAACTTCCCCAAACTTACCATTTGCTTGTCCCGAAGCAAAGACGAAGACTTAGGTTGTTGAACAGGAGTTGCTACAATGTCCTATCTTTCAAAAGTACCAAGTGCACAACAAAATATTCTACCTTACATTGAATAAATTGGCTATGGTACCTCACCCTTTTATCTTAGTCATTATGGGGCTTATGCCTCATCCTTTTCTTGGGTGGTTGAAGGATAGAACAGCAAAGTGAACATGCATCACCTAATGTTTAAGTTTCACATGAATTTCGGAGAGTTTCAAATGGTGTTTAAGTTACTCAAATAATGCTCTCAGTCACTCCTATGTGGTAAGTGGAATTTGTTTTCCTCGGCAAGGCAATGCATTTCTTGTCCTACATCTAAATAGGGCTTGATGTGGAGCTTGGTAGGGTTCAAGAACAAACATATTTGCAACATATATTTTTCTAAGTCAATAGAGTAAGTTTTAGGAGAAAACAAATCATACTTTTGATCAAGATAGTGCATGTGTGATGGAATATTGTGGAGTGGGAATTTGAAGATGGAATATCATATAACACAACAACCTAGAATTAGATTAAACTTATGCTACCTATACTATCCAATTTTAAGGCAAGAGTATTCTAAGTCACTAAACACAATACTTGGAGAATACTAAGTTGTATACAAGGGACTAAGAAAAAATAAAACAGAGCAACTATTCATTATTTCAACATATGCAAAGTAAAAATATTCTTACCGCACATCTTTTTCTTTAATTGATCTATTCTCCGTTACTTTTTTTAAAATGCAAATGATGTGGAAAGAAAAAACTAAATAATGGAATGCAAATGGGATGTGATACAAGTTACCTCAAGTGGAGGTCCTCCCCCAAGATTGTTCTTGGTCAAGGTTCGCAATAAGGATTGAAACCCTAACGGTGGAGGTAGGCTATAAGGTCGGACTAACCTTGTTGCAATGTGGCTTCGACATTGAAGGGTTGAGCATCGATGTTGTGTTGTTCTCCGTGGGTTCCTTGAGCGTGGTTGCAGAGAATGTTGTAGATTCGCCACAGTTCTAGCATGCTCTTTTGATCCTTGACTTGCTCTTGTCCCTGTCTTTGCTCTCATAGTTGGCACCTCTTCTTCTTGTTATTCTCTTGAACTTTTTGATAAAGAAGGCCATCTCTTCATCATCCATCTTCATTCTTCATCACTATCTTCATCTTCACTTGATGCTTGCACTTATTTTCCATTGGACTTGGATGATACTTTGAGAGCAATATCCTTCTTTCTTGAGGAGGTGACTTTGGCAAGATCTTTGATATGTCGGGATTCCATTTTGGACATGTCTCTTTATCACTATCTTTGATCTTGGACTAGTCCGGCCTTCTGCACGGACAAGTCCGGCCCTTTGTAAAGTATTTTTCCATAATGACCATGAACAACTGCTCCTATAGTGGCCAAATAAGGCTTGGCTTCGGTGATATTTATCACACTCTGCTGGGACTCGAGACTCTTGAAGAATCTTTTCCATTCTTTGGTTATGTATGGAAAGATAGAAATAAAATGACTACAATTTTGGGTATTCACTTAATTTTATTAGGTATAGGTGCTTTTCTGTACTTGAAAATTACCTTAGCATTTTAAACTCACTCAACCTAATTCCCACTATGGTTTTGAGCTCCCAATGATTCTCAAGCACTACTCTAAGGATACGCTCAACTCTATACGGTGATTGAAGGCTCAAATAAAAAATAAACCCTAATTTCTACGCTTTTCGAGTCTTCGATGTGCTTCTTCCATCCTTTTCCTTTTTAAAGGGTTTTCACACTCAACCTTCGTTCGATCACTTGTGCTTATCTCAAAGAAGCTCATTAGATCTCTAGTTGTCGTCATCAATCATCCAAAACCTATGGAGATAACCTAGATGTACTTTCAATACCATAACCAGATCAAAATATCTACACCAAAAATAAACAAAAGCATGCACATGGCATCAATTGGAGAAAATACTACACTAAATGAATTTATTTTTGGTTGGCACCCCAAATAGTTTCACTAGTTGACAGTTAACAACTAAGAACATTCTTATGCACAAAGAAGAATAGTTGGCTGGTCTAGTGGTTAGCCTCTAGGTTTGCGTTGCCAAGTTTGCGGCTTCAACGCACCCCTCCACTAATAGTTTTAACTAGAGTACCCTTCACCAATAACGTTTATCAGAGGACCCCACTCGTGATGATGGAACCCGTCGAACGCTTGAGCGGAGCTACGCGCGCAGACAGCTACGTCCAAGTCTCTGTGGAGATGTGATTTGATATTAGTGAGAGGTGGGTATGCACAATCGGCTTTGTGCATACCATATCTAGATATTTTGGTTTGTTATGAAGTCACTTTTTGAGATAAGTGAGAGATGATGTTTCGCGAATCCAGATAGGTATGCACAATCATCTTGGTGTCTACCGTATCCACGGAATTTGGTTTGTTATAAACTTGCTTTTCTAGTCCATTTCATGAAATCCTCACGCAAACGAATGAACTTTCGTGAATGCCACATGCAAACGAATGAACTCAAGTGGGTGAAAAGGCACCCCCAATGTTTCACCTATTGCCATCATAGTGACAATCATGTTTAGGAGAAAAATTTTGAGATGAAATTTTTCAGAAAGACCAATCGTGGCTTGTTGTTTCATAGTTATAAGGGTGCCCTGTTCGTCTTCCTCGTTGGCGAATCAGCATCCAAATATATCCAAAGTCACTTCTGAGAGAAAAACATGACATTCCACCAAAAAACTACGAAATTGGGCAATCAACTTCAGAACATTGGTGAAATAACAACAACGTCCCAATGCCGAAAATTCAACGATGCCAAGATACCATAACCAGATCAAAATATCTACACCAAAAATAAATAAAAGCATGCACATGACATCGATTGAAGAAAATACTACACTAAATGAATTTATTTTTGGTTGCACCCCAAACAGTTTCACTAGCTGACAGTTAACAAAATAAGAACCCTCTTATGTACAAAGAAGAATAGTTGGCTGGTCTAGCGGTTAGCCTCTAGCTTTGCGAGGACCCTTCGCCAATAATTTTTATCAGTAGACCCCGCTCGTGACGATGGAACCCATCAAACGCTTGAGCGGAGCTATGCGCGCAAACAGCTCCACCCAAGTATCCGTAGAAACACGATTTGAGATATCGGCTTTGTGCATATCGTATCTAGAGAATTTGGTTTGTTATAAACTCTGTTTTTGATATAAGTGAGAGACGATGTTGTGCGAAGCCGGATGGGTATGTACAATCGTCTTGCTGCCTACCGTGTCCAGAGAATTTGGTATAGTCCATTTCGTGAATTCCTCACGAAATGAATGAACTTTCGTGAATCCCTCACACAACCAAATGAAGTCAAGTGGGTGAAAAGGTACCCCAATGTTTCACCTATTGCCATCACTAGTGAAAATCATGTTTAGAAGAAAAAATATGAGATGAAAGTTTCCAGAAAAATAACTGTGGCTTGTTGTTCATAGCTATAAGGGTGCCCTGTCCAGGTCTTCCTCGTTGGCGAATCAGCATCCAAATAAAACCAGAGTCACTTACGAGAGAAGAACATAGCATTCACCAAAAAACTACAAAATCGGGCAATCAACTTCAGAATATTGGTGGGAATAACAACATCCCAATGCTGAAAATTCACCGATGCCAAGATACCATAATCAGACCAAAATATCTACACCAAAAATAAACAAAAGCATGGACATGGCATCAATTGGAGAAAATACTACACTAAATGAATTTATTTATGGTTGGCACCCCAAAACAGTTCCACAAGGAAGTCAACCGGATATCTAGTGTACAAATAAAATGGCAAAAAAAAAACAGACTGAAAACAAGCAAACTAATGTAGCCACAAATGGGCAAGATAATACAGCATTCCTTTCATAGACATATTCGTCCGTATACAGGTTTCCAGCTTATGTTGGAACACTTCTAAGTATGTGCCGCAATCACCACTGCACATCTCATTCAAAAAAGACCTAATGCACGTAGATATTAAACTAAAAACATGAAACCTTCACAAAATGTGTGTATCCGCTCCTCCAGCATGTTGGTATTCCCAAAGCACACCTCTGGTTAGCTAGACAAAAGTAAATAATCTGATCTCACCAATTCACAGTCATGCACCTGAATCCCTGATAAAGTTGGTGTTTCATCTATCCCAAGTCATATATGAATATATTGTAGTACTCTCCCTAGGAAGTGATACCTGCCAAAGGATCCAATATAACTTTGTTAGAATTAAAGTTTTGATTTCTGTCCTCAACACATATTTCAGTATTCTATCGATTATTCAACAGTGCACCCAATTCAACTCATTTGTATGGCAACATAATGACATATTCCTATCTGATAAGCACAGACATATTATATCATAAATTGGACAGGAAATGCTAATTTTTATAATAGATACAACAACAACCAACACTTTGTCCCAATCAAGTTGGGATCCGCTAGAAATGAAATCCAACAATTTTTTAGAAGAAGTAATAGAAAATAAGATGAGAGTAAAAAATACAAATAAAATAAGATTCCGAATTTTATTTATTTTGGAAATAGAATATTTAAAAAGAAGATAAGAGTAACAAAATACGAATAAACTAAAATTCTGACACATGAATTGTAAATTTCCATGTTATCCTATCATGAGCCAAATCTCTAGGTATGTCGTACTCCTTCAAGTCTCGTTTCACCGTCTCCTGTCATGTCAACTTTGATCGACCTCTACCTCTCCTAAAATTTTCTCTACCCTTTATAATTCTACTATTAACCGGTGCTTCTGGAGGTCTCCGCTGGATATGCTCAAACTATCGTATGCGATGTTAGACTAGCTTCTCCTCAATTAATGCCACCCCTATCCTATCATGTATCACCTCGTTCCTAATTTTGGCTCTTCTTGTGTGACCCTGTCGTAGCATGCGCATCTCTGCAACACTCATTTGTTGGACATGTTGTCTTGTAGTTGTCCAACATTCTGCTTCATACAACAACACGGGTTTGATCATCATCCTATAGAATTTTCCTTTCAGTTTTTGTGAGACTTTCTTATCACATAAGATCTTAGATGCTTACCGTCACTTCATCCATCTGATCTTGATCTTGTGGCAAACATTTTCGTCAATATCACTATTGCTTTGTAACATTGATCCTAAATATCAAAATGTGTCCCTCCTAGATACTACTTGTCCTTGTAGACTAACATTTCTCTCGTCGCGCCTGTCATCACTAAAGTTGCACCTCATATACTCGGTCTTGGTTCTACTAAGTCTAAACCTCTTGGACTCTAAGGTTTGCCTCCATAGCTCCAATTTTTTATCAACGTCATCCCTAGTTTCATCTACTAACACTCTATTATTAACAAAAAGCATACACCAAGGGATATCCTCTTGTATATCCTTCAGCACCTCATCCATCAAAGAAAAAGATGTATGAGCTTAAGGTTGATCCTTGGTATAGACCTACTGATAGGAAAAGTATCCTTGGTGTAGATCTACTGTAATTTTTATAATAGATATGATGGTACGGCTGATGGATCAGTGTGTCACTAGCAGCCCTCAAACTATTTAGTTTGGTTCAATTCATCTCCTACTAATTTTTTTTATTTCTCTTTGTATTGATTACATTTGAAGTTACACTGTAGGGTGGTAGATGATAGAAAAATATTTTTATGATTTTTCATAAATATTTTCTTGCATTAGTTCATCTCCTAAGCAAGATTTATTTACATGCTTTAAAAATACAAAAAAATACATAAATTTTTTTTAGAAAATTTCTAATGTATTGTATGTTGTAACATTTAATCTCATAAATTTTTAACTTCAGAAATGATGTTTACAAAGAGAACCAAAAAAGAAAATTTTCACTATGGAGCAAATGGAACAAATGTAAATAGTTTGGAGGGTAAACTGGACCAAATTTTCATTATGGTGTTAAGTGAACAAGGCTGATACAATGATACTTGAGAGTAGTAAAATCAACTTCTATACATGAAAATGGACTGCCCATAGCGCATTTTTGTCAAAAAAATATATTCCCTGAATCTAACAGCACACACTGGTCGTTCAAGATGACTCAAGTTTCCATGGACTACAATAAGGATCCATCTTTTTCAACAAAAAAAGGAGAAAAGTCCATTTTACTATCCTCAAGTATCAACATTGTTCACTTAACCACCTAAAGAAAATTTTAGTTCAGTTTACCTCCAAACTATTTACATTTGTTCAATTCACCCCTTAGTGAGTTTTTCTTTTTTTTATTTCTCTCTGTAAACATCATTTCTGAAGATAAAATTCCATGATATTATATGCTACATATAAAATACACTAGAAAAACATTTTTAATTTTTTTATGTATTTTTTGTATTTTAAAGCATGTAAACAGATCTCATTCGGCAGATGAAATAATGCATGAAAAAAAGGTTGTGAAAAATTATTTTTTAAAATAATGTATTATATCATCTACCATCCTACAAAAATTTATTTTCAAAATATAGCCCATACAAAGAAAAAAGAAAAATCAATAGGGGTGAATTGAACCAATCTAAATAGTTCGGATGGTAAAGTGAACCAAAATTTCTTTAGGAAGTTAAGTGAACAAAGCTGATACTTGAGGGTAGTAAAATAGACATTCTCCAAAAAAATCGACCAAAGTGCTCCCTAATGTACCATTCAATACTGACTCTGCAGGTTATAACCAGCTAACTTCATCCAAAATCTCATTTAAGTTGCTACTAACTGGCATTTTGTGATTACTGGTTATAATATATTAAATAAGTTTTAAAAAAGAAACTTATACCATCAACAGGGCTAACCTACTGACAGAATATCAAACAGTCAACCCCAAAAGGAATCTAATTAATTCAATATGGTAAATTAAAATTCTATCAGGAGGTTTTAGTCAGATTCTACCGTCTCACAGCCCTAATATCCAAATTATATAATTAATTGCTTCAATGACTTCCTGGTTTTCAAATATAACATAGTGATCCTGTAGTCAGATTTCAGTTGGGAAGTAGCTAATAAAGCTCAACATAAACAAGCCAGGTTCAAAGCGTGTTATACATAAAATCAGTTGACTTGTATGTGCAATTTAGAGGGGCTCAATATGAGAGCATGTTGTTTATACTGATTTGTCGTCCTGGTTAACATGAATGGAACTTTTTTCTGGAGTAAATTAATGTACTGCTTTCGTACAACAGGGAAAAGAGGGCAAAGTGATTTATATATCTATCGCTTTCCAACACCTTGACAGAAGCAAATGATTCATACTGCATATTTTTTTGCAGGAACAAAATATACATATAGTAATATTGAAACAGCAACTGACCTCTGCTTGGCTGATTGTTGTTAACAGTATAGTGGCCCGTGTAACTTGCTGATATATCTGATTTGACATTTGGGTCAGAATTTCCAAGATCATGGCCAAAAGGAGGCATGTCAACCTCTGGTGCAAACCTCCAGGCTGTGTCACCATAAATTGAGTTGCTCATATATGTATCTGGGTTGTTCCCTTCATGTGTATTATCTGATGCAGGAAAGGGTTCACCGATTGTACCACTTGAGTTGCTCCTCCCATACCCGCCAGACGGCAAACCAAAGTTATTATCTCCAGCTCCATGGCCAAGGTTCCCTGACCCAATGCTTGAAATGCTGACCATCCGATGACCAGAAGAGAGACCTCCCCAAGTGTCACCAGTAATACCAACATGACGCCCACTTCCAGGTGAAGTAAAAGCATTGGTGTTTGTAGGATTGCTCGCATAGTTTAGATTCCCATTGCCCCAAACACTCCTAGCCATCGAACCCAACATTGATCGTGAATCATTATTAAAACCAAGGTACCCAATAGGACTACCCAATCTGTTTGAACTTCCATTGTAGTATGAACCTATTTGCCTTCCATTAGGGCTACTGATGAAACCAGAGTTAGCACCAAAACTTGCACCCATCCCGCTTTCTAAATTCATGTCCATTCCAAAACCTGGGCCAGATGAAGAGAACCCGCTCCGTGCACCTGGGAGCAGACCATACCTTCCATCTACCCTCATGCCATAACCTCCTATAGGATTTGGGTTGTATCCATGGTTGAAGCCATTCAGGAAGTTCTGAACTCTGCTCATACCATAGTTCTGCCCTCCCACAGGTGATCGCACAGCAGGACCAGGAGACTGCTCTTTTGGAACAGCCCTCTTGACCTCAACCATTTTACCATTCAGCTCATGGAAGTTCTTGTGCAGAGCCTTATCCACTGCGACTTCTGAATCATAGGTGATGAAGCCAAAGCCCCTTGGCCTATGTGTGTTGTGGTCATACATCACTACCACATCGGTTATCACACCGAATTGCTCAAAGTACCTTCTGAAATCAGCCTCAGTGACATTAGATGGAAGGCCTCCAACAAAGATCTTTCTGGTACGACCCGGTCCGGGTGACCCTATGCTGCTGGCATTGCTCTTGCTCATGATACTATGATCATCCCTGGGAACAGCCTTCTTTGCTTCCACCTGAATCATAAATGGGAGATTCAGCTCAATACATGGTCACAAAATCAACAGCTTTACAGCAGAATTTCCACCAAAAACATGCATTACTACATTAGTTACCAGAGAAGAACAGAGTACCATAGGCAGACAAGAACCAGTATCAGTGTATCACAGATGGGCCATTCAATGCGAATAGTGAAGAAAAAGAACATCGTACAACAAAATTCCCACCAAAAGTGCACGATTACTGCATCAGCAGACAGGCAAAACGGCAATGAGTTGCGACAGGCAATTACCATGCGTCCGTCGATCATGTGCTTGTCCATGGTGACGCGCTCGGCGACCGAGGGGTCGGAGAAGACCACGAACCCGAACCCGCGCGCGCGGCCGGTGCTGCGGTCCCGCATGATGACGGCTTCGGTGACCTCCCCGAAGCGGCCAAAGTAGTCGCGGAGGCGGTCCTCGTCCGTCTCCCAGGAGATGCCGCCGACGAAGAGCTTCCCGGAGTAGTCTGCGCCCTCCATCGCGCCCACCCTCCCCTCCTCCAACTGCAACCAATCCACACCCAGCTCAGCGCACCGAATGAGAACAAAAACGCCGGCTTTATCCACACGCGCTCGTACAGCCGCACACACAGACCCAAAAGCACGAACACACGCCCGCGCGCGTGTCAGCTGGATCCAAGCTGACTACGGCGCCGCCGATCGGCCGGCGGCACGAAATTACGCGAGGATCCGTACCAGATCCGGCCATCGGCAACACCGATCCGGCACCGATCGGGTTGGCGGGAGAAGCGTAATCGTCAAGGCGGGAAAGATCGGGACGCTCACCGGACGATTGGCGGCGGCGGCGGCGAGGAGGGATCGGAGAGCTCGTCGGCGCCCTCCTGCGCTGCCTGCTAAGATCTCGAGGCGGGCATTGGAGAAGGCTGGTGGGGTGGGGAAGGAGGTTACTTGGCTTCCACCCCGCGATGAAATCTGAGACAAGAGAGCGAAATGGGAGGCACACTGTCAGCGAGCGCTTTTCAGCCCCCGGAGTTTAAACGACGTTAATTATGCCTTTTTGCATTTTGGGGTCCAAATTACAGATGCCACTTGTATATTCCCTTCTCTCGATGATATTTTATAATTGTATTTGTTATGAATATGTGGTAGTTAACTGAGCATTACTGAAGAGATCAATGAAATTACAAACACATCAGAGGAAGCACACATAAGAGTATGGAATGTGAGTATACAAGCCGCATCTCCAAATTAGATGGTAGTCTCTCCGTTCCAGATGAAGTTTATTTTTAGAATTCAAACCAGTATGAGTGCACACATGAAGTTACTTGAATAACCTCCATCAATATGTATTTCTCCACTTTTATTCAATGTCAGCTTTAGGATGGGATGGAAACAGCAGGAAGTGGAGGAGGACGAGAGTAGAGAGAGAAAGGTGGGAGTAAATGTCACTGGAGATATGAGGAAGAAAGTTAGACGGTGACCATATGATGAAAATAAACTTAAGCTGTAATAAATTCTGGTGGCTGGAAATAAACTTCACCTAGGATGGAGGGAGTAGAAAAATTTAGAGTCCCTTCATGGAGCTAATCCTTAGGCAGCGACATAAAAATTGTGTCAAACACTGTTTTTTAAATAAATGATTCAAGTAATTCTCCAAAATAAACTAAGAGGGCTGGAAATGTAGCATCTCCTAGTTCTGTGAAGTAATTCTTTGTGCTGGTTTTAAAAATTTATTCTAGAGTTCAATCACATAACCACTTTACCAAATAACTAGAAGTGAATATGAAATAGTCAGATTGTGGATGTCGAAGCGTACGAACGACATTTCCCCTGGTACTACTGAATTATAGCTCACGGAGGTTCTTGTATCGGTTTGGGCACGCGGAGGTCTTAGACAAGGAGGTGACAGCTATGATTTACGTGGTTCGGGCCACCTGAGCGTAATACCCTACTCAACGGGATGTGTGTTGTTGTATTAGGGATTTGATCGTACTTGTGTGCGTATGAGCTTGGTTATTTTGTATCATGCAACACATCCCTTTTATAGACCAAGGGATGGATGTTACATGGGTTTCCTGGCCTGACATGTGGCATTAGCGGTTATTCTTGCCTAATACACAATTAAGTGTGTTTAAGAACCCTAATAACGTGATAACGCGCCTTAATGGTGACGTCACTAGTATTAAGGGTCTTCTGATCGTGCGCCATTAATAGGACATTAATGCCACATAATCAGGCCTTGTAATTGTAGCAATAAGAGTCCTTTGAATACTTATGCCGTTGAAGATCCGTCTGTATTCCCGTTGGTGGAATAGGTCTGAAGGCTTGACACGTGGAGGCTCTGGAGCTTTCTCTTGCGGGGAGGTAGGTCCGAAGCTGCTATACACGTGGAGGCATCGAAGCTTGCTTCTATTGGGAGTTAGGTTCGGGGTCACTGTACACGTGTCAAGTGCGGAACTCCTCTATATAGAGGGTTTGGCTCCGGTCTTGTGTTACACGTGGTAGTGTCGGAGCTCCCCCATGTAGGAGGTGGGTCCAGTGCCGTTTGACACGTGGGGCTTACGGAGGTATTTAACTTTGACAGGTGGAACTCTCTTGCACTTCTTGCGGTATCATGGGGTACCCGGTACGCAGGGTACCGACAGTGGCCCCCGGGCCCACCTCTGGGAGAAACCCTTTGGGTTAAGTTCTTCTACCGGAGGTGGGGCCATCTTTGATTCCTGCGCGGCAATTTCAAAGGTCTTCTGATGTACCGTTGGGGTGATGGTTCAGGGTTAAACCATCGTCGCGTGGCTTGTTTTGAATGCGGCAGATGAGATCTTTGAGTGTGGAAGGTTGTCAGTTCCCAATACGAAAACCGTATCGGTTCCGAGCGCCTCGTCAGACTGCCGCCCTCGGGCTTCCCGCCGCCCATCATGACAATGGTTCGCTTGGGGTAATAACCTCGACTTCTTCGTCGGGGTGGCCCCAGGCACATTCGTCATTGACGGGTAGATTCTTTGTCATGTGGACTTGCTCTCGTTCCGGTTTTCATCCAAGCGTCGTGGAGGCTTACTTAAGAAGGAAAGCCTGCATGGTTTGAGCACTCTTTATGCTTTCGATCAAACTCGTGCTCAGAGCCTCCCAAACTTTGCCTAGCTTTCTCCTCTTTCGCTCCACTTTGCCGCGATGGAGTTAGGTCTTCTCAAAAGCCGCATCTAGAGCAAGGACAATCTGATGAAGGTCCGAACCTTCATGGGATGGTCCAGCGACTCCTTCAACCACTTGGTCTATGCCAGCAAGCACCCCTTCAAGAAGGAGCGTCGCGGCGAGATGGTGTACTTTTCGGCATACGCCATGGTGGGACTGATCCCACCTTTTCAAGTTTCATCTTGATGCTGCTAGACTTCTACGGCCTCCAACTGCATCACCTCGGGCCACACTCCCTCCTGCTGGTGGCGACTTTCGTCCACTTCTGCGAGATGTAGGTGGGCGTGCCTCCCTGCGTTGAACTATTCTGGATTTTCTTCATGGCCCATACCACCGGCAAGGAGACAGAGTTGCTTGGCTTCTACTACTTTGCGAAGCGCAAGAATTGTCCCTTCAAGTACTTGAAGTCATTCCCCTCTGGCAAATGGGATAACTGGAAGAAGGATTGGATCGTCATTGATGTAGAGGAGCAAGACAGGTTGGAGCTTCCCCAAGGACTCCCCAACGTTGACACTGATGCCTGGAATGTAGTTTCGAAGCTGTCGGATGCATTTAATCCTGTCCTGACCAGGATCCGAGAATGTGTGGAGGATGGAGTGACCCCCAGATGGTCTTCGGAAATTTCTTGGTGAACAGGTGGACTTCGCTGAGGAGGAGGGAGAAGCTCGCTTGGGCTTTCAACAGTGTGATGGATGATGACCGGATTGAAACCGGTTTGAAATCCAACTTGGATAACAATGATTTGAAGCTCCATCTCAAGAAATTTCAGCACGAGTCTATCGCCGATGATGCCTTAGCTCTGCCGACCGCTTTCTTGCCTCTAAATATGATTACAGAGATCAGCAGGGAGCTCCGGAGGAAGATGCCAGTGCTAGACGACCTTGGTGAGGTGGAGAAGCGTAGGGTCTCCAGGGTTGTAATACCCGGAGCTTCTGAGGAGGTGGTCGCCCCTACACCGAGACAAAAAGTTGATGACATCGGTAAGGGCAAGAGCAAGGGCAAGGAGCCAGCTGAATCTTCCAGTCGGAAGAGGAAGTTGAGGCACGCTGATGGGAGCTTCGTCATGTCTTCTCTATCTACAATTGCCCATTCTCCTCAGCGAGGGAGATCTTATGTGGCGACACCTCCTCTGGTGCAAGCGTCCTCGAGAGGTGCCAGTTTTGTACAGTCGACTCCGGTTCCGGCACCTACTACGGGTTTCAGGTCTGGTAGTCCATGCCAGCCAAGGAAGACCTCGGCTAGGGCAACACCAACGACGACGGCAGGCTCCGGACGACATTCCGAAGCTCCCTCCATGCCAACCACGGCAAGCTTCAGCTCTGAACCTCCAGTGAAGAAGTTCCGCGCCCATTGGAGCGATAGCTTCCCAAGGTAAGCTTTGCTTTTTCACCTTTATTTGCCACTCTTATTTTTGTCATGTTTTGAATCTTCCAATTTTTTGACTGCAGGGTATCAAAGACGGGGTCTAAAGCTCCGACCTCTGATGCAACGGCTGAAACAGTGCAGACGAAAGCTCCAGCTTAAACCCCCGTGCCTCGTCAAGTGGTGGCTAAGGTCACGGCAGCTCCGGCGCCAGCTGTCGTGGATCTAGATTTAGAGTCATCGCCAGAGACTCCCGTGGTAGCGCCGGACCACGGGGGATACATGCATAAAGTCACTCCAGTAATGGCGTCACCAGCGACTGAAGCTCCGGCACAGGACGCGGAGATGGTGGAAGCTCTGGCATCGGGGCCGGAGGTAATTGAGGCTCCGGTCGCTGTGCCAGAAGTTGCTGTTGAGGTGGTAGATGAACCAGTGGTGCCAGAAGCTCCAGCTCTTGATCTGGAAGTCATTGATGCCCCGGCAACCGAGTTGGTGGTACTTGATGTTTCAGCCCTTGAGCCGGAAGTTGTTGAAGCTCCGTTAGTTGAGCTGGAGGTAGTTGATGTACCGACGCCCGAGCCGACGATAGAAATGGCTTCAGGTGAAGCTCCTACGACCACCCAGAAAGTAACCGCTCCGGAGGTGTCCATGCCCGAAGCGGAACACCATGCAGAGGTGGTGGCAGGCTCTCCACCCGCAGAGCCAGCAGTTAAAGTTCCTGCTGTAGGACCTTCGGTGTCGACCCCGGAGGTAGAAGTTCCCCCAGTGGGTTCTTCCTCAGCTACTGCCGAAGAGCTCCCGGAGGGCAGCCCCAGTGCCGTAGAAGCTCAGGGAACCACGCTTGTGGCGTGGGCCCTATTTTTGTTCTTGAAGACCCCTTGGAGCCAGCAGAGGTGACCCCGGCAGGTCCAGAGCCTATTCCCTTGGCATTGTCCATAGACAATGCTTGCTCAAGCCTCCGACAAGTTCAACTCTCCTTCAATCACGACAGCAAGGTCCTTGAAGAGGAGTGTCACACCTTGAGGCGTTGGTGCAACAAACTCCATTTCGAGACCAAATTTGCTCAGGCGAGACTTGCTGATCAGAAGGAGTGGGTCAAGAGGGAACGGTCCAGATGGAATATTGGGGCAAACTGCAAGAGGAGAAGGAGGCCTCATCAGGGCTCTCGACGCTAATTCTCGAGAGATCCTCGAGCATGCCAAGGAAAGGAGTGACACTATTGATGAGCGTCATGACAACCTCAATGAATTAAATGAGGTTCTCCAGAAGCGTCGAGCAGACCTTGATGCAAGGGAAGGGAAGCTCCAAGAACAACAGGAGGATATTTTGAAAAGAGAGGAGGAGCTCGGTTAGAAGCTGACTCTGGCCGAGCAAAATTTGGCAGATCGGTCTAAGAAGTGTTATCTGTGGAGTAAGGAGGAGAAGGAAAAGTAATGGAAACTGGGGCAGGAGCTCTCGAAAAAGAGGAGTTGATGTTGCAACCAGAGAAGGGAAAATAAGAGGCGGGGAGAAGGACCTGGCGGAATAGCGGAACCGCATCCACCTCCGAGAGATGGAGGTAGCTGACCGCAAAAAGCAAGTAGCTGAGAATATGCAACAACATGCCAAAGCGGTTGAGCGCCTCACTCGGGAAAGTTCGGAGCTAGCGGCCGCCCGGAGGTCACTAGAGGAGCTGCGGAGCTCGAGGGCAACTTAATCCCTGCTGGTATGGGATTTCCTGGGACGTGCGGACAGAGCCCTTGTGCCTCTTGGCTTCAGTCTAGTATGCCCGGAGGAACCAGCACAGGAGCTGGACCCAACGCTGGTGGCGCTTGGTTCTGCTGGTAGCAAACTCGACACAATGGCTGATGTCATCGTTGATTAGCTGGAGATAGAGGGAAAATCTCTAGCCAAGAACGTCGCTGAGTATGTCTTGGCGTGTTACAAAAGCCAAGACCCTCAATTTTCTCTCGATCCGGTCTTTGAAGGACTCATTGCCGAAGAGGAGGATGTCGCCAAAGCTAGTGTCCAAGAGGTTACTGAGAAAGGTTGCTTCGTTTTTCCACAGGACATAGATCCTCCAGTAGCTAGGACCTTTTCCTTTTGTCTTTTGTTGTAACCCTGATTTTGTAATCCAGTACTTTGAATGAATGAAATCCACTGTTTCTACAATGAATTCCATTTTGTTGTCATTGTCGTCAATACACTGTCCTTGATCTTGTTTTGCCCCCTGGTAGATGTACACAATTTGATTGCGAATATGTACCAAAAGGATTTGACGATGTGTTGATGACTTGTACACTTCAAACTTGTAGCTTTTAAGTCTGAAGTTTATTTCTGACTTCTCCAGTGAGCTTTTGCAGCGTCGACGGCGGGCCCCCTGGGGTTGTCGGAGCTTGATAGGTCCAACGACTCCCACTGTCAACACGTAGAACATCGACGGCGAGCCCCCTAAGGTTGTCGGAGCTGGATAGGTCCGACGACTCCCACTGTCAATGCTTAAAACATCGACGACGGGCCCCCTGGGGTTGTCAGAGCTTGGTAGGTCCGACGAAACCCACTGTCAATGCGTAGAACATCAACAGCGGGCCCCCTGGGGTTGTCGGAGCTTGATAGGTCCGACGACACCCACTGTCAACGCGTAGAATGTCGACGGCGGGCCCCCTTGGGTTGTCAGAGCTTGATATGTCCGACGACTCCCACTGTCAATGTGTAGAATGTCGACAACGAGCCCCCTGGGATTCTCAGAGCTGGATAGGTCTGATGACTCCCACTATCAACGCGTTAGAACGTCGACGGCGAATCCCTTAGGTGGTTATGCCACATTCACTTGAAGTATACTTTATGCCAACGTCCGACCCTCATGGGAGTTGCCGGAACTTGTTAGTTCTGGTGGCGCCCACTTTTAACGTTTGAAAACGTCGACGGCGGGCCCCCTTTGAGGTTGTCGGAGCTTAATAGCTCCGACATCGTCCACCATCGCTGGGTTTTTTTGTTTTTCCTGTACATTGAAGACAAAAAAAAGAGTAAAACTCGACCTCTTATCTATAGATTGTTTGTGACTTATTGTTCTTATTTGAGTTTGAGATCCGAAAAAATTCGATATGATAACAAGCACATTGATGTAATCTCTCCAGATTTGCATGCTTTTTTAGTGCTCACCCTACTCAGGCCTGCCGGGATGTAGGTAGAGTGGCGTACTTAGGGTGCAGGACCAGGCTAAGTCGATAGCACAATCTGGACCTATGTTGGCTTGGTGTTCAGGCAAGTATTGAAAGTCACCTAGAGGGGGGGTGAATAGGCAATAATACCTGAAATGACTTAATCAAACGAGATTAAATTCCTGAGGCCGGACTTGTCTGGACAGGGCCGGACTAGTCCGCTCAACACAAGATGAAAACCTAAAAACTTGGTTTCTACAAGTTATTTGCGGATTTGAAGTTCACCAAAGAGATAAGCAATATGTGATAAACTAGTAAAGTTTAGGTTGTGAAGGTAAGACAATTAGATCACTAGTTTTAAACAATGATCAAAGTGAAGAGCAATATGAGCAATAAGAACCCTAATAGCAATACTAGTGATCACAAAAAGTAAAAGACAAGTGAGACAAGATTTATCATATGGTTCAGCTCCACAAGGAAGCCTACATCCACGTTGAGAAGTCCACACAAGTAACAGGTCTCACTTGACCCTTTTCTCACCAAGCCACCACAATGGCCAACTTGGTTTCCACTATATCAATGGGTAATCACCAAGTTTGATGGAGCTGCTCACAAGTTGAGGCTCCCACAAATCAATACAATGAGGAGCACACGAAGCTCAACTCACACAAGCCACAAAACACAACACAATGTGCAAGAGATCAAATCGAGATCCAAAGAGCGATGATCTTCCTTTACTCTCCTCCCCAAACCATAATCTCTTCAAGATTTGCTCTTAGAGGGTTAGTAGGACAAGTAGAAGGCTTTGGAAGGCTCTAGGATGCTTGTGGCGGCGCTAGGGTTCAAGACTTGTTCAAATGAGGTCGGGGGTCCCCTTTTTATAAGGGTCCCGAGCCCCTTCTGCTAACCTCAGCAGAAGGGCTGACTAGTCCGGCCATTTGCCACCGACTAGTCCGGCCCTATGGGACCACTGACCTCTGGTCAGGTACCGACAACTGCTACAGTGAGCGACGATTGTCACGCTACTCGCAAAATTTCCAAATTCAAACGGTCACTAAAACAACGGACTAGTTCGGTCCTGTGACGCCCGGTTCCGAAAATGAACCAAGCTAACGCATATGTGTGCCTAGGATGTTCAACACACATACACGAGTGATTCACAAATGATAAATAGATAATTACCACAAAATAAGATTAATTAACCAAATTTTATTACACAAAACATATTATCCTCGAATACAAGCTCTAATGAAGATTAATGACAAGTTCAACTAATGCAGCGGAAATAAACTAATTAAGCAACTAAGCAAACTAAGCATAAGGGATAGCGCAGCTCCAATAACACCACAGGAAAAGCTGACGGTAGACACGGCCTAGAACTCCGCATTATCACCATTAAACTCACAATCCTGACCTGCAACTGTTGGGGGGGATTGCAAGAGTGAGTACATGTCGTACTTAGCAAGTGTGGAAAGTATGACATGTGGCTGATTCAAATGACGACAATAATAATGGCTAAGTGCTGAAAAGTACAGTAAAACCATTTGAAAAGTAATATATCATATATATGTGAAGTAAACCCATCATAAACCATGTAACCATAATAATACCAGTCCATAATTCACCATTACCAATAACCATAATCAATGTCATAAACCATAATTCCATCCATAACCATAACCATAATCATAATATCAACCATAACCATCACCAAACCATAACCATTATCAAACCATAATCATCCCAAATCCCAATTTCCCTCTAATCATGTAGGTCATCCAGGCGCTCATAACCGGGAGCACGGCTATCATGATAGTTTTAATATACTCTGCAGAGTTTGTACCACTTTACCCACGTGTTTGTGATTTCATCACCCGTCGGCGACTAAAGAACCTCCCTCATGCCAATTACACTTCCTTTGGTGTATGGCCAAGAGATCACAAAATAGCCTTTACAAAGGGATTACTAGCCTATTTAGACCCCACTGAGGTTTCACCGGTGGCGATGCCTCCAACTGAGCACATCTTCAACCAAGGGCCCCCTCTTGAGCCATTCGGATCCCAGGGTAGTCCCGCCATTCATCAACAAACCCAATCCGACTACCCCTTCCCCGAGCATCCACAATGGTCCAAACAGCACTAGCAAAGTCCTAATTAATCAGCTACGCCGCACCCATACTTGGCCTTGTGGTGGCATTGTAGTCCTGGCCTATTCTCGCATGAACCGGTCCTTAGATCTAAAGCAAGCAAACCACCATAACATCCAACCCATCCACATACCAGGCTTGCTTAGATCACCCATCGTATTGACCAGTTCACATTAACCAGAATATCATTGATGCATAATTAAATGTGTAGTGTTGTTTGCCATCCCAATTAATTAAGCGAAGCAAAAAGGTAAAAATCCCATCCCGACTCTCTACCATATATCCCAGGTGACAAGGGTGGTTAAACAAATCTAGTAAACTTCCTACCATAGGATTCCCATCAAATTGACACAAGCATGCAGTTTGCAAACAAAACATTTATTTTAAAACGGGATCAATATGCTTCAAGGACACTTGTCTTGTTCCGGTGGATAGGGTTGCTCAAGCACTTCGACGTCTTGATTTTGGAAATCCTCGTACACGACTTCTTGAGCACTTCCCTCTACTCGTGATCACACATACAAGAAAATACATACAAATCAACATGATGCACACACATTAATCAACATGCGATGATATGCATGCATGCACAATTCAATAATTAATTAACTATGGTTGTTTATTAATTAGATGCAACTAGTTCATACGTGTTCATATGAGTTTACGGGGGGTTTAGCGAGAATTAATGCTGCTGAAAATAAAAAGGTGATGCAACAAAAATCAATTCACGTCTATTAGATTCAATATGGTTGCTAAAATTCGCATCGGGAACGAATCCTACCGTAGATGTGACGGCTTGACGATCGCGGAACGAAGGCAACGCGTAGACGAAGTAGATAGCGCAAGGGTATTTCGGCGGCACGACGACGGCGACGCGATGGCGATCTTCGGCGGACGGTGGCGCTCTCGTCTTTTTCCTCCTCTTCTTCCCCTCCTTTTTCTTCCTTTTTCTTCCCTGCGGTGCAGCCTTCTGATGCTTTTTTTCCCTCTGTACCGGCGGCGTTTCTGGCGGCTGTGTTTTTCTGCGATCGTGGAATCCTACGGAGGCTGCGTTTATATAGGCGAGGCTACACGCGCCAGGGCCGAGTCGGCCAGGGCGTCGCGCGGCATCGCGCGTGAGCCAAGGCACGTCCGACTCGGTCGGGGCCGGTGCGGGTGGCGCGGGGCCCAGGGCCAAGCGGCGGGTTCGGCCGGGAGTCGGCGCGTGCGGGGTCACGTGGGCATGGGGGCCAGCGCGCGTGGGCGCGCGATCGAGGGCGGCACTGCGGTTCGGCGCGCGGCAGGCGGGGCCCAGCGGCGGGGTTGGTCGCGCGGCGCGTGGCGTCGGGCGGGGCGCGGGATCTAGCGGTGCGCGGGGCTGGCGCAGGCGCGGGAGGGCTGGTGCGTGGGAGCGGGGCCCAGCGGGCGGGGCCAGGGCACCGTGGTGCGGTCGGTCGGCCAGGGTGAGGTGGCGCACGTGTGGGAGGCTCGGTCGGCAGGGTCGCGCTGGGTGGGACGCTGGGAGGCACGGGGCACGCGTGGCTGGCTGGGCCGGTACGGCCTGGCCAGCGGGCAACTGTATTTTTTTCTTTTTTTCTTTTTCTCTTTTTTTATAAATATATTATTATTTATATTTTATTTATCTTATTCATTTTATTTATTATATATATATATTTATTATTATATGTAATTTATTTATATATATTTCTTTTTATATATTATTATTTTATTATTGATTATTATTTTATCTATACTTATTCCCTAATACATTTTTTATATTTTTATTTCTTTTCCTCTATTAATGTTTAATGCATGAATATATATGCAATGCATGATGCAAAAATTTAGGGTGTTACAAATCTACCCCCTTAAAGTGAATCTCGCCCTCGAGATTCGATAGCGTGGAGAAAAGATGCGGGAATTCTGCCTTCAGGTCTTCTTCACGTTCCCACGTAGCTTCGGCTTCTGTATGGTGTTTCTATTGCACTTTACACCAACAAATCCTCTTATTTCTCGTGACCCTTTCCTTCACGTCCAAGATCTTGATAGGTTGCTCGATATAAGACAAATCCTCCTGGAGTCCTAACTCGTCCATCAGCACTTGTTCTTCTGGCACCCTGAGACACTTCTTGAGTTGAGACATGTGAAACACATCGTGTACATCGGAGAGATACGCCAGCAGCTCAAGTCGATATGCTACTTCTCCTCGCTTGTCCAGAATCTTAAATGGTCCAATATAACGAGGTGCGAGCTTGCCTCTTATGTTAAACCTCTTATGACCTCTCATAGGTGACACCTTGAGGTAAACAAAATCTCCTATTTCAAAGGCTAATTTCCTTCTCCTATTGTCCGCATAGCCTTTTTGTCTTGATTGGGCAGCCCTCAAGTTTTCACGAATTATCTGGACTTGCTTTTCGGCTTCTTGCAACACATTCGGACCAAATACTTGAGTTTCTCCTGCCTCATTCCAGAATAAAGGTGTCCTACACTTCCTCCCATAAAGCGCTTCATATGGTGACATTTTCAAGCTTGCTTGGTAACTATTGTTGTATGAAAATTCTGCATATGGCAAGCTTTTGTCCCAACTTTTCCCATGCTCTAAAGCACAAGCTCTTAACATGTCCTCCAAAATTTGGTTGGTCCTCTCGGTTTGTCCATCCGTTTGAGGATGATATGCTGAACTAAAATTCAACCTCGTTCCCAAAGCTTCATGCAATTTTTGCCAAAATCTGGAGGTAAATTGAGAACCTCTATCTGAGACTATCTTCTTCAGTACTCCGTGTCGACACACAATATGCTCCATGTATATTTCGGCCAATCGTGCAGTTGTATACTTGGTCTTCACAGGGACAAAATGAGCTGACTTGGTTAAGCGATCCACAATTACCCAAATTGAGTCATATCCGGATTTTGTACGTGGTAATCCAACTATAAAGTCCATACCAATCTCTTCCCACTTCCACTTCGGAATCTTTAATGGCTGCAATAATCCTGCTGGCCTTTATGTTCAGCTTTAACTCGTTGGCACACATCACACAACGCTACGTATTCAGCTATGTCCTTCTTCATGCTATCCCACCAATAGCAAGTCTTCAAGTCTCTGTACATCTTTGTACAACCAGGGTGAATTGAGTAAGGCGAGTCATGTGCCTCCTTTAATATTGTCTCCCGAATATGCTTTACATTAGGCACAACGATCCTCTTTCCAAGCCATAAGGTACCATGTTCGTCTTCATCAAATCTGAATTCTCTCCCTTCCTCGATCCTTTCCTTGATTTCCTTGATCTCCTCATCCGTGGTTTGTGCTTCTCGAATTTCTTGCTCCAAGGTTGGGTTTAACTCCATCATCTCCATCTCATTTACAAACCCGAGGTTCAACCGTTCAAACTCCTTACATAACTCGAATGGTAACTCTCGAACCGTGAGTTGATGACTTACTCCTTTTCTACTCAAAGAATCGACCACTACATTGGCTTTTCCCGGATGATAGTTGATCCTCAAATCATAATCTTTGATGAGCTCCAACCATCTTCGTTGCCTCAAATTCAGATCCGTTTGTGTGAAAATATACTTAAGACTCTTGTGATCTGTATAAATTTCACACCTATGTCCTGGAATATAGTGTCTCCATATCTTCAATGCATGTACCACAGCTGCAAGTTCTAAATCATGTGTTGGGTAATTCTGCTCATGTTTCTTCAATTGTCTGGACGCATAGGCGACCACTTGACCTTCTTGCATAAGCACGCATCCAAGTCCTTGTCTTGATGCATCGTACAAATCCAAACTTCTTGCTCACGTCTAGTAATACCAGCACCAGTGCAGTTATAAATCTCTTCTTCACCTTCTCAATGTCATCCTAGCAAGATGGAGTCCATTTGAGAAGCTTTCCCCTTGTTAGCAACTCAGTCATGCGCTTCACTACGTTGGAGTAGTCTTTGATGATTGGTTAGCTTTGACATTTATTGTGACGCATCAACTCCAATTGCTTCGGTGCAGTTTGAGATGCTTCAAATTCTACGGTGATCCCTTCTTCATTGGTCAACTTCACCGTCTTTGTGGCACACTCAATAACTCCATTGTGCTTCCTCAACCAGTCCATACCAAGTATAATATCCAACCCTTGAGAATCCAAAACAATGAGGTTGGCGGAGAAGTCTACCCCCCTTATTCTAAGGCTTACTTTTGGACATACTATATTTGTCCTCATCTCTCCTCCAAGAGACTTAACCAATAGAGTAAACTTCATATGAGAGATAGGCAAACTATACTTGGCAACATACTTCGATGCAATGAATGAATGCGATGCTCCAGAATCAAATAACATAGTCGCGGAGTTGGAGTTGGTGAGAAACATACTAATGACCACGTCATCCGCTTGTTGAGCATCCTTCGTAGAGACATGGTTCATGTTGCCATGAGCAAAATTCTGCTGTCCACGGCTTCCTTGTGGTTGTCCTTCATTGGGTCTTGGGTTTTGCCTCGGTGCATTGCTTCCTTGACCAAGTCCTGACTTAGGACATTGATGCGCAGAGTTCCAGCTTCTCCACAAGTATGACACTTCTTAACTGCACCAGAATTATTGGGACGATCTTGGTTTTGAACATTTGCACCCGGAAGATTAGCACGGGGCGCATAAGGCATTGGAGGCCTAGGTGCTTGCATAACAGGGCGCTGCTGCACAAACTGAGTTGGGCGCGGTGCAAATCCAGGGCGTTGAGCAGGCTCAGAAGAACTGAAGTAAGGCGCATTGGGCGGCGCAAAGCGAGGGCGCACATTACTTCCTTGTGGTTGTCCTTGATATGGCGCCTTCCTCTTGATTTCCTGCTCCATCTCACGGATCTTGTTCTCAACCACAATTGCTTTGTCCACAAGCTTCTGAAAATTGGCATAATCGCAGTTGAGTAGTTGCACTTGGATCTCATTGTTCAAGCCCCTCATGAACAAGTACTGTTTTCGGCTGTCCCGACTAACATCCTCAGGCGCATACCTTGAGAGTTGAGTGAACTTGTTGAGATATTCACTCACGCTTGATCTTCCTTGCCTTAAATTCTCAAATTCTTGCCTCTTCAAGATCATAACACCCTCCGGCACATAATAAGAATGGAAATTCTCCTTGAATTTGGTCCAAGTAATTCTCTCTTGGTTCTCATGAGCATTGCAATAAGCATCCCACCAATCCGCAGCTGCTCCAACTAGTTGATGAGAAGCAAATAGGACCTTCTCCCGGTCACTGCATTGGACAATAGCAAGTTTCTTCTCCACGGACTTGAGCCAATCATCAGCATCCATAGGGTCAGCAGCTTGAGCAAAGGTTGGCGGCCTAGTCCTCATAAATTCTCCCAATCGATTATGAGGAGGTGGGGGTGGCGGTGGAGGCATGTGGGGCTGATTGTTGATATTGCCAGCCTGCAGCTGTCCCATTGTTTTTATCATGATCTGCATGAGCTGGTTCTGCATAGCCATTAGTTGCTCGATATTGATGGCTCCCTGAGTAGATCCTTGTCCAGTATTGTTCTGAGGTACTCCATGGTTCTCCTCCTCGTCATTGACATCCCTCTGGTTGCGAGTCCTCACCATCTGAAGGAGAGCAATAGGTAAGAATTTAGAAATGTCCCCAACTATATGCATCAAGGGATATGAAGCTAACCAACTAGCTATGCTAGCCTAGGTGGACATGGCAATGCTAAAGCATACTAAAATCCTCTATTAAGCACACAAGCAAACAATATATATATATATATATATATATATATATATATATATATATATATATATATATATATATATATATATATATATATATATATATATATATAGCAAACAGCACTCCAAGCAAAAACACATCGATTCCTGAGTGCTCCTATGTGCTCTAAAGTGTCCATTCTATCTAGGCTGCGTCCTACGGCCAACCTCGCTCTGATACCAATCTGTGACGCCCGGTTCCGTAAATGAACTAAGCTAACGCATATGTGTGCCCAGGATGTTCAACACACATACACGAGTGATTCACAAATGATAAACAGATAATTACCACAGAACAAGATTAATTAACCAAATTTTATTACACAAAACATATTATCCTCGAATACAAGCTCTAATGAAGATTAATGACAAGTTCAACTAATGTAGCGGAAATAAACTAATTAAGCAACTAAGCAAACTAAGCATAAGGGATAGCGCAGCTCCAATAACACCACAGGCAAAGCTGATGGTAGGCACGGCCTAGAACTCCGCATTATCACCATTAAACTCACAATCCTGACCTGCAACTGTTGGGGGGGGGGGGTTGCAAGAGTGAGAACATGTCGTACTTAGCAAGTGTGGAAAGTATGACATGTGGCTGATTTAAATGACGACAATAATAATGGCTAAGTGCTGAAAAGTACAGTAAAACCATTTGAAAAGTAATATATCATATATATGTGAAGTAAACCCATCATAAACCATGTAACCATAATCAGTGTTATCCTAGACTGTAAACGGTAAACAGTCGGTCGAGGTCTGTTTACCATTTAGTCTGTTTAAACGGTGTTTAAACGGATTAAACGGTGTGTACTGTAGCTACACTTTAGCGGTAAATAAAATATATTGTACTAACCTTTTTGAAGTACATTTTCACATTTCAGCAGCTAACATTATTGGTTCTGCAGCTGCACTTTTTCTGCAATTCAGATTCAGAGGTTGCACCTTTATCTTGCAATTCAGAATTTCAGATTCATTAGCTCTACATTTTCCTGCAATTCAGAGCAGAGAAGTAATTCAGATTCACAGATGTAACTCAAATTCAGAGATGTAATAGACTCATAGTAATTCTGCATGTTTATGTAATTCAGAGATGTAATAGTAATTCTGCATTATGTAACTATGAATGTATGATATACAATTCAGATTCACAGATGTGCAGGAACGAAAACATGACCTTCGTGCTCTGTCATATCACACGATCAATTCTCAAATAAATTATTGAATTAGTGATAGAAAATACCTGGCTGCAATAAAAAATGGATTCAGCTAGCCTCCTATTGACCGTTCAAGTCGTCCTAGATGGCTCCAATAACCTGCAGACATGCAAATTGCAAATGAACTGATAAACATCTTATGGAATAGATAGAAACAATAGCTGTCAGAGCAAATGCTCTCTGTTTGGTGCAGGATGTGGGCTGTGGCAGGGCACGAACGGCACAGAGAGAGAGGATGGGACGGAGGCGCGCAGGGCAAGCCACGATGTGGGGGAGGTCCGGCAGCTCCTTGCAGGGCGACGGCGCGAGGCAACCTCCGCGGGAAAGGGGAGCGGAGGAGATTGACGGGCCTTGGTGGCTCGCCGGAGGAGAGTACTTGGGGGGAGCTCGCCGTGCGAGGCAACCTCCGCGGGGGAGGGGGGCAGAGGAGAGTGACGGACCTTGGTGGCTCGCCGGAGGAGAGTAATCGGGGGGAGCTCGCCGGAGAAGAGTAATCGAGGGCGGCGGCTTTTCGTACCTGAGTGGCGGCGAGTCCTCCCCGGCGGCACTTCTTCTCTGCCGCGTAGAAGCCGCGTGCCCACGCCCGCCCGATGGAAAGAGACAGGCCTGCTAGGTTTAACGGAGGCAACCGGGTGAATCCAAAGCGCTGGTTCTATTGCCTAAACGGGCGTAGACGCAGTTTAAACCCGTTTAAATCCGAACCGCTCAGACCGTTTCGCCTGTTTAAACGGGCGTTGACCCGTTTAAACGGGTCAACCGTTTAATGTACTGTTTAGGAGCTAAACTGCACAGTTACCCTTTGTTTAGCGTTTAAACGCGTTTAAACGGGCCGTTTAGCCCGTTTAGGATAACACTGACCATAATAATACCAGTCCATAATTCACCATTACCAATAACCATAATCAATTTCATAAACCATAATTTCATCCATAACCATAACCATAATCATAATATCAACCATAACCATCACCAAACCATAACCATTATCAAACCATAACCATCCCAAATCCCAATTTCCCTCTAATCATGTAGGTCATCCAGGCGCTCATAACCGGGAGCACGACTATCATGATAGTTTTAATACACTCTGCGGAGTTTGTACCACTTTACCCACGTGTTTGTGATTTCATCACCCGTCGGCGACTAAAGAACCTCCCTTATGCCAATTACACTTCCTTTGGTGTATGGCCAAGAGATCACAAAATAGCCTTTACAAAGGGATTACTAGCCTATTTAGACCCCACTGAGGTTTCACCGGTGGCGATGCCTCTAACTGAGCACATCTTCAACCAAGGGCCCCCTCTTGAGCCATTCGAATCCCAGGGTAGTCCCGCCATTCATCAACAAACCCAATCCGACTACCCCTTCCCCGAGCATCCACAATGGTCCAAACAGCACTAGCAAAGCCCTAATTAATCAGCTACGCCGCACCCATACTTGGCCTCGTGGTGGCACTGTAGTCCTGGCCTAGTCTCGCATGAACCGGTCCTTAGATCTAAAGTAAGCAAACCACCATAACATCCAACCCATCCACATACCAGGCTTGCTTAGATCACCCATCGTATTGACCAGTTCGCATTAACCAGAATATCATTGATGCATAATTAAATGTGTAATGTTGTTTGCCATCCCAATTAATTAAGCAAAGCAAAAAGGTAAAAATCCCATCCCGACTCTCTACCATATATCCCAGGTGACAAGGGTGGTTAAACAAATCTAGTAAACTTCCTACCATAGGATTCCCATCAAATTGACACAAGCATGCAGTTTGCAAACAAACCATTTATTTTAAAACAGGATCAATATGCTTCAAGGACACTTGCCTTGTCCCGGCGGATAGGGTTGCTCAAGCGCTTCGACGTCTTGATTTTGGAAATCCTCGTACACGACTTCTTGAGCACTTGCCTCTACTCATTATCACACATACAAGAAAATACATACAAATCAACATGATGCACACACATTAATCAACATGCGATGATATGCATGCATGCACAATTCAATAATTAATTAACTATGGTTGTTTATTAATTAGATGCAACTAGTTCATACGTGTTCATATGAGTTTACGGGGGTTTTAGCGAGAATTAATGCTGCTGAAAATAAAAAGGTGATGCAACAAAAATCAATTCACGTCTATTACATTCAATATGGTCGCTAAAATTCGCATCGGGAACGAATCCTACCGTAGATGTGACGGCTTGACGATCGCGGAGATGAAGTAGATAGCGCAAGGGTATTCCGGCGGCACGACGGCGGCGACGCGATGGCGATGACGATCTCCGGCGGACGGTGGCGCTCTCCTCTTTTTCCTCCTCTTCTTCCCCTCCTTTTTCTTCCTTTTCTTCCCTGCGGCGCAACCTTCTGGTGCTTTTTTTCCCTCTGTACCGGCGGTGTTTCTGGCGGCTGTGTTTTTCTGCGATCGTGGAACCCTACGGAGGCTGCGTTTTTATAGGCGGGGCTACACGCGCCAGGGCCGAGTCGGCCAGGGCGTCGCGCGGCATCGCGCGTGAGCCAAGGCGCGTCCGACTCGATCGGGGCCGATGCGGGTGGCGCGGGGCCCAGGGCCAGGCGGCGGGTTCGGCCAGGAGTCGGCACGTGCGGGGTCGCGTGGGCGTGGGGGCCAGCGCGCGTGGGCGCGCGATCGAGGGCAGCGCTACGGTTCGGCGCGCGGCAGGCGGGGCCCAGCGGCGGGGTTGGTCGCGCGGCGCGTGGCATCGGGTGGGGCGCGGGATCTAGCGATGCGCGGGGCTGGCGCAGGCGCGGGAGGGCTGGTGCGTGGGAGCGGGGCCCAGCGGGCAGGGCCGGGGCACCGTGGTGCGGTCGGTCGGCCAGGGTGAGGTGGCGCGCGTGCGGGAGGCTCGGTCGGCGGGGTCGCGCTGGGTGGGACGCTGGGAGGCGCGGGGCACGCGTGGCTGGCTGGGCCGGTACGGCCTGGCCAGCGGGCAAGTGTATTTTTTTCTTTTTTTCTTTTTCTCTTTTTTTTTTTATAAATATATTATTATTTATATTTTATTTATTTTATTTATCTTATTCATTTTATTTATTTATATATATATATATATATATTTATTATATATAATTTATTTATATATATTTCTTTTTATTGATTATTATTTATCTATACTTATTTCCTAATACATGTTTTATATTTTTATTTCTTTTCCTCTATTAATGTTTAATGCATGAATATATATGCAATGCATGATGCGAAAATTTAGGGTGTTACAGGTCTATAACGGAATAGTCCGAAGTAGGACATAAGGGTTTACTCCGCCTCAAAACGGACTCAACTGGACTGGCACGAACTAGTCCGGCCACAGGGGGCGGACTAGTCTGCCCCACTAGGGTTTCTCTTGGATGATCTCACTAAGTCTCAAATGGACTGGTCCGTACCGAAACGGACAAGTCCGAAGTTTTCCAGAGAGCTTTGGTCCGTCCAAAAATGGACAAGTCCGGTGTTTTGGGACTTAGCTCCAAATTCACTAAGAAACACTCCAGAGACGTTTGGTCCGTCTCAAAAGGACTTTTCTTCCTGGCCCAGACTAGTCCGGCCTCCTAGGGTTTCTCTCATTTTTGGCTTCTCACTTAGGTGTTTCACTAAACCACCACTTTGAGACCCTTAGTATGATCTCAATGCACATGATACATACACCCTTTTACATGAAACGGCTCATATAAGCTCAACTTCATAGAAGCGCTAATTTCTACTCTTAAGCCTTTGACGCCCGTTGCATCCTTTTCCTTTTTGGAGGGTTTCATCTCATTTTAATTATTGTACTTGTTCTTAAGATCAACTTAGCTCATTAGACTCTTAATTGTCATCATTAATCATCCAAAACCCACGGGGATGCCTAGATGCATTTTCAATCTCCCCCTTTTTGGTGATTGATGACAACATAAAGACTTGGACAAAAAGGATAATAATTTGTTTTTCATAACATGTATTTGTATGAGTGACTCCCCCTCAATGTATGCAACATTAGTAAGAGAGATTTGAGAGAGTTTTCATACATATACATGTTATGGTGGGGTGCCTAAGTGATGTGCTCATGGGTTGTGATAAAGCAACAAATATGCAAGACAAGCATGTAACTCAAACATAACATCACAATTGATATAAATTAAGTCTTACAACCAATTTAAGCTTTAAACATACAAACATAAGTCCAATATTGGATCAATTAAACTCTCCCTCTATCTAAGTGCCCCATCCACTAATGTCTCCCCCTTTGGCATCAAGACACCAAAAAGGAAAAGAAGAGAGGAAGAGCCCTTAGGTATACTCATCATCGGAGTCGTCATCATCATCTCCGCCTTGGCGCCCGCTATCGCTCTCCGTGGCCTACAGATCAAAAATTGCATCATCATCATCGGTTGGGGCCGCGGTGGAAGTATCATCTTCACCAAATTGAACGAGCTCCTCGGCGGTGAACTCCGGGAATGGAGTGACCTCCCCATCACTTTCCTCTACGGGAGACATGGGAATGTCCAACTTGTCGCACACCGCCTTGAGATACTTCTCTTAGCGACGCTCCATGCGACGTTGTCAAACTTCCGCCTTCCGGCAAGAAGAGAAAATGGCCTTGAAGCACTTGAGAAAGCCACTCCCGCATTGTGATGAAGGCGGAGGTGGCGGAGGAGATGGCACAAATCGAGAGGAAGAAGTGGGAAGATCCGCATTCTTCCTCCTAGGAGTAGCCGACTATGGAGGAGGGAGTTGAGATCGAAGCCTCCGATGAATTATGTCTTTCTTGAAGATGAGTCCGGAGATCTTCTCGATCATGTACATGATGTACGAAGCATATCCACATGACTGATTGGGAGTATGGGAGATGTTGAAGATGTTGTCGAAGATGTAGTTAACCACATTGAAGCGGACATCTCCATCAATGAGGACCATCAAGTGCCTCAAATTCCCTTGAATTATCCCCGCATCTCCATCCTTGGGGGCAATGGTCTTCTTGTGCACCCTGTTGAGGACACTGTAGAAGGTCTTGATGTTCCTTATGTGCCCCGCCTCAAAGGGTACATGTCTAGGACACATGTACTCCAGGGTATCGCGATCAACTGGCCTCAAGTTGGAGATAATGATTTCATTGTCCAGTTGATCCTCTAGGTCAAGCAGCTGAGCAAACTCCCAGTAGGTGGTGGAGTATTGCTCTCCCTAGGTCATCCAGGTAATCCTCCTATCTCCATCGGTGTGGAAGTAGATAGTGGAATAGAACTAAGTGATGACTTCCACATTCTAGTCATACTGGAAAGCCATGAACTTCTTCAAATTGTGCCGCTCGACGGCCTCAATCACGACATTGAAGGCCACGTGATCCTTTTGAGCCATATAGTCCCAGTCAATCCACTGAGCATCGGTGACTGGAGTCTGCTTGGTCATGTAGACTGTCCTGTAATAGTCATAGTGGAAGTCACACCAGGAACGGGGATCAACTGTGCTACTGTCTCGCTGATAGACATTGATCTACCTTAGCTTGCGTGCTTTCTCACCCCTTTGCCCTTGAAGATGTTAGCGTCGAAGGTAGCTGCATGGTTTGGGTTCCATGCAGGAGAAGACATCCTCAAGGGGCCTATGGGTTGAGAGGCACCCTTCTTAACCTTGCTAGCAGCCTTCTTGGCCACTATCACCCTCTTCCTAAGTGCAGCATCGACCGGGGCCTTTCCCTTATACTTGGAGGACCTCGCCGCTTGGGCTCTAGCCTTGATCCCCCAATGTTACAAGTATCTTTTTCTTTGGGGTTGCCTCGGCTGCTGCAGAGTTGTGTGCTTCTTGCTGCGTCTTCTTTGCTCTCTTTGATGCAAAGTAGGCAACAACCATTTCTTGATCCTCGCGCCTTTGGTGACAAAGAGCTTGCTTCTCTGCTTCGGCCTCGGAGTCAGAAGGTGGAACATACTTGTTATCCGACATGGTTGCTGATAAGAGAAGCAAGGGGGTCTGATGAGTCCACGGAGTCAAGACAAAGTGTTAGAATTCATAGAATCGATCAAGGATAGGGTTTTCGCTGTGTAATCTGGACTTGTCCGCCCAGGGGCCAGACTAGTCCATACCCAACCGGACTTGTCCGCCCTGAAGCTGGACTAGTCCGGTTCACACAGCAAGAACCCGAATCTAGAGAAATTTTGTGAAAACTACGGATCCTACAACAAAAATGGGGTACATGATCACTATGATGTGCACAACAACATTTGTGAAGAAGTTTCTATCAATAGACCCAAAAGAATTGAATTTCAAGGATTTTGGGGTTAGGTCAAGAATATCTCTTCAAATCTTCAAAACAATGAAATGTGGATGAAGACTCGGAAAGGTTCCTAAGCACCTTAGGGCTTCAATCCATGGATTGGAGTCGAGATTTGTTGGTAGGAATCGAAAATCGCCGTTTGGGGGCGATTTTCGAGCGTTTTTGGAGCGAGACTGTTTGAATGGAAGTGGAGAGGTCGGGGGCTCCCTGGGAAGGTTAAGTCCTCAAGGATCGGACTAGTCCGGTCAGGGACCCGGATTTGTCTGGCTATCGGACTGGGTCCGGACTATTCTGAGCCAACGGACTAGTCTGGTCCAGGGGCGGACTAGTCCGGTCCTAAGGCTGAAAACTCCTATATATTGAGTTTTCAGTGGAGATTTGATCCTTTTGGACTAGATTTCACAAAAGATCTTTGTAAACATGGTCAGTAAGCAATCAACAATCAAACTATAACCATGATTCACAAGGATTCAATAATTTCAAAATAATCTATAGAAAAATCGAGGAGGATGAGTTTTTCGCAAGCATGTGTGAATTTTGAATATAACAATAAGATGTGCAAGACTTAAGCCCCATTTCGAGAATCTAGGATATTTAGCTCACTCCTAAGTTCAAAAAATCTTTTCTCATCTAGGGGCTTGGTAAGGGCCAATTGTTTTTTGGTTCTCACATGGGAAATTGCAATGTCTTCTTTAATGGAGTGATCTCTCAAGAAATGGTGGCGAATATTGATGTGCTTGGTCCTTGAGTGTTCAACTAGATTGTGGGCTATTTTGATGGCACTCTCATTGTCACATAGGAGAGGGATATGACGTAAGTTTATGCCATAGTCTCTAAGAGTTTGTCGCATCTAAAGAAGTTGTGCACAACAACTTCCAGCGGCGACATACTCCGCTTTGGTTGTGGAAAGTGTAATGGAGTTTTGTTTCTTTGAGGAAAAAGACACTAGAGATCTACCAAGAAATTGGCAAGTTCCCGATGTACTCTTCCTATCAACTTTGCACCCCGCATAGTCCGCATCGGAATATCCAATGAGGTTGAACTTGGAGCCTTTGGGGTACCAAAGTCCTATGTTGTGTGAACCAAATATCTAAGAATTCTCTTAACGGCGGTCAAATGACGCACCTTTGGAGCGGCTTGAAATCTAGCACACATACACACACTAAGCATGATATCGGGACTAGATGCACACAAATAAAGCAATGAGCCTATCATTGAACGATATACCTTTTGGTCCACACTTGGACCATATTCATTGAGATCGAGATACCCATTGGTTGCCATAGGAGTCTTGATGGGTTTGGCCTTGTCCATGTCAAACTTCTTGAGTATATATTGTGTGTATTTGGTTTGACTAATGAACGTGTCTTTCTTGAGTTGCTTCACTTGAAAACCTAGAAAGAACTTCAACTCCCTCATCATGGACATCTCAAATCTTTATGTCATTATCTTAGAAAAATCATCACAAAAATCTTTGTTAGTAGAACCAAATATAATGTCATCGACATATATTTGGCAAACAAACAAATCATCATTGAAGTTCTTAGTGAATAAAGTATAGTCCGCCTTCCCAATTTTGAAACGATTTTGAGTTAGAAAATCTCTAAGGCACTCATACCAAGCTCTAGGAGCTTGTTTGAGTCCATAGAGAGCCTTACGCAATTCGTACACATGGTTTGGGAATTCTTCATCTTCAAATCCAGGGGGTTTCTCCACATACAACTCTTCCTTAATTGTACCATTGAGGAATGCGCTCTTGACATCCATTTGATATAGCTTAGAATCATGGTGAGTAGCAAAGGCAGGTAATATACGAATTGATTCAAGCCTAGCTACGGGAGCAAAGGTTTCTTCGAAATCCAAACCTTCAACTTGTGAATACCCTTTGGCCACAAGTCGTGCCTTGTTTCTTGTAACCACTCCGTGTTCATCTTGTTTGTTGCGGAACACCCATTTGGTGCATATAACATTCGCATTAGGCCTCTTCACAAGCTCCCATACTTGATTTTTTTCGAAGTTGTTGAGTTCTTCTTCCATGGCCATCACCCAATCCGGATCTCATAGTGCTTCTTCAACCTTGTGGGGCTCCAAGGAAGAAACAAAAGAATAATGTTCACAAAAGTTTGCAACACGAGATCGAGTAGTTATCCCCTTGGAGATGTCTCCAAGTATATCGTCAACAGGATAGTCCCGTTGGATGATTTGATGCACTCTTGGGTGCGGCGCTTGAGGTCTTGTGTCATCATCTTGGTCTTCCTCATCCTCATTGTCTCCCCATTGATTGATGTCTTCATTTCATCTTCTTGGAGCGCATCTTGGGGAACTTGATCTTGATCATTTGAGGAAGAGCTTGCTTGATGTGTAGGATGGTCACTTGCATCGTGAGGTTGTTCTTGTGGTCGTATATCTCCAAGTGCCATCCTTCCTATCACCACTTGTGGAGCTTCTTCTTGATCTAGAACATGACGGTCAACTTGCTCCACTTGGGAGCCATTAGTCTCATCAAACACTACGTCACGTGCTACTTCAACAATTCCGGAGGATTTGTTAAAGACACGATAGGCGTAAGTGTTTGAGTCATAACTGAGTAAGAAACCTTCATCGGACTTAGAAGCGAGCTTCGAAGTCCTAGGCTTCTTGTTAAGAATGTAGCATTTGCTCCCAAAGACACGAAAGTAAGAGATGTTGGGCTTGATACCGGTTAGGAGCTCATACGACGTCTTCTTAAGTATGCGGTGAAGATACAACCGGTTTATGGCATGGCAAGCAGTGTTGATCGTTTCCGCCCAAAACCGGTCCGACGTCTTATACTCATCAAGCATGGTTCTTGACATCTCAATTAAGGTCCTATTCTTCCTCTCGGCCACTCCATTTTTTTAGGGGAGTAGGGGGCCGAGAACTCATGCTTGATGCCTTCTTCATCCAAAAATTCTTCAACTTGAGTATTCTTGAATTCGGTGCCGTTGTCACTCCTTAAGGTATTGATACTCAAGGAGAACTCCTTTTGAGCTATCTTCAAGTATCTCTTGAGAACACCTTGAGTCTCTCTCTTGTCATGCAAAAAGAATACCCAAGTGAAACGTGAAAAGTCATCAACAATAATAAGACCATATTTGTTACCACCAATACTAATGTAGACGATTGGACCGAAGAGATCCATGTGTAGAAGCTCCAACGGTCTTGATGTTATCATAATGTTCTTGGATGGATGTGGTGCTCCAACTTGCCTTTCGGCTTGGCATGCGCTACATGGCCTATCATTTTCAAACACAACATTCTTTAAACCACGGATGTGCTCGCCCTTAAGGAGTTTTTGCTAATTTCTCATCCCAACATGGGTTAGCCTCCTATGCCACAGCCATCCCATGTTAGTTTTTGCAATTAAGCATGTATCAAGTTGGGCTTTATCCGTGGAGAAATCCACAAGATATAGCTTTCCCTTGAGTACACCCTTAAAGGCAATTGAGCCATTGCTTCTCCTTTTGACGGTCACACCCTCATTAGTGAATAAAAAATTATAACCTTTGTCACATAGTTGTGAAATGGACAAGAGTTTATAATCAAGTGAATCAACATGTAAAACATTTGAAAGAGTGTGATTAGGGGATATAGCAATTTTACCGGTGCCAAGGATTTTTCCTTGGCTATTGTCCCCAAAATAGATTCCTTCACTTGGATCTTCATGTAGCTCATACTCCACAAACATCTTCCTCTCTCCGGTCATATGATTTGTGCACCCGCTATCGAGAACCCATTTGGTTCCACCGGAGGAGTATGACTACAAGAAAGATTTAAGCCTTGGCTTTAGGTACCCAAGTGATGTTGGGTCCTCCGATGTTAGTCAAGAGGCACTTGGGCACCCACACACAAGGTTTGGGACTCTTGCGGTGTGGCCCAACATACCTAGCATATGCCTTTCCAAACTTGTTCCTCAATAAAACATATGATGCATCGAAGTCATGCAACAATGGATGAGGTTCTTTCTTAGGCATTTTGAGTGAAGTAGCAATGTTCTTCCCTTTGTTGTTGTATGAGACTCCTTTGACAAAAACAATCAAGTCTTTGCCATTCTTGGGAGTTTTGGCGTTTTGCCTCACCTCCCTAGAATAACCAAGACCATCCTTTACAAGGGGATGTCTTGTGTTGGTATATGCACTACGTGCATATGCCACCTCCTCCTTGTCAAAGATGCCACCCTTTGGTGCTTGATTGGTTTGTGCCAACTTAAGCTCATCTTTAAGCTTTATGATTAAGTTTGAGCATTTACAAGGTTGAGATGCTCCAGATTTAATATTTGTGGAAGGTGAGCTTGTAGAGGAAGAAGGTGCATTGACCTTGAGAGACTTCACTTGCTTCTCAAGGATCTTGTTAGCTTGTGTCAAACTAACAAGTTCATCCTTGAGCATAATTGTAGTGTTCTCAAGGTTTGAGCAAGTTTCCTTGCTCAAAGCGAGTTCACTCTCAAGTGTCTTGCTTCTTTCTCTTTCAATCCCCAAGAGCTCCTCAACCTCTTAACATCTCTCCTTTTGTTGGATGAGCATGACCTCTTGACGTTTGATGAGTTATTCCTTCTCAAATATTTCCTCCATTAACAATCTCAATCTCTTCAAAGTACTTTTACTCATATCTTTAAGCATATGTTCATTTTCACTACTACTATCAAAATCATCATGAGAAGAAATTGAAGAAGAGGATTTAGATTTAACCTTCTTTCTTCCCTCCTTGGCCATGAGACATGTTGGCCTTGAAGTCTCCAAGTTGGGGAAGAACTTGTTTTCCGTAGTTGTCTTCTTCATAGCAATGGTTGCTATCTTCTCTTCTTCATCCGAGGAGGATTCCTCATTTGAATCCCACTCCTTTACGAGGTGGGCATGTCCGTATTGCTTCTTCTTCTTGAAATACTTCTTGTCTTTGGACTTGCCCTCCTTATTCTTCTTGTTTTCTTCATGTGGACAATCCACAATGAAGTGGCCATACTCCCCACAATTGTAACAAGCCCTCTTTGATCTTGTCTTGGGCTTGTCTTTGCTCTTTCTTTCATTTTGGTAGCTCCCCCTCCTTCTTCTAAACATCCTCTTAAAGTTGTTGATGAAGAGAGCTTCTTCCTCATCGGTGTTGGGACTCTCTTCATCACCCTCTTCTTTTTCATGTGATCTTGAGGACGTTGCCTTGAATGCAACATCCCTTTTCTTGGAGGAGGAAAGCTTTTGTAGATCATTGTAAAACATGGCTTCTTGCTCCATCATATCATGGTTGATGATCCTACCTAGCACTTCTTCGGGAGTCATCTTGTGGAAGGCTGGGCTCTCACAAATTAGTGAGCAAAGAGTGACGTTTCAAGGCATGAAAGCTCAAATCATCCTCTTTACCACCTCGTGGTCGGTCCGCAGGGTGCTTCCATATGACCGACTCTTGTTGATGAGAGTCTTGAGGCGGTCGTACATGTCTTGGGGGGACTCACCATCCATGATGGTAAACCTCCCAAGCTCTCCTTCGATCATCTCGATCTTCACCTCCCTAATAACGCGGTTGCCCTCATGCGCCGTCTTGAGGGTATCCCATATCTCCTTGGCAACCTCCAACCCTCAATGAGGTTGAACTCCTCTCGAGTCAATGAGGAGATGATCACTCTAACGACTTGAGCATTGCGATGTAGAAGAACGGCTTGCTCTGGAGTGATTTCTTCCTCATTCTTCAGAAGATGAACACCTGTCATAACAATTTGCCACAAGCTAGGGTTTAAGGAAATGAGGTGCATCTTCATATTATGCTTCCACATGGAGTAATCATTTCCATCAATCTAAGGAGGTTTGCCAATGGGAATTGATAAATAATGATTGCATGCGGTTAGTTGCTCATAATTATAAGGATACCGGGAGTAGTCTTGTGAACTACTCCCATTGTCGATGTTGGTCGTGGCAATTGGCTTGATCTCCTTCTTGGGCACATTGAGCTTCTCACGAAGCCGTGCCTTGAGCATCTGAACTTCTTCATCATCGTTTGGATCATCTTGAAGAACATCGACGTTCTTCGTCTTTGTGTCATCGACGACCACCAGAACTTCGTTGTCACCCCTTCCGGCCATTTCTTATCTTAGTTGTTAGACTCTTTTGGAGAAGCCCGCTCTGATACCAATTGAAAGTCGCCTAGAGGGGGGTGAATAGGCAATAATACTTGAAATGACTTAATCAAACGGGATTAAATTCCTGAGGCTGGCAGGGTCGGACTAGTCCGCTCAACACAGGGTGAAAACCTAAAAACTTGGTTTCTACAAGTTATTTGCGGAATTTAAGTTCACCAAAGAGATAAGCAATATGTGGTAAACTAGTACAATTCAGATTGTGAAGTTAAGACACTTAGATCACAAGTTTTCAACAATGATCAAAGTGAAGAGCAATATGAGCAATAAGAACCCTAATAGCAATACTAGTGATCACGAAAAGTAAAAGACAAGTGAGACAAGATTTATCCCGTGGTTCAGCTACACGAAGAAGCCTACATCCACGTTGAGAAGTCCACACAAGGACCGGGTCTCACTTGACCCTTCTCTCACCAAGCCACCACGATGGTCGGCTTGGTTTCCACTATATCAATGGGTAATCACCAAGTTTGATGGGGCTACTCACAAGTTGAGGCTCCCACAAATCAATACAATGAGGAGCACACGAAGCTCAACTCACACAAGCCATAAAACACAACACAATGTGCAAGAGATCAAACCGAGAGCCAAACCGCGATGATTTTACTTAACTCTCCTCCCCAAACCCTAATCTCTTCATGATTTGCTCTTAAAGGGTTAGTCGGACGAGTATAAGGCTTTGGATGGCTCTAGGATGCTTGTGGCGGCGCTAGGGTTCAAGACTTGTTCAAATGAGGTCGGGGTCCCCTTTTTATAGGGGTTCCGAGCCCCTTCTGCTGACCTCAGCAGAAGGGCGGACTAGTCTGGCCATTTGCCCCGGACTAGTCCGGCCCTATGGGACCACTGACCTCTGGTCAGGTCCCGACAACTGCCACACTAAGCGACGATCGTCACGCTGCCCACCAAATTTCAAGATTCAAACGGTCACTAAAACAACAGACTAGTCCAGTCCACAACGGAGTAGTCCGAAGTAGGATAGAAGGGTTTAGTCCGCCTCAAAACAGACTCAACTGGACTAACACGGACTTGTCCAGCCACAGGGGGCGGACTAATCTGCCCCACTAGGGTTTCTCTCGGATGATCTCACTAAGTCTCAAACGGACTGATCCGTACCCAAACGGACATGTCCGAACTTTTCCATAGAGCTTTGGTCCGTCCAAAAACGGAAAAGTCTGGTCTTTTGGGACTTAGCTCCAAATTCACTAAGAAACACTCCAGAGACGTTTGGTCCGTCTCAAAATGGACTTGTCGGACTAGTCCGTCCTTGAGGCCCGTACTAGTCCGACCTCCTATGGTTTCTCTCATTTTTGGCTTCTCACTTAGGTGTTTCACTAAACCACCACTTTGAGCCCCTTAGTATGATCTCAATGCACATGATACATCCACCCTTTTTACATGACACAACTCATATAAGATCAACTTCATAGAAGCCCTAATTTCTACTCTTGAGCCTTTGACGCCCGTTGCATCCTTTTCCTTTTTGGAGGGTTTCATCTCATTTCAATTATTGTACCTGTGCTTAAGATCAACTTAGCTCATTAGACTCTTAATTGTCGTCATTAATCATCCAAAACCCACGGGATGCCTAGATGCACTTTCAAGTATAGTATGGAGCAATGTTAAGATCCAAAGAGACCAACAATATAACTTGTAACACATATGAATATCTTGGACTAAAACTTAAAAAGAATTGCACAACTTCATTATAGACAAGAAGGATAAAAATAATAATTCAAAAGATCGAGCCTTGTACAAAAAATAAATACACGTGGAGTCTGTTTTCACACAATGGTGTCTTTCATTATAGGTCTGGATTACCGGGGAGACAAGGACACACTTATGGTATATGACCAGACTAAGTGTGATATACATATTGTACTAGCCCGGGGCAAGCAGCTACACTTTTAGTGCCGTGACTGTGTCAAGTGTTGCTTGAACTTCCTGGACCCTCCCGAAGGGGTCCGAATGTTCTCCCGGAGGATCTACCCGTCTCTGTATATTGACTCTATAACATACATTGTGTGTAATTACAGACTCAACTCCGTGATTCTAAGCATAAAACTTATAGAGGTGCTCGATGTTCCAAGGATTAGGAAGTGGAGTCCCATCCTTAGTTGCCAAGGGAATGCATCCGGGATGGGATACTTTGATCACTCGGAAGGGACCTTCCCAGCTGGGAGAAAGTTTTTTCATCCCTTCGCGAGTTAGTATTTTCCGCAGCACCAGATCGCCTTCTTCAAGCTGTCGGTTACGCACATGCCTTTTATGATAGCGCTGGAGCACTTGGCGATATCGTGCATTCTGAACAACTGCTTGGAACCTTCCCTCATCGACGAGGTCAAGGTCTTCACGCCGGAGTTGATCCTGCGTGGCTTCGTTGAAGATTCGGACCAAGAGCGACCCCATGGGGATCTCCGGAGGAAGGACTGCTTCAGCTCCGTACACCAAGAAGAAGGGTGTCTCTACGGTTTACCGGCTAGGTGTAGTCTTGCTTGCCCACAGTGCGGACGGAAGCTCTTCGATCTAGTTGGCTCCATGCTTTTTCAAGCTCTCATATGTGCGCGTCTTGAGTCCTTTTAAGATTTCAGCATTTGCTCTCTCGACTTGACCATTGCTTGCTGGATGAGCTACTAATGCATAGCCGACTTGAATGCCGAGGGCTTCACAATATTCTTGGAATGTAGCACTTTTAGGGTTCCATTGTTAGTTATGACTTTGTTCGAAACTCCAAATATGCATATTATGGACTTCAAGAACTTGATTGTTGATTGCTTGTTGATAGTCACAACTGGAGTAGCTTCCGGCCACTTGGTGAATTTGTCGATGACGACATACAAGAACCTGTAACCTCCGACTTCTTTTGGGAAAGGTCCCAAAATGTCCATGCCCCACATAGTGAATGGCTATGTAGGAGGAATCATTTGTAGTGACTGAGCCGGTGTGTGAATTTGTTTTGCGTGGAATTGACACGCTTCACAGTTTTTCACCAACTCCACTACATCTTGGAGTATTGTAGGCCAGTAGAAGTCGTTCTGAAAGGCTTTGCCGACCAACGTGCGGCAAGACGCGTGGCTCCCACACTCACTCCATGGATCACCGCGAGAAGCTCGCGGCCTTCTTCCCTTACAATGCACCGCATTAGGACGCCGTTGGCACCACGTGAGTAGAGATCCCCTTCTACCAACGTGTATATTTTAGCCAATCTGATGATTCGGTCAGCGATACACCATCTTCAAGAAGGATATTGTCTTTCAAGTAGCTCAAGATCTCCGAGATCCATGTATTAGAGCTAACTTGAGCTTCTGAGTCTTGCGTGCTAGGTTGCTTGGAGCTTCCAACAGCACCTACGACCCTTGGTGGACGCCATGGTAACAGGGCCATCGGGACTGCCAACTTCGAGGTGCTGGTCTCGCCCCCTTCACTCAGTTCGGCAGACTGAGCTGTTGGTCTTAACAATTTCCGAACGAAGATTCCGTCGGGAGCCGGAGCTCCTGTTGAGGCCTTCGTCGAGAGTTCGCCAGCTTCAGCGTTATGAAGATGCTGAACATGGTGGAGATCCAGGACTTCGAAGTCCTTCTGGAGCTTTTGGACTTCAAGGAGATATGCAGCTAGTTGGGGGTTGTTGCAGCAGTATTCACCTCTGACTTGTTTTATGATGAGCTGTGAATCACCCTTCACCAACAGCTGTTTTATGATGAGCTTCTGCACAGAACCATCGAAGTAGAGAGTCCAGGGAGGTTCAGTGAAGACAGGGACCTTGGGTTCCAGCTTCTGCTCACTAGGGCCCCCAGGATTTGATGGAGAGGGAGTCCACTCCACCACGAAGTAAGCCAAATCCTAACTTTTGATTGCTTGTCGTGACACGAACTCCAGATCGAACTCGGCCAGCTCCGCTGCCCACTTAGCGATGTTCCCAGTAGAATTAGGGTTATGCAATATAGCACTCAGTGGATAAGAAGTTACCACTGATATCTTGTGGGCTTGGAAATAATGACGAAGCTTCCTTGAGGCAATCAGAATTGCGTAAAGCAGCTTATGCACCTTGATGTATCTGGTCTTGGCATCGTGAAGTACTTCACTGATGAAGAACACTGGGCGCTGGACAGTCCGGACCTTCTTAGAGGGACCCGAGGCTTCCTCTCCATAGACCCGGACCCTCGCGGAGGGGTCTGGACCTTCTTGTTGAACTTCCCGGACCCTCCCGGAAGGGTTTGAAACTTTTTGAGCAGTTGTGGACACTCCCTCTGGTGAGAGAGGTTGATCTTCTAACACTCCATCTTGAAGATTCGTACCTGGGGGTTGAGACCCAGACTCGCCTTCAGGTAGCTCCAGACCCTCCCAGAGGGGTCTAGGCTCCTGAACTGGATGTGGTTCCGGTCTTTCCGCGACTAGGACCATGCTTACAACTTCTGTAGTTGCAGAAATGTAAAGCATTAAAGGCTCATCGGGGTTCGGAGCTACTAAGATTGGTAGGGTGGTGAGGAGCTGCTTGAGATCTTGGAACGCATTTTCTTCTTCTTCGGACCAATGGAATGGCCCGGTATTCCTCAATAGCTTGAAGAATGGAAGTGTCCGCTCTGCCAGCCTTGAGATGAACTGAATGCGGCCTAGAGGGGGGTGAATAGGCATTTTTGAAATTTGTCGGAACCTGCAACACTTAGCACCCAAATCAAATCCCGAGATATCGGATTAGTCCGGTGAAGTGCGGACTAGTTCGGTGAGTGCGGACTGAATTGATCAAGTTTGATCAGTGAACTCAATACAAGTGAATTGTACAGCAGAATATTAAATGTAACTTGCAAGTATTGATTCAAAGATGTTGAGTGTAAAGCAAATTGATTCTTCTTTCAATGATTTAACTTAGGTTATGCAAGTTCTACAAAACCCTAGAATATGATATGAAAGTTAGGAACAAGTGAACACAAGATCTTATCCCGTGGTTCGGTTCCCACAGAGGCAACCTACATCCACGTTGAGGAGTCCACAAAAGGACCAGGTTTTCTCCAACCCTACTCTCGTCGGATCGCCACAGAGGCCAATCCTTTTCCACTAATCACAAAGGGGCAAAATAACCAAGTTCAAGGGGGCCTTCTCACAAGTTGAGGGCTCCCCCAAGATTACAATATGAACACCACCAAGAACACACTCGAAAGATTTACAATAAAGCAATTAGAGTGTTTTGAGAAATCAATCCAAGAGCTCAATTGAGTGAAATCGTGTCTCTCCTTTTATCCAAATTGAATCCTCAAGGGATTGATATTTCTTACGTTAGATTTTGTGGAGAGAGGTGCTTTTTAGGCTCTTAGAGGGTGTGATGGCGCTGGGAGTCGAGAGAGATAAAAGTTGGGCCGTGCACATCTATTTATATGGGGTTTCTAAAAGTGACCGTTAGGGTTTAGAAAGATCGGACTAGTCCGTGGTGGACACCGGACTAGTCTGGTGTGCTGTGTGTAGTAAACCCTAAGTATCCCGAAATATCGGACTTGTCCGAAGAGAGAACGGACTAGTTCGATTTGGTTCTGGAAATCTTTGGACTAGTCTGATGGATATCGGACTTGTCCGGATATGTGAAACCCTAAGTGAATTTGGAACAAGTCCGCACTTGGAGGACTTGTCCGATTTAGGTTAGAGGTTTTTTTGAACTAGTATGTGCTAATATCGGACTTGTCTGGTTGACATCAGAAAGATATCATACTAGTCCGGTGTGTCATCGGACTAGTCCTATTTTGTGGAACTTGTGAAGTGTTTGGAGGACTAGTCCACACTGGGGAGACTAGTCTGATTCTAGTCAGAAAGATATTGGACTAGTCCGTGGTGATATAGGACTAGTCCGGTCAGTGAAAAATGGACTGTGTGGACAAGTCCGCATTGTGAGGACTTGTCCTATTGGTTACAGAAAGAAATCGGACTAGTCCGGGGTCAGTCGGACTAGTCCAGACCTATATAAACTTGTGCAATGTGTGTGTGTGTTAATTTGTGCTTGAGCTCTTGGGGTGAGTTTCATTAACACACTCCATACACAAAGATCTACACAATTTATTCTTGAGCTCTTTTACGCATTGCTCCTCATTCTCCTTTATTTTTTTTCTTTTGGCGCTCTTTTCATTCTTTCAATAAGACATGTGCTCATCTCAACAATGTGGTTAGGATCTCAATTGCTTGTCATAAATCATCCAAAACCCACAAGGGATTCCTAGATGCACTTTCATGAATCGGCTGAGCGCAGCTAGACATCCAGTTAGCTCTGAACGTCCTTGATGCGGGCCGGAGGCCGCATGTCTACTATATCCTTGATCTTTGCCAAAGTTTGCCTCAATTCCTCGGTGAGTCACCAAGAAACCAAGAAGTTTCCCGGAGCTAACCCCAAAGACGTACTTGTTTGGGTTCAACTTGGTGCGCGTAATGTGCAGCTTGTCAAAGACGGCTTGCAAGTTGTCAAGGAGTGACTCTTTGTTCTTGATCTTCACAACGATATCATCGACGTACACCTCCACCAAGTCTCTGATTAGCTCCCCAAATGTTTTGTACATAGCTCGCACATAGGTTGAAGCAGCATTTTTGAGACCAAAGGACATGGCAGTATAAAAATACAGTCCATCTACTGTTATGAAGGTTGTCGGATGCTGGTTCCGGCAATTCCCCCGGCACTACTGTTAGTAGCCCGCGGAGTTTCTTAGTTCGGTTAGGCACGCGGAGATTCAGAACAAGATAGTGACTTGAAACAAGGATTTATGTGGTTTGGGCCGCCTGACCGTAATACCCTACTCCACGGGTGTGTTGTTGTTGTATTGAGTGTATGAACGTGTGAGAGCGTGAGCTAGAGAGAGAGAGACTGAGACCTTTCGTGTATTGCTCAGCCAGTCCTTTTTATAGTACAAGGGCTGACCGTTACATCGTTAGCCTGGCCCAACATGTGGCCCTGGCGGTTGCTGATGCCTAATACACAGTTTAATGTACTTAATTCCCCTTAATAGCATAGTAACGCGCCTTAATGGTGGCGTTACTAGTATTAAGGGTCCTCCGATCGTGTGTCATTAAGATAGCATTAATGACACATAATCAGGTCTTGAAGCCTTAAATGTCTCTTGAAGGTCCGAGCCGTTGGAGGTCCACCAATCTGCCTCTTGAGGTTGAAGGTCTGACGGTTGGACGCGTGGCATCTTCGGAGCTTACCATCTTGGACGAGTAGGTCCGGTGCCATTATACACGTGCCGGTACTGGAGCTTTCCTCTGTCGGGGGTTAGGTCCGGGGGTGCCACACAGGTATCCAGTCCGGAGCATTCCCATGTATGGATTGTAGCTCTGGTTTTATGATACACGTGGTGGCACTGGGACTAACCATATGAGGGAGACAGGTACGGTTACGAGTAACATGTGGGGCCTTCGAAGGTCTTCAACTCATATAGGTGGAGTTCCTTTGCACTCTTTGCAGTTCCAAGGGGTATCCGATACACAGAGTATCGACAGTGGCCCTCGGGCCCACCTCTGGGAGAGACCCTTTGGATTAAGTCATTCTGCCGGAGGTGGGTCCATCTTTCAATTTTTGTGTTGTGTCTTCAAGGGTTCTTGGATGTACTATTGAGGTGATAGTTCGCAGTTAAACCATCACCGCGTAGCATCTTCTGGACGTGGTAGGTGAGATTTGCGTGTGCGGATCTCACGCAATTGAAGGTCGCCAGTTCCCAATACGAAAACTGTGTCGGTTCCGTGCGCCTTGTTAGGCCGCCGCCCTTGGGTTTCCCGCCACTCATCATGACAACTATTTGCCTGGGGTAAGAACCTCAACTTGATTGTCTGGGTGGCCCCGGGCCCCTTTGTCATTGGCATGGTGTACTTTTTGAAATGTATCCTTGGCCTTTTTGCGGTTTCCATCCAAGCGTTGCGGGGGCTTACTTAAGAGGGAAAGCGTGCATTGTTTGAGGGTTCCTTACGCCTTCATTTGAACTTGCGCTCGAATCCTCCAAACCTTCACTTGTTTTTTCTCTCTCACCCCGCAGTGTTGTGATGGAGTTGGGACTTCCCAAGAGCCGCATCAGAAGCAAGAAGGAGTTATCGAGGGTCCAGACCTACATGGGGTGGTCCAGTGACTCCTTCGACCGCGACATTCGTTGTGGCAAGCTCCCCTTCAAGAAGGAGTGCGCTGGAGATATGATGTACTTTCTTGGGTACGCCATGGCGTGTTTGACCCGCCTTTCTCTACTTTCTTCTTGATGCTGTTAGATTTCTATGGTCTGCAGCTCCACCATCTTGGCTCCCACTCGATCTTGCTAGTGGCGACTTTCGTCCACTTTGCGAGATGTGGGTGGGTGTGCTCCCTTGCGTGGAGTTGGTTCGGACTTTCATCACGGTCCACTCCACTAGAAAGAGCAAGGAGTTCATCGGCTTCTACTACTTCGTGAAGCAGAAAAATTTCCCCCTCAAATACTTGAGGTCTTTTCCTTTCAACAAGTGAGACGACTGGAAGAAAGACTGGGTGGTCATCACCGTGGAGGGACACAAGATGCTGGAACTGCCTGAAGGCCTCCCCCGCGTCGACATCAACACTTGGAGTGAAGTTTCGAAGCTGGCGAGGGCGTACAGGCCCATTCTGGACAGAATCCAAGAGTGCGCCAAAGGTGGGGTGACCCCCAGATGGTCTTCGACAACTTCTTAGCGAACAAGTGGGCCCCGTTGAGGGCCAGGGGGTGGCATACATGTCCCTTCAACAGTGAGATGGATCACAATCGCATTGAGGTTGGTTTGAATAGCAACTTAGGTGAGGAAGCTCTGAAGATCCATCTCAGGAAATTTTAGCATGGGATCATCAGCCCTGGCGACGTGTCTCCACCGGCGGCCTTCCTGCCTCTGAATATGATACCAGAGGTGAGCAGAGAGCTCTGGAGGAGGATGCCGCTGTTGGATGACTTGGGCTTGGTGGAAAGGCGACCAACCTCCGGGGTAGCAATCTCCGGAGCTTCTGAAAGGGCGGCCCCTCCTCCTCCGAGCCGACGGGTTGAAGACACCAACAAGGGCAAGGACCTCGCTGAACCTTCCAACCAGAAGAGGAAGCTAAGACATGCTGACGGAAGCTCTGTGAGGCCAGATCCATCTGCCTCAGTCCCTTCTCCTCAGCGCGGGAGGTCTTCGATGGCGACACCAACTCTAGCATTGGCGTCTCCCTTGAACGCCAGCTCCGACCGGGTGACTCCGGCACCAGGGCCAGCTAAGGGCTCAAGGTCCGAGGGTCCTTCTCCGTTGAGGGGGGGCCCAACCAAGACGTTGCTAATGGCGGCCGCAAGCTCCGAAGGGCCTTCTGGAGTTACTACACCAGTTGTGACTGTGGGCTCTGAGCGTCCGGCGAAGAGGTTCCGCCCTAGCTGGAGCGGAAGCCTTCCAAGGTAAATTATCTTTTTTACCTCAGTTTGTTATTTTTTGTAACCATATTTTGAGTTTCTTTATTGTTCATCCACAGGGCATCCAAAAAAGGGGTTGAAGCTCCAGTTTCTGTGACAGCAGCTGATGCTGTACAGGCAGAGGCTCCGGCTCCGATCCCAGCGCCGCCCCAGGTGGTGGCTATGGTCACGGCAGCTCCTGCGCCAGCTGTCGTAGTTCTGGTCCTTGACTCATCTCCCCGAAGCTCCCGTGGTAGAGTCAGACCACGGGAATGAAGACGTACCAGCGGCACCAGCTCTGAAGGCTGAAGCTCCGGTTTTGGATGCTGCGATGATGGACGCTTCGGCCTCAGAGCTAGAGGTAGCTGAAGTTCTAGCCTTCGAGTTGGATGTTACTGAAGCTCCAGCGACGGAGCTGGAGGTTCATGAACTTTCGGTGCCTGAGCCGGTTGATGTGGAGGTGCCGGCACCTGAACCGGTGGAGGTCGAAGCGCGGGTGCCTGAACCGATAGTGGAGGAAGCACCAGCGTCAGAGCCGGAGATGGCCTCAGCTCCAGTTGGGTCTTCAATGCCTGCCCCGGAGGTGGTACTTCCAGAGGTACCCGTTCCTGAGCCAGGGTGCCAAGACGAAGCGGTCAGTCCTCTGCCTGGGGGACCAGTTGATGATGACCTGGCGGCGGGACCTTCGGAGCTGACTCCGAAGGTAGAAACTCCAGTTGTAGGACCTACCTCAGCAACGATCGAGGCACTCCCGGAGGGCGGCCCTCGTGCCACGGAAGCTCAGGGGACCACTCTTATAGAGTGGGACCCAACTTTTATTTTGGAGAACCCGCTGGAGTCAGCAGAGAGGACCCCGGTAGGTCCGGAGCCAATCCCCCCGTCACTACCCATCGACAATGCCTGCTCCAGCCTTCGTCAGGTCCAGCTTGCATTTTATCATGACAGCAAGGCCCTCAAGGAGGAGCACCAAACTCTTAGGATGTGGTGCAACCGATTCCAATTCGAGACCAAGATGGCGCAAACAAGCCTGGCTGACGACAAGGAGTGGGTCAAGAGGGAGAAGGCTCAGATGGAGTACTGGGGCCAACTGCTAGATGAGAGGGAAAGCATGGTGCAATCTCTCAACAATCAGTCCCTGGCTATATACGAACAAGCTCTGGCTGCTAATGAGGCGGCGAATGGTCGCCAGGAGAACCTCAATACCATCCATGAAGGCCTTGTCAAGCGCCGGGAGGGTCTTAACTAGCGAGAGAAAAAGCTCGAAGAGGAAGAGCAAAAACTCCTGGAGCTGAGGGATGACCACGTGAAGAGGGAGGAGGAGCTCACCCAGAGGTTGGCTCTGAGTGACAAGAGCCTTTCTGAGTGCACCAAAAAGCTGGAGGAGCGCTGCAAGAGCGAAGAGGAGAAAGTCTGGCAGCGAGGACATGACCTTACCAAAAGGGAGGTCGAAGTCACTTCCAGGGAGAAGAAGGTGCGAGGCCGGGAGAAAGACCTGGTTGACCGCCAGAACCGGATCCATGTCCGGGAGAAGGAGCTTGCCGACCTTGAAAAGCAAGTTGCTAAGAGTATTCAGCAGCACGCCAAGAAGGTTGAGCACCTTGCCCGGGAGGGTTCGGAGCTTGCGGCGGCCCGATGGTCTTTGGAGGATATTCAGGGCTCGAGGGCTGCAGAGTCCCAACAAGTATGGGACTTCTTGGGCAAAGCCAATGTCGCGCTGACGCCGCTGGGCTTTAATCCCGTGCGTTTGGACAATCCGGAGCCGAAGCTGGACCATGCGTTGGAGGCGCTGAGCTCGGTTGCCAACAAACTCGGCGCGATGGGTGATGTCATCGTGGATCAGTTGCAAACTGAAGGAAAATCCCTGGCAAAGAACGTCGCAGAATACATGCTGATGTGCTACACAAGTCGGGATCCTCACTTCCCACTAAACCCCATGCTTGAAGGTCCCATCAACGGAGAGGGAGACGCCGCCAAGACCAGCGTGTCGGAGGTTGCCCAGAAGGTCGCCTCATTCTTCCATAGAATTTAGGACTTTCCCCTTTTAGCTCCCACTTATATCTTCTCTCCTTTTCTCCAATTTTGTAACATTTCATCCCACTATCAATGTTTAAAACATCGACGACGGGCCCTCTTGGGGGATGTCGAAGCATTGATAGCTTTGACATCATCCATCATCATCATGACATTTTTATTTTTCCTGCACACTGAAGTCAAGAAAAATAGTAAAATTCATTTCTTATCTATAACTCATTTGTGACTTACTATTCCAATATGAAATTTTAGGTCGACGACAATTATATATACAATCAAGTGCATTTGTTTATTTTCTCCAGGTCCAATCGTTTTCTGGACTCACCTTACTTAGGCCTGCTGGGGTGTAGGTAGAGTGGCGTACTTTGGGTGCAGGACCAGGCTAAGCCGATAGCACACTCCGGACCTAGATTGGCTTGGCGTTCACACGAGTAGGCCATTCAACAATGTTAAGACCCAAATGAATTAACAATGCAACTTGAATTATATATGAAACATTCGAGCTAAAGTTTCTTAAGAATTGCACAAGTTTGTTATAAACAAGAAAGAGAAAAATAAAAAAGAATGAGCCTGTACAAAATAAATGCACGTGGAGTCTGTTTACACATATCGATGTCTTTCATTATAGGTCCGAGATACAGGGGAGACAAGTACACTCTTCGGGTATGGAACCAAGCTAAGTGTATTACATTTCTTGTTCGACCCAGGGTAGCTAGCTACACTTTTAGTTCTGAGACTGTGTCAAGTGTTGCTTGAACTTTGCGGACCTTCCTGGAAAGGTCCGGCTGTCCTCCCGGAGGAGCTACCCGTCTCTGTAGAATGACGCTATAACATACATCATATGTAATTACAGACTCACCTCCATGATGTTAAGCATAGAACTTATGGAGGTGCTCAATGTTCCAAGGATTAGGGAGCAGTGTCCCATCCTCGGTTGCCAAGCGAACGCATTCGGGACGGGATACTTTGATCAATCGAAAGGGTCCTTCCCAGTTGGGAGAAAGTTTGTTTAACCCTTCTTGAGTTTGTATTCTCCATAACACCAGATCGCCTTCCTCGAGCTTTCGGCTATGCACATGCCTTTGGTGATAACGCCGGAGGGCTTGGCGGTATCGTGCATTTTGAACAGCTGCTCGGCACCTTCCCTCTTCAACGAGGTCAAGGTATTCATGCCGGAGCTGGTCCTGCATGGCTGCATCGAAGGTCCGGACCCGAAGCGACCCCAAGGTGATTTCCGAAGGAAGGACTGCTTCAGCTCCGTACACCAGGAAGAAGGGTGTCTCTCCGGTTGACCGGTTTGGAGTTGTCCTGTTTGCCCACAAGGTGGGCGGAAGTTCCTCAATCCAGTTGGCTCCATGTTTTTTCAAGCGCTCATATGTGCGCTTCTTGAGTCCTTTTAGAATTTCAGCATTTGCTCTCTCAGCTTGGCCATTGCTTGCTGGGTGAGCCACGGAAGCATAGCTGACTTGAATGTCGAGGTCTTTGCAATATCCTTAGAATGTAGAACTTATGAATTGGGTCCTGTTGTTAGTTATGATCTTGTTTGGGACTCCAAATCTGCATATTATGGACTGCAAGAACTTGATAGCCTATTGCTAGTTTATTGTCACAACTAGAGTTGCTTCCGGCCACTTGGTGAACTTGTCGATGGCGACATACAGGTACTTGTAACCTCCGACGCCTTTTGGGAAAGGTCCCAAAATATCCATACCCCACACAGCAAATGGACATGTCGGAGGTATCATTTGTAGTGGTTGAGCTGGTGTGTGAATTTGCTTCGCATGGAACTGGCATGCTTCACATTTCTTCACTAGCTCGATTGCATCCTAGAGTGTTGTAGACCAATAAAAACCATGCCGGAAGGCTTTACCGACCAACGTGCGAGAAGACGCGTGGTTCCCACACTCGCCTCCATGGATCTCCGCGAGGAGCTCGCGGCCTTCTTCCCTTGTAATGCACTGCATTAGGACGCCGTTGGCACCACACCGGTAGAGATCCCCTTCCACCAGTGTGTATTTTTTAGTCAATCTGACTATCTGGTCAGCATATACATTGTCTTCAGGAAGTATGTTGTCTTTCAAGTAGCTCCGGATCTCCGAGATCTATGCATTGGAGCTAATTTGAGTTTCTGAGTCTTACGTGTTGGGTTGCTCAGAGCTTCCTGCAGCACCTATGACCCTTGATGGATGCCATGGTAACAGGGCCATCGGGACCGCCAGCTTCGAGGTGCTGGTCTCGCCCCCTTCGCTCAGTTCGGCAGGCTGAGCTGTTTGTCTTGAAAATCTTCGAACGAAGGTTCCGTGGGGAGCCGGAGCTCTGATTGAAGCTTTCGTCAAGAGTTCGTTAGCTTCAGCGTTGTTGAGACGCTGGACATGGCAATGATCCAGGACTTCGAAATCCTTCTGAAGCTTCTGGACTTCAAGAAGATATGCAGCTAGTTGAGGGTTTTTGCAGCAGCATTCACCTTTAAATTGTTTTATAATGAGCTGCGAATCACCCTTTACCAACAGCTGCTTGACACCATATGATAGTGCCACCTTGAGACCATAGATTAATGCTTCATACTCTGCCATGTTGTTGGTCGCCTTGAAGTCAAGGTGAACCATGTATTTGACCTTCTCCCTGATCGGAGAAAGGAGAAGGATTCTAGCCCCCTGCTTCTGCACAGAGCCGTCGAAGTAGAGAGTCTAGTGAGGCTGAGTGAAGACCGGAACCTTAGGTTCCGGTTTCTGCTCACTGGGGCCCCCAGGATTTGATGGAGAGGGGGTCCATTCCGCCACAAAGTCTGTCAATGCTTGACTCTTGATCGCTTGTCTTGGGACGAATTCAAGATCGAACTCAATCAATTCTGCTGCCCACTTTGTGATGTTCCCAGTAGAGTTGGGGTTATACAAGATTGCACGCAGTGGATAAGAGGTTACCGCTGAAATCTTGTGAGCTTGGAAGTAGTGATGAAGCTTCCTAGAGGTAATAAGAACTGCGTAGAGCAGCTTATGCACCTCTAGGTACTGAGTCTTTGCATCGTGAAGTACTTCACTTATGAAGTACACTGGGCGCTGAACTGTCCGGAACCTCCCAGAGGGGTCCGGAGCTTCCTCCTCATCAACTCGGACCCTCCCGGAGGGGTCCAGACCTTTTTCAGGGACCTCCCGGTTCCTGCTAGAGGAACCCAGAGCTTCTTCTGAAGTGACCCGGACCCTCCCTGAAGGATCCAGATCTTCTTGTTCAGCAACAGTGACTCCTTCATTTGAAGGAGGTTGATCCTCTGGCTTCTCACCTTGAGGATCCGGGTCTGGGGGCTGGGACCCAGACTCGCCTTCAGGGAGCTCCGGACCTTCCCGGAGGGGTCTGGATTCCTGAACTGGGGATGGTTATGGTCTTTCCGCAACTAGGACCATGCCGACAACTTCGTCAGTTGCTAAAATGTAAAGCAGAAGTGGCTCACCAAGATTCGGAGCTACCAAAGTTGGTAGAGTGGTGAGGAGCTGCTTCAGCTCTTGGAATGCCTTTTCTGGTTCTTCAGACCATTGGAATGGTCCGGACTTCCTCAATAATTTGAAGAAGGGTAGGGCCCGTTCCGCTAGTCTTGAGATGAACCGGCTGAGGGCAGCTAGACACCCAGTCAGCTTCTGGACATCCTTGATGCGAGCTGGTGGCCGCATGTCTTCAATAGCTTTAATCTTCGCCGGATTCGCCTCTATTCCTCTGTGGTTCACCAAGAATCCAAGAAGCTTTCCGGAGCTAACCCCAAAGACACACGTGTCTGGGTTCAGCTTTGTGTGTGTGATTCGCAACTTGTCGAAGACAGCTTGCAAGGTGTCTAGAAATGAATCCTTGTTCTTGATCTTGATGACGATGTTATCGACGTACACTTCCACTAAATCTCTAATGAGCTCTCCAAAAGTTTTGTACATAGCTCGCACAAACGTTGAAGCAGCGTTTTTAAGACCGAATGGCATGGCAGTGTAACAATATAATCCATCTACTGTGATGAAGGCAGTATGCTCTTCATCTTCCCTAGACATTCTGATCTGATGATACCCAGAATATGCATCTAGGAAACACAATAATTCACACCCGAAGGTGGAATCCACTATCTGATGTATTCTAGGTAGTGGAAATGGATCCTTTGGGCATGCCTTATTCAGTGTTGTGTAGTCGATACACATCCGAAGCTTCCTGCCGGCCTTGGGTACAACGACTGAGTTTGCCAGCCATTTTGGGTGGAAGACTTCTCGGATGAATCCAGCTTTGAGTAACTTCTTCACTTCTTGGCGTATGAATTTATGTCGCTCTACTGATTGCTTCCGAGGCTTCTGATGTACAGGTCGAGCGTCAAGATAAATCTTCATATTTTGCTCAATCACCTCCCTAGGGATCCCAGACATTTGTGACGGTTGCCAGGCAAACACGTCGACATTAGACCAGAGAAAAGTGATGAGCGCGAGTTCCTATTTGTCGTTCAGACCTCTCGATATACGTGTGGTCTGATCAGTGTTGCAACCAATTTAGACAACTTTGACGGGAATGTCGGTGTTGCCGCTTGGTTGCACACGGGGTGCAGAAGTTGAGCATCGATGACGAATGCTCGGGGGCTTCAGAGCTTGCTCCATTCCGGATTCTTCCTCCTGCGTTGTAGCAAGCGCGTGGAGTTCTTCCAGAGCTATAACTCTGGCGGTGCAATCTTCACGGATCCGGAGAACGCCTGAGGGTGTTGGCATCTTCAACACCAAGTAGCCATAATGAGCAACAGCTATGAATTTGTATAAAGCTAGTCTGCCAAGATGGCGTTGAATGGCAAGTCGATCTGTGCCACGACGAAGACCAACTTCTCAGTCCTGTAGTTCTCCCGAGTTCCGAAGGTCACCAGGAGAGTAATGGTACCGAGTGGGGTTATGGCTCCTGGACCTACTCCTGAGAAAGGTCGAGAGGGGCGAAGATCCGAAGGTCGGAGCTGAAGCTTGACGAAAGCTTCGAAGCTTATGAGGTTCAGCCCTGAACCTCCGTCCACCATTATGTGGTGGAGCTAGATGTTATTGATGGTCGGAGATACCATCAATAGAAGTTGGCCACCTCCGATCATGTTCCGAGGGCAGTCCAAAGCATCAAAGGTGGTGACAGTATCCATCCAGTTCCGATGAGGCTCCGCCCTGGCGGTGGGAGCTACAGAGGCCATGTCCTGTCGCATTGTCTTGAGGACACGACGGGAAGTGATGTCGCACGAACCACCAAAGATGGTGTTCATGGCCTTCCGACGCTCGTTGTCAAAGACATTGGAGTCGTCGTCAATGGAGGTGTAAACAGCCTTCAAGACCTTTTTGGGGTCCTGAAAGCCTAACTCCTCTTTAGTCGGACCTTCGTTGACTTTTTGTTTTCCTTCCCTTTGACAGAAAGGAGCTTCTTCCCAACGCTTGTTATAGCGCTCGGCAAGGTTCTAGACCTCTCGGCAGTCTTCCAGGTTGTGCTCGTCTTTCTTGTGTATGGGACACCACATCTTGGAGCTGCCACCATCTTCAAATGACGGTCGAGGTCGTTTCTCAGGGTGTGGGCCCCGACCATCCGGAGTTGCGGCAGCTGCAGCAGTAGGTGTGCCGGCTGACGGCTTCTTCTTGCCGTTGGACTTTTTCTTCTTCTTACCACTCCCGGAGGTAGTGGTTTCACCCTTGGAGGACTTTTTGTTAGCCTCCGGAGGTGGTTTGGAGTGCATTTCACGGCCCTCCGTAGCCTTGGCACACTTGTCTGCCAAGCTGAAGAGTTTCATGACGCTGGTGACTTACTTGGTCGCCAGCTTCTCCAGCATTTGCTTATCTCAAACGCGTTGCCTGAATGCTACAATAACAGGAGCGCTTGAGATAGAAGTAATGGTATTTCGTACCTGGGAGAACCTCTGGATGAAAGATTGCAAGAACTCCCCCCCTTTTTGCTTGACAGCAAAAAGATCCAGTTCTGTGCCTAGTCGGGTGTATGAGGTCCCGAAATTGGCGGTGAACTGTTGGCACAACTCTGCCCAACTATTGATGGAGTCAGACGGGAGGCTCATGAACCAAGACCGGGCGGTCCCAGTCAAAGCCACGGGGAAATAATTGGCCATCACAGCCTCATTGCCCCCAGTCGCAAGGATAGCGGTGGAGTAGATTTGAAGAAATTCGGCGGGGTTGACAGTCCTGTCAAATTTCTTCGGCAAGTGAGGACGGAACTTCTGCGGCCATCTGACCATGCGTAAGTGCATGGCCAAGGTAGAACAGCCTCCTCCTACTCCCTCAGGAGCAGGACTGTCCCGAGCCTCTCACCTCTCGCGAGCACGCTCGATGTGGACGCAATCGTCCTGTTGCCGGTAACGACGATCGAGTTCCGCCCGGAGGTCGTGAGTTGAAAGCCTTGTTACCGTGTGAGTACGTCGTGCCCCAGAAGGCAGCGATGTCAAATGTTGAGATGCAGCACGTCTCCTGTGCTGCGAAGCTTGCAGATCGAGTCTACCCGACAAGGTCCGATGCTGTGATGGGGCCCGCCCTGAGGGGGGGACCTTGATTGCTGATGCCATCAGCTGCTGCTGCAACCATATGATCCACATCATCTCTCCACTGCTCCATCACACCCTGGGGTGCTCCTGGAGGCGGTGGACGTTGGAGAAGAGCACGCGCAGCAATAAGCGTGTGTTCAGGGTTGTTGTTCATCGATGTAGTGATTGACGCAGACGTCCCATCTTGATGTCCGGGTTGATTCACCAGAGCGGACGGTGGCAACGGTGGCATGACTCCTGCTGGGGCTACAACACCTGCTGGCTGCTGCATGTTGGAGGGATTGCCTCTAGCAGGTTGCTCAGCGTGGTTACTGTTAGATGATCTAGGAGCAGAATTCACCATCTTGGAATCTCAGGCACCCCCTACCTGGCGCGCCAAATGTCAGATGTTGGTTCCGACAATTTCCCCGGCACTACTGTTTGTAGCCCGAGAAGTTTCTTAGTTCGGTTAGGGCGCGGAGATTCAGAACAAGATAGTGACTTGACACAAGGATTTACGTGGTTCGGGCCGCCTGAGCGTAATACCCTACTCCACGGGTGTGTTGTTGTTGTTGTATTGAGTGTATGAACGTGTGAGAGTGTGAGCTAGAGAGAGAGAGAGAGAGATCGAGCCCTCCCGTGTATCGCTCAGCCAGTTCTTTTATAGTACAAGGGCTGGCCGTTACATCGTTAGCCTGGCCCGACATGTGGCCCTGGCAGTACTGATGTCTAATACACAGTTTAATGTACTTAATTCCCCTTAATAGCGTGGTAATGCGCCTTAATGGTGGAGTTACTAGTATTAAGGGTCCTCTGATCGTGTGTCATTAAGATAGCATGAATGACACATAATCAGGTCTTGAAGTCTTAAATGTCTCTTGAAGGTCCGAGCCGTTGGAGGTCCACCAATCTGCCTATTGAGGTTGAAGGTCCGGCGGTTGGACGCGTGGCATCTTCGGAGCTTATCATCTTGGACGAGTAGGTCCGGTGCCGTTGTACATGTGTCGGTACCGGAGCTTCCCTCTGTTGGGGGTTAGGTTCGGGGGTGCCACACATGTATCCAGTCCGGAGCATTCCCATGTATGGATTGTAGCTCCAGTTTTATGATACACGTGGCGACACTGGGACTAACCATATGAGGGAGGCAGATCCGGTTACGAGTAACACGTGGGGCCTTCAGAGGTCTTCAACTCAGATAGGTGGAGTTTCTTTGCACTCTTTGCAGTTCCAAGGGGTATCCGGTATGCAGGGTACCGACAAAGGCAATATGCTCTTCATCTTCCCTAGACATTTGGATTTGATGATATCCAGAGTATGCATCTAGGAAACACAATAGCTCACACCCGGAGGTGGAGTCCACTATCTGATCTATCCTAGGTAGTGGAAATGGATCTTTTGGACATTCCTTATTTAGTGTGGTGTAGTCAATACACATCCAAAGCTTCACGCCGGCCTTGGGTACGACAACTGGGTTTGCCAGCCATTTTGGATGAAAAACTTCCCAGATAAAACCAGCTTCGAGCAACTTCTTGATCTTCTGTTGGATGAAGTTATGCCGCTCGACTGATTGTTTTCGAGGCTTCTGGTGTACAGGCCGCGCGTCAGGATAAATCTTCAGATTATGCTCAATCACCTCCCTAGGGATCCCAGGCATTTGTGATGGTTGCCAGGCAAACGCATCAACATTAGCCCGGAGGAAAGTGATGAGCACGAGTTCCTATTTGTTGTTCAAACCTCCCAATATACGGGTGGTTTGAGCAACATCAGAACCGATTTGGACGACTTTGACGGGAACATCGGTGTCGCCGCTTGGTTGCACACATGGTGCAGAGGTTGATCCCCAATGATGAGTGCTCGGGGGTTGAGCAATGAGCTCTTTGCCGGAGGTTCCTTCTTGCATCGTGGCAAGCGCATGGAGTTCCTCTAGCGCGGAGGACGGATAAAGGTGTCAACATCTTCAACACCAGATAGCCGTAGTGAGCTGGGATCATGAACCTACCCCAGAGAAAGGTCTCGAGGGGCGAAGGTCCAAGAGTTGTAGATGGATCTTCATGAATGCTTCAAAGCTCAAGAGATTGAGCGTTGCGCCTCCGTCTACTAGAACGTGGTAGAGCTGAACGTTGTTGATGGTCGAAGATACCATCAGCGGGAGTTGGCCAGCTCCAACCATGTTTCTGGGGCAATCTGTTGCATCAAAAGTGATGGGAGTATCCATCCACTTCTGATGTGGTTCTGCTCTGGCAGCAGGAGCTACAACAGCCATTTCCCACCACATTGTCTTGAGGACGTGACGAGAGGTGATGTCCCAGGACCCTCCGTAAATGGTGTTGAGGGTCTTCTGACGCTCATTGTCAGAGACGTCAGAATCATCATCGACTGTGTTGTACATGGCCTTTAGGACCTTCTTGGGGTCCTAGAAGCCTAGCTCCGTTTCAGCCAGAGCTTCGTCAACCTTTTGCTTTCCTTCCCGCTGACGGAAAGGAGCTTCTTCTCGGTGCTTGTTGTAGCGCTCGACAAGATTTTGGACCTCTCGGCAGTCCTCCAGACTGTGCTTGTCCATCTTGTGGATTGGACACCACATCTTGGAACTACCGTTGTCTTCTAACGAAGGTCGAGGTCGTTTTTAGGGGTGCTGCCCCCGACCACCCGGACCTGCAGCAGCTCCAGCAGTAGGCGCACCGGTCGACAACTTTTTCTTGCCGTTGGGCTTCTTCTTCTTTTTGCCACCTCCAGAGGTAGTGGCTTCAGCTTTGGAGGACTTTTTGCTAGCCTCCAGAGCTGTCTTTGAGTGCATTTCCCGGCCCTCTGAGGCCCGGGCACACTTGTCAGCCATGTGGAACAACTCCCTGACGCTGGTGACTTCTGTCCTCCCCAACTTCTCCAACATTTTCTTTTCTCCAACGCTTTATCTGAATGCAACAATAACAGAAGCATTTGAGATAGAAGGGATGGTATAGCATACCTTAGAAAACCGCTGGATAAAGGATCGCAATGATTCCCCTGTTGTTTGCTTCACAGCAAACAGGTCTAGTTCATTGCCTAGTCGGGTATAAAACCTCCCGAAGTTGGCAGTAAACTGTTGACATAGCTCCGCCCAACTGTTGATGGAATCGGGCAGAAGACTCATGAACCAGGACCTGGTGGTACCAGTTAGATCCTGTAGAATCGAAGAGCACGTGAAAAGCTACCATAGGGGGGTGAATGGTAGATTTAAAAAATCTTACGCAGCAGAAACAATTAAATCCCAATCCCTTCGGCAAGAAAAATGATTTGTTAAAGAAATCGTGTGTGAGACTAATCTAAACGTGTTTCACCATGACAAAAGTGATATATCAGAGATAATCAAGTCACGAAGAAAACTAAAGAAGAATCACTCAAATCCGTCGAGAGAAAATCAAGTTATGATCGAAAGATCGAAGAAAGGTCAATATGTCCTACCCGAGAAAAACAGTTCTGGGACGCTGCAAAGAAACTCGTGTAGATCAGAAACCACAAATCCAATGACCGTGAAATTTTTACAGATGATATATAATCAAGTTGTGAAGACAACCCAAAAAGAATCACGTCGATTAGATCTGTAAAACTCGAGTTATGATAAAACCACCGACGAAAGGTAGTGCTGTCCAGAAACTCGACGAGAAAAATTTGTCTGGAGCAAGTCGGACGAACAAGGCACAAAAGTTCCTTCAAACTACGAATTTTATTCAATAGAACACAAGAGGAACAGCCCCAAAGTCGTATACCATGAGCTCTGGCCTCCTTTGCTTATATAACCAACTCGAAAGCCAACTCAACTCAAATCAGGACTCTAATCCTAGTTCATTCACGAATCAAAACTTTCCATAACTGCTTAAGACTCTTCTATACGCAGATAGAAGCAATCTTAAGACTTCCAAACACCTTAGGAACGTATCCCACATTCCTAAAACAACTCAAATTCGTGACCCACACAAAATTCTATCATAACCAACTCGATACTTTCTATACCGAGCCATAACCGACTCCGCCGCGGCCGAAGTCATCAACCGATACGATCCGATCCTTCCAACCAAATCTTTCCTTCCTTAGCCCATCTTCGGAACCATGTTTCCACGTCATGCACCGCATGCATACGTGTGAACACCTTCCTTCAATGTCTAGTAACCTTCATATGCACTGCCCTTGATTCAATCATCCTGCGCGACCTCCTAACCCGCTCAACCACAATTCCTCCTGAACTTGGTTGTTGGAACCTCATCTCCTCCCTGAGACTAGTCCAAAGGATCCTGTCACCAGCCATGAATTGAACTCAAGCAACACCTGCACATGAACAAACAACCAATCCGTACGAGCCCAAGTCCGCGACTTGACTCACGTCAGTTCCGAACACAACACCTTACGTGAGCACCTCACATAAGCATGTTGCAAAGCATAGCAAAACAATATTGTCCATATCAACCAAAATACACCAAAAACTTAGCAAATGAATACTAAACAATCTTTCCAAAGATGTAAAGCAAGTATGAAACATTGCAAGTTAAAAGCAAGAACATTGCAGACTAGCTCCGGACCTTGCCAAAACTAACCGGACCTTGAGCTGGAGCTTACCAAAGCTAGTAGAACCTAGCGCCAGAGCTTACCAAAAACTAGCAGGAACGAGTCAACCCAAAGCCGGAGCTAAGAAAAGCACCTCAGAGCTTAGAAAAGACATGTCGGAGCTATCAAAAACATGCCAGAGCTAAAGACAAAGCTCACCGGAGCTAACCAAAAGCTAGTTGGACCTTGACAAAGAAGTCGAACCTAGCATCAGACGTAGCCGGAGCTACTCAAAACAAGCTAAACCTACCGTCGAACCTTGCTGTAGCTCGAAGCTAGAGTCGGACCTTGCTAAAAAGGTGTTTTAGAAGAATTTCAGAACTTTTATCATCAAAGCAAATGTATTCACTACAAGTCAATGTATTAACCACACTTAGGTCTCACAATCTCTCCCTTGATGAATGCATTGGCAACAGCACTTAAAATCCGAACATTTGCTTATTCACATAAAAAGTTTTGAAAACAAATTCTCCCCCATGAACAAATTCTCTTAAAAATGCACATATTATCTCTCCTTATGCACATATTATCTCTCTCCATACACATATTAACTCTCCCCCTTTGACAATGTATTCAGCAAGGTTCAAGAGAGAAATTTTTAATTGTTATGAGCACATTATAACATATACGTATAAACAAAACTCATTCAAGTCATACTATCAAGTAACTTACACTATCACATCAATGAGATACATAAAGTAGTGTAAGCCATGCTAGAGATCAAATATAATTTTCAATTTAAGCAAGTCATGATCTCACAAACTTAACTATTTCAAAACTTGAAAGCATGACACTAGTTGCTGCATTTTATTATTTTTCAAAGCATAAATTTAGATCATATAACATTTACAAGAGATTATATGTGCATCTGCCTTATTCTAACCAACCAAGCCAAGCCTATGTCATTTGATAATCACAAGCTTAAGGACATGGTTTTAGTCATACACAACTTCTTCCAAGTTCATATCTAAGTGCAATGATAAGCCATCTCAAAAGAAGAAGTGCGATGCATGCATATTCTCTTGATCTTTTCTCAATTTTTCATTTGATCATAAAAACTCAACATGTGAGTTGATTTCTTGATTAATTCTTTATGATTCAAAGCACTTGTGAGCATGCAACAAGTTCAAAACAGCAAGAAAGTTTGATCATGACCAGATTTAGTGTAAGTAATTATTCCAATTACAAGACATGGCAAAAACTACAAAATGTATAACACGAGTAATGTAGTAAGAACTTTCAGCATGTAAAAGGAATCACAAAGTCATACATGTGTGAAATACTATGCTCATATTATTTTAATTTTAGATTCACACATAGTCCTCCCAAGTTTCAAAACTCCCCCTCAATTTAAGCCATGAGGATGCATAACCCCTATTTCAATACGAATGTAGCAAAAACGAGTGAAATCCAAAGGTTTTGTAAAAATGTCAGCCAATTGATGTTCGGTATCTACATGGTGAAGCACAATGTTTCATTTTTCAACATTATCATGGAGAAAGTGATACCTAATGTCAATGTGCTTAGTTCTAGAATGTTGCACGGGGTTTTTAGCAATGCAAATGGCACTAGTGTTATCACAAAAAAGTGGAACACTATCTAGATCAACCCCATAGTCCTTAAGTGTTTGAACAATCCAAAGAATTTGTGAACAAGCGCTAGCAGCAGCTACATATTCAGATTCAGCTGTGGATTGTGCAAATGAGTTTTGTTTTTTAGAGGACCAAGCAACAAGTGAATTACCAAGAAAATGACAAGCACCCGAAGTACTTTTCCTATCAATCCTACAACCCCCAAAATCAGCATCGGAATAAGCTTTCAAAGTAACGGTTGAGGAAGAAGAAAGAAAAATGTCAAATTCTTGAGTTCCATGTAAGTACCTGAGAATCCTTTTGACGGCTTGACGATGTGAAACACGTGGGGGGGCTTGAAACCGTGCACAAAGACATACGCTGAATTGTATGTCCGGTCTTGATGCCGTGAGGTACAAAAGTGATCCAATCATGCTTCTATATTCTTTTTGATCCACGGGTTCACCATCTTCATCAAGTTCAAGAGTTGTTGCTGTTCCTATTGGTGTCCGAAGAGGCTTGCTTTTGTCCATGTTGAAGCGCCTTAGGAGGTCTTTGGTATACTTCGTTTGATGCACAAAGGTATCCTCCTTGGTTTGCTTGATTTGCAGCCCCAAAAAGTAAGTGAGTTCACCCATCATACTCATTTCAAATTCGGAACTCATCATTGCTGAAAACTTGGACACAAGATCATGAGAAGCACAACCAAAGATAATATCATCCACATACACTTGAACGAATAATGAGTCATTGCCATGCTTAAGCACAAAAAGAGTTTTATCAACCTTGCCCATGGTAAACCCTTTTCAAGTAAGAATGTTTTTAACCTATAATACCATGCTCTAGGGGCTTGTTTGAGACCGTATAAGGCTTTGGACAGTTTGTAAACATGATTAGGAAAATCTGGATTTTCAAAACCCGGTGGTTGCTTGACATAAACCTCCTCATCTATGTAGCCATTAAGAAAAGCACTTTTAACATCCATTTGATATAGCTTAAACCATTAGATGCAGCAAAAGCTAAAAAAATTCTTATGGCTTCTAATCTAGTAATGGGAGCAAAAGTTTCATCAAAATCTAGACCTTCAATTTGAGTGAAACCTTGAGCAACCAACCTAGCCTTATTCCTAACCACAACCCCAGCCTCACTTTGTTTATTTTTAAATACCCATTTAGTTCCAATTAAAGTGTGACCTTGAGGTGGAGGTACAAGTTTCCAAACATTATTTCTTTCAAAATTTTCTAACTCTTCTTGTATGGCAATAATCTAAGATTCATTAGTGAGTGTGTGTGATATATCTTTGGGTTCAAAAGAAGCAACAAAAGCAGAATGAGCATGAGAGTTTAGATCGAAAAACCTGGATTGTGTGACTCGTTCATGCAAGCTTCCAATAATCTATTGTGGGGGATGATCTTTGTTAACCCATGGGGGAACAGATGTATCACAAGCTTCTTCTTCATTAAGTTCATCGCAGATTGATGAGCTTGTGGCTTGTGGACGATCAGGGCCAGCATAGATGATAGCCGAAGCTTGTTCAATGTTCGAAGCTGGACACGTGTCAGCTTTGGAACTATCATGCAGTATCACAAGCTCTTCTTCTTCTTCAAAAATACCCTCCACCTGAGGATATGGATCTGGTCCTGCAGCACTGGAGCTAGTACCTGGGCTAGCTTTATCAAAAGAAACTTCACAAGTCTCCACAATTTTGTTAGTTCCAAGTAAAGCACACGGTATCCTCTAGTGTGAGATGGGTAACCAAGAAACATGCCATCTTCGGATCTAGCTTCAAATTTATCAAGATTACCATGTTTCTTAACAAAGAATTTGCAACCAAAGACCCTAAGGTGTGAGACACTAGGCCTGTGTCCAAACCAAAGCTCATATGGTGTTTTACCTAGCTTCGCACGCAAGAAAATACGGTTTGAAACATAATAGGTTGTTGCAATTGCATCTGTCCAAAATTTTCTAGGAGTTTGATATTCATCAAGCATTGTCCTAGCCATCTCCACTAAGGTTCCGTTTTTCCTTTCTACAACACCGTTTTGTTGAGGAACATATGGTGAAGAGAATTGATGTTCTATTCCATGTTCAGTACAAAAGTGATCAAAGGATTGATTTTTATATTCGGTTCCATTATCACTTCTAATTGCTCTTAGAGATCCTGGATGATCAATTGATAATTTAAGAAATAAAGTTCTAAAGTGACTAAAAGCTTCATTCTTAGATGCATAAAGTAAACCCAAGAGTATCTAGAATAGTCATCAACAATTACAAGTACGTACCATTTACCTCCGAAGGATTGAACACGTGAAGGTCCCATGGTGTCAAGGTGCAAAAGTTGACACGGTTCAGTTGTCATGATCATTGTGAGAGGAGTATGTGAACCTGCAACCATCTTAGCATGTCTACAAGAAGAGCACACAATTTCTTTGTCCCCTTTAAGCTTAGACAACCCACGTATGTGATCAAGAGCACTAACACGTGTTAGATGATCAAAGCCTACGTGACCAAGTCTACGATGCCAAAAAGATAAGTCCTTAGAATCATTAGCAACTAGACACCTATGCTTAGAGGAAGACATGTCAAAATCAGCTTTAATAACTCTTCCAAACTGTGATATGTTAAAAATAAGCTCATTGTTTGAATTTACAACTTTGCAGCAATTTTTAGTGAAGATAATTTCTAGATTTTCATCTAGTAGTTGTGAAACAGAAAACAAGTTGTATTACAGATTTTTAACAAGTGCCACATTCTTCAATGTGTAGTGATCATTTACTCTAACTGAACCCTTAGCAATTATAGGAGTTGAAGAATTATCGGCAAAAGTAACATTCTCTACACGTGACACAAAAGAGAGGGAGGAGAACCATTCTTTGTTACCAGTCATGTGGCGTGAGCAACCTGAATCCACAATCCAAATGTTCTCCTTCCTCAAGCGTGTAACCTACATAGAAGCACAATGCATCGATGACTCAATACTGGGGTTAGTCAAAAGGCATTTAGGAATCCAGTACTGAGTCACGCGATGTGCAGTAGGAAAAACACGCGAAAGCTGAGACAAAACAGCAGGTTTATGAGTCAAAGGTTGAGGTTTTCTATTCTTAACTCGTTTACCACAAAAACCAGTAGCACCGGAGGTAAAAGCAGCAGTTCCAAAAGACAAGGCTGAAGCTCCGGAAGCAAAAGCTGAAGTTCCAGAGGAAACAACAGAAGGTCCGGGAGCTCTCGGAGCTCTCGGAACTACTGGAGCTGCTTTTACGGATTTCTTACCAGAAGGTCCGGAGGTAAACTTTGAATGTTTTTGACTCATAACAGCAGGTTGTATGTTCCTGACATTCAGTTTAGTATGTGCAACAAATTTTGCATGAAAGTTATGAGATCTAGCAATCATTCTTTCCTTTTTCTATTGTTTAGCTAGTCTATAACAAAAATCTATGACATGACCATCTCTACCACAGTAGGTACAATGAAATTTAACTTTGTGTTCATGTCTAGATGAGCAAACAATATTTTTATTTGATACCAAATGAGACAACACTCCTGCAGATTTGAAAACCACTTCTTTTTGTTTAGGAACTGTTTGAATCAAACCACTTCCTAATGACTTTACAATTCTAGGTGGATGTGCCTTAGCAAGAGCATGAGAAACAAAACCTAAACCAGTTTTATCATTACAAGACTTGGAAGAATTTAACAACATGTTTAGGTTCTTATTCCCATTACAAAACCGATCTAATGTCCTATGCATGTTATCAAGTTTATTGGACAGATCAAGGCAATTTTCACATGAAGTTTTTCCTTTTAATTTGCAATTGGAACAATATTTAACTTCATGAGAACGTAAAGCATTGTTCAATATACAAATTTAATTCATAGCATCTTGTAGTTTCTTATCAAGATCACCACAAGTAGAACAATGCAAATCAATTGTAGAACAGCTAGCATTTTTCAAGTTTTTATCATTAAGTGCAGCAAGCTCTCTATTCTTTTCAATTTCTAATTCAAGTTTATTAAGTGTGGAGGTGTGCGCACTTCTTAGTGATGACAATTGTTCATATATTAAATCACATGAGGGACATGCATCATCACTAGGAATCAAAGTTTTTAGACGGTTGATTTCAGATTCTAGTGATTCAATTTTAGCAGCACTATCCCTAAGCTTTTTGTCCTTTTTCTTAACTATAATAGTGGCACGAGAAATAGCATCACACATTTCTTCGCAAGTAGGACATACCTCTTCATTGTCGCTATTGTGTTCTGCATCCTCCATACTTGATCTTGATTTGCCCGCCATGAAGCACAAGTTTGTCAAATCATCTTCATCTTCATTACTTCCAATGTCCACATCATTTGAGCCAAGTTCTTGAAGTGCGGTGATGAACCTATTTATCATCTTGCGTCCTATAGTACCCTTCTTTTTATTATTGGAGTTTCCAGAGGTGGTCTTGATCTTGTTCTGCTTTTCCTCACGGGTAGAAGGACCTAAAAGATTAGGGCATTCTGTACGAAAGTGTCCTGTCTTACCACATTCAAAACAGCGTTGAGGTCCAGAGCTTCCTCTCCTTCTAGTTCTCACATTTTGCAGTGCTTTTAAGAATCTAGTAGAGATGAGTGTTAACTCCTCTTCTAGAAATTCCTCAATCTGTTCAAGGGTTAGAGAGGAAAACAAAGCAAGTGTACCACAAGATGAAGATTGACCGGAGCTAGACATGTCACATTGAGAAACAAAAGCAATAGACTTGTTGGGGTTCTTACGTGATATTTTGTCAATTTCATGAGTTTTTAACTTGGAATATAGCACATCTAAAGTAAGTGTACTCATGACAGTAGATTCACGAATAGATGTAACTTTCATCTCCCAAATTGACATGTCTAATGCACTTAACAATTGTCTAGCATTTTCAACATCTGAAAAATTAACATTCACGCTATGCAAGTTGCTGAGAATTTTATTAAAGTGAGCAAAGAGGTCATCAATGGACTCACCGGGTTGCATCTCGAAGCGCATGTATTCTTTCTTGAACATGTCTTGTCTTACCTCCTTGATCGTGTTGGATCCTTCGTGGTAGTCACAAAGTGCTTTCCACACATCGTATGCAGATCGGAGGTGTGCAACACGATCGAAGTCGCTTTAATCCTTGTATGATCAAGTTCCAAGCCTTGTTGTTGTTGTCGACATCTCTCAGATTTGTAGCTGTAACTTGATCGTTTGACTGCACTTCATAAGACTTGTATACCTTCTCCCATATTGCGAAGCCTTGAGCCTGGATGAAGGCTTCCATACGTGCCTTCCAAACCTGAAAATCGATACCACTAAAGACACAATGTTTTGCGGAGTATTTCTCCATGATGATTAATCAAAAACACGTGCAAATCACAATGATTGGAGCACCGTGGCTCTGATACCAATTGTAGGGTTGAAGAGCACGTGAAAAGCTACCATAGGGGGGTAAATGGTAGATTTAAAAAATCTTACGCAGCGGAAACAATTAAATCCCAACCCCTTCGGCAGAAAAATGATATGTTAAAAAAATCGTGTGTGAGACTAATATAAACGTGTTTCACCGTGAAAAAATAGATATATATCAGAGAGAATCAAGTCACAAGAAAAACACAAGAAGAATCACTCAATCCATCGAGAGAAACTCAAGTTATGATCGAAATATCGAACAAAGGTCAATCTGTCCTACCCAAGAAAAACAGTTCTAGAACGCTGCAAAGAAACTCGTGTAGATCAGAAACCACAAATCTAATGACTGTGAAATTTTGACAGATGATATATAATCAAGTTTTGAAGACAACCCAAAAAGAATCACGTCAATTGGATCTGTAAAACTCGAGTTATGATAAAACCACCAACAAAAGGTAGTGCTGTCCAGAAACTCGACGAGTAAAACTTGTTTGGAACAAGTCGGACGAACAAGGCACAAAAGTTCCTTCAAACTACGAATTTTATTCAATAGAACACAAGAGAAACAGCCCCAAAGTCTTCTACCACGAGCTCTGGCCTCCCTTGCTTTATAACTAGCTCGAAAGCCAACTCAACTCAAATCAGGACTCTAATCCTACTCCGTTCACGAATCGAAACTTTCCATAGCTGCTTAGGACTCTTCAATATGCTGATGGAGGCAATCTTAAGACTTCCAAATACCTTAGGAACGTATCCCACATTCCTAAAACAACTCAAATTCGTGACCCACACGAAATCCTATCATAACCAACTCGATACTTTCCATACCGAGCCATAACCGACTCTGTCGCAGCCGAAGTCATCAACTGATACGATCCGATCCTTCCAACCAAATCTTTCCTTCCTTAGCCCATCTTCGGAACCATGTTTCCACGTCATGCACCGCATGCATACGTGCGAACACTTTCCTTCAACGTCCAATAACCTTCATATGCACTGCCCTTGATTCAATCATCCTGCGCGACCCCCTGACCCGCTCAACCACAATTCCTCCTGAACTTAGTTGTTGGAACCTCATCTCCTCCCTAAGACTAGTCCAAGGGATCCTGTCACCAGCCATGACTTGAACTCAAGCAACACCTGCACATGAACAAACAACCAATCCGTACGAGCCCAAGTTCGTGACTTGACTCACGTCAGTTCTGAGCACAACACTTTACGTGAGCACCTCACATAAGCATGTTGCAAAGCAAAGCAAAACGATATTATCCATATCAACCAAAACACACCAAAAACTTAGCAAATGAATACTAAGCAATCTTTCCAAAGATGTAAAGCAAGTATGAAACATTGCAAGTTAAAAACAAGAACATTGCAGACTAGCTCCAGACCTTGCCAAAACTAACCGAATCTTGAGTCGGAGCTTACCAAAGCTAGTAGAACCTAGCGTCGGAGCTTACCAAAAACTAGCAGGAACTAGTCAACCCAAAGCTGGAGCTAATAAAAGCAACTCGGAGCTTAGCAAAGACATGTCGGAGCTATCAAAAATATGTCGGAGCTAAAGACAAAGCTCACCGGAGCTAACCAAAAGCTAGTTGGACCTTGACAAAGAAGTCGAACCTAGCATCAGACATAGCCGGAGCTACTCAAAACAAGCCGAACCTACCGTCAAACCTTTTTGTAGCTCAGAGCTAGAGTCGGACCTTGCTCAAAAGGTGTTTTAGCAGAATTTCAGAACTTTTATCATCAAAGCAAATGTATTCACTACAAGACAATATATTCAACACACATAGGTCTCACAGAGCCACAGGAAAGTAGTTGGCCATCACAACCTCATTGCCTTCTGCTGCAAGTATAGCAGTGGAGTAGATTTGAAGGAATTCAGCGGGATTAACAATCCCGTCGAATTTCTCTGGCAGATGAGGCCAGAATTTCTATGGCCAGCAAACCATGCGTAGGTGCATGGCCAAGGCAGAACAACCTCCTCCTACTCCCACTGGAGCAGGGTTGTCTCAAACCTCTCGCCTTTCGCGAGCACGCTCAATATGGACGCGACCTTCCTGCTGTCGGTAGCGGCGGTCAAGCTCTGACCGCAAACCGTGTGTCGATAGCCTCGACATGGTGTGGGTGCGACACGCCCCGGAAGGCAGCAACGTCACCTGTTGAGATACATCATGCCTCTAGTGCTGTGATACGTGAGGACCAAGTCTCCCAGACAAGGTCCTACGTTGAGTCGGTGCCTGCCCCGATGGGGGAGGACCTTGGTTGCTGATGGCATCAGCTGCAGCTGCAACTAGATGCTGCACATTAGCACGCCATTGTCCCATCACACCCTGAGGTGCTCCGAGCAATGGTGGGCGCTACAGCAGAGTACGCGCAGCAATCAGTGCATTCTCAGGGTTATTATTCGCCGATGCTGTGACCGACAAAAGTACCCCATCCCGCTGTGCAGCATTGTTTGCCGAAGCAGATGGTGGTGGTGGTGGTGCGATGCCCGCCGGGGCAACAACGTCTGCTGGTTGCTGCATGTTGGAAGGATTCCCTCCAACAAGTTGTACAATGTTGTTGCCGTTGGATGACTATGCAGCGGAGTTCACCATCTTGTGCTCTCAGGCGCCCATACCTGGCATGCCAAATGTTGAAGCATACGAATGAAACTCCCCCCCTGTACTACTGAATTGTAGCCCACAGAGGTTCTTGTATCGGTTTGGGCGGGCGGAGATCTTATACAAGAATGCGACACAGATGATTTACGTGGTTCGGGTCGCCTGAGCGTAATACTCTACTCCATGGGATGTGTGTTGTTGTATTAAGGATTTGATCGTGCTTGTGTGCGTATGAGCTTGGTTGTCTTGTACCATGCAACACATCCCTTTTATAGACCAAGGGATGGCTGTTACATGGGTTGTCTGACCCGACATGTGTCCCCGGTGGTTATTCTTGCCTAATATACAATTAAGTGTGTTTAAAAACCCTAATAACGTGATAACGCGCCTTAATAGTGACGTTATCAGTATTAAGGGTCTTCTGATTGTGCGCCATTAATAGGGTATTAATGGCACATAATCAGGTCTTGTAATTGTAGCAATAAGAGTCCTTTGAATACTTATGCCGTTGGAGATCCGTCTGTATTTCTGTTGGTGGAGTAGGTCCGAAGGCTTGACATGTGGCGCCTCTGGAGCTTTCCCTTGCGGGGAGGTAGGTCTGAAGTTGTTATACACGTGGAGGCACCGGAGCTTCCTTCTACTGGAGGTTATGTCCGGGGTCACTGTACATGTGTTAAGTGCAGAGCTCCCCTATGTAGAGGGTTTGGCTCCGGTCTTGTGTTACATGTAGCAGTGTCGGAGCTCCCTTATGTAGGAGGTGGATCTAGTGCCGTTTGACATGTGGGGCCTACGGATGTCTTCAACTTTGATAGATGGAACTCTCTTGCACTTCTTGCGGTATCATGGGGTACCGGTATACGCAGGGTACCGACAATAGAGATCTACCAAATTGGCTCTTGTTTGAATTTGAAATGATAATTTAGGTAGATTTCGAGTCTTTATCATTCATCAATTTTCCATCTAGGAGATCAAGGTTTGAGCATGACAGAAAATTATGCAAAAAAAAAAAAAACTACAAGCTTCTAAAACTATCATTTCAAATGATAGAAACATAGTGTGTTATGGAAGTAGGACTACAATGTCAAAGATGTTCGACTTATCACAAAACCTATAGATCTGTTTGGTGGCATTATTGATGCATGATTTATGCGAGTACACAAAACATTTAGCTCCTGGATGGTTCTTTTCTTGCGTTGAATCTCACTCCAAGATCTTACATGAACAAGTTAGAATGAAGTGACTTATTTTGCCTTCCATAAATAGGAAAAGTGCGCCAGTGTGATTGCTAGGTAGAGAGTAATATGAAGCTTTATGAATATCCATTCTATCATATATTGTCCTAGGAATTTAGCTTATATGGCTTAATGAAAATTACATAATGGTAAGCACTGCTTTATCTACTGAGGATTAAATGTCAAAAAACAATAAACTTATTCGGTTTATTTTCGAAATTAGGCTATTAAAAGGCCCAATTAAAGGGCGAAATCGGCCCAGTCCTCCCTTAATCGAGTTGAGCCGGGCCCTCCCTTAATCGAGTTCGAGCCGGTGGCTGGGTCGCGTCGCCACGAGTGCCCACGGACCCGACCACCAGCGCGACCCGAGCCCCATCGCCGGAAGCCGCGGCGCCCCCTCCTCGCCGGTGAGGCCCCCGCCGCCGTCGCAGTCCACCGCCGGGGGGCGAGAGGGAGTCGGAGGAGGAGGGCGAGATGAAGACGACCAAGGGAGGCAAGGTGATGAACCCCACGGACGCGTTCCGCAAGCAGCAGCGCAAGAAGGAGCTCAAGCGGGTGAGTGCCACCGTCTCCGGCGTTGGGTTTCCCAGCTCCCGGCGATGCGGCGTTCCCCCTGGCCCAAGGGGGGTTTAAGTTTGCTTCGTAGATTGGTAGCCTGTTTCGTTAGGAGTTGTGTGTTGCTTCGGGTGGATTTAGGGTTGTCTGAGGTGGGAGTAGAGCGGTTATTTTGTACATTAGTTCATCTGGTCGGCTTAACTCGAAATTTGTCTGCTTTAGTGGCTTTCGATGAACTAAAACAGTAAGGCCCGAGTGAAATAGGTTGGCAATTTGTTCAGAAAGAGTTGCTTGGCAATTTGGTAATCTCTGTAGCCTATCTGAAGTACTCCCTCAGTCTCTAAATACTTGTCGCTTTGTAGTTCATTTTTGAACTACAAAGCGACAAGTATTTTGGGACGGAGGGAATACTTGTTTATAGATTCATAGTACTAGATATTCAGTTTAAGATCTTGAATGCAATAGTCAAACCATAGCTGCTGAAAACTAGTACCAGTTTTATCTGGTCCGTGGTCTTCACTTTGAATTGTAGGTTTTTCTATCTTCTAATGTCCTGTTTTCGTTAGTCTTGTTGTTTCTTTTGCCTTTACCGTCTTATTAGCTGCAGCTGGGTAATCTAAAGTGGATTTTGGGAGTTCTTTGATTGTTTGCCTGGTAGATTTGGATTGTGATCTTGTTGTGTCATTTGTTGTATATGTGTTCATGGGTATGGAACTGCAAAACCATTAGCCAATGTTGGTACTTAAGACATTGTGTTATGAAGACCAGAAAGTGTTTGGAAAAAACAGATTGTATTACACATGAGGCATATTGACTGTAGTGATACACCATTTAGGCTGTAGCTACCAAATCATATCAATTGGTACTTGAGGATCTGTTTTATCTTATCACAATAATCAAGCTAACTAAAGGGTGTACCCAGTGCTAGAAGTTCCCACACAATGTGGGGTCTAGAGAAGGGAATTTCTAGACAGTCTTTGTGTTGCTTAATTTGCAAGGAGGCTGTTTCGAACCAGGATCTACATGACACAAGTGGAGAGACTAACACCGCCCGCCCTTCAATAATCGAGCTAACTGTTTCCAATTATTCTGCACATATGATGATTTGGTTTGGTCTTGTTAGGTTTATTATTAAAAAATGTTCATTCTTAGTTATATTGCTATCTATTAACACTTTCTAAAGCTTTTACCACTGTTGTATTTTACAGAACAAAAAGGAAAGGAAGAAGGTGCGAGAAGTTGGTATTTTGAAAAAGGATCCAGAGTCTATACGGGAGCAGATTGAGAAATTGGAAAAAATGAGTAAGTGCATCACCTAATAGATTATGTTTATAGCTAGAACAGTGATTTGGAGACTCTTGTTGGTAGTGTATGCTACCTTTGTTATTATGCATATCTCAAGGTACCATATTCTTTGTCAATATTAACTTAGTCATACTTGCATGCTTTATCTGCTTTTTCTCTAACCTAGTGTGAACTCAAGCTTCTAGTGATTTTGGCTCTTGCAGCTGTCCCATATCACTACTCTCGACTCTGGTGTTTCTTAGTATGACCCTTTGTTCAAGCAGGTGTATGCCTCGGGCACGTTAGAGCATCGTAGGCTATTAGCATGGAGTTACCTAATATGTATGTATTGTGACCCCGTGATGAATTTTTTATTTAGCAATATTTATCTCTTGCTCTGTCTCCTTCAATTGTTGTCTGTTCTCTACCTATGTTCCCCAGATGGCATTACAGTTCACTTTCTAGTTTTCCAAGATACCATGCATGGTATGATTGACTCTCTATTTAGCGTAGAAAATCTAACAATCATTCTTTGCTGAAGGGTATCTTGTCAAAGTGTTGTATTAGTAATTTCTTTTGTCTATTTGCCATTTGGTGCTATTGAATGTTGGAATTCCATTCTTTTCTATGCAGAGGCTGATGGTGCTCTGGACAAGGCTAGGAAGCATAAGAAACGACAGCTTGAGGATACATATAATCTTATCATTAAGAAAAGAAAGGTATTATGATTTCCACAGACATATGAATGTTGCATTTTGGAAGTCCAGGCTCTGGTCTTCTTTAGTATTATTCTTTTAGACTTATACTCTTATCAGGATGTTTTAAATTATTCTTATCATAATTTTCTTAATCTTTTTGAGCATATTGGGTGTTACCGTGTTACCCTGTCAAAAGCTATTATTTGCACGTTGGGGTGTTTATTTTGATGAATAACATGTCATTGAAACTGTATTTTGGAGGTTTTTGGTAAAATACTTATGCTGTTAGTCAACTCTGATAAGTATCCTTTCCCACTTAATGCTAATACTGACTTTGGTAGTTACCATCACTCGACATTAAATGATTCCACAACATTGGATGAAGCTAGAACTAGAAAGGTTTAATTATACAAGTTGACTTGTTTGTTCCAACTCTGTCTTGCGTCCTCGCTATGGCTGTTATGAACCGAGACTTTTGTGTAGTATTAGTGATTTTGATTAGTTATCAGTCTTGTGCACAATGTCTGTGGTTTTATTGTATTTAGGAGTTTTGAGTCAAACAATAATTTCTTACTTGTGCTTTCGCATTTTTAATCAGGCATAGGAATTTACTTTTGTCATGATTCTTACCAGGAATATGAAGAGAAAATGAAAGAAAAGGGCGAGCAACCGGTTATGTTTAGGTGAGTTTTGGCGATATGTTGTTATGCATTCATTCTTGTTATGTTATTCTTCTTATCCAATGTGCCTTTTCTTTCCTCCTAGTCATCTTGGACCCCCGAAGAGGCGGCCTGCAGCTGATGAAGATGATAGAGCTAAAGATCCCAAGCCTGAGGTGTGATATTATATAGGATGTGGCCTTATATTGTTAAAAACATATTGGTTAGATACTTACTGGGTTTGTTGTGCAGGACTCTGTTTACTATCACCCTACCTTGAATCCATCTGGGGCACCACCACCTGGCAAACCTCCCATGTACAAATCCTCTATAGGTATTATATTGTGTTCTCTTGTCAGCTTGTAAAATTTTTTATTTCTTCTTAAATTCAATATTATTTAAAATAATTCCTGCAATTTTGTAATATCAGCAGTTCATCATTAGCTTTCTCAGATCTTTTTTCTTGATTGATGTGCAGGGCCAAGAATCCCGCTGCCATCCTCGTCCAGTGCTGGGGCATCATCTTCCATGTCAGAGTCTGAAGCAGGTCCATCCACCCTACCACCCCCTCCACTGCCACCCCCATTGCCAGCCACTTCAGAACCCCTTGATCCTTCAGCACCATCATCTTTACCCCCACTCCCACCCCTGCCCCCGCCCCCACCTAAGCCTGCCACTGATGCAACAGCGCCAAGCTTACCTCCACCACCTCCACCTCCTGCTGGACCACCTCCCAGAGAACCTGTGTCAGGTCATACATTACTTCCACCACCTCCACCTCCACCACAGAGGCCTACAAATTCACAACTGGGGCCTATTGCGAATGAGATTATCAAGAAACAAGACAGTGGAGACGGTGCAAGCATAACAAATTCTGACAAGGTACCTACTTTGAGCCTCTTATATTTTCAGGAGTTTTTCAGTAAGACAATGTATATGTCTACCTTAGGAATTCTGTTAATGTCTAAAATTTCTGCTTCTCATTTACTTTCAACGTTTGGATATTGCCCTTCGTGACTTGGTCTGATAGAATTTCATTCTGCAGCCCTCAGCTGTCCCGCCGCCACCACCACCGCCACCTGGGTTGCCACCAAAATCAAATGACATGGAGGCTACTAATATTTCCAAGGACATTCCTGGATTTAAAGAAAATGCTACTGCAAGGGTCTTACCACCTCCGCCGCCCCCACCGCAATCATCAAATCTTCCTCCTTTGCCTCTGAGGCCTTTAACAATGCCTCCAACACAACATGATATACTAGCTTCTGAGGTTATGAGATTTCCACCGCCTCCACCACCACCAGACTCAAGGCCACCACACGTTTCTTCTGGTGTTGCTGTTGCCAGGCCCCCTCCACCTCCTCTTGGACTCCCCCCGGCTCAAATGCCAATGGCACCATATGGTGTACTTCCTGGTCCGCCACCATTGGTTCGGGCTCCATTTTTCCCAGGACCCCCTGTTCAACCACATGAATTTTCTGCTTTCGCTCCAAGGCCTCAACCTCAGCAGCCATCTTATGTGAAGTCAGCTGCACCAACAGTTGTCAAAAGGCCATTAGCACAACACACTCCTGAGCTTACTGCTATGGTATGCTTACTTCATGGCTATTAACTGCCTTTACGTTGTTGTTCGATTATTGCATAAAAATCTAGCTGCTCAGTGCTTAACTATCAAGAGTGGATGCTTGATCTCTATACCAAGTACTTTGTCTGTTAGGTACCCCACACATTTCACAGTTTTAAGCTTTGTGATTATTGCCAGCAATGTGTGCATTTATCAATGTCTTATAATTTACCTTTGAGAAAGTCTTCCTCATGGTTCTGATTTTGTAGGTAGTTATACTGTAAAATAGATTAAGGCCCATAGTTCAATTTGGTGACTCCCAAGTAAAACAGAGCCATGTCTAAACTCAATGGAGTAGTAATGGTGTTAATTAAGCTTTTGCTTTTGGTACTCGGGCCAGTAATTGATTTCACATAAATTAGTGATAGAAAGGGCATGAGAATATATTGCAATCTAAATAACAATATTTTTTGTGCTATAATTGGATACCCACAGACCCCTCCATTTAGTTATTTACCTGTTCTTTTAGAAATTTTATTTGTGAGCAATAGTCCATAATTCCCTTACACCGGATATGTATAGGAGCCTTAACTTTTTTAAACAAAATATTGGTAATCATCAGATGAACACTTCTATCCATTTCTCTTCTTGTACTTAACAAACATTACTTTATTCAATACTCACGGCAGTTAAAAGTTAGATATCTCTGTTGGAGTTTATAAGTGAATTGCCTACTATTCCCATCAGCTTAAGTTTTTGGGTGCAACCGGTTTGTGCACAGTAGCTTAACTTGATATCAGAGTCAGAGATTTCGAGTTCGATCCTAGCGAGCGCATGCCCACTCCCATTTCCACGTTTGAAGCTCGAGGAAACTTCACGTGAGAGGGAGTGTTGGAGTGTATAAGTGAATCGTCTACCCTTCCCATCAGTTATTCAGCTGAAGTTTTTGGGTGCAACCGGTCGACGCATAGTAACTTAACATAGTATTAGCGCTAGAGGTCTCGACTTCGAATCCTGATAGACGCAAGCCCACTCCTATTTCCATGTTGAGGCCCGAGAGAGCATCACGTGAGGGGGGTGTTGGAGTTTATAAATGAATTGTCTACCCTTCTCTATCAACTTAAGCTTTTGGGTGCAACCGGTCAGCGCATAGTAGCTTAACAATCTTAGTTGCTTGCTGACCATTTCCTTATCATATATTGCATTATGCTTTTTTCTATCAGAATATAGACTGATAGGTTGAATCAGAAATATCCTTTTCTAGCTGTTGTGCAAGGCTTTTATTCTTTTAGTGTTACAGGTTCCTGCATCAGTTCAAGGCGTGTAAGTTGCCACTTAACCATAAACTAAATGAAGTTTTGTTGCAGGTTCCTGCATCAGTTCGAGTCAGGAGAGAATCTGCTCTCCCGAAACCAAAACCAAAGATCCAGCGATCATCAACAAAGTCAGTTTCAAAACCCTCGGTGACCATAAGATCTGAGGCTCAGCCTACTTCCACGGTACCTAAGCCACAAAGTATCGATGATTCTTACATGGCGTTCTTGGCAGATCTGAAGCAACTAGGTGCTCTTGATGAGTAGCAGCCAGATTTAGTGTCTTGTTGCACTTAGCAGTCTCCTGTCATGAACCTGAACAGGTGCAGTTACTTTTCTTGTAAAGGTACCCAGAAATTGTTCCATATCATCCCCATCGGCAAAAATATTTTGCATTATATTTTAAGTGAAAATGGGGAGGCAGACACTGCCAATCTTTTGAATTCTAGGTTGTTGTGCAGTATCACTGTACGGAGCCAAAACATCGAGCATTTTGTAAAAACCCACATTTATTAGAGGGGGAATTCAAATTTGATTCAAATTCAAATTTATGTTTTGGCTAAGCACAATTCAAATTTGACTTCATATAATTGATTGCTATATTGTGTATAGCATCTCTACAAATTTTTATGATTTTTGGAGGCTCGTTAGTAATTTTTTTCGAATTAACAGACGTTTGTAGAATTAGGAATCAAAGAAAAAGAAAGTTCCTTGTGGGCCAAAGAAAAAGAAAAATCCTAGTGGGCCCCACATGTCAGTCTCCCTTCACTTTCTTTTTTTTAGCTCGCTCTGAGAAGCCGTTAATGCGGCGCTATTGTCGACGCACCGTGCTCTTATCCAGTTTTCACCGCTCCTGATTTATTTTCGCGCCTCACCCACGCACCATTGACGCCAACCCGAGCTCCAAGGCACTGCGGCGCGCGCCCCCGCTGCAAACGAAGTCGGACGAGCCCCCAACCGCTGCGCTCACGCGTGCTCGACCTCTTGGCGCGTGCTCAGGCCACTACTCTCTCCACGTAGCGCAAATCAAAGTGTTCTTCGTGTCCGGCCGTCGACTCGAGCCCCCAAACGAGGTTCATCCTCTGCACCGTTGGAAACTTCGATTGAACTTGCACGAATCTTCTCCATCATGTTGCCATTTCTGAGCACTTACATCGTTAGGAACGCTCAAGTCGGCTCCGGATATCGAGTTTTCCCCGCCGCCAACAGGGAGGACCGCCACCGCCACTGTGGCGCCTACTGCCTTATTCTGCGTAATCAGAATCCACGTCGGCGTTCCAAATCTCGAGGTGAAGCACCCTGCTCCATTTCCCATTCTCCGGTGCTTTTTTTGACACGTGTTGGTGTTTCGTAGACCGAGTAATAATTTGTATTGAAACACGTTCGTCTCCGTATAGCTAGCTGCAAAAGATAAAATATTTATTGTGGTTTGAGGAAAAAGACCCTACGTTCAGAATAGTGACGGGTTTAGAATTTTATGAAAAGATATGCCGTATAAAAAATTACATGCAATTCGATAAAACTATTTAAAAATTTGTTAAAAAATGTAAAATTTTTAATGTAATTCAAAAAGTAAATAGAACGATAAATCTTAATTCAAATACAATACTAATAGTTTAAGAATAAAGTCGTGAGATAGACTTATAATACTATTTGTTCAAACTTTTTAGTTGTGGCCTTTTAAATGACATGAATTTATTGATTATATCATCTTCGTCTACTTTAAAAAAAAATCTTGCTCAATGAATGTGAACAAACAATCATTAAAAATTATCACCATTTATTTCTTAACTTTGATTCCGCTGAAACCATTGTAGGAAAATACCCTTTTCAACAATGTTTGATTTCCGACTCATTTGCGCATAACTCCAAAGAAACGGTAATCAGATCGGAAAATTTTGAAATCGACTTCAGATGATCTATGTTCTCATCCCTAAATGGATGGTAGCCTAATCATCTAGCGCAGCTGACTAGCCGTGTAGATGCATGGGCGGACCTTGTCTTTCAGGCGTGGACATGCTTATTTGTACTGCGGCCTGCTACCCTTAGAAGGATCGTCCGTGCCCGCCGTTCGCTGCAAGTCCCAAACCAACATAACTAGACTTTTTCCTCTGAGCTTAGAACTTCACCAATCCTTGGCTGACCCAATAACCATAGCTTGCTAGGCCTGGACCAGGGTATGCCTGGGCCCACCTGGCATACCCTGCAGGTTCGCCCATGGTTCAGAGGGAGTCTTTGTTAGCTCAAAAGGCGTAGAGAACAAATTACAAGCGAGCCTTGCTCGAGTACATCAACTCTAGTAAAGGTAATGCGTAAACGAAACACATATGTAAGTGCATAAGTAAGGCGCATATGTAAATGCGTAAAAAAATGCGTAAGTAAAGCGAGTAAAACATGAATTCACCCCCTAAGAGGAGGCCTTGGGGCTTCTTTTGTAAGGGGTCGAGACAGTCTTATCTAAATGACATTTCTCGTAGTAGGGTCGGGTTGTACATTGTTCGTTATAATCGCCCGGGCTGCTCAGAATGCGGAAGCTTCACCGTCTTAACTTCTTCTTCATCACCAAGGCTGTGTCGCAAGTGCGGAGTATTCATTCCTCTATGATAGATGGGACATATGGCAGGTTTATTCTGCACTGAGTCACATTGCGTGTTATCCCTTCTGCAGAAGTTACGGTTCTCACCATCCGCCATAAATACTACCAACTGCCCGCTCTCTCGGGATCGAGCTCGGGAGGAATCATCCGCCTGAACTCTCAGGTCGAAACTTGGGTGGGCTAGGTACCCCGACCTCGGCAGGTCAGGGCATTGGTGATGGGCCCCTCCTCGTGTCGGAGGGTAGATACAGTTCGTAGTCGCATAGTGGTCGTGTACCATCGTCGAGTCTCGTGTCTTTGGTACCTCGAGTACAGAACACCATTAGTAGCCTTCGAGTCTTCGGTCGAGTCTTCGTGGAGTTGGTCATCAGATGAACTTGTGCTCGCACCGGGGACCCTGAAAAACAAGAGTTCAATAAGACATGTTAATATCAGTTCAATATACTTGCCTGACCACTAGCGACCTGAACTACTTGCGGCGGGGTGCAGACACCCAACGTTGTTAGCTCGGATCACGTGGCAGACTCTATGCCTCTTGCGAGGTTGGGTTGTCATTTCACATGTTTGTTTGCGCCCCGTCGACGAGTCATCCGTAGCTCGAATGGGGTGAGCAGATCCGGAAGTTTCCAAGAGTAAGGCTGAAATCCCACGCTCGGTGAGTTATCTAACGAGTAATCCAAGTGAAACCCGGTCGAGCTAGTTCGTTTGGGGCGATCGTGTGGGGACCGGAGTTCACACATCCGAGGATCTCATTGGGTGGTGCCGTGCGATGCGGCACCTAACAGCACACACGAAAAGGATACCAAAACATATAAAGTTTTCATTTCATAATAAGAAGAGTTTACAAAAGAGTGTACACCAGGGGTACACACGCAGCGGAAAATACATACTCATAATCTCACCTAACTAAACAGGTGAGAAGACGTCCCTGCCCTAGGACGCTTCTCACTAGCAACAAGAAGAACATTCAACAGCGGCGTTGTTCACATGAGATTTATCTCGATACCTCGAGATCTCATGTACAACCTGAACAGCAGAAATAAACCTAATACCCGCAAAAATCGTTAAAGCGCAAACGTGAGCATAAGGCTCAGCAAGACTAACCCGTCTCACTAGACATATGCAGGGTGAATACTAAGCATAGGTAAGGAATAGCATAAATAGACTCCCCTACAAGTGGATCCTTATAATCATGTTTTAAGTAGCAAATGACATTCTTCAAGCACGGCACATCATAGACTCCACAATCAAAAAAGAAACGCTTTGCCGATGATATGATATGCCCAAATCACATAATGCTATTACAGCTAAAGTAGGGGGAAACTATAAAGTTTAATTTTGCTATTTCTAAGTCACACAAGGTTGCAAAGCAATTATAATTCTGTCGGTTGATTGGAACTGGCAGATCTCCCGACACTACTGAAGTGTTAGAGGAGTTTGATGTTCGGTGTGGGCGCGCGGAGATTCGAGAAGGTGAATAGTAAATGACACAGGAGACACAGGAATTTACGTGGTTCGGGCCGCCTGAGCGTAATACCCTACTCCACGGGTGTGTTGGTGTTGTATTAGCTGTATGAGCTTGTGTTGAGCGTCTGTGGCGCGTATGTTGCCTTACTCAACGTGTGGAGTTCGACGTCGGCCTGCCCTTTTATAGTACAAGGGCAGGACGTTACAAGTTAGGCTGGCCCGACATGTGGCCCCGGCGGTTACTAGTATTGATACCTCTTCAATATGTTTAATTGCTCTTAATGACCCTGTAACGGGTTTTGACAGCACCGTTACTGGTGTTAAGATCGTCCATTTAAGTGTCATTAATATGGCATTAATGACACTTAATTGGGTCTTGAAGTCTTTGATTCCCCTTTGAAGATCCGGAGCCGTTATGAAGTCTTCCGGAGGTTAGAGGCTGAAGCTCCGATGGGTGGACACGTGGCAGCTCCGGAGCATACTGTGGGAAACGGGAAGCTCCGGAGCTACCTGACACGTGTCAGGTCCAGAGCTTCTCTCGGTCTGGGGTTAAGTCCGGAGGTGCCGTTCCGGTACATGGCCCGGAGCTTCCCCCTTGTGGGCGGTAGCTCCGGTTTGATAGTACACGTGGCGACCATGGGATAAACCATGTTGGAGAAGCGGGTCCAGTTACGCCTGACATGTGGGTCTCCGAACGTCTTCATATCAAGTGGGTGACTTTTCCTTGATATCTTTGTAACCTTAAGGGGTGTACGGTTTCCAGGGTACCGACAGTGGCCCCCTGGACCTACCTCCGGGGAAGACCACTGGGGTGAAGTCATTCTGCTGGAGGTGGGTCCATCCTCGTGACTCTTGAACTGAGTCTTCAAAGGTCTTCATAGGTGTCGTTGGCGAGGGTTTGGAGTTAAATCCTTGCCACGTGGCGTGTCCTGCGTGCGGCAGATGAGATCTTTGGCGTGCGGATCTCACGCAATTGAATGTCGCCGGTTCCTAATACGAAAACCGTATCGGTTCCGCGCGCCTTGTCAGACCGCCGCCCTCGGGTTTCCCGCCTCTTGATGACAATCGTTCGCCTGGGTAAGAACCTCGACTTGATCGTCGGGGTGGTCCCGGGCCCGCTTGTCATCGGCTGGGTGGAATTTTTGGGTGGTACCTTCGACTTCCTTGCGGTTTCCATCCAAGCGTTGCGAGGGCTTACTTAAGAAGGAAAGTGTGCACCGTCGGGAGTTCTTTACGCCTCTCATCTGTTCTTGCGATCAAACTCCCAACTTGTGCTTCGCTTTTCTTCTCTTGCCTAGCCGTGCCGCGATGGAGTTGGGTCTCCGCGAGAGTCGCTTGAAGACCGACGGCGACCTGAAGAAGGTCCGGGCCCTCATGGGGTGTTCCTCGGACTTATTCAACCGCTCGGTCCGCGCCGGTGGAGAGCTCCCGTTCGAGAAGGAGCACTCCGGCGAAATGGTGTACTTCTCCTCGTACGCCATGGTGGGGTTGATCCCACCTTTTTCTTCCTTTTTCTTGATGTTGCTGGACTTTTATGGTCTGCAGCTATACCACCTTGGCCCTCACTCCATTCTCCTCGTGTCTGTCTTTGTCCACTTCTGTGAGATGTGGGTGGGCATCCCCCCTGCATCGAACTCTTCCGGACCTTCTTAACCGTTCACACCACCGGTAGAAGCAATGAGTACCTTGGCTTCTACTACTTCGTGAAGCGCAAGAAGTGCCCATTCAAGTACCTCCGGTCGTTCCCTTCTGGGAAGTGGGATGACTGGAAGAAGGACTGGATAGTCATTCGGGTGGAGGAGCACGAGAGGCTGGAGCTGCCGGAAGGCCTCCCCAACATTGACACGACGATCTGGAGTGAAGCTCCAGTGCTGGCGGACGCCTTCGACCCTGTTCTGACCAGGATTCGCCGGTGCGTGGAGGGGGTATTAACCCCTCAAGCGGTGTTTTGTAACTTCCTGGTCAATAGGTGGGCACCACTGAAGAAGAGGGAGAAACTCGCTTGGGCCCTCAACAGCGTGATGGACGACGACCGGGTCGAGACCGGGTTGAAGTCCAACATGGTGGGGAAAACCTTGGAATTCCACCTCAAGAAGTTCCAGCACGGCATCGACGTCGAGGGTGATGACTTGACTCCGCCATCGGCTTTTCTTCCTCTGAACGTGGAAGTTGAGTTCAGTAGGGAGCTCCGGCGGAAGATGCCCATGCTTGACGACCTTGGTGTCGTCGAGAGAAGATCAACTACCAGGGTAGCGATCCCTGGAGTGTCTGAAGGTGGCTCCGACCCAACTCCGAAGCCGAGGGAGGAGGTCGTCGGCAAGGGCAAGGAGCTGGCGGATGAACCCGTGAGCCGGAAGCGGAAGCTGCAGTACGCCGACGGAAGGTCCGTCAGGCCCACTACTTCTGCATCGACTCCTTCTCCCCGGAGGGGAAGGTCTTCCACAACCGCGGCGACTGTTCCCGTAGTGGGGTCCTCCCTGGGAGAGACTGTTCCCGTAGTGGGGTCCTCCCGGGGTGTTAGCTCCGGGCGCGCGACTCCAGCACCTGGGCCGGTGGAGGCCTCTAGGTCCGGGGGTTCTTCCCGATCGAGGGGGGCCTCGACCCGGGAAACACCCGTGGCCGCGACGAGTTACGGGGGGCCTTCCGGAGCTTCCACGCCGGCTATGACCAGCCCGAAACACCCGGGAAAAAGATTCCGCGCAAGCTGGTGCGGAAGTCTCCCAAGGTAATTTTTAATCTTTACCTTGGACAATTGTTTTGATGTAGTGATTGCTTTTTTAAGTTTCCTCTTCCATCATTTGCAGCGTTCCCAAGAAGAGGAGTGAGGCTCCACCCTCAGCCGCAGCAACTGAAGCTGTGAGGGTGGAAGCTTCTGCTCCGGTCCCAGTGCCACCCCAAGTGGTGGCTGAAGCTGCGATAGCTCCGGCGCCGGCTGTCATGGTCATGGACCTCGACTCATCCCCAGAGGCTCCCGTGGTAGCGCCGGACCATGGGAGAGAAGATGCGCCAGCGGCATCTGCCCCGGAGGTTGAAGCTCCGGGTCCTGGTGCTGAAATGACGGAAGTTCCGGCCGTTGAGCCGGAAGAAGCTGTAATTTCGGCCTCTGAGCCGGAAATGGTCGAAGCTCCGGTGGTCGAGCCGGAGGTGATGGAATTCCCGGCGCGCGCGCCGGAAGCTGAGGAAGTTCTGGCAGTTGGGACAACTACTTCCGAAGCACCGGCCGCAGAGCCGGTCATTGTTGAAGCTCCGGTCGTAGGGCCGGTCGGGGTTGAAGATCTTCCGGCTCCCGAGCCGGTGGTTGAGGAGGTGACGGAGCTCGAGCCCCCATCGGAGGAGGTGCCAAGGCCGGAGCCAGAAGCGGCCCCCTGCTCCGGAAGTGATGACGTCGGAAGTACTCTCGGCCGAGCCGGAGTGCCCAAGCGAAGTCGCTGGCCCCCTGCCCGAGGGGGTGAATGAAGACCTGGTGGCGGGGCCTTCCTCGATGGCGACTGAGGCCATCCCGGAGGACGACCCTAGTGCCATGGAGACTCAAGGGACCACTCTTGTGGAGTGGGACCCAATTTTTGTATCTGAAAACCCGCTAGAACCAGCGGAGGAGACCCCAGCAGGTCCGGAACCTATCCCGTTGTCACTGTCTATTGACAACGCATGTTCCAGTCTGCGTCAAGTCCAACTGGCCTTCTTCCACGACAACAAGGCTCTTGAGGAGGAGCGCCAAACCCTTAGGCGGTGGCGTAACCGGCTCTACTTCGAGACCAAGCTGGCGCAGTCGAGGCTAGCGGATGACAAAGAGTGGATCAAGCGGGAGAAGATCCGCCTGGAGTACTGGGGCAAGTTGCTGGATGACAGGGAGAGTTTGACTCGCGCCCTCGACGCTCAATCCCGGGAGATCTACGATCAAGCCAAAGCATCCAATAGTGCAGCCGATGAACGCCACGAAAGGCTTGAGGCCATTAACACTACACTCATCAAGCGCTGGGAGGCACTTGAGGAGAGGGAGAATCGGCTCGAGGATGAAGAGCAGAGACTCCTAGAGCTCCGGGATGACGTCCTGAGGAGGGAGGAGGAGCTCGCCGAGAAGGTGGCTCTGGCTGACAAGGGTCTCGAGGAGCGCACCAAGAAATTGGAAGAGCGCTGCCAAGAGGAAGAGGAGAAGGTCTGGGTGCGAGGGCAGGAACTCTATGAACAAGAGTGTGCCCTTACTGCCAGGGAGAAGAAAGAGAGGGGTAGAGAGAAGGACCTGGTCGACCGCCGGAACAAGATCCACCTCCGGGAGGAGGAGCTCGGAAAACTCAAAAGGCGGGTTGCTGAAAAGATTCAGCAAAACGCCAAAGAAGTTGAGCGCCTCACCCGTGAGAATTCCGAACTGATGGCGGCCAGGAGATCCCTGGAAGAATGAAGGGCTTGAGGACTGCGGACTCCCTACAGATTTGGGAGTTCCTGGGCAAGGCCAGCTACGCGCTGACACCGATGGGTTTCAGCCCCTGCGCCCGGATGATCCGGAGCCGGAGCTGGACCTAGCGCTGCAGGCGTTGAGCGCAGCAGGTAGCAAGCTCTCCAAGGTGGGCAATGTCATCGCGGACCAACTGGAGGTTGAGGGGCAATCCCTGGCGAAGAACGTCGCAGAATATGTGCTGATGTGCTACACCAGCCGGAACTCCCAATTTCCTCTGGACCCGGTGCTTGAAGGCCCTGTCGAAGGAGAAGGCGAAGCTACCCGAGCCAACGTATCGGAGGTTGCCCAGAAGGTCGCCCAATTCTTCCATAGGGTCTAGGACCATCTCTATAGTTCTCACTTGTATTTTCTCTTCTTCTTCCTTAATTTCGTAATCCCTTGTCTCCAGATGTAATTCCTTGTCTCCAGATGAATGAAATCCCCAAATTTTTGTGAATTTCACTTTTTGTCTTCAACACTTTTGTCTTCACTTGGCCCCCTGGTAGATGTACACAATTTGATTGTGAACATGTACCAAGAGGATGTTGCGTTTTGTTGAAGACTCATTTGCTCCGAACTTGTAGGATTTAGGTTCGAAGTCTTCGATAGTGAAGGCCCCCTGAGGTTGTCGGAGCTTAGAAGCTCCGACATTGTCTATCGCTGGAGCTTAGTAGCTCCGGCAATAGTCTCTATCAATGTGTAGGGCATCGATAGTTAGTCCTCCGGGGTGTCGGAGCCTAGTAGCTCCGACAGTGACCTTTGCCAGCACTTAGTTTGTTGGCAGCAGACTCCGTTTGCAGGGTCTTCTCACCATCTTTTATTCAGCGTCGACGGCTGACCCCTCTAGCTTTACCGGAGCTTGATTAGTCTGGTGATGCTTGTTTTCGATGCGTAACATCGATTACAAACCACCTAGGGGAGTCGAAGCTTTGTTAGCTCCGGCTTTTCTCCATCAACGTGTATTTTATTTTTCCTGCACACTGAAGTCAAGAAAAATAGTAAAATTTGTTTCTTGTCTATAACTTCGTTGCAGCTTACGATTCTCAAGAAAGTTTTAGGTCAAACGCGATTCTAGACACAATCTAATACATTGCCTTTTCTTCCGGATTCAATTGTATTTGGACTCGCCTTACTTCGGTCTGCCGGGGTGTAGGTAGAGTGGCGTACTTAGGGTGCTTGACCAGGCTAAGTCGATAGCACACTCCGACCCTAGATTGGCTTGGCGGCTTTCAGGCGAGTTGGCCAGGAACAATATTTGAATCCAAAAGAATTGACAATACAACTCGTATTGTATATAAACTGGTCGAACTAAAATTTCTTAAAAACAGCACGTCTTCGTTATAGACAAGAAAGAGAAAAATAAAAAATGTTGAGCCTGTAGAAAATAAATGCACGTGGAGTCTGTTTCACATGAAGATGTCTTTCATTATAGGTCCGGGGTACAGGGGAAACAAGTACACTCTTAGGGTACGGAACCAGGCTAAGCGTGTTTCATTTCTTGTTTGACCCAGGGTAGTTAGCCACACTTTTAGTCCGGAGACTGTGACAAGTGTTGCATGAACTTTGCGGACCTTTCGGGAAAGGTCCGGCTGCTCTCCCGGAGGAACTACCCGACTCTGTACAATGACTCTATAACATACATCTCAAGTTACTCAAGACTCACCTCCGTGGTATTAAGTGTAGAACTTACGGAGGTGCTCGATGTTCCAAGGATTTGGGAGAGGTGTCCCATCCTCGGTAGCCAAGCGAACGCTTCCGGGACGGGATACTTTAATCACTCGGAAGGGTCCCTCCCAGCTGGGGGAGAGTTTGTTTAACCCTTCTCTGGATTGTATTCTCCGTAGCACCAGGTCGCCTTCCTCGAGCTGTCGGTTGTATACATGCCGCTGATGATAGCGCCGAAGGGCTTGGCGATATCGGGCATTCCGAACAGCTGCATGGCACCTTCCCTCCTCAAGGAGGTCTAGGTCTTCACGCCGGAGCTGGTCCTGCGCGGCTTCGTCGAAGGTCCGGACCCGGAGTGAACCCAAAGTGATTTCCGGAGGAAGGATTGCTTCAGCTCCGTACACCAGAAAGAAGGGTGTCTCTCCAGTTGACCGGTTTGGAGATGTCCTGTTGGCCCATAAAGTGGGCGGAAGCTCTTCGATCCAGTTGGCTCCATGCTTTTTCAAGCGCTCATAGGTGCGCGTCTTGAGTCCTTTAAGGATTTCAGCATTTGCTCTCTCGGCTTGGCCATTGCTAGCTGGGTGAGCTACAGAGGCGTAGCAAACTTGAATGCCGAGGTCTTCGCAATATCCTTGAAATGCAGAGCTTGTGAATTGGGTCCCATTATCAGTGATGATTTTGTTTGGGACTCCAACTCTGCATACAATGGACTGCAAAAAGTTGATAGCAGATTGCTTGTTGATTGTCACAACTGGAGTTGCTTCCGGCCACTTAGTGAACTTATCAATGGCGACATACAGGAACTTGTAACCTCCGACGACTCTTGGGAAAGGTCCCAAGATGTCCATCCCCCACACAGCGAAAGGCCATGTAGGAGGTATCATTTGTAGGGGCTGAGCCGGTGTGTGAATTTGCTTTGCATGAAATTGACATGCTTTGCATTTTTTCACCAGCTCAGTTGCATCCTGGAGTGCTGTAGGCAAGTAGAAGCCATGCCGAAAGGCTTTACCAACCAGCATGCGGGAAGACGCGTGGTTCCCACACTCGCCTCCATGGATTTCTGCGAGGAGCTCGTAGCCTTCTTCCCTTGTGATGCACCGCATTAGGATGCCGTTGGCACCACGCCGGTAGAGATCCCCTTCTACCAACGTGTATCTTTTAGCCAATCTGACTACCCGGTCAGCGGATACATCATCGTCAGGAAGGATGTTGTCTTTCAAGTAGTTCCGGATCTCTGAGATCCATGCATCGGAACTAACTTGAGCATTTGAGTCTTGCGTGCTGGGTTGCTCGGAGCTTCCGCCAGCACCTACGACCCTTGATGGCTGCCATGGTAACAGGGCCATCGGGACCGTCAGCTTCGGGATGCTGATCTCGCCCCCTTCGCTCAGTTCGGCGGGCTGAGCTGTGGGTTTCGACAACCTCCGGACAAAAGTTCCGTCAGGAGCCGGAGCTCCGGTTGACGCTTTCGTCGAGAGTTCGTCGGCTTCAATGTTGTGGGCACGCTGAACATGGTAAAGATCTAGGACTTCAAAGTCCTTCTGAAGCCTCTGGACTTCAAGGAGGTAAGCAGCTAGCTGGAGATTATTACAGGAACATTCACCCTTCACCCGCTTAATGATGAGCTGCGAATCTCCCTTGACCAGCAGTTGCTTGACACCATTCAGTGCCACCTTTAGTCCGTAGATGAGTGCTTCGTACTCTGCCATGTTGTTGGTTGCCTTGAAGTCAAGGTGCACCATATATTTCACCTTCTCCCTGGTCAGTGCAAGGAGAAGGATTCCAGCTTCGGCCCCCTGCTTCTGCATGGAGCCGTCGAAGTAGAGGGTCCAGTGAGGCTCGGTGAAGGCTGGAGCTTGATGCTCCGTCTTCTGCTCACTGGGGCCCCCAGGGTTTGATGGAGAGGGAGTCCATTCTGCCACAAAATCTGCCAATGCTTGACTCTTGACTGCTTGCCTTGAAATAAATTCAAGATCAAATTCAGCCAATTCCGCTGCCCACTTTGCAATATTCCCAGTTGAATTGGGATTATGCAAAATTGCTCGAAGTGGGTAAGAGGTCACCACTGAGACTTTGTGAGCTTGGAAATAATGGCGAAGCTTCCTGGAGGCAATAAGAATTGCATAGAGCAGCTTATGCACCTCTAGGTATCGAGTCTTGGCATCATGTAGTACTTCGCTAATGAAGTACACTGGGCACTGAATGGTCCGGACCCTCCCGGAGGGGTCCGAAGCTTCCTCTTCACCGACCTGGATCTTCCCGGAGGAATCTAGATGCATGGCCAGGGCTGAACAACCTCCTCCCACTCCTTCAGGACCAGAAAGGTCCCGAGGTTCCCGTCTTTCACGGGCACGCTCAATATGGACTCGGCCGTCCTGCTGGCGGTATCGGCGATCAAGCTCCGCCCGGAGGTCATGAGTCGAAAGCCTGGATACCGTGTGAGTACGTCGTGCTCCGGAGGGCAATGACGTCACTTGTTGTGATGCATCACGTCTCCTGCTATTGGAAACATGCGGACCAAGTCTACCAGACAAAGTCCGCCGCTGCGACGGGGCTCGTCCTGAAGGAGGAGGACCCTGGTTGCTGAGGCGTTCGGCTGCTGCTGCAACCAAATGCTCCACATCGGCCCTCCACTGCTCCAGTGCATCCCGGGATGCATCCGGAGGTGGTGGGCGTTGGAGAAGAGCCCGCGCTGCATGGAGCGCATGTTCCAGGTTGTCATGATTTGCCGACGCAGTGATTGACGTCGGCGCACCATCGCGTTGCCCAGCTTGATTTGCTGGTGGATGCTGTGGTGGTGGGAGTGTGACTCCTGCTGGTGCTGAGGCTCCTGCTGGTGGCTGCATATTGGAGGGATTGCCCCCAACAGCCTGAGCAACAGGTTGACCGTTGGATGATCCAGCAGCTGAGTTCACCATTCTCAAAACCTCAGGCGCCCCTACCTGGTGCGCCAACTGTCGGTTGTTTGGAACCGGTAGATCTCCCGACACTACTGAAGTGTTAGAGGAGTTTGATGTTCGGTGTGGGCGCGCGGAGATTCGAGAAGGTGAATAGTAAATGAGCAAGGAGACACAGGAATTTACGTGGTTCGGGCCGCCTGAGCGTAATACCCTACTCCACGGGTGTGTTGGTGTTGTATTAGCTTTATGAGCTTGTGTTGAGCGTCTGTGGCGCGTATGTTGCCTTACTCAACGTGTGGAGTTCGACGTTGGCCTGCCCTTTTATAGTACAAGGGCAGGCCGTTACAAGTTAGCCTGGCCCGACATGTGGCCCCGACGGTTACTAGTATTGATACCTCTTCAATATGTTTAATTGCTCTTAATGACCCTGTAACGGGTTTTGACAGCACCGTTACTGGTGTTAAGATCGTCCATTTAAATGTCATTAATATGGCATTAATGACACTTAATTGGGTCTTGAAGTCCTTGATTCCCCTTTGAAGATCCGGAGCCGTTATGAAGTCTTCTGGAGGTTAGAGGCTGAAACTCCGACGGGTGGACACGTGGCAGCTCCGGAGCATACTTTGGGAAACGGGAAGCTCCGGAGCTACCTGACACATGTCAGGTCCGAAGCTTCTCTCGGTCTGGGGTTAAGTCCGGAGGTGCCGTTCCGGTACATGTCCCGGAGCTTCCCCCTTGTGGGCGGTAGCTCCGGTTCGATAGTACACGTGGCGACCCTAGGATTAACCATGTTGGAGAAGCGGGTCCGGTTACGCCTGACATGTGGGTCTCCGAAGGTCTTCATATCAAGTGGGTGACTTTTCCTTGATATCTTTGTAACCTTAAGGGGTGTACGGTTTCTAGGGTACCGACAAATTCAATACAACATATTCTTCTGGCTTCTTTAGTATTTACTACGTCACGACAGCGACGGACAAGTGGTACTCAAATAACCGCGAGGGACAGTGATTGCAATTAGAACATACCCAGACTGCACAACACGCACACCCGCGTGGGAGACACATACGTGCTCTCCTCCCCACGTTATACGTGGCCACATTTCACCCAAGACCACAATGTCGACAAACCTCTTCATCCCGAGCAAAAGGTCCCCTACACGGACACGTCGAAGTTGCCCGCTAGAAGATTTACACCTTTATGCCTTCACATCTCCATTCAAGGACAACCGAGGAGTCTCCACACTACAGTCTGGAGTTACATCAGTTTATTGGGCCCATATCCCATTATGCAACCGGTACAGTTCAAGCTTGCCCAATGGTGCCGCATACAGCACGGTCCTCAAGCGACACAGGCAGGGCTATATCAAACTAGAAATCGAAGATGAAGACCCTTTGCGGTGGCACACGAGGATTTAAGGATTCAGCATCCTCATATGTTTCCAACACAGCAAAGAACTCAATCATATGGTAACTACAAGGTAATTAGTGTAGCAAGGTTACCATATAACACCGCAAGATCTTAGATGGACCCAAAGAGTTTCACGAGGTTGACAATCGAACGGTGTCCTCGCGAGTAAGGATATTTCATGGATTTTACAAGGTTGATCATCGAACTGATGACCACTCGATGACGAACGGTATAGTTGCAAAAATCAAGGTACTTGAACCTAACAAGTCAAGGATGGAAGTTCAAATGTTTGTTTAGTTGTAAGGGAGGTTGAGTAATTGGTTTCCCAAGTATTACTCAATGGAAAGGTGACCAACAATGTAAGAAGTTAAATGAAGATGGTGAAATGACCGTAGTCATTAGACACCTTAGAATAGTTTGGATGGGGTACACAATCTTGATCTAAATTTTAGTATTACTATGCATCCTATCATTGGTGTTTCATTGGTAATGATGCATCGCATGGGTTATGGTGCAATGCCTATGCACATGGTATGGTGCAAATGGTGCATATATATGGTGCAAATGGTGCATATGTATGGTGCAAATGATGCATATATATGGTGCAGTAGCTTTTATAGTTTGAGCAAGACTAAGTGAACCACGCACACACAAATCAAGAACTAACTCATGATTTGCAAGGCTTGGATACCGTGGTCGTGAAAGACACTCAAGGAGTAGCGTTCCTTTCATGACTCGACCACAATTAAGGAATTCATAATAGAACGACTGATAAGGAATGTGGGAAATATACCACGTTATCTCGACCTTTCGAAAGCTTGTTCATGTACTACTCAACTTGATTGTATCTTCATCAAAAGAAAAACAACTAACTATATGTCTCTAGTGATGCTTCACTTAACCTTCGCTTCGATCTGGTAAGAGGAACTGATATCCTTATCGATCACTTTAGTGGAGTTGAAGTCACACTTCTTCTTAGAGTAACTCAATCTGGTGGCGGAGGTTGGATCCTCTTGAAGATGTGATCTTAATTGATCGTCTTCTTGTTGACACAACTCGTTGTAACCAAGGTTGATGGTTGAACACCACCATTACTTGAGTGCTCACCTTCCCCCTTAAAGTTTCGAACCAGGATGTCAAAGCGTACTTCAAACAATCCTCATGGGAAGACGAGATGCAACTCGAGTAATTGCGACCTGCGTTAAACATCACAAGATGTGATGTGGCAAGTCACATAAATCAAACACTAGTATGTCTATCCAAGGGAAAAAGGGCTTCAAATGAGTTAAACACTCTATTCAACTTGGCAAAAAGTTGGTTCCTAACTCTTGGTTGGTTACGACACTCCTCGAATTGAAATTGAGAACCGAATGCCTAACAAAAACCAAAAGGTTCAAACTGACCAGGCTATGGTGACAAACGACCAGCCTGGACGCAAACTCGATTTTGATCCAGTTAATGGCCAAATCAAATCTTGAGGTGAGTAACAAAGTTAAAGTAAACATCAATAACTTTTCAAAAAGTATTTGTTTGCCTCTAGATCATCTCTGGTTTGCAAGTTACGCTATTTTAAAGTCAGCAGAATTTTCTGCACTTTCAGCAGAACCTGCTTAAAAGTAGCAGTTTTGATCTAAAGTTTTCAGACTGTTCTGTTAGAAATCTGGAAATATTATTATTGACAAAGTTGTATCCAATGTAATAATATTTCCAGAATGTACTTACTTGTCTTCATATCATTCCTGGTTTAAAAGATATGAATTTTTGAATTTGGGTAAAATTTCAGCATTCAGAATTTGAATTCAGTTCAGATTGACCACTCTGCATTCAAACTCGATTTGGAATAGGTAGATGACCGATTCAGGTCTGGATCCAATTGCAAAAATTGTATCTGACTCTCTATCCTTTCCAACGGCTACTCGTGCGACACCATTGGATCAAGAGTCTGCGAGTTATGGATTAAATTCAGAGGTGTACAGATTGCTGTCCAGTTTGGCTGTGCCTGGACAGTCTCTGCGATTATCCAAATTTCACCCACATAGAAAAGGATTTTGGTCTTAAGCTGAATAGAGAACTTTTAAAGTACTTAAAAAAATTTCTAAGGAGTACTTACTTGCCCTTGTAGCACTTCTGGTTGAGAAGATATGACATTTGCAAGTTGACAGTTTTTCTGAAAATTTGGACAGCACCTCCTTTGTTTAAGGCTGATTTTGTCCACAATTTTCAGATATACAAATATCAACATTTGCAAAAATAACACATAGAAAACTGGTTGAATACATTCTCAGGATTCCAGAAATGTAAAAACCGAAGCCAATCGATGAGTCTACTAGAAATTACGATGTGAACAGTAATTGAATATATAGCGGTCCATATTCTGGACTGTTTCGACACCTTAAACGATACTTCGATTTAGACTTGGTTATTGCAAGTTTTATCCTTCATATTGAACAGGAAGTTGATAGAGGACTCTTTAAGCTTTCCAGGCATGTATAAATATGCCTAGGTTGCATTTCTAGTTTAAGAGTTATGGCTGTTCAAAGATCAGAATTTCTTTTTGGCTGTTTCAGATAGCGCCTATATACATGTATTATCTTCAACTCCAGTATCCACTTAGTTCTAAACTGAATTTGAGGTAACATTGAATAACAAAGCTGTAGAATAGCTCTTCCCCTTTCCATAAGTGTATCATAATGAATAGAAGAGCTTTCTACAAAGAGTTATGGCAAAAATTCAGATGCTGTCTTACACAGTTTTAGAACAGCAGCTGAGTTAGTTAGAGAGGATTTTCACCATCTTACAATGGTCTTTTGGCTTGGGGGTCAATAGAAAACTTATAGAATACTTCAAAATATTTCCAAAAAGTATTCATTTGCCTTCATATCCCTCCAGGTTGAAGAGATATGGATTTTTGAAATCAGGTCAAATCCTATTAGAAAACAGAACTTACCGGCTTCGAAACACAAGAATTGGGAACAAACTCAAATTTTGAAACTTAGCTCAAAACTCAGGTCCGATAGCTAGAACTTGCTTTACAACCAATCATCAGCTTTGGAACTAAATGGAACTTGAAAGAGAACTTGATGACCTTCTCATCCATAGCATATTACTATGAATCTTCATGCTTAACCAAAGTCTTACTCCGGCGAAGTCGAGCTAAACTCTCGCCAGGAACAAAGAACTTTGGTTCACCTACTCTTGAAGAGAAACATTTTACCTTGTCCACAAGATATCAGCAACTGATATTTGGACTACATATGAATATGAAGCCATTCTTTCATGGGGGATGGTCAAAGTATCAAATGTGATACTGACGGTACTACGTGCCTTACCAAAAGAAAAGTCTAACCCGGTATATACGAATACGTCTATAGGTGGTTCTAATATCGATCACTCGCAAACGTATTCTACACGGGTCGCTACCGGAGTTAGTGTACCTGCAGAAGACAAACAATCCCCTTTCACACCTTCACACCTCAAGGGCGGCATGGGGAAACACGACAGGCAGTCACAATAATATATATGAAAGTAAATACATATGACTCTGGTGTGAGTCACTCTCGAGCGAAGTCTTGTCTCGAGGTACATGGCTGTACTACGTCTGTACAGCAAAGACTCCCGCACAAACCGACTTATACACGCTCGGGCATACGTGTTTCGCATGCTCCCATAGAACATGAATGGTTCTAGAGATGCATACTATCGGGTTATACACCACCGGACGGGGGCTCCCACTAATTTTGTGTCACACTAAGGTACCGCGTGTCATATGTTCTCAGAAACATAGAAAGTTTCAGAGACTCATATTGACTTTTCGTGTCAAGCCACAAAAATATCACATACCACACCTCGTATGCAGAGTTTACCGAGATTGATCCGCTCTCGGTGGTGTACCTTACCTCTTACTTTGAAGACGGAGCGTCGTTACAGAATAATATAACAAGTTAGTTCACCACCTTTATGACTTATACTAGTAATAGTCCTTAGTGGGCATATAGCTAATCCTCACTCGACTACTTCGGCATTTTCGAAAATAGGCTCTTTTCGAGCGTGCTATTCCCAATGAAGCTCTGATACCATGTCTGTGGGGACCGGAGTCCACACATCTGAGGATATCATTGGGTGGTGCCGTGCGATGCGGCACCTAACAGCACACACGAAAAGGATACCAAAACATATAAAATTTTCATTTCATAATAAGAAGAGTTTACAAAAGAGTGTACAATAGGGGTACACACGCATCGAAAAATACATACTCATAATCTCACCTAACTAAGCAGGAGAGAAGACGTCCCTACCCTAGGACGCTTCACGACTGCAATCAGGACACACCTGGACTGCACGACACACACACACCCGCGTGGGAGACACATACGTGATCTCCTCCCCACGTTATACGTGGCCACATGTCACCCAAGACCCCAATGTCGACAAACCTCTTCATCCCAAGCAAAAGGTCCCCTACACGGACATGTCGAAGTTGCCCACTAGAAGATTTACACCTTCATCCCTTCGCATCTCCATTCAAGGACAACCGAGGAGTCTCCACACTACAGTCTAGAGTTACATCAGTTTATTGGGCCCATATCCCATTATGCAACCGGTACAGTTCAAGCTTGCCCAACGTGCCGCATACGACACGGTCCTCAAGCGACACAGGCAGGGCTATGCGCCCGAGACTCCATCTCGTCGACTCCTATTCCCCCTACCCGGTCTCGTATTCATTTCATAAGCCATTCTTTCATCTTTCACCCTCATATGAACTGCTATTCCTATCTCGCTAGTAGATTCCAACTACTCGACTTCTACCGGTATATCTATGTAAGACCTATGTGTGCTGAATACATTGGCTTGTAGTGAATACACTTGGCTTTGATGATAAAAGTTTTTAATATCACCAAAACACTTTTTTATCAAGATCCGACTCTAGCTCCGAGCTATAGCAGGGTCTGACCATAGGTTCGCTTGTTTTGGGTAGCTCCGGCTATGTTAGATGCTAGGTCCGACTTCTTGGTAAGGTCCGACCAGCTTTGGTAAGCTCCGGTGAGCTTTATCTTTAGTTCCGGCATGTCTTTGATAGCTCCGTCATATATTTGATAGCTCCGGCATGCTTTTGCTAAGCTCCGACGTACTTTGTCTAGCTCCGGTTTTGGGTTGACTAGTTTTGACTAGTTTTTGGTAAGCTCCGGTGCTTCATTGTACTAGTTTTGGTAAGCTCCGGCACTAGGTTCTACTAGCTTTTGTTAGCTCCGGCTCAAGGTCCGGGTTGCTCTGGCAAGGTCCAGAACTTGACTGCAGTGCTTCTGCTTTTCATTTGCAATGTTTCGTACTTGCTTTACATTGTTGGAAAGATTGCTTAGTATTCATTTTCTAAGTTTTTGGTGCATTTTGGTTGATATGGATGATATCGTGTTACTGTGGTTTTGCAACATGCTTATGTGAGGTGCTCACGTAAGGTGTTGTATTCGGAACTAACTTGAGTCAAGTCGAGGACTTGGGCTCGTATGGATTCGTTGTTTATTCATGTGCAGGTGTTGCTTGATTTCAAGACATGGCTGGTGACGGGATCCATTGGACTAGTCTCAGGGAGGAGATGAGGTTCCAACAACCAAATTCAGGAGGAATTGTGGTTGAGCTGATCGGGAGGTTGCGCAACATGATTGAATCAAGAACAATGCATATGAAGGTATTGTGGACGTCGTTGGAAGATGTTTGCACGTATGCAAGGAGTGCATGTACATGGATACATGGTTCCGAGACGTGATGAAGAGATGTGGACGTAAAGAATTGGTCGGAAAGGTCCAACCGACTAGGTTATAGACTCATGCTGTGGCTGAGTTGGGTTTGACTCAAATATGGAAAGATTTGAGTTGGTTATGATAGGATTTCGTATGTGTAGGATCGAAGAGCACGTGAAAAGCTACCAGAGGGGGGGGGGTGAATGGTAGATTTAAAAATCTTACGCAGCGGAAATAATAAAACCCCAAACCCTTTCGGCAGAAAAACGATCTATTAAAGAAATCGTGTGTGAGACTAATCTAAACGTGTTTCACCATGATACAAGTGATATATATCATAGAGAATCAATTCACGAAGACAACACAAAAAGAATCACTCAATTCCGTCGAGAAAAACTCAAGTTATGATTGAAAGATCAAACAATGGTCAATCTGCCCTACCCGAGGAAAAACAGTTTTGGAACGCTGCAAAGAAACTCGTGTAGATCATAGACTACAAATCCAATGACCGTGAAATTTTGACAGATGATAGACAATCAAGTTGTGAAGACAACCCAAAAAGAATCACGTCAATTGGATCTGTAAAACTCGAGTTATGATAAAACCACCAATGAAAGGTAGTGCTGTCCAGAAACTCGACGAGTAAAACTTGTCTGGAACAAGTCGGACGAACAAGGCACAAAATTTCCTTCAAACTATGAATTTTATTCAATGGAACACAAGAGGAACAGCCCCAAAGTCGTGCCCCACGAGCTCTGGGCTCCCTTGCTTATATAACCAGCCCTTAGGCCAACCCAATATCAACTAGGACTCCAATCCTACTCAGATCACGAATCGTAACTTTCCATAACTGCTCAAGATTCTTCTATACGCAGATAGAAGCAATCTTAAGACTTCCAAACACCTTAGGAACGTATCCCACATTCCTAAACAACTCAAATTCGTGACCCACACAAAATCCTATCATAACCAACTCAAATCTTTCCATATTTGAGTCAAACCCGACTCAACCGCAGCCTGAGTCCATAACCTAGTCGGTTGGACATTTCCGACCAATTCTTTACGTCCACATCTCTTCATCACGTCTCGGAACCATGTATCCACGTCCATGCACTCCTTGCACACGTGCAAACATCTTCCAATGACGTCCACAATACCTTCATATGCATTGTTCTTGATTCAATCATGCTGCACAACCTCCTGATCAGCTCAACCACAATTCCTCCTGAATTTGGTTGTTGAAACCTCATCTCCTCCCTGAGACTAGTCCAATGGATCCCGTAACCAGCCATGTCTTGAACTCAAGAAACACCTACACATGAATAAACAACCAATCCATACGAGCCCAAGTCCTCGACTTGACTCACGTTAGTTCCGAACACAACACCTTATGTAAGCACCTCACATAAGCATGTTGCAAAACCACAGTAACACAATATTATCCATATCAACCAAAACGCACCAAAAACTTAGTAAAAGAATACTAAGCAAACTTTCCAACAATGTAAAGCAAGTACGAAACATTGCAAATGAAAAGCAGAAGCACTGCGGTCAAGTTCCGGACCCTGCCAGAGCAACCCGGAGCTTGAGCCGGAGCTAACAAAAGCTAGTAGAACCTAGCGCCGGAGCTTACCAAAACTAGTACAACCAAGATCCCGCCGGAGCTTACAAAACTAGCAGGACCTAGCGCTAGAGCTAACCAGGACTAGTCGGAACTAGTAATCCCAAAAGCCGGAGCTAGAAAAAACATGTCGAAGCTATCAAAAACATGTCGGAGCTATCAAGGACATGCCGGAGCTAAAGACAAAACTTCACTGGAGCTGACCAAAGCTAGTCGGACCTAGCATCGAACGTAACCGGAGCTACCCAAACCAAGCCGGACCTACCATCGGACCTTGCTGTAGCTCAGAGCTAGAGTCGGACCTTGATAAAAAGGTGTTTTGGTGATATTTCAAACTTTTATCATCAAAGCCAAGTGTATTAACTACAAGCCAATGTATTCAGCACACATAGGTCTTACAATCTCCCCCTTGATGAATGCATTGGCAACACCATTTAAAATCCGAACATTTGGCTTATTCACATAAAAGTTTTGAAAGCAATTTCTCCCCCTTTGTAAATCAAAAGTAAAATGAGAAGAAAAATTATCCCATATTATCTCTCCCCCTTTTTTATCTCTCCTTATGCACATATTCTCTTTCTCTTCATGCTTATCTCTCCCCTTTTGACAATGTATTCAGCAAGGTAAAAGAGAAACTTTAAATGTTATGAGCATATAAACAAATTATTTCTCCCCCTTTAGTTGTTATGAGCATATTATAACATATACATATAAACAAAGCTCATCCAAGTCATACTATCAAGTAACTTACATTCTCACATCAATGAAATACATAAAGTAGTGTAAGCCATGCTAGAGATCATATGTAATTTTCAATTTAAGCAAGTCATGATCTCAAAAACTTAACTATTTCAAAACCTGAAAGCATGACACTTGTTGCTGCATTTTATTATTTTTCAAAGCATAAATTTAGATCATATGATATTTGCAAGAGATTATATGTGCATCTGCCTTATTCTAACCAACCAAGCCAAACCTATGTCATTTGACAATCAGAAGCTTAAGGACATGGTTTTAGTCATACACAACTTCTTCCAAGTTCATATCTAAGTGCAATGACAAGCCATCTCAAAAGAAGAAGTGCGATGCATGCATATTCTCTTGATCTTTTCTCAATTTATATTTGTTCATAAAAACTCAACATGTGAGTTGATTACTTGATTAATTCTTAATGATTAAAAGCATTTGTGAGCATGTAACAAGTTCAAAACAACAAGAAAGTTCAACCATGACCAGATTTAGTGTAAGTAATTATTCCAATTACTAGACATGGCAAAAAACTACAAAATGTATAACGAGTAATGTAGTAAGAACTTTCAGCATGTAAAAGGAATCACAAAGTCATATATGTATGAAATACTATGCTCATATTATTTTCATTTCAGATTCACACATAGACTTCCCAAGTTTCAAAAACTCCCCCTCAATTTAAGCCATGAGGATGCATAACCACTATTTCACTACGAATGAAACAAAAACGAGTGAAATCCAAAGGTTTTGTAAAATGTCAGCTAATTGTTGTTCGGTATCTACATGGTGAAGCACAATGTTTCCTTTTTCAACATTATCTCGGAGAAAGTGATACCTAATGTCAATGTGCTTAGTTCTAGAATGTTGCACGGGGTTTTTGGCAATGCAAATAGCACTAGTGTTATCACAAAATAGTGGAACACTATCTAGATCAACCCCATAGTCTTTAAGTGTTTGAACAATCCAAAGAGTTTGTGAGCTAGCACTAGCAGCAGCTACATATTCAGATTCGGCTGTGGATTGTGCAACTGAATTTTGTTTTCTAGAGGACCAAGCAACAAGAGAATTACCAAGAAAATGACAAGCACCGGAAGTACTTTTCCTATCAATCCTACAACCCCCAAAACCAGCATCCGAAAAAGCTTTCAAAGTAACGGTTGAGGAAGAAGGAAGAAAAATGCCAAATTCTTGAGTTCCATGTAAGTACATGAGAATCATTTTGACGGCTTGACGATGTGAAACACGTGGGGAGGCTTGAAACCGAGCACAAAGACATACGCTGAATTGTATGTCCGGTCTTGACGCCGTGAGGTACAAAAGTGATCCGATCATGCTTCTATATTCTTTTTGATTCACGGGTTCACTATCTTCATCAAGTTCAAGTGTTGTTGCTGTTCCCATTGGTGTCCGAAGAGGCTTGCTTTTGTACATGTTGAAGCGCCTTAGGAGGTCTTTGGTATACTTTGTTTGATGTACAAAGGTACCCTCCTTGGTTTGCTTGATTTGCAGCCCCAAAAAGTAAGTGAGTTCACCCATCATACTCATTTCAAATTCGGAACTCATCATTGCTGAAAACTTGGACACAAGATCATGAGAAGCACAACCAAAGATAATATCATCCACATACACTTGAACGAATAATGAGTCATTGCCATGTTTAAGCACAAAAAGAGTTTTATCAACCTTTCCCATGGTAAACCCCTTTTCAAGTAAGAATGTTTTTAACCTATCATACCATGCTCTAGGGGCTTGTTTGAGACCGTATAAGGCTTTGGACAGTTTGTAAACATGATTAGGAAAATCTGGATTTTCAAAACCCGGTGGTTGTTTGACATAAACCTCCTCATCTATGTAGCCACTAAGAAAAGCACTTTTAACATCCATTTGAAATAGCTTAAAACCTTTAGATGCTGCAAAAGCTAACAAAATTCTTATGGCTTCTAATCTAGCGACAGGAGCAAAAGTTTCATCAAAATCTAGACCTTCAACTTGAGTGAAACCTCGAGCAACCAACCTAGCCTTATTCCTAACCACAACCCCATCCTCACTTTGTTTATTTTTATATACCCATTTAGTTCCAATTAAAGTGTGACCTTGAGGTGGAGGTACAAGTTTCCAAACATTATTTCTTTCAAAATTTTCTAACTCTTCTTGCATGGCAATAATCCAAGATTCATTAGTGAGTGCGTGTGATATATCTTTGGATTCAAAAGAAGCAACAAAAGCAGAATGAGCATGAGAGTTTGGATTGCAAAACCTGGACCGTGTGACTCGTTCGTGCAAGCTTCCAATGATCTGTTGTGGGGGATGATCTTTGTAAAAACGTAGGGGAACATATGTCTCACAAGCTTCTTCTTCTTCATGTTCATCGTAGATTGATGAGCTTGTGACTTGTGGACGATCAGGACCAGCAAGGGTGATAGCCGGAGCTTGTTCAATGTCCGGAGCTGGACACGTGTCAACTTCGGAACTACTAGGCAGTATCACCGACTCTTCTTCATCTTCGAAAATACCCTCCCCCTGAGGATACGGATCTGGTCCTGCAATACCGGAGCTAGTACCTGGGCTAGCTTCGTCAAAAGACACTTCACAAGTCTCCACAATTTTGTTAGTGTCGAGTAAAAGCACACGGTAGCCTCTAGTATGAGATGGATAACCAAGAAACATGCCATCAATGGATCTAGGTTCAAATTTATCAAGATTACCATGTTTCTTAACAAAGTATTTGCAACCAAAGACCCGAAAGTGTGTAACACTAGGCCTATGTCCAAACCGAAGCTCATATGGTGTTTTACCTAGCTTAGCACGCAAGAAAACATGATTTGAGACATAACAAGCGGTTGCTAACGCATCAGCCCAAAATTTCCTAGGAGTTTGATATTCATCAATCATAGTCCTAGCCATCTCAACTAAGGTTCTGTTCTTTCTTTCTACAACACCATTTTGTTGAGGTACATATGGTGAAGAGAATTGATGATCTATTCTATTTTCAGCACAAAAGTGATCAAAAGATTGATTTTTAAATTTAGTTCCATTATCACTTCTAATTGCTTTTAATGATCCTGGGTGATCAATTGATAATCTAAGAAATAAAGTTCTAAAGTGACTAAAAACTTCATTCTTAGACGCCATAAAGTAAACCCAAGAGTATCTAGAATAATCATCAACAATAACAAGAACATACCATTTACCTCCGAAGGATTGAACACGTGAAGGTCCTATGGTGTCAAGATGCAAAAGTTGACATGGTTCAGTTGTCATGATCATTGTGAGAGGAGTATGTGAACCTGCAACCGTCTTAGCATGTCTACAAGAAGAGCACACAATTTCTTTGTCCCCTTTAAGCTTAGGTAGCCCACGTATGCGATCAAGAGCACTAACACGCGTTAGGTGATCAAAGCCTACGTGACCAAGTCTACGATGCCAAAAATATAAGTCCTTTGAATCATTAGCAACTAGACACCTATGCTTAGAGGAAGACATATCAAAATCAGCTTTAAAAACTCTTCCAAACCGAGACATGTTAAAAATAAGCTCACTATTTGAACCTACAACTTTGCAGCAGTTTTTATTGAAAATAATTTCTAGATTTTCATCCAGCAATTGTGCAACAGAAAGCAAGTTGTACTTCAAATTTTTGACAAGTGCCACATCCTTCAAAGTATAGTGATCATTTACTCTAACCGAACCCTTAGCAATTATAGGAGTTGAAGAATTATCGGCAAAAGTAACATTCTCTACACGTGACACAAAAGAGAGGGAGGAGAACCAATCTTTGTTACCGGTCATGTGGCGTGAGCAACCTGAATCCTACAATCCAAATGTTCTCCTTCCTCAAACGTGTAACCTCATCGTCTTCACTGTTGTGTTCTGCATCCTCCTGACTTGATCTTGATCTTGTTTTGCCCGCCATGAAGCATAAGTTGGCCAGATCGTCATCATCTTCATCACTTTCAAAGTCTACATCACTTGAACTAAGTTCTTGAAGTGCGGTGATGAAGCTGTTGATCATCTTGCGTCCTATGGTACCTCTCTTCTTCTTGTTGGAATTTCCAGAGGAGGTCCGGACCTTGCTTTGTTTTTCTTCCCGGTTGGTCGGACCTGAAAGGTTAGGGCATTCTGTACGAAAGTGTCCTGTTTTACCACATTCAAAACAGCGTTGAGGTCCGGAGCTTCCTCTCCTTCTAGTTCTCACATTTTGCAATGCTTTTGAGAATCTAGTAGAGATGAGTGCCAACTCCTCTTCTGGAAATTCTTCGATCTGCTCCAGAGTTAGTGAGGACAACAAAGCAAGAGTATTGCAAGATGATGATTGGCCGGAGCTAGACATATCACGTTGTGAAACAAATGCAATAGACTTATTTGGGTTCTTACGTGCTAGGATGTCAATTTCATGAGTTTTTAGTTTAGAATAGAGTACATCTAATGTAAGAGAACTCATGACAGTAGATTCTCGAATAGATGTGACTTTCATCTCCCAAATTGACATATCTAATGCACTTAGCAATTGCCTAGCATTTTCAGCATCTGAAAAATTAACATTGACACTACGCAAGTTGCTGACAATTTTATTAAAGCGAGCAAAAAGGTCATCAATAGACTCACCAGGTTGCATCTCGAAGCGCATGTATTATTTCTTGAACATGTCTTGCCTTACCTCTTTGATCGTGTTGGATCCTTCGTGGTAGTCACAAAGTGCTTTCTACACATCGTATGCAGATCGGAGGTGTACAACACGATCAAAGTCACTTTGTGTTAATCCTTGTATGATCAAGTTCTGAGCCTTGTTGTTGTTGTCGACATCTCTCAGATTTGTAGCTGTAACTTGATCGTTTGATGGCACTTCGTAAGGCTTGTATACCTTCTCCCATATTGCAAAGCCTTGTGCTTGGATGAAAGCCTCCATACGTGCCTTCCAAACCTGAAAATCAATACCAGCAAACACACAAGGTTTGGCTGAGTACTTCTCCATGATGATTAGTCAAAAACACGTGCAAATCACAAAGATTAGAGCATCGTGGCTCTGATACCAATTGTAGGATCGAAGAGCACGTGAAAAGCTACCAGAGGGGGGTGAATGGTAGATTTAAAAATCTTACACAGCGGAAACAATAAAACCCCAAACCCTTTCGGTAGAAAAACGATCTATTAAAGAAATCATGTGTGAGACTAATATAAACGTGTTTCACCATGATACAAGTGATAGATATCATAGAGAATCAAGTCACGAAGACAACACAAAAAGAATCACTCAATTCCGTTGAGAAAAACTCAAGTTATGATCGAAAGATCAAACAATGGTCAATCTGCCCTACCCGAGGAAAAACAGTTTTGGAACGCTGCAAAGAAACTCGTGTAGATCATAGACTACAAATCCAATGACCGTGATATTTTGACATATGATAGACAATCAAGTTGTGAAGACAACACAAAAAGAATCATGTCAATTGGATCTGTAAAACTCGAGTTATGATAAAACCACCAATGAAAGGTAGTGCTGTCCAGAAACTCAACGAGCAAAACTTGTCTGGAACAAGTCGGACGAACAAGGCACAAAAGTTCCTTCAAGCTATGAATTTTATTCAATAGAACACAAGAGGAACATCCCCAAAGTCGTGCCCCACGAGCTCTGGGCTCCCTTGCTTATATAACCAGCCCTTATGCCAACCCAATATCAACTAGGACTCCAATCCTTCTCAGATCACGAATCGTAACTTTCCATAACTGCTCAAGATTCTTCTATACGCAGATAGAAGCAATCTTAAGACTTCCAAACACCTTAGGAACGTATCCCACATTCCTAAACAACTCAAATTCGTGACCCACACAAAATCTTATCATAACCAACTCAAATCTTTCCATATTTGAGTCAAACCCGACTCAGCCGCTGCCTGAGTCCATAACCTAGTCGGTTGGACATTTCCGACCAATTCTTTACGTCCACATCTCTTCATCACGTCTCGGAACCATGTAGCCACGTCCATGCACTCCTTGCAGACGTGCAAACATCTTCCAATGACGTCCACGATACCTTCATATGCATTGTTCTTGATTCAATCATGTTGCGCAACCTCCTGATCAGCTCAACCACAATTCCTCCTGAATTTGGTTGTTGAAACCTCATCTCCTCCCTGAGACTAGTCCAATGGATCCCGTCACCAGCCATGTCTTGAACTCAAGAAACACCTACACATGAATAAAAAACCAATCCATACGAGCCCAAGTCCTCGACTTGACTCACGTTAGTTCCTAACACAACACCTTATGTAAGAACCTCACATAAGCATGTTGCAAAACCACAGTAACACAATATTATCCATATCAACCAAAACGCACCAAAAACTTAGTAAAAGAATACTAAGCAAACTTTCCAACAATGTAAAGCAAGTACGAAACATTGCAAATGAAAAGCAGAAGCACTGCGGTCAAGTTCCGGACCTTGCCAGAGCAACCCGGAGCTTGAGCCGGAGCTAACAAAAGCTAGTAGAACCTAGCGCCGGAGCTTACCAAAACTAGTACAACCAAGCTCCCGCCGGAGCTTACAAAACTAGCAGGACCTAGCGCCGGAGCTAACCAGGACTAGTCGGAACTAGTAATCCCAAAAGCCGGAGCTAGAAAAAACATGTCGGAGCTGTCAAAAACATGTCGGAGCAAGGACATGCCGGAGCTAAAGACAAAACTTCACTGGAGCTGACCAAAGCTAGTCGGACCTAGCATCGAACGTAACCGGAGCTACCCAAACCAAGTCGGACCTACCATCAGACCTTGCTGTAGCTCAGAGCTAGAGTCGGATCTTGATAAAAAGGTGTTTTGGTGATATTTCAAACTTTTATCATCAAAGCCAAGTGTATTCACTAAGCCAATGTATTCAGCACACATAGGTCTTACAGTATGGTTCACGAATTTGAGTTGTTTAGGAATGTGGGATACGTTCCTAAGGTGTTTGGAAGTCTTAATATTGCTTCTATCTGCGTATAGAAGAATCTTGAGCAGTTATGGAAAGTTACGATTCATGATCTGAGTAGGATTGGAGTCCTAGTTGATATTGGGTTGGCCTAAGGGCTGGTTATATAAGCAAGGGAGCCCAGAGCTCGTGATGCACGACTTTGGGGCTGTACCTCTTGTGTTATATTGAATAAAATGAAGGAACTTTTGTGCCTTGTTCGTCCGACTTGTTCCAGACAAGTTTTACTCGTCGAGTTTCTGAACAGCACAACCTTTCATTGGTGGTTTTATCATAACTCGAGTTTTACTGATCCAATTGATGTGATTCTTTTTAGGTTGTCTTGACAACTTGATTGTCCATCATTTGTCCAAATTTCATGGTCATTGGATTTGTGGTCTATGATCTACACGAGTTTCTCTGCAGCGTTCCAGAACTGTTTTTTTTCTCAGGTAGGGCAGATTGACCATTGTTTGATCCTTCGATCATAACTTGAGTTTTTCTCGACGGATTTGAGTGATTCTTTTTGTGTTGTCTTCGTGACTTGATTCTCTATGATATCTATCACTTTTGTCACAGTGAAACACGTTTATATTAGTCTCACACACGATTCCTTTAACATATCGTTTTTCTGCCAAAAGGGTTTGGGGTTTAATTGTTTCCGCTGCGTAAGATTTTTAAATCTACCATTCAGCCCCCCTCTGGTAGCTTTTCACGTGCTCTTCGATCCTACAATTGGTATCAGAGCCTGGTTGCTCTAATCTTTGAGATTTGCGCGTGTTTTTGACTAATCATCATGGAGAAGTACTCTGCCAAACCTTGTGTGTTCGCTGGTATTGATTTTCAGGTTTGGAAGGCACGCATGGAGGCTTTCATCCAGGCACAAGGATTTGCAATATGGGAGAAGGTATACAAGCCTTACGAAGTGCCATCAAACGATCAAGTTACAGCTACAAATATGAGAGATGTCGACAACAACAACAAGGCTCGGAACTTGATCATACAAGGATTAACACAAAGCGACTTCGACCGTGTTGCACACCTCCGATCTGCATACGATGTGTGGAAAGCACTTTGTGACTACCACGAAGGATCCAACACAATCAAAGAGGTAAGGCAAGACATGCTCAAAAAGGAATACATGCGTTTCGAGATGCAACCCGGTGAGTCTATTGATGACCTTTTTGCTCGCTTTAATAAAATTCTCAGCAACTTGCGTAGTGTCAATGTTAAATTTTCAGATGCTGAAAATGCTAGGCAATTGCTAAGTGCATTAGATATGTCAATTTGGGAGATGAAAGTTACATCTATTCGTGAATCTACTGTCATGAGTACACTTACTTTAGATGTGCTATATTCCAAGCTAAAAACTCATGAAATTGATATAATATCACGTAAGAACCCCAACAAGTCTATTGCTTTTGTTTCTCAACGTGATATGCCTAACTCCGGCCAATCTTCATCTTGTAGTACACTTGCTTTGTTGTCCTCTCTAACCCTTGAACAGATTGAGGAGTTTCTAGAGGAGGAGCTAGTACTTCTCTCTACGAGGTTCTCAAAAGCATTGCAAAATGTGAGAACTAGAAGGAGAGGAAGCTCTGAACCTTAACGATGCTTCAAATGTGGTAAGACAGGACATTTTCGTTCAGATTGTCCTAACCTTTCAGGTCCTACTTTCCGGGATGAAGAGAAAACAAGAACGAAGCACTCCTTTGCAAAAGATACGAAGAAAAAGAAGGGTACCATAGGACGCAAGATGATTAACAGCTTCATCACTGCACTCCAAAAACTTAGTTCAAGCGACGTGGACATTGGAAGTGATGAAGATGAAGATGATTTGGCAAACTTGTGCTTTATGGCGGGCAAGTCAAGATCAAGTATGGAGGAGGCAGAACACAACAGCGACCATGAAGATGTATGTCCTACTTGCGAAGAAATGTGTGATGCTATTTCTCGTGCCACTATTATTGTTAGGAAAAAGGACAAAAAGCTTAGGGACAGTGCTGCTAAAATTGAATCACTAGAATCTGAAATCAACCGTTTATAAACTTTGATTCCTAGTGATGATGCATGTTCCTCATGTGATTTAATATATGAACAATTGTCCTCATTAAGAAGTGCGCACACCTCCACACTTGATAAACTTGAGTTAGAAATTGAAAAGAACAAAGAGCTTGCTGCACTTAATGATAAAAACTTGAAAGATGCTAGCTGTTCTACAATTGATTTGCATTGTTTTACTTGTGACGATCTTGATAAGAAACTACAGGATGCTATGAATGAAATTTCTATATTGAACAATGCTTTACGTTCACATGAAGTTAAATTTTGTTCAAATTGCAAATTAAAAGGAAAAACTTCATGTGAAAATTGCCTTGATCTGTCCAATAAACTTGATGACATGCATAGGACATTAGATCGGTTTTGTAATGGGAATAAGAACCTTAACTTACTGCTGAATTCTTCCAAGTCTTGCAATGATAAAACTGGTTTAGGTTTTGATTCTCATGCTCATGCTAAGGCACATCCACCTAAAATTGTAAAGTCATTAGGAAGTGGTTTGATTCAAACAGTTCCTAAACAAAAAGGAGTGGTTTTCAAATCTGCAGGAGTGTTGCCTCATTCGATTTTAAATAAAAATATTTCTTGCTCATCTAAACATGAACACAAAGTTAAATTTCATTGTACCTTCTGTGGTAGAGATGGTCATGTCATAGATTTTTGTTATAGACTAGCTAAACAACAAAAAAGGGAAAGAATGGTTGCTAGATCTCATAACTTTCATGCAAAATTTGTTGCACACATTAAACCGAATGTACAACCTGCTGTTTTGAGTCAAAAACATTCAAAGTTTAACTCCGGACCTTCTTTTTTTGCCTCCGGAGCTACTGATTTTTGTGCTACACAAGTAACACCTTATAGGTCAGTAGTCAAGAATAAAAATCTCAAAGTTTGACTCATAAACATGCTGTTTCGTCTCAGCTTTCACGTGTTTTTCCTGCTGCACGTCGCGTGACTCAGTACTGGATTCCTAAATGCCTTTTGACTAACCCTAATATTGAGTCAACGACGTATTGTGCTTTTATGTAGGTTACACGTTTGAGGAAGGAGAACTTTTGGATTGTGGATTCAGGTTGCTCACGCTACATGACCGGTAACAAAGATTGGTTCTCCTCCCTCTCTTTTGTGTCACGTATAGAGAATGTTACTTTTGCCGATAATTCTTCAACTCCTATTATTGCTAAGGGTTCGGTTAGAGTAAATGATCACTACACTTTGAAGAATGTGGCACTTGTCAAAAATTTGAAATACAACTTGCTTTCTGTTGCACAATTGCTAGATGAAAATCTAGAAATTATTTTCAATAAAAACTGCTGCAAAGTTGTAGGTTCAAATAGTGAGCTTATTTTTAACATGTCTCGGTTTGGAAGAGTTTTTAAAGCTGATTTTGATATGTCTTCCTCTAAGCATAGGTGTCTAGTTGCTAATGATTCAAAGGACTTATATTTTTGGCATCGTAGACTTGGTCACGTAGGCCTTGATCACCTAACGCGTGTTAGTGCTCTTGATCGCATACGTGGGTTGCCTAAGCTTAAAGGGGACAAAGAAATTGTGTGCTCTTCTTGTAGACATGCTAAGATGGTTGCAGGTTCACATACTCCTCTCACAATGATCATGACAACTGAACCATGTCAACTTTTTCATCTTGACACCGTAGGACCTTCACGTGTTCAATCCTTCAGAGGTAAATGGTATGTTCTTGTTATCATTGATGATTATTCTAGATACTCTTGGGTTTACTTTATGGCGTCTAAGAATGAAGTTTTTAGTCACTTTAGATCTTTATTTCTTAGATTATCAATTGATCACCCAGGGTCATTAAAAACAATTAGAAGTGATATTGGAACTGAATTTAAAAATCAATCTTTTGATCACTTTTGTGCTGAAAATAGAATAGATCATCAATTCTCTTCACCATATGTACCTCAACAAAACGGTGTTGTAGATAGAAAGAATAGAACCTTAGTTGAGATGGCTAGGACTATGCTTGATGAATATCAAACTCCTAGGAAATTTTGGGCTGATGCGTTAGCAACCGCTTGTTATGTCTCAAATCGTGTTTTCTTCCGTGCTAAGCTAGGTAAAACACCATATGATCTCCGGTTTGGACATATGCCTAGTGTTACACAGTTTTGGGTCTTTGGTTGCAAATGCTTTGTTAAGAAACATGGTATCTTGATAAATTTGAACCTAGATCCATTGATGGCATGTTTCTTGGTTATCCATCTCATACTAGAGGCTACCGTGTGCTTTTACTTGACACTAACAAAATTGTGGAGACTTGTGAAGTGTCTTTTGATGAAGCTAGTCCAGGTACTAGCTCCGGTGTTGCAGGACCAGATCCGTATCCTGAGGGGGAGGGTATTTTCGAAGATGAAGAAGAGCCGGTGATACTGCCTGGTAGTTCTGAAGTTGACACGTGTCCAGCTCCGGACATTGAACAAGCTCCGGCTATCACCTATGCTGGTCCTGATCATCCTCAAGCCACAAGCTCATCGATTTGTGATGAACATGAAGAAGAAGAAGCTTGTGAGACATCTGTTCCCCTACGGTTTTACAAAGATCACCCCCCACAACAGATAATTGGAAGCTTGCACGAATGAGTCACACGGTCCAGGTATTGCGATCCAAACTCTCATGCTCATTCTGATTTTGTTGCTTCTTTTGAACCCAAAGATATATCACACGCACTCACTAATGAATCTTGGATTATTGCCATGCAAGAAGAGTTAGAAAATTTTGAAAGAAATAATGTTTGGAAACTTGTACCTCCACCTCAAGGTCACACTTTAATTGGAACTAATGGGTATTTAAAAATAAACAAAGTGAGGATGGGGTTGTGGTTAGGAATAAGGCTAGGTTGGTTGCTCAAGGTTTCACTCAAGTTGAAGGTCTAGATTTTGATGAAACTTTTGCTCCCGTTGCTAGATTAGAAGCCATAAGAATTTTGTTAGCTTTTGCAGCATCTAAAGGTTTTAAGCTATATCAAATGGATGTTAAATGTGCTTTTCTTAATGGCTACATAGATGAGGAGGTTTATGTCAAACAACCACCGGGTTTTGAAAATCCAGATTTTCCTAATCATGTTTACAAACTGTCCAAAGCCTTATACGGTCTCAAACAAGCCCCTAGAGCATGGTATGATAGGTTAAAAACATTCTTACTTGAAAAGTGGTTTACCATGGGCAAGGTTGATAAAACTCTTTTTGTGCTTAAGCATGGCAATGACTCATTATTCGTTCAAGTGTATGTGGATGATATTATGTTTGGTTGTGCTTCTCATGATCTTGTGTCCAAGTTTTCAGCAATGATGAGTTCCGAATTTGAAATGAGTATGATGGGTGAACTCACTTACTTTTTGGGGCTGCAAATCAAGCAAACCAAGGAGGGTACCTTTGTGCATCAAACGAAGTATACCAAAGACCTCCTAAGGCGCTTCAACATGGACAAAAGCAAGCCTCTTCGGACACCAATAGGAACAGCAACAACTCTTGAACTTGATGAAGATGGTGAACTCGTGGATCAAAAAGAATATAGAAGCATGATTGGATCACTTTTGTACCTCACGACATCAAGACCGGACATACAATTCAGCGTATGCCTTTGTGCACGGTTTCAGGCCTCCCCACGTGTTTCACATCGTCAAGCCGTCAAAAGGATTCTCAGGTACTTACATGGAACCCAAGAATTTGACATTTTTCTTCCTTCTTCCTCAACCGTTACTTTGAAAGCTTTTTCGGATGCTAATTTTGGGGGTTGTAGGATTGATAGGAAAAGTACTTCCGGAGCTTGTCATTTTCTTGGTAATTCTCTTGTTGCTTGGTCCTCTAGAAAATAAAATTCAGTTGCACAATCCACAGCCGAATCTGAATATGTAGCTGCTGCTAGTGCTTGCTCACAAATTCTTTGGATTGTTCAAACACTTAAGGACTATGGGGTTGATCTAGATAGTGTTCCACTGTTTTGTGATAACACTAGTGCCATTTGCATTGCTAAAAACCCCGTGCAACATTCTAGAACTAAGCACATTGACATTAGGTATCACTTTCTCCGAGATAATGTTGAAAAAGGAAACATTGTGCTTCACCATGTAGATACCGAACAATAATTGGTTGACATTTTTACAAAACCTTTGGATTTCACTCGTTTTTGTTACATTCGTAGTGAAATAGGGGTTATGCATCCTCATGGCTTAAATTGAGGGGGAGATTTTTTTGAAACTTGGGAAGCCTATGTGTGAATCTGAAATAAAAATAATATGAGCATAGTATTTCATACATATATGACTTTGTGATTCCTTTTACATGCTGAAAGTTCTTACTACATTACTCGTGTTATACATTTTGTAGTTTTTGCCATGTCTAGTAATTGGAATAATTACTTACACTAAAACTGGTCATGGTCAAACTTTCTTGCTGTTTTGAACTTGTTACATGTTCACAAGTGCTTTTAATTATTAAGAATTAATCAAGTAATCAACTCACATGTTGAGTTTTTACGAACAAATATAAATTGAGAAAAGATCAAGAGAATATGCATGCATCACACTTCTTCTTTTGAGATGGCTTGTCATTGCACTTAGATATGAACTTGGAAGAAGTTGTGTATGACCAAAACCATGTCCTTAAGCTTCTGATTGTCAAATGACATAGGCTTGGCTTGGTTGGTTAGAATAAGACAGATGCGCATATAATCTCTTGCAAATATCATATGATCTAAATTTATGCTTTGAAAAATAATAAAATGCAGTAACAAGTGTCATGCTTTCAGGTTTTGAAATAGTTAAGTTCGTGAGATCATGATCTGCTAAAATTGAAAATTACACTTGACCTCTAGCATGGCTTACACTACTTTATGTATCTCATTGATGTGATAGTGTAAGTTACTTGATAGTATGACTTGGATGAGCTTTGTTTATATGTATATGTTATAATATGCTCATAACAACTAAAGGGGGAGAGATATTTTGTTTACATGCTCATGACTTGCTGAATACATTGTCAAAGGGGGAGATATAAGCATGAAGAGAGAGAGAATATGTGCATAAGGAGAGATAATATGAGATAATTTTTTCTTCTCATTTTATTTCTGATTTACAAAAGGGGAGAAATTGTTTTCAAAACTTTTATTGAAAATAAGCCAATGTTCGGATATTAAGTGGTGTTGCCAATGCATTCCTCAAGGGGGAGATTGTAAGACCTATGTGTGCTGAATACATTGGCTTGTAGTGAATACACTTGGCTTTGATGATAAAAGTTTTTAATATCACCAAAACACTTTTTTATCAAGATCCGACTCTAGCTCCGAGCTATAGCAAGGTCCGACCATAGGTCCGACTTGTTTTGGGTAGCTCCGGCTATGTTAGATGCTAGGTCCGACTTCTTGGTAAGGTCCGACCAGCTTTGGTAAGCTCCGGTGAGCTTTATCTTTAGTTCTGGCATGTCTTTGATAGCTCCGTCATATATTTGATAGCTCCGGCATGCTTTTGCTAAGCTCCGACGTACTTTGTCTAGCTCCGGTTTTGGGTTGACTAGTTTTGACTAGTTTTTGATAAGCTCCGGTGCTTCATTGTACTAGTTTTGGTAAGCTTCAGCGCTAGGTTCTACTATCTTTTGTTAGCTCCAGCTCAAGGTCCGGGTTGCTTTGCCAAGGTCTGGAACTTGACCGCAGTGCTTCTGCTTTTCATTTGCAATGTTTCGTACTTGCTTTACATTGTTGGAAAGATTGCTTAGTATTCATTTGCTAAGTTTTTGGTGCGTTTTGGTTGATATGGATGATATCGTGTTACTGTGGTTTTGCAACATGCTTATGTGAGGTGCTCACGTAAGGTGTTGTGTTCGGAACTAACTTGAGTCAAGTCGAGGACTTGGGCTCGTATGGATTCGTTGTTTTTTCATGTGCAGGTGTTGCTTGAGTTCAAGCCATGGCTGGTGACGGGATCCATTGGACTAGTCTCAGGGAGAAGATGAGGTTCCAACAATCAAATTCAGGAGGAATTATGGTTGAGCTGATCGGGAGGTTGCGCAGCATGATTGAATCAAGAACAATGCATATGAAGGTATCGTGGACGTCGTTGGAAGATGTTTGCACGTATGCAAGGAGTGCATGGACGTGGCTACATGGTTCCGAGACGTGATGAAGAGATGTGGACGTAAAGAATTGGTCGGAAAGGTCCAACCGACTAGGTTATGGACTCAGGCTGCGGCTGAGTTGGGTTTGACTCAAATATGGAAAGATTTGAGTTGGTTATGATAGGATTTCGTATGGGTCACGAATTTGAGTTGTTTAGGAATGTGGGATACGTTCCTAAGGTGTTTGGAAGTCTTATGATTGCTTCTATCTGCGTATAGAAGAATCTTGAGGAGTTATGGAAAGTTACGATTCGTGATCTGAGTAGGATTGGAGTCCTAGTTGATATTGGGTTGGCCTAAGGGCTGGTTATATAAGCAAGGGAGCCCAGAGCTCGTGGTGCACGACTTTGGGGCTGTTCCTCTTGTGTTCTATTGAATAAAATTCGTAGTTTGAAGGAGCTTTTGTGCCTTGTTCGTCCGACTTGTTCCAGACAAGTTTTACTCGTCGAGTTTTTGGACAGCACTACCTTTCGTTGGTGGTTTTATCATAACTCGAGTTTTACTGATCCAATTGACATGATTCTTTTTGGGTTGTCTTCACAACTTGATTTTCTATCATCTGTCCAAATTTCACGGTCATTGGATTTGTGGTCTATGATCTACACGAGTTTCTCTGCAGCGTTCTAGAACTGTTTTTTTCTCGGGTAGGGCAGATTGACCATTGTTTGATCCTTCGATCATAACTTGAGTTTTTCTCGACGGATTTGAGTGATTCTTTTTGTCTTATCTTCGTGACTTGATTCTCTCTGATATCTATCACTTTTGTCACGGTGAAACACGTTTAGATTAGTCTCACACGCAATTTCTTTAACAGATCGTTTTTCTGCCGAAAGGGTTTGGGGTTTAATTGTTTCCGCTGCGTAAGATTTTTAAATCTACCATTCACCCCCCCTCTGGTAGCTTTTCACGTGCTCTTCGATCCTACAATCTACAACATTAGCATTGGCAGTTCTACATGTCAAGTTGTAAACCTTTCCAACCCTCCCATAGGATTTGTGGATATGCAAGTGGGGTATCAAACACCTTATACATAATGCACAATATCAACTTAAGCGTAAGTGAGTAAAACTGGAAAAATTCTGAAAGGCTCTTAAATGCAAACTTGGACTTGCCTTGTTTGCGAATCTATAAAAATGTTAGTTGTTATGGCTTGGTCTTCCTCTGGAGAATCCACCATGGAATCTTGAAGTTGGAACTCCTTGACATTCTCCTCCAAGAGAAACTTCTCGTTGATCACCTATCATCACGTTCCTATCGACATGATATGCATATAAGTAATTAAGGTAATCTAATAACGAACTCGACGAGTTGTAAAAACCTTAAGAAGAAGAGGCTTGACTAGAAAGATTAGATATGTCTCGAATGGGTGGAGAAACTATGGATAAGTCAAGTTGTCATAGTAGTGTGTAGACATGAATCGAAAGGTGCAATGCAAGCACGCAATGCAATTATTCACTTAACACTTGGAGCTATGCCACTCGAGAAAACTGAGACTGACTGGTGTGGTAGTGTTAGACTGAATAGCGTAAGAATGACTAAGGAATCAAGGGGGGGGCATCGAAAGCTTAAGGCATGAGTGAACTGTGCAACAAGAGGTCACGACTCAGAAGGCGACCAATGAAGTTACACAAACTCATTAAAGAGTAAACCTAATTAAGTGACTAGTGTGGTCGCAGGGTTCTGAATTAGGATGAATCGATGTGAAACCCTAGCGACACTTGGAAAAGAAGTGAGATCGGCATTGCTTGGACTCAAAGAGTCATCACAAGCACTGCTAACCGGACGTGAGTACCAAGACATGTTCAGAGGACCTTTAGGTAAATCAATCGCTACGACTATCTTCGCAAACATCTCCAAGTTCTTACATGACACTATTGCAGTGTCCTTTCCAAGATCATCCAGATGAGCTCAGTGAACTCTTGGAACTCGAACATAAGGCATTACTATGTTGCGACGATGTGCTTTGCCCTCTCGGGAAGATCATCTCATCGACGTTCACATCGACCCGTACTCGTCCATGGTGGTGAGCGGAATCCCGAACACCACCTTATGAGTCACAAGGTTAGTGATGTCGACTCGATCGTCGGCAAGCAACTCGACGAACCTGTCGTCATTGAAACGACACACCTAGTTAAGCAATTCTGCGGACAGTTAAGAAACATCATCGACACGAACAAGAAACTCTTATCCAAGGTTCCCCTTGGTCTAGTTTTCCTTGTCGGTCGCAACATTATCGCATTACTAAACCACAGGTCATCGGTGATCACCAACCACCTTGGTTTGACCTAGAAGGCATTTTATCGAGCACCTTGGCTATACCTAGGACTCGATCACCCTCACATCGACTAAAACCTAATTTGGCTTGACAACCATTGTCTGACGAGTCGTGCTTGTGTTTCAGCACCACACATCATAGGCATACTTCATCTCGATGCCAGGGCATGATGACGGCTCGGAGCATCACGACGATGTCATATGGTCAACGACGTCAACGCGGCTCATGGTGGAGCATCACGAGCACGCACTGACAAGCCAATGCGACACAAAAGACAGAGAAGGTCAACTTGGGGATTTCTATAGGAATGATATCGATGCGGAACATGGACGTACGACTTGACGACACATGAGTACCCTTAGCGATCACGACGAACGGACTTTGGTGACGTCAAGCAAGGCATTTCACAGCAAGGCTCACCTTGTAGGCATTTCGCCGAACATCTTGGGTGTGTACTTGATTTCCGTCGCTTCATCAGCATTCAAAGGGTACCTTGGCAATTAGGCTTGTCGGTTGCAACATCATCCGACCCCTGCATCACAGACCATCTCTAAACATCAACAAAGTTGGTTCTTCCCTTGTAAACATTTCATCGAACACCTTAGCTGCAGTCACTGATCCAATCAATCTTGCAAAATTAGAGCTACCCTTGGACCAGTTGTCGATACCATTGTGTCAATGGCGTGTTCCTGCATCTCCTTCATCCCAGACATCACTTGCCTCGCTGCCAGGATGCAGCTACAGAGCAGAACACCGTAATGACGTGCAGTAGGCGACGATGTCGATGGGGAGCAGACGATAACGGCCACAGTGCACGGGCGACACGCGACTGGCACAGGGAGCAGGACCTGGGCGGTGAGGCGGCGCTATGCGCGAGGCGCACGCGGTGTCGGTGGCGCAGGGGGACGGCGTCGGTGAGGAGCCAGGCGGCGCGGTGCTGGCGACTCGGCGAGCACGCAGCAGCAGGGCACCGGCGAGGCAGAGGCGACCGGGAAGTGGGGCAGCACCGTGGATGGCTGGAGCGCGCGCGAGCAGGGGCGAGTAGCAGGTCGGCGCATGGCAGGGTGCGTGCAGGGCACGAGCGCGGGGCGACGCCGCGGCGGCCGGGAGAGAGGAACGCAGCACGGCGGTGAGCATGGAGAGCTTGGTCGGCGGTGCAGGCGCGCGCAACACAGCGACCAGACCGGTAAGCAGGTGGCAGCAATGACGTGCGTGCAGGGGCGCGGAGGGAGGCGCGATACCGCGGTGAGGTGCAGCGGCGCGGCTGGGTGCCAGGGAGGCGCGGCGACGGAGCGACGCGGCCAGGCGGAGCGGCACGGAAGGGAGGGGGCGAGCCGGCGTGGTGGAACGGCGCGCATGGCGGCGCTGGTGGGTGGAATCCAAGGCGCCCGCGGTGTCGACGAAGAGGCGTGACAGGGACGCGCGCAGCAAGGAGAAAGCTGGGCCGGCCGCGTGCAGAGGCCGGGAATGACCGGGGCGACCAGGCCGGAAGAGGAGTCGTGGCCAGGAGGCAGGCGGACGGCGGGGAAGGCGCGCGGGCCGGCGACCAGGCGAGCAGCAAGCTCGAGCAGGGTGCAGTGAGGAGAGAACGAGTTTTTTCCTTGAGCTGACTTGATTCACGGTATGGGGATAAGGCAGAAAGTTTCATCGCGGTGGAACATGCACGGTGCCGTGTCGCTCGGTAACAAAAAGGCAGAGGCGGTTCAGTTTTGGATAGGCTTACAGGTGGGGCCCACAACACTATCCTCCCTCATTCTTCTTTCCAATTTCAAATAGGGCTAGCAATCATGCTTCAAAAATATTCAACTTTGGCCCAATGACTAAATAAAATGTGAAGAATTTTATGGTGCAATCTGATTTTAGAACTGAGCAAGTTGAATTTTTAACTCAGGAATTTGAATTCAAGCGGTGATACTTGATTTAATGAAATAAATAGTAAATCAGGTTCAAAAATCCTAAAACTTTGAAGTTAACCTTTCTGAACCATAAGGAACCTCGAGAAAAAATTGGAGTTGATTTGGACAAGGTTAAGTACAAAGTTTAAATTTGAAGTCGACTTTGATTAAACTCTCAGTACGTGTCCAATAAATGGAAAACGTGCTTCAAAAATTTTGAAACTTTACCGAGAGTCTATTTGTAATATTAGAAGGTCATAGAAAAATTTACAGACTTAGATTTGAATTTTTTTGAATGTCCCATTTAGGGTTGGAATAATTCCTTTTTCTTTCTCTCTATTTTGTTTTATTTTCTCCTTTAATTTTTCATTGAAAAGGTGAATACTTGGAAATTAAGGATTTTACACCTTAAGTTCCAATATATATTAGCAACCATGTTCTATATGTAAAATTTTAACAAGTCCCTATTTTTAGTGAACATTGGTTAACTCATATGGTTCATGTGAGTTTGGATTTCCAAGTCCATTTTCAAAAATTTTAAGTTCGCATTTTTGCCTTTTTTTTCTTCCGAAAAGCGGGCTTTTACAGATCGGAATGGTCGTTCGCTATTCGTTAGGGATGGCAACATGTCGGGGCATGATGCCCATGTTTCATAAATCTGCTTGGGGACCTCCACATAGTTCTCGGGTCCTTAGAGGGGCTCGAGTGGCTCAGGAGCCAACTTTCGTAGGGACAATATTATGTCGCCAAGTTAAGACTCATATATGGATAGTTGGAGACGCCGGGGGGATCCGTTCCGCCGAGTACGCCCGACTGTAGGCGATCTCAAGTCAACCATCCTCACTCTTGTTCATTCGGGGCAAACATTAAGACCTGTTGGACTGGTAGGCAATTCAAACCCAGAATATATCTGACCCCAAAAGTAGGCCAAAAACTTATCCGTCTTACCTGGATTCGCTGGCCAGCGGGCCTTGCTTTGTGGGAGACGAGGAGGCACTGCACCACTTGGAGTCGGCACTGATACGATTTAGAAGGAGGTGGACAGGTGGTTGCCGCCATAGCTTTTAAGATGCTTCCAGTTTCCAGGAATTTTGGGGACGTGCCATGCGAAATTGGGTCTTGTAGCGGCTCCGGTTACGAGGGGCCAGGGACGCATGGTGCCATCCGCGACCATCTCGGCTGACGGACCCATCATGATACAACAGGCATGGCAGTTCATCCTAAATGACTGCCCTCAGGCTTGCCACCTCACACGTTCAAAGCTGTCCCCCACAACCTCCACGTCGGCGGTATAAAAGAGCTTTGACATTTATCTCCCCCTTCCTCCTCTACATTTCCTTGATTGTCTCCCTCCTTGGTGCTTGCCTTCCTTCCTGTCAAGACCAGAGAGTTATCCATTTTGTTTTGTGGAGGGCAGATAAAGCGGTGAGGTCACCGTTTGTTCGGCCTTTATCTGATGGCGCCGTGGTCGAAGTTCCACACGAAGGAGAATCATATAGTCGCTCTGGTCAAGAAACTTGCTCTGCTGCTATGAAATCGCCATACTTTTCATGTCCTCAGGGAAGACACCGTGCCTAATCCGGTGCCTGACGAGGTGGTCTCGTTCCTTTCCTTCCACGAGTGGGGGTTGGGGTTGTCAGCGTGCCCCTTCTTCCAGTCGCTTCTACAGTCGTGGGGGCTAGAAATCCAGCACCTGACGCCTCTTGGCATTCTCCATATCTCCATGTTCATCACTATGTGAGGCTTACCTGAGCATCCCTATCGATCCCTTACCCTGGAGGTATTTATTCCGGGTGTAGTCGTCCGAGGAGAATGGCCTGCTTCCGGCTGTGGGCGGTGAGGGAACTGAGCTACTTCAAACTCTTTGTGTCAAGCAACCTAAAGGGTTGGCATCAGTCCTGGATCTACATCCGGAATTCTGAACCCAGGGTTCTATCATTCACTGGGAGACTCCCCAAGGTGTTGGAATCCTGGAGTCATCGTGTTACGAGGGTGGAGGAACGCGGGCTGGAGAAGTACATTACAGCAGTGAAGATGCTTAAGGAGGATGACCTTACAGGGATTTGTGAGACCTATGTGTGCTGAATACATTGGCTATGACGATAAAAGTTTTGAATACTGACAAAACACCCTTTTAACAAGGTCCGACGTAAGGTTCAACTTGCTTTAGCTAGGTCCGACGTATTTTGGCTAGGTCCGACTTGCTTTGGCTAGGTCCAACTTATTTTGGCTAGGTCCGACTTATTTTAGCTAGGTCCAAGTTATTTTGGCTAGGTCCGACTAGCTTTGGTTACCTCCGGCACTAGGTCTTGCTAGCTTTGGTAAGCTCTAACTCAAGGTCCGGTTAGCTTTGGCAAGGTCCGGTGCTAGACTACAATGACTCTGCTTTTACCTTGCAATGTTTCAAACTTGCTTTACATTTATGAAAAGTTTACTTAGTATTATTTTACTAAGTTTTTGGTGTAATTTGGTGGTTAATGTTTTTGCTATGATTTGCAACATGCTTATGTGAGGTGCTCACGCACGTAAGGTGTTGTGGTTTCAGAACTAATGTAAGTCAAGTCGAGGACTTGTGCTCGGAAGTATCGGTTGTTTATTCATGTGCATGTGTTGTTTGAGTTCAAGACATGGCAACATCTATTGAACTAGTCTTAGGGAGAAGATGAGGTTAAACAACCAAGTTTGAGAGGAATTGTGGTTGAGTTGATCGGGAGGTTGCGCAACATATTTGAATCAAGAATAATGCATATAAAGGTATCATGGACGTCGTTGGAAGGTGTTTGCACGTGTGCAAGGAGTGCATGGACGTGGCAACATGGTTCCAAGGCGTGATGAAGAGAAGTGGACATAAAGAATTGGTCAGAAAGGTCCAACCGGCTTGGTTATGGACTGAGGCTGCGGCTGAGTCGTGTTTGACTCAAATATGGAAAGACTTGAGTTGGTTATGAGGTTTTCGTGTGGGTTATGAAGTTAAGTTGTTTTTAGGTATGTGAGATACGTTCATAAGGAGTTTTGAATTCTTAAGATTGCTTCTATCTGCGTATATAAGAGTCTTGAGCAGTTATGGAAAGTTTTGGTGGAAACTGAGTAGGATACGAGTCCTAGTTTGGTTTTGGTTGGCCTCATGGCTGGTTATATAAGCAAGAGAGGCCAGAGCTCGTGGTAGTCGGACTTTGGGCTGTTCCTCTTGTGTTTTGATCAATAAAATTTGTAGTTTGAAGGAGTTTTTGTGCCTTTTTTGTCCGACTTGTTTCAGACAAGTTTTTCTCGTTGAGTTTCTGCACAACACTACCTTGCTCTGGTAGTTTTATCATAACTCGACTTTTACAAGTCCAATTGACGTAATTCTTTTTGGGTTGTCTTCACAACTTGATTATATATCATCTGTGAAAAATTTCACGGTCATTGGATTTGTGGTTTCTGATCTACACAAGTTTCTTTGCAGTGTTGTAGATCTGATTTTTCTCAGGAAGAACAGATTGACCTTTATTTGATCGTTTGATCCTAACTTGTGTTTTTCTTGACGATTTTTCAAGATTCTTGTTGTCGTGTCTTTGTGACTTGATTATATTTAATATCTACTACCTTTGTCACAATTTATCATGTTTAGATTAGTCTCACACATGATTTCTTTAACAGACCAATTTTCTGCCGAGGGGTTTTTGTTGCTTTCGCTGAAAAAGTTGTAATCTACCATTCGCCCTCCCTTTGGTAGATTTTCACGTGCTATTCGTTCCTAAAATTGGTATCATAGCCATGGTACTCTAATATTTGAGATTTGCATGTGTTTTGAATAATTATCATGGAGAAATACTCCGCCAAACCTTGTGTGTTTAGTGATATTGATTTTTAGGTTTGGAAGACACACATGGAGGCTTTCATCTAGGCGCAAGGCTTTGCAATATGGGAATAGGTGTACAAGCCTTATGAAGTGCCGTCAAACGATCAAGTTATGGCTACAAACATGAGAGATGTTGACAACAACAACAAGGCTCGGACTTGATTATGCAAGGATTAACTCAAAGCGACTTTGACCGTGTTGCTCACCTCCGATCCGCGTACGATGTTTGGAAAGCTCTATGTGATTACCATGAAAGATCCAACAATTTCAAGGAGGTAAGGCAAGACATGTTCAAAAAGGAGTACATGTGCTTTGAGATGCAACCAGGTGAGTCCATCGACGACCTCTTTGCCAGCTTTAAGAAAATTCTCAGCAACTTCCGTAGCGTCAATGTTAATTTTCCAGATACTGAGAATGCTAGGCAATTACTAAGTGCATTAGACATGTCAATTTGGGAGATGAAAGTCACATCTATTCATGAATCTACTGTCATGAGTACACTTACTTTAGATGTTCTATATTCTAAATTGAAAAATCATGAAATTGACATAATCTCATGTAAGAACCCTAACAAGTCTCTTGCATTTGTTTCTCAACGTGACATGCCTAGCTCCAGTCAATCTTCATCTTGTGGAATACTTGCTTTGTTGTCCTCTCTAACCCTTGAACAGATTGAAGAGTTTCCAGAGGAAGAACTTGCACTCATCTCTACTCGGTTCTCAAAAGCATTGCAAAATGTGAGAACTAGAAGGAGAGGGAGTGCCGGACCTCAACAATGCTTCGAATGTGGTAAGACATGACATTTTCGCACGGACTGCCCTAACCTTTCAGGTCTTACTTCCCGTGATGAAAAGTAAACAAGGGCGAATCACTCCTCTGCAAACAACAACAACAAAAAGAAGGGTTTTACAGGGCGCCAATTGGTGAATAGTTTTATCTCCACACTTCAAAAACTTGACTCGAGCGATGTGGACATCAAAAGTGACAAAGATGAAGATGATTTGGCAAAGTTGTGCTTCATGGCGGGCAAGTAAAGATCAAGTATGGAGGAGGCAAAACACAACAACGACAATGAAGAGGTATGTCCTACTTGTGAAGAAATGTGTGATGCTATTTCTCGTGCCACTGTTATAGTTAAGAAAAAGGACAAAAAGCTCAGGGACAGTGCTGTTAAAATTGAGTCACTAGAATATGAAATTAATTGTTTGAAATCTTTGATTCCTAGTGATGATTCTTGTTCCTCATGTGATTTAATGTATGAACAATTGTCCTCTCTAAGAAGTGCACACACCCCACACTTAATAAACTTGAGTTAGAAATTGAAAAGAATAGAGAGCTTGCTGCACTTAATGATAACAACTTGAAAGATTCTTGTTGTTCTACAATTGATTTGTATTGTTTTACTTGTGATGATCTAAATAAGAAATTACAAGATGCTACAAATGAAATTTCTATATTGAACAATGTTTTACGTTCTCATGAAGTTAAATATTGTTCCAATTGCAAACTAAAAGGAAAAACTTCATATCAAAACTGCCTAGACTTGTCTAAGAAACCGGATGACATGAATAAGACGCTAGAGCATTTTTGTAATGGGAATAAAAATCTAAACTTGCTGTCGAGTTCTTCCAAGTCTTGAAACGATTAAACTGGTTTAGGTTTTGGTTCTCAGGCACATCCGAAGGCACATACACCTATAATTGTAAAGTCATTAGAAAGTGGTTTGATTCAAACAGTTCCTAAACATAAAGAAGTGGTTTTCAAATCTGCAGGGGTGCTGTCTCATTCAGCTTCTAATAAACATGTTGCTTGCTCATCTAGACATGAACACAAAGTTAAATTTCATTGTACCCATTGTGGTACAGATGGTCATGTCATAGATTTTTGTTATAGACTAGCTAAACAACAGAGAAAGGAAAGAATGCAGGCTAGATCTCTTAACTCTCATGCAACATTTCAGGCACATGCTTAACCAAATATCAAGAACATGCAACCTGCTGTTGTGAGTCAAAAACATGCAAAGTTTGCTTCCAAACCTCATATTTTTCGTGCTACATATGTAACACCTCATAAGTCAGTAGTTGGGTACAAAAATCCTCAAACTTTGGCTCGTAAACCTGTAGTTTTGTCTCAACTTTCGCGTGTTTTTCTTGCTGCATGTCGTGTGACTCAGTACTGGATTCCTAAATGCCTTTTGACTAAACCCAGTATTGAGTCATCGACGTATTGTGCTTCTATGTAGGTTACACATTTGAGAAAGGAGAACATTTGGATTGTGGATTCAGGTTGCTCATGCCACATGACTGGTAACAAGTATTGGTTCTCCTCTCTCTCTATTGTGTCACGTGTAGAGAATGTTACTTTTACCGATAATTCTTCAACTCCTATAATTGATTAAGGTTCAGTTAGAGTAAATAATAACTACACTTTGAAGGATGTGACACATGTTAAAAATTTGAAATACAACTTGCTTTCTGTTTCACAATTGCTAGATGAAAATCTGAAAATTATTTTCACTAAAAATTGCTGCAAGGTTGTAGATTCAAACAGTGAGCTTGTTTTTAACATGTCACGGTTTGGAAGAGTTTTTAAAGCTTATTTTGATATGTCATCCTCTAAGCATAGGTGTCTAGTTTCTAATGATTCAAAGGACTTATATTTTTGGCATCGTAGACTTGGTCACGTAGGCTTTGATCATCTAATGCGTGTTAGTGCTCTTGATCGCATACGTGGGCTGCCTAAGCTTAAAGAGGACAAAGAAATTGTGCTCTTCCTGTATACATACTAACATGGTTGCAGATTTATATGCTCCTCTCACATTGACCATGGCAACTGAATCGGGTCAACTTTTGTATCTTGACACCGTAGGACCTTCACGTGTTCAATGCTTTGGAGGTAAATGGTATGTTCTTGTGATTGTTGATGATTTTTCTAGATACTTTTGGATTTACTTTATGGCATCTAAGAATGAAGCTTTTAGTCACTTTAGAAGTTTAGTTGTTAGACTTTGACTTGACCACCCAGGATCTTTAAAAGCAATTCGAAGTGATAGCAGAACCGAATTTAAAAATCAATCGTTTGATCACTTTTGTGCTGAAAATGGAATAGATCATCAATTTTCTTCAGCATATGTACCTCAACAAAATGGTGTTGTAGAGAGAAAGAACAGAACGTTAGTTGAGATGGCTAGGACTATGCTTGATGAATATCAAACTCCTAGAAAATTTTGGGTGGATGCAATTGCAACCGCTTGTTATGTCTCAAATCATGTTTTCTTGCGTGCTAAGCTAGGTAAAACATCATATGAACTTCGGTTTGGACATAGGCCTAGTGTCACACACTTTTGGATCTTTGATTGTAAATGCTTTGTTAAGAAACATGGTAATCTTGATAAATTTGAAGCTAGATCTATTGATGGTATGTTTCTTAGTTATCCATCTCATACTAGAGGCTACCGTGTGCTTTTACTTGACACTAACAAAATTTTGGACACTTGTGAGTTTTCTTTTGATGAAGCTAGCCCATGTACTAGCTCTAATATTGCAGGTCCATATCCATATCTGAAGGGGGAGATTATTTTCACCAAAGAAGACGAAGAAGTGGTGCTGCTGCTCGAAAGTTTAGAGGCAAATGACGTTGATCACGCTGCCGATTTTGCACCACAACTAGCACCAACAACTACTGCAACTGATACAGATCATCCTCAAGCCATAAGTTCTTCGATTTGTGATGAACATGAAGAAGAAGGAGCTTGTTAAGGGTCTACTCCCCTCTGCGTCCTCAAAAGTCATACTCCACAACAAATCATTATAAGCTTGCACAAACGAGTCACACAGTCCAGGTTTTTTATGATCCAAACTCTCACGCTCATTCTGCTTTTGTTGCTTCTTTTGAACCCAAAGATATATCACACGCACTCAGTAATGAATCTTGGATTATTGCCATGCAAGAAGAGTTAGAAAATTTTGAAAGAAATAATATTTGGAAACTTGTACCTCCACCTCAAGGTCACACTTTAGTTGGAACTAAATGGGTGTTTAAAAATAAACATAGTGAGGATGGAGTTGTGGTTAAGAATAAGGCTAGATTGTTTGCTAAAGGTTTTGCACAAATTGAAGGTCTAGATTTTGATGAAACTTTTGCTCCTGTTGCTAGATTAGAAGCTATAAGAATTTTGTTAGCTTTTGCTACATCTAAAGGTTTCAAATTATATTGAATGTGTCGGTACCCTGCGTACCGGATACCCCTTGGAACTGCAAAGAGTGCAAAGGAACTCCACTTATCTGAGTTGAAGACCTCCGAAGGCCCCATATGTTACTCGTAACCGGACCTGCCTCCCTCATATGGTTAGTCCCAGTGCCGCCACGTGTATCATAAAACCAGAGCTACAATCCTTACATGGGAATGCTCCGGACTAGATACCTGTGTGGCACCCTCGGACCTAACCCCCGACAGAGGGAAGCTCCAGTACTGACACGTGTACAACAGCACCGTACCTACTCGTCCAAGATGGTAAGCTCCGAAGATGCCACGCGTCCAACCGCCGGACCTTCAACCTCAACAGGCAGATTGGTGGACCTCCAACGGCTCGGACCTTCAAGAGACATTTAAGGCTTCAAGACTTGCTTATGTGTCATTAATGCTATCTTAATGACACACGATCGGAGAATCCTTAATACTAGTAACGCCACCATTAAGGCGCGTTACCACGCTGTTAAGGGGAATTAAGTACATTAAACTGTGTATTAGGCATCAGTAACTGCCAGGGTCACATGTCGGGCCAGGCTAACGATGTAACGGCCGGCCCTTGTACTATAAAAGGACTTGCCGAGTGATACACGGGAGGGCTCGGTCTCTCTCTCTCTCTCTCACACTCACTCTCTCTCTGGCTCACGCTCTAACATGTTCATACACTCAATACAACAACAACACACTAATGGAGTAGGGTATTACGCTCAGGCGGCCGGAACCACGTAAATCCTTGTGTCAAGTCACTATCTTGTTCTGAATCTCCGCGCGCCCTAACCGAACTAAGAAACTCCGCGTGCTACTAACAGTAGTGCTGGGGGAATTGCCGGAACCAGCATCCGACATTTAGCACGCCAGGTAGGGGGTGCCTGAGATCCCAAGATGGTGAATTCTGCCGCTGGATCATCTAACGGTAACCATGTTGAACAACCTGCTGGAGGCAATCCCTCCAACATGCAGCAGCCAACAGGTGCTGTAGCCCCAGCAGAAGTCATGCCACCGTTGTCACCGTCTGCTCCAGTGAATCAACCCGGACATCAAGATGGGGCGCCTGTGTCGATCACTGCATCAAAGAACAACAACCCCGAACACGCGCTTATTGCTGCGCGTGCTCTTCTGCAACGTTCACCGCCTCCAGGAGCACCCCAGGGTGTGATGGAGCAGTGGAGAGCTGATGTGGCTCATCTGGTTGCAGCAGCCGATGGCATCAGCAATCAAGGTCCCTGCCCCCTCGGGGCGGGCCCCATGACAGCGTCGGACCTTGTCGGGTAGACTTGCTCCGCAAGCTTCACAGCACAGGAGATGTGCTGCATCTCAACAGGTGACGTCGCTGCCTTCCAGGGCACGACGTACTCACATGGTAACAAGGCTTTTGACTCATGACCTCCGGGTGGAACTTGATCGTCGTTACCGGCAACAGGACGACCGTGTCCACATCGAGCGTGCTTGCGAGAGGCGAGAGGCTCGGGACAGTCCTGCTCTTGAGGGAGTAGGAGGAGGCTGTTCTGCCTTGGCCATGCACTTACACATGGTTAGATGGCCGCAGAAGTTTCGGCCTCACTTGCCGGAGAAATTTGACAGGACTGTCAACCTCGTCGAATTTCTTCAAATCTACTCCACCTCTATCCTTGCGGCTGGCAGCAATGAGGCCGTGATGGCCAATTATTTCCCTGTGGCTTTGACTGGGACCGCCAGGTCTTGGTTCATGAGTCTCCCGCCTAACTCCATCAATAGTTGGGCGGAGTTGTGCCAATAGTTCACCGCCAATTTCGGGAGCTCATACACCCGACCAGGCACAAAACTGGATCTTTATGCCGTCAAGCAAAAAGGGTGAGAGTCCTTTCGATCTTTCATACAGAGGTTCTCCCAGGTATGAAATACCATTCCTTCTATCTCAAGTGCTTCTGTTATTGTAGCATTCAGGTAGGGCGTTCAAGATAAGAAAATGCTGGAGAAGCTGGCGACCAAGGAAGTCACCAGCGTCATGGAACTCTTCAGCTTGGCAGACAAGTGTGCCAAGGCTGCGGAGGGCCGTGAAATGCACTCAAAACCACCTCCGGAGGCTAACAAAAAGTCCTCCAAGGGTGAAACCACTACCTCCGGGAGTGGTAAGAAGAAGAAAAAGTCCAACGGCAAGAAGAAACTGTCGGCCGACACACCTATTGCTGCAGCTGCCGCAGCTCCGGGTGGCCGGGGGCCACGCTCTGAGAAACAACCTCGACCGTCATCTGAAGACGATGGCAGATCCAAGATGTGGTGTCCCGTACACAAGACAGACATGCACAACCTAGAAGACTGCCGAGAGGTCCAGAACCTTGTCGAGCGCTACAACAAGTGTTGGGAAGAAGCTCCTTTCTGTCAAAGGGAAGGAAAACAAAAAGTCGACGAAGCTCCGGCTGAAGAGGAGTTAGGCTTTTAGGACCCCCAAAAGGTCTTGAAGGTTGTTTACACCTCCGTTGACGACGACTCCGATGTATCCGACAACGAGGGTCGGAAGACCATGAACACCATCTTAGGTGGTTCGTTGGACACCACTTCGCGCCGTGTCCTCAAGATAATGTGGAGGGACATGGACTCTGTAGTTCTCACCATGAGGGTGGAGCCTCATCAGAAGTGGATGGATACTGCCATCACCTTCAATGCTTCAAACTGCCCTCGGAACATGATCGGAGCTGGCCAACTTCCATTGATGGTATCTCCAACTATCAATAACATCCAGCTCCACCACAATATGGTGGACGGAGGTTCAGGGTTGAACCTCATAAGCTTCAACGCTTTCATCAAGCTTCAGCTCCGACCTTCGGACTTCGCCCCTCCTGACCTTTCTCAGGAGTAGGTCCGGGAGTCATAACCCCACTCGATACCATTACTCTCCTGGTGACCTTCGAAACTAAGAAGAACTACAGGATTGAGAAGTTGGTCTTCGACGTGGCACATATCAACTTGCCATTCAATGCCATCTTGGGCAGACCAGCTTTATACAAATTGATGGCTACTGCTCATTATGGCTACTTGGTGTTGAAGATGCCAACACCCTCAGGCGTTCTCCGGATCCACGGAGATCGCACAACCGGAGTTACAGCTCTGGAAGAACTTCACGCGCTTGCTACAACGCAGGAGGAAGAATCCGAAAAGGAGCAAGCTCTGAAGCCCCCGAGCATTCGTCATCGAGGCTCAACTTCCGCACCCCGTGTGCAACCAAGCGGCAACACCGACATTCCCGTCAAAGTCGCCCAAATTGGTTCCAACGCTGCTCAGACCACCCATATATCGGGAGGTCTGAATGACAAATAGGAACTCGTGCTCATCACTTTCCTTCGGGCTAATGTCCACGTGTTTGCCTGGCAACCGTCACAAATGCTTGGGATCCCTAGGGAGGTGATTGAGCACAATCTGAAGATTTATCCTGATGCTCGGCCTGTACATCAGAAGCCTCAGAAGCAATCAGTAGAGCGATAGAACTTCATACACCAAGAAGTGAAGAAGTTGATTGAAGCTGGATTCATCCGGGAAGTCTTCCACCCAAAATGGCTGGCAAACACAGTCATTGTACCCAAGGTCGGCGGGAAGCTTCAGATGTGTATCGACTACACAACACTGAATAAGGCATGCCCAAAGGATCCATTTCCATTACCTAGAATAGATCAGATAGTGGATTCCACCTCCAGGTGTGAATTACTGTGTTTCCTAGACGCATATTCTGGGTATCATCAAATCAAAATGTCTAGGGAAGATGAAGAGCATACTGCCTTCATCACAGTAGATAGATTATATTGTTACATTGCCATGCCATTCGGTCTCAAAAACGCTGCTTGAACATTTGTGCGAGCTATGTACAAAACTTTTGGTGAGCTCATTAGAGATTTAATGGAAGTGTACGTCGATGATATCGTCATCAAGATCAAGAACATGGAGTCATTTCTAGACACCTTGCAAGCTGTCATTGACAAGTTGCGAATCACACGCACAAAGCTGAACCCAGACAAGTGTGTATTTGGGGTTAGCTCCGGAAAGCTTCTTGGATTCTTGGTGAACCACCGAGGAATAGAGGCGAATCCAGCGAAGATTAAAGCTATTGAAGACATGCGGCCACAAGCTCGCACCAAGGATGTTCAGAAGCTGACTGGGTGTCTAGCTGCCCTCAGCCGGTTCATCTCAAGACTGGCGGAACGGGTGCTACCCTTCTCAAATTATTGAGGAAGTCCGGACCATTCCAATGGTATGAAGAAGCAGAAAAGACATTCCAAGAGATGAAGCAACTCCTCACCACTCTACCAACTTTGGTAGCTCCGAATCCTGGTGAGCCACTTCTGCTTTACATTTCAGCAACTGACAAAGTTGTTAGCATGGTCCTGGTTGCGGAAAGACCAGAACCATCCCCAGTTCAGGAATCCAGACCCCTTCGAGAAGGTCCGGAGCTACTTGAAGGCGAGTCTGTGTCCCAGCCCCTAGACCCGAATCCTCAAGGTGAGAAGTCAGAGGATCAACCTCCTTCAAATGAAGGAGTCACTGTTGCTGAACAAGAAGATCCGGATCCTTCAGGAGGGTCCGGGTCACTTTAGAAGAAGCTCCGGGTTCCTCTAGCGGGAACCGGGAGGTCCCTGAAAAAGGTCCGGACCCCTCCGGGAGGGTCTGGATTGATGAGGAGGAAGCTCCGGGCCCCTCCGGGAGGTTCTGGACAGTTCAACGCCTAGTGTACTTCATAAGTGAAGTACTTCATGATGCAAAGTATCGGTACCTAGAGGTGCATAAGCTGCTCTACACAGTTCTTATCGCCTCTAGGAAGCTTCGTCACTACTTCCAAGCTCACAAGATTTCAGTGGTAACCTCTTATCCATTGCGTGCAACCTTGCATAACCCCAACTCTACTGGGAACATCGCAAAGTGGGCAACGGAATTGGTCGAGTTCGATCTTGAATTCGTCCCAAGACAAGCGATCAAGAGTCAATCATTGTCAGACTTTGTGGCGGAATGGACCGCCTCTCCATCAAATCCTGGGGGCCCCAGTGAGCAGAAACTGGAATCTAAGGTTCTTGTCTTCACTAAGCCTCACTAGATTCTCTACTTCGACGGCTCCATGCAGAAGCAGGGGGCCAGAGCTGGAATCCTTCTCCTTTCTCCGGCCGTGGAGAAGGTCAAATATATGGTTCACCTTGACTTCAAGGCGACCAACAACATGGTGGAGTATGAAGCATTAATCTATGGGCTCAAGGTGGCACTATCATATGGTGTTAAGCAGCTGTTGGTAAAGGGTGATTCACAACTCATTATAAAACAAGTTAAAGGTGAATGCTGCTGCAAAAACCCTCAACTAGCTGCATATCTTCTTGAAGTCCAGAAGCTTCAGAAGGATTTCGAAGTCCTGAATCATTGCCATGTCCAGCGTCTCAACAACGCTGAAGCCGACGAACTCTCGACGAAAGCTTCAATCGGAGCTCTGGCTCCCGAGAGAACCTTTGTCCGAAGATTGTCAAGACCAACATCTCAGCCTGCCGAACTGAGTGAAGGGGCCGAGACCAGCACCTCGAAGCTGGCAGTTCCGATGGCCCTGTTACCATGGCGTCCATCAAGGGTCGTAGGTGCTACAGGAAGCTCCGAGCAACCCAGCACGCAAGACTCAGAAGCTCAAATTAGCTCTGATGCATGGATCTCGGAGATCCGGAGCTACTTGAAAGACAACATACTTCCTGAAGACAATGTATTTGCTGACCGGATAGTCAGATTGGCTAAAAGATACACACTGGTGGAAGGGGATCTCTACCGGCGTGGTGCCAACAGCGTCCTAATGCGGTGCATTACAAGGGAAGAAGGCCGTGAGCTACTCGCGGAGATCCATGGAGGCGAGTGTGGGAACCACGCGTCTTCCCGCACATTGGGCGGTAAAGCCTTCTGGCATGGTTTTTACTGGCCTACAGCACACCAGGATGCAACCGAGCTAGTGAAGAAATGTGAAGCATGCCAGTTCCATGCGAAGCAAATTCACACACTAGCTCAACCACTACAAATGATACCTACGACATGGCCATTCGCTGTGTGGGGTATGGATATTTTGGGACCTTTCCCAAAAGCAGTCGGAGGTTACAAGTACCTGTATGTTGCCATCGACAAGTTCACCAAGTGGCCGGAAGCAACTCCAGTTGTGACAATAAACAAGCAATCAACTATCAAGTTCTTGCAGTCCATAGTATGCAGATTTGGAGTCCCAAACAAGATCATGACTGACAACGGGACCCAATTCACAAGTTCTGCATTCCAAGGATATTGCGAAGACCTCGGCATTCAAGTCAGCTACGCTTCCGTGGCTCACCCAGCAAGCAATGGCCAAGCTGAGAGAGCAAATGCCAAAATTCTAAAAGGACTCAATAAGCACACATATGAGCGCTTGAAAAAACATGGAGCCAACTAGATTAAGGAAGTTTCGCCCACCTTGTGGGCAAATAGGACAACTCCAAATTGGTCAACCGGAGAGACACCCTTCTTCCTGGTGTACGGAGCTGAAGCAGTCCTTCCTCCGGAAATCACCTTGGGGTCATTCCGGGTCCGGACCTTCGACGCAGCCACGCAGGACTAGCTCCGGTGTGAAGACCTTGACCTCGTTGAAGAGGGAAGGTGCCGAGCAGCTGTTCGAAATGCACGATACCTCCAAGCGCTCGGGCGTTATCACCAAAGGCATGTGCATAGCCGACAGCTCGAGGAAGGCGATCTGGTGTTACGGAGAATACAAACTCGAGAAGGGTTAAACAAACTTTCCCCCAACTGGGAAGGACCCTTTTGAGTGATCAAAGTATCCCGTCCCAGATGCGTTCGCTTGGCAACCGAGGATGGGACACCGCTCCCTAATCCTTGGAACATTGAGCACCTCCGTAAGTTCTACGCTTAACATCACGGAGGTGAGTCTGTAATTACATATGATGTTTGTTATAGCGTCATTGTACAGAGACGGGTAGCTCCTCCGGGAGGACAACCGGACCTTTCCAGGAAGGTCCGCAAAGTTCAAGCAACACTTGACACATTCTCAGAACTAAAAGTGTAGCTAGCTACCCTGGGTCGAACAAGAAATGTAACACACTTAGCTTGGTTCCATACCCTAAGAGTGTACTTGTCTCCCCTGTATCCCGAACCTATAATGAAAGACATCGATATGTGAAAACAGACTCCACGTGCATTTATTTTGTACAAGCTCATTCTTTTTTATTTTCTCTTTCTTGTCTATAACAAACTTGCGCAATTCTTAAGAAACTTTAGCTCAAATGATTCATATATAATTCAAGTTGCATTGTTAATTCATTCGAGTCTTAACATTGTTGAATGGCCTACTCGCCTGAACGCCAAGCCAATCTAGGTCCGGAGTGTGCTATCGACTTAGCCTGGTCCTACACCCTAAGTACGCCACTCTACCTACACCCTGACAAGCCTAAGTAAGGTGAGTCCAGAAAATGATTGGACCTGGAGAAAATAAACAAATGCGCTTGATTGTATATATAATTGTTGTGGACCTAAAATTTCATATGGGAATAGTAAGTCACAAATGAGTTATAGATAAAAAATGAATTTTACCGTTTTTCTTGACTTCAGTGTGCAGGAAAAATAAAAATCTCATGATGATGATGGATGATGCCGGAGCTATCAAAGCTTTGACATCCCCCAAGAGGGCCCACCGTCGATGTTTTAAACATTGATAGTGGGCGTCGCCAGAGCTATCAAGTTCCGACAAATCTAGGGGGCCAGTTGTCAACGTGAAGAAATAAAAGGAATGAAGAAAAGATGGTAGAAGGACACCCCAATGGGGTCCGCTGTCGACGTTCTACGTGTTGACAGTGGTCATTGCCGGAGCTACTAAGCTCCGACAACCCCAGGGGGCCCCTGCTGTCGACGCAACAAAACTTCGGACCTATACTCTACAAGTTCGAAGCACTCAAGTCTTCAACAATATGCTACATCCTTTTGGTACATGTTCGCAATCAAATTGTGTACATCTACCAGGGGGCCATGTAAGACAAAGGTTGAATACAAAAATGAAATTCATAAATCTCTTGGATTTCATTCATCTGAAGACAAGAGATTACAAAATTGGAGAAAAGAAGAGAAGATACAAGTGGGAGCTAAAAGGAGAAAGTCCTAAATTCTACAGAAGAACGAGGCGACCTTCTGGGCAACCTCCGACACGCTGGTCTTGGCGGCGTCTCCCTCTCCGTCGATGGGACCTTCAAGCACCGGGTTTAGTGGGAAGTTAGGATCCCGGCTTGTGTAGCACGTCAGCATGTATTCTGCGACGTTCTTCGACAGGGATTTTCCTTCAGTTTCCAACTGATCCACGATGACATCGCCCATCGCGCCGAGTTTGTTGCCAACCGAGCTCAGCGCCTCCAACGCATGGTCCAGCACCGACTCCGAATTGTCTAGACGCACGGGACTAAAGCCCAGCAGCGTTAGTGTGACATTGGCTTTGCCCAAGAAATACCATACTTGTTGGGACTCTGCAGCCCTTGAGCCCCGAATCTCCTCCAAAGACCTCCGGGCCGCCGCAAGCTCCGAAACCTCCCGGGCAAGGCACTCGACCTCCTTGGCGTGCTGCTGAATACTCTCAACAACTTGCTTTTCAAGGTCAGCAAGCTCCTTCTCCCGGACTTGGATCCAGTTCTGGCGGTCCACCAGGTCTTTCTCCCGGCCTCACACCTTCTTCTTCCTGGCAGTGACTTCGACCTCCCTTTTGGTAAGGTCCTGTTCCCGCTGCCAGGCCTTCTCCTCTTTGCTCTTGCAGCACTCCTCCAGCTTTTTGGTGCGCTCTGCAAGGCTCTTGTCACTCAGAGCCAGCCTTTGGGCGAGCTCCTCCTCCCTCTTCACGAGGTCATCCCTCAGCTCCAGGAGTTTTTTCTCCTCCTCTTCGAGCTTTTTCTCTCGCTCATCAAGACCCTCCCGGCGCTTGACGAGGCCTTCGTGGATGGTATTGAGGTTCTCCTGGCGACCATTTGCCGCCTCATTAGTAGCTAGGGCTTGTTCGTATATAGCCCTGGACTGATTGTCGAGGGATCACACCATGCTTTCCCTCTCATCTAGCAGTTGGCCCTAGTACTCCATCCGGGCCTTCTCCCTCTTGACCCACTCCTTGTCGTCGACCAACCTTGTTTGCGCCAGCTTGGTATCGAATTGGAGTCGGTTGCGCCACCTCCTAAGAGTTTGGCGCTCCTCCTCGAGGTCCTTGCTGTCGTGATAAAATGCAAGCTGGACCTGATGAAGGCTAGAGCAGGCATTGTCGATGGATAGTGATAGGGGGATTGGCTCTGGACCTGCCGGGGTCCTCTCCGCTAACTCCAACGGGTTCTCCAAAATAAAAAATGGGTCCCACTCTACAAGAGTGGTCCCCTGAGCTTCCGCGGCACTAGGGACGCCCTCCGGGAGTGCCTCGGTCGTCACCGAGGTAGGTCCTACAACGGGAGTTTCTACCTCCAAAGTCAGCTCCAAAGGTCCCGCTGCGAGGTCATCATCAACTGGTCCCCCAGGCAGAGGACTGGCCGCTTCATCTTGGCACCCGAGCTCAGGAACGGGTACCTCCGAAACTACCACCTCTGGGGCAGGCATTGAAGACCCAACCGGAGCTGAGGCCATCTCCGGCTCCAACGCTGGTGCCTCCTCCACTATCGGTTCAGGCACCAGAGCTTTGACCTCCACCGGTTCGGGTGCCGGCACCTCCACGTCAACTGGCTCAGGCACCGGAACTTCATGAACCTCCGGATCCACCATCGGGGCTTCAGTAACATCCGGCTCAAAGGCTGGAACTTCAGCTACCTCCGGCTCTAAGGTCGGAGCGTCCATCATCGCCGCATCCAAAATTGGAGCTTCAGCCTCCAGAGCTGGTGTTGCTGGTACGTCTTCATTCTCGTGGCCCGGCGCTACCACGGAAGCTTCAGGAGACGAGTCAAGGTCTAGAACCACGACAGCTGGCGCTGGAGCTGCCGTGACCATAGCCACCACCTCGGGTGGCACTAGAATTGGAACCGGAGCCTCCGCCTGTACAGCATCAGTTGCTGTCATAGGAACTAGAGCTTCAGCCCCTTTTTTGGATGCCTTGTGGATGAAGGATAAAGAAACTCAAAATATGGTTACAACAAAAATAACAAACTACGGTAAAAAAAGCTAATTTACCTTGGAAGGCTTCCGCTCCAGCTAGCGCGGAACCTCTTTGCCGGGCGCTCAGAGCCCGACCCAGTCGCAACTGGTGCAGTAACTCCGGAAGGCCCTTCGGAGCTTTCTGCCGCCGTCAGCGACATCTCTATTGGGGGCCCCCTCGACTGAGAAGGACCCTAGGACCTAGAGCCCTTAGCTGGCCCTAGTGCCGGAGTCACCCGGTCGAAGCTGGCGTTCAGGGGAGACGCCAATGCTGGAGTTGGTGTCGCCGTCGAAGACCTCCCGCGTCGAGGAGAAGGGACTGAGGCAGATGGAGCTGTCCTCCCAGGGCTTCCGTCAGCATGTCTTAGCTTCCTCTTCCGGTCGGAAGGTTCAGCGAGGTCCTTGCCCTTGCTGGTGTCTTCAACCCATCGGCTCGGAGCAGGAGGGGCCGCCCTTTCAGAAGCTCTGGAGATTGCTACCCTGGAGGTTGGTCGCCTTTCCACCAGTCTCAAGTCATCCAACAGCGGCATCCTCCTCCGGAGCTCTCTGCTCACCTCTGATATCATATTCAGAGGCAGGAAGGCCGCCGGTGGAGACACGTCGCCAGGGCTAATGTTCCCATGCTAAAATTTCTTGAGATGGATCTTCAGAGCTTCCTCGTCTAAGTTGGTGTTCAAACCAACCTCGATGCAATTGTGATCCATCTCACTGTTGAAGGCTCATGCAGGCTGCTCCCTGGCCCTCAGCAGAGCCCATCTGTTCGCTAAGAAGTTGCCAAAGATCCTCTGGGTGGTCACCCCACCTTCGACGCACTCTTGGATTCTGTCCAGAATGGGCCTGTACACCCTCGACAGCTCTGGAACCTCACTCCAAGTGTTGATGTCGACGCGGGGGAGGCCGTCAGGCAGTTCCAGGCTCTCGTGTCCCTCCACGGTGATGACCACCCAATATTTCTTCCAGTCGTCCCACTTGCTGGAAGGAAAAGACCTCAAGTACTTGAGGGGGCAATTTTTCCACTTCACAAAGTAGTAGAAGCCGATGAAATCCTTGCTCCTTCCAGTGGAGTGGACCATGAAGAAAGTCTGAAACAACTCCACGCAAGGAGGCACACCCACCCATATCTCACAAAAGTGGATGAAAGTCGCCACTATCAAGATCGAGTGGGGGCCAAGATGGTGGAGCTGCAGACCATAGAAATCTAGCAGCATCAAGAAGAAAGTAGAGAAAGGCGGGATCAAACCTGCCATCGCGTACCCAAGGAAGTACACCATATCTCCGGCGCGCTCCTTCTTGAAGGGGAGCTTGCCGCAGCAAATGTCGCAGTCGAAGGAGTCACTGGACCACCCCATGTAGGTCCGGACCCTCGACAACTCCTCCTTGCTCCTGATGTGGCTCTTGTGAAGTCCCAACTCCATCGCAACACGGTGGGGCGAGAGAGAAAAAGCAAGTCAAGATTTGGTGGATTTGAGCACAAGTTCAAATGAAGGTGTAAGGAACCCTCAAACCATGCGTGCTTTCCCTCTTAAGTAAGCCCCCGCAACGTTTGGATGGAAACCACAAAAAGGCCAAGGATACATTTCAAAAATTACACCCTGCCAATGACAAAGGGGCCCGGGGCCACCCAGACGATCAAGTCGAGGTCCTTACCCCAGGCGAACAGTTGTCATGATGAGTGGCGGGAAACCCAAGGGCGGTGGCCTGACAGGGCACACGGAACCAATACGGTTTTCGTATTGGGAACCAGCGACCTTCAATTGCGTGAGATTCGCACGCGCAAATCTCACCTGCCACGTCCAGAAGATGCCACACGGCGATGGTTTAACTGCGAGACCGGATATACAACTCAGTGTATGTCTTTGTGCATGATTTCAAGCTTCCCCACGTGCGTCACATCGTCAAGCCATCAAAAGAATTCTCAGGTACTTACATGGAACTCAAGAATTTGGCATTTTTCTTCCTTCTTCCTCAAACATTTATTTGAAAGCTTTTTCAGATGCTGATTTTGGGGGTTGTAGGATTGATAGGAAAAATACTTCGGGTGCTTTTCATTTTCTTGGTAATTCACTTGTTGCTTGGTCCTCTATAAAACAAAACTCAGTTGCACAATCCACAGCCGAATCTGAATATGTAGCTGCTGCTAGCATTTGCTCACAAACTCAGTTGCACAATCCATAACCAAATCTGAATATGTAGCTGCTGCTAGCATTTGCTCACTTAAGGGCTATGAGGTTGATCTAGATAGTGTTCCACTGTTTTGTGATAACACTAGTGCCATTTGCATTGCCAAAAACCCCGTGCAACTTTTGAGAACAAAGCACATTGACATTAGGTATCATTGTCTCTGTGATAATGTTGAAAAAGGAAACATTGTGCTTCACCATGTAGATATCGAACAATAATTGGCTGACATTTTTATGAAACCTTTGAATTTCACTCATTTTTGTTACATTCGTAGTGAAATAGGGGTTATGCATCCTCATGACTTAAATTGAGGGGGAGCTTTCAAATTTGGGATCTGAATTTAAAATAATATGAGCATGGTATTTCATACATATATGACTTTGTGATTCATTTTTCATGCTGAAAGTTCTTACTACATTACTCATGTTATACATTTTGTAGTTTTTCCATGACTAGTAATTGAAATAATTATTTACACTAAATCTGGTCATGATAGAACTTTCTTGCTGTTTTGAACTTGTTTCATGCTCACAAGTGCTTTTAATAATGAAAAATTAAACAATCAACTATCCACATGTTGAGCTTTTATGATCAAATAAAAAATGAGAAAAGATTAAGAGAATATGCATGCATCACACTTCTTTTTTTTTTGAGATGGCTTATCATTGCACTTTGATATGAACTTGGAAGAAGTTGTGTATGACTAAAACCATATCCTTAAGCTTTTGATTGTCAAATGACATAGGCTTGGCTTGGTCGGTTAGAATAAGGCCGATGCGCATATAATCTATTGCAAATGTTATATGATTAGAATTTGTACTTTAAATAATATTGAAAAATGAAAAATGCAGCAACAAGTGTCATGCTTTCAAGTTTTGAAATAGTTAAGTTTGTGAGATCATGACATGCTTAAATTGAAAACTACATTTGATCTCTAGTATGGCTTACACTACTTTATGTATTTCATTCATGTGATAGTGTAAGTTACTTGAGAGTATGATTTGGATGAGCTTTATTTTATATGTATGTGTTAAAATATGCTCATAACAATTGAAATTTCTCTTTTGAACCATGCTGAATACATTGTCAAAGGAGGAGAACTGATCACACATTGCACACATTCACAAGTGTTTTGGCGCAATCCTTCTCAGGGGCAGTGTACATCTTTAGGGGGAGAATTTTTGTTTTCTTCTCATTTTATTTCTGATTTACAAAGGGGGACAAATATTTTTGGGAGAAAATTGTTTTCATAACTTTTTATGTGAATAAGCCAATGTTCGGATTCTAAGTGGTGTTGATAATGCATTCACCAAGGGGGAGATTGTGAGACCTATGTGTGCTGAATACATTGGCTATGACGATGAAAGTTTTGAATACTGCCAAAACACCCTTTTAACAAGGTCCAACGTAAGGTCCGACTTGCTTTGGCTAGGTCCGACTTATTTTGGCTAGGTCTGACTTATTTTGGCTACGTCCGACTAGCTTTGGTAAGCTCCAGCACTAGGTCCGACTAGCTTTGGTTAGCTCCGGCACTAGGTCCGACTAGCTTTGGTAAGCTCCGACACTAGGTTTGACTAGCTTTGGTTAGCTCTGACACTAGGTCCGACTAGCTTTGGTTAGCTCCGGCGCTAGGTCCTGCTAGATTTGGTAAGCTCCAACTCAAGGTCCAGTTAGCTTTGGCAAGTTCCGGTGCTAGACTGCAATTATTTTGCTTTTACCTTGCAATGTTCCGAACTTGCTTTACATTTATGAAAAGTTTTCTTAGTATTCTTTTACTATGTTTTTAATGTGTTTTGGTGGTTAATATTTTTGCTATGGTTTGCAACATGCTTATGTGAGGTGCTCACGTAAGGTGTTGTGGTTTTGGAACTAACGTGAGTCAAGTTGAGGACTTGTGCTCGGAAGTATCGGTTGTTTATTCATGTGCAGGTGTTGTTTGAGTTCAAGACATGACTGGTGATGGGATCCATTGAACTAGTCTTAGGGAGAAGATGAGGTTCAACAACCAAGTTCAAGAGGAATTGTGATTGAGTTGATCGGGAGGTTGTGCAACATGTTTGAATCAAGAAAAATGCATATGAAGGTATCGTGGACGTCGTTGGAAGGTATTTGTACATGTGCAAGGAGTGCATGGACGTGGCAACATGGTTCCAAGGCGTGATGAAGAAAAGTTGACGTAAAGAATTGGTCTGAAAGGTCCAACCGGCTTGGATATGAACTCAGGCTACGACTGAGTCGTGTTTACCTCAAATATGGAAACATTTGAGTTGGTTATGAGGTTTTCGTGTGGGTCACAAAGTTGAGTTGTTTTTAGGAATGTGGGATACGTTCCTTGTAACACCCTCATTTTCATGCATCATGCCCTACATACATTCATATACATATTTAACATTAAACCACGTAAAGAGGAATAAGTTTAAAATTGATTTGGAACAAAACCGCACTTAAAATTCTGGAAAGTGCGGACTAGTCCGATTTCGGTGCAGACTAGTCCGTTTTTGCCTCTGGACACTTTCGGACTTGTACGATTTTATGCGGACTAGTCCGGTGTTCCAAGAATCCTTGAAAATTTGCTAAGTCCCTGGACTTGTCCGGACTAGTCCGATGTTCCAGCGGACTTGTCCGTTTTCCTCTCTGACTAAAGTCGGACTTGTCCGATTTTTGGCCAGACTTGCCCGATTTCTTTCTGAATAACTTCGAACTAGTCTGGTCCTTTTCGAACTTGTCCGATATTTCGCGACTCCGGATTAATCCTTTGTTTTATGACTTGTTTCTTGGGTTTCACATTAAGTGTGCCTAGGACGTCGTGCCTAACTCTTTTAGAGCCCATGTGGGACTCTAAACCGGCCTCTACTCCTCTCAAACTAGAAATCCATGTAACCCTAGCCTCCACCTCTATATAAACAACCCCACCCCTTGACTTGACATCTATTTGCTACTTTTCCACCCCACCCAAACCCTAGTTCATGGAGAGACGCCATCAAGGAGGGAGGAGGAGATCCCAAGCAAGAAGAAGAAGAGGAGGAAATGAAAGAGGATCGAGATCTCCATCAAGTTTCGTTCTTCATCACCAATTCATCTCCAAGTTCATCACCAACCCTAGATCATAAAGATCCAAGTGCTACCTCCAAGTTTCTCGATCCATTGGAGTCCTAAACACCTAGTATACCTTCTTACGTGAATTCAACCCCAAGTCTCCAAATTCACGTCGATCTAGAAAACCCTAATCTGCTGATCTCGTAAAATGCGGACTTGTCCGGTCCCTAGAGGACTAGTCCGATTTTCCTGGTTAAATTGTGTTGAATTAATTCTAAAATTTGATCTAATCAAATCCAAACCTGTATAAACTTGTTAAAATCTATTAGAACTAGTTAGTGATTATTAAAAGCAATCTATTAACAAGTTCAACCTTACATTTGCATTAATCATGCATGTCATGTCATATTGAGTAATATATGTGCACTCTTTGATTGTGTTTCTTGTCTTGTATGTTTATTGTGTGGATTAGATGGATCTGCGCTAGAGAATGCTGCGGAGGATCTACAACACCAAGAGTTTGAACGCTTTGACTCGAATCAATCCCAAGAGCAAGGCAAGTGTCCTTGAAGCATATTGATCCGATTTGAAAATAAATGTTTTGTTTGCAAAACTGCATGCTTGTGTCAATTTGATGGGAACCCAATGGTAGGAACTTTACTAGATTTGTTTGACCACCCTTGTCACCTGGAATATATGGTAGAGAGTCGGAATGGGCTTTTTACCTTTTTGCTTCGCTTAATTAATTGGGATGGAAGAACAACTACACTACTTAATTTAATTATGCATTAATGAGATTATGGTTGACATGAACTGGTTAAATCTGATATGGTAATGGGTGGTCTAAGCAAGCCTGGTACGTGGATGGGTTGGATGTTATGGTGGTTTTGCTTGCTTTAGATCTAAGGACCGGTTCATGGAGCAACCATCCAGGATTTACAATGCCACCATGAGGCCAAGTATGGGTGCAGCGTAGCTGATTAATTAGGGCTTTGTTAGTGCTAATTGGACCATTAAGGATGCTCGGTGAAGGGGTAGTCAGATTGGGTTTGTTGATGATTGGTGGGACTACCCTGGGATCCGAATGGCTCAAGAGGGGGCCCTTGGTTGAATATGTGCTCAGTTGGTGGCATCGCCACCGATGAAACCTCAGTGGGGTCTAAATAGGCTAGTAATCCCTTTGTAAAGGCTATTTTGTGATCTCTTGGTCACACACCTACGGAAGTGTGAGACAGCATAATTGAGATTCTATAGTCATCGAAAGGTGATGAAATCACAAACACGTGGGTAAAGTTGTACAACCTCTACAGAGTGTGTCTAAAACTATCATGATAGCCATGCTCCCAGTTATGAGCAACCTGGAACCTCACATGATTAGAGGAAAATTGGGATTTGGGATGGTTATGGTTGGTATTATGGTCATGGTTGATATTATGGTTATAGATGGTTATGAATTGAATCCCGGTATTGAATATGGATATTGGTATATGATGATGGATATGGAATATGCACTGGTATTATGATAACTACATGACTTATGATGGGTTTATTTGACATACATATAATATATTGGTTTTCAAATGTTTTAATGTACTTTTCAGCACTTAGCCATTATTATTGTCGTTATTTGAATCAGCCACATGTCATACTTTCCACACTTACTGAGTACGACATGTACTCACTCTTACAATCCCCCCAACAGTTGCAGGTCAGGATTGGGAGTTTAATGGATATAATGTGGAGTTCTAGGCCGTGTCTACCGTCAGCTTGCATGTGGTGTTGATTGGAGCTGCGCTACCCTATCGATTATGCTGCCTAGCCATTTAGTTTGGTTATTTAGTTTATTTCTGCTGCATTAGTTGAACTTGTCATTAATATTCAATGGAGTTTGTATTCGAGGATATTCTGAATTCTGTAATAAAGTACTAAATTAATCTTGTTCTGTGTTAATTTTCTGTATACTCCTTTTGTGATGCACTCGTGTATGTGTGTTGAACGTCCTGGGCACACATATGCGTTCACTTGGTTCATTTTCGGAACCGGGTGTCACAGATTGGTATCAGAGCCACAGGTTGACCGTAGGATGCAACCTAGATAGAATGGACACTCTAGAGCACATAGGAGCACTCAGGGAACATTGTGTTTTTGGTTTGGTATGCTGTTTGATGTATATATTGCTTGCTTGTGTGCTTAATAGAGGATTTTGAGATGTTTTAGCATTGCCATGTCCACCTAGGCTAGTTAGTTGTTTAGTTTCATATGCCTTGATGCATATAGTTGGGGACGTTTTCTAATTCTTACCTATTGCTTTTCTTCCGATGGTGAGGACTCGCAACCAGAGGGATGGCAATGATGAAGAGGAGAACCATGTAGTACCTCAGAACAACAATGGGCAAGGACCTGCTCATGGAGCTATCAACATTGAGCATCTTTTGTGTATGCAAAATCAGCTCATGCAGACCATGATACAAACTATGGCACAGCTGCAGGCTGTCAATATCAACAATCAGCCCCACATGCCTCCGCCGCCACCCCCGCCTCCTCATAACCGGTTGGGAGAGTTTATGAGGACTAGGCCGCCAACCTTTGCTCAAGCCGCCGACCCTATGGATGCGGATGATTGGCTCAAGTCCGCAGAGAAGAAGCTAGCTATTGTCCAATGCAGTGACCGGGAGAAGGTCTTATTTGCTTCTCATCAACTAGTTGGAGCAGCTGCGGATTGGTGGGATTCTTATTGCAATGCTCATGAGAATTAGGAGAGGATCACCTGAGCCGAATTCAAGGAAAGTTTCTGTTCCCATTATGTGCCCGAGGGTGTTATGATCTCGAAGAGGCGAGAATTTGAGAACCTAAGGCAAGGAAGATCGAGTGTGGGTGAATATCTCAATAAATTCACTCAACTCTCAAGGTATGCGCCTGAGGATGTGAGCCGGGATAGCCGGAAACAATACTTGTTCATGAGGGGCTTGAACAATAAGATCCAAGTGCAATTGCTCAACTATGATTATGCAGATTTTTAGAAGCTTGTGGACAAAGCAATTGTGGTTGAGAACAAGATTCGTGAGATGGAACAGGATAACAAGAGGAAGGCGCCATATCAAGGACAGTCGCAAGGAAGTAATGTGCACCCTCGTTTTGCGCCTCCTAATGCGCCATATTACAGCTCCTCTACTCCTATACAACATCCTGGATTTGCACCGCGCCCAACTCAGTTTGTGCAGCAGCGCCCCGTTATGCAAGCACCTAGGCCTCCAATGCCTTTTGCACGTCATGCTAATTTTACTAGTGCACATGTTCAAAACCAAGATCGCCCCAATAAATCCGGTGGAGTTAAGAAGTGATATACTTGCGGAGAAGCTAGACACTTTGCACATCAATGTCCTAAGTCAGGCCTTGGTCAAGGAGGCAATACGTCGAGGCAAAACCCAAGACCGAATGGAGGACAGCTGCAAGGAAACCGGGGACAACAAAATTTTGCTCGTGGCAACGTGAACCATGTCTCTACGGAGGATGCTCAACAAGCGGATGACGTGGTCATTGATATGTTTCTTGCCAACTCCAACCCCGTGACTATGTTGTTTGATTCTGGAGCATCACATTCATTCGTTGCATCGAAGTATGTCGCCACGTATAGTTTTCCTATCTCTCATATGAAGTTTACTCTATTGGTTTAGTCTCTTGGAGGAGAGATGAGGACAAATATAGTATGTCCAAAAGTAAGCCTTAGAATAAGGGGGGTAGACTTCTTCACCAACCTCATTGTTTTGGACTCTCAAGGACTGGACATTATACTTGGTATGAACTGGTTGAGGAAGCACAATGGAGTTATTGAGTGTGCAACGAAGACGGTGAAGTTGACTACTGAAGAAGGGATCACCATAGAATTTGAAGCATCTCAAACCACACCGAAGTGATTGGAACTGAATCATATGGAAGGTGCTGCAATTGAGGAAATTCAAGTGGTGTGTGAATTCTTGGACGTGTTTTCGGATGAGTTGCCAGGTATGCTACCTGATCGAGACATTGAGTTCGTTATTGATTTAATATCAGGAACTGCACCTATAGCTAAGAGGCCGTATAGGATGCCTCCTATGGAATTAGCGGAGCTCAAGAAGCAAATTCAAGAGCAACTAGAGAAAGGTTTTATCCGCCCCAGTTCTTCATCTTGGGGAGTGTCCGTGCTGTTTGTGGACAAGAAGGATGGGTCACAAAGGATGTGTGTGGATTACCGAGCTCTCAACGAGGTGACCATCAAGAGCAAGTACACCTTGCCATGCATAGAAGATTTGTTTGATCAAATGAAGGGTGGATGTGTCTTCTCTAAGATTGATTTGAGGTCAGGATACTTTCAAATGAAGATTAGACCATCTGACATACCCAAGACAACTTTTAGGACACAATATGGATCTTATGAGTACACTGTGATGTCCTTTGGATTGACCAATGCACCCGCGTATACCTCATGAATAAGGTCCTCATGGAGTACTTGGATAGGTTCGTTGTGGTGTTTATTGATGACATTATGATCTACTCGAAGGATGAGAAGGAACATGAGGAACACTTGAGGCTTACGTTGCAAAAATTGAGGGAGCATCAATTGTATGCCAAGTTCAACAAGTGTCATTTTTGGTTGAAAGAGGTGTCATTTTTGGGTCATATCATCTCAGGAGGAGGAGTATCGGTTGACCCGGAAAAGTGAGAGACGTGTTGAAGTGGGAACCCCCGCAAAACGTAAAGGAAATAAGGGGTTTTCTTGGAATGGCTAGATATTACCGTCAATTCATCAAGGACTTTTCCAAGATAGCCAAGCCAATGACGGAATTGCTAATGAAGGAAAGGCATTCCAATGGACTCAAGCTTGTCAAGAAAGTTTTGAGGAGTTGAAGAAGAGATTAACTACAACCCCAATTTTGATATTGCCGGATGTAAGCAAGATTCTCTATATTTATTGTGACGCATCGAGATAAGGACTTGGATGCATGCTTATGCAAGAAGGTCAAGTGGTTGCATATGCGTCAAGACAATTGAAGAAGGACGAGCAGAATTACCCAACACATGATTTAGAACTTGCAGCCGTGGTACATGCGTTGAAGATTTGGAGACATTATATCCTTGGACATAGGTGTGAAATTTATACGGATCACAAGAGTCTTAAGTATATTTTCACACAAACGGATCTGAATTTGAGGCAACGGAGGTGCTTGGAGCTCATCAAAGATTATGATTTGGGGATCAAATATCATCCGGGTAAAGCTAATGTAGTGGCCGATGCTTTGAGTAGAAAAGGAGTAAGTCATCAACTCATAGTTCAAGAGTTACCATCCAAGTTATGTAAGGAGTTTGAACGGTTGAACCTTGGATTTGTAAATGAGATGGAGATGATAGAGTTAAACCCAACCTTAGAGCAAGAAATTCGGGAAGGCCAAACTAAGGATGAGGAAATTCAAGAAATCAAGGAAAGGACCCAAGAGGGGAGATAATTCAGATTTGATGAGGATGAAAATGGTACTCTATGGCTTGGTAAGAGGATTGTCGTGCCTAATGTGAAGTGTATTCGGGAGACCATATTAAAAGAGGCACATGACTCACCTTACTCAATTCACCCTGGTTGTACTAAGATGTACAAAGACTTGAAGACTTGCTATTGGTGGGCTAGCATGAAGAAGGACACAGCTGAATCTGTAGCATTGTGTGATGTGTGCCTACGAGTCAAGGCGGAACATCAAAGGCCAACTGGATTATTGCAACCATTGAAGATTCTGGAATGGAAGTGGGAAGAGATCGGTATGGACTTCATAGTTGGTTTACCGCATACTCAGAACGGTTATGACTCAATTTGGGTAATTGTGGATTGGTTAACAAAGTCAGCCCACTTTATTCCCATCAAGACCACCTATAATGGAGAGAAATTGGCAGAACTGTATATGGGAAGAATAGTATGTTTGCATGGAGTTCTGAAGAAGATAGTCTCGGATAGAGGTTCACAATTCACTTCCAGGTTTTGGCAAATATTGCATGAAGCTTTGGGAACGAGGTTGAATTTTAGTTCAGCATATCACCCTCAAACGTATGGACAAACCGAGAGGACCAATCAGATTTTAGAGGACATGTTAAGAGCTTGTGCTTTAAAACATGGGAAAAGTTGGGACAAAAGCCTGCCATATGCAGAGTTCTCATACAACAATAGTTACCAAACGAATTTAAAAATGTCACCTTACAAAGCGCTTTATGGAAGGAAGTGTAGGACACCCTTGTTTTGGAATGAGGCAGGAGAACCTCAAGTATTTGGTCCGCATGTGTTGCAAGAAGCCGAAAAACAAGTCCAGGTTATCCGTGAGAACTTGAGGGCTGCTCAATCAAGGCAAAAAGGCTATGCGGACAATAGGAGAAGGCAACTAGCCTTTGAAGTGGGAGACTTCGTTTACCTCAAGGTGTCACTAATGCGAGGTCATAAGAGGTTTAACATAAGAGGTAAGCTAACACCTCGCTATATTGGACCGTTCAATATTGTGGACAAACGGGGAGAAGTAGCGTATAAGTTGGAGAAGCCAACTCATCTTTCAGATGTCGAAGATGTGTTTCATGTTTCCCAGCCCAAGAAGTGCTTGAGAGTACTGAAAGAACAAGTACCAATGGAAGAATTGGAACTAGAGGAAGATTTGACTTATGCCAAGCAACCTGTCAAAATCTTGGAAACCAAGGAGAGAGTCACAAAGAACAAGGTTATTAGATGGTGTAAAGTTCAATGGAAGCACCACACATACATTCATATACATCATTTTAATGCATCATGCCCTACATACATTCATATACATATTTAACACTAAAACACATAAAGAGGAATAAGTTTGAAATTGATTTGGAACAAAACCGCACGTAAAATTCTGGAAAGCGCGGACTAGTCCGATTTTGGTGCGGACTAGTCCGATTTCTCTCTGACCTCGATCGGACTTGTCCGTTTTTGCTGCAGACTAGTCCGTTTTTGCCTCTGGACACTTTCAGACTTGTCCGATTTTATGCGGACTAGTCCGTTGTTCCAAGAATCCTTGAAAATTTGCTAAGTCCCTGAACTTGTTCGGACTAGTCCGATGTTCCAACGGACTTGTCCGTTTTCCTCTCTGACTAAAGTCGGACTTGTCCGATTTTTGGCCAGACTTGTCCAATTTCTTTCTGACTAACTTCGGACTAGTCCGGTCCTTTTCGGACTTGTCCGATATTTCGCGACTCCAAATTAATCCTTTGTTTTACGACTTGTTTCTTTGGGTTTCACATTAAGTGGACCTAGGGACGTCGTGCCTAACTCTTTTAGAGCCCATGTGGGACTCTAAACCGGCCTCTACTCCTCTCAAACTCGAAATCCATCTAACCCTAGCCTCCACCTCTATGTAAACAACCCCACCCCTTGGCTTGACATCTATTTTCCACATTTCCACCCCACCCAAACCCTAGTTCGTGGAGAGACACCATCAAGGAGGGAGGAGTAGATCCAAAGCAAGAAGAAGAGGAAATGAAAGAGGATCAAGATATCCATCAAGTTTCATTCTTCATCACCAATTTATCTCCAATTTCATCACCAACCCTAGATCATCAAGATCCAAGTGCTACCTCCAAGTTTCTCAATCCATTGGAGTCCTAAACACCTGGTATACCTTCTATTCTCTTTTTCTTATGCGAATTCAACCCCAAGTCTCCAAATTCACGTCGATCTAGAAAACCTTAATCTGCTGATCACGTAAAATGCGGACTTGTCCGGTCCCTAGCAGACTAGTGCGATTTTCCTGGTTAAATTGTGTTAAATTAATTCTAAAATTTGATCTAATCGAATCCAAACCTTTATAAACTTGTTAAAATCTATTAGAGCTAGTTAGTGATCATTAAAAGCAATCTATTAACAAGTTCCACCTTACATTTGCATTAATCATGCATGTCATGTCATATTGAGTAATATATGTGCACTCTTTGATTGTGTTTCTTTTCTTGTATGTTTATTGTGTGGATTAGACGGATCTGCGCTAGAGAACACCGCGGAGGATCTACAACACCAAGAGTTTGAAGGCTTTGACTTGAATCAATCCCAAGAGCAAGGCAAGTGTCCTTGAAGCATATTGATCCTTTTTTGAAATAAATGTTTTGTTTGCAAAACTGCATGCTTGTGTCAATTTGGTGGGAACCCAATGGTAGGAACTTTACTAGATTTTTTTGACCACCCTTGTCACCTGGAATATATGGTAGAGAGTCGGGATGAGCTTTTTACCTTTTTGCTTCGTTTAATTAATTGGGATAGAAGAACAACTACACTACTTAATTTAGTTATGCATTAATGAGATTGTGGTTGACATGAACTGGTTAAATCTGATATGGTAATGGGTGATCTAAGCAAGCCTAATACGTGGATGGGTTGGATGTTATGGTGGTTTTCTTGCTTTAGATCTAAGGACTGGTTCGTGGAGCGACCATCTAGGATTTACAGTGCCACCACAAGGCCAAGTATGGGTGCAGCATAGCTGATTAATTAGGGCTTTGTTAGTGCTATTGGGACCATTAAGGATGCTCGGGGAAGGGGTAGTCGGATTGGGTTTGTTGATGATTGGTGGGACTACCTGGGATCTTAATGGCTCAAGAGGGGGCCCTTGGTTGAAGATGTGCTCAGTTGGAGGCGCCACCGGTGAAACCTCAGTGGGGTCTAAATAGGCTAGTAATCCCTTTGTAAAAGCTATTTTGTGATCTCTTGGCCACACACCTACAAAAGTGTGAGACGGCATAATTGAGATTCTATAGTCATCGAAAGGTGATGAAATCACAAACACGTGGGTAAAGTGGTACAACCTCTGTAGAGTGTGTCTAAAACTATCATGATAGCCGCTCTCCCGGTTATGAGCAACCTGGACCCTCACATGATTAGAGGAAAATTGGGATTTGGGATGGTTATGGTTGGTATTACGGTCATGGCTGGTATTATGGTTATGGATGGTTATGAATTGAATCCCGGTATTGAATATGGATATTAGTATATGATGATGGATATAGAATATGGACTGGTATTATGATAACTACATGTATTATGATGGGTTTATTTCACATACATATAATATATTGCTTTTCAAATGTTTTAATGTACTTTTCAGCACTTGGCCATTATTATTGTCGTCATTTGAATCAGCCACATGTCATACTTTCCACACTTACTGAGTACGACATGTACTCACTCTTGCAATCCCCCCAATAGTTGCAGGTTAGGATTGAGAGTTTAATGGTGATAATGCGGAGTTCTAGGTCGTGTCTACCATTAGCTTGTCTGTGGTGTTGATTGGAGCTGCGCTACCCTATCGCTTATGCTGCCTAGCCGTTTAGTTTGCTTATTTAGTTTATTTCCGCTGCATTAGTTGAACTTGTCATTAATATTAATTAGAGTTTGTATTCAAGGATATTCTGAATTCTGTAATAAAAGTACTAAATTAATATTGTTATGTGGTAATTTTCTGTATACTCCTTTTGTGATGCACTCGTGTATGTGTGTTGAACGTCCTGGGCACACATATGCGTTCACTTGGTTCATTTTCGGAACCGGGTGTCACATTCCTAAGGTGTTTGGAAGTCTTAAGATTATTTTTATCTGCGTATAGAAGAGTCATGAGCAGTTATGGAAAGTTTTGGTGGAAACTAAGTAGGATACAAGTCCTAGTTTGGTTTGGGTTGGCCTCATGGCTGGTTATATAAGCAAGGTAGGCCAGAGGTTGCGGTAGACAGACTTGGGGCTGTTCCTCTTGTGGTTTGATCAATAAAATTCGTAGTTTGAAGGAGCTTTTGTGCCTTGTTCGTCCGACTTGTTTCAGACAAGTTTTTCTCGTCGAGTTTCTGCACAGAACTACCTTGCTACGGTGGTTTTTTCATAACTCGAGTTTTACAAATCCTATTGACGTGATTCTTTTTGTTTGTCTTCATAACTTCATTATCTATCATCTATGAAAATTTCACGGTCATTGTATTTGTGGTATCTGATTTACACAAGTTTATTTGCAGTGTTGCAGATTCGTTTTTTCTTAGGAAGAACATATTGACCTTTGTTTGATCTTTTGATTATAACTTGTGTTTTTCTTGATGGTTTTTCGTGATTCTTGTTGTTGTGTCTTCGTGACTTGATTATCTTTAATATATACTACTTTTGTAACAATTGATCATATTTAGATTATTCGCACACACAATTTCTTTAACAGCTCAATTTTCTGCTGAGGGGTTTTTGTTGCTTCTGCTGAAAAGTTGTAATCTACCATTCACCCCCTATGGTAGCTTTTCATGTGCTCTTAAATCCTACAGAATTCTCCGCACATTCCTCGAGCGGAGGACTCAACCGATCTGAGCTCGAACGCTATTGTTGTGGCTCTATGTTCCTCTGGAGCCGTCGTTCGTGCGTGAGCTATCCAAGGCCGACATCATCTGGCGGATTGAGAGCCTGATCGGGAAGAAGTTGGGGGTGGCTAGTGCCGGTCAACATCTGCTGGCGGCGGATCCATCCTCTACTTGGAACTTTAGTAGGCACAACCGTCTCGGACACACCCAGGGACACTGTTGCAGGGGCGACGAAAGGCGGCGACGATGCTGGGAAGGGCAAGGTGAAGGCAGGGGCAAAAAAGGTCGTTCATGCCACCGGGAAAGGAATGGACAAGGCAGGGGCGATGAAGGCCGTTGCCGCCGTCAGGAAAGGCAAGGGGAAAGTTAGGGAGACAAGCACCCGCGTAGTTTCCCTGGGTGATGACTCCGTGGTGGAGTCCGACCCAGAGATTGTCCCCTTGGAGCGGAAGAGGGCAGGAAAGCAGGACGCGAGGCGTGCCTCGAAGAGGGTGAAGTCGTACATCAGGCGTTACTACCCTGGTCCTGGGGCCTTAGTGTCGCTTTCCCCAACCTGGGCCTCTAGTGGATCAGCATCATCGCTGCCGTCAGCGGATCGAACCGATATGCCCGTAACTTCTGGCCTTATCCCGCTGACAGTGTTTCGTGTCTCCTCGAGGTTTGTAGTCCTCTGTCTGCCTCTGAGCCTACTCTTTGGTCTGGCTTGAGCCATTTTGTAGCCTTCATCGGTTTTGTTTTTGTCGTAGGAAGTATCAGCGATGGGTGAGGCCCTTGGCGCGGAGTTCGGTGGGAGCCTGTTGTTTGGCCGCGAGGTCCCCTTCGTATGTCGTGCCCCTGACGTTGGGGGAATCGATGTCATGTATCAATGGAGTGTCAGAGTCAGTGGTTCTGGAGGTATCTATGGCATCTTGCGCCTTTCCATCTCTGCTTCCCAGGCCATCAGGCCCGCATACGGGGGCGATGTCAGAGGGCGCAATGGCCCATCGGATGGTTTGATCTTCCGCCAAAGGGAGGAGGGTCCATGGAATCTGATAAGGCCAAGCCAGGGAGGAGGTCAAGTGGGAGCGACTCTACTGGGACGTTGTCCACGCCTGCTTACAGCTTTTCAACACGCATAAAAACCTTGAAGCCGGGCGCGAGAACCTCTTTGTGGTGCTGCCAACTAAAAGAGGTTGATCGCGATGACTCGATAGGTTTCGACCATAGCCTGATGTTTTTGGGTGTTTTCATATCCAACCGACTAACGGGTTGTACCATGTGTTTATTAAAGTTGTCTCAACAGGGTGCTAGACGGATGCGGGCCTCTTGGGGAGCCGAGCCTCGCTTGGGTCCAATGAGGGCCGAGTTAGTATCCTTCCAAGCGGAGCTCGAGCACACCCGAGCGAACGCTGTCGAGGCCCGGGAGAGCCTTGCCAGGGTGACCTAGGAGAAAGCGTAGACGGTGGTTGCTTGCAAGAAGTCGAACACCAAGATGGCACGGGCGTGTATCGAGACGTAGGAGGATCAAGACAACTCGGAGGGACCCCGGAGGGAAATAGACTGTAATCCCTGCTTTCCCTTGTTTTATGTTGAATCATTTCTCCATTTGGTTGATTGTGTCCATCCGCTAGGTCCTCTGCAGTCCTGTAGGCGACCCTTCAAGTGTCATAGCATAATGCTAAAATTTGGCGAAACGACTTTTTAGACGGTTGTGGCTCGATTTTCCACCGTGGTTCTTGGGCTATCAGGGATGTAGAACTGTCTGGAGGCTTGTCTTAAGGGCATCCCCTCCCGGTTCACTATTGTTCAGGAGGAGGTCATGGAGGTCCGCTCTACCATGGCGACAGTTTGCAAGTCAGTGCTCGGGCCATCAGAGCCCGGGGTCGCGAGTGGGGACCCTTTGGTGGCCCGACTTTGCGAGATTTTGGACTGAGTGGCGACTCAAAGAACGTGGCTTGCAAGCTCTGCAGTTTTCTCGGGCTCGTACAGCTCTTACCGTCGTAGCGTCCCAATGCAATAGTGTCGACCTCCGGGCCATGGGAGAGGGCTATGCGGCCGGGTAGTCTGAGGAGGAGCTCGCAAAGGTCGCCTGAGAGGTCGAGCCTGCCACTGCTTTGTTATCTGAGCTCGTCACTCCCGAGGCCATCCAGAAGCTAGCTCGGGAGACGTGTCAGATGTAAATCCTATCGGTGTGGGAGGCGGTGCGTAGGCCCCCTCGAGAGTTCATGTAAAAGGTTATGCCTAGGTGCCGACTAAATGTATGAAAAGGTTATTTTTTTCGATTCTTCTTTCATTGCTTTTGCGTCCCCTTCTGGATTATGGCAGGGGAATTGAGTCGGTGTGTTACAGCCTCGACTGCGAGGCGCAGGGGAGGGGGATGGTCACACCACGGAGGCCCCGAATGACGTGGTATGGGTGGTGTGATCCCGGTTGAAGCTCTGTGCCTATACTGCAGAGAAATATGATGATGCCCCGTTTGGTTCGCTCACTGCCCGTCCCTCGTGCTCTGATCTTAAGAATGCTCTCAGCTTGCGATAATAAACTAGATGGTCAAGGGGTTAGTACCTGCCTTGGTTCTTCTGCCCCCTTGGGAGGGATGCAGCGCCGGCTTGCGAGACTCTTTGTGATCTTGGGTCGCGGCTCGTGGTGGTGTGGTAGCCCAGTTCGGGCCAACTGTTGCTCAAGCTCCCGAACCTGCTTGAAGACTCTTGACTGTGTCCTCCGCTAATGCAGCCTCCGAGCCTTCCAACCTTGTTTTCGGGTTCGTCGTCGCCGTTCTTGAGCTCTTCACCACCATTCCCGAGCTCCATTTCGCCGTTCCTTGAATAGGTCTCAAATGAGGCCGATGGGCTCGTGAAAGACGAGCTTCTCCAGCTCGAGACTTTGGGGTGTGACCCTCTTTCCTTTATCGCCCGAGCCGTCGGATTTCGTTCTGAGGAAGCGCTTGAGGAGAATGCAATCCTTGAGGGCATGCTAGACCAGGGTCGCGTGGTGGGTGCATGGTTTCTCCAGTATCTTCTCAAAGTTGCCGGTCGGCAGCTTGGTCTGTCTCTTGTCCTCACGATGATCGGTGGAGGTGACAAGCCCCCAATTGTCCATTCATGGCAACATTTGTTGTAGCCGATGTTCACCTCATTGTGGCGGGGCGTCATGTTGTTTTTTCCTTCGGGGTTCTTCGGCTTTTGTTTTGGCATATCGAAGATACCCCTGATAGCCTCCTTGCTAAAGGCATGGTTTTTTGCCATGTCGAGCAGCTCCCTCGTGCTTCTCGGTTTGGCGCAACCGAGCTTGTGGACCAGGGACTCACACGTGGTCCCTGAGAGAAATGCCTTGACAACATCGGCATCGATAACATCGGGGAATGCGTGCATTTCTTGGAGAAGTGTTGTATGTTTTCGCGGAGGGTTTCCCCCGACCTCTGCTGGCACCCCTTGAGGTCCCATGAGTTCCCTAGGTGTATATATGTACCCTGGAAGTTACCAGTGAAGGCGGATTTGAGCTTGGCCCAAATTGCTGATAGTGTCGGCGAGCTAATGCCTGAGTCACGCTTGGGCTGAGTCAGCCAAATATATAGGAAGGTATGTGATGATGAATAGATCATATGTGGTGCCGCTGGCCCTACATGCTAGACGGTAATCTTCCAACCAGCGTTGGGGTTTGGTTCACCATCGTATTTGGTGATGTTGTTTGGTGCGCACTCATCTGTTGAAGACCTTATGCCCGGATGCCTCGAGGCTCAGGCTCCAGCCTTTGTCGCTATCATGGTAGCGTCTTGTGTGAGGTCAATGGCATATGAACTCTGGTCGGGGTTCCATGATGAATTTTTGGGTTCTTCTTCGTGCCCCAGAGTTCTATGGGATTTGGAGTTGGTGCTTCGCTTGTAGGTGGAGACGTGTATTGGTGTTGATGATCCAGTCCCTCCGACTTTGCTTATCCTAGTCGGGACACGGGGTCTTGATGGTCCAACTTTGTTTTTGGCGCGTCTCTAGCTCCAACCCCGGTCTGATGCCTCCTGCCGTCGGGCGAGGGAGCTCTTCACATGTTGCTAGGCCGCCCAGTCTAATAGGTACTGAAGGTTCCGGTAGGCTTGCTTGAACTTGGGTTTGGCGGGTTCAGGCACAGCGTGCAGTATTGCAGCTGCTGCTGTCGCATTCTGGCTCGCCCATGCCACTGAGGTTGCTGGCCCGAACGTGAAATGCCTAGGAGCATGTCTTGTCTGGATCTGGGCCTGTGTAGAGCGCAGGATGATATGTGGTTTTTTCTAGGCTCAACCGTGAGGGTCCGACATGGGTGTGATGCCATGTGTCATTGGTGGGTTGACCTATTCTGCGGCGACCGCTAGCTCCTTTCCAAGCCAGAGGCTCTGTGCCTCAGACTGCATTGGCATGAGCTGCGGTATGTGTTGGTAGGCATCCCGTTGTGGACACCTTACCAGTTTCAGTGACATAACATTCACTAGAGTGGTTACTTACCTTGTGCCATCGTTGAAGTCAGAGTCACAGCCGGCGGCTTCCTTCAGGATTTCTTAGAGAGACGGAGTGTAGTGGTCGATCACTTCGGTGATGGAAACCTCTGGAGCGTTGTTGGCATGGGTATCATAGACTCTCCAAAGGATACCAGTGTCATCGGCGATGAAGTTCGGGCTTCCGAAGTTGAAATTCTGACATGGGGCAAAGATGGGATTGGCCTTGAGCCCCCTGTTGCTGCCTGAGGGGAACTCAAAGTAGCCGGTGCCAACCTCCTCTCCGGGGATCTCAATTGAAGTTTATGGAGCCATGACAAAGCCGATGAAGAACCCGTAACAGCATTTCCCTTCCTGGCGCACCAACTATCGATGTTTCATAGATCGACTAGTAAATTTGTATTGAAACACGTTCGTCTTCATATGGATAGCTGCAAAGGATAAGATATTTATCCTGGTTCGAGCAAAAAAGGCCCTACATCCAGAGGTAGTCTATTCGTGATCTTTGTTAACTTAAAAGGCGTAGTGAACAAATTACAAGCGAGCCTTGCTCGAGTACATGAACTCTAGGAAAGGTAATTCATAAACAAAACACATATGTAAGTGTGTAAGTAAGGCACATATGTAAATGCATAAGTAAAGTGAGTTCAACATGAATTCGCCCTAATCGTAGGAGTCCTAGGGGCTCCTTTTAGAAGGGGTAGAGGCAATCTTATCTAACCAACATTACTCATAGTGGAGTCGGGTTGTACATTGTTCGTTCTAGTCATCCGGGTTGCTGGGGGTGTGGAAGCTTCATCATCTCAAATTCTTCTTCATCGCCAAGGTTGCGTTGCACGTGCGGAGTACTCATTCCTCTGTGACAGCTGGGATGGATTGCAGGTTTATCACTGCAGCAGGTCACATCGTGTGTTATCCCTTCTACAGAAGTTATGATGCCCACCGTCTGCCATAAATGTCCCCAACTGCCCTCCTCTCTCGGACTCGATCCTGGGAGGAATCGTCCGCCCGACCTCTCACATCACGACTTGGGTGGGCTAGGTACCCCGACCTCGCCAGGCCAGGGCATTGGCGGCGAGCCCATCCTCGTGTCAAAGGTTAGATATGATTCGTAGCGCATAGTGGTTGCGTACCAACATTGGGTCCCGTGTCTTCGGTACCTCGGGTACAGAATCCCATCAGCACACGCCATCGTAGGAGCTAGACAACAATCCACCACCGCCGGTTGACACCGACCATCGTCGGCGCCGCTGTGACCCCAGTGCCCCCCAAGGGCCGCAGTCCTTTTGGGCCAGGCTCCGCCATTGGGAGCCACCAGCTGTCGGGATCCACCAGACGCCGAGAAGCCACCGCGCCGCCGCCCACCTCCGACGAGCTAGGTTAAGGCCCGAGCCACCCGGCTGATGATTGGTGGTGAGCACCGGCTGTCAGCTAATTTTTTCAATCAAAAATATTTCTCAAAATTGATAAATATTTGTAATCCATATAAAATCATAGAAAAATTAAAAAATGTAACAAATTTGGTGGTTCCTTCTGACCATACCTTTATATGGGACCAACTTGCTTTGTATGAAAATGCCTAGAATTCTGTATATAGTACCATTAAACATAAATCTTATAGAATTAATTTTGGAGAATCCACCCTTTAGAAAGTTCTTAAACTTTTTCAAAAGTTCATGTATAAGTCCTAGTGTCGATACAAAAAGTTTCACCTTCATGTGACCATTGAAGACTTATAATTGAATAACCATCTATATGAGCATAATAAAAATGTTATGGCTCTTGGAATTAATGTGCTGAAATTAAGGATTTTTTTTCGAACAACCGCTAGGAGCCTGACCAGAACACTCCCTGTTCACTAATCAGTATTAAGCCTTCATTGCTTGATAATGACGTTCATATTATTTTACTAATCTTGCATATATTTGTATATTCATATCTGTGGAACACGAAACGAAGGAGAACTTCTATGAGTTGAACCTGAAGGAAGCTACCGACTTGGTTGATACTAATGGGATCTCTGATCAAGGCAAGCTCTGGTTTGCATTAATCAGTTTTATAAATGTTTTCTTTTATACATCCAAGTTGATTAGTGATTTTGGATGTGCATTAATTTTAGATACTTGTTGTGTAAAGTCTCACTTTTTTGTCTTGTATTGGATCCTATCATGGAGGTGACCTAACAATGATGTTGCTGTTCAAAAATAGTTTTTACAGAAAAATCCAATCAAAATGGCAATAGGAAAATTAATTAATCTCAAACCCCAAAAGAGAGAATTCAAAAATTTAAGTGTAGCTCTTGTTCAAACTCTGTCAAAATAAAATTCTGATCCTACAAATAGATTCAAAATATTCCAAATGGCTATCTCACAAATTTTCAAAATTTTTGAAGCATATTTGCTATGTAACTCAAGTGGGATATTGAATTGCATTTAAATTCAAATTCAATTTGAATTTTGACTGAAACTTGGTCAAATCAAGAATTTGATTTCCAAAATGGATTCTGCATATTTGTAATAGTTCACCTGCCAAGTTTGATGATTTCTGGACAATGTTTGGTAGAAATTGAGATTAACAGAGGAGGATAAGAAGGAGGCTTGTGGGTCCCATTTGACAGTGGAACAGAGCAATTACCGCCTCCTCTGTTTCTTGCCGTGGAGCCATGCACGGGCATGCAAGCCAGTTCTTGTTTTGATTTCCACCCAAGTGAATACAGTACACCAAAGCTTGCATACGAATCCATTTCTCCAGTGGTCCGATATTTTCTTCTCCCTCTGTCTCAATTGAACTGCTGCTGCAAGCTCTGTTCTTGCATCGAGCTGCTCCCTCCGGACGGCGGTACTCCACGGTGTGCCTTGCTCCAGCCCGGCAGGGGCCACTGAAGGACGCGCACTCATCCTCCTCTTCTTCCCGTGGCGCCAAGGCACTGCCTGATTTCATCGTCGTGCCATGCCGCGCCGAAGCTTTTCTTGACGCTGTTCCGGCTGCCACCACGGTTCCTCAATGCCCGGCCATCTGAAGCCAGCTCCCACTCCAACCATGCCCCTATAAGGTTCGGAACCAACACAGCTTTGTGCTCCCTGAACTGCATAGCCTGCCGTCGCGTCGTGGGGCTGTATTTGCAAATTTCGCGCCGGGTAAATTGGAGAACAGCCACTAGGTCGTGTCTTAAATTCATCGCACAGACTTGATAATCAACCATGCCCATTATATAAATTGTCCAGGACGTCGGTTCTCACCCCCGTGAGCAAACACCATCGAAAACCATGGACAAATTACACGGTTGATCGTGTTTTTCCCATTGGCAGACAAAACACCTAGGTCGTCGGTGCAAACCTAGTTGCAGCCGTTTTCACCCCCATTTAGGCCCCTTTTAGTGCTTAAAATAATACCAGGGTGCTATTGGTGACATCCGCGTGCAAAATAATGTTTTCCCGCGCGAGATCGACTTTGTCGGCGAGCTTGAAGCTGCCGCCGCTGTCACCGAGTGTCATTTGGCCGTCGCCGGCCGTCTCTGGCACCTCCATTGGGAGCCACCAGCTGTCAGGATCCACCAGACGCCGAGAAGCCACCGCGCCGCTGCCCACCTCCGACGAGCTAGGTTAAGGCCCGAGCCACCCGGCTGATGATTGGTGGTGAGCACCGGCTGTCAGCTAATTTTTTCAATCAAAAATATTTCTCAAAATTGATAAATATTCGTAATCCATATAAAATCATAGAAAAATTAAAAAATGTAACAAATTTGGTGGTTCCTTCTGACCATACCTTTATATGGGACCAACTTGCTTTGTATGAAAATGCCTAGAATTCTGTATATAGTACCATTAAACATAAATCTTATAGAATTAATTTTGGAGAATCCACCCTTTAGAAAGTTCTTAAACTTTTTCAAAAATTCATGTATATGTCCTAGTGTCGATACAAAAAGTTTCACCTTCATGTGACCATTGAAGACTTATAATTGAATAACCATCTATATGAACATAATAAAAATGTTATGTCACTTGGAATTAATGTGCTGAAATTAAGGATTTTTTCGAACAACCGCTAGGAGCCTGACCAGAACACTCCCTGTTCACTAATCAGTATTAAGCCTTCATTGCTTGATAATGACATTCATATTATTTTACTAATCTTGCATATATTTGTATATTCATATCTGTGGAACACGAAATGAAGGAGAACTTCTATAAGTTGAACCTGAAGGAAGCTACCGACTTGGTTGATACTAATGGGATCTCTGATCAAGGCAAGCTCTGGTTTGCATTAATCAGTTTTACAAATGTTTTCTTTTATACATCCAAGTTGATTAGTAATTTGTGATGTGCATTAATTTTAGATACTTGTTGTGTAAAGTCTCACTTTTTTGTCTTGTATTGGATCCTATCATGGAGGTGACCTAACAATGATGTTGCTGTTCAAAAATAGTTTTTACAGAAAAATCCAATCAAAATGGCAATAGGAAAATTAATTAATCTCAAACCCCAAAAGAGAGAATTCAAAAATTTAAGTGTAGCTCTTGTTCAAACTTTGTCAAAATAAAATTCTGATCCTACAAATAGATTCAAAATATTCCAAATGGCTATCTCACAAATTTTCAAAATTTTTGAAGCATATTTGCTATGTAACTCAAGTGGGATATTGAATTGCATTTAAATTCAAATTCAATTTGAATTTTGACTGAAACTTGGTCAAATCAAGAATTTGATTTCCGAAATGGATTCTGCATATTTGAAATAGTTCACCTGCCAAGTTTGATGATTTCTGGACAATGTTTGGTAGAAATTGAGATTAACAGAGGAGGATAAGAAGGAGGCTTGTGGGTCCCATTTGACAGTGGAACAGAGCAATTACCGCCTCCTCTGTTTCTTGCCGGGGAGCCATGCATGGGCATGCAAGCCAGTTCTTGTTTTTATTTCCACCCAAGTGAATACAGTACACCAAAGCTTGCATACGAATCCATTTCTCCAGTGGTCCGATATTTTCTTCTCCCTCTGTCTCAATCGAGCTGCTGCTGCAAGCTCTGTTCTTGCGTCGAGCTGCTCCCTCCGGACGGAGGTACTCCACGGTGTGCCTTGCTCCAGCCCGGCAGGGGCCACTGAAGGACGCGCACTCATCCCCCTCTTCTTCCCGTGGCGCCAAGGTGCTGCCTGATTTCATCGTCGTGCCACGCCGCGCCGAAGCTTTTCTTGACGCTGTTCCGGCTGCCACCACGGTTCCTCAATGCCCGGCCATCTGAAGCCAGCTCCCACTCCAACCGTGCCCCTATAAGGTTCGGAACCAACGCAGCTTTGTGCTCCCTGAACTGCATAGCCGGCCGTCGCGTCGTGGGGCCATATTTGCAAATTTCGCGCCGGGTAAATTGGAGAACAGCCACTAGGTCGTGTCTTAATTTCGTCGCACAGACTTGATAATCAACCATGCCCATTATATAAATTGTCCAGGACGTCGGTTCCCGCCCCCGTGAGCAAACACCATCGAAAACCATGGACAAATTACACGGTTGATCGCGTTTTTCCCATCGGCGGACAAAAACACCTAGGCCGTCGGTGCAAACCTAGTTGCAGCCGTTTTCACCCCCATTTAGGCCCCTTTTAGTGATTAAAATAATACCAGGGTGCTATTGGTGACATCCGCGTGAAAAATAATGTTTTCCCGCGCGAGATCGACTTCGTCGGCGAGCTTGAAGCTGCCGCCGCTGTCACCGAGTGTCATTTGGCCGTCGCCGGCCGTCTCTGGCACCTCCATCGCACTCTCGGACTTATTCTAACATGGGGACATGCTAGGCAGTGTGGGAAAACCGTAGGGAGGGCTACTCCGGCGGTGCGCCGCCGGCAACCGCCACCTGAGCTGGTTGGCTCGGGGTTGAAGACGACCGTACGCTGGGGCCCGCTGGTTAGCCGCTAGGGGAACCCCCACAGGTTCTGTTGCGCCACTTGATCTCCTGTGGCTGTACGCCTATAGTGTGTGGGCCTATGTGTTGCTGCATTGTCATTGGCCCAAGCCTTTTCAAATGAATTCCCATCAAAAAAATAATAATTCCAGAATGTATCCCATGTTCAAAAATACATATCTACTAGTATATTTGGTCTAAAAATTCCAAATAAATTCTAGTAGACTCAATTTATTCTACACTTTGCATTAGTGCAATTTGTTGGCCATGAAAGTCTCAGAGTTTACATAATTAATTCCTTTGAGCTAATTTCTTGGGAAATTAATTGTGGCTGTTCTCTTAATTGGAAAATTCCCAAGTTTTGTCAGAACTCTCATTAAAATATACTGAGACTCCAGTAAAAGTTTCATGTTTATTTGACTTTATTTACTTTGTCTAATTGTATTCCAAACCATTATGTTCATTTAAAATTCAAAAATGAACAGAAACTTTTTCAGAATTTACTCCCAACTTGTAAAATCAATATCTACCTGTATAAAGCTTAGAAATTCGGGAAAACAATTTTTTGGGACCAGTGAAACTAAAAATAACTAGAACACTCACTGTTGATCATGTTAAAGCTCCAGATTTAGGATCAAAATTCAGAAAAGCAAAAACCTTGTTGGAATTTTAGAGGCAACAAAGTTACTTGAACAGTTACAATTCTTTGCCCTGATCCTCATCTCAGTACTTAATTGCCACTGTAAAATTCTTAGAGCTGTTAGAATCACTTTGCTACAGAATTCTGTGATTTCATTCCAGATTCATGCATATGTTCAATTGGAAGCATACATTAGAATATGCTTATGCTTATTCCATTCCACATCATTTTTCCTTGTTGTTGCTGTTGATTCCAGAAACAGATACTTCATTCTTAGTCACTCCTTGTTCATGCCTTAGTTGTTTACAACATAAATGAATCATTTACTAAATTACTTTTGATTATATATGCACATGCATTTCGATAGTGGACGTGACGTCAGAGCTCGGCGAGGAGTCCAACTCGGAGGCTAAGCATTCTATCTCGCTGCTGCTGTGGTGGACTTTCCAGAGGGAGATTCACTTACTTGAGTCTACTAACTGAACCGTTGAGCAAGGCAAGCCCCGATTTGCATATAAGAGCCTTTATGAAGTTTTATTTTGTATACACTATACGTATGAGGTATGTATTGTGCATTAGGTCAGGTTTTGTTGAAAATCCACATGCATGACCAAATAATCCTTGGAGTGGCTGAGTAAAACATAACTCCATTGTAGTATATTGCTATGCTAATGTTTTAGTGGAATCGGTATAAGTCGAGTGGTTGGAATCCACTCGTGAGACAAAGAATAGGATTCACATGGATTTAGTTTGAGAATGGTTTATGAATCTGAATATGATACTGGGCGGTGGAGTAGGAAGCAGCAGGATGTGGTCCAGGGTGCATAGCCCTGCCTGTGTCGATTGAGGATCGATCCGTGTAGGGCCCTGCTGAGCATGTTCGAACTGTACCGGTTGCATATTGGCTATATGGGCCCCAGGAAACCGATGTAACTCGGGCACCCTCGCGTCGAAACATCTTATATATAATATAAGAATTTTTTTGCGACCTTCTAGTGGTCCAGTTCTATATTTATTTGAGATCTGCCTCACACTCCCTTTACATAATTCATGTCAGAGACACATACATACTTCTAACAGTTGAAATATAAGGAACCGACTTTATCCGATTAGATTCATTTTGGTTCCACATACATATTAATGTTCAAAAATCATTTTATCTGACCATAACAACGTGCGCAGGAGAGCACTTGTGCATATTGTATTTCTTTAGCACTCTCCAAAGTATGATTACTTAAATAGTCCTAATGTGAAAACAGGCTCATCTCCATAATCTCAAAGTCAAAAGCATATGAGTTTTTTAATATGATACTTTAAATGACATCGATCACATATAGGACTATAAATGTGAATTAGTGCCTTCATTATTAACATCATTGCAGTTATTCAGAACATTATTTGTAAGATCAACAGTTCAGACAACTTTATCGAACTTTAGTCATTATTATCTTGAAGCTTGCTTCAAGACATGATATTCTTCAAATGACATGTCACATGACTTTCTTTATTATCGTTCTATAACAAAATCTTTCGATTTGGTCATATAAACATTGAAGTACCTTTGCAACAATCTGCCGTGGCTCTAAAACACGATGAGCCATTGTTTGAGCGTCTCCAAGCACAAAATAGAGATATGTTTTTTGCAAAGAATTAATCTTTCTGGCATACATGACATCATTATTTCATTCCTCTTGCGAGTATAACATTTAGAAACCTAATTATCTGAATTTGTAGATTGAACACTTTTTCTTTTAATACATAGTAAAAAAATTTGTAAGTATCATTTGACTTTAACTCTAGTAAACTTGCATTACTAAGCACATTTTCCACTATAAAAAGTGGTTGTGATGCTTAGATATTCGTCTTATTAAAGTTCACCAGACATGCTCCCCCGCGATACAACTATCGCGTATAGGATAAATATAGCCTTAGCAGAAGAAATTATTCGTAAATATTAAGAATGAGTCAAAAGAATTCACAAATTTAACGTTAAAAGGTCTGCATATGTGGCTCTTATTTTTCCTTAATCATTTTCTCGTGTTTCTCTTTAATGCAATCAATGCACTTATTGGTATTTGAGAAGGCTAATGGAAAAAGTGTATCTTTAATTAGACGTTCGATTCCCCCCCTCGAAATGTGGCATAGACGGAAGTGCCACAATTTTGAAGAATTAGTCGCACTTTTCCATTCTTCTCAACGTCACATTTCTTCATTAATATCATTAACGTTATATAAATTATTCACATGCTAAATGGATTCATTAAGAGATAATAAGTAGAATTTTCTCGTTTGAAGATGAGATAAAACATATAATATTTATCTCTTAAGCATGACACCAACATCATTCGTACTTAAAATGGGTAAAATAATTATCGAATGGAAATATGGAACATACTTTAGCATGAGTTACCTCAGCTTTGATATCTGTGTATTTCCTGTTTCCCATTTTAATTGTTCTTTCCCTTCACCTCATAGTTTGGGTCGTATGTAATCTTTTGCATGGAATGAACATTTTCATTTCATTCAATCCGCTAAAAAGTTCTAGAAAATCAACATAATATGATTTATCTAGTAACATAAGTCTCATCATTATTTTTTTATTGTACAAGTTGTATACAATTGGCATGTACGCAGCGGAAACATATGATGCTAAAATTGTACGTGTCATAATTCAGGTCGATTGGTTCTTAAAAGACATTATATGAGGTTGTAAGGATACAGAACAAGACTTCTTAACTTTAATAGGTAAGAATTCATGTCTTGATCCTTAATTTCTTTTATCATTCTCCATCCATCCTGAATAACTTCGAGAGTCATTTCAAAAAGTGCTATCATATTTGACAGAATTATAGTTGACATATAAGTTACTCATATTTGGAAGATACTCTAACACTATCTCATTAGTAATATTATGCTTAATCCAAAATATTAAGTTTTGAATAAGCAAATAACTTGATTCATAGGCCCCCTTTGGCACAGCTCTGAGCTTCTGATTCTCCGAATTCACTTCTGATTCTCTGATGATATGATCTTGTGGATGAAAGTGATTCTCAATGATTTTCTAGAATGAACTCTTAAAATCAGGATAGTGAATCACTTCACAGAATCAGGAGAAGCTACTTTTTTCAGCTCTCAGTCTCTTAGTTCATTTTAGAGAATCACTTCTCAGAATCAGCTAAGAATCACTTCTCTTGAAAAATAGTGTTTAGCACAACTCTACTGATTCTGCCTGAGAATCAGCATCGTGAAGCTCTGCCAAAGGGGACCATAATATGCTCCCCCACATTCTTACCATCTCAACATTTCTCATAAGATTTACGAAAAGCTTATGAGCAATAATACTTTTATATCTTTAGAAAGACACTTTTATTCTGATAAGAAGATTTATGACAATATCTTCATTATGACACTGTATCTACAATATCTGAAGATATTGAAATGTTCATTATGTGAAGGGCAAAAGGACTGGAGCACTTCAATTTTTGGAGCACTTCAATTTTCTTAACATAGCCTCATAATATGACTTAAAGACATCATTAGACATATACAAATTCATTAGATCCCAAGTAAATCTTAATACAATTCATTCAACGAAATAAGCTCATAAGTTGTTCGATATTTTCATATCGAAACATCATTATAGTGGCTGTCATCAGAAAGACATTAATAGATTGCATACAAATAAATTTACGTCGATAAATAGATCATCATGCAATAAGAGTGCAATTCTATGACATATCACATTGGACATAAAAATGTCATGAATCACAAAACATTATTATACATAATATGACTCAATTAAATTAATCAGATTTAATTTTAGAGTCAATAAATGCTCGAAATTTTCAATTTTACACTAAATCACTGTCGGGTAAAAAATAGCATAAAATTGCAAGATGTAATAGAATATGAGTATTAAACATAATATGACTCATAGAATTAAGTTAATGTTGTAGAAAATAATTCCAGAGTCAAAATACTTAACAAATTTTGTGTTATATCACCGTTGGGTAGAAAACAACACAACTTTGTCAAACATAATTAAACATAAGCTTTAAATAAATATGACTTAAAATTAAATTGACATTGGTCCAAATTAATTTCAAAGTCAACACTCTCAAATTAAGCATCCATTATAAACATTGAGTAAATTACCTTAGTAATGATGCTTAAAATGATAAAACATCATAAACACATTATATCATCCAAATAAAATCATCCTGTTGGTTCAGATTTCATTTAGATTAAATAACATGCTGAAACGTAAATTCATCAATTTAATTTTCTCTATTTAAATTAGTGCAAAACATTAAAACATAACTAAATTAAAATATAACTGCACGCTGAAAAACAGAGAAAATACTTAATATATGTAGACCCAAATCCATGGCAAAAACATTACAATTCAGCCCATGAGGATAATAAAAATTATACCAGCCTAAACAAATTTGGTCGGGGCCCGCTTCAGAAGATGGCGCATTCGCTTAATGCCCAACCTTGCTGAAAATGGAAAATAGAAAAGAAAATTTGCTCGTTTATAAAACTTGGGCCAAAGCCCGTAGCCAAAATTGGTGCATTAACCCCCACCGGCCTGTTTTGCTCCCAGGTCAATCCGAGTCATCCATAGCCATCTGACAGTTGTGATGCATCAAGGCAGGGACAAAATCATCGGCCCCTTTGAAAAGGTCATTTTCTCCTTGCCTAAATTGGCATTTGCAGATCACGGGCGAGCAGAGCTCTCGGCAACGCAACGCTCGCACATGCCGGCATGCGGTGCGGCCAGCGTCCGGCGGAGGTGGCAACAATGCGCCGGCGGCGCACCCCTCGTCTTTCTGTGGTATGCAACATTCAAAGCTGACCCGTGGCGTCCGGCGCACGATTGCATACAGGGTGCGGCCCTAGTGCGGTGTGGAGGCGCACTGGCACACGGGTGCGACCCAGTGGCTCGTGTGCTTGTTTGGTGTTAGGTGGGGTGAGGCGGCGCCTACTTGGATCTTGCATGCGGAAGCGCAATTCATTCGGGCAGCGGCGACCGATTCATTTGTGCACATGGCGAGAGCCCATGTGGTGGCGGCACCCGGTTCCTGCGCACGAGAGGGCGCGAAGTTGGTAAGGGGCGGCGCGCGGCCATTCGAGTGATGCGTTATGAGCCCTTCATCAATCCGTAAGTTCCTCAATCCTTATATTTTAGTTCTTGAGTCTTTTGATTTGGATTTGAGGATTGCAATTTGGGGAAAACTTTAGGGGCTCAGGTTAGGGTTCGGGGATTGGGGATTTTGCATTTGGATTCAACTTTTTTATTTAATCCTTAATCACTAATCCAAAATTCTTAAGGCATAAATGATGATCAAATTCGGCTCTTGATACCAATGTAGAAAAACATAATCCATTAACAGTAAACATAAACAGGATTTGATCATATAATTATGCACTTAATCAACATAATTAAGGATGGATTAGTGATACTTACTTGGATCCTGTTTTTCATAGCCTCTGTCTTCATCCTTGTGTGCAGATCTAGTGCTTCCAATCCTTCCCACGACATCACACTTCATTTTGATAGAATTTATACTTTTGGGATTAAGGGTGATAAGTCGCCTAATCACGTCATTAGTTCTTTCTCCCTTTTATAGTGTGTGTCATGTGAGGACCGGGTCCACACATTTCAGGAATCGCAGAGGGTGGTGCCATGCGATTCGGCACCCAACAGCACACATGAAAAGAATACGAAAAAAATACAAAGTTTTATTTATATAAACATTCCTTTATAATACTTAATATACATCGGAAGTAGTACTCATAGCTAAACTCTTAGCCTAGCTATGCAAAAGTGTAGCTGTCCAGCCCGGGGACGCTACACACTAGTAGCACACAACGATCATGGTGGCGTGCAGGTCTCCCACTCGGTGGTATACCCCGACGGGGGCATCACCTCGTCTTTGGGCCCTTCCTCATACGTCTCACCTGCAAACAACTTAATATAGCAACGGTGAGTACGAAGGCTCAGCAAGACTTAACTGTCTCTCCTAAACATGGAACTCTATATGCAGGGATACTTAACATAGGCATAGATATTGCAGTAAATTACTCGCCTACATGTTGATCCTTAATTTATAAGTTATTAACAACAACTTACTAGTTTAATAAAAGTAGCTTTAGTGATTATATTTGACAACAATCAAAGTTTCAAAACAATTATAATTCAATACATCATATTATCCTGACTTCTTCAGTATTTACTATGTCACAGCGCAGTGAGCAAGCGGTACTAAAATAACCGTGAGGGACAGTGATTGCAATCATTAGACACCCAAATAACACGTCACATACACCCGTGCCTAAGGAGTGTGTCGTGCTCCTCACCACATCATACGTAGCAATCTTTCACTAGAAACTCAAACGTTGAACCGGTCCCACCGTCGTGAGCACAAGGTCCCCGCACGAAGCGTGTCTTTGCCCGCCGGGCGATTTACACCTTGCTGCCCTCAACCCACCTCTATCGACAGTTGGCTATGCCTCGACATCTAAGTTATCGAGTTACAACGGTTTCCTAGGTTCCATATGCCCACTATGCATCTGGAACAGTTCAAACTTGTCCAACAGGGCCGCACAAAGATCGGTCCTCAATCGAAACAAGCAGGGCTATGCATGTGAGACCATGTCTCGCTGCATCCTACCCGCTGCTCGCTCTCAATTTCATATTCATAAACCATTCTTCAATCAAATCTTCCCCATGTGATAAAATCCTATCTCGTGAGTAGATTCCATCTACTCAACTTCTACTGGATTCCTGAAACTTAAGCATGGCATTTTCTACTTGTCGGGCTGTAGACCTACCCAATACTCTATGAGATTTGTGGGTCATGCAAGTGGAGTAACAAGCACCTTAGCCCAAATGCACAAAGTTCACTCTAGATATAAGTGACACAAATATAAACTTTGAAATAGCACTTAAATGCAAACTAGGGCATGCCTAGCTGCAAGTCAGAGGGATAGTTAGCTTCGGGAAGTATACTCTCCAAGGGCTCCGGCTCCTCCTCGATCTCGGTCACTATATGGTATGCAATATATAAAGTACATGAGTGATATAGAAACTATAGAAAAGATCTTATAAATACTGATTAGGTATGTAAATGATTTTAATTGGCTTTGGGATTTTTACAGTGGATACAAGGTTCTATGAGGAAGATCTGAACCAAAAATTGGACATGTTCAAGGAAGCTTGTTGTCTCTAAAATTTCAACAAGTAAAATCCTTCTCTAAACTTTGGTATTATACCTGTAGCTTTGTCATGGCTACTAGTGGGTGATTATGGTAGGGGAGGTCTCACTGGTTCTACGAAAATTTTTTTTTCTTAATTTTCTAAGCTTCCTACAGGGAGGAATTAATTTTACAGGTTTGGGGAAATCCTGAAATTGTTTCTGTATATTTCACAATTTTCATACTACATATACTTTGAAATACTGATACACCCAGTAAATGAAGTCCAATGAACTATAAACTTTTACTGGAAATCAACTGTATTTTTAGAGTGTCCTCACCAAAATTGGGAAATTTCCAATTAGCAGAACAGGGATAATTAATTTCCCAAGCAGTTAGCTCAAATGAATTAATTATGCAAATTCTATGAGTTTCATGTCCAAAAAATTGCACCACTGCAAAGTTGATATCAAGATGAGTCTACCACAATTTGTTTGGAATTATTTGAGCAAGTATGCTAGGAGAAATTGAATTTAGAAGTTTGAATGAAATCTGGAATTATTTGTAAAAGGAAAACGTTTGAATTAATCCAGCCGGACCCACTCATTCGAATTGGGCCAATCGCATCTGGGCCACACCGCGAGCCACGAGGTTAATCGCGCAGCCGCACCGGATCCGAAGCCACAGCAGATCCTCCGGGGCGTTTAAACAGCGGCTGACATGCGGGGCCCACGAGGTTGTCTTCAACCTCGGGCGCGCGATGCGGCCGCGGCAGCGCAGCGCCGGCGAGCTCGCCGGCTCGGTTTTCCCAGCCTTCTCACTCCCTCAAACTTGCCACCTAACCATTTTCCATGGTGCTGAACACGATGGGGAGGTCGTCGCACACTGGCGATGGCCAGAAACCCGCGTGCGACGGCGGCGGCGGCGGCTAGGGTTTCGGCTAGGTCGGGATTCCTTAGAAATGGCGCAAACACATCGGGAAAAGACTTTGGAGAATCCTGGGAGCATGAGGAAGATGAATATGAGGTAGAAAACGGTTGGAATAGTCGACAAAGTTGCCATCGACAATGAACCGCGGGATTTTACATGGCGGTGGGGAAAACTTGCATAACTCAGCTCCCACTCTATTATTTTCGTTGATTCTTGGTAGAGGGGTTCTCTAGGAGGTGGTGAACGTAATACCCGACTGGATTAGAAAAATTTTGCACTTAGAAATGGAATTGAGCGGACGACCTAGACCCGATGTTCTATTCTGCAGTCGGGAAAAACGGGAAATACCAACGTTATACACTATGACAAGCTGCCAAAATTTTCAGGCATATTCGATGATCAAATATGCACCACTTTGATGTTTGGGTGTGGGCTCGAGAAGTTCTGCTTCGTCCCGGTGTCGTTGAACAGAGGGTGGGGCACCTGTCGGCTTCAACGGTGGATGTCCACGACTCTTCAAAATACACCGCAAACAAATGAGAAATCGATAAACTGCTTGATGGAGATGATAAAGGAGGAAGTCTTCTTTACTTTTGCTGTTGGCACAAAGGCGAAAATTGGCCGGAATCCTGGGCGCTATGTGGGACAGAGGAGGCGGCTATGGCTGTTGGCGGAAGAACAGAGAGGCTCGTCGCTGTTTCACCCGGGGAGAGGGTAAGGATGAGAGGGGGGCTCTTTAAGGTGAAACCCAGCTGTGAAGCAGTAACTTGGGAACCCTGGTCAAGCTGTCGCCGTGGCGCCATGCAGCATCGCAGTGTCGAGCGGAGGAGCAGAAGAAAAATAGCATACAGAGTAGGGTACTGACCAGTGAGTCCCACTGCCCCCTCAAGTCAATCCTTCTCTGGTCCTTCAATTCCCCCACCTAGATTTGTCCAAAAATTCCAGATTTTTGTGGAGAGGTCAATTCAAATGTGTAGATTCAGATTTCTGTAATTGGATTTCCAATTTGGACAAGTTTCAGTGAAATTCAAATTCAAATTTGAATTTGAATGGAAATCAATGTACCCATAGAATTAAATAGAAAATTTGCTCCAAATTTTATAAAAATTTACAGGGGTGTTATTTGGAATATTTGGAAGCTAATTGTGAACTTTATTTGTTATTTTGGCATAGTTTGAATAGGAGCAAAATATGAATTTTTGAATTCCTTTTATTGAAGCTTGAATTGGTTTGAATTTCAGATTACCCTTTCAATTAGTTTTTCCCATTCGCATTTTTAATTCTTCTCTCTGAACTTTGTACTCTGAATTTAGGACATTACATCCTCCCCCTAAAAGAATCTCGTCCCGAGATTACAAATAAAAGAGACGGAGGTAAAATGATTACCGGACATGAGACGATAACAAATCTGGATAGTTTGATTGGATATAGTCCTCGCTTTGCCATGTCGCTTCCTAAGCGGTATGGTTACTCCACAAGACTTTGTAGAAGTACAAAGTCCGGTTCCTGGTGGCGCGAGTCTTTTCATCGATAATCCGGATCGGATACTCAGAATTCGTGAGATCCGGCTGGAGAGCTTCAATGTCTTCGGTGCAGATTTCAGTTGGGAATTTAAGGCACTTCCGCAGCTGAGAAATGTGAAATACATTATGAACACCAGCAAGGGACGCCTGTAACTCAAAATGATAGGCCACGGGTCCGCATTTTTCAATGACGGCGAACGGACCGATGAATCATGGAGCAAGCTTTCCCTTCACTCCAAAACGATAAATTCCTTTCATCGGAGAGACACAGAGATAAACGTGGTCTCTAATATTGAAGTGGAGAGGTCGACGTCTTTTATCCGTATAGCTTTTCTGCCGAGATTGAGCAGCCTTGAGATTGACTTTGATCACTCGCACTCGTTCTTCGGCTTCATTCACAAGATCAATTCCATATATAACTCGCTCGCTGGACTCACAATAGTTGAGTGGTGTGCTACATTTCTGGCCGTAGAGAGCTTCATATGGCGCCATCTTGATGCTAGTTTGATAGCCATTGTTATATGAGAACTCCGCCAACGGTAAATGATCATCCCAATTTTTACCGTGGTGGATGGCACCAGCGCGTAGCATATCTTCCAGAACTTGATTTACCCGCTCAGTTTGACCATCCATCTGCGGGTGATATGCGGAGATTCGGATCAGTTTCATCCCCAATGATGCGTGCAGCTGCTCCCAAAAACGAGCGATAAACAGCGCACCGCGATCTGGAACAATTGTCGAGGGAACTCCGTGCAAGCACATGATTCTTGCAATATATAACTCCGCATATTTCTTGGCAATGTACTTTGTATGTACCGGAATAAAATGAGCTGATTTTGTTAGTCGATCGACTATCACCCAAATTGAATCATGCTTGTGGAATGTGAGAGGTAATCTGACAATGAAATCCATATTAATGTCCTCCCATTTCCATGCCGGAATTTTCAATGGTTGCAGCTGCCCGACTTTCCTCATGTGGTCGGCTTTCACCCGCCGACACGTATCACACTCCGATACGTACTTTGCAATTTCTCTTTTCATCCGTGTCCACCAAAATCTGGTTTTTAGATCTTGATACATTTTGTTGCTGCCCGGATGAATAGAATACTTGGACAAGTGGGCTTCGTCCAAGATTTTCTTCCGAAGTGTCAATTCACGGGGTACCACTATACGGTCTTTGAACCATAGAGTACCATGTTCATCACTTCAGAAGCACTTCATTTCCCCCTTCTTCATTCTCCTCCGAATGTGCGACATACCCATGTCTTTCTTTTGAGCTTCCATAATCTCCTCTCGTATAGTAGGGATGACAACAAGATTATATAACGCTCCATATGGAACCAAGTATAAACTCGTCTCGTCCTCTTCCATTGGAGTGATGGACATATTATTGATGTGAGACTTGCGGCTCAGCGCCTCAGCAACTATATTCGCCTTGCTGGGATGGTAATGAATTTCAATCTCATAGTCTTTGATCAGTTCTAACCATCTTTGTTGTCGCATATTCAACTCCTTCTAAGTGAAGATATATTTCAGTCTCTTGTGATCGGTGTAGAGGTGCACTATATTTCTAAGTAAATAATGCCTCCACATTTTCAAAGCGAGTACCACGGCAGCGAGCTCAAGGTCATGAGTTGGATAATGTTGCTCATGATTTCGTAGCTGCCGTGATCCATACGCGATCACGCGGCCTTCTTGCATTAACACGCAGCCGAGACCAATGCCAGATGCATCACAATAAACGTTGAAAGATTTGGTCGTATTCGGCTGAGCTAACACTGGGGCTGTTGTGAGATGTTTCACCAATGCTTGAAATGCAACCTCACATGCCTTGCTCCAAATATATTTAATCCCCTTTTTCAGCAGCTCTGTCATTGGTTTAGCGATTTTTGAGAAGCTCAGAATGAACCTCCTATAATATCCCGCTAATCTGAGAAAACTGCGAACTTCATGTACGGACGTTGGAGACTTCCATTTCAGCACTTGCACAATTTTGCTTGGATCAACAGCGATACCCTCTGCCGAAATAATGTGACCAAGAAATGGTACTTGGCTGATCCAAAACTCACACTTGCTGAATTTTGCGTAAAGCTTGTGATCTCGCAATCGTTGGAGCACGATATGCAAGTGTTTGGCGTGTTCTTCCTCCATTTAAAATAAACCAAAATTTCATCGATGAAGACCACGACAAACTTGCCCAAATCCAGCATGAACACTGAATTAATCAAATACATGAAGTGAGCCGGTGCGTTGGTAAGTCCAAACGACATGACGAGATATTCATAGAGCCCGTATCTCGTTGAGAATGCTGTCTTTGGTATATCCACCGGTAAGATTTTTATTTGATGATATTCGGACCGAAGATCCATCTTTGAGAATACTTTGGCACCCACTAATTGATTGAATAAGATATCGATGCGCGGTAGTGGATACTTATTCTTGATCATCACGGCATTGAGCAGACGATAGTCCACACATAGACATAACATCTTGTACTTCTTCTTCACAAACAATGCGGAGCAGCCCCAAGGTGACAAACTTGGGTGTATGAGACCTTTGTCCAGCAGGTCCTTCAAATGCTCCTTTAATTTCGCCAACTCATTTGGTGCCATCTTGTACGGCCTTTGATAAATAGGCGTGGTTCCCGGAATGAGTTCAATCTTGAACACGATATCCCTATCCAGTGGCATACCCAGAAGGTCGTCGGGAAACACGTCCGGATACTCACGGACCACATGAATGTCCTCAAGCTTTGTGGCTTCCGTGTTGTATGTGTCTGGAATTTCTTGGATAAGGCGGTCTAGAATGAGAGCGTGTGGTTCATATAGTGTAGAGTTCAAATGGACCACACGTGGAACAATGTCGAGAACATCACCATGACGGTGCAGCCACGACATTCCTAAGATAACATCAATATTTTGATCCTCTAATATAATTAGAGAAGTCGTATAGATATTCCCACCCATCTTAAGTTGTGCTTTATGGACTTTCATGTCCGCTGCTATTTTTCCACCCGGAGAGCAAATCAAATATGGACTTTCTGTGGGAGTGATAGATATTTGATGCTTGACAACATATGATTGGCTAATGAAATTATGGGTCACACCGGAGTCAAATAATATGACTACGTGATGAGCAAGTAGAGAAAACGTACCCTCGAGGATGGGTTCGCCTTCCGGCACGTCTTTGATGGCTATGTGGTGGACGTTGCCGGGTTTTGGTGCTGGTTTCTTGGGCTGGTTGTGGGGCTGAGTTGCACCCCGATGTGGTGCTTGCGTGCTGCCTTGTCGCTGTTCTGGACAGTCCCTCAAAAAATGCCCGACACGGCCACACATGTAGCACGTATATTGTGTCGGGTTCCCGCGAAGCTGGCGACGGAATCCCAATGCACGTGGTGGAGGTGGATACGCACGCGGGACCATCCTTTGCTGCTGCTGTGGAAATGGCGGCTGGAAACGCGGCGCGTTGAAAGAACGACTGCGGAATTGCTGCGGTCGCGCCGGTGGCTGCCATAGCTGACCGGATGGTGAGCGATACACCACGCGGTACTTCTGCGGACTAACCGCTGCTGCTCGATGGCACACTTCATTTCCTCTTATTAGAAACGAGCTCACGCTGAGCATCTTCCTGTACAATCGCGGCGTTGACGATATCGTTGAAGGTGCCGCGGTTGCATTGTGCGAGTTGAACTTTCATCTTGGGGTTCAAACCCCGGAAGAAGATATCTTGCTTCTTGTCCTCTGTACCAACATAATCCGGCACGTACTGCGCTAGATGGTTGAAAGCGCGAGAGTATTCATGTGCAGTCCTCCCGCCTTGCTTCAGCTCCAGAAACTCCTGAAGCTTCCTCTTCATACCGGGAGGTATATGGTAAGCGCGGAACGCCTCCCGGAATTTGGTCCAAGTGACCGTATGACCAGCCGGCAGTGACGCGATGTAATTCACCTACCAAGCACTGGCGGATCCCTGAAGCTGTTGCGCTGCGAACAGCGCCTTCTGCTGTTCGGTGCATCGCAGCAAACCGAACTTCGCCTCGAGGGTGCGAATAAAGTTGTCTGCTTCCAGAGGCTCCTCGGCCTTGATGAAGACCGGTAGATGCATCGCCAAGAAGTCCGAGTACGAACTCTATTGGGGATGGCGTTTCCCATTGTCTTGTCGCCCCCCTTGACGGGATGAATTTTGTATCAACATCCACAGTAGCTCGGTTTGCTCGTCGCGTGAGCCGAGTACTGCAGCCAGTATCTCCGCGAGAGTCCTCGGAGGGTCAGGTGAAGGTGGTGGTGGAACTTGTTCCTGTGGTGTTGCGGTTTGCTCCCGGGTCGGAGATTCATCCTCACAACCCAGGCTTGAGCCTCCCATCTCAGGCGTAGAACGCGTATGCACCATTATGCATCCACATAAATTAAAATCAGCAACATGTTTGTTTGCTTTATCCATTCTATACCATAGTAGTGCGAGTATTGACAATGTGATAATTGCATAACATTCACATATATTGATAAAGTACAAACTTTATACAGGATATATTATCTCATGACCAAGTTTACAGTAGTGAACTCCAAATGGACAGACTCCAACTATAGAAGTGCATCCCAACTATACTTGGTCTTCATGAGTCATCATACACACCTTGTCACCTCCTACACACCCACTACTATTTATAATATGACACAAACATGGCTACAAAATAAACATGAGCAACCACTAACTATATGTTGCCCCGTGATGGCAGTAGTACTGCCCCGTCCTAATCCGATGCATCCTCATCGATGTACACGAGTATATCAGGATCTTCTTCCTCCTCAGGACTTGAAGGCACGTGCTCACCCATGTTCAGCGGCATGTCATGAGCCGCTGGAAACATGACTGGGTGCGGTAAGTGTTCTTCGGCCTCAATCAAGTCATCTTGAAGTTGGTCTGCCTCAAACTCCCAATTCTGAGCTTCTTCGACGGCTTCATCTCGTGCCTTGGTGACTACCAAAAGCTGCTCTTGCTGTTGCTGCACCTCCAACTAACTCGCCTACAGTTCACCACGAGCTTGCTGCAGTTCCATGCAAGTTTGCCACAGTTCAGCACGAGCCTTCCGCAGTCTAGTGCGACTGTGATGCAACTGATCCTTGCATTGATTCAGTTGGTGATTCGTCGGAGCCAGGAATGAACGTAGGTTCTCATTGATATAATCAAGAGTGTCACCCCGTTCAATCGCTTGCCTCATGGCTTCGAACTGCTCCCGAAGGATTCCACCTTGTGTACGAACCACCATGCTGGATGCAGCAGCATAAGTCCCAAGTGTTGTCGAGGTTGTGTCGCCATATGATTAATAGGCCACCACCATACGATGGTGCCACTCAAAACCAGCAGCACCACGGACTGGGAGAAGAGCAAATTGTGTCCCAGCCATGGCATCTTGATGAAGCTCGCAAAGCTTCATAAGTGCTTCGCCCGCTGCAATGGCACACATGTCCTCCAAACGAGCTCCCTGGATAGAGACCAAAAAAGAAGCCCATCCATAAAAACGTGGACTCGCCGGGATGTCGACCAGGATGGTACATGACAGTACACCTCTGTCAACCGTCTCTTTAACCCAAAAGCATGACATCTTGATGAAACCAAACTGTTGGAGCACTTCCCGCAGCATGATCGGGAAGCCCGGACGGCTAGCGCACATGGAAAATACCCATCCGTCCGGCAACAGCAGCACATCCGTCATCTATAAAAGAAGTACGTGAATGAGTCAAATACTCAAATTCAACAAAATTTGTTGATAAACAGATCTTGTATGTGAAAATTGAATTATGAAAGTGAATTCAAATTCAAATGCCAAATGAAACATAACACTGGAATTCTGTCTCAGTTTCTGTTCATTCCGACTAGTCTAGCGAAATTCAAAATTTTCACCCAGTTAGCTGCACATTCAGGAACTGAGATCAACTACCAAGTTGTAGTACACTCAGATATCTTTCCAAAATGTATTTATTTTCTCCATATCGTTTTTTTATGAGGAGATAAGATTTTTGCAAGTTGGCAGTTTTCTGGAAATGTTTTGACAGCATCTCTTTTGTTTAAGGCTGAATTCATCCACATTTTTTCCAGATACAAAACATCAATATATGCAAAAATCATGAATTACAAAAATTTTTCATACATCCTCAGGATTACAGAAATGAATTACATGAAATCATTATTCGATTCTATTAAGAGATATGATCAATACAGTGACAGGATACAAAAACTGTCCAGATTTAACAGAGTTTGGAAATTTGAATTTTTCATTAGTTTACAGGGGGGTTCTGATCTGGAGTTGAACATAAGAGTTTTAGAGGACTCTCTAAAATTTCCAACCAAGTGTGGTAGACCTGCATGGGTGAATTATAAAAGAAGTTATGCGATTCCAAACTTAGTCAATTTTCCGTCCAGTTCACAGTTTGAACCAGGAACTGGGCAATTTAAATTCAAATGAAGTTTTCAAGTTTTAAATCATGAAATCTGTCTTGGAGCTGAAAATGAAACTTGTGGATGACTTCCTCATGTTCTCAAACCACATGCCCGCTTATCCAAGTGACCACACGATCAATTGTAAATCTGACCAGCACTCTCCAAAACAGAGATTACAAATTCCAACTTAGTCCTAAGTTGGAAATTTTTACTTGTTGTTGAGTCACAACACCAGCACGGATAGCGTCATCGACGTGCCTGATGAAACTCGAATGCAATGCCGGTACTATGCCCTCACCAAAGAAAATCCCAAGCCGGTATTCTGGCATACGTCTCAACGGTGGCAATAATGATGTTCACTCGCAAACATTTTCTACTCGAGCTACTTAGAACATGGTTAGTGTCCTGTGGCTACACACAATTGATAGATCAAATATATGGTGCCATACAGCACAGCCCGCACGGGCGAATAGTTCACAATAATATATATGAAAGTAAAAACATTCGTCCTGTATCATTCCATACGAGCCGCCCCGAGCTAAGCCACGTCTCGAGGTACATGACCGGGTTTTCTACCACCCGACAGGGTCCCACGTCTTTGCATAGTGCTGCACCAGTAGGGGGCGCACCAGGTTATGTCCCACCCGACAGGGGCTCCCACTAATTTTGTAGCACTCTGGGGTACCGCATGTCATATGTTCTCAGAAACATGGAAAGTTTCAGAGACTCATATTGACATTTCTGTGCCAAGCCACAGAAACAATCACATGCTACCTCTCGCTTGGTGAGCTTACCGCAATTGATCCATTTGTGGTGGCGTATCTTACCTCTTACCTAACGTCGGAGCATCGTTACAGAATGTAATAACACATAAGTTAGCTTGCCACCTTAAGTAACTAATACTATAATAGACCTTATGTGGGCATATTAACTAATCCTCACTCGACTACTCTTAATTTTTAAAAATAGGCTCTTTTCGAGCATGTTATTCCCAATTTGGCTCTGATACCAGGCTGTGAGGACCGGATCCACACATTCCAGGAGTCGCAGAGGGTGGTGTCATGCGATGCGGCACCCAACAACACACACAAAAAGAATAAGACAAAATACAAAGTTTTATTTATATAAACAGCAGAAGTCTTTTACAATACTTAATATACAACAGAAGTAATATTCATAGCTAAACTCTCAGCCTAGCTATGCAAAAGTGTAGTTGTCCAGCCCGGGGACGCTACACACTAGCAGCACATAATGATCACGGCAGCGTGTAGGGCTCCCACTCGGCGGTATACCCCGACGGGGGCATCGCCTCATCTTCGGGCCCTTTCTCATACGTCTCACCTGCAAACAACTTAATATAGCAACCATGATCACAAAGGCTAGCAAGACTTAACTGTCTCACCTAAGCATGAAACTCTATATGCAGGGATACTTAACATAGGCATAAATATTGCAGTAAATGATTCACCTACAAGTTGATCCTTAATTTTCAAGTTATTAACAGATGCTTACACGTTTAATAAAAGTAACTTTAGTGATCATACTTGACAGCAATCAAAGTTTCAAAACAATTATATTGAATACATCATATTCTCCAGGCTTCTTCAGTATTTACTACGTCTCAGCGCAGTGAACAAGCGGTACTCAAATAACCGTGAGGGACGGTGATTGCAATCAGTAGACACCCCAATAACACGTCGCGTACACCCATGCTTAAGGAGCGTGTCGTGCTCCTCACCATGTCATACGCAGCAATCTTTCACTAGAAACTCAAACGCTGAACTGGTCCCACCGTTGCAGGCACAAGGTCCCCGCATGGAGCGTGTCGTCCGCCGGCCCATTTACACCTTGTTACCCTCAACCCACCCCTATCGATGGTGGGCTATGCCTCGACATCCAATTTATCGAGTTACATCGGTTTTCTGGGTTCCATATGCCCAGTATGCATCCGATACAGTTCAAACTTGTCTGGCAGGGCCGCACACGGACCGGTCCTCAATCGACACAAGAAGTGCTATGCATGTGAGACCACATCTTGCTGCATCCTACCCGCTGCTCAATCTCAATTTCATATTCATAAACTATTCTTCGATCAAATCTTTCCCGTGTGATAAAATCCTATCTCGCGAGTAGATTCCAACTACTCGACTTCTACCGGATTCCTGAAACTTAAGCATGGCATTTTCTACTCGTCGGGCCATATACCTAACCAATACTCCATGGCATTTGTGGGTCATGCAAGTGGAGTAACAAGCACCTTAGCCCTAATGCACAATGTTCACCCTAGACATAAGTGATACAAATATAAACTTTGAAATAGCACTTAAATGCAAACCGGGGCTTGCCTGGCTGCCAGTCAGAGGGATAGTTAGCTTCTTGAAGAATACTCTCCAAGGGATTCGGCTCCTCCTCAATCTTGGTCACTATATGATATGCAATATATAAAGTACATGAATGATATAGAAACTATAGAAAAGATCTTATAAATACTGATCAGGTATGTAAATGATTTTAATTGGCTTTGGGATTTTTAATACTAGGTTCTATGAGGAAGATCTGGAACAAAAATTGGAGATGTTCAAGGAAGCTTGTTGTCTTTAAATATACAGCTTTGTCATGGCTACCAGTGGACGATTATGGTATAGGAGGTCTCACTGGTTCTAGGGAAATTTGTTTCATAATTTTCTGAGCTTCCTAAAGGGAGAAATTGAAATTTTTACTGAAGATCAAGTGTATTTTGTCCCGACCAAAATTGGGAATTTTCCAATTAGTAGAACAAGGATAATTAATCTCCCAAGCAGTTAGATCAAAAGAATTAATTACAAAAATTCTGGGCGTTTCATGTACAACAAATTACACCACTGCAAATTTGAGATCAAGATGAGTCTACCAAAATTTATTTGGAATTATTTGAGCAAGTATGCTAGGACAAATTGAATTTAGAAGTTCGAATGAAATCTGGAGTTATTTGTAAAAGGAAAACGTTTGAATTAATCCTGCCGGACCCACTCATTTGAATTGGGCCAATCACATCTGGGCCACACCGCGGGCCACGAGGTTAACCGTGCAGCCGCATCGGATCCAAAGCCACAGCAGATCCTCCGGGGCGTTTAAACAGAGGCTGACATGTGGGGCCCACGAGGTTGTCTTCAACCTCGAGCGCGTGACGCGGCCGCTGCGGCGCTGCGCCGGTGAGCTCGCCGGCTCGGTTTTCCCGGCCTTCTATCTCCCTCAAACTCGTCGCCTAACCATTTTCCATGGTGCTGAGCACGACGGGGAGGTCGTCGCACGCTGACGATGGCCGGAAACCCGCGTGCGACGGCGACTAGGATTTCGGCTAGGTCAGGATTCCTTAGAAATGGCGTAAACACATCGGTAAAAGGCTTGGGAGAATCCGGGGAGCATGAGGAAGATAAATATGAGGTAGAAATGGGTTGGAATAGTCGGCAAAGTTGCCTTCGATGATGAACCGTGGGATTTTCCATGGCGGTGGGGAAAACTTGCATAACTCAGCTCCCACTCGATTATTTCCGTTGATTATAGGTAGAGGGGTGCGCTAGGAGGTGGTGAACGTAATACCCAACTGGATTAGAAAAAGTTTGCACATAGAAATGGAATTGAGCGGACGACCTAGACCCGATGCTCTATTCTGCCGTCGGGAAATACCAACGGTATACACTACGACAAGCTGCCAAAATTTGCAGGCATATTCGATGATCAAATATGCACCACTTTGATGTTTGGGTGTGGGCTTGAGAAGGTCTGCTTCGTCCCGGCGTAGTTGAAAAGAGGGGGGGGGGGGGGCAGTCGGCTTCAACGGTGGATGTCTGCGACGCTTCAAAATACACCGCAACCAAATGAGAAATCGATGAACTGCTTGATGGAGATGATAAAGGAGGAAGTCTTCTTTATTTTTTCTGTTGGTGTGAAGGCAAAAATCGGCTGGAATCCTGGGCGCTATGTGGGACAGAGGAGGCGGCTATGGCTGTTGGCGGAAGAGCAGAGAAGCTCGTCACTGTTTCACCGGGGGAGAGGGTAAGGATGAGAGGGGGCTCTTTAAGGCGAAACCCAGCTGTGAAGCGGTAACTTGAGCACCCTGGCCGAGCCGTCACTGTGGCGCCATGCAGCGTCGCAGTGTCGAGCAGAGGAGCAGAGGACTGGATCCCACTGCCCCCTCAAGTCAATCCTTCTATGGTCCTTCAATTCCCCCACCTAGATTTGTCCAAAAATTCTAAATTTTTGTGGAGAGGTCAATTCAAATGTGGAGATTCAGATTCTAGAATTGGATTTCAAATTTGGACAAGTTTCAGTTATATTCAAATTTGAATTTGAATAGAATTCAATGTACCCATAGAATTAAATAGAAAATTGGCTCCAAATTTTATGAAAATTTACAGGGGTGTTATTTGGAATATTTGGAAGATGGTGAACTTAATTTGTTATTTTGGCATAGTTTGAACGAGAGCAAAATCTGAATTTTTGAATTCCGTTTATTGAAGCTTGAATTGGTTTGAATTTCAAATTACCCTTTCTATTTAGTTTTCCGCTTCACATTTTTAATTCTTCTCTCTGAACTTTGTACTCTGAATTTAGGGCTTTTACATGTCATAGCGGGACTGGGCCACGTTGGTAACTGTTACCCTCGATCGAGGCAGTTACGTGCGGGTGGATTGGGTAACGTTGGTTACCGGCCCCCTTTACTTTTTCTTTATTTCTTTCTTTATTTAACATTAACTTTTTTTTTTCAGGTTGGACCAAGATTAATACCAACAACAACCAACAACCAAGCATTTTTCACAAGCAAGTTGGGGTCGGCTAAGAGCTTTGCAGAGGTAATCAAGAGAAATTAGAGAGGCTATCAGGTTCTTGTACAAGTCAAATGAACAAGAGAGTAAAAGATGTGTACAACCGGCTCTCTCGATCTCTCAATTACAAGTTGGGTCCACTCATCAGACCAATAAAACTCAGCAATGTAGTCTAGTTTAGGGCTCCAGTGTGGCAAAACCACCCTCCAAAACTAGTATAGGGGGTTAAGTAAACGGTATTGCAAAGATGAAGGGAAGGAATACCTTGTTAGTTAGTTTGGTGGGTTAAGTAGTCTATCATAATAATTGAGGGGTGTGATATAGACTTCCATTTATTTATAGGCGAATAATCAAAGTACAAAGTAACCAAGGAGGGGTGCATGTTTTACTTTGATGGAACATATTCTAAAATTGGCAAGCATTATTCATCCAATTATGGTTTGAAATCCAGTCTGTGCCGTTATAGGGCGTAAGGCACAGTAAAGTTTATGCATTAAAAATGCACAGCTTAATTGCAAGATTGAAACAATTGCCCTAATCTGGTAACATTGAAATAAGTATCTGGTTTGGACTGATTGTTCAATGTATCTGTTGTTTTATACATAGTTGGCTACATGATGCTGTTATATTTTGATTCCATGGACATGTTCTCATTTCATTTGCCAATTAGCATTACAATTCTTTTGAATCTGTTAGTGTATAAGAACCATTCATGCATCCTGGCAGCGTTGGCCAGCTGAAAACATTATATTTTCTATCTCGTTCCACCTGTTGCTTATAATCCCTTTTTTATGTGATGTTGTATGGATGCTCAGGAGGTAGATAACCGGCGGTACTTGATTGAAGACATGACAATGCTCCCTGATGTTAAACCTTTGCAGCTGATTATAATGACAAATGGACATGCCTTCGGGGCCAGCTCACTCCATGTTCTCAGGATTTGTTATGGCGTAAAATGTCTGGTGCTGGATTTATCTTATTGGTCAGACATAAAGGTAAAGCTCTTTTGCTTATAAAATAATCAGGTTACCAGGGAAGTAATGCATTTGCATTTCTTGGCTCACCAAGGCCTCATGTACCAATGGACCTAGGCTTTGGTGGCATATTTAGATTTTGCTCCAGAAGTTTTCTTCTGTCTCTCTTGATAGCAACACTTTGATGTGTAACTTTAATTTTTGGCTGATAAAGACTGTTTGGCCTGTAATTGTTATTTATTACAAAATTTGCAAGTCTTTTCTGAAATATCTGGCTGTTGACAGCAAGTTGACTGAATGGTCGCATGGAATATCTTGAATCTTTAAAACAAAAATAGAATTTGCATCCTCATTTCAATTACTGGAAAACTTGATTTGTAAATGCTTCAAAACTACATGGAGTGTGTTCACGAATGTTGTATAGCTTTTTTTTTTTTTTTTGTTGAGCATGGGTGAGGCTTGCATGCTGGCTATGTTGTTGCCGCCGTTGGGACACCACTGCCAAAATTCTCTCCGCGCCATGCCATGGCCCAAACCGGGATGCCCACCGACTTAAGCACCACAAGGAACTGAAAACGAAATGGTATCAGCAGCTTGATAGTCTGAATGGTTGATACATCTACACAAAACATAATGTTTCTGTTCTGCCATTCATAAATGCAAAAAAAAAGTTCTGCACATAATGAATCGGATGATTCCTTTCATACTAACATTGGAAGTACAAAACCAATTAGTACCAATTTGCAAAAGAAGCAAGAAAATAGCACTCCATTTTTAATTTGTATGCTTTTGATGGACAAGGAGGAACTGGAGATTGTTAGAATGAAAAGGGAGCCCAAAGATCAATTAGTCACTAAATCATTTCGAATTACATAAAGAAATCTGAATACAAGATCAACATCAAGTGCTATCTCTCAAATAGCACAAGAACACTACTAATATCTTCTCCCCCATCTTTGTTGTTGCTTGATGATGCAGCCATCGAGCCAACAAGGTGAGGCCGCAAGAAGAACGATGACGGGAGGCGTTTCCCCTTGTTCTTCTCTTGGTGTGTTGGTTGGATTCTTAATGAGTTAAGAGTGTTTAAGTGTGTGTATGTGTATGCATAAGCATTCTTTGATCATACACTTGACCCTCTTCTTATATTTGACTAAAAGACACAAGAGGTAGTCTCCCACCTCTTAGGAATAGTTATGTCCTCCGATCAGGGACATAACATTCAGTGGGTCGTGTCCTTACAATTAGAACACATGTCAATTTCAAGTTCAAACTGACAGTTACTGAACTGACCGGACTAGTTCGGTCAGGGTCCGAACTAGTCCGATTATCCTTACTGGAGAACATCGACCTAGTCCAGTCTCAATACCGGAGAAGTCCGGTTGGTCTAACATCCTCTCCCTTGAACTCGAATACTTAATACTAAACTTAGTGTCTATTTTCTCATGCTTGACATATATGGCACGACGCATCACAACAACCATTTACGTATTGTTAGACTTGAAGATCATAATACACCTCACACTTAAAAATGAACCTTACTCTTAATTGGCCCCTAAATATCCAGTTGTTGAAGTGTGTAGACGACACTTCCCCCGGTACTACTAGATTGTAGTGCGTGGAGGTTTTCATAATTGGTTGGGGCGCGTGTGAGATTATGAATGAGACATTGGCACGAGAGTTTTTACATGGTTCGGGCCGCCTATGCGTAATACCCTACTCCACGGGTGGTTGTTGTACGTATGAGTGTGTGTTGCTTGGGGTCCAAAGAGTGTCCCCTTTGTACCGTGCGGCGCAACCCTTTTATAGTCTAAGGACTGACCGTTACATTATCAGCCTGGTCCGCATGTGGCCCGAACGATTTTAATTACCTAATACACGATATGTATGTATTAAGCATGATTAATAGTGTGATAACGTGCCTTAATAGCAGTGTTACCAGTAATAAATGTCCTCTGATCGTGTGTTATTAACATGATATTAATGACACGTAATCAGGTCTTGTAACGGTTGCTTTAACTGCCCCTTGAATGTTTGTGTTGTTGAAGATCCGCCCATCTTCCCGTTGCAGGCTTATGTCCGGAGGCTCGACATGTGGCAACTCCGGAGCTTCCCTCTGTGGGAAGGCAGGTCCGGAGCTGCTATACACGTGGGAGCACCGGAGCTTCCCTCTACTGGGGGTTAGGTCCGGGGCCCCGGGACACATGGCACGATCGGAGCTTCCCTATACGGGGAGTTAGGTCCATCCTTGTGTTACATGTGGCGGTGCCGGAGCTACCCAGAAGAGGGAGGCAGGGCCAGTGCTGCAAGACACGTGGAGCCTTTGGAGGTCTTTAACTCGGATAGGTGGAACTCCGTAGCTTTTCTTGCGGTATGAGGGGTACCCAGTACGCAAGGTACCAACAGTGGCGCTCAGGCCCACATCTGGGAGAAATCCTTTGGGAAAAGTTATTCTACCGGAGGTGGGGCCATCTTTGATTCCCGTGCTGCAGCTTCAAAGGTCTTTTCTTGTGTCGCTGGGGCGATGGTCCGCAATTAAACCATCATCGTGTGGCTCTTCCTGACGCGGCAGGTGAGATCTTCGCATGCGTATCTCACGCAATTGAAGGTCGCCGGTTTCCAATACAAAAACCGTATTGGTTCCGAGCACCCTGCCAGGCTGCCGCCCTCGGGCTTGCAACTTCTCATCATGAAAACGGTTCACCTGGGGTAATAACTTTGACTTTTTCGCTGAAGTGGACCCGGGCCCATTTGTCATTGTCGGTGTAGGTTTTTGAAATGTGATATTGATTCCATCGAGGTTTCCATCTGTAGGATCGAAGAGCACATGAAAAGCTACCAGAGGGGGGTGAATGGTGGATTTAAAAAATCTTACGCAGCAGAAATAATTAAATCCCAACCCCTTCAGCAGAAAAATGATCTGTTAAAGAAATCGTGTGTGAGACTAATCTAAAGGTGTTTCATCGTGACAGAAGAGATAGATATCAGAAATAATCAAGTCACCAAGACGACATAACAAGAATCAAGAAAATCCGTCGAGAGAAACTCAAGCTCAGGAATCCAGACCCCTCCAGGAGGGTCCGGAGGTTCCTGAAGGTGAGTCTGGGTCCCAGCCCCCAGACTTGGATCAACAGGGAGTTATCCCAGAAGGCTTGGACCCCTTTGGGAGGGTCCGGATCAGTCCAGTAGAAGCTCTGGGTTCCTCTAGCAGGGACCCGGAGGTCCTCGAAGCAGATCCGGACCCCTCTGGGAGGGTCCGGGGCGATGTAGAGGAAGCTCTGGGCCCCTCCGGGAGGGTCCAGACAGTCCAACACCCAGTGTACTTCATCGGCGAAGTACTACATGATGCCAAGACTCGATACTTAGAGGTGCACAAACTGCTATACGCAGTTCTCATCGCCTCCAGGAAGCTTCGTCATTACTTTCAATCTCACAAGATCTCAGTGGTGACCTCTTACCCACTGCGTGCGATCTTGCATAATCCCAACTCTACTGGGAACATTGCAAAGTGGGCAGCAGAATTGGCCGAATTCGGTCTTGAATTCATCCCAAGGCAAGCATTCAAGAGTCAATCATTGGCATATTTCATGGCGGAATGGACCCCCTCTCCATCAAACCCCGGGGGCCCTAGTGAGCAGAAGTCGGAACTCAAGGCTCTGGTCTTCACCGAACCTCACTGGACCCTCTACTTCGACGGCTCTATGCAAAAGCAGGGGGGCGAAGCTGGAGTCCTTCTCCTCGCTCCAACCAGGGAGAAAGTAAAATACATGGTCCACCTTGACTTCAAGGCGACCAACCACATGGCGGAGTATGAAGCACTCATTTATGGACTAAAGGTAGCACTATCATATGGTGTCAAGCAGCTGTTGGTCAAGGGAGATTCGCAGCTCATCATTAAACAGATGAAGGGTGAATGCTCCTATAACAATCCCCAACTAGCTGCTTATCTCCTTGAAGTCCAGAGGCTTCAGAAGGACTTCGAAGTCCTGGGTCTCCAACATGTCCAGCGTGTCCATAACGCTGAAGCTGACGAACTCTCGACGAAAGCGTCAACCAAAGCTCCGGCTCCTGACGGAACCTTCGTCCGGAGGTTTTCAAAACCCACAGCTCAGCCTGCCGAACTTGGCGAAGGGGGCGAGACCAGCATCCCAAAGCTGGCGGTCCCGATGGCCCTGTTACCATGGCAGCCATCAAGGGTCGTAGGTGCTTCTGGAAGCTCCGAGCAACCCAGCACACAAGACTCAATTGCTCAAGCAAGCTCCGATGCATGGATCTCGGAGATTCAGAGCTACTTGAAAGACAATATTCTTCCTGACGATGATGTATCCACTGACCGGATAGTCAGATTAGCTAAAAGATACACGCTGGTAGAAGGGGATCCCTACCAGCGCGGTGCCAACGACATCCTAATGCGGTGCATCACAAGGGAAGAAGGCTGCAAGCTCCTCGCAGAAATCCATGGAGGCGAGTGTGGGAACCACGCGTCTTCCCGCACGCTGGTCGGTAAAGCCTTCCGGCATGGCTTCTACTGGCCTACAGCGCTCCAAGATGCAACTGAGCTGGTGAAGAAATGCAAAACATGTCAGTTCCATGCAAAGCAAATTCACACACCGGCTCAGCCTCTACAAATGATACCTCCTACATGTCCTTTCGCTGTGTGGGGGGTGGACATCTTGGGACCTTTCCCAAGAGCCGTCGGAGGTTACAAGTTCCTGTATGTTGCCATTGACAAATTCACCAAATGGCCGGAAGCAACTCCAGTTGTGACAATAAACAAGCAATCAGCTATCAACTTCTTGCAGTCCATAGTATGTAGATTTGGAGTCGTGAACAAAATCATAACAGATAATGGGACCCAATTCAAAAGCTTTGCTTTCCAAGGATATCGCAAAGACCTTGACATCCAAGTCAGCTACGCCTCCATAGATCACCCGGCAAGCAATGGTCAAGTCGAGAGGGCAAATACAGAAATCCTGAAAGGACTCAAGACGCGCACATATGAGCGCCCAACTGGATTGAAGAGCTTCCGCCCACTCTATGGGCCAAAAGGACAACTCCAAACCGGTCAACTGGAGAGACACCCTTCTTCCTCGTGTACGGAGCTGAAGCAGTCTTTCCGCCAGAAATCACCTTGGGGTCGCTCCGGGTCCGGACCTCCGACGAAGCCACGCAGGACCAGCTCCAGCGTGAAGACCTTGACCTCCTTGAAGAGGGAAGGTGCCGAGCAGTTGTTCGGAATGCTCGATACCGCCAAGCTCTTTGGCGCTATCACAAACGGCATGTTCATAGCCGACAGCTCGAGGAAGGCGATCTGGTGCTACGGAGAATACAATCCAGATAAGGGTTAAACAAACTCTCCCCCAACAGGGAGGGACCCTTCCGAGTGATCAAAGTATCTCATCCCGGATGCGTTCGCTTGGTAGCCAAGGATGGGACACCTCTCCCAAATCCTTAAAACATTGAGCACCTCCGTAAGTTCTACGCTTAATATCACAGAGGTGAGTCTGTAATTACACGTGGTGTATGTTATAGAGTCATTGTACAAAGTCAGGTAGCTCCTCCGAGATGGCAGCCGGACCTACCCTGCTAGGTCCGCAACGTCCATGCAGCACTTGTCACAGTCTCAGAACTAAAAGTGTAGCTAGCTACCTTGGGTCAAATGAGAAATGAAACACACTTAGCCTGGTTCTGTACCCTAAGGGTGTACTTGTTTCTCCTGTACCCCGGACCTATAATGAACGACATCATTGTGTGAAAACAGACTCCACGTGCATTTACTTTGTACAGGCTCAATATTTTTTATTTTTCTCTTTCTTGTCTATAACAAAGTTGTGCAGTTCTTAAGAAACTTTAGCTCGACCAGTTCATGTACAATTCGAGTTGCATTGTCCATCCCTCCGGGTTCAAACATCGTTGATGGCCTACTTGTCTGAATGCTGCCAAGCCAATCTAGGGCCGGAGTGTGCTATCAACTTAGCCTGGTCATGCACCCTAAGTAGGCCACTCTACCTACACCCCGGCATGTAGGATCGAAGAGCACGTGAAAAGCTACCAGAGGGGGGGTGAATGGTAGATTTTAAAAATCTTACGCAGTGGAAACAATTAAACCCCAAACCCTTTTGGCATAAAAACGATCTGTTAAAGAAATCGTGTGTGAGACTAATCTAAACGTGTTTCTCCGTGACAAAAGTGATAGATATCAGAGAGAATCAAGTCACGAAGACAACACAAAAAGAATCACTCAAATCCGTCGAGAAAAACTAAAGTTATGATCGAAAGATCAAACAATGGTCAATCTGTCCTACCCGAGTAAAAAACAGTTCTGGAATGCTGCAAAGAAACTCATGTAGATCAGAAACCACAAATCCAATGACCGTGAAATTTTGACAGATGATAGACAATCAAGTTGTGAAGACAACCCAAAAGGAATCACGTCAATTGTATCTGTAAAACTCGAGTTATGATAAAACCACCGACGAAAGGTAGTGCTGTCCAGAAACTCGACGAGTAAAACTTGTCTGGAACAAGTCGGACGAACAAGGCACAAAAAGTTCCTTCAAACTACAAATTTTATTCAATATAACTCAAGAGGAACTTCCCCCAAAGTCGTCTCCCACGAGCTATGGGCTCCCTTGCTTATATAACCAGCCCTTAGGCCAACCCAATATCAACTAGGACTCCAATCCTACTCAGATCATGAATCCTAACTTTCCATAACTGCTCAAGATTCTTCTATACGCAGATAGAAGCAATATTAAGACTTCCAAACACCTTAGGAACGTATCCCATATTCCTAAACAACTCAAATTCGTGACACACATGAAATACTAACATATCCAACTCGATAGTTTCCATACCGAGCCATAACCGACTCCGCCGCAGCCAAAGTCATCAACCGGTACGATCCGATCCTTCCAATCAGATCTTTCCTTCCTTATCCCATCTTCGGAACCATGTTGCCACGTCATGCACCGCATGCATACGTGCGAACACCTTCCTTCGACATTCAGTAACCTTCATATGCACTGCCCTTGATTCAATCATCCTGCGCGACCTCCTGATCAGCTCAACCACAGTTCCTCCCGAACTTGGTTGTTGGAACCTCATCTCCTCCCTTAGACTAGTCCAATGGATCCCGTCACCAGCCATGACTTGAACTCAAGCAACACCTGCACATGAACAAACAACCAATCCATACGAGCCCAAGTTCTTGACTTGACTCACGTTAGTTCCGAACACAACACCTTACGTGAGAATCTCACATAAGCATGTTGCAAAACCACAGTAACACGATATCATCCATATCAACCAAAACGTACCAAAAACTTAGCAAATGAATACTAAGAAATCTTTCCAACAATGTAAAGCAAGTACAAAACATTGCAAATGAAAAGCAGAAGCACTGCGGTCAAGTTCTGGACCTTGCCAGAGCAACCCGGAGCTTGAGCCGGAGCTAACAAAAGCTAGTAGAACCTAGCGTCGGAGCTTACCAAAACTAGTACAATGAAGCACCTGCCGGAGCTTACCAAAACTAGTAGATCCTAGCACCGGAGCTTACCAAAAACTAGTCAAAACTAGTCAACCCAAAACCGGAGCTAGACAAAGTACGTCGGAGCTTAGCAAAAGCATGCCGGAGCTATCAAATATATGTCGGAGCTAACAAAGACATGCCGGAGCTAACAAAGTCATGCCGGAGCTAAAGATAAAGCTCACCGGAGCTAACCAAAGCTAGTCAGACCTTACCAAGAAGTCGGACCTAGCTTCGAACATAGCCGGAGCTACCCAAAACAAGCCGGACCTACCAATGGACCTTGCTGCAGCTCAAAGCTGGAGTCGGACCTTGATAAAAAGGTGTTTTGGTGATATTTAAAACTTTTATCATCAAAGCCAAGTGTATTCACTACAAGCCAATGTATTCAACACACATAGGTCTTACAATCTCCCCCTTGATGAATGCATTGGCAACACCATCTAAAATCCGAACATTAGCTTATTCACATTAAAAAGTTTTGAAGATAATTTCTCCCCCTTTGTAAATCAAAAGTAAAATGAGAATAAAAAATTATCCCATATTATCTCTCCCCTTTATTATCTCTCCTTATGCACATATTCTCTTTCTCTTCATGCTTATCTCTCCCCCTTTGACAATGTATTCAGCAAGTCATATTCTCTCTCCAACTTTAGTTGTTATGAGCATATTATAAGATATACATATAAACAAAGCTCATCCAAGTCATACTATAAAGTACCTTACATTATCACATCAATGAAATACATAAAGTAGTGTAAGCCATGCTAGAGATCAAATGTAATTTTCAATTTAATCAAGTCATGATCTCACAAACTTAACTATTTCAAAACCTGAAAGCATGACACTAGTTGCTGCATTTTAGTATTTTTCAAAGCATAAATTTATATCATATGATATTTACAAGAGATTATATGCGCATCTGCCTTATTCTAACCAACCAAGCCAAGCCTATGTCATTTGACAATCAGAAGCTTAAGGACATGGTTTTAGTCATACACAACTTCTTCCAAGTTCATATCTAAGTGCAATGATAAGCTATCTCAAAAGAAGAAGTGCGATGCATGCATATTCTCTTGATCTTTTCTCAATTTATATTTGTTCATAAAAACTCAACATGTGAGTTGATTACTTGATTAATTCTTTATGATTAAAAGCACTTGTGAACATGTAACAAGTTCAAAACAGCAAGAAAGTTCGACCATGACCAGTTTTAGTGTAAGTAATTATTCCAATTACTAGACATGGCAAAAACTACAAAATGTATAACACGAGTAATGTAGTAAGAACTTTCAGCATGTAAAAGGAATCACAGAGTTATATATGTATGAAATACTATGCTCATATTATTTTTATTTCAGATTCACACATAGACTTCCCAAGTTTTAAAAACTCCCCCTCAATTTAAGCCATGAGGATGCATAACCCCTATTTCACTACGAATGTAACAAAAACGAGTGAAATCCAAAGGTTTTGTAAAAATGTCAGCCAATTGTTGTTCGGTATCTACATGGTGAAGCACAATGTTTCCTTTTTCAACGTTATCTCGGAGAAAGTGATACCTAATATCAATGTGCTTAGTTCTAGAATGTTGCACGGGGTTTTTAGCAATGCAAATGGCACTAGTGTTATCACAAAACAGTGGAACACTATCTAGATCAACCCCATAGTCCTTAAGTGTTTGAACAATCCAAAGAGTTTGTGAGCAAGCACTAGCAGCAGCTACATATTCAGATTTGGCTGTGGATTGTGCAACTGAATTTTGTTTTCTAGAGGACCAAGCAACAAGAGAATTACCAAGAAAATGACAAGCACCAGAAGTACTTTTCCTATCAATCCTACAACCCCCAAAATCAGCATCTGAAAAAGCTTTCAAAGTAACGGTTGAGGAGGAAGGAAGAAAAATGCCAAATTCTTGGGTTCCATGTAAGTACCTGAGAATCCTTTTGACGGCTTGACGATGTGAAACATGTGGGGAAGCTTGAAACCGTGCACAAAGACATACGCTGAATTGTATGTCCGGTCTTGATGCCGTGAGGTACAAAAGTGATCTGATCATGCTTCTATATTCTTTTTGATTCATGGGTTCACCATCTTCATCAAGTTCAAGTGTTGTTGCTGTTCCCATTGGTGTCCGAAGAGGCTTGCTTTTGTCCATGTTGAAGCGCTTTAGGAGGTCTTTGGTATACTTCGTTTGATGCACAAAGGTACCCTCCTTGGTTTGCTTGATTTGCAGCCCCAAAAAGTAAGTGAGTTCACCCATCATACTCATTTCAAATTCGGAACTCATCATTGCTGAAAACTTGGACACAAGATCATGAGAAGCACAACCAAAGATAATATCATCCACATACACTTTAACGAATAATGAGTCATTGCCATGCTTAAGCACAAAAAGAGTTTTATCAACCTGCCCATGGTAAACCCCTTTTCAAGTAAGAATGTTTTTAACCTATCATACCATGCTCTAGGGGCTTGTTTGAGACCGTATAAGGCTTTGGACAGTTTGTAAACATGATTAGGAAAATCTGGATTTTCAAAACCCGGTGGTTGTTTGACATAAACCTCCTCATCTATGTAGCCATTAAGAAAAGCACTTTTAACATCCATTTGATATAGCTTAAAACCTTTAGATGCTGCAAAAGCTAACAAAATTCTTATGACTTCTAATCTAGCGACAAGAGCAAAAGTTTCATCAAAATCTAGACCTTCAACTTGAGTGAAACCTTGAGCAACCAACCTAGCCTTATTCCTAACCACAACCCCATCCTCACTTTGTTTATTTTTAAATACCCATTTAGTTCCAATTAAAGTGTGACCTTGAGGTGGAGGTACAAGTTTCCAAACATTATTTCTTTCAAAATTTTCTAACTCTTCTTGCATGGCAATAATCCAAGATTTATTAGTGAGTGCGTGTGATATATCTTTGGGTTAAAAAGAAGCAACAAAAGCAGAATGAGCATGAGAGTTTGGATCACAAAACCTGGACCGTGTGACTCGTTCGTGCAAGCTTTCGATCATCTGTTGTGGGGGATGATCTTTGTAAAAACGTAGGGGAACATATGTCTCACAAGCTTCTTCTTCATTAGGTTCATCGTAGATTGATGAGCTTGTGACTTGTGGATGATCAGGACTAGCAGAGGTGATAGCCGGAGCTTGTTCAATGTCTGGAGAAGGACACGTGTTAGCTTCGGAACTACCAGGCAGTATCACCGGCTCTTCTTCATCTTCGAAAATACCCTCCCCCTGAGGATACGGATCTGGTCCTGCAACACCGAAGCTAGTACTTGGGCTAGCTTCATCAAAAGACACTTCACAAGTCTCCACAATTTTGTTAGTGTCAAGTAAAAGCACATGGTAGCCTCTAGTATGAGATGGATAACCAAGAAACATGCCATCAACGGATCTAGGTTCAAATTTATCAAGATTACCATGTTTCTTAACAAAGCATTTGCAACCAAAGACCCGAAAGTGTGTAACACTAGGCCTATGTCCAAACCGGAGCTCATATGGTGTTTTACCTAGCTTAGCACGCAAGAAAACACGATTTGAGACATAACAAGCGGTTGCTAACACATCAGCCCAAAATTTCCTAGGAATTTGATATTCATCAAGCATAGTCCTAGCCATCTCAACTAAGGTTCTGTTCTTTCTTTCTACAACACCGTTTTGTTGAGGTACATATGGTGAAGAGAATTGGTGATCTATTCTATTTTCAGCACAAAAGTGATCAAAAGATTGATTTTTAAATTCAGTTCCATTATCACTTCTAATTGCTTTTAATGATCTTGGGTGATCAATTGATAATCTAAGAAATAAAGTTCTAAAGTGACTAAAAACTTCATTCTTAGACGCCATAAAGTAAACCCAAGAGTATCTAGAATAATCATCAACGATAACAAGAACATACCATTTACCTCTGAAGGATTGAACACGTGAAGGTCCTACGGTGTCAAGATGCAAAAGTTGACATGGTTCAGTTGACATGATCATCGTGAGAGGAGTATGTGAACCTGCAACCATCTTAGCATGTCTACAAGAAGAGCACACAATTTCTTTGTCCCCTTTAAGCTTAGGCAGTCCACGTATGCGATCAAGAGCACTAACACGCGTTAGGTGATCAAAGCCTACGTGACCAAGTCTACGATGCCAAAAATATAAGTCCTTTGAATCATTAGCAACTAGACACCTATGCTTAGAGGAAGACATATCAAAATCAGCTTTAAACACTCTTCCAAACCGAGACATGTTAAAAATAAGCTCACTATTTGAACCTACAACTTTGCAGCAGTTTCTATTGAAAAAGATTTCTAGATTTTCTTCTAGCAATTGTGAAACTGAAAGCAAGTTGTATTTCAAATTTTTGACAAGTGCCACATCCTTCAAAGTGTAGTGATCATTTACTCTAACCAAACCCTTAGCAATTATATGAGTTGAAGAATTATCGACAAAAGTAACATTCTCTACACGTGACACAAAAGAGAGGGAGGAGAACCAATCTTTGTTACCGGTCATGTGGCGTGAGCAACCTGAATCCACAATCCAAATGGTCTCCTTCATCAAATGTGTAACCTACATAAAAGCACAATACGTCGATGACTCAATACTAGGGTTAGTCAAAGGGCATTTAGGTATCCAGTACTGAGTCACACGACGTGCAGTAGGAAAAACACGCAAAAGCTGAGATAAAACAGCAGGTTTATGAGTCGAAGTTTGAGGTTTTCTATTCTTAACTCTTTTAGCACAAGAACCAGTAGCTCCAGAGGTAAAAGCAGCAGTTCCAAAAGACAAGGCTGAAGCTCCAGAAACAAAAGCTAAAGTTTCGAAGGAAACAACAGAAGGTCCGGGAGCTCTCGGAGCTATCGGAACTATCGGAGCTGCTTTTGCGGATTTCTTACTAGAAGGTCCGGAAGCTACCTTTTCAAATTTCTGACTCACTAAAGCAGGTTGTGTTTTTCTAATTGCATGAAAGTTATAAGATCTAGCAATTTTTCTTTCCTTTTCTGTTGTTTACCTAGTCTATAACAAAAATCTATGACATGACCATCTTTACCACAGAAGGTACAATGAAATTTAACTTTGTGTTCATGTCTAGATGAGCAAGCAATATTTTTATTTGAAACCGAATGAGACAACACTCTTTCAGATTTGAAAACCACTCCTTTTTGTTTAGGAACTGTTTGAATCAAACCACTTCCTAATGACTTTACAATCTTAGGTGGATGTGCCTTAGCATGAGCATGAGAATCAAAACCTAAACCAGTTTTATCATTGCAAGACTTGGAAGAATTCAGCAGAAAGTTTAGGTTCTTATTCCCATTACAAAACCAATCTAATGTCCTATGCATGTCATCAAGTTTGTTGGACAGATCAAGGCAATTTTCACATGAAGTTTTTCCTTTTAGTTTGCAATTGGAACAAAATTTAACTTCATGAGAACGTAAAGCATTGTTCAATATAGAAATTTCACTCATAGCATCCTGTAGTTTCTTATCAAGATCATCACAATTAGAACAATGCAAATCAATTGTAGAACAGCTAGCATCTTTCAAGTTTTTATCATTAAGTGCAGCAAGCTCTTTGTTCTTTTCAATTTCTTCATCAAGTCTATCTAGAGTGGAGGAGTGTGCACTTCTTAATGTGGACAATTGTTCATAGATTAAGTCACATGAGGGACATGCATCATCACTAGGAATCAAAGTTTTTAAACGGTTAATTTCAGATTCTAGTGATTCAATTTTAGCAGCATTATCCCTAAGCTTTTTGTCCTTTTTCTTGATAATAATAATTGCACGAGAAATAGCATCACACATTTCATTGCAGGTATAACATACCTCATCGTCTTCAATGTTGTGTTCTGCATCCTCCTGACTTGATCTTGATCTTGTTTTGCCCGCCATGAAGCATAAGTTGGCCAGATCGTCATCATCTTCATCACTTTCAAAGTCTACATCACTTGAACTAAGTTCTTGAAGTGCAGTGATGAAGCTGTTGATCATCTTGCGTCCTATGCTACCCTTCTTTTTCTTTTTGTTGGAATTTCCAGAGGAGGTCCAGATCTTGCTTTGTTTTTCTTCCCGGGTGGTCGGACTTGAAAGGTTAGGGCATTCTGTACGAAAGTGTCCTATTTTACCACATTCAAAAGAGCGTTGAGGTCCGGAGCTTCCTCTCCTTCTAGTTCTCACATTTTGCAATGCTTTTGAGAATCTAGTAGAGATGAGTGCCAACTCCTCTTCTGGAAATTCTTCGATCTGCTCCAGGGTTAGTGAGGACAACAAAGCAAGAGTATTGCAAGATGATGATTGGCCGGAGCTAGACATATCACGTTGTGAAACAAAATAGACTTGTTTGGGTTCTTACGTGCTAGGATGTCAATTTCATGAGTTTTTAGTTTAGAATAAAGTACATCTAATGTAAGAGAACTCATGACAGTTGATTCACGAATAGATGTTACTTTCATCTCCCAAATTGACATGTCTAATGCACTAAGAAGTTGCCTAGCATTCTCAGCATCAGAAAAATTAACATTGACACTACGTAAGTTGCTGAGAATTTTATTGAAATGAGCAAAGAGGTCATCGATAGACTCACCTGGTTGCATCTCAAAACGCATATATTCCTTTTTGAACATATCTTGTTTTACCTCCTTGATTGTGTTGGAGCCTTCATGATAATCATAGAGAGCTCTCCAAACATCGTATGCTGATCGGAGATGCGCAACACGATCAAAGTCGCTCTGAGTGAGTCCTTGGATGATCAAGTTTCGGGCTTTGTTGTTGTTGTCGACGTCCCGTAGATTTGTGGCCGTGACTTGATCATTAGGTGGCACTTCATAAGGCTTGTATACCTTCTCCCATATTGCAAAGCCTTGTGCCTGGATGAAAGCCTCCATGCGTGCCATCCAAACCTGAAAATCAATACCAGTAAACACACAAGGTTTGGCGGAGTACTTCTCCATGATGATTAGTCAAAAACACGTGCAAATCACAAGGATTAGAGAACCGTGGCTCTGATACCAATTGTAGGATCTAAGAGAACGTGAAAAGCTACTAGAGGGGGGGGGGGTGAATGGTAGATTTTAAAAATCTTACGCAGCGGAAACAATTAAACCCCAAACCCTTTTGGCAGAAAAATGATCTGTTAAAGAAATCGTGTGTGAGAGTAATCTAAACGTGTTTCACCATGACAAAAGTGATAGATATCAGAGACAATCAAGTCACGAAGAAAACACAAAAAGAATCACTCAAATCCGTTGAGAAAAACTAAAGTTATGATCGAAAGATCAAACAATGGTCAATCTGTCCTATCCGAGGAAAAAACAGTTCTGGAATGCTGCAAAGAAACTCATGTAGATCAGAAATCACAAATCCAATGACCGTGAAATTTTGACAGATGATATACAATCAAGTTGTGAAGACAACCCAAAAGGAATCACTTCAATTGGATCTGTAAAACTCGAGTTATGATAAAACCACCGACGAAAGGTAGTGCTGTCCAGAAACTCGACGATTAAAACTTGTCTGGAACAAGTCGGACAAACAAGGCACAAAAAGTTCCTTCAAACTACGAATTTTATTCAATATAACTCAAGAGGAACTTCCCCAAAGTCGTCTCCCACGAGCTATGGGCTCCCTTGCTTATATAACCAGCCCTTAGGCCAACCCAATATCAACTAGGACTCCAATCCTACTCAGATCACGAATCCTAACTTTCCATAACTGCTCAAGATTCTTCTATACGCAGATAGAAGCAATATTAAGACTTCCAAACACCTTAGGAACGTATCCCATATTCCTAAACAACGCAAATTCGTGACACACACGAAATCCTAACATAACCAACTCGATACTTTCCATACCGAGCCATAACCGACTCCGCCACAGCCAAAATCATCAACCGGTACGATCTGATCCTTCCAACCAGATCTTTCCTTCCTTATCCCATCTTCGGAACCATGTTGCCACTTCATGCACCGCATGCATACGTGCGAACACCTTCCTTCGACATTCAGTAACCTTCATATGCACTGCCCTTGATTCAATCATCCTGCGCGACCTCCTGATCAGCTCAACCACAGTTCCTCCCGAACTTGGTTGTTGGAACCTCATCTCCTCCCTGATACTAGTCCAATGGATCCCGTCACCAGCCATGACTTGAACTCAAGAACACCTGCACATGAACAAACAACTAATCCATACGAGCCCAAGTCCTTGACTTGACTCACGTTAGTTCCAAACACAACACCTTACGTGAGAACCTCACATAAGCATGTTGCAAAACCACAGTAACACGATATCATCCATATCAACCAAAACGCACCAAAAACTTAGAAAATGAATACTAAGCAATCTTTCCAACAATGTAAAGCAAGTACGAAACATTGCAAATGAAAAGCAGAAGCACTGCGGTCAAGTTCTGGACCTCGCCAGAGCAACCCGGAGCTTGAGCCGGAGCTAACAAAAGCTAGTAGAACCTAGCGCCGGAGCTTACCAAAACTAGTACAATGAAGCACCTGCCGGAGCTTACCAAAACTAGTAGATCCTAGCACAGGAGCTTACCAAAAACTAGTCAACCCAAAACCGGAGCTAGACAAAGTACGTCGGAGCTTAGCAAAAGCATGTCGGAGCTATCAAATATATGTCGGAGCTAACAAAGACATGCCGGAGCTAACAAAGTCATGCCGAAGCTAAATATAAAGCTCACCGGAGCTAACCAAAGCTAGTCGGACCTTACCAAGAAGTCGGACCTAGCTTCGAACATAGCCGCAGCTACCCAAAACAAGCCGGACCTACCAATGGACCTTGCTGTAGCTCAGAGCTGGAGTCGGACCTTGATAAAAAGGTGTTTTGGTGATATTTAAAACTTTTATCATCAAAGCCAAGTGTATTCACTACAAGCCAATGTATTCAGCACACATAGGTCTTACACGGCAGGCCAAAGTAAGGCGAGTCCAGAAACGATCGGACCTGAAGGGAGAAAGACAATGCTCTTGATTGTATTTAGGATTGTGTTCGACCTAAAACTTTCTCGGGAACAGTAATACCCAATGAAGTTATAGATAGGAAATGGATTTTACTGTTTCTCTTGACTTCAGTGTGTAGGAAAAATAAATAAACTACGATATCCTCTAGGCGGCTTGTGCTCTATGTTCAAACATTGACATCGAGCATCTCTGGAGCTACTCAGTTCCGGTAAAGCTAGGGGGCAAGCTATCAACGTGAAGATGGTGGAAAGACTCTAAAGTAGAGTCTGACATTGACACAACACATGTTGACGGAGGTCACTGTCGGAGCTGCCAAGCTCCGACACCCCAGAGGACTAACCATCGATGTTTTACACGTTGATGGAGACTACTGCCAGAGCTACTAAGCTCCAGCGATGGTCAATGCCGGAGCCACTAAGCTCTGACAGCCTCAGGGGGCCTACACTATCGAAGATTTCAGACCTACATTCTACAAGTTCGAAGCAAACAAGTCTTCAACAACTATTACATCCTCTTGGTACATGTTCACAATCAAATTGTGTACATCTACCAGGGGGCCAAGTGAGACAAAGGTGTTGAAGACAAAAAATGAAATTCGAATTCACAAAAATTTAGATTTCATTCATCTGGAGACAAGAGATTACAAAATTGGAGAAGAAGAAGAGAATACAAGCGGGAGCTACAGAGAGATGGTCCTAGACCCTATGGAAGAACTGGGCAACCTTCTGGGCCACATCCGACACGCTGGCTCGGGTGGCTTTACCCTCTCCTTCCATGGGACCTTCAAGCACCAGGTCCAGAGGGAATTGAGGGTCCCGACTGGTGTAGCACATCAGCACAAACTCTACGACGTTCTTTGCCAGGGATTGATCCTCTGTTTCCAGCTGATCCGTGATGACATTGCCCATCTTGGAGTGCTTGTTGCCTGTTGAACTTAGCGCCTCCAACGCCTGGTCCAGCTCTGGCTCTAGATCATCCGAACGCACGGGACTGAAGCCCATTGGCATCAGCGCGTCATTGGCCTTGCCTAGGAAATCCCAAACTTGTTGGGACTCCTCAGTCCTTGCACCACGCATCTCTGCCAAGGAGCTTTTGGCCGTCGCCAGCTCCGAGCTCTCCCGAGCAAGACGCTCCACCTCTTTGGAATTATGCTGAATCGTTTCAGCAACCTGCCTTTCGAGCTTGCTGAGCTCTTTCTCTTGGAGGTGGATCTCATTCTGGCGGTTGACCAGATCTTTCTCCCGGCCCCACACTTTCTTCTCCCGGGCGGCGATGGCATTCTCCTGCTTGTAGAGTTCTTGCCCTCGCTCTCAGGCCTTCTTCTCCTCCTCCTTGCAACGCTCATCCAATTTCTTGGTGCGTTCTTCAAGGCTCTTGTCAGCCAGAGCTGTCTTTTGGACAAGCTCCTCCTCCCTCTTCACGAGGTCGTCCCGCAGCTCCAGGAATTTCTGCTCTTCATCTTCAAGCCATCTTTCCCGCGCTTCAAGAGCCTCCCGGCGCTTGATGAGACTATCGTGGATGGTGGTGAGCCTTTCCTGGCGATCATCCGCTGCGCTATTTGTAGCCTTGGCCTGCTCATAGATGGCCTGAGACTGGTTGTCGAGGGTCCGCGTCATGCTTTCCCTCTCATCCAACAACTTTCCCCAGTACTCTAGGCGGACCTTCTCCCTTTGCACCCACTCCATGTCGTCAGCCAGCCTCGACTGTGCCAGCTTGGTCTCGAAATGGAGTTGGTTGCGCCACCTCCTAAGGGTTTGGCACTCCTCCTCGAGGGCCTTGCTGTCGTGGTAGAAGGCCAACTGGACTTGGCGAAGACTGGAGCAGGCGTTGTCGATAGACAACGATAGGGGGATCAGGTCCGGACCTGCTGGGGTCCTCTCCGCTGGCTCCAGCAGATCTTCAGCAACAAAAATTGGGTCCTACTCTACGAGAGCGGTCCCCTGAGCTTCCACAGCACTAGGGCCGTCCTTCGGGATAGCCTCGGCCGCCGTCGAGGAAGTACTTACAGCCAAAGTTCCAACCTCTGGAATTGGTTTTGAAGGCCCAGCTGCCAGGTCATCAACAACTGGTCCCTCCGGCGGGTAGCCAGCAGCTTCATCATGGCACTCTGGCTCAGCAGCGGGCACCTCCGGGATCACCGCTTCCGGAGCGGGTGTTGAAAGTTCGGTCGGAGCAGAAGCTACGTCTGGCTCCAGTGCAGGCGCCTCCTCCGCCTCTGGCTCAGGTGCTGGCGCTTCGACCATCATGGGCTCGGGCGCTGGCGCTTCGACCACCAAAGACTCAGGCGTCGGCACCTCCGCAGCAACTGGCTTGGACGCCGGAACCTCTTCAACGATCGGCTCCACAGCCGGAACTTCTGCAGCAACTGGCTCTACCGCCAGAGCTTCCTTGATGACCGGCTCAAGTGCCGGAGCTTCATCAACAACCGGCTCCACTATTGGGACCTCATCAACCAACGGCTCGACTGCCGGGGCTTCAACAACAGCTGGCTCTAGGGCCGGAATTGCAGCTTCCTCCGGCTCCGCGGCCGGAGCGTCCAACATCACAACATCCAAGCCCGGAGCTTCAACCTCCGAGGCTGGCACTGCTGGTACATCTTCAGTACCGTGGTCCAACACTACCACGAGAGCTTCTGGGGATGAGTCGTCCAAAACCACGACAGCCGGCACCGGGGCTGCCGCAGCCTCAGCCACCTCTTGGGGCAGCACTGGAATCGGAGCCGAAGCTTCAGCCTGCACAGCCTCAACCACTGCTGCAGGGACCGGAGCTTCAGCCCTTTTCTTGGGAACGCTGTGGATGAAGGACGAAGAGACTCAAAATACAGTTAACAATAAAACAACTGACTGAGGTAAAAAATCAAAAATTACCTCATAAGGCTTCCGCACCAGTTCCCGCGGAACCTCTTTTCTGGATGCTCTAGACTGGCCCCAGCCGCCACTGGCGTGATAGTCTCGGAGGGCCCCCCCGAAGCTTGTTGCTGCTGTCGGTGTTGCTCTGGTCGAGGCCCCCCTTGACCAGGAAGGACCTCCGGACCCAGAGCCCTCAGCTGGCCCTGGTACCGGAGTCACTTGGCCGGAGCTAGCACCCTGGGAAGATGCCGCAACTGGAGTAGACGCTGCCGTTGTAGACCTTCCCCTCCAGGGAGAAGGAGACGCTGCGGAAGAAGTATGCCTGGCGGACCTTCTGTCGGCATGCTTCCTCTTACGGCTTGAGGGCTCGGCCAGTTCCTTACCCTTGCCGACGACTTCAGTTCTTGGCTTAGGGGCGGGAACGGAGCCACCTTCCGGAGCTTCGGAGATCGCCAACCCGGTGGTCGAGCACCTCTCAACGATACCAAGGTCGCCAAGCACCGACATCGTCCGCTGGAGCTCCCTACTGAATTCTGCCTCCATGTTCAGAGGGAGGAAAGCTGCCGGCGGATCCAAGTCATCACCCTCGACGTCGATGCCGTGCTGGAACTTCTTCAGGTGGAACTCCAAAGTTGCAACCTCCATGTTGGACATCAAACCGGTCTCGATCTGGTCGTCATCTAGCATACTGTTGAGGGCCCAAGCCAACTTATCCCTCCTCTTCAACAGAGCCCACCTGTTGGTCAAGAAGTTGCAAAACACCACCTGGGGAGTCACCCCTCCTTCCACGCACAGGTGGATCCTGGTCAGAGCAGGATTGAAGGCATCCAACAGCAGTGGAGCTTCACCCCAAACTGCAGTATCGATGTTGGGGAGGCCTTTCGGTAGCTCCAGCTTCTCATGCTCCTCCACCCTGATAACAATCCAATCCTTCTTCCAGTCGTCCCACTTCCCAAAAGGGAACGACCGCAAGTACTTGTACGGGCACTTCTTGCGCTTCACAAAATAGTAGAAGCCCAGGTACTCGTCGCTCCAACCTGTGGTTTGGACAGTGAAGAAGGTACGGAAAAGCTCAATGCAGGGGGGAATGCCCACCCACATCTCTCAGAAGTGGACAAATATGGACACCAGCAGAATGGAGTGGGGCCCAAGGTGGTAAAGCTGGAAACCATAGAAGTCTAGCATCGTCAAGAAGAAAGAGGAGAAAGGTGGGATCAGTCCCACCATGGCGTATGCGGAGAAGTACACCATGTCGCCGGCGTGTTCCTTCTCGAACGGAAGCTTGCCAGCGCGAACCAAGTGGTTGAAGAAGTCAGGAGACAATCCCATGAGGGCCCGGACTTCCTTCAAATCGTCATCGAACTTCAGTCGGCTCTGGCGGAGACCCAACTTCATCGCGGCAAAGCGAGGCAAGAGAGGAAAGACAAGCAAAAGTTTGGAAGGTTTGAGCGCTAGATCAATTGAAAGGCGTAAAGAAACCCAAACGATGCGTGCTTTCCTTCTTAAGTAAGCCCCTGCAACGCCTGGATGGAAACCGCAGAGGAGCCGATGATACCAGTCAAAATTTTCACCCCGCCAATGACAAGGGGGCCCGGGGCCACCTCGACGATCAAGTCGAGGTTCTTACCCCAGGCGAACGGTTGTCATCATGAAAGGCGGGAAACCCGAAGGCGGCAGCCTGACAAGGCACGCGAAACCAATACGATTTTCGTATCGAGAACCGGCGACCTTCAATTGCGTGAGATCCGCACTCTGAGATCTTAGCTACCGCCTCCGAGATACGCCATGCGGCGGAAGTTTAACTGCGAACTACCTCCAATGGCACAACCAAAGACCCTTGAATACACAGCTCAAAAACCGAAGAATGGACCCACCTTTGGCGAAATGACCTCATCCAAAAGGTCTCTCCCGGAGGTGAGCCCAGGGGGCCACTGTCGGTACCCTCCATACCGAATACCCCTCGGGATTGCAAAGATCACAAGGAAACTCCATCTACCATATTTGAAGACCTCCGAAGGCCCCACATGTCAGGCGTAACCGGACCTGCTTCCCCGACATGGTTAGTCCCAGGTCCGCCATGTGTATCATAAGACCGGAGCTATCACCCACACATGGGAAGCTCCGGTCGGTATACCAATATGGCACCCCCGGACCTAACCCCAGACTAAGAGAAGCTCCGATACTGACATGTGTCCAGTAGCACCGGACCTACTCGTCCATGACAATAAGCTCCAGTGCTGCCACGTGGCGACCGCTGGACCTTCAACTTCAACAATCAGGCTGGTAGACCCTCCAACGGCTCCGGACCTTCAAGGAGCAATCAAAGACTTCAAGACCCGATTAAGTTTCATTAATACCATATTGATGATTCACGATCGGATGGCCCTTAATACTAGTAACGACACTGTTAAGGCTAGTTACCAGGCTATTAAGGGTAATTAACCCCATTTATTGTGTATCAAGCATGTGTAACCGCCGGTGCCACCTGTCGGGCCAGGCTAACGTTGTAATGACCAGTCCTTGTACTATAAAAGGACTGGTGGACGATACACAAGGGACGGTTCCAGACCACTACTGAACTCCCTGAGCTAGATGAGCTTCTTCTTCTGGAGCTTCTTATAGACTCACAAGCTTAATACATCACCAACACACCCCGTGGAGTAGGGTATTATGCTCAGGCGGCCCGAACCACGTAAATCTCTGTGTACACGTGTCTTTCACCTTCTTGAATCTCTACGTGCCAATTACCGAACTGCAACTCCTCGATCTACCAAAGGTAGTGTCGGAGATCTGCCGGATCCAAGCACCGACAAATAGCATCACACATTTCATTACAGGTAGAACATACCTCATCGTCGTCACTGTTGTGTTCTGCATCCTCCTGACTTGATCTTGATCTTATTTTGCCCATCATGAAGCATATGTTGGCCATATCATCATCATCTTCATCACTTTCAAAGTCTACATCACTTGAACTGAGCTCTTGAAGTGCAGTGACGAAACTATTAATCATCTTGCGTCCTATGGTACCCTTCTTTTTCTTGTTGGGATTTCCAGAGGTGGTCTTGACCTTGTTCTATTTTTCTTCACGGGTTGTAGGACCTAAAAGGTTAGGGCATTATGTACGAAAGTGTCCTGTCTTACCACATTCAAAACAGCGTTGAGGTCTGGAGCTTTCTCTCCTTCTAATTCTCACATTTTGCAATACTTTTGAGAATCTAGTTGAGATGAGTGCTAAATCCTCTTCTGGAAATTCCTCGATGTGCTCCAGGGTTAGTGAGGACAACAAAGCAAGAGTATTGCAAGATGATGATTGGCTGGAGCTAGGCATATCACGTTGTGAGACAAATGCAATAGACTTATTTGGATTCTTACGTGATAAGATGTCAATTTCATGAGTTTTTATTTTGGAATAAAGTACATCTAATGTAAGAGAACTCATGATAGTTGATTCACGAATAGATGTTACTTTCATCTCCTAGATTGACATGTCTAATGCACTAAGAAGTTGTCTGGCATTCTTAGCATCAGAAAAGTTAACATTAACACTACACAAGTTGCTGAGAATTTTATTGAAGCGAGCAAAGAGGTCATCGATAGACTCACTGGGTTGCATCTCAAAACGCATATACTCCTTTTTGAACATATCTTGTTTTACCTCCTTGATTGTGTTGGAGCCTTCATGATAATCACAGAGAGCTCTCCAAACATCGTATGCTGATCGGATGTGCGCGACACGATCAAAGTTGCTTTGAGTGAGTCCATGTATGATCAAGTTGCGAGCCTTGTTGTTGTTGTTGTCAACATCCCATAGGTTTGTAGCCGTAACTTGATAGTTTGGTGGCACTTCATAAGGTTTGTATACCTTTTCCCATATCGCGAAGCCTTGCGCCTGGATAAAAGCTTCCATGCGTGCCTTCCAAACCTGAAAATCAATGCCAACAAACACACAAGGTTTGATGAAGTATTTCTCCATGATGATTAGTCAAAAACACGTGCAAATCACAAATATTAGAACACCGTGGCTCTGATACCAATTTTAGGATCGAAGAGCACGTGAAAAGCTACCAGAGGGGGGGGTGAATGGTAGATTTAAGAAATCTTATGCAGCGGAAACAATTAAATCCCAACCCCTTCGGCAGAAAAACAATCAGTTAAAGAAATCGTGTGTGAGACTAATCTAAAGGTGTTTAATTGTGACAAAAGTGATAGATATCAGATATAATCAAGTCACAAAGATGAAACAACAAGAATCAAGAAAATCCGTCGAGAGAAACTCAAGCTATGATCGAAAGATCGAACAAAGGTCAATCTGTCCTACCCGAGAAAAACAGTTCTGGAATGCTGCAAAGAAACTCGTGTAGATCATAAACCACAAATCCAATGACCGTGAAATTTTGACAGATGATAGATAATCAAGTTGTGAAGACAACCCAAAAAGAATCACTTCAATTGGATCTGTAAAACTTGAGTTATGATAAAACCACCGACGAAAGGTTGTGCTGTGCAGAAACTCGACGAGTAAAACTTGTTTGGAACAGTCGGACGAACAAGGCACAAAAGTTCCTTTAAACTACGAATTTTATTAAATAGAACACAAGAGGAACAGCCCCCAAAGTCGTCTTCAATCATTACGTTGAGTCTTGGCCTTCCCTTGTTTTTATAACCAGCCCGGAGGCCAACTCAACTCGAACCCGGACTCTGATCCTACTCTGATCACGAATCCCATCTAACCATAACTGCTCAAGATCTTCCTATACACAGATAGAAACAATCTCAAGACTTCCTATAAAACCAGGAACATGACTCGTATTCCCAAACACAACTTAAATTTCATGCAACACACGAAAACTACCATAACCAACTCGATACTTCCCATACCGAGCTATAACCGACTCAGCCAGCAGCCGAAGTCATCAACCGTTATGATTCGATCCTTCCAATCAGATCTTTCCTTCCTTAAACCATCTTCGGAACCATGTTGCCACGTCATGCACCACATGCATATGTGTGAACATCTTCCTTCGACGTCCAATAACCTTCATATGCACTTCCCTTGATTCAATCATCCTGCGCGACCTCCTGACCCGTTCAACCAAAATTCCTCCTGAACTTGGTTGTTGGAACCTCATCCCCTCCCTGAGACTAAGGATCCTGTCACCAGCCATGACTTAAACTCAAGCAACACCTGCACATGAACAAACAACCAATCCGTACGAGCCTTCCGAACACAACACCTTACGTGAGCACCTCACATAAGCATGTTGCAAAGCATTGAAAAACGATATATCCATATCAACGAAAACGCACCAAAAACATAGCAAATGAATACTAATCAATCTTTCTAAGAATATAAAGCATGTTCGAAACATTGCAAGATAAAAGCAGAAACCCTGCGATAAAGCACTGGACCTTGCCATAGCCAACCGGAGCTTGAGCTGGAGCTTACCAAAGCTAGTACAACCTAGCGCCGGAGCTTACCAAAGCCAGTACAACCTAGCACCGGAGCTTACCAAAGCTAGTCAGACCTAGCGCCGAAGCTAGAAAAACATGTCGGAGCTAACCAACATAAGTCGGACCTAGCAAAACATATCGGAGCTTAACAAAGACATGCCGAAGATATCAAAGACATGCCGGAGCTAAAGAAAAGCTCACCGGAGCTACCCAAAAACATGTCGGACCTAGACAAAGAAATTTGGACCTATTTTTGGAACTTGCAGAAGCTCGGAGCTAGAGTCGGACCTTGATGATAAAGGTGTTTGGTAGTATTTCAGAACTTTTATCATCAAAGCCAATGTATTCACTACAAGCCAATGTATTCAGCACACATAGGTCTCACACAATCCAAGCGTTGTGGAGGCTTACTTAAGAAGGAAAGCCCACACGGTTTGAGGACTCTTTACGCATTCAATCGAACTTGCGCTCAAATCCTCTCAACCTTTGCTTAGCCCTTCCTGCTTTTGCTCCACTTTGCCGCGATGGAGTTGGGTCTTTCCCGCAGCAAGATCAAGAGAAACGAAGATCTGTCGAGAGTCCAGACCTACATGGGGTGGTCCAGCGACCCCTTCAACAACTCGATCCACTTTGGCAAGCTTCCCTTCAAGAAGGAAGGCTCTGGAGAGATTGTGTACTTCTCAGCGTACGCCATGGTGGGGCTGATGCCGCCATTTTCAAGCTTTCTCTTGATGCTGCTGGACTTCTACGGGCTCCAGCTTCATCACCTCGGACCCCACTCCTTCTTGCTAGTGGCAGCCTTTGTCCACTTCTGCGAGATGTGGGTGGGTGTGCCATCGTGCGTCGAGCTTTTCCTGACCTTCATCATGGTCCACACCACTGGGAAGGGGAAGGACCTGGTCGGTTTCTACTACTTCGTGAAGGGAAAGAACTGTCTGTTCAAATATTTGAGCAGCTTCCCCTTTGAGTGGGACAACTAGAAGAAGGACCGGGTGGTGATCCGGGTTGAAAGTCATGAGAGGCTGGAGTTGCCTAAGGGCCTCCCAAATGTAGACATTGATGCTTGGGAGGCAGCTCCAAAGTTAGCTGAAGCATTCAAACCTGTCCTGACCAGGATCCAGGAATGCGTGGAGAGATGAGTGACCCCCCGAATGGTCTTCGGCAACTTCCTGTTCAATTGGTGGGCTCTGCTAAAGAAGAGGTAGTGGCCTGCTTGGGCCTTCAACAGCTTGATGGACCACCATAGGATTGAGACTGGCTTTGGGACCAACTTGGATGATGAGGTTTTGAAACTCCACGTCCAGAAGGTTCACCACGGAGCCATCTCTCAGGACGCCCTGACTCCACCAGTAGAATTCCTCCCACTGAACATGGTTCTGGAGGTTAGGAGGGAGCTCTGAAAGGGGATGCCGGAGCTAGACGACCTAGGCCTGGTGGAGAGGCGCAAGACCTCCGGGGTTGCAATCCCCAGAGCTTCAGAGAGGGTGGCCCCCACTGCTCTAAGGTAGATGGTTGATGATGTCGGCAAGGGCAAGGACAAGGGCAAGGAGCCAGCTGAATCTTCTAGCCAGAAGAGGAAGCTGAGACATGTTGATGAGAGCTCCATTAGGTCAGCTCTGTCTCAAGTAGCATCTTCCCCCCGGCCAACCCGAGCTTCGGTGGCCAATCCCTCTTTGGTGCCTGCGTCCACGAGGGACGCAAGCTCCGGTAAATCAACTCCAGCCCTAGTGCCGGCCATGGGCTCTAGGTCCGAAGGTTCTTCCCTATCGAGGGAGATCCCGGCTGAGGTGACGCTGACAACTATGGCAAGTTCCGGGCAGCAGTCTAGAGCCTCCACCACACTGGCGACGGTGGGTTCTGGCTCTGGCCACTCGATGAAGAGGTTCCACGCTGACTGGAGCGGTAGCATCCCAAGGTAAGCATTGTCATCTCACCTTGAGGTGCTAATTTTTGTCTTTATTATGTCTTGAATTTTCCCAATCTTTTGTTTCCAGGGTGTCGAAAAGAAGACCGAGGCTTCGACACCTGCTGCAACAACTAAGGTTGAGCAAGCGGAAGCTCCGACTTCAACCTCTGTGCCTCCAAAAGTGTATCTAGTTGACACGACAGCTCTAGGAATCGCAGAGGGTGGTGCCGTGCGATGCGGCACCCAATAGCACACACGAAAAGAATACAACAAAATACAAAGTTTTATTTATATAAACAACGGAAGTCTTTTACAATACATAATATACAGCGCAAGATAATATTCATAGCTAAACTCTCAGCCTAGCTATGCAAAAGTGCAGCCGTCCAGCCTAGGGACGCTACACACTAGCCACACACAAATTTATTTCGGCATGCAGGGCTACCATTCAGCAGTATACTCCGACGGGGGCATCACCTCATCCTCGGGCCCTTCCTCATAAGTCTCACCTGCAAGCAACTTAATATAGCAACCGGGAGCACGAAGGCTCAGCAAGACTTAACCGTCTCACCTAAACATGAAACTCTAATGCATGGATACTTAACATAGGGGTGGATATAGCAGTAAATGACTCGCATGTAAATTGATCATCATTTTACAAGTTAATAGCAGCAGCTTAAATGTTCAATAACAGTAACTTTAATGACCCTAATCTATAGCAAACATAGTGGCAAAACATTTATATTTCAATACATCGTATTCTCCTGACTTCTTCAGTATTTACTACGTCATAGCACAATGAACAAGCGGTACTCAAATAACTGTGAGGGACGGTGATTGCAATCAGGACACACCCGAATAACATGTCACGTACACCCGTGCCTAAGGAGCGTGCCGTGCTCCTCACCACGTCATACGCAACAACCTTTCACAAGAGAAATCAAACACCGAACCGGTCCCACCATCGTGGGCATAAGGTTCCCGCACGGAGTGTGTCCGTGCCCACCGGCAAATTTGCACCTTACTACCCTAACCCACCCCTATCGATAATGGGCTATGCCTCGACATCCAAGTTATCAAGTTACATCAGTTTCCTAGGTTCCATATGCCCAGTGTGCATACGGTACTGTTCAAACTTGTCCAGCAGGGCCGCACACGTATCAGTCTTCAATCGGCATAAGCAGGGCTACACATGTGAGACCACGTCTCACTTCATCCTACCCGCTGCTCGGTCTCAATTTCACAATTCTAAACCATTCTTTGAATCAATTCACCCCGTGTGATAAAATCCTATCTCGCGTAGATTCCAACTACTCGACTTCTACCGGATTCCTATAAACATTAGCATGGCATTGTCTACACATCAAGCTCTAGACCTACCCAATGCTCCATGGGATTTGTGGGTCATGCAAGTGGAGTAACAAGCACCTTAGCCCTAATGCACAAAATTCACCCTAGACATAAGTGATAAAAATAGAAAATCTTAAATAGCACTTAAATGCAAACTGGGGCTTGCCTGGCTGCGAGTCAGAGGGTAAGTTAGCTTTTGGAAGTAGAGTCTCCAAGGGTCTGGGTCCTCCTCGATCTCAGTCACTATATGATACGCAATATATAAAGTACATGAGTGATATATAGAAACTATAGAAGAGATCTTATAAATACCAATCATGTATGTAAATGATTTTAGTTGGCTTTGGGATTTTCACAGTGGACACTAGGATCTATGAGGAAGGTCTGGACCAAAAATTGGAGATGTTCCAGGAAGCTTGTTGTCTCTAAAATTCCAACAAGTAAAAGGCTTCTAGGAATTTTGGTTGTAATTTTGGGGCTTTGTCATGGCCAAAAGCTGATGATCGTGGTAGAGGGGGTCTCACTGGTTCTGGGGAAATTTGTTTCACATTTTTCTGAGCTCCCTACAGGGAGAAATTGATTTTACAAGTTTGGGGAAAAATCTGAAAATGGTTCTGTACTTTTTCTTAATTTTTTTCAAATACATAGAGATTTGGAATACTGATCATCACAGTAAATGAAGTCCAATGAACTTGAAATTTTCTGGAGATCAAGTATATTATTATTAGTGTCCTGACCAAAATTGGGAATTTGCTAATTAACAGAACATGACTAATTAATTTCCCAAGCAATTAGCTCAAAGGAATTAATTATGAAAATTCTGGGAGTTTCATGTCCAAAACATTGCACCATTGCAAAGTTGAGATCAAGATGAGTCTACTAGAATTTATTTGGAATTTTTTGATTAAGTCTACTAGGAGTAATGGATTTTAGAAGTTTGATTGAATTCTGGAATTATTTTCCAATTGGAAAGTTTAAATAAAGCGGCTGGCCCCACTTATTTGAATTGGGCCAATCAGCGCTGGGCCGCACCGAGGGCTGCGCGGTTAACCCGCGCAGCCACACCCGATCCGATGCCGCAGCTGATCCGCTCGGTGGAAATGTCGTTGATAGGTGGGGCCCACCGGCCTTCGTCTTCCTCGCAACGCGCCGCTCGACCGCGGCGGCGCAGCACCGGCGAACTTGTCGGAACGGTTGCGTAGACCTCCTCTCGGCTTGGCCGTGACCACCTAGCCTTAAAATCAACCACGCAAGACGACGGTGGGGTCCAATCGTGGCGGCGATGGCCGGAGATGGCGGCGCGACGACTGCGGCGGAGCTAGGGTTTCGGCGATAGCTGGAATCGCTTGAGAATGGCGCAAATGCCTTAGAAAAAGATCGGGGAGGCTCCTGGGATCATGAGGAAGTTTACTAGGTGGTGTAAACGACATGGAACCACCGGTAAGCGCAAGTTCGTCGGTGAAAATGGGAGGTTTCAATGGCGGAGGGGAAAACTCGAATATCTCGGCAAACCTTCGATTGGCTCCATAAATTCTTGGCAGAAGGGTGTGCTAGGAGGTAAGGATCAATATCCATGAACTGATTAAAGGATGGTTGCACGTAGAAAGCTAATTGAACCAAGATTCTAGCTAGTTCTTCGACAAAGGCCGAAATAAAAACTTGAATACTTTGCTCAATACTTAAGGAAGTGAAACACGGGTTTTACCGTGAGAGAGAGCTTGTGATGGTGATCCCTTTTTCCGTTGGAGTCGATGTGTGACACCACTTGTTGAAGGCTGGCGACGGTGGAGAAGAGGCGACGATCGTCCCCAACTCCGGTGGCGTCCGCGAAACTGAAGAATACCACGGATTTAGGTCAGGAAAAGTTGAACCAACATTTGGAGAAGGTAGGGCAACGAGCTGGGTTACTTTTTGATGCTTGGAGCGCGATCAACCAAGGGCTAGAAAGGTCGGATGAAGTGGAGAAGAGGGAGGCGGTTGGTGAAGGCGCCGACGGTTTGTTTTTGGAAGAAACAGTCGGTGAACATCGAAGAGGAGTCATCCGATGCTTAATTAGAGTGGAGAGGTCGGTTTAGGCCACGCAGCTGCTTGCTTTGCATGCCCATGTCGCGGTGGCGATCTCTCCCGGTGTGGAAGCGTGGGACAGCTATAAACAGAGAGGCTCTGTCGGTTCCTCAGGTGGGAGAGGCTGACAGTGGGTCCCACTGCCCCCCTTAAGCCTATCCTCTCTGGAACTTCAATTCCCCTACCAGACATGATCCAAAAATCCTAGATTTCTTTGGAGATGCCAATTTAAATATGGAGATTCAAATTCTGAAATTGGATTTCAAATTTGGACAGGTTTCATGTGAAATTCAAATTCAAATTTGAATTTGACTAGAATTCAATGTACTCATTGGATTAAATAGAATTAGTGCTCCAAATATTATGAAAATTTGCAGGGGTGTTTTTTGGAATATTTGTAAGCTAATGGTGAGCTCATATTTTTATTTTGGCAAAGTTTGAACATGAGATAAATTTGAATTTTTAAATTCTCTCAATTGAGGTTTAAATTGGTTTGAATTTTTCATATTCTAATTTGATTTCTTTTTCCCCTCCAAATTTTAATATCTCCCCTCTGAACATTGCATTTTTAATTTAGGGCTTTTACATTCCTCCCCCCCTAAAAGAATCTCGTCCCGAGATTACAATAAAAGAGACGGGGGTAAAAGATTACCGGATATGCGATGATAATAACTCCGGATAGTTTGATCGGAGATAGTCCTCGCCTTCCCATGTCGCTTCCTCAGCGGTATGGTTGATCCACAAGACTTTGTAGAAGTACAAAGTCTGGTTTCTGGTGGTGCGAGTCTTTTTATCGATAATCCAGATTGGATACTCAGAATAAGTGAGATCCGGTTGGAGATCATCAATGTCTTCGGTGCAGATTTCAGCTAAGGATTTAAGACATTTCCGCAGCTGAGAAATGTGGAATACATTATGAACTCCTGAAAGTGACGCCGGTAATTCCAAACGATAGGCCACGGGTCCGCATTTTTCAATGACGGCGAACGGACCGATGAATCATGGAGCAAGCTTTCCCTTCACTCCAAAACGATGAATCCCTTTCATTAGAGAGACACGAATATAAATGTGGTCTCCGATGTCAAAGTGGAGAGGTCGACGTCTTTTATCCGCATAGCTTTTCTGACGAGATTGAGCAGCCTTGAGATTGGCTTTAATCATTCGGACTCGTTCTTTGGCTTCATTTACAAGATCAATTCCGTATATAACCCGCTCGCCAGATTCACACCAGTTGAGTGGTGTGCGACATTTCCGGTCGTAGAGAGCTTCATACGGCGCCATCGTGATGCTCACTTGATAGCCATTGTTGTATGAGAACTCCGCCAATAGTAAATGATCATCCCAATTTTTTCCGTGGTGGATGGTACAAGCGCGGAGCATATCTTCAAGAATTTGATTCACCCGTTCAGTTTGATCATCAGTTTGCGGGTGGTATGCAAAGCTTTGGATCAGTTTTGTCCCCAATGACGCATGCAGCTGCTCCAAAAAACGAGCAACGAACAGCGCACCGCGATCTGAAATAATCGTCCGGGGAACTTCATCAAGCACATGACTCTTAGAATATACAATTGCGCATACTTCTTGGCGATGTAGTTCGTATGTAAAGGGATGAAATGAGCCGATTTGGTTAGTGGATCGACTATCACCCAAATCAAATTATACTTGTGGAATGTGAGAGGCAAACCAACAATGAAATCCATACTAATATTCTCCCATTTCCACGCCAGAATTTTCAATGGTTGCAGCTGTCCGGCCTTTGTCATGTGGTCGGCTTTCACCCGTCGACACGTATCACACTCTGGTACGTACTTTGCAATTTCTCTCTTCATCCGTGTCCACAAAAATCTGGTTCTTAAACCTTGATACATCTTGTTGCTGCCCGGATGAATAGAGTACTTGGATAAGTGAGCTTCATCCAAGATTTTCTTCCGAATTTCATGTCACGTGGTACCACGATACGGTCCTTGAACCACAGGGTACCATGTTCATCACTTCGGAAGCACATCATTTCCCCATTTTTCATTCTCCTCCGAATGTGTGACATACCCATGTCTTTCTTTTGAGCTTCCATAATCTCCTCTTGTATAGTAGGGATGAGATCAAGATAATATAACGCTCCATATAGAACCAAGTATAAACTCGGCTCGTCCTCTTCCATCGGGGTAATGGACAGATTACTAACGTGAGACTTGCGTCTCAGCGCATCGGCAACTACATTTGCCTTGCCAGGATGGTAGTGAATTTCAATCTCACAACATTTGATCAATTCCAACCATCTTTGCTGTCACATATTCAGTTCCTTCTGAGTGAAGATATATTTCAGACTCTTGTGATCGGTGTAGAGGTGCACTAAATTTCCGAGTAAATAATGCCTCCACATTTTCGAAGCGAGTACCACAGCAGCGAGCTTAAGGTCATGAGTTGGATAATTCTGCTCATGATTTCGGAGCTGCCGTGAACCACATGCAATCATGCGGCCTTCTTGCATTAGCACACAGCTGAGACCAATGCCGGATGCATCACAATAAACGTCGAAAGATTTGGTCATATCCGGCTGAGTTAACACTGGGGCTGTTGTGAGGTGTTTCACCAATGCTTGAAATGCATTCTCACATGCCTTGCTCCAAATATATTTAATCCCCTTTTTCAGCAGCTCCATCATTGGTTTAGCGATTTTTGAGAAGCCCGGAATGAACCTCCGATAATATCCCGCTAACCCGAGGAAATTGCGAACTTCGTGTACGGACGTTGGAGACTTCCATTTCAGCACTTGCACAATTTTGCTTGGATCAACAGCGATACCCTCCGATGAAATAATGTGACCAAGAAATGGTACTTGTTTGATCCAAAACTCACACTTGCTGAATTTTGCATAAAGCTTGTGATCTCGCAATCGTTGGAGCACGATATTCAAGTGTTTGGCATGTTCTTCCTCCGATTTAGAATAAACCAAAATTTCATCAATGAAGACCACGACAGAGTTGTCCAACTCTAGCATAAACACTGAATTCATCAAATACATGAAGTGAGCCGGTGCGTTGGTAAGTCTGAACGACATGACGAGATATTCATAGAGCCCGTATCTCATTGAGAATGCTGTCTTTGGTATATCCTCCGGTAAGATTTTTATTTGATGATATTCGGACTGAAGATCCATCTTTGAGAATACTTTGGCACCCACTAATTGATTTAATAAGATATCGATGCGCGGTAGTGGATACTTATTCTTGATTGTCATGGCATTGAGCGGACAATAGTCCACACATAGACGTAACGTCTTGTCCTTCTTCTCCACAAACAATGCGGAGCAGCCCCAAGGTGACAAACTTGGGTGTATGATACCTTTGTCAAGCAGGTCCTTCAAATGCTCCTTTAATTCTGCCCACTCATTTGGTGCCATCTTGTGCCTTTGAGAAATAGGCGTGGTTCCCGGAATGAGTTCAATCTTGAACACGATATCCCTATCTGGTGGCATACCTGGAAGGTCGTCGGGAAACACGTCTGGATACTCACGGACCACACGAATGTCCTCAAGCTTTGTGGCTTCCGTGTTGTAGGTGGCTGGAATTTCTCGGATAAGGCGGTCTAGGATGAGAGTGTGTGGGTAATATAGTGGAGAGTTCAAATGGACCACACGTGGGACAATGTCGAGAACAGCACCATGACGGTGCAGCCACGAAGTCCCTAAGATGACATCAAGCTTTTGACCCTCTAATATAATTAGAGAAGTCGGATATATATTCCTACCCATCTTAAGTTGTGCTTTATGGACTTTCATGTACGCTGCTATTTTCCAACCCGGACAGCAAATCAAATATGGACTTTCTGTGGGAGTGATAGGTAATTGATGCGTGACAACATAAGATTGGCTAATGAAATTATGGGTGGCACCATAGTCAAATAATATGACTACGGGGTTTTGGAGCAGAGAAAACGCACCTGCGAGAATGGGTTCGCCTTCCGGCACGTCTTCGAGATATAAGTGATGGACGTTGCCGGGTTTTGGTGCTGGTTTCTTGGGCTGGTTGCGGGGTTGAATGGCACCCCGATATGGTGCTTGCCCTCTGCCTTGACGCTGCTCGGGGTAGTCCCTCGCAAAATGCCCGGCACGGCCACACGTATAGCACGTGTACTATGTCGGGTTCCCTCCAATCTGCGGATGGAATCCCGGTGCACGTTGTGGAGGTGGATATGCACGCTGGACCATCCTTTTCTGCTGCTGTTGTTATGGATATGGCAGTTGAAAACGCGACGCGTTGAATGATCGACCGCGGAATTGCTGCGGTCGCACCGGTGGCTGCCATCGCTGACCAGATGGTGAGCGATACACCACGCAGTACTTCTGCGGACCACCCCCGCTGCTGCTCGACGGCACGCTCCGTTTCCTCTTATCAGAAATGAGCTTGCGCTGAGCATCCTCTTGTACAATCGCGGCATTGACGATGTCGTTGAAGGTGCCACAGTTGCATTGTGCGAGTTGGACCTTCATCTTCGGATTAAGGCCCCAGAAGAATATGTCTCTCTTCTTATCTTCCGTCCCCACATATTCGGGCGCGTACTGCACCAAATGATTGAATGTGTGGGAGTATTCATGGGCACTCCTCCCACCTTGCTTTACCTCCAAAAATTCTTGAAGCTTCCTCTTCATTATTCCAGGAGGGATATGGTAGGTGCGGAACGCCTCCCGGAATTCGATCCAGGTGACCGCATGACATGCCGGCAGTGAGGCGATGAAGTTCTCCCACCAAGCACTGGCAGATCCTTGAAGCTGTTGCGCTGCAAACAACTCCTTCTACTGTTCGGTGCATCGCAGCAAACCAAACTTTACCTCAAGAATGCGGATAAAGTTGTCCGCTTCCAGAGGCTCCTCGGCCTCTGTAAAGACCGGTGGATGCATCGCCAAGAAATCTGAATACGAGCTTTGTTGGGGCTGGCGCGGCCCATTGTCTTGTCGTCCCCCTTGACGGGATAAATTTTGATCCAACATCCGCAGTAACTCGGTTTGCTCGTCACGCGAGCCGAGTACTGCAGCTAGAATCTCCGCGAGCGTCCTCGGAGGTTCAGGTGGTGGTGGTGGAGGGACTTGTTGTTGTGGTGTCGCAGTTTGCTCCCGGGTCGGAGATTCATCCTCACGACCACGGCTAGATCGTCCCATTTCGGGCGTAGAGCGCGTACGCACCATTCTGCATCCACATGATTTATATCAGCAACATGTTTGTTTTCTTCATCTATTTTATACCATGTAGTGCGAGTAATGACAGTGTGATAATTGCATAACCTTCACATATATTGATAAAGTACAAACTTTATACAAAATATATTATCTCATGACCAAGTGTACAATAGTGATTTCCAAAATGTCGGACTCCCTCTATGGAAGTGCATCTCAACTATACTTGGTCTATATGAATCGTCATACACACCTTGTCATCTTCTACACACCCATTACTATTTATAATATGACACAAACATGGCCACAAAATAAAACGAGCAACCGCTAACTATACGTTGCCCCGTGATGGCAGTAGTGCTGCCCCATCCTATTCCGATGCATCAACAGGTGTTGAATCTTTACCAATAGGCACTGATGATTTAACAGTAGTAGGTAATGAGAAATATGGTTCTTGAATCACAGGAGTGGGTACATAAACCCGCTTCTCTTCAAGATTAATTTCTTATCTTATTGTACTCCCCTAATCATGTCATCCTCTAAAAAGACGGCATGTCTTGTTTCTACAAACATAGTATATCATTCTGGACAGTAGAAACGATATCCCTTACTCTTTTCTGCATAGCCAATAAAATGACAACTTATTGTCTTAGCATCCAACTTACCAATGTTTGGATTAAACATTTTTGCCTCAGCAGGACAACACCATATATGAATATAACTTAATGAGGGCTTACGTTCTGTCCACAAATCATACAGTGTTTAGGCACTGACTTAGTAGGAATCCGATTTAGCACATGAATGGTGGTGTTTAATGCCTCCATCCATAAGCTAACCGACAAATCTGATTGACTTAACATGAATCTTACCATATCCATCAGCGTACGGTTGTGCCGTTCCACTACTCCATTTTGCTAAGGCTCGCTCGATGTGGAATATTGGGCGACTATACCATTTTCCTGTAGGAACCGAGCAAATGGTCCAGGGACTTAGCCTTACGAGGTATAACGACCGTAGTACTCACCACCACGATCAGATCTTACCACTTTTATCTGAGTGTTGTGCTGATTTTCAACTTCAACTTTAAATATCTTAAATTTACCCAACGCTTCAAAGCGTTCTTTAATTGGATAAATATAGCCATAGCGAGAATAGTCATATGTGAAGGTTATGAACGAATCAAAACCATCAACGCATACAATGGGAAATGGACCACAAACGTCTGTAGGGATTAATTCCAAAGTTCCCGCACTGCGTATGGCATCTTTCTTAATTTTCATAACAAAGTTCCCTTAATGCAATCTATGCAGTCTTCTAAATCCGAAAAATCCGAATAGAGAAGAATTGATTGTGAAATCAATTGTTTAATTATCCCCCTCAAAATATGGCCTAAGCGACAATGCCATAATTTCGATGACATTTTGGAATTGATTCTCTTACGCTTACCCTGATGTGAGGAAAACTGGTTGTCGCTTACAACATTAATATCATCATGCATAGACAATAAGTATAGCATGTCTTGTCTTATGGCAACACCAACAATCTTATTATCAAACTTAATTACACATCTGTCTTTGCCAAATTGGCAAACATAACCATTATCATCTAAGCATGATACTGAGATCAGATTTCTACTTAAAGAGGGTACATATAACACATCATGAAGTGTAAGTACAAAGCCATTTCTTAATACTAATGGATAATCTCCAATGGCTTTCACTCCAGCTTCATGACCATCACTACTACAAAAATATTTTAGCAGGCGTTAAAATTTTTTTTACAAGCGGTCCGTAAAAAAATCCGTCTGTAGTGTAAAATATTTTAAAACCACCTGCAATATGTGAATATCACAGGCAGTTCGTAACTGAAAACCGTCTGTGAAAAAATATATATTATCACAGGCGGTTGATGGTACAAACCGCCTGTTATAATATATATTATTATAGGCGGTTTTTAAAAGCTACTGCTTGTGAAAATACAATCCTCGATCCGCCCTTCCAGTTCTCCACCAATCAGAACTCTTTACTCATATCTACTCTTCTATTAATAATCTGCCTACCTCCCCACCAACACTTCTTCCATCAGAGCCGTGCCCACTTGACCTGTGCTCTCTTGTCTCTTGTCACATCACACCACTTGCAGCTGCAGCCTGCCCACTTGCTCTCACACGGTGACCTGCTCTCTCCTCTCCAAGCCAGCAAAGCCCAAGCAACCATGGAGCTCTCACATGGCGTCAGTGATTCTTATGCTTCTCATCCACTCCACGTTCTCCTCCCGCTACATCCGCGCTTCTCTTCTCAGGTATGTCACTTCACGTCGCCATTTTTCTTCCCAACATGCAACTCGCTGCTTTTCTGCTCCAGATCTCTCTACTTGTTTATGTAGTCGCTTTGTACGTTGCTGCAGGTCTGTTAGCTGCAAGGAGCCGAGAAGACGACCGCGAAGACGGAAGCCACGACCATGGTCGCGTCCGCAACCACGACATTGAGGGCCACAGTTTCGGTGGCCAGATCCTTCCAGCGTTCACGCTGGTTGGAGCATCGCGGACGGGGCGTTCAACTCTCCGTAGACTCCCGCGGGATCGGTCTGCACGTGGTGGTGGAGATAGATGACACCGACTGTGGAGGGTTGGGACTGGTCAATGACTAGGTTTTTTTGCAATGATTCCTGCTATGTAATTTATGATGTGTATTTGAGCAAGTGATGCACATTTGCAATATAATTTTGCCTAAATCTTATCGATTTAAGTACTTTTAGACTTTCAGATTTGCAGATCTAACTATTTTAGAAAGGGACTAATTCATTTGATTCATTGCCTCCTAATTTTGGCCACCAAAAAATGCACAAAATCCGTTGGCTGTGGTGTCTGCCCTACAATTTTCGAGAGTGTAAAAGCTGTCTGTGGTAATATATTATCATAGACGGTTGGTTGTAAAAAATCGCATGTGATAATATATTTTCACAGGTGGTTGGTGGTAAAAAACCATCTATGATAATATATTTTCACAGACGGTTGGTGGTAAAAAACCGTCTGTGATAATACATTTTCACAGGCGGTTTTTGTAACCGTCTATGATAATAGGCTATTTTTACAGGCTCTTGCTTACAGGCGGTTTTCAAATCCGCCTGTAATAATATGTTAAGGACCGACTGTAGAAATACTTTTTCTAGTAGTGCATCAGCAACTTTAATGGCCCTTTCCCCTCTTTCTGGGGTCCTCCTCATATTTAACCCCTGCAACGAATTGTAAACGTGCATAGTGACACCTCAGTCAATCCACTAAGTAGATAGTGTATAATTTAAAAGTAGGGATTCATCAACAAAGGTGACAAAATCATTACTATTTTTACAACACCATTTAAGGAAGCCTATGCAATCCTTCTGATGGTGACCTTTGTCTAAACAAAAGCAACACTGATCTTTCTCCACTTTCACAACCTTATGGTAAGGATGACTTTGTGGATCCTTACCCTTATCTTTATCATGGTGAGAAGAACCATGATACTTAAAAGATTGCTTAGAAGAATAATTCTTCTTAGCCTTACCTTTTCCCTTCACGTAATTAATAGCATCATTACCATGAAGGGACTTAATCCTCTCTTCCTCCTGAACACACATAGCCATGAGTTTTTCTATGTTCCATAGTTCAAGTTAAGAGTTGAGGTTGATGACAAAAGTCTCAAATTACTTAGGAAGTGAGGCAATGATGAGATGCACAATGAACTCATCTTTAATCCCCAAATCCATAGGCTTAAGCTTGGCAGCCATATTTGTCATCCTTAAGATGTGCTCACGCACACCACCTCCATAATACTTTTTAGTGACAAGCCTCTTGATAAGAGTGCTTGCCGTGACCTTAGAAGAACTAGTGAACTGATTCTCTATCCTTTGGAGGTATTCAACAGTAGTGTCACATTCGGAAATTGCTCCCCAAATGGCCTCAGTGATAGTGCCCTTAATCACCATTAAACATTTCCTGTTTGGTTTCTTCCACTTATAACAATCAATGTCATAAGCCAATAACTCATTAGTATATTCCTTTGTCCTCATAGCAAAGCCTTCCTGAGTTTCACCATCATTTCTTATTGGTTCTACCAGTGCAACCAGATACGGAGTAGTGAGAGCCAAGTTTATAACAGAGACTGCCAAAGCAATCTCCAACTTCTCTCGCCATCTCCCATAATTACTTCCGTTGAATGGATCAATGGAAGCGATGAAACTCAGTGCTGAATTCGCATTGGAGGAACCTTCATAATCAAAAGACACAATCATGAGTGAATGCGTAGATGTTAATCATAAGAAAATGTTGAGTTTTATCTTTCACTTTGGTTACTCGACCAAAACTGAACATTTGAGAACGATTGAAAAAACAACATAGTAATTTATCTTTTGCTTTTGTTACTCGACCAAATTACTATGTTTTTCTAAATAAGATGTCATTAATGCCTTTTGCTTTGGTTACTCAGTCGATAATGACATTAAAACTCAACATTGGATAACAACTGAAATACATAGTAATTTATCTTTCGCTTTGGTTACTCGATCAAATTACTATGTACTTAGAAACAAAATGTCATCAATGCCTTTCGCTTTGGTTACTCAGCCAATAATGACATTAATATAGCTTAAAAACATGACAATTCTATTTTTTCCTTTGGTTACTCAATAGAATTCCATGGAACTTAAAATGATATAGCAATTTATCTTTCGTTTTGGTTACTCGACCAAATTACTATGACAATATAAACTTAATTTGTAGCAGAAGCTTAATAAATAAGCAAACTTAATCGTATAGCCCGAACTAGTCTGCACATGGCCAGACTAGTCCGAACTCTTACAATACATTTTTTGGAGTAGTCCGGTCCATAAATCAGACATGTCCGAACTTAAACAGAACCAAGACTGGACAAGTCCTGTCCATAAAGCGGACAAAAACATTTGATCCTTTCTTTATTGAACTTTTGGAGTTTGGTCTGTACAATTTTGGACTAGACCGGCCAAACCCCGAAAAAGTTTCATATAAAAATCGTAAAAATGTTGAAATACCATAAAGGCAATCTTAATCTTACCATCTTACCAAATCAACTTAATGTTCACCATGGATTTCAATTCAAAGTGTTTAATTGGTATTCAATCAGATGAACGCGTCCAAACTTCCTGATCCAAAAAACCTTACCACTTCATTATGGCATATCAGACTAGTCCGGCCCATGGACAGAACAAGTCCGGACCTTCAAAACTTGCAGCAAAAAACTTCGATCAAAACTCAATTCGAAATGATTAGTGATCTAAACGTCTTTGATACCGATGATAGAATCAAAAGGGATCCCAAAAATCAAATAGCCACTAAATCATTTCGAATTACATGAATAAATCTGAATACAAGATCAACATCAAGTGATATCTCTCAAATAGCACAAGAACACTACTAATATCTTCTCCTCTATCTTTGTTGTTGCTTGATGATGCGGCCATCGAGCCAACAAGGTGAGGCCGCAAGAAGAAAGACGACGGGAGGCGTTTCGCCTTGTTCTTCTCTTGGTGTATTGTTCGGATTCTGAGTAAGTTCAGAGTGTTGAAGTGTGTGTATGTGTATGCATAAGCATTCTTTGATCATACACTTGACCCTCTTCTTATATTTGACCAAGAGACCCAAGAGGGGGCCTCCCACCCCTTAAGAATAGTTGTGTCCCCCGATCAGGGATATAACATTCGTGGGTCGTGTCCTTTCAATTAGAACACATGTAAATTTTGAGCTCAAACTGACAGTTACTGAACTGACCAGACTAGTCCGGTCAGGGTCTAGACTAGTCCGGTTACCCTTACTGCAGAGCACCGGACTAGTTCGGTCTCAATACCAGACAAGTCTGGTTGGTCTAACAGAAATTGCAAAATACTAGCTCTCGTATTTAAGGTCAAAGCCCTCACCCTCATGAAGGATTTGGTGGAGGGCCCAAGATTGGAGGAGTTCTTGAGGTGCATCTAAGCAGGGTCGCTAGTGCATGATTGCAACTAGAAAGAAATTTGGGGGGAGGGGGTTGTGCAGGTTAGGCGTTGTGGTAAGGGTCAGATTTTGTAGGGGTGCTGTCAGTGTCAAAAGTGATCCGATGATGTGAGAGCCTAGCTCTACGTCACCCTCTCCATGGGATTGCAGTATAGATGTTTCGTGGTATTGTAGTGGGAAGAAGCTAAGCTTTTAACAAAGTGGTATGTGATTGTGGGGAGTAAAACAAAAGGATGGTAGATTGTGTGCGTGTTTGTGTGTGTGTGTGGGGGGGGGGGGTGGTGCAGGTTAGGCGGTTGTGGTAACACTACTACAAAAAACATTTTTACAGGCGCTTCCATATTTTTTTACAGATGGTCCATTAAAAGTGCCGCATGTGATGTGAGATGAGTTAATAACCGCCTGTGATAATAGAATATCACAGGTGGTCCGTAACAAACAACCGCCTGTGAAAATGTATTAATTTTCACAGACGGTCCGTAACAAAAACCGTCTGTGATAATAGTCATTATCACAGGCGGTCCGTAACAAACAACCGCCTGTGAAAATATAATGATTTTCACGGGCGGTCTGTAACATAAAAACCGCCTGTGATAATGATGGCTTCTCATTGGTCCGCTGCTTCATCCCACGGATCACTCTTGGACTTCGTATCTCCGCTGTCTGCTGCTTATCGATCCAACGACTCAGTTTAGAAGTCGCACGATAGATGTGTCTATAACAGCAGCAGCCACGGTTCAGTCCGTGATCCTCCGTCAGCCTCCCAAGGTACGGCTTCCGGCGGCATCTCCCAAGGTGCGGCTGCCGGCAGCCTCTCTCAAGGCGCGACTTCGGTTGCTCCAGACCTCAGCGGCTCCGGCGCGGCCTCCCGACGAGTGCGAGCCCTGCCGACGCGAGCACAGGCGCGGATCTGGCACAGTCCACCTCGGGCTCCCGGCGGCGCGGTTGCCGGCGACCTCTCTCAAGGCGCGACTTCGGTTGCTCCGGGCCTCGAAGGCTCTAGCGCGGCCTCCCGACGAGCGCGAGCCCTGCCGACGCGAGCACGGACGCAGATCTGGCATAGTCTACCTGAGGCTCCCGGAGCCGCGCCTCCCGGCGAGCGCGCGCCCTGCCGGCGTGAGCGCGGGCTCAGATCTGGCGCGGTCTACCTCGGGCTCTCGACGGCGCGGCTCCTCCGGCTCCAAGGGGCACGGCCTCGTCGGGCTTCGGGCGGCACGGCTCTTCCGGCTCTCGGCGGTGCGACCTCCTTCGACACTTGGCGGCGCTCTTCCGGCTCCCGGCAACGCGGCGGCCTCCAGGCGGCGCGACCTCTTCTGACTCCCGGCGGCACATGTGAATTTTTTTTGTTTCACTAGCCATTTTCACAGGCGGTTTTTAATTAAGAACCGCCTGTGAAAATACATTTTCACAGGCGGTTCTTAATTAAAAACCGCCTGTGAAAATGTATTTTCACAAGCGGTTCTTAATTAAAAACCGCCTGTGAAAATCTATTTTCACAGGCGGTTTTTTATTACCGACCGCCTGTGAAAATGCATTTTCACAGGCGGTTTTTTATTAAAAACCGCCTGTGAAAATGTAGTTTCACAGGTGGATTATGCAACCGCCTGTGTTAATCGATCATTTTCACAGGCTCTTCGTTACAGGCGGTTTTTAAAACCGTATGCGATAATATATTTAGAACCGCCTGCGATGAACCATTTTGTAGTAGTGTAAGGGTCAGATTTTGGAGGGGTGTTCTCAGTGTCAGAAGTGACCCGATGATGTGAGAGCCTAGCTCTACATCACCCTCTTCGTGGTATTGCACTATAGATGTCTCGTGGTATTATAGTGGGAAGAAGCTAAGATTTTCACAAAATGGCATGTGGTTGTTGGGAGTAAAACGAAAAGGATGGTAGATTGTGCCTCTTGGATCTGTTTTTCCTCTTTGGATGATGTGAGGGCTTAGCTCCACCTGTTTGGAATGGAGGAATGAAAAACGTAGGAACAAGAAATAATGTAGGAATGCAAAAAGTGATAAAACCGCGTGGATCAGAAACAAAAGAATTTGTAACTCTAGCTGTTTGGATTGTGGGAATGCATACACAAAGGACTTAAATATAAAAATAGAATCAAAACTAATTTACCAACAGATTATCTCGTTCTTGCCCCGTCCCATTTTTCTCTCTGCTAATAAATCCTCAGTCATCCAGATTCAATCAACATCTTCCTGTTATATCTAATGGTGCTTAGGATCAATGCTAGGTACACTTAGGTCTAAACTAACTGAACAATCATACTTAGGAATAATTAAACAATGATCTAATTACATAGAATAATGAATCAATTAGTCATACAATCTGTACATCTAATTAATATGCAGTAGAACAGAATTAAGAGAGAGGAGAGAGTCAACGCACCTTCGTTGAAGATGCCACTATATGCCATTAGGCAGAGGGCTTAGTAGAGGCACTTCGTGCCTCTTGGGGACCGGTGATGTAGCTAGTGAGTCGAAGCAGTGATGGCCTGGCACAGTGTCGGCCGTCCATGCAGAGGTGGTGGCGACATTCGCGGAGGAACAAACATTCCCCTCATTCCGCGTGCTAACAGATTGGGTTAGGGATTTTGGGAGGATTTGTGGAACTCAATCAATAGGTAATCTGAGGATCCGACCTCTCTCCCTCTATTTAATATCTCGCGAGCAAGAGGGGGCCGCACCGAATGGGTGTCGGTTGCACCCCCGATCAGGGCGCGTGAGGGAGTAGAACTCGGGGGGGGGGGGGGGGTGGTTGTTGCCCACGTCACCCATCGGGATCAAAACAACTAACATTCTCCCCCTTGATATCGAGAATTTAACTTGTTATTTTATTTGCTAAATTAATCTTACACATATTTCTTCTCACTTTGACATAAAGGGCACGACGCATCAAAATAGCTATTTACGCACTGTTTGACTCGACGACCATGGTACGTCTCACAATAAGAAATAATCTTACACTTTGGTGGCCCCTTAGAATCCAGGATATTTTCACAGGGTCTCTCATAAACCCATGTTGGCTACATGTTCTCTGAACACGTTAGGTGGGAGACCCTTAGTTAGCAGATTCGCAAGCATTTTTTAGTACTAATATGCTCGAGACTAATTGTGTGATCCTGAATTTTCTCTTTCACAACATAGTACTTAATGTCGATGTATTTGGCAGCACTACTCGACTTGTTGTTGTGAGAGTACATTACTGCTGGCTAATTATCGTAGTATAACTTAAGTGGTTATTAATGTTGACGACCACTTTAAGACCGGGAACAAATTTATTAAGCCAAGATGCCTGCCCGATAGCCACATAACAAGCAACAAACTCAACATACATTGTAGACTATGTAGTGATTGCTTGTTTGGAGCTTTTCCATGATATTGCTCCATTCGCAAGGGTGAATACATAATCTGACGTGGATTTCTTATTATCTACACAACCTGCGTAATCTGAATCAGAATAACCTACTATTTCTAATGACTCAGTCTTACTATATGTTAGCATGAGTGTCAAAGTGTTGCTACGACACTTTCCCTGGTACTACTAAATCGTAGTCCGCGGAGGTTTGTAATTGGTTAGAGTGCGCGTAAGATTAAGTACGAGACGGCGACAGAGATTTTTACATGGTTCAAGGCACCGGAGCATAATACCCTACTCCACAGGATGGTTGTTGATGAACTTGTATGCGTGGTATGCGTGTGACCTTGTGTTGACTTGTCTAGCTTTTTCTCGACCTTGTATGGACTTGTGTTCTACCGTGCGGCGCATGCCTTTTATATGTTAAGGATTGGCCATTACATGGTTCGCCTAGCCTGACAGGTGGCCCCAGCTATATTAAACACCCTATACACGATCTACTGGTGTTATGGGTGATTAACAGTGTATTAACACATCTTAATGACAGAGTTAATGGTATTGACGGTCCTATAATTGCGCGTCATTAATGTACCATTAATGACGTGTTAACCAGGTCTTGTAATGGCTGTCTTAATAGCTTAATAGCCTCTTGAATGTATGTGCCATTGGAGATCCATCAGTCTTCCCGTTGCAGACTTAGGTCCAGAAGCTCGACACATGGTAGCTTCGGAGCTTCCCTCTGTGGGGAGGCAGGTCCGAAGCTGCTAAACATGTGGCAGCACCGGAGCTTCCCTCTACCAGGGTTAGGTCCATGGCCACTGGACTCGTGGCAGGACCGGAGCTTCCTTATGAAAGGGAGTAAGGTCCGGCTCGGTGATATATGTGGCAGTGTCGGAGCTACTTAACCGAGGGATGCAGGTCCAATGTTGTGGGACACATGGAGCCTTCGGAATTCTTCAACTCTGACAGGTGGAAGTCCATAGTTTTAATCACAGTAACAATGGGTACTTGGTATCCAGGGTACCGACAGTGGCCCCCGGGCACACCTCTGGGAGAGGCTTTGATACCTGAGGTGGGGCCATCATCGATTCCCGCGCTGCAAATTCAAAGGTCTTTTCCTAGGCCATTAGGGTGGCGGTCTGTAGTTAAACCATCGCCACGTGGTTCCTCTTGATGCGGCTGGTGAGATCCTGGCATCTGGATCTCATGCAATTTAAGGTCGCCAGTTTCCAATACGAAAATCGTATCGGTTCTGAGCGCCCTGTCGGGCCGCCACCCTCGATTTTCCAACTTCCCATGATGACAAAGGTTCACATGGTGCGACTTTTCCACCAGAGTTGGTCCGGGCCCGCTTGTCATTGATAGGGTAATTTTTTTGAATGAAATCTTGGTCCCGTCGTGGTTTCCATCCAGCCGTTGCGGAGGCTTACTTAAGAAGGAAAGCCTGCACGGTTTGAAGACTCTTTACGCCTTCATTCAAACTTGCGCTCAGAACCTTTCCACCCTTGCATAGCTTTTCCAACTTTCGCTCTGCTTTGCCGTGATGGAGTTGCGTCTTTGACGCAGAAAGATCAAGAGCGATGAAGACTTGTTGAGGGTCCTAACCTACATGGGACGATCCAGCCACTCCTTCAACAACTCGATCTGCTTCGGCAAGCTTCCCTTCAAGAACGAATGCACTGGAGAGATCATCTACTTCTCGGCATACGCCATGGTGGGGCTAATCCTGCCTTTTTCAAGCTTCCTCCTGATGTTGCTGGACTTCTACAGGCTCCAGCTGCATCACCTCGGCCCTCACTCATTCTTGCTGGTGGTGACTTTCGTCCACTTCTGCGAAATGTGGGTGAGCGTGCCACCAAGAATCGAGCTCTTCCGGACCTTCTTCACGGTCCACACTACTGGGAAGGGGAATGAGTTGATCAGCTTCTACTACTTCATGAAGCGCGAGAACACTCCCTTCAAGTACTTGAAGACCTTCCCCTCCGGGAAGTGGGACAACTGGAAGAAGGACTGGGTGGTCATCACGGTGGATCATTACGACAGGCTAGAGTTTCCTAAGAGCTTCCCCAATGTCAACACTAATGCCTGGAATGCAGCTCCGGAACTGTCAGAAGCATATAAACCCATCCTAACTAGGATCCGGAAATGCATAGAGGGTGGAGTGACCCCTCAGATGGTCTTCGGGAACTTCCTGGTCAATAGGTGGGCTCCACGAAGAAAAGGGAGTGGCCCGCCCGGGCTTTAAACAGTGAGATGGACCACAACCAGATCTAAATTGGTCTTTGGACTAATTTGGATGATAACGCTTTGAAACTCCATCTCCAGAAGCTTCAACACGGAGCCATTACCCAGGACGCTCTGACTCCATCGATGGACTTCCTCCCTCTGAACATGGTTCCTGAGTTTAGGAGGGAGCTTAGGAAGGGGATCCCGGAGCTGGACGACCTCGGCTTGGTGGGGAAGCGTGGGACTACCAGGATTTCTATTCCCAGAGCTTCAAAAAGGATGGATCCCACTGCTCTAAGCTAGAGGGTCGATGACATTGGCAAGGGCAAGGAGCTTGCCGAATCTTCTAGTTGGAAGAGGAAGCTGAGACATGCTGATGGGAGCTCCCTCAAGTCGGCTCTATCTCCAGCAGCCTCTTCCCCCCGGCCAAGGAGAGCTTCAGCAGCCAAACCTTCTTTGGAGCCGGTGTTCATGAGGGGCACTAGCTCTAGCAAGTCGACCTCGACCCTAGTGCTGGCTTCGGGCTCTAGGTCCAGAGGTCCTTCTCAGCCGAGTGAAGTCCCAGCTGAGGCGACTCCAACTCCTGTGGCAAGCTCCCGACCGAGGTCCGAGTCTTTGCCTCACCAGGTGTGATGGGCTCTAACTCTAGGCCATAGAACAAGAAGTTCCGCGGCGACTGGAGCGAAATCCTCCAAAGGTAAGCATTGTCTTCTCACCTTGAGTTGCTATTTTTATCTTTAACATGTTTTGAATTTTTTGATCTTTTGTTTCCAGGGTGTTGAAAAAGAATACCGAAGCTCCGACCCCTGCTGCAGCAACTGAGGCCGTGCAGGCAGAGGATCTTACTTCGACCCCTGCGCCTCCCTAAGTGGTGGCTAAGTACACGACAGCTCCGGCGCCAACTATTGTGAAACCAGGTCCAACGACGATGCCAGAAGCTTCCGTGGTAGTGCCCGGACCACGGGGGTGAGATTTGTGAAGAAGCGCCAACCATTTTAGAGCCAGCGGTTGCGGTTCTGACATCGGAGCCGGAGATGGTTGAAGCTCCAACATCTTAGCCGGAAGTAATTGAAGCATCGGCATCTTAGTTGGAGGTAGCTGAAGCTCCGGCGTTCGAGCTGGAAGTAGTAGAAGCTCCGACGTTCGAGCCAGAAGTAGTTGAAGCACCGACGTCTAAGCCGGAGGTGATGGGATCTCCAAATGAAGCTACAATGCCAGCCCCGAAAGTTATTGCTCTAGAGGTGTTTATGTCTGAGCCGAAGCACCCAGAGGATTCACCTACGGGCCCTCCACCCACTGAGCCAACAATTGAAGATCCGGCTAAGGGACCCTGCACTTCAACTTCGGAGTTCCTGCTGCGAGACCTTCATCGGCCGTGATGGATGCGGAAGAGCTCCTGGTAGGCAGCCCCAGTGCCATGGAGCCGTAGGGGACCACACTAGTGCAGTAGGACCCATTATTTATTTTTGAAAACCAATTGGAGCCTGCAGAGGCACTTCAGGCGGGCCCAGAGCCAATTCCCCTGACGTTGTCTATTGACAATGCCTGCTCAAGTCTCTGCCAAGTCCAGCTCGCCTTCGGCTATGAAAGCAATACTCTGGAAAGAAGACCGCAATACCTTAAGGCATTGGCGCAATAGGCTTCATTTTAAGACGAAGCTAACACAATCGAGGCTAGCAGACCAGCGAGAATGGGTAGAGAAGGAGAAGGATCGGCTGGCACGGTATGACCACATGCTGAATGAAAAGGAGGCCATGATCAAGGCCCTCAACGAGAGAACCCAGGAGGTGTTCGAGCAGGCTAAGGAGGCCAATGAGGTAGCTGATAACCGCTCAGAAAGTGTGACACCCGGTTCCGAAATTGAACCAAGCGAACGCATATGTGTGCCCAAGATGTTCAACACACTTACACGAGTGCATCACAAAAGGATATACAGAAAATTACCACAAAACAAGATTAATTAATTAAATTTTATTAAAATAACCATATTATCCTTGAATACAAGCTCTAATGAATATTACTGACAAGTTCAACTAATGCAGCGGAAATAAACTAAACAGCTAGGCAACATAAGCAAAAGGGTATAGCGCAGCTCCATGCAACACCACAGGCAAGATGACGGTAGACACGACCTAGAACTCCGCATTATCGCCATTAAACTCCCAATCCCGACCTACAACTTTTGGGGGGGGGGGATTGCAAGAGTGAGTACATGTCGTACTCAGCAAGTGTGGAAAGTATGACATGTGGCTGATTCAAATGACGAATATAATAATGGATGAGTGTTAAAAAGTACATTAAAACGTTTGAAAAGAAGTACACATCATGTATGTGAAATAAACCCATCATAAGCCATATAGTAATCGTAATACCAGTCCATATTCCATATCCATCATCATATACCAATATCCATATTCAATACCAGAATTTAATTCATAACCATACATAACCATAATACCAACCATACCCATCCCAAATACCATCCCAATACCGAGTTCCCTCTAATCATGGAAGTTGTCCAAGTGCTCATAACCGGGAGCACAGCTATCATGATAGTTTTATTAGACTCTGCAGAGTTTGTACCACTTTACCCATGTGTTTGTGATTTCATCACCTTTCGGTGACTAAGAACCTCCCTTATGCCCATGACCCGTCGGTCACATTACACACTTCCGTTGGTGTGTGGCCAAGAGATAACAAAATAGCCTTTACAAAGGGATTACTAGCCTATTTAGACCTCACTGAGGTTTCACCGATGGCAATGCCTCCAACTGAGCACATCTTCAACCAAGGGCCCCCTCTTGAGCCATTCGGATCCCAGGGTAGTCCCACCAATCATCAACAAACCCAATCTGACTACCCCTTCCCCGAGAATCCACAATTGTCCAAATAGCACTAGCAAAGCCCTAATTAATCAGCTACGCCGCACCCATACTTGGCCTCGTGGTGGCACTGTAGTCCTAGCTTATTCTCTTATGAATCGGTCCTTAGATCTAAAGCAAGCAAACCACCATATCATCCAACCCATCCACATACCAGGCTTCCATAGGTCACCCATTACCATATCATATTAACTAGTTCATGTTAACCATAATCTCATCCATGCATAATTAAATTGAGTGGTATAGTTGTTTTCCCATCCCAGTTGATTAAGCGAAGCAAAAAGGTAAAAAGCCCTTCCCGACTCTCTACCATATATTCCAGGTGACAAGGGATATTAACAAAACTAGTAAACTTACTATCATAGGATTCCCATCAAATTGACACAAGCATGCAGTTTTGCAAACAAAACATTTATTATCAAAACAAGATCAATATGCTTCAAGGACACTTGCCTTGCTCTTGCGGTTGATTAGGGTCAAAGCCTTCAAACTCTTGGTGCTGTAGATCCTCCACAGCACTCTCTAGCGCAAATTCGTCTAATCCACACAATAAACATACAAGACAAGAAACACAATCAAAGAGTGCACAAATATTACTCAATATGACATGACATGCATGATTAATGCAAATGCAAGGTAGAACTTGTGAATAGATTGCTTTTAATGATCACCAATTAGTTCTAATAGCTTTTAACAAGTTTATACAGTTTTGGAGTTGATTAGATCAAATTTTAGAATTAATTCAACCCAATTTAACCAGGAAGATCGGACTAGTCCGCTAGGGACCGGACAAGTCCGCACTCTACGAGATCAGCATATTAGGGTTTTTTAGATCGATGTGCATTCGGAGGTTAGGGGTCAAATTCACGTAAGAAAAAGAGAATAGAAGGTATACCAAGTGTTTAGAACTCCAATGAATCAAGAAACTTGGAGGCAACACTTGGATCTTGATGATCTAGGGTTGATGATGAACTTGGAGATGAATTGATGATGAAGGACGAAAGCTTGGTGGAGATCTTGATCCTCTTTCGTTTCCTTCTCTTCTTCTCCTTGCTTGGGATCTCCTCCTCCCTCCTTGGTGGTGGCCCTCCACGAACTAGGGTTTGGGTGGGGTGGAAAAGTGGCAAATAGATGTCAAGCCAAGGGGTGTGGTTGTTTATATAGAGGTGGATGCTAGGGTTAGATGGATTTCGATTTTTGAGAGGAGTAGAGGCCGGTTTAGAGTCCCACATGGGCTCTAAAAGCGTTAGGCACAGCGTCCCTAGGCCCACTTAACGCGAAACCCAAGAAACAAGTCGTAAAACAAAAGATCAATTCGGAGTCGCGAAATATCGGACAAGTCCAAAAAGGACCGAACTAGTCCGAAAATGTCCATAGAGAAAATCGGACAAGTCTGGCCTAAAATCGGACAAGTCCGACTTTAGTCAGAGAGGAAATCGGACAAGTCCGCTCGAACACCGGACTAGTCCACAAAAGTCCAGGGACTTAGCAATTTTTCAAGGATTCTTGGAATATTGGACTAGTCTGCACAAAATCGGACAAGTCCGAAAGTTTCCAGAGGCAAAATCGGACTAGTCCGCAGCAAAAACGGACAAGTCCATTTTTAGTCAGAGAGAAATCGGACTAGTCCTCAGTAAAATCGGACTAGTTCACACTTTCCTGCATTTTAAGTGCAGTTTTGTTCCAAATCAATTTTAAATGCTCCAAATCAATTTTAAACTCGTTCCCCTTGTTGTGGGTTAATGTTAAACATGTATATGAGTGTATGCAAGGCATGATGCATGAAAATGAGGGTGTTAAAGAGAGCCTCGACGAGCTAAATGAGGAACTCCTCAAGCACTAGGAAGCTCTCAATGAAAAGGGGGAAAAGCTTCTGGAAAAAGAGGAGGACCTCTTGAAGCGGGAGGATGAGGTCTCCCAGAAACTCTACCTAGGCGAGAAGAGCCTTGCTGATGGCACTGAATAGTTCAAGTTGTGGTGCGAAGAAGAGAAGCACCAAATCTGGCTGGTGGGAGAGAATGTCTCCAAGAGAGAGACTGACGTCTCCACTCGAGAGGAAAGAGGAAGGGCAGGGAGAAAGATCTGGCAGAGCGTCAGAACCGCATCCACCTCCGGGAGGTGGAGCTTGCTGATCGTTAAAAGCATGTGGCCGAAAGGATCCAGTAGCATGCTAAGGAAGTCGAGCGGCTCGCTCTGGATGGTTTGGAGCTTGCGGCTGCTAGAAGGTTGCTGGAAGAATTAAGAAACTCAAGGGAAACTGAGTCCCAACGAGTCTGGGACTTTCTGGACTGAGCTAATGAAGCTCTGGTGCCACTTGGCTTTTGTCCGGTACGTCCGATTGACCCGGAGCCGAAGCTAGACATGGTGCTGGTGGCGTTGAGCTCTGCCAGCAACAAACTTGATGCAATGGGTGATGTCATCATCGCCAAGAACGTCGTTGAATATGTGCTGACATGTTTCAAAAGTCGGGACCCCCAACTGTCTCTAGCTCTAGTGATCGAAGAACCCGTTGATGAGGAGGAAGCTACCCAAACAGTTACCTCATTCTTCCATAGGACTTCCAGTAGCTTAACCATAACGAGTATAGTCATTCGTAAACGTTATGAAAAATCATATCCGTCTATGGAGACCATGGGAAACGGACCACAAATGTCCGTGTGAATTAATTCTAAGATTCTTGTACTACGTATGGCATTTTTCTTAATAGTCTTAACGAATTTTCCTTTAATGCAATGAATTCATTCTTCTGAGTCCGAAAAGTTTACGTGAGGTAGAAGCGATTGAGATACTAAGCGTTTGATCATCCCCTTGAAATATGGCATAAATGACAATGCCATAATTTCGACAATGTTTCAAAATTGATTTTTGAGCGCTTGTTTCGTCCTACATCGTTCTTAGCATAAATTTGATCATTACTTAAAACATTAAAATTACCATGAGTGGATAACAAATAAAGCATGTCTTGTCTGAAGACAAGACCCACAATCTTATTACTAAAACTAATAGAACATTTTTCATTGCCAAAGTGCCATACAAATCCATAATTATCCAAACATGAGACTGAAATCAAATTCCTTTCTAAGGTAGGAACATAGAGAACATCATGATGCCTAAGTACGAAACCACTACTAAGTCTAAGTGAAAAAACTCCAATGGCTTCTACTTGAGATTTATGGCCATCAGCGGCTTTCATAGTCCTTTCCTCCCTTCTTATAGTCCTCATCATACTTAAGCCCTGTATAGAATTACAAACGTGCACAGTTGCACCTGAGTCAATCCACCAAGTAGATCGTGAATAAGAAAAATACGGAGACTCATTAAAAAGTAATAGTATCCTTACCATTCTTAGCACACCACTTCACAAAACCAAAACAGTCCTTCTCGTGGTGTCCTTTTTCCTTGCAAAACTTACATTGATATGGCTTTAACTTTTGACAAGAGGACTAGGGAGCTATCCCCTTGCCCTTAGATGAAGAACCTTGCACTTTAAAAGATGGTGGTTTGGGAGAGGTAAAGTAAGTTTTTCCCTTTCTCTTCTCCTTACCCTTAGCAAGGTTGATGAAATCTCCACCCTTATCCTTAATGCATTCTTCTTCCTGAACGCACATAGCCATGACCTTCTCTAATATCCACCTATCTTCCTTGGAGTTGTAATTGATTACAAAAGTCTCAAACTCCTTAGGCAAACACATGTGGATGAAATGCACAAGCATCTGATTAGGCATGGCTAAGTTCAGAGTCTTGAGGTTTGCATTCAAGTTACTCATCTTAAGGACGTGATCTCTCACACCCCCACCATTGTATTTCTCATTAACAAGTCTCTTGAGAGAAGTGCTTGCTAATATCTTAGTATAGCCCGTTGATGAGGACATCACTTCTATGGATACAAACAATACTCCATTGAACATACAAGATGCAATCAATAGAGTTCACACACAACAATTAATTTCAGAGGTGAGCTCGTTCTTATATGTTTTCTGGAATAGATTGCTACCTAATAATTTAATTGTGATTAGAATGCATAGAGAGTTTCAAGGAGTACTTGGAGGAAGTCTTAGGGACCTGGAGGACCAGAGAATACGTTCAAAGAAGATGGAAACCGAGCCCAACTCAAAATTGTGTCCAACTCAGAGTCCAGGAGTAGTTTGCACTAAAATGGACGTCCAGGACGCATACGATCTCCGTTTTGGACTTTCTACATATGCACAGAAGGGGAGATGATAAACTTTCCAATGCCGCTGTTCCCATGTCAAAATGCCTTCGGAGTCGATGGGAATCATCGAAACAAAATCGATTTCAAAATCTGTTAGGGTGTTGCACCACCGTATTGGGGCATTGGACTTTGTATCAAGTCTAAGTCCATTATTTTCATGTCTTAGGGTTAGGTCATGACCCAACACCCCTTGGACGTCCTCCCACCTATATATACTCCATAGTAGCTATCGTGAACAATTGGGTTTTGCTTAGATTAATAGTATCGCCGTTCTACGATTTGTGAAACCCCATCTTCGCGATTTCAAATTGTGTCTTCTACATTCTTGCTTGTATTATCGGTTGCACATGCATGGATTAGGTTTCTTGGCGAGGTCAATCATGTGCAGCACGGTTGATAACCAACGGAGTGATAGTGTAGTGATTGCAGGGGTTTTTTGTGTTCTACTCGAGAGTCTCGGATCATCAACGTCGAGATCTCCATCAACCGACTTATCCATTACCTTTCGAAAGACCGGGTATAAACCTCCTTATCAATTGGTATCAGATTTCCAGGTTGCCCATTAGGTAATTCATCTATCCATTACATTGTTTTGTTTTCGTACCTAGAGTCCACAAAAAGCCACAAAAAAACTTACAGTTTAGTAGATCTATTCATTACTTTGTCCAAACTACATTGATCCTTTGCAACTTTTGTTTTCAGTTTGATTTTGTTGAGTTTTTCCGTGTTTGAGTCATATTGCTGGTTTAGAAAGTGTTTTTTTCCCTTCGTTTGATTTTTGCATTGTGTTGATTCATCCTTTTGAATCATGTCATCACATCCAGATTAGATTCATCTTTGTCCAGTTCAGTATTTTTGTCATATCTCACTCATATGAACTCGGATTTTGGTGTTATTGTACTTTCTGAAAGATTAAGAAGTTCTCTATAACTTTTGTATTCATCAGTTTCCCAGAAAATTGATTTATCGATGTCGAAATATGTATTTGATCCAAATCCGTTATTGACCAAGAAATTCTGAACAGTCTGTATTTCGGGGGCAATATCTCCTATTGTTCTTATCCAAAATAGGTCTTCCATACATGGAAATTAAAGAGGAGAGATGGATCTATAATATTACTGTTCAAAGTTTTTATGTTTGGGGCCTCTAAAGGTTCTTAATTGTCCTTAGAAGATTAAGCAGAAAATCTGTAACAGACTTATGAGGTATCTTTGATTGCTTTGCATTGTGTTCTTCTTTTGCAGCACATTCTAAAAAAAAACAAGAAGACAAAAGAAAAAGGCAAGTGCAAAAAAAAAAGATACAAAAGCCGCACACAAAAAAAAAAGAGAAAAGAAAAACAAAGAAAAATAAAAACAAAAGTGCTTGCATCCTTGTGTCCTATAGTTTTGTTTCCTGTCTTGCTAGCTTGAACTACTAGGACCATATTTGGGCCGACAACTTTGATAAGTACTTTGGACACTTATTCAACTTTACTATCTGATTGCATTGTTGCTAATCCTTGCTATATATAAAGTGTCATCCAAGCTCCACTTCCTCTTGAGAAGGACAAATTACCTTTGCAATCACCTCATGCTTCATTGGTTTTTCACTCTGGCCACCGTTTGCCACCTGCAGTGTCGGTAAGAATACTTGTAAGAGTGTGGTAAGACGCTTGAGAGTGTGTGATTATACTTCCACTTTGCCATTATCCTTTGTGGTTGATAGGGATAAGATCTTTCTGTTATTTTTTTTGTACTAGTAACAACGGCAGCAAATATTAGTGATGGAATTTCAAATGTTGGATTGCGTATGAACAATTTGACGGAGGTGTTCACCAAACACAATGCAGAGTTTCGTAACCTGGTGGATAGAATGTTGGTGCTGCTAGATAATAGGGAAGCACGAAGAAGGAAATATTGGCCAATTTGGATCACACACCAACTGAGACTTCACACGATCTTCAGGCTACCTCCACTACTCATTCCACAAGAAACTATGCAAAAGAGGAGGTGTTGAACAACTCTTCTAAATTGTTTGATGAATCATCCCATAATGCATCTAAATTTCCTGCTGAAAATGGGAATAAAGGTAACAAATATCACAGCACACTTGTTGAAGGTGAGAAGTTTTTAAATGTTCTGAATTTTCCTACCAATGATGATATTGTTAGGGAGCAACTAGTGGAATCGTTTATTGATGCACCATTGCCACATGTTAATTTCCCTGTTGATCCTTGCGCTAAGAAAGAATTATGTGCTGATAATTCTATTATACCTATGCAAAAACAAGTTAGTGAACTTGATAATTCTGTTTTGGATTCACCTACTTGTGCTGAAATTAATAATTTGATACCCATTACTGCTGAAAATGAGGAGCTGAAATTGTTGTCTTCACTAAATACTTTAGGTTATATTGAATTTGATACTATTTGTGATTGAGATACTATAGAAAGAAGAATATTTTTGAAAACTGAATTACCTTTGTTGACAAGAAATACTTTTCATGCTATAGGCAAATATGAACATAGTGGTATGTTTATAGTGCATAAAGTATACATATGTTCAAATGAGAAAGCTCCTTATGTGCTACAACAACATGGTAAAGTGAATAAATGCACTAATGCTGATAATGCCTTGTCAAGTTTTTCTAGTACTTTTTCCATGCAGAGGGGATAACAAATAAAAGTGAAGCATTGTTCGCTGCGGTTGTGCAATATGGATAGCGCTCATAGTATCTCCAAAAGCCTCATTCCTGGACATACGAACAAGCTGAGGATGGCTTGTCATAAAGAATGGGAGAATGACGAGATCATGCACATTATCATTGCACCTACAAACATGGCATAATGTTTATTTGTTTGGGATCCAAGCTCAAGTGAATGTACGCTCTTATTTGATGGACAAGATCAAGATGGTGCACTATGTCATCCACCACCTTGGCCTCCTCCTTTCATGCATAAAAAAGATTTGATGGCGTTGCACATTTGGACCAACACATGAGAGAAGATGAACTTGAGTCGAGGACGACTCCAATTCAAGAAGGGGAGGGTGATGAGAACATCACTTCTATGGATACAAACAACACTTCATTGAACATACAAGATGCAATCAATAGAGTTCACACACAACAATTAATTTCAGAGGTGAGCTCGTTCTTATATGTTTCCTTAATTGTGATTAGGTTCCATGGATAGGTTCAAGGAGTACTTGGAGGAAGTCTTAGGGACGTGGAGGAGCACAACTCAAAAATTGTGTCCAACTCGGAGTCCAGATGCAGTTTGCACTAACACGGACGTCCAGGATGCATACGATCTCTGTTTTGGACGTTCCACATATGCACAGAAAGAGAAGAGGATAACCTTTCCAATGCCGCTGGTCCCATGTCAAAATTCATTCGGAGTCGACGGGAATCTTCAAAACAAAATCGAGTTCAGAATCTGTTAGGGTGTTGCGCCACCGTATTGGGCCATTGGGCCTTGTATCAAGTCTAATTCCATTATTTTCGTGTCTTAGGGTTAGGTCACGACCCCATCACCCCCTTGGACGTCCTCCCACCTATATATACTCCATAGTAGCCGTCATAAACAATTGAGTTTTGCTTAGATTAATAATATCGCCATTCTACAGTTTGTGAAACCCCAACTTCGGGATATCAAATCGTGTCTTCTACGTTCTTGCTTGTTTTCTCGGTTGCACTTAAAGGGATTAGCCTTCTTAGCGAGGTCAATTGTGTGTAGCATGGTTGATAACCAATGGAGCAGTGGTGTATTGATTGCAGTAGTTTTTCATGTTCTACTCGAGATCTCCATCAATCGACTTATCCATTACCTTTCGAAAGATCGGCCTAAACTCCCTTATCACCCATGTACTGACTTTTGACTTTAGAAAGATACTCAGTGGCCAACTCACAATCAGGTATGGCTCTTCTAATGGACTCAGAAATGGTGGCTTTAATGATCATGATGCATTTTCTATTGGATTCTTCCCATGCCTCAAGGTCCTTAGTTTATTTCTCCTTAAGCTTAATGTACTCCTCTTTTCTTAAAGCAAATTGCTCCTTAGTTTCCTTAGGTTGCGCAATAGGGACTTCAAGATCAACAAGGCGATCCTTCCTTAGGCAAAAATCAAGATTTGCAATGGTTAAGTTCATGCGAAGCCTCTCATTCCATGTTCTATAGTTATGATCCGTGAGAGTCTCAATCGAGACAATGAGACTTACCACATTGGAGACACCTTAATAAAATGAACATAGAGGTTAGAAAATAACTAAAAATAACATATGATTTATCACATACTTAAAAATTGCACTTAAACAATTAGAAATGACATAAATTTGTCCATCACATTGGTTACTCAACAAAAGCATTTCACTTAACAACTTAAACAACATGGAAATATTTCACGTTGGTTATTTTAAATTCCAAGCAAACATACTCATAATTCATGAAAAAATATTCAATATAGAGCAAATACACCAAAAATAAACTTAAACATGGCAAAATTAAATTTTCACGTTGGTTACTTATTTAATTTATGTGCAAAACATATAATCTTAAAATTTTAGCAAATTTAAACTTTCATGTTGGTTACTTATTTAAATTTACTACTACATAACAGCGGAAGCTAAATCCACTTAATTTCTAAAATTTCTTAAATTAATTGCAAAAATTTTTAATAGCAATTAATAAAATTAAATAATTGAGAAAATTCACTTAATAACTATAATTACCAAAAATTACAGAAATGATGCAATCAAATCACACAAAATTCTCTTATTTTTTCTCAGTCATTTAAATTATTTCTAATTATTTCTTAATTTTTTGGAAATTATTTTCCATTTTGAAATAATTTTGAAAATGCAAAAATGTTGAAAAAAGCCATAACTCAAATATGGCCTACTAAAACGGCCCAGTGGCCCATTTTCTAAAAATCCACTAAATTCTGAAGTGAATGGCCCGTGCGCGGCCAACGGAGTATTCGACCCACTAAGCAAAACAGCCCGTCTAAAAATACAAAAATTCGGAAAAATTCGAAAGGGCAGCCCAACTGGCCAATTTCGCACTCCCGCATGGGCTCCGAGTCCGTAAGCCTTCAGCAACGGTAGCGCGCATCGTGGACCGTCGGATTTCGATCCGACAGCCACGATTCCCCGACACCTTATAACTTGGGTTGATCTGAGTCGTCCGTCGTAGATCGGTCGGTCGAGCGCTGAGATCGGGGGGGGGGGGGGGGGTACTTAAGCCTCACCGCAGGTTTCGTAACCCTAATTCATTTTTCACCCTCACAGCCTCTCTCCTCTTCCTCACGGCGATTGAGCAGCATCGGCGGCGAGGGGTGAGGCGAGCGCGACGGGGGAACAGGACCTCCGGGACCGCCGAGTTGTTGACTCCGATGAGGGAAATGCACTATGAGGTGCTTCTCCGCTGGCTTCGATGACATAGGTAGGGCTCCGTTGAGGAAAACCGTTGCGCATCGTGCGAGATCTAAGTGTTTGTAGTTCTCCGCGGGGACTTTAGACACATCAACACCATTGTCGTCGACGAGTGAGCACACCGTGAGGTGGTTCATCGTCGGTCGCAGTGGTGGCGTCGGTATGCCGTCGAAGGAAACCCGCCACTAGGGTTAGGTTTCGACCAACAACCCTAGACTAGTGATCTAAGTGTTTTGAGTGGTTTTTGTGTGCAGGTACTCCAGCGACGCTGCGACCTCCACCATGGCGCACACATCATGCCACTGGTGGGAGGTTCCTCACGCAGTTGCCGAAGGGGCAGCGCGACTAGGGTTAGGGTTTGAGCTCAAAACCCTAGCGTTGTGCCTAAACCCACGGCGCTGCCAATTGTCTCTGCGAGGGGAGATTCAACAGATGGCCACTCATTTGGGGAAAATGCTGCTAGGGTTAGGGATTCCCCTAACCCTGCCCTAAGGAGGACTTGGCGGCCGAAGCCGCCCTATCTGGGTCTCCTCAACCAAGGAGATCCAGTGAGAAGGGCGTTGCCGACTCCCTCACTTGACACTCAACGTCCGTGAGGGGTCTCGAAGGACCAGAAAAGTGGCGCACCTATCGGTACCCTGCGTACCGGGTACCCCACGATAACGCAAGAAAAGCTACGGAGGTCCACCTGTATGAGTTGAAGACCTCCGAAGGATCCATGTGTCATGCAGCACTGGGCCTGCCTCCCTCTTCTGGGTAGCTCTGGCACCGCCACATGTAACACAAGGCCGGACATAACACCTTGTATAGGGAAGCTCTGATCGTTCCACGTGTCCAGGGGCCTCGGACCTAACCCCCAGTAGAGGGAAGCTCCAGTGCTTCCACGTGTATAGCAGCTCCGGACCTGCCTCCCAATAGAGGGAAGCTCTGGATCTGCCACGTGTTGAGCCTCCGGACCTAAGCCTGCAACGAGAAGATGGGCGGATCTTCAACGGCGTGAACATTCAAGGGGCAGTTGAAGCAGACATTACAAGACCTGATTACGTGTCATTAATGCCATGTTAATGAAACATGATCAGAGGACCTTTAGTACCAGTAACGCCGCCATTAAGGAGCGTTATCACACTATTAATCATGCTTATTACATACAGATTTGTATAAGGTAATTAAAACCGTCGGGGCCACATGTCAGGTCAGGCTAACAATGTAACGGTTAGTCCTTGGACTGTATAAGGGTTGTGCCGCACGGTACAAAGGAGACGCTCTCTAGACCCCAAGCAACACACACTCATACGTACAAAAACCACCCGTGGAGTCGGGTATTACGCACAAGCGGCTTGAACCACGTAAAAACTCTCGTGCCACTGTCTCGTTAATAATCTCACTCGTGCCCCAAGCAATTAGGAACCTTCGCGGACTACAATCTAGTAGTACCGGGGGAAGTGTCATCTACACACTTCGACATTTGGCGCACCAGGTAGGAGGGGGGCTAAGATTCCGAGATGGTGAACTCTGCGGCAGCATCATTCAACGGCAACACCAGACAACCTGACGAAGGAAATCCCTCAAATGCCCAACAGCCAGCTGTCGTTGTTGTCTTGGTGGGTGTTGCTGCATGACCACCACCACATGCTCTGGCAACCAACGCCGGACAACAAGATGGTGCCCTCGTGTCGGTGACTGCATCGACAAACTACCCGGAGAATGCGCTAATCGCTGCGCGTACTCTGCTCCAGCATCCTCCAACGGCTGGAACTCCTCCGACATCCATGGAACAATGGCGTATTGATGTCGAACATCTGATTGAAGATGCAGACGACGCCATCAGTAATCAAGGCCCGCCCCTGCTGGCCAGACAACCTCTCAACGAAGGACCTTGTCTGGTAGACTTGGTCCTCAAATTTCACCGCATAGGAGACGTGTTGTGTCCCAACAAGTGATGCCGCTGCCTTTCGGGGCACGTTGTACTCACACTGCCCTGAGACTCTCAACGCATTATCTCCGGTTGGAGCTCAACCGACGATACAGGAAATAGGACAACCGTGTCCACATCGAGCGTGCTCGCGAAAGGCGAGAGGCTCGGGAAAACCCTTCTCCTTTGGGAGTAGGGGGAGGTTGTTCATCCCTCGCCATGCACCTTCGCATGGTGCAATGTCCACAAAAGTTCTGACCTCATCTGCCGGAGAAATATGACGGGACTGTCAACCCCGTCGAGTTCCTCCAAATCTACTCGCCGCCATACTCGCTGCAAGAGGCAATTAGGCTGTGATGGTCAACTACTTTCCTGTGGCTCTGATCAGGACAGCTAGGTTCTACTTCAGGAGTCTTCCGCCCGACTCCATCAACAGTTGGGCGGAACTATGCCACCAGTTCACCGCCAACTTCGGGAGCTCCCACACCCGACCTGGCACAGAGCTGGATCTGTTTGCCATACAGCAAAAATTGGGGGAGTTGCTGTGATCGTTCATCCAAAGTTTTTCCCAGGTACGGAACACGATTCCTTCCATCTCCAACGCATCTGTCGTTGTGGCATTTCAACAGGGCGTCAGAGATAAGAAGATGCTGGAGAAGTTGGCGACAAAAGAAGTCACCAGCGTCACGGAACTCTTCAGCCTGGCCGATAAATGTGCTAGGGTTGCAGAGGGCCGTGAAATGCACTCTAAACCAGCTCCGAGGGCTAGAAAAAAGTCCTCCAAGGCTGAAGCCACTGCTTCTGGCAGTGGAAAAAAGGAAGAAAAAGTCCAACGACAAGATAAAGTTGTCGGCCGGCACGCCTACTGATACTGCAGCTGCAGCTCTGGGTGGTCGGGGGTCACACCCCAAGAAACATGCTCGACCATCGTCTGAGAATGGCGGCGGTCAAAAGATGTGGTGTCCGATCAATAAAACGGACACTCAGAATCTTGAAAATTGCCACGAGGTCCAAAACCTTGTCGAGCGCTTCAACAAGCGCTGAGAAGAAGCTCCTTTCCGCCAGCGGGAAGGAAAGCAGAAAATTGACAAAGCTCCGGCTGATCTGGAGCTACACTTCCAAGACCCCAACAAGGTCCTGAAGGGTGTGTACAACACCGTCGACGACGATTCTGACAACGAGCGTTGGAATACTCTCAATTCCATATATGGAGGGTCCTAGGATGTCACCTCCACCGCGTCCTCAAGACCATGCATCGGGAGATGGTTGCCATAGCTCCTATTACCAAGGCAGAACCCCACCGAAAGTGGATGGACACTCCCATCACTTTTGATGCTTTAGACTGCTCAAGAAACATGATCGGAGCTGGACAAATGCCATTGATGGTGTCTCCTACCATCAATAATGTCCAACTCTACCATGTACTGGTGGATGGAGGGGTGGCACTCAACCTCTTGAGCTACGAAGCATTCATGAAGATCCAGCTCTGACTCTCGGACCTTCGCACCTCACGACCTTTCTCTGGGTTAGGTCCGGGGGCCATCAATGCTCTCAGCTCAATTACTCTCCTGGTGACCTTTAGGACATGGGAGAACTACAAGATCGAGAAGCTGGTCTTCGATGTGGCACACATCAGCATACCATTCAACGCCATCCTAGGCAGGCCAACCCTGTATAGGTTTATGGCCGCTGCTCACTATGGCTATTTGGTGTTGAATATGCCTACACCTTAGGGCATTCTCCGGATCCGCAGAGATCACACGACAGGAGTCACTACACTGGAAGAACTCCACGCGCTGGCAACAGCGCAGGACGAAGCATCCGACAAGGAGCTAGCTGCTCAACCTTCGAGCACTCGCCATCGAGGCTCAACCTCTACACCACGCGTGCAGCCAAGCGGCGACACCAACATTCCCTTCAAATTCATCCGAATTGGTTCTGATCAATCCCAGACCACCTGTATATCGGGAGGTCTGGACAACAAATAGGAACTCACGCTCATCACTTTCCTCCGGGCGAATGTTGACGTGTTTGTCTAGCAACCATCACAAATGCTTGGGATCCCTAGGGAGGTGATTGCGCAAAATTTTAAGATATATCCCGATGCACGACCAATACACTAGAAGCCCCAAAAGCAATCAGTTGAGCGGCAAAATTTCATTCGATAATAAATTAAGAAGCTGCTCGAAGGTGTTTTCATTCGGGAGGTTCATCATTTACGATGGCTGGCAAACCCAATCGTTGTACCCAAGGCCAGTGGGAAACTTTGGATGTGTATCGACTACACCACCTTGAATAAGTCATGTCCAAAAGACCCATTTCCACTACCTCGGATATTCTAGATAGTGGATTCCACCTCCGAGTGCAAACTATTGTGTTTCCTAGATGCACACTCAAGATATAATCATATCCAACTGTCTAGGGAAGATGACGAGCATACTGCCTTCATAACAGTAGATGGGTGTTATTGTCATACTGCCATGCCATTCGGTCTCAAAAACATTGCTTCAACTTTTGTGCAGGCCATGCACAGAACCTTCGGAGAGCTCATCAGGGACTTGGTGGAGGTTTACATCGATGACATCATCGTGAACGTGAAAAACAAGGAATCCCTCCTTGACAACCTACAAGTCGTCTTCAACAAGCTGCGAGTGACGCGCACCAAGCTGAACTCAAACAAATGTGTTTTGGGGGTTAGCTCCGGGAATCTCCTCGGATTCTTGGTGACACACTAAGGAATTGAGGCAAACCCGGCGAAGATCAAGGCTATTTATGACATGCGGCCCCCAGCCCGCGTTAAAGATGTCTAGAAGCTAACTAGATGTCTAGCTGCGCTCAGCCGGTTCATCTCAAGACTGGCAGAATGGTGCTTCCCTTCTTCAAGTTATTGAGGAAGTCCGGGCCATTCCACTGGTCTGATGAAGTAGAAAAGGCATTCCAAGAGCTCAAACATCTCCTCACCACACTACACTTTCTGGTAGCTCCGAACCCTGGTGAGCCTCTTTTGCTTTACATTTCGTCAGCTATGGAAGTTGTCAGTATGGTTCTGGTTGCAGAAACACCGAAGAAACCTATAATTCAGGAGCCCAGACCCCTCCGAGAGGGTCTGAAGCTACCTGAAGCCGAGTCTGGGTCCCAGCCCCCAATCTCGGATCTTCAAGGCAAGCTGCCCGAGGATCAACCTCTCTCATCTGAGGGAGTTCACACGGCTGAAAAAGAAGTTCTGGACCCCCCCAGAGGGTCCAGGAATCTAAACAAGAAGGTCTGGTGTGGGGACCGGAGTCCACACATCCGAGGATCTCATTGGGTGGTACCGTGCGATGCGGCACCTAACAGCACACACAAAAAGGATACCAAAACATATAAAGTTTTCCTTTCATAACAAGAAGAGTTTACAAAAGAGTGTACAATAGGAGTACACACACAGTGGAAAATACATACTCATAATCTCACCTAACTAAGCAGGAGAGAAGGCGTCCATGCCCTAGGACGATTCTCACTAGCAACACGAAGAACATACAGCAGCGGCGTGGCTCACATGAGATTTATCTCGACACCTCGAGTCTCATGTACAACCTGCACAGCAGAAATAAAACTAATACCTGCAAAAATCGTTAAAGCGCAAACATGAGCATAAGGCTCAGCAAGACTTAACCGTCTCACTAGACAGATGCAAGGGGACACTAAACATAGGTAAGGAATAGCATAAGTGACTCGCCTACAAGTGGATCCTTATAATCAAGTTTTAAGTAGCAAATGACATTCTCTGAGCACGGCACATCACGGGCTCCACAATCAAACAAGAAACGCTTTACCGATGATATGACATGCCCAAAGCACATAATGCTATTACAGCTAAAGTATGGGGAAACTGTAAACTTTTAATTATACTATCTCTAAATCATACAAGGTTGCAAAGTAATTATAATTCAATACCATATGACTTTTCTGACTTCTTTAGTATTTACTACGTCACCGCTCAGTGAACAAGTGGTACTCTATTACTGCGAGGGACAGTGATTGCAATCAAGACACACCCGGACAACACGACACATACGTCGTTCGGAAGTGTCAGCGAGCACACCTGTACGTACATAACACTTCAGTACTAGGCGTATATGGCCACCTTTCACAAGAAACTCGAATGCTGAGCCCGTCTCACCTCCGCAAACAGAAGGTCTCCGCACGGAACACCTCATGTGCCCGCCGACCGATTTACACCTTACTGTCCTCAACCCACCCCTATCGATGGTGAGTTAATGGGTCTCGACATCCCAGTTATCAAGTTACATCAGTTTATTGGATTCCATATGTCCATTATATTGCCGGTACAATTCAAGCTTGTCCGAAGGGGCTGCATACGGACGGGCCTTAATCGACACAGGCAGGGCTATGCGACCGAGACTCAATTCTCGCCGCTTCCTATCCATTCCCTGCCCGGTCTCAATTTCATTATATTAAGCCATTTTCTATTCGACCAGTCCTGTGAGATACATCTCTCGTGAGTAGATTCCAACTACTCGACTTCTACCGTATCTCCTATGCATTTGCGAAGCAGTTACTACAGGTCAACTGTAACTCGTGCCAAATAAACCCTGGGATTTTTGGTCATGCATGTGGAGTATCATTCACCCTAAACGTAATGCACAATTCATATACTACTCATCATAGTGATAAAGCAAAAGTTTATAAACGACTTAAATGCAAACCGGGGCTTGCCTTAGTTTGCGACTGAACAAATGTCAATTGTTAGGGCTTGATCTTCCTCCAGAGAACCTGCCATGGAACCTAAGTGGAAACACCTTGGCCTTCTCCTCCAAGCGAAGCTCCTCGTCGATCACCTACCATCACGTTTCCTATCGACATGATATGCATATAAGTAATTAAGTAATTAAGTAATTTAAGAAAAGACTCCACGGGGTTGTGTAAACTCTAAGAATGAGGAGTTCGAATAGGAAGGACAGATATGCCTTTGTTGTGTGAATGAACAAAGGATGAAGTCAAGTGGTCATAGTAGTATCGAGATGTGAATTGAAAGGTGCAATGTAAGCACACATTGCAACTTGGCACTCAACACTCGACGCTATGCCACTCAAGGACGATACAGCTGAATGGTGTGAAAGTGTTGGACTGGTAGAGTAAGGATGACCTAAGAGTCAAGGTGGCATAGTAGTGTCGAGATAAGCACTGAAAGGTGCAATGTAATGACACATCGCAATTTAGCACTCGACACTTGGAGCTATACCGCCCAAAGAGTGATAAGGTAGAATGGTGAAGAAGCATTACTGGACTGTGTGATGTAAGGAAGACTAAGTGATCAAGATGGAGCATAGAAAGCTTAAGGCATGAGTGAACTGTGCAACAAGAGGTTGTGACTTAGAAGTCGAGCAATGAAGTTACACAAACTCATTAGGGAGTAAACCTAATTATGTGACAAGTGTGATCGCAGGGTCCTGATAAGGATGAACCAGGATGAAACCCTAGCGACACTTGGGAGTGAAGTGAGGTCAACATTCTTTGGACTTAAGACATCATAACGAGCCTTGTTAACCTGACGTGAATACCGAGACAACGTTCAAATGACCTTTAGGTAAAGTAGTTTCTACGGCAAGCTTCTCGAGCATCGTTCAAGTGCTTACGTGACACTATTGCAGTGTCCTTTGCAAGATTGTCCAGATGAGCTCGGTGAACTCCTGGAACTCGAACATGATGCGAGACCTTGTCGTGACGGTCATGCTTTGCCATCACGGGAAGATCAGATTAGCCAGGTCCACATCGACCTGGACTCGTCAATAGGGTGAGCAGAATCTCGAACACCACCTCATGAGTCGGAGAGTTAGGGACTCGACTTAGTCGTCGACAAAAGACTCGACGAATCGACCGTCGATGAAGAGGCAAACTAGGTAAGCAATTCTGCGAACAGAAAGGAAACGTCCTCGACACAACTAAGAAATCCTTATCCAAGGTTCAACTTGGACTAGTTCTCCTCGTCGGTCGCAACGTTCTCGCAGTATTCTACCCTAGGTCATCGGTGGTCACCAATACACTCGGTTTGACCTAGAAGGCATTTCATCGAGCATCTAGGCTACACCTAGGACTCGACGAGTCTCGCCTTGACCAAACCCTAATTTGGCTAAACGACTGTCGACTGTTGTGTCGTGGTTGTGTTTCAGCATCATGTACGTTACAGGCATCCTTCATCTCGATGCCAGGACACGATGATGGCTCGGAACGTCACGACGATGTCATATGGTCAACGACGTCGACGCGACTCATGGTGGAGCATCACGAGCACGCACGGACATGCCAACGTGACACAAACGACAAAGGAGGTCGACTTGGGGACTCCTATAGGAACGATATTAATGCGTAACATGGATGTACGACTTGACGACACATGAGTAACCTTAGCGATCACCACGAACGGACGTCGATGACGTCAATCAAGGTATTTTAGGGTAAGGCTCACCTTGTAGTCATTTCGTTGAATATCTTGGGTGTGTACTTGATTCGGTTACTTCATCAACATCCCAAGAGTACCTTGGCACATGTCCTTGTCGATTGTCACCCCAGAATAGACCTGCATCCATAGACCAGCATTGAACGGCAACACACTTAGTTTTTCCTTGTAACCATTTCATCGAACACCTTGGCTGCAGTCACTGATCCAATGAATCTTGCAAAATCAGAGCCAACCTTGGACCAGTTGTCGATGCCAGTGTGTCAACGACGTGTTTCTGCATATCCTCCATCACACCCATTACTCGCCTTGCTTCCAGGACATAGCCACGATGCAGAACGCGGACATGGCATCATGGTGCTCGTGGTCGGCCCAGAAAGGCGCAGCTAGCAGGGACAAGGCAGTGAAGCGCAGCTAGGAGCACGGGTCGGTGGTGCTGGGGCAGCTGGGCGCTCGGTCACGGTGCTGGAGCTGCAGGCGGTCAGGAGCAGGGCGACGCGCGCGTTGTGACAAAGAGGCGCAACAACGGAGAGCTTGGCTGGGAGGTGGCGGCCGTCGGGCGGACTGAGCGCACGGCGCGGTGAGCGGCGCGAGCTGGCGAGCTGGTCGGCCGACGGAAGGAGCGCGCGGGATGGCGGTGCTGCGGCCGGAGGCAAGGCGAGCGGCGCGGCTGCTTGCGGCGGGAGCCGGTCGGAGGAGCGGCGCTCGTCGGGGGAGCAGAAGTGGGGCGCGGCTGGGACGAGCTGGGAACCGACGCGGTGATAAGGGAGCTCGAGATGCGGTCATGGCTGCCGGGCGAGCGGCGGTCAGGGCTCCGTCGGGAGTAGCGCGCAGGGTGCGAGGCGCGTGGCGCGGGGACAACCCGGAGGCTGGCGGGGAGGCGCCGTGGGCGGACGCTGGAGCGGGGGAGGTGAAGCGCCGGCGGTGCGATGTGGGGCAGGCGGCGCAACGCCCAGGGCGAGCGGCATACGGCGGCGCGGCCTGGGAGAGGAAGCGGAGCGGGAGGTGACGAGCGCGAAGATGAGGACCGAGAGGGTCGGCTCAGCGCGGTGATAAGGACCAGGAACGTCGCGGTGGCCATCGCGGTGGCACATGCACGCGCCTGCGTGGAGGCAGGGGAGGAAAGAGGAAGCCTTGCCGACCTGACTGGTGGGGGCCACCTGTGGGACCCACTTCCCTCTTCTTCTTTTCAAAATTCCAATAGGGCTAGCAAGCATGCTTCAAAAATAGTCAAATTTGGCCCTGTGACTAAATAAAATGTGGAGAATTTTATGGTGCAATCAGATTTCAAAACTGAGCAAGTTGAATTTGAACTCAGATTTGAATTCGAATTCAAGTAGTGATACTTGAATCAAGGAAATAAATAGTAGATTAGGTTCAAAAAATCCTGAAACTTTGAAGTTAACCTTTTTGAACCATAAGGGACCTCAAGAAAAATTTGGAGTTGATTTGGACAAGGTTGAGCACGAAGTTTAAATTTGAAGTCGACGTTGATTAAACTCTCAGTGCGTGTCCAATAAATGGGAAACGTGCTTCAAAAATTTTGAAACTTTACCGAGAGTCTATTTGGCATATTAGAAGGTCATGGAAAAATTTACGGCAGGAGATTTGAATATTTTTGGATGTCCCATTTTAGGGTTGGAATAATTCCTTTTGCTTTCTCTCTATTTTGTTTTCTTTTCTCCTTTAATTTTTCATTGAAAATGTGAATACTTGGAAATTAAGGATTTTACACCTTAAGTTCTGAAATACAATAACAAACATGTGCTATATGTAAAATTTTAACGAGTTCCTATTTCTAGTGAACATGGGTTAACTCATATGATTCATGTGAGTTTGGATTTCCAAGTCCACTTAAAAAAAAATTTTAAGTACGCATTTTTTTGCGTTTTTGTTCTTCCGAAAAACGGGCTTTTACAATCCTTCCCCCTTAAAGGAATCTCGTCCCGAGATTCTAAGGAAGAGAGAAAGTTAGGCCGAGTTGTTGATGAGACAACCATCTCCTGGCATGTGATTGGAGAAAGAGACTCTTCGTCTTCTTATTGCATCTATGGTTTGGATGCTCGGCGTGACTGGGATCACACCGTAAAGTTTGTAGCTTAGAAAGCTATATTGATATATTGGGGTCTTCTTCTTTTCATCAAAAAGAAGTAAGCTTCTGCATTGGAGGACTTTAGAACTCTAAGATAGTTAGGTGTCCTTAACTCCGGGTGTTTCTCTTACGAAGACTTTTCTGCCCTGGTCTTGTGGCTAAAGCAATGTCACCATCCATTACGAGTCAAGGAGTTCCAAGACTTGATAATTAACTGATAACCTCACGAAAAGAAAGATGTAGGGTTTTAGCGAGGTTGAGACGTTCATAGGAAGTTCCTCGCAACTAGAAACAATCAGTTCCCAGGACTCAAGTTGATTTGAGTTTCAACGGGTCAAGGACAAAGGCTCAACTGTGTTTTGGTCACAAGGTGTTAAGTGGATTCCCTAGTGCCACTCAAGATAACGAAACAAGTCGAGGGCGTTGCGAATGATAAAGTTGATCACAACTCAAAATTGTGAGACACAACGTAGGTATTTGAATGGGGTCATATATTCTTGCTCAAAACTCATTAGTAATTACATTTCATGATGCATCACAAGTGGAATAATGTTATGCATTAATGATGCAACGCTGGCCAGCTAGAAATGTAGACGGTATGATGCATTCATTATTATGCTTTGAGCAAAAATAGGTAGGACAATCCAAACACAGTCTGAAGTATCCCAAATACAGGAGGATTGAATAAACTTGGTCATGAAAGGCGCTAGACAAGACTTGCTACTTTCATATCTCGACCAAGTTCGATGGTTTCAAGGTAAAAGTATTAGCAAGGAATGGTGAGGTTCATCTCAAGGCAACGGAGTGTACAAAATGGAACAAAGTGATTGAACTTCTTGTTGATCGGAAGTTCCCTAAAGCTTGTTAATCACAACATACAGGTAATTGTGGTTCCTTAACAAAGGGTCAGGTTTTTCATCTCGTAGTTTTCTTAAAGTACTATGTCTACCCCTTAAAAGGTGCGGTAGGGTTGCCTTCAGAAGTGGCAAAGAGAGTAACCTTTGAAGAGTAAGGTTCTCCTCACTTCCGTAGGTTGCACTAAGTGGTTGACAAGGTACTGTGCTAGGCACGACCTTGGTTAGTAATCCACGTTCTTGCTAAAGAATTTCCAGCTCATACTACTCACTTATGGCTTCTCGTCTCAAAGACTGAAGCAAAGGAGTGGTTTAGCGTGAAGAATCAACTGACTCCTTTAACTCGTTGATCGAGTTCCACAAGAAACGGGGTTCAAGGTGATCCTTTACTTAAGTTTCGCATTGACTTAATGAGTCAATGTTGTACTCGGTCCTACTTACTTGAGCAGTGCTCCCAGCACGTTGGTTCGGTGTCGATGTACCTTGGTATGACACCTAGGTGAACGTAACACTTCAATTACTAGATGAACTCCTTCCCCCTTAAGATTCAAGCTAGGTGAGCAAGAAACTTACTCCAAGCAATCTTTATGGGGAGGTTTGTCCAACTAAGAGAAGTGTCATACATGCTCAATGCACAATTAAAGTGTGAGATGCAAGGTTGCATAGTCAAAACACTAGCATGTGCATCCGAGCAAAAAGGGATTTGCCTTAGTGTAATACTCAACTCTAATGGCAAATATTGTTGGGCCGCAACACCTGGGATGTTATGAAACTCCTCGAGTTGAACTCGAGAACCAAATCCATAAACACCCGAAAGGGTCATCATCCGATTAAATCCTGGTGGAGGATGAACAGCTTGGACGCAACTTCGATTTTGGCCAAGTAAATGGCAGAATGAGATCTTGAGGTGAACAACAAAGTTAAAGTACACTTCAAGAATTTTCCAAAAAGTATTGGTTTGCCTCTAGATCATCTCTGGTTTGCAAGTTATGCAATTTTGAAGTTAGCAGATTTCTCTGCACTTTCAGCAGAATCTGCTTAAACAGTAGCAGTTTTGATCTAAAGTTTTCAGGCTGTTCTGTTGGAAATCTGGACATATTCTTATTTACAAAGTTGTAGAAAATGTAATAAGATTTCCATAATGTACTTACTTGTCTTCATATCAGTTCTGGTTCAAAAGATATGAATTTTTGAAGTTGGGTAAAATTTCAGCATTCAGAATTGAATTCAGTTCAGATTGACCACTCTGTATTCAAACTCGATTTGGAATAGGTAGATGACCGATTCAGGTCTGGAGCCAATTGCAAAAATTGTATCTGACTCTCTAACCTCTCCAACGGTTACTCGCGCGACACCATTGGATCAAGGGTCTGTGAGTTATGGATTAAATTCAGAGGTGTACAGATTGCTGTCCAGTTTGGGTATGCCTGGATAGTCTCTGCAATTATCCAAATCTCACCCATTTAGAAAAGGATTCTGGTCTGGTGTTGAACAGAAAAAAAAATGTAGAGGACTTCCATGTCTTTCTAAAGAGTATTTACTCGTAGCATTTCTGGTTGAGAAGATACGGCATTTGCAAGTTGACAGTTTTTCTGAAAATTTGGACAGCACCTCCTTTGTTTAAGGCTGATTTTGTCCACAAATTCAGATATACAAACATCAACATTTGCAAAAGTAACACATAGCAAAATTGTTGCATACATTCTCAGGATCCCAGAAATAAAAATTATGAAGTCTTTCGACAATTATACAGCGAGTTATGCGAGAAACAGTAACTGCATACAGGACGGTCCACTCGCTGTCCAGATTTTATCAAGTTTAGAAATTTGAAGTTTTTAGTATGTTAGAGATGGATTCTGCTCTGGAGTTCTATAGAGACGTTGTAGAGGACTCTCTACACTTTCCAACCACATAAAGTAGGCCTGCAGCAGTGAAGTATGCAGAAAGTTATGGTTCAATTGGTGAAGAGTTCAGATTCTGTCCCCTCTTCCGGGCTGTTAGAACCTCTTAAACGACAACTCAATTTAGACCTGGTTAATGTGAGTTTTAGCCTTTGTGTTGAATAGAAAGTTGATAGAGGACTCTTTAAGTTTTCCATACATCAATAAACATGCATAGGTTGCATTTCTAGTTTAACAGTTATGGCTGTTTAAAGTTCAAAATTTTTCTGGCTGTTTCAGATAGTACCGATATACATGTACTATCTTCAACTCTGTTTTTAATTAGTTTTAAACTGAATTTGAGGTATCACTGAATAACAAAGTTGTAGAATAGCTCTTCCAATTTCCATAAATGTATCATAATGGAATAGAAGAGCTTTCTCCAAGGAAATATGACAAAAATTCAGATGCTGGTCCGTGTAGTTTCAGAACAGCAGCTGCAGTGGTTATGGTGCCTTTTCATCACCATACAAAGGTCTTTTGGCTTGGAGGTCAATAGAAAACTTATAGAAGACTTAAAAATATTTCCAAAAAGTATTCACTTGCCTCCAAAGCCCTCCAGGTTGAAGAGATACAAATTTTTGAAGTGGAGCAATCGGTTCAGATTTCAGAATTTAGTTTGATAGATCATGGTTGTTTGAAGCTGATTTCGCCACTGATTTTCAGATGGATATCCTCACAATTAGACAGCAAGTCCTATTACAAACTTGTTCTACAAGTCGCAAGGTTTCCGGAAATGTACTATACGAAGTTATTCGATGACTCTACAATGAGTTATGGTCGAAATCGTAACTGTACACATATCTGTCCCCAGCTGGTCCAGATTGGCGAAGAATAGATAACTTCGAATTTTTCATCGAGTTACGTGAAGATTCAGACTTGGAGTTCAAATGAAAAGTTGTCGATGACTTTCTGCACTTTCCCAGCATATAAAATAGGTCTGTAGAGATAAAATCTACAAGGAGTTATGATCAAAATGGATAAGGGCTCATTAGATCAAGGAGGTGAATAATTGTTGGTTTTCAAGGATTTGGACCGATTCAAAGTGCTTTCCGGTCCAAATTGTCAAAGAATATGTCGTAGAGGACTTGAAGACCTTCTCAATTTATGTGGCATACTATTAGGTTCTATGAAGTTTAACTAGAAGCACCTCTTGACATAATCGAGCTAGATTCCGTCAAGAGTACACAAAAGCCTTAATCTTTATACTTCTTCGCATTGCACTAACCATGTCGAAACTTTGACCCAAAACTTACCAGCAACTGGTAGTTGGATCTTACAAGATGATAATGAAGCCATTCTTTCGTGGGGGGTGGTCAAAGTATCAGTTGTGATACTGACGGTACTACGTGCCTTACCAAAAGAAAAATATAACCCGGTACATCCGGATACGTCTATAGGTGGTCCTAATACCGATCACTCGCAAACGTTTGCTACACGGGTCGCTACCGGAGTTAGTGTACCTACAGAAGACAAACAATCCCCTTCCACACCTTCACACCTCAAGGGCGGCACGGGGAAACACGACAGGCAGTCACAATAAGATATAATAAAAAGTAAATGCATACGACTCTGGTGTGAGTTGCCCTCGAGCGAAGTCATGTCTCGAGGTACATGGCTGTAAATACGTCTGTACAGCAAAGACTCCCGTACGAACCGGTTTATACACGCTCGGGCATACGTGTTTCGCATGATCCCATAGAACATGAATAGTTCTAGAGATACATACTATCGGGTTATACACCACCCGACGGGGGCTCCCACTAATTTTGTGTCACGCTGGGGTACCGCGTGTCATATGTTCTCAGAAACATGGAAAGTTTCAGAGACTCATATTGACTTTCCGTGCCAAGCCACGAAAATTTCACATATCATATCTCGTATGCAGAGTTTACCGAGATTGATCCGCTCTCGGCGGCGTACCTTACCTCTTACCTTGAAGACGGAGCGTCGTTACAGAATAATATAACAAGTTAGTTCACCACCTTTATAACTTATACTAGTAATAGTCCTTATTGGGCATATAGCTAAACCTCACTCGACTACTTCGGAGTTTTCGAAAATAGGCTCTTTTCGAGCGTGCTATTCCCAATAAAGCTCTGATACCATGTCTGTGGGGACCGGAGTCCACACATCCGAGGATCTCATTGGGTGGTACCGTGCGATGCGGCACCTAACAGCACACACAAAAAGGATACCAAAACATATAAAGTTTTCCTTTCATAATAAGAAGAGTTTACAAAAGAGTGTACAATAGGAGTACACACACAGCGGAAAATACATACTCATAATCTCACCTAACTAAGCAGGAGAGAAGGCGTCCATGCCCTAGGACGATTCTCACTAGCAACACGAAGAACATACAGCAGCGGCGTGGCTCACATGAGATTTATCTCGACACCTCGAGTCTCATGTACAACCTGAACAGCAGAAATAAAACTAATACCTGCAAAAATCGTTAAAGCGCAAACGTGAGCATAAGGCTCAACAAGACTTAACCGTCTCACTAGACAGATGCAAGGGGACACTAAACATAGGTAAGGAATAGCATAAGTGACTCACCTACAAGTGGATCCTTATAATCAAGTTTTAAGTAGCAAATGACATTCTCTGAGCACGGCACATCATGGGCTCCACAATCAAACAAGAAACGCTTTACCGATGATATGATATGCCCAAAGCACATAATGCTATTACAGCTAAAGTATGGGGAAACTGTAAACTTTTAATTATACTATCTCTAAATCATACAAGGTTGCAAAGTAATTATAATTCAATACCATATGACTTTTCTGACTTCTTTAGTATTTACTACGTCACCGCTCAGTGAACAAGTGGTACTCTATTACTGCGAGGGACAGTGATTGCAATCAAGACACACCCGGACAACACGACACATACGTCGTTCGGAAGTGTCAGCGAGCACACCTGTACCTACATAACACTTCAGTACTAGGCGTATATGGCCACCTTTCACAAGAAACTCGAATGCTGAGCCCGTCTCACCTCCGCAAACAGAAGGTCTCCGCACGGAACACCTCATGTGTCCGCCGACCGATTTACACCTTACTGTCCTCAACCCACCCCTATCGATGGTGAGTTAATGGGTCTCGACATCCCAGTTATCAAGTTACATCAGTTTATTGTATTCCATATGTCCATTATATTGCCGGTACAATTCAAGCTTGTCCGAAGGGGCTGCATACGGACGGGCCTTAATCGACACAGACAGGGCTATGCGACTGAGACTCAATTCTCGCCGCTTCCTATCCATTCCCTGCCCGGTCTCAATTTCATTATATTAAGCCATTTTCTATTCGACCAGTCCTGTGAGATACATCTCTCGTGAGTAGATTCCAACTACTCGACTTCTACCGTATCTCCTATGCATTTGCGAAGCAGTTACTACAGGTCAACTGTAACTCGTGCCAAATAAACCCTGGGATTTTTGGTCATGCATGTGGAGTATCATTCACCCTAAACGTAATGCACAATTCATATACTACTCATCATAGTGATAAAGCAAAAGTTTATAAACGACTTAAATGCAAACCGGGGCTTGCCTTAGTTTGCGACTGAACAAATGTCAATTGTTAGGGCTTGATCTTCCTCCAGAGAACCTGCCATGGAACCTAAGTGGAAACACCTTGGCCTTCTCCTCCAAGCGAAGCTCCTCGTCGATCACCTACCATCACGTTTCCTATCGACATGATATGCATATAAGTAATTAAGTAATTTAAGAAAAGACTCCACGGGGTTGTGTAAACTCTAAGAATGAGGAGTTCGACTAGGAAGGACAGATATGCCTTTGTTGTGTGAATGAACAAAGGATGAAGTCAAGTGGTCATAGTAGTATCGAGATGTGAATTGAAAGGTGCAATGTAAGCACACATTGCAACTTGGCACTCAACACTCGACGCTATGCCACTCAAGGATGATACAGCTGAATGGTGTGAAAGTGTTGGACTGGTAGGGTAAGGATGACCTAAGAGTCAAGGTGGCATAGTAGTGTCAAGATAAGCACTGAAAGGTGCAATGTAATGACACATCGCAATTTAGCACTCGACACTTGGAGCTATGCCGCCCAAAGAGTGATAAGGTAGAATGGTGAAGAAGCATTACTGGACTGTGTGATGTAAGAAAGACTAAGTGATCAAGATGGAGCATAGAAAGCTTAAGGCATGAGTGAACTGTGCAACAAGAGGTTGTGACTTAGAAGTCGAGCAATGAAGTTACACAAACTCATTAAGGAGTAAACCTAATTACGTGACAAGTGTGATCGCAGGGTCCTGATAAGGATGAACCAGGATGAAACCCTAGCGACACTTTGGAGTGAAGTGAGGTCAACATTCTTTGGACTTAAGACATCATAACGAGCCTTGTTAACCTGACGTGAATACCGAGACAACGTTCAAATGACCTTTAGGTAAAGTAGTTTCTACGGCAAGCTTCTCGAGCATCGTTCAAGTGCTTACGTGACACTATTGCAGTGTCCTTTGCAAGATTGTCCAGATGAGCTCGGTGAACTCCTGGAACTCGAACATGATGCGAGACCTTGTCGTGACGGTCATGCTTTGCCATCACGGGAAGATCAGATTAGCCAGGTCCACATCGACCCGGACTCGTCAATAGGGTGAGCAGAATCTCGAACACCACCTCATGAGTCGGAGAGTTAGGGACTCGACTTAGTCGTCGACAAAAGACTCGACGAATCGACCGTCGATGAAGAGGTACAACTAGGTAAGCAATTCTGCGAACAGAAAGGAAACGTCCTCGACACAACTAAGAAATTCTTATCCAAGGTTCAACTTGGACTAGTTCTCCTCGTCGGTCGCAACGTTCTCGTAGTATTCTACCCTAGGTCATCGGTGGTCACCAATACACTCGGTTTGACCTAGAAGGCATTTCATCGAGCATCTAGGCTACACCTAGGACTCGACGAGTCTCGCCTTGACCAAACCCTAATTTGGCTAAACGACTGTCGACCGTTGTGTCGTGGTTGTGTTTCAGCATCATGTACGTTACAGGCATCCTTCATCTCGATGCCAGGACACGATGATGGCTCGGAACGTCACGACGATGTCATATGGTCAACGACGTCGACGCGACTCATGGTGGAGCATCACGAGCACGCACGGACATGCCAACGTGACACAAACGACAAAGGAGGTCGACTTGGGGACTCCTATAGGAACGATATTAATGCGTAACATGGACGTACGACTTGACGACACATGAGTAACCTTAGCGATCACCACGAACGGACGTCGATGACGTCAAGCAAGGTATTTCAGGGTAAGGCTCACCTTGTAGTCATTTCGTCGAATATCTTGGGTGTGTACTTGATTTGGTTACTTCATCAACATCCCAAGAGTACCTTGGCACATGTCCTTGTCGATTGTCACCCCAGAATAGACCTGCATCCATAGACCAGCATTGAACGGCAACACACTTAGTTTTACCTTGTAACCATTTCATCGAACACCTTGGCTGCAGTCACTGATCCAATGAATCTTGCAAAATCAGAGCCAACCTTGGACCAGTTGTCGATGCCAGTGTGTCAATGACGTGTTTCTGCATATCCTCCATCACACCCATTACTCGCCTTGCTTCCAGGACATAGCCACGGCGCAGAACGCGGACATGGCGTCATGGTGCTCGCGGTCGGCCCAGAAAGGCACAGCTAGCAGGGACAAGGCAGTGAAGCGCAGCTAGGAGCACGGGTCGGTGGTGCTGGGGCAGCCGGGCGCTCGGTCACGGTGCTGGAGCTGCAGGCGGTCAGGAGCAGGGCGACGCGCGCGCTGTGACAAAGAGGCGCAACAGCAGAGAGCTTGGCTGGGAGGTGGCGACCGTCGGGCGGACTGAGCGCACGGCGCGGTGAGCAGCGCGAGCTGGCGAGCTGGTCGGCCGACGGAAGGAGCGCGCGGGATGGCGGTGCTGCGGCCGGAGGCAAGGCGAGCGGCGCGGCTGCTTGCGGCAGGAGCCGGTCGGAGGAGCGGCGCTCGTCGAGGGAGCAGAAGTGGGGCGCGGCTGGGACGAGCTGGGAACCGACGCGGTGATAAGGGAGCTCGAGATGCGGTCATGGCTGCCGGGCGAGCGGCAGTCAGGGCGCCGTCGGGAGTAGCACGCAGGGTGCGAGGCGCGTGGCGCGGGGACAACCCGGAGGCTGGCGGGGAGGCGCCGTGGGCGGACGCCGGAGCGGGGGAGGTGAAGCGCCGACGGTGCGATGTGGGGCAGGCGGCGCAAAGGCCAGGGCGAGCGGCATACGGCGGCACGGCCTGGGAGAGGAAGCGGAGCGGGAGGTGACGAGCGCGAAGATGAGGACCGAGAGGGTCGGCTCAGCGCGGTGATAAGGACCGGGAACGTCGCGGTGGCCATCGCGGTGGCACATGCACACGCCTGCGTGGAGGCAGGGGAGGAAAGAGGAAGCCTTGCCGACCTGACTGGTGGGGGCCACTTGTGGGACCCACTTCCCTCTTCTTCTTTTCAAAATTCCAATAGGGCTAGCAAGCATGCTTCAAAAATAGTCAAATTTGGCCCCGTGACTAAATAAAATGTGGAGAATTTTATGGTGCAATCAGATTTCAAAACTGAGCAAGTTGAATTTGAACTCAGATTTGAATTTGAATTCAAGTAGTGATACTTGACTCAAGGAAATAAATAGTAGATTAGGTTCAAAAAATCCTGAAACTTTGAAGTTAACCTTTTTGAACCATAAGGGACCTCAAGAAAAATTTGGAGTTGATTTGGACAAGGTTGAGCACGAAGTTTAAATTTGAAGTCGACGTTGATTAAACTCTCAGTACGTGTCCAATAAATGGGAAACGTGCTTCAAAAATTTTGGAACTTTACCGAGAGTCTATTTGGCATATTAGAAGGTCATGGAAAAATTTACGGCAGGAGATTTGAATATTTTTGGATGTCCCATTTTAGGGTTGGAATAATTCCTTTTGCTTTCTCTCTATTTTGTTTTCTTTTCTCCTTTAATTTTTCATTGAAAATGTGAATACTTGGAAATTAAGGATTTTACACCTTAAGTTCCGAAATACAATAGCAAACATGTGCTATATGTAAAATTTTAACGAGTTCCTATTTCTAGTGAACATGGGTTAACTCATATGATTCATGTGAGTTTGGATTTCCAAGTCCACTTAAAAAAAAATTTAAGTACGCATTTTTTTGCGTTTTTGTTCTTCCGAAAAACGGGCTTTTACATCTGGATCCCACTGGGAGGGTCTGGATTGATGAAGAAGAAGCTTTGGGACCTTCCGGGAAGGTCTGTACTGTCCAACGACCAGTATACTTCATCAGTGAAGTACTCCATGATGCCAAGACTCGATATATTGAGGTCCATAAGCTTCTCTATGCAGTTCTTATTGCCTCAAGGAATCTACGTCACAACTTCCAAGCCCACAAAATATCATTGGTAACCTCCTATACACTGTGTGCTATACTACACAATCAAAATTCTACGGGAAATATTGCAAAGTGGGTGGCAGAGCTGGCAGAGTTCGATCTTGAGTTCTTGACTAGACATGCTATCAAGAGTTAGGCATTGGCTGATTTCGTGGCGGAGTGGACTCCTTCTTCGTCAAAGCCAGAGGCCCCAGTGAGCAGAAGTCAGAACCCAAAGTCTTGGTCTTAACCGAGCCTCACTAGACTCTCTACTTCGACGGCTCCGTGCAGATGCAGGGGCCAGGGCTGGAATCCTTCTACTCACTCCAATAGTGGAGAAGGTCAAGTACATGGTACATCTTAATTTCAAGGCAACCAACAACATGGCGGAGTATGAAGCTCTCATCTACGGGCTCAAGGTTGCGCTATCATATGGCGTCAAGTAGTTGCTGGTGAAGGATGACTCGTAGCTCATTATAAAGAAAGTGAAAGGCGAATGTAGCTGCAACAACCCACAACTTTCTGCTTACCTCCTTGAGGTCCAGAAGCTCCAGAAGGACTTCCATGTCCTGGACCTCTCCCATGTCCAGTGTCTCAACAATGTTGAAGCTGGTGAACTCTACATGAAGGATTCAATCGGAGCTCAAGCTCCCGACAGAGTTTTCGTTAGGAGGTTGCCAGTACCTACCGCTCAGCCTGCCGAAGTGAGCAAAGAGGGCGTGACCAGCACCTCGAAGCTGGCAGTCCCTTTGGCCCTGTTACCATGGCATCCACCAAGGATCGTAGGCGCAACAGGAAGCTCCGAGCAACCCAGCACGCAAGATTTGGAGGCTCAAGTTAGCTCCGATGCATGGATCTCAGAGATCCAGAGCTACTTGAAAGACAAAATCCTTCATGAAGATGGTGCATCCGCTGACCGGATCATCAGATTGGCTAAAAGATACACGCTGGTAGAAGGGGATCTCTATCGTCGCGATGCAAACAACGTCCCAATGTGATGCATTGCCCGGGAAGAAGGCCGAGAGATCCTCACGGAAATCCATGGAGGTGAGAGTGAGAACCACGCGTCTTCCTGCACCTTGGTTGGTAAAGCCTTTCGGCATGGCTTGTACTGGCCTACAGCACTCGAGGATGCAGTTGAGCTGGTAAAAACGTGTAAAGCATGCCAGTTCCACACGAAACAAATCCACACACCGGCTCAGTCGCTGCAAATGATACCTCCTACATGGCCATTCGCTGTGTGGGGGATGGACATTTTGGGACATTTCCCAAAAGCTGTTGGAGTTTATAGGTTCCTGTACGTCGCCATCGACAAGTTCACCAAGTGGTTGGAAGCTACTCCAGTTGTGACAATCAACAAACAATCAGCTATCAAGTTCTTGAAGTCCATAGTCTGCAAATTTGGAGTTCCGAACAGAGTCATAACTTACAATGGAACCCAATTCACAAGTACATCATCCCAAGAATACTGCGAAGACCTCGGCATTCAAGTCAGCTATGCATCAGTAGCTCACCCGGCAAGTAATGTCCATGCCAAGAGAGTAAATGCAGAAATACTAAAAGGACTCAAGACGTGCACCTACGAGCGCTTGAAGAAACATGGAGCCAACTAGATAGAGGAGCTTCTGTCTGCACTGTGGGCGAGCAGGACAACACCTAACCGGTCAGCTGGAGAGACCCCCTTCTTCCTGGTGTACGGAGCTGAAGCGGTCCTTCCTCCGGAGATCACCATGGGGTCGCTCCGGGTCCGAACCTTCGGCGAAGCCATGTAAGACAAGCTCCAACATGAATACCTTGACCTCGTCGATGAGACAAGGTGCCAAGCAGCTCTTCGGAATGCACGATATCACTAGGCGCTCCGACAGCTATCACCAAAGGCATGTGCGCAACCGATAGCTTGAAGAAGGCAATCTGGTGCTGCTGAGAATACTAACTCGTGAAGGGATGAACAAACTATCCCCCAGCTGAGAAGGTCCCTTCCGTGTGATCAAACTATCCCGTCCCGGGTGCGTTCGCTTGGCAACAGAGAATGGGACTCCGCTTCCCAATCAATGGAACATCGAGCATCTCCGTAAGTTTTATGCTTAGTTTCACGGAGGTGATTCTGTAATTACACATAATATAAATTATAGAGTCTATACATAGAGTAGGGTAGGTCATAAAGGAGAACATCCAGACCCCTCCCCCCCCCCCACCCCGGAGGGTCCGAGCAGTTCAAGCCCACCTTACTTGGTCCCTGAACTTAATGTGTGACTTACCTACCCTGGGTTAGAACAAGATGAATAATACACTTGGACTGGTTCCGTACCCTAAGTGTGTCCTTGTCTCCCCTGTAATTCGAATCTATAATGAAAGACATTGTTGTGTGAAAGCAGACTCCACGTGCATTAATTTTGTACAGGCTCTTTTTCTTTATCTTTTCCTTCTTGTCTATAACGAAGTTGTGCAATTCTTGTTGAGATTTAGTCCGAGCTATTCATATGATAAACAAGTTATATTGGTGATCTTTTTTAGATCGTAGCATTGCTAGATGTTCTATTCGCCTGAATGCCAAAGCAAATGACATGTCCGGAGTGCGCTATCGACTTAGATTGGTCCAACACCCTAAGTACGCTGCTCTACTTATATTCCGGCAGGCTTCAGTAGGGCGGGTCCGGAAGGCATTCGGATTTGAAGATATTACATCAATTTACTTGTTAGCATGTTGAGTTCCTTCGGATCTAAAGTTCAAACAAGAACAGTAAGACGCAAACAACATATAGATGAGTGGACGAATTTTACTATTTTTCTTGTCTTTAATGCGCAGGAAAAATGGAAAACTCATGGCGATGGTGGATTTTCCGAAGCTACTAAGCTCTGACAACCCCCAAGGGGCCCGCCGTTGATGTTTCGTTGAATGTGGGTGCCATCGGAGCTAACAAAGCTCTGACAACTCCCATGGGGGCAAGCCATCGACGTGAAGAATTTATGACGTTCTAACCGTTGACAGTGGGCCCAATCGGACCTATCAAGCACCGACCACCCCCAGGGTGCCCGCCGTCGATGCTCTACGTGTTGACACTGCATGTCGTTGGACCTACCAAGCTCCGACAACCCTCAGGGGGCTCACCGTCGATGCTCTATGTGTTGGTAGTTGGCGCTTTTGGACCTGCCAAGCTCCGAAACCTCTCAGGGGGCCCGCCGTCGACGCAACAAAGGGTCCTTGGAGATGTCAAAAGTAAACTTTGGACCTAAGAGCTAAGCTTTCTAGCTATAAGTTCGAAGCGTTCAAGTCATTGAGACATTGTCAGATCCTTTTGGTATATGTTCGCAATCGAATTGTGTACATCTACTAGGTGGCCAGCAAGATAAATGACAATGCGTTGAACACAAATACAAAATGGAATTCATTCAAAAAGATTAGATTCTGTTCATTCCAAGGATTGGATCTGGATTACAAAATGAAGATTACAAGTGAAAGGCAAAAGAAAAAGGTCCTAGCTACTGGAGGTCCTAAGTCCTATGGAAAAATGAGACAACTTTCTCGGCAGCCTCACGAACACTGGTTTTGGCGACATTTTCCACTTTGATAATGGGCCCTTCGACCACTGGATCTAGAGATGATTGGGTGTCTCGCCTTTTGAAACTCGTCAGTACATATTCAACGATGTTCTTGGCCAGAGACTTCCCCTCTGTCTCCAGTTGGTCGACGATGATGTCACCCATCACGTCCAACTTATTGCTAGCAGAGCTCAATGCCACCAGTGCCTTGTCTAGCTCTGGGTCCGGGTCATTCGGACGTACCGGACTGAAGCCAAGCGGCACCAGAGCTTTATTGGCATGACCCAAGAAGTCCCAGACTTGTTGGGACTCAGTTGGCCTCAAACTTCTTAGTTTCTCCAGTGACCTTCTGGCGGCCGCAAGCTCTGAACCTTCCCAGGCGACGCGCTCGACCTCCTTGGCATCTTGCTAAATACTCTCAGTCACCTGCTTTTCGCGGTCAGCAAGCTCCAACTCCCAGAGGTGGATGCGGTTCCGGCAGTTCACCATGTTCCTCTCACTGCCTTTCACCTTCTCCTCCCTGGTGGTGACATCAGCTTCTCTCTTGGAGAGCTCCTGTCCCATCTTCCAATTCTTCTCCTCCTCTTTCTTGCACCGATGTTCAAATTTTTTGTTGCAGTCATCCAAGCTTTGCTCCCCCAAAGATAGCCTCTGGGCGAGCTCCTCCTCCCTCTTCAAAATATCCTCCTGCTTCTCCAGGAGCTTCTCTTCCATCTCATTGAGGGCCGCTTGGCGCTTGAGGAGCACTTTTCTTGATTCGTTGAGGTTGTTCTGATGATCGTCAGCACCCTCATTGGTCTCTCAAGCATGCTCAAGAATCTCCTGAGCCTTCTGGTCGAGAGCCTTAATAGCACCCTCTCGCTCGTTCAGCAAGCAGTCCATAAGTGCTAGCCGAGCCTTCTCCTTGGCCACCTATTCCCGTTGGTCGGCAAGCCTTGACTGTGTCAACTTCGTCTCAAAGTGAAGCCTATTGCGCCAACACCTCAAGGTGTTGCACTCTTCTTTGAGAGTTTTTCTTTCATAGTCAAAGGCCAGCTGAACTTGGCGCAGACTGGAGCATGCATTGTCGATAGACAACGACAAAGGAATTGGCTCCGGACCAGCCTGGATCTCTCCCACCGGCTCAAGCAGATCTTCAAAAACATCAATTGGGTGCCACAATCAATCATGGTCCCCTGCGACAGCATGACACAAGGGCCGACCTCTGGGGCTGATGAGGAAGGTCCCCCCGCCAGGTCTTCAACCATCGGCTCTGCGGGTAGAGCACTCGCCATTGACTCTTGTGGGCGCTTGGGCTTTGACATAGATGCCTCCGGAGTAATCACCTCTAGGACGGATGCTGCAGCTTTGTCCGGAGCTCCCTCCACCTCCGGCTCAGTTGTCGGGACTTCAGCTTCTTTCGGCTCAGGTGCTGGAGCTTCGGTTACCTTCGGCTCAGGTGCCGGAACATCAGCAGTCTTTGGCTCCAAGGCTAGAGCTTCAACTATTTTTGGCTCGGGTGTCGGAGCTTCAGTTACCTCTAGCTCAGGCGTCGGAGCTTCTGCCATATCCGCCTCAGAAGCATGAACTTCAGCCGCCGGCTCTGATGCCGATGGCGCTTCATCACGAACATCTCTGCCATGGTCCGGCGCTACCAAAGGATCTTCAAGCGTCATCTCTAGATCCAGATCCATGACAGCTAGCGTCGGAGCTGTCGTGTCATCAGCCACCATTTGGACAGGCATATGGGTTAAAGCTGGAGCTTCCGCCTGCTCAGCCTCAGCTGCTGTAGCAGGTGTCGAAGCCTCGATCTTCTTTTTCGACACCCTGGAAACAAAATCTTGGGAAAATTCAAGACATGATAAAGACAAAACTACCACCTCAAGGTGAGATGACAATGCTTACCTTGGGATGCTACTGCTCTAGTCAGCGCGAAACCTCTTCATCGGGGGGCTAGAGCCAGAACCCACCATCGCCAGTGTGGCGGAGTCTCCGAACAACTTCTCGAAACTTGTCGTAGTTATCGGCATCACCTCAGCTGAGATCTCCCTTGGTTTGGAAGAACCTCTGGACCTAGAGCCCATGGCCGGCACTGGGCTGAAGATGATTTACCAAAGCTTGCATCCCTTGTGGATGCAGGCACCAAAGAGGGCTTGCCCACCAAAGCTCGGGTTGGTTAGGGGGGGGAGATGCTGCTGGAGACGGAGCCGACCCAATGGATCTCCCATCAGCATGTCTCAGCTTCCCCTTCCAGCTAGAAGATTAGGCTGGCTCCTTGCCCTTGCCCTTGCGCTTGCCGACGTCATCAACCATCTCGCTTGGAGCAGTGGGGCCCACCCTCTCTGAAGCTCTGGAGATTGCAGCCCCAGAGATCTTGCGCCTCTCCACCAGGCCTAGGACGTCTAGCTCCGACATCCTTTTCCGAAGCTCCCTCCTAACCTCCAGAACCATGTTCAGGGGGAAGAATTCTTCTGGTGGAGTCAAATCGTCCTGCGAGATGGCTCCGTGGTGAAGATTCTGGAGGTGGAGTTTCAAAGCCTCATCATCCAAGTTGGTCCCGAAGCCAGTCTCAATCCTGTGGTGGTCCATCTCGCTGATGAAGGCGCAAGCAGGCCACTCTCTCTTCTTCAGCGGAGCCCACCTGTTGACCAGGAATTTGCCGAAGACCATCTCGGGGGTCACTCCTGCCTCCACGCATTCCTGGATCCCAGTCAAGATAGGATTGAATGCTTTAGCTAACTTTGGAGCTGCCTCCCAAGCATCAGTGTCTACATTTGGGATGCCCTTAGGTAACTCCGGCCTCTCATGACTTTCAACCCGGATCACCACCCAGTCCTTCTTCCAGTTGTCCCACTTTTCGAAGGGGAAGATGCTCAAATATTTGAACGGACAGTTCTTGCGCTTCACGAAGTAGTAAAAGCCGACCAACTCCTTCCCCTTCCCAGTGGTGTGGACCATGAAGAAGATCCAGAAAAGCTAGACGCACGGCAGCACACCCACCCGCATCTCACGTAAGTGGACGAAGGTCACCACTAGCAAGAAGGAGTGGGGGCTGAGGTGATGAAGATGGAGCCCGTAGAAGTCCAACAGCATCAGGAGAAAGCTTGAAAATGGTGGGATCATCCCCACCATGGCATACGTCGAGAAGTACACAATCTCTCCAGAGCCTTCCTTCTTGAAGGGAAGCTTACTGAAGAGGATCGAGTTGTTGAAGGAGTCGCCCGACCATCCCATGTAGGTCTGGACCCAACTCCATCGCGGTAAAGTGGAGCAAAAGTTGGAAGGGCTAAGCAAAGGTTGAGAGGCCCTGAGCGCAAGTTCGATTGAAAGTGTAAAGAGTCCTCAAACCGTGCAGGGTTTCCTTCTTAAGTAAGCCTCTGCAATGCTTGGATTGAAACCGCAACAGGATCAAGATGACATTTCAAAAACCTACCCCATCAATGACAATTGGGCTTGGGTCCACTTCAGCGGAAAAGTCAAAGTTGTTACCCCAGGTGAACCGTTGTCATGATGAGGAGTTCGAAGTCCGAGGGCGGCGGCCTGACAGAGCGCTCATAACCGATACGATTTTCGTATTGGGAGTCGGCGACCTTCAATTGCGTGAGATCCGCACGCGAAGATCTCACCTGCCGCATCACGAAGAGCCACACGGTGATGGTTTAACTGTGGACCATTGCCCCAACAACCCAAGAAAAGACCTTTGAAGACGCAACGCGGGAATCGTAGATGGACCCACCTCTCGTAGAATAACTTCACCCAAAGGTTTTGGCCTAGAGGTGGGCCCGGGGGCCACTGTCGGTACCCTGCATACCGGGTACCCCACGATAACGCAAGAAAAGCTACGGAGTTCCACTTGTCCGAGTTGAGGACCTCCGAAGGATCCACGTGTCCTGCAGCACTGGGCCCGCCTCCCTCTTCTAGGTAGCTCCGACACCACCACGTGTAACACAAGCCCGGACCTAAATCCCTGTATAGGAAAGCTCTGATCGTGACACGTGTCCAGGGGCCTCGGACCTAACCCCCAGTAGATTGAAGCTCCAGTGCTGCCACGTGTATAGCAACTCTGGACCTGCCTGCCCATAGAAGGAAGCTCCGGAGCTGCCACGTGTCGAGCCTCCAGACCTAATGTAACACCCTTATTTTCATGCATCATGCCCTACATACATTCATATACATGATTAACATTAATCCACATAAAGAGGAATAAGTTTAAAATTGATTTGGAACAAAATCGCACTTAAAATTTTAGAAAGTGCGGAATAGTCCAATTTGGGTGCGGACTAGTCCAATTTCTCTCTGACCTCAATCGTACTTGTCTGTTTTTGCTGTGGACTGGTCTGTTTTGCCTCTGGACACTTTCGGACTTGTCCGGTCCAATGCGGACTGGTCCGATGTTCCAAGAATCCTTGAAAATTTGCTAAGTCCCTGGACTTGTTCGGACTAGTCCGGTGTTCCAGCGGACTTGTCCGTTTTCCTCTCTTACTAAAGTCGCACTTGTCCGATTTTTGGCCAAAGTTGTCCGATTTCTATCTGGACAACTTCGGACTTGTCCGGTCCTTTTCGGACTTGTCCGATATTTCGCGACTCCAAATTAATCTTTTGTTTTACGACTTGTTTCTTGGGTTTCATGTTAAGTGGGCCTAGGGACGTCGTGCCTAACTCTTTTATACCCCATGTGGGACTCTAAACCGGCCTCTACTCATCTCAAACTTGAAATCCATCTAACCCTAGCCTCCACCTCTATATAAACAACCCCACCCCTTGGCTTGACATCTATTTGCCACTTTTCCACCCCACCCAAACCCTAGTTCGTGGAGAGCCACCATCAAGGAGGGAGGAGGAGATCCCAAGCAAGAAAGAGAAGAGGAGAAAACGAAAGAGGATCAAGATCTCCATCAAGTTTCATTCTTCATCACCAATTCGTCTCCAAGTTCATCACCAACCCTAGATCATCAAGATCCAAGTGTTACCTCCAAGATCCTTGATTCCTTGGAGTCCTAAATACCTGGTATACCTTCTATTCTCTTTTTCTTGTGTGAATTCGACCCCTAATCTCCAAATTCACGTCGGTCTAGGAAACCCTAATCCGCTGATCTTGCAAAGTGCGGACTTGTCCGGTCCCTAGTGGACTAGGCCGATTTTTCCTGGTTAAATTGTGTCAAAATAATTCTAAAATTAGATCGAATCAATTCCGAACCTGTATAAACTTGTTAAAAGCAATTATAACTAGTAAGTGATCATTAAAAGCAATCTATTAACAAGTTCTACCTTGCATTTGCATTAATCATGCATGTCATGTCATATTCAAGAATATTTGTGCACTCTTTGATTGTGTTTCTTGTTTGTATTATTATTGTACAAATTAGACAGCTTTGCGCTAGAGAGTGCCGCGGGTGATCTCCAACACCAAGAGTTTGAAGGCTTTGACCCGCAAGAGCAAGGCAAGTGTCCTGGAAGCATATTGATCCTGTTTTGAGATAAATGTTTTGTTTGCAAAACTGCATGCTTGTGTCAATTTGATGGGAGTCCTATGGTAGGAAGTTTACTAGCTTTGTTTGACCACCCTTGTCACCCAAAATATATGGTAGAGAATCGGGAAGGGCTTTCTGCTTTGCTTAATCAATTGGGATGGGAAAACAAACATACCACTTACCTTAATTATGTAATTATGAGATTATGATTAACATATACTGGTTAATGTAATATGAAAATGGGTGATCTAAGCTAGCCTGTTATGTGCATGGGTTGGATGATATGGTGGTTTGCTTGCTTTAGATCTAAGGGCTGGTTCATACGAGAATAAGCCAGGACTATAGTGCCACCACGAGGCCAAGTATGCGTGCGGCGTAGATGATTAATTAGGGCTTTGCCAGTGCTGTTTGGACCATTAAGGATGCTCGGGGAAGGGGTAGTCGGATTGGGTTTGTTGATGATTGGTGGGACCACCTTGGGATCCAAATGGCTCAAGAGGGGCCCTTGCTTGAAGATGTGCTCCGTTGGAGACATCACCACCTGTGAAACTGCAGTGGGGTCTAAATAGGCTCGTAATTACTTTGTAAATGCTATTTTGTGATCTCTTGGCCATACACCTATGGTAGTGTTTTGGCATAATGGAGGTTTCCTTTACTCACCGACGGGTGATGAAATCACAAACACGTGGGTAAAGTGGTACAAACTTTGCAAAGTCTAATAAAACTATCATGATAGCCGTGCTCCCAGTTAAGAGCACCTGGACAACTTCCATGATTAGAGGGAACTTGGTATTGGGATGGTTTTTGGGAAGGTTATGGTTTGGTACTGGTTATGAGATGGTATTATGGTTGTTGTTGGTTATGGATTAATTTCTGGTATTGAATATGGTTATTGGAAATGGTGAAATCTGGAATATGGATGATGGTAATGAAATATGGACTGGTATTATGATAACTATATGGCTTATGATGGGTTTATCTCACGTACATATATTATATTGCTTTTCAAATGTTTTAATGTACTTTTCAGCACTTAGCCATTGTTATATTCGTTGTTTGTATCAGCTACATGTCATACTTTCCACACTTGCTGAGTACGACATGTACTCACCCTTGCAATCCCCCCCCCAACAGTTGCAGGTCAGGATTGGGAGTTTAATGATGATAATGCGGAGTTCTAGGCCGTGTCTACCGTCAGCTTTGCCTGTATAGTGTTGGAGCTGCGCTATACCCCTTTTCTTAGTCGCTTAGTTTGCCTAACTAGTTTATTTCCGCTGCATTAGTTGAACTTGTCATTAATATTTATTAGTGCTTGTATTCGAGGATAATCTAGTTTGTGTAATAAAAGTACTTAATTAATCTTGTTGTGTTGTAATTGTCTGTATATCCTTTTGTGATTGCACTCGTGTATGTGTGTTGAACGTCATGGGCACACATATGCGTTCACTTGGTTCATTTTTGGAACCGGGTGTCACAAATTGGTATCAGAGCCACAGATTGACTGTAGGACGCAGCCTAGATAGAATGAACACTTTAGAGCACATAGGAGCACTCAGGAACTGATGTGTTTTTGTTCGGTGTGCTGTTGCTGTATATTATTTGCTTGTGTGCTTAATAGAGGATTATGGGATGCTTTAGCATTGCCATGTCCACGTAGGTTCGTGTAGCTAGTTGTTTAGTTTCATATCCCTTGATGCATATAGTTGGGGACGTTTCTAATTATTACCTATTGCTTTTCTTCAGATGGTGAGGACTCGCAACCAGAGGTATGGCAATGATGAAGAGGAGAACTATGGAGCACCTCAGAACAACAATGGACAAGGACCTGCTCATGGAGTTATGAGTATCGAGCAGCTTTTGGCTATGCAAAACCAGCTCATGCAGACCATGATGCAAACTATGAGACAACTGCAGGTTGGTAACATCAACAATCAGCCCCACATGCCTCCACCGCCACCCCCACCTCCTCATAACCTCTTGGGAGAGGTTATGCGGACTAGACCGCGGACCTTTGCTCAAGCTGCTGACCCTATGGATGCGAATGGTTGGCTCAAGTCCGTGGAGAAGAAGCTAGCTATTGTCCAATGAAGTGACCGGTAGAAAATGCTTTTTGCTTCGCATCAACTAGTTGGAGCAGTTGCATATTTTTGGGATTCCTTATGCAATGCTCACGAGAACCAAGAGAGAATTACTTGGGCTGAATTCAAAGAGAGCTTCCATTCTCATTATGTGCCGGAAGGAGTTATGATTTTGAAGAGGCAAGAATTTGAGAACTTGAGGCAAGGAAGATCGAGCGTGGGTGAATATCTCAACAAATACACTCAACTCTCAAGATATGCGCCTGAGGATGTTAGTCGGGACAGCCGGAAGCAATATTTGTTCATGAGAGGTTTGAACAATGAGATCCAAGTGCAATTGCTCAATTGTGACTATACAAATTTCCAGAAGCTTGTGGATAAAGCAATTGTGGTTGAGAATAAGGTCCGGGAGATGGAGCAAGACAACAAGAGGAAGGCACCATATCAAGGACAGCAACAAGGAAATAATGTGCGCCCTCGCTTTGCGCCTCCTAATGCGCCATACTACAGCTCCTCTACTCCTGTACAACGCCTTGGATTTGCACCGCGCCCAACTCAGGTTGTGCAGCAACGCCCTGTTATGCAAGCACCTAGGCCTCCAATGTATTTTGCACCTCGCGCCAACATTTCTGGTGCAAATGCGCAAAATCAAGTCCGTCCAAATTCTGGTGGAGTTAAGAAGTGCTATACTTGCGGAGAAGCTGGAAACTTTGCACATCAATGTCCTAAGTCAGGCCTTGGTCAAAGAAGCAATGCACCGAGGCAAAACCCAAGACCCAATGGAGCACAGCCACAAGGTAACCGTGGACAGCAGAATTTTGCTCGTGGCAACATGAACCATGTCACTACGGAGGACGATAAACAAGCAGATGACGTGGTCATTGGTATGTTTCTCGCAAACTCCAACCCGATGACTATGTTATTTGATTCTGGAGCATCACATTCATTCATTGCATCAAAATATGTTGCCCAGTATAGTTTTCCTATCTCTCATATGAAGTTTACTCTATTGTTTAAGTCTCTCGGAGGAGAGATGAGGACAAATATAGTATGTCCAAAAGTAAGCCTTAGAATAAGGGGGGTAGACTTCTTTGCCCACCTCATTGTTATGGATTCTCAAGGATTGGACATTATACTTTGTATGGAATAGTTGAGGAAGCACAATGGAGTTATTGAGTGTGCCATGAAGACAGTGAAGTTAACCAATGAAGAAGGTATCACCGTAGAATTTGAAGCATCTCAAACCGCACCGAAGCGATTGGAGCTGAATCATATGGACGGTGCCGCAACTGAGGAGATTCCGATGGTGTGTGAATATTGTGGATGTTTTTTCCGGACGAGTGGATAGGTATGCCACCTGATCGAGACATTGAGTTTGTTATTGATTTAGTACCTGGAACTGCACCAATAGCTAAGAGGCCGTATAGGATGCCTCCTATGGAATTAGCGGAACTCGAGAAGCAAATTCAAGAGCAACTAGAGAAGGGTTTCATTCGGCCCAGCTCTTCACCTTGGGGAGCGCCCGTTCTGTTTGTGGACAAGAAGGATGGATCCCAAAGGATGTGCGTAGATTACTGAGCTCTCAACGAGGTAACAATCAAGAACAAGTACACCTTGCCACACATAGAAGACTTGTTTGATCAGATGAAGGGTGCTTGTGTCTTCTCTAAGATAGATTTGAGGTCGGGATACTTTCAAATGAAGATTAAACCATCAGACATACCCAAGACAGCTTTTAGGGCACGGTATGGATCTTATGAGTACACCGTGATGTCTTTTGGATTGACAAATGCGCCTGCCTACTTTATGAACCTCATGAATAAGGTCTTCATGGAGTACTTGTATAAGTTCGTTGTTGCGATCATTGATGACATTATGATCTACTCGAAGGATGAGAAGGAACATGAAGAACGCTTGAGGCTTACGCTGCAGAAATTAAGGGACCATCAATTTTATGCCAAGTTCCATAAGTGTCAGTTTTTTGAGAGAAGTATCATTTTTGGGTCATATCATTTGAGGGGGAGGAGTTTCGGTTGATCCAGGAAAAGTGAGGGATGTGTTAAAATGGGAACCCCCGCAAAATGCGAAGGAAATAAGGAGTTTTCTTGGAATGGCTGGATATTACCGTAGATTCATCAAGGACTTTTCCAAGATAGGCAAGCCTATGATGGAGTTGCTAATGAAGGGGAAGGCGTTCCAATGGACTGAAGCTTGTCAAAATAATTTTGAGGAGTTGAAGAAGAGGTTGATGACAGCCCCAGTTTTGGTACTACAGGATGTGAGAAAGAGTTTTGAAATTTATTGCGACGCATCAAGATGAGGACTTGGATGTGTATTGATGCAAGAAGGTCAAGTACTTGCATATGTATCAAGTCAATTGAAGAAACATGAGCATAATTATCCAACGCATGATTTGGAACTTGTAGCCGTGGTACACGCATTGAAGATTTGGAGACACTATATCCTTGGACATAGGTGTGAAATTTATATGGATCATAAGAGTTTGAAGTATATTTTCACACAAATGGATCTGAATTTGAGGCAAAGAAGATGGTTGGAGCTCATCAAGGATTATGATTTGGGAATCAATTATCATCCAAGAAAGGCTAATTTTGTGGCCGACACATTGAGTAGGAAAGGAGTAATTCATCAACTCACAGTTCGAGAATTACCATCCGAGTTATGCAAGGAGTTTGAACGGTTGAATATTGGATTTGTGAATGAGATGGGAATAATGGATTTAAATCCGACATTGGAGCAAGAAATTTGAGAGGGCCAAACCAAGGATGAGGAAATCCAAGAGATCAAGGAAAGGACCCAAGAGGGGAGAGAATACATATTTGATGACTATGAACATGGTACTCTATGGCTTGGTAAGAGGATTGTCGTGCCTAATGTGAAGCGTATTCGGGAGACAATATTAAAAGAGGCACATGACTCACCTTACTCAATTCACCCCGGTTGCACGAAAATGTACAAAGACTTGAAGGCTTGTTATTGGTGGGATAGCATGAAGAAGGACATAGCTAAATATGTAGCTTTATGTGATGTGTGCCAATGAGTTAAGGCAGAACATCAAAGGCCAGCCGAACTATTGCAACCCTTGAAGATTTTGGAATGGAAGTGGGAAGAAATCGTAATGGACTTTATAGTTGGATTGCCTTGTACCCATTCCGGTTATGACTCAATTTGGGTAATTGTGGATCGGTTGACCAAATCAGCTCATTTCATCCCTGTGAAGACCAAGTAAACAGCTGCACAATTGGCCGAAATATATATGGAGCATATCTTATGCCGACATGGAGTCCCGAAGAAGATCTTACCGGATAGAGGTTCTCAATTTACCTCTAGATTTTGGCAGAAATTGCATGAAGCATTGGGAACAAGGTTAAATTTTAGTTCAGCATATCACCCTCAATCGGATGGACAAACTGAGAGGACCAATCAGATTTTAGAGGACATGTTAAGAGCTTGTGCTTTAAAGCATGGGAAAGGTTGGGACAAGAGCATGCCATATGCAGAATTCTCATACAACAATAGTTACCAAGCAAGCTTGAAAATGAGACCATATGAAGCGCTTTATGGAAGGAAGTGTAGGACACCTTTATTCTGGAATGAGGCAGGAGAAACTCAAGTATTTGGTCGGGATGTGTTGCAAGAAGCCGAAAAGCAAGTCCAAATAATTTGTGAAAACTTGAGGGCTGCCCAATCAAGACAAAAAGGCTATGTGGACAATAGGGGAAGGACAATAGCCTTTGAAGAGGGAGGTTTTGTTTACCTCAAGATGTCACCAATGAGAGGTCATAAGAGGTTTAACATAAGAGGCAAGCTAGCACCTCGCTACATTGGACCATTCAAGATTTTGGACAAAAGAGGAGAAGTAGCGTATAAGTTGGAGATTCCAAATCATCTTTCAGATGTCCATGATGTGTTTCATGTTTCCCAGCTCAAGAAGTGCTTGAGAGTACCGGAAGAACAAGTGTCGATGGAAGAATTGGAACTAGAGGTAGATTTGACCTATGCCAAACAACCGGTCAAAATCCTGGAAACCAAGGAGAGGGTCACAAGGAACAAGGTTAATAGATGGTGTAAAGTTCAATGGAAGCACCAAACAGAAAAAGAAGCAACATGGGAATTGGAGGATGATCTCAAGAAGGAATTTCCCTATCTCTTCTCTCCCGCGTCGAATATCGATGTAACACCCTCATTTTCAAGCATCATGCCCTACATACACTCATATACATGTTTAACATTAACCCACATAAAGAGGAACGAGTTTAAAATTGATTTGGAGCAAAACCGCACTTAAAACGCAGGAAAGTGCGGACTAGTCCGATTTTACTGAGGACTAGTCCGATTTCTTTCTTACTAAAAACGGACTTGTCCGTTTTTGCTGCGGACTAGTCCGATTTTGGCTCTGGAAAAATTCGGACTTGTCCGAATTTTGGCCAGACTTGTCCGATTTTCTCTCTGGACGACTTCGGACTAGTCCGGTCCTGTCCGGACTTGTCTGATATTTCGCGACTTCGAGTTGATCTTTTGTTTTACGACTTGTTTATTGGGTTTCACATTAAGTGGGCCTAGGGACGTCGTGCCTAACTCTTTTAGAGCCCATGTGGGACTCTAAACCGGCCTCTACTCATCCCAAAACTCGAAATCCATCTAACCCTAGCCTCCACCTCTATATAAACAGCCCCACCCCTTGGTTTGACATCTATTTGCCACTTTTCCACCCACCCGAACCCTAGTTCGTGGGGAGCCACCATCAAGGAGGGAGGAGAAGATCCCAAGCAAGAGGAAGAAGAGGAGGAAACGAAGGAGGATCAAGATCTCCACCAAGTTTCGCCCTTCACCACCAATTCATCTCCAAGTTCATCACCACCCCTGTATCATCAAGATCCAAGTGTTACCTCCAAGTTTCTTGGTTCATTTGAATTCTAAACACCTGGTATACCTTCTATTCTCTTTTCCTTACATGAATTCAACCTCTAATCTCCGAATTTACATCGATCTAGAAAACCCTAATCTGCTGATCTCGCGGAGTGCGGACTTGCCCGATCCCTAGCGGACTAGTCCGATCTTTCTGGTTAAATTGTGTTGAATTAATTCTAAAATTTGATCTAATCGACCCCAAACCTGTATAAACTTGTTAAAATCTATTACAGCTAGTTAGTGATCATTAAAAGCAATCTAGTAACAAGTTCTACCTTGCATTTGCATCAATCATGCATGTCATGTCATATTGAGTAATATTTGTGCACTCTTTGATTGTGTTTCTTGTCTTGTATGTTTATTGTGTGGATTAGACGGATTTGCGCTAGAAAGTGCCGCAGAGGATCTACAGCACCAGGAGTTTGAAGGCTTTGACCCTAATCAACAGCAAGAGCAAGGCAAGTGTCCTTGAAGCATATTGATCCTAGTTTTTAAATAAATGTTTTGTTTGTAAAACTGCATGCTGCGTCAATTTGATGGGAATCCTATGGTAGGAAGTTTACTAGACTTGCTAAACCACCCTTGTCGCCTAGAATTTATGGTACAGCGTCGGGATGGACTTTTTACCTTTTGCTTCGCTTAATCAACTGGGATGGGAATAACTATACCACTCAATTTAATTATGCATGGATGAGATTATGGTTAACATGAACTGGTTAAATATGGTATGGTAATGGGTGATCTAAGCAAGCCTGGTATGTGGATGGGTTGGATGTTATGGTGGTTTGCTTGCTTTAGATCTAAGGACCGGTTCATGCGAGAATAAGCCAGGACTACAGTGCCACCACGAGGCCAAGTATGGGTGCGGCGTAGCTGATTAATTAGGGCTTTGCTAGTGCTGTTTGGACCATTGTGGATGCTCGGGGAAGGGGTAGTCGGATTGGGTTTGTTGATGATTGGTGGGACTACCCTGGGATCCGAATGGCTCAAGAGGGGGCCCTTGGTTGAAGATGTGCTCTGCGGGAGACATCGCCACCGGTGAAACCTCAGTGGGGTCTAACTAGGCTAGTAATCCCTTTGTAAAGGCTATTTTGTGATCTCTTAGCCACAAACCAACGGAAGTGTGTAATGTGACTGACGGGTCATGGGCATAAGGGAGGTTCTTAGTCGCTGAAAGGTGATGAAATCACGAACACGTGGGTAAAGAGGTACAAATTCCGCAGAGTTAACTAAAACTATCATGACAGCCGTGCTCCCGCTTATGAGCACCTGGACAACTTCCATGATTAGAGGGTATTTGGTATTGGTAATGGTTATGGTGATGATTATGGATGGTTATGGATTTATTTCTGGTATTGAATATGGTTATTGGCAATGGTGAAATCTGGAATTATTGATGAGGATGGTGAATTATGGACTGATATTATGATATTATTTATGACTATGATGGGTTTACTTCACATACATATAATATATTGCTTTTCAAACGTTTTACTGTACTTTTCAGCACTTTGCCATTATTATTGTCGTCATTTGAATCAGCCACATGTCATACTTTCCACACTTGCTGAGTACGACATGTACTCACTCTTGCAATTCCCCCGAACAGTTGCAGGTCAGGATTGGGAGTTTAATGGTGATAATGCGGAGTTCTAGGCCGTGTCTACCATCAGCTTTGCCTGTGGTGTTGATTGGAGCTGCGCATACATACCCTGTCGCTTATGCTGCATAGTTGCTTAGTTTGCTTTATTAGTTTATTTCCGCTGCATTAGTTGAACTTGTCATTAATATTCATTAGAGCTTGTATTCGAGGATAATCTGGTTTGTGTAATAAAATTTGGTTAATTAATCTTGTTCTGTGGTAATTTTCTGTATACTCTTTTGTGATTGCACTCGTGTATGTGTGATGAACATCCTGGGCACACATATACGTTAGCTTGGTTCATTTTTCGGAACCGGGCATCACAGATTGGTATCAGAGCCATAGGTTGACCGTAGGACGCAACCTAGATAGAATGGACACTTTAGAGCACATAGGAGCACTCAGGAATCGATGTGTTTTGCTTGGAGTGCTGTTTTCTATATATATATATTGTTTGCTTGTGTGCTTAATAGAGGATTTTGGGATGCCTTAGCATTGCCATGTCCACCTAGGCTAGTATAGCCAGTTGGTTAGATTCATATCCCTTGATGCGTATAGTTGGGACATTTCTAAATTCTTACCTATTGCTTTTCTTAAGATGGTGAGGACTCGCAACCAGAGGGATGCCAATGATGAGGAGGAGAACAATGGAGTACCTCAGAACAACAATGGGCAAGGATCTACTCAGGGAGGTATCAACATCGAGCAGCTATTGGCCATGCAAAACCAGCTCATGCAGACCATGATACAGACTATGGGACAGCTGCAGGTTGGCAATATCAACAATCAACCCCACATGCCTCCACCGCCACCCCCGCCTCCTCATAACCGATTGGGGGAGTTTATGAGGACTAGGCCGCCAACCTTTGCTCAAGCTGCTGACCCTATGGATGCTGATGATTGGCTCAAGTCCGTGGAGAAGAAACTTGCTATTGTTCAGTGCAATGACTGGGAGAAGGTTCTTTTTGCTTCTCATCAACTCGTTGGAGCAGCTGCGGATTGGTGGGGTGCTTATTGCAATGCTCATGAGAATCAAGAGAGGATCACTTGGGCAGAATTCAATGAGAACTTCCGTTCTCATTATGTGCCAGAAGGTGTTATGATCTTGAAGAGACAAGAATTCGAGAACTTACGGCAAGGAAGATCAAGCGTGAGTGAATATCTCAATAAGTTCACTCAACTCTCAAGATATGCGCCTGAGGATATTAGTCGGGACAGCCAGAAGCAGTATTTGTTCATGAGAGGCCTCAACAATGAGATCCAAGTGCAATTGCTCAATTGTGACTATGTCAACTTCCAGAAGCTTGTGGACAAAGCAATTGTGGTTGAGAACAAGATCCGTGAGATGGAGCAAGAAATCAAGAGGAAGGAGCCATATCAAGGACAGCAACAAGGAAGTAATGTGCGCCCTCGCCTTGCACCACCCGATGCACCTCATTACAGCTCCTCTATTCCTGCTCAGCGTCCTGGTTATGCACCACACCCAACTCAGTTTGAGCAGCAGCGCCCTGTTATGCAAACACCTAGGCCTCCAATGCCTTATGCACCTCGTGCTAATTTCCCTGGTGCTAATGCTCAAAACCAAGCTCGTTCCAATAATTCTGGTGGAGTTAAGAGGTGTTATACCTGTGGAGAAGCTGGACACTTTGCGCAACAATGTCCTAAGTCAGGCCTTGGTCAAGGAAGCAATGCGCTGAGGCAAAACCCAAGACCCAATGGAGGACAGCCACAAGAAAGCTGTGGACAGCAGAACTTTGATCGTGGCAACGTGAACCATGTCTCTACGGAGGATGCTCAACAAGCGGATGACGTGGTCATTGGTATGTTTCTCGCCAACTCCAACCCCGCGACTATGTTATTTGATTCTGGAGCATCGCATTCATTCATTGCATCGAAGTATGTTGCCAAGTATAGTTTGCCTATCTCTCATATGAAGTTTACTCTATTAGTTAAGTCTCCTGGAGGAGAGATGAGGACAAATATAGTATGTCCAAAAGTAAGCCTTAGAATAAGGGGGGTAGACTTCTCCGCCAACCTCATAGTTTTGGATTCTCAAGGATTGGACATTATACTTGGTATGGACTGGTTGAGGAAGCCCAATGGAGTTATTGAGTGTGCCACAAAGACGGTGAAGTTGACTAATGAGGAAGGGATCACCGTAGAATTTGAAGCATCTCAAACCGCACCGAAGCAACTTGGGAGCTAGAAGATGATCTCAAGAAGGAATTTCCCTATCTCTTCTCTTCCGCGTCGAATCTCGAGGGCGAGATTCATTTTAAGGGGGATAGGTTTGTAACACCCTCATTTTCATGCATCATACCGTACATACACTCACATACATGTTTAACATTAACCCACATAAAGAGGAATGAGTTTAAAATTGATTTGGAGCAAAACCGCACTTAAAACGCAGGAAAGTGCGGACTAGTCCGATTTTACTGAGGACTAGTCCAATTTCTTTCTGACTAAAAACGGACTTGTCCGTTTTTGCTGCGGACTAGTCCGATTTTGGCTCTGGAAAAATTCGGACTTGTCCGATTTTTGGCCAGACTTGTCCGATTTTCTCTCTGGACAAGTTTTCTCTCTGGAGAACTTCGGACTAGTCCGGTCCTGTCCGGACTTGTCTGATATTTCGCGACTTCGAGTTGATCTTTTGTTTTACGACTTGTTTATTGGGTTTCACGTTAAGTGGGCCGAGGGACGTCATGCCTAACTCTTTTAGAGCCCATGTGGAACTCTAAACCGGCCTCTACTCATCCCAAAACTCGAAATCCATCTAACCCTAGCCTCCACCTCTATAAAAACAACCCCACCCCTTGGTTTGACATCTATTTGCCACTTTTCCACCCACCCAAACCCTAGTTCGTGGGGAGCCACCATCAAGGAGGGAGGAGAAGATCCCAAGCAAGAGGAAGAAGAGGAGGAAACGAAGGAGGATCAAGATCTCCACCAAGTTTCGCCCTTCACCACCAATGCATCTCCAAGTTCATCACCACCCCTATATCATCAAGATCCAAGTGTTACCTCCAAGTTTCTTGGTTCATTTGAATTCTAAACACCTGGTATACCTTCTATTCTCTTTTCCTTACGTGAATTCAACCCCTAATCTCCGAATTTACATCGATCTAGAAAACCCTAATCTGCTGATCTCGCGGAGTGCGGACTTGTCCGATCCCTAGCGGACTAGTCCGATCTTTCTGGTTAAATTGTGTTGAATTAATTCTAAAATTTGATCTAATCGACCCCAAACCTGTATAAACTTGTTAAAATCTAATAGAGCTAGTTAGTGATCATTAAAAGCAATCTAGTAACAAGTTCTACCTTGCATTTGCATCAATCATGCATGTCATGTCATATTGAGTAATATTTGTGCACTCTTTGATTGTGTTTCTTGTCTTGTATGTTTATTGTGTGGATTAGACGGATTTGCGCTAGAAAGTGCCGCAGAGGATCTACAGCACCAGGAGTTTGAAGGCTTTGACCCTAATCAACAGCAAGAGCAAGGCAAGTGTCCTTGAAGCATATTGATCCTAGTTTTTAAATAAATGTTTTGTTTGTAAAACTGCATGCTGCGTCAATTTGATGGGAATCCTATGGTAGGAAGTTTACTAGACTTGCTAAACCACCCTTGTCGCCTAGAATTTATGGTACAGCGTCGGGATGGACTTTTTACCTTTTGCTTCGCTTAATCAACTGGGATGGGAATAACTATACCACTCAATTTAATTATGCATGGATGAGATTATGGTTAACATGAACTGGTTAAATATTGATGAGTAGGTTTAGGCCCGATCTTCCGAAAGGTATGTCGATTGGGGTGGAGAACTCGACGTTGATGATCCGCGGCACTCGAGCGGTTCGAGTACCCCTGCAATCACTACACCACGGCTCCGTTGGTTATCAACCGTGCTGCACACGCTTGACCTCGCCAAGAAGGCTAATCCCTGCAAGTGCAATCGAGAACACGAGCAAGAACGTAGAAGACACGATCGGAAATCGCGAAATTGGGGTCTCACAAACCGTAGAACGGCGATTTTATTGATCTAAGCAAAACCCACCGAATATGACCGGCGGCTGCAGTATTTATAGGCTAGGGTTCGACCAAAACACGATTAGACGCGTCCCTAATGGACTCTTACGGGATACAAGGCCCAAAGGCCCGATTCGGTGGCGCAGCACCGGACAGAAATATGGACTCGACTTGTTTCGACGATTCCCAATGACTCCGGAGGAATTTTGAGGTGGGACCAGAACCATTGGAAAGTTTATCTTCTCCTCTTTCCGTGCATATGTAGAACGTCGAAAACGGAGTCCGTATGCCTCCTGGGCGTCTGTTTTAAGGTGGACTGCTCCTGGACTCCGAGTTGAACTCGAGTCCGAGTTGTAAACTATTTCCATCTACTTGTGGACGTCCCAGGTGGTTGTCCACGCTCCCAAGGCCTCCTTCCTTCACTTGTTGATCTTCTCCATTATTCCTAATAACAATTAAATCATCACATAGCAATCTATTCTCAAACTCACATGCAAAAGAAGTTAAGAACGAATTCACCTGCTGATTTAATAACCGTGCCCGTGCTCTTGTGATTGGTCCTTGCAGTTCAATGCGCGTCTCTGCTGTTGTGATGTCCTCATCATCCTCCCCCTCTTGAATTGGAGTCGTCCTCGACTCAAGTTCATCTTCTTCTCCCAAGTACGGTCGCAAATCTGAAATGTTAAATGTAGGACTAACCCCAAAATCGGGAGGCAATTCAAGCTTATATGCATTATCATTAATCTTTTCAACGATCTTAAAAGGACCAGCAGCTCGTGGCATAAGTTTAGATTTTCTCAAGTCGGGAAATCGCTCTTTTCTCAAATGTAACCACACCAAATCGCCCGGTTCAAGTTTTACTTCTTTTCTACCTTTACTACCTGCAATCCTATACTTCTCATTCATTATTTCAATATTTTTCTTTGTAGTTTCATGCATCTTAAGAATGAATTCAGATCGTTGTGTAGCATCTAAATTTATAGTTTCAGAAGGAGGCAAAGGTAGTAAATCAATAGGAGCACGGGGATTGAAACCATACACTACCTGGAATGGACTTACCTTTGTCGTGGAGTGAACGGATCTGTTGTAAGCAAATTCTATATGTGGTAAACACTCCTCCCACAACTTCAAATTTGTTTTCAAGACAGCCCGTAACATAGTGGATAAAGTACGATTAACTACCTCGGTCTGTCCATCCGTTTGTGGGTGACATGTAGTTGAAAACAGCAACTTGGTTCCCAATTTATACCACAAAGTTCTCCAAAAATGACTTAAAAATTTTGCATCACGATCAGAAACAATGGTATTTGGCACACCATGTAAACGAACAATTTCCGTCATAAATAAATCAGCAATGTGTGAGGCATTATCATTCTTATGACAAGGTATAAAGTGTGCCATTTTGGAAAAACGATCAACAACTACAAAAATACTATCCCTCCCCCTCTTAGTCCTAGGCAATCCCAAAACAAAGTCCATAGAAATATCCTCCCAAGGTACACTAGGAACAGGAAGAGGCATATAAAGACCATGTGGGTTAAGACGAGACTTAGCTTTGTTGCAAGTAGTGCATCGTGACACGTAGCGCTCGACATCACGCCTCATCTTTGGCCAAAAGAAGTGTGTGGACAGCACGTCTTCAGTTTTCTTCACTCCAAAATGTCCCATCAAACCTCCTCCATGTGCTTCCTGCAAAAGCAATAGACGAACGGAGCTAGCTGGAACGCATAGCTTGTTAGCACGATAGAGGAGACCCTCTCGCAGCACATATTTATTCCAAGTTCTTCCTTCTCTACAATTTTCAAAAGCAACTTTGAAGTCCAAATCAGTAGGATATAATGCTTTAATTGTTTCCAAACCAAAGATTTTATGATCAAGTTGGGACAGCATGGTATAACGCCTAGATAATGCATCGGCAATGATATTTTCCTTCCCTTTCTTATGCTTAATGATGTATGGAAACGACTCTATGAACTCAATCCATTTAGCATGTCGTTTATTCAGATTGGTTTGACACTTAAGATACTTCAATGATTCATGATCGGAATGTATGACAAACTCCTTAGACCAAAGATAATGTTGCCAAGTTTGTAATACACGGACTAAGGCATACAATTCCTTATCATAAGTGGAGTAATTCAGAGAAGGACCATGAAGTTTTTCACTAAAGAAAGCAACGGGTTTACCTCCTTGTATGAGAACGCCTCCAATACCAATGCCGCTTGCATCGCATTCTAGCTCAAAGGTCTTGTCAAAATCAGGAAGTTGTAGTAATGGTGCTTGTGTAAGCTTCGATTTGAGAGCATCAAAAGCTTGTTGCTGCTGTTCGCCCCATCGAAATGGAACTCCCTTCTTCGTTAGCTCATGTAGAGGTGCTGCAATGGTGCTGAAATCCCGCACAAAGCGCCGATAAAATCCTGCAAGACCAAGAAAACTACGAACCTGTGTGACGGTAGTTGGGGCTGGCCAGCTGGTGATTGCTTCAATTTTTGCCTCATCCATCTCAATTCCCTGCGAGGAAACGACATAGCCAAGAAACGAGACTCGATTGGTGCAAAAAACGCACTTTTCGAGGTTACCAAACAAACGTGCATCTCTCAAAACAGTAAAAACAGCACGTAAATGATCAAGATGTTCATCATATGACTTGCTGTAAATGAGGATATCATCAAAGTAAACCACCACAAATTGTCCAATGAAAGCACGTAAAACCTCGTTCATTAATCGCATAAAGGTGCTGGGTGCATTAGTTAAACCAAAAGGCATGACTAACCACTCATAAAGTCCAAACTTGGTTTTAAATGCAGTTTTCCATTCATCTCCTAGTGCCATTCTAATTTGGTGGTAACCACTACGCAAGTCAATTTTTGTGAAGATGATAGCACCACTCAATTCATCAAGCATGTCATCTAATCGAGGAATAGGATAACGATATCGAATGGTGATGTTATTAATCGCTCGACAATCAACACACATGCGCCAACTACCATCTTTCTTAGGAACCAAAAGAACAGGAACGGAACAAGGGCTAAGGCTTTCACGAATGTACCCGCGGTCCAAAAGATCTTGGACTTGTCGCTGAATTTCCTTAGTTTCTTGTGGATTCGCCCTGTAAGCTGCACGATTTGGCAAACTTGCTCCTGGAATCAAATCGATCTTGTGTTCAATGCCTCTCATCGGTGGTAAACCAGGGGGTATCTCGGAGGGAAACACATCCTCAAACTCCTGCAAAAGGTTAGCAACAGCAGGGGGCAATGCAATAGACAATTCATGAAGTGAAAACATGGCTTCTTTGCAAACTAAAGCATAGCACATCCCCTTAGCATCGAATAAATCAGCAAGTTCAGATTTAGTTGCGAGCAATGATGGTGATTTTAACTTAATAACGTGCTGTTTTTCAGATTCTAATTTAGTTGCGTTGCCCTCACGAATTTTACTCTTCTCAAAATGCACAATTTCAGCAGGAGTCATGGGGAGCAAAGTGATTTTCTTTCCCTTATGCATGAGAGTATATTTATTGGTTCTACCATGATGAATAGCATCTGTATCAAATTCCCAAGGACGACCCAATAAAAGAGAACAAGCATCCATAGGAACAACATCAAAATCAGCAAAATCATGGTATGAACCAATTGAAAAATGGATTCTCGCTGTTTGTGTTACCCGAACCTTACCGCTGTTGTTGAACCATTGAATGTGGTACGGATGAGGGTGTGCTCTTGTTGTCAAACCGAGTTTCTTGACGACGTCCGTGTTTACCAAGTTATTGCAGCTACCTCCATCAATTATAGTGTGTACACGGCAGTCCTTGACGACGAGAAACATGTGGAAGAGGTTGTGTCGTTGTAGCTTGTCGTCGGTCTCCACTTTGGAGCTCAAGGCACGCTGCACAATGATGCTCCTATAGTTCTCCGTCGCCGCTGCACCAAGTACCTCTTCTTCGGTGTGTTCGTCATTTGGATCTGTAAAGTCAGTAGCAAGAGAATATTCATCTTCAACATCCGAAGTACTATCATACCCGCCATCGTCGCGTGCTATGTATGCTCGTTTGCTCGGGCAATCTCTCATCATATGACCAAGTCCCTGGCAGCGGTGACACTTAATGTCGGAAGTACGACCCGTAGAAGGAGTGGACGACGAAGGCTTGAATGATGTCGCCTTGCTGCCTTCCGGCACGCGAGAAGGTGGAGCAGCAGGTATAGTTCGTTGGCCGCCATTGGGTGGTGTAGTCGCTGCACGGGGGGCCGAAGATGGTGCTGTTTTGGATGGTGTAGTTGCTGCACGCGGCGTGAAGTTGCTCCTCGTGCGTTGTTGCTGTTGTTGTCGGCCCTGCAATTCTTTTTCTGCCAACATAGCAAGCTGAAACAATCTGTTAACAGTATCATATTCTTTGTAATCAACAATATCCTGAATTTCACGCCTCAACCCCCCATAAAAACGAGCTATTTTATCATCCATGTCCTCCACTACCCCACAACGCAGCATACCCTTTTGTAACTCTTGATAATACTCCTCTACGGACATGTTACCTTGGTCTAAACGCTGCAATTTTTTGCGAAGGTCCCGCTGAAAAGATGGAGGAACAAATCGAACACGCATAGCTTCCTTTAATCTATCCCATGTTGGAGGATCAGTTCTAGTTTTAACAAGTTCATTCCACCATATGATAGCAAAGTCCTTAAACTCACTAGTGGCTTGACGAACTCTATGTTGTTCAGGAACAAGATGGGAATTAAATTTTTGCTCTACTGTCATCTCCCAATCAAGATAAGCCTCAGCATCATAAGCACCAGAAAAAGAGGGTATAGTAAATTTCACTTTAGCAAAAGGATCATCAGGAGGGCGGTTATAATTGTTATGATTATTACCTCCCATACCTCGACGATAAAGTGGCAGTCTTGGCTGATTACTGTGATCTTCCAGTTCATCATAAGCATTGTCTTCTTGTCTTCCAGCGAGAGGCAACCGAGCCTCAAAAGTATTCATCCGAAGAGCAAGGTCATCCAGTTTGCGAGTCAAGTTCGCCAATGACTCCTCCGTTGATGCGTTGTATTTGGCGAACATATCACGTAACTCAACATGTTGAACACATTCGTCATTATTTTCTTCTCCTGCCATTGTTAGTAAGAAACAAAAGACAACAAAAAAATGTTATCCCTATCAACTACAGTGACAATGTGGAAGGTGGAAGAAAAGAATCTCTCTCGCTCAAGCGTCTTACCACGCTCTTACAAGTGTTCTTACCGACACAGCAGGTGGTGTGGACGGTGAGATGAACCAATGAAGCGTGGGGTGATTGCAAAGGTACCTGTTATGCTCAAGAGAAAGGTGGAGCTTGGATGGTATAATATGGTGGCTAATAAGCAGAAAATCATTAACAGCTAAACAAAGTTGAATAAGTATTCAATGTAGGAAACTGTTGCTGGTCAACTGAGTGCCCTAGAGCCTAGCACAACACAAGGAAGTATCAAGGCAAAAGAAAGACAGAATGATATAACCAAACAAACAGCACCAAGTGGTATAGGCCAATTGCTTTAATATGCGTGCTCTTCACTATTTTTTTTTTCTTTTTTGTAATATTTTTTTGATATTTTTTCTTTACTCAGTAGCAAAAATATAGGAAGCACACAAATTTGCAGCTCAATTGGATGTAATATGCGGCCTATAGAAAATCAAGAAGGTTCTTTAAAATTCGTGCTGAAACTTCGGAGGCCGGATAGCCTATCTTCCGAGGGGAATTTGGGCAATCTAATTTCGCCGAACGCGGCTACGCGGCGGAAAATCAGATGCGAAATTTCGCGTAGATGAATTTGAAAAAAAAAATCGCCCGATTTCGAGTTCGTATGCGAAAGTTATGGCCGTTTTAAGGTAGGCTGTCCGAGTTACGTTTTTTGGATGTTGATTCCAACTCGGTTTGAGAACAGAACTCGCAAACGGATACGAAAACGATCGGGAATTTGCACAGCAACTAATGGGGTGGTGTGTGATGATTCAAGGATGAATGGCACAAATATTTATCACCTAATCTAGGGCTGGCGATGCGGGAGTTCACGCAAGGCGGCTAGCTAGGGCAAACCGATGAACGTGGCGGATCGGTTTGTTATTTAGGGATTGTGGAATAGGTGTCGAATAGCAAGAAAATAAGGACGAAACACGATAACTAGGACCAAAAAACACAAAGCTAAACCAGCAACAAGACTCAACCACACGAATGCAAACTCAACAATGCAAACTGAAAAACGAAACTGCAGGCACTATAGTCTGGGAAGCGGTAAAAACGATCTAAATTTTTTTTTTGTGGCTTTTTTGTGGACTCTAGGTACGAAACAAAATCGATCTAATGGAAGGAAGGAAAACAAAGATACCTCACGGGCAACCTGGAAATCTGATACCAATTGATGAGTAGGTTTAGGCCCGATCTTCCGAAAGGTATGTCGATTGGGGTGGAGAACTCGACGTTGATGATCCGCGGCACTCGAGCGGTTCGAGTACCCCTGCAATCACTACACCACGGCTCCGTTGGTTATCAACCGTGCTGCACACGCTTGACCTCGCCAAGAAGGCTAATCCCTGCAAGTGCAATCGAGAACACGAGCAAGAACGTAGAAGACACGATCGGAAATCGCGAAATTGGGGTCTCACAAACCGTAGAACGGCGATTTTATTGATCTAAGCAAAACCCACCGAATATGACCGGCGGCTGCAGTATTTATAGGCTAGGGTTCGACCAAAACACGATTAGACGCGTCCCTAATGGACTCTTACGGGATACAAGGCCCAAAGGCCCGATTCGGTGGCGCAGCACCGGACAGAAATATGGACTCGACTTGTTTCGACGATTCCCAATGACTCCGGAGGAATTTTGAGGTGGGACCAGAACCATTGGAAAGTTTATCTTCTCCTCTTTCCGTGCATATGTAGAACGTCGAAAACGGAGTCCGTATGCCTCCTGGGCGTCTGTTTTAAGGTGGACTGCTCCTGGACTCCGAGTTGAACTCGAGTCCGAGTTGTAAACTATTTCCATCTACTTGTGGACGTCCCAGGTGGTTGTCCACGCTCCCAAGGCCTCCTTCCTTCACTTGTTGATCTTCTCCATTATTCCTAATAACAATTAAATCATCACATAGCAATCTATTCTCAAACTCACATGCAAAAGAAGTTAAGAACGAATTCACCTGCTGATTTAATAACCGTGCCCGTGCTCTTGTGATTGGTCCTTGCAGTTCAATGCGCGTCTCTGCTGTTGTGATGTCCTCATCAAATATGGTATGGTAATGGGTGATCTAAGCAAGCCTGGTATGTGGATGGGTTGGATGTTATGGTGGTTTGCTTGCTTTAGATCTAAGGACCGGTTCATGCGAGAATAAGCCAGGACTACAGTGCCACCACGAGGCCAAGTATGGGTGCGGCGTAGCTGATTAATTAGGGCTTTGCTAGTGCTGTTTGGACCATTGTGGATGCTCGGGGAAGGGGTAGTCGGATTGGGTTTGTTGATGATTGGTGGGACTACCCTGGGATCCGAATGGCTCAAGAGGGGGCCCTTGGTTGAAGATGTGCTCTGCGGGAGACATCGCCACCGGTGAAACCTCAATGGGGTCTAAATAGGCTAGTAATCCCTTTGTAAAGGCTATTTTGTGATCTCTTAGCCACAAACCAACGGAAGTGTGTAATGTGACTGACAGGTCATGGGCATAAGGGAGGTTCTTAGTCGCTGAAAGGTGATGAAATCACGAACACGTGGGTAAAGAGGTACAAATTCTGCAGAGTTAACTAAAACTATCATGACAGCCGTGCTCCCGCTTATGAGCACCTGGACAACTTCCATGATTAGAGGGTATTTGGTATTGGTAATGGTTATGGTGATGGTTATGGATGGTTATGGATTTATTTCTGGTATTGAATATGGTTATTGGCAATGGTGAAATCTGGAATTATTGATGAGGATGGTGAATTATGGACTAGTATTATGATATTATTTATGACTATGATGGGTTTACTTCACATACATATAATATATTGTTTTTCAAACGTTTTACTGTACTTTTCAGCACTTTGCCATTATTATTGTCATCATTTGAATCAGCCACATGTCATACTTTCCACACTTGCTGAGTACGACATGTACTCACTCTTGCAATTCCCCCGAACAGTTGCAGGTTAGGATTGGGAGTTTAATGGTGATAATGCGGAGTTCTAGGCCGTGTCTACCGTCAGCTTTTCCTGTGGTGTTGATTGGAGCTGCACATACATACCCTGTCGCTTATGCTGCATAGTTGCTTAATTTGCTTAATTAGTTTATTTCCGCTGCATTAGTTGAACTTGTCATTAATATTCATTAGAGCTTGTATTCGAGGATAATCTAGTTTGTGTAATAAAATTTGGTTAATTAATCTTGTTCTGTGGTAATTTTCTGTATACTCTTTTGTGATTGCACTCGTGTATGTGTGATGAACATCCTGGGCACACATATACGTTAGCTTGGTTCATTTTTCGGAACCGGGCGTCACACTCGAGGGCGAGATTCATTTTATGGGGGGTAGGTTTGTAACACCCTCATTTTCATGCATCATGCCCCACATACATTCATATACATGTTTAACATTAATCCACATAAAGAGGAATAAGTTTACAATTGATTTGGAACAAAAACACACTTCAAATTCTGGAAAGTTCGGACTAGTCTGAATTTGGTGAGTACTAGTCCGATTTCTCTCTGACCTCGATCGAACTTGTCCATTTTTGCTGCGGACTAGTTTGTTTTTGCCTTTGGACACTTTCGGACTTGTCTGGTCCTATGTAGACTAGTCCGATGTTCCAAGAATCTTTGAAAATTTGCTATGTCCCTTGACTTGTCCGGACTAGTCTGGTATTCCAGCGGACTTGTCTGTTTTCCTCTCTGACTAGAGTCGGACTTGTCCGATTTTTGGCCAGAGTTGTCCGATTTCTCTCTGGACAACTTCGGACTAGTCCAATCCTTTTCGGACTTGTCCGATATTTCGCGACTCCAAATTAATCTTTTGTTTTACGACTTGTTTCTTGGGTTTCATGTTAATTGGGCCTAGGGACGTCGTGCCTAACTCTTTTAGAGCCCATGTGGGACATCAAGTTTCGTTCTTCATCACCAATTCGTCTCCAAGTTCACCACCAACCCTAGATCATCAAGATCAAAGTGTTACCTCCAAGATCCTTGATTCCTTGAGTTCTAAACACCTGATATACCTTCTATTCTCTTTTTCTTACGTGAATTCGACCCCTAATCTCCAAATTCACATCGATCTAGAAAACCCTAATCTGCTGATCTCGCAAAGTGCGGACTTGTCCGGTCTCTAGCGGACTAGTCCAATTTTTCCTAGTTAAATTGTGTCAATTTAATTCTAAAATTAGATTGAATCAATTCCAAACCTGTATAAACTTGTTAAAAGCAATTAGAACTAGTAAGTGATCATCAAAAGCAATCTATTAACAAAATCTAGCTTGCATTTGCATTAATCATGCATGTCATGTCATATTGAGTAATATTTGTGCACTCTTTGATTGTGTTTCTTTTTTGTTTGATTATTGTGCAGATTAGACAGATTTGCGCCAAAGAGTGCCGCAGAGGATCTCCAGCACCAAGAGTTTGATGGCTTTGATCCGCAAGAGCAAGGCAAGTGTCCTTGAAGCATATTGATCATGTTTCAAAATAAATGTTTTGTTTGCAAAACTGCATTCTTGTGTAAATTTGATGGGAATCCTATGGTAGAAAGTTTACTAGCTTTGTTTGACCATCCTTGTCACCCGGAATATATGGTAGAGTCGGGAAGGGCTTTCCGCTTTGTTTAATCAATTGGGATGGGAAAACAAACATACCACTTACCTTAATTATGTAATTATGAGATTATGATTAACATGAACTAGTTAATGTAATATGGTAATGGGTGATCTAAGAAAGTCTGGTATGTGGATGGGTTGGATGATATGGTGGTTTGCTTTCTTTAGATCTAAGGACCGGTTCATGCAAGAATAAGCCAGGACTACAGTGCCACCATGAGGCCAAGTATGGGTGCGGCGTAGCTGATTAATTAGGGATTTGCCAGTGCTATTTGGACCATTAAGGATGCTCGGGGAAGGGGTAGTCGGATTGGGTTTGTTGATGATTGGTGGGACTACCCTGGGATCCGAATGGCTCAAGAGGGGGCCCTTAGTTGAAGATGTACTCAGTTGGAGATATCGCCACCGATGAAACCTCAGTGGGGTCTAAATAGGCTAGTAATTCATTTGTAAAGGCTATTTTGTGATCTCTTGGCCGTACACCTATGGGAGTGTTTTGGCATAATGGAGGTTTCCTTTAGTCGCCGATGGGTGATGAAACCACAAACACGTGGGTAAAGTGGTACAAACTCTGCAGAGTCCAATAAAACTATAATGATAGTCGTGCTCCTGGTTAAGAGCACCTGGACAACTTCCATGATTAGAGGGAACTTGGTATTGGGATGGTTTTGGGGAAAGTTATGGTTTGGTATTGGTTATGGGATTGTATTATGGTTGCGGCTGGTTATGGATTAATTTCTGGTATTGAATATAATTATTGGAAATGGTGAAATCTGGAATATGGAGGATGGTAATGAAATATGGATTGGTATTATGATAACTATATGGCTTATGTTTATTTCACATACATATATTATATTTCTTTTCAAATGTATTAATGTACTTTTCAACACTTAGCCATTGTTATATTCGTCATTTGTATCGGCTACATGTCATACTTTCCACACTTGCTGAGTACGACATGTACTCACCCTTGCAATCCCCCCCCCAACAGTTGCAGGTCAGGATTGGGAGTTTAATGACGATAATGCGGAGTTCTAGGTCGTGTCTACCTTCAGCTTTGCCTGTGGAGTGTTGGAGCTGCGCTATGCCCCTTTGCTTAGTTGCTTAGTTTGCTTATATAGTTTATTTCCGCAGCATTATTTGAACTTGTCATTAATATTTATTAGTGCTTGTATTCGAGAATAATATGGTTTGTGTAATAAAAGTACTTAATTAATCTTGTTCTGTGGCAATTGTCTGTATATCCTTTTGTGATTGCACTCATGTATGTGTGTTGAACGTCCTAGGCACACATATGTATTCACTTGGATCATTTTCGGAACCGGCTGTCACACCTAAGCCTACAACGGGAAGATGGGCGGATCTTCAACGGCGCGAACATTCAAGGGGCGATTAAAAGCATCCGTTACAAGATCTGATTATGTGTCACTAATGCCACATTAATGACACATGATCAGAGGACCTTTAGTACTCGTAACACCACCATTAAGGCGCATTATCACACTATTAATCATGCTTAATACATACAGATCGTGTATTAGGTAATTAAAACTGTCGGGGTCACATGTCGGGCCAGACTGACAATGTAATGGCCATTTCTTGGACTATAAAAGGGTCGTGCTGCACGGTACAATGGACACACTCTTTGAACCCCAAGCAACACACACTCATACATACAACAACCACCCGTGGAGTAGAGTATTAAGCTCAGGCGGCCTGAAGCACGTAAAATCTCTCGTGCCACTGTGTCGGTACCCTACGTACCAGGTACCCCATGATACCGCAAAAAAAGCTACAGAGTTCCACCTGTCCGAGTTGAAAACCTCTGAAGGCTCCACGTGTCCTACAGCACTAGGCCCGCCTCCCTAGTCTTGGTCGCTTCAGCACTACCACGTGTAATACAAAGCCAGACCTAACTCCTTGTATAAAGAAGCTTCGGTCGTTCCACGTGTCCAAGGGCCCCGGACCTAACACCCAGTAGAGGGAAGCTCCTGTGCTTCCACGTGTATAGCAGCTTCGGACCTACCACCCCACAGAGGGAAGCTCCGGAACTGCCACATGTTTAGCCTCCGGACCTAAGCATTCAACGGGAAGATGACCGGATCTCCAACAGCACGGACATTCAATAGGCAGTTAAAGCAGTCGTTATAAGACTTGATTACATATTATTAATGCCATGTTAATGACACACGATCAGAAGACCTTTAGTACTGGTAGCGCTGCCACTAAGGCACATTATCACCCTATTAATCATGCTTAATACATACATATCGTGTATTAGGTAATTAAAACCGTTGGGGGCAAATGTGAGGCCAGGCTGACAATGTAACGGTCAGTCCTTGGACTATAAAAAGGTTGCGCCGAACAGTACAAAGGAGACTCTCTGAACCTCAAGCAACACACACTCATACATACAACAACCACCCCTGGAGTAGGGTATTATGCTCAGGCGGGCTGAACCACGTAAAAACTCTCGTGTCACTGTCTTGTTCATAATCTTACGCATGCTCCAACCAATTACGAACATCTGCAGACTACAATCTAGTAGTACCAGGGGAAGTGTCATCTACACATTTCGACATTTGGCGCGCCAGGTAGGGGCGCCCTGAGATTTCGAGATGGTGAACTCTACGGCGGCATCGTCCAACGGCAATGCCAGACAGCCTGATGGAGGAAATCCCTCCAATGCCCAATAGCCAGCTGGTGTTGTTGTCCAGACAGGTGTTGCTCCACCACCACCACCTCCTGCTCTGGCAGCCAATGCCGGACAACAGGATGGTGTCCTCGTGTCGGTGACTACATCGACAAACAACCCCGAGAACGCGATAATCAATGCATGTACTCTGCTCCAACGTCCTCCAGGGGCTAGAGCTCCTCCGGCAGCCACGGAACAAAGGCGTACTGATGTCGAACATCTGGTTGCAGCAGTAGCTGATGCCATCAGTAACCAAGGCCCGCCCCTTCTTGGCAGGCAACCACTTAGCAGAGGACCTTGTCTGGCAGACTTGGCGCTCAAGTTTCACAGCACAGGAGACGTGCTGTGTCTCAACAAGTGATGTCGCTGCCCTCTGGGGCACATCGCACTCATACAGCGTCGAGGTTCTCGACCCATGTTCTGTAGTTGGAGCTTGATAGCCGTTACAGGCAAAAGGACAGCCGCGTCCATATCGAGCGTGCTCGCGAGAGGCAAGAGGCTCGGGAAAACCCTTCTCCTTTGGGAGTAGGGGGCGGCTGTTCGGCCCATGCCATGCACCTTCGCATGGCTCAGTGGCCATAGAAGTTTCGGCCTCATCTGCCAAAGAGTTATGACGGGACTGTCAACCCCATTGAATTCCTCTAGATATACTCCACCACCATCCTCGCAGCGGGTGGCAATGAGGCTGTGATGGCCAATTACTTCCCTGTGGCTCTAACTGGAACAGCTAGGTCCTAGTTCATGAGTCTTTCGCCTGACTTTATCAACAGGTTGGCGGAACTATGCCACCAATTCACCGTCAACTTCAGGAGTGTAGGATCGAAGAGCACGTGAAAAGCTACTATAGAGGGCGGTGAATGGTAGATTAAAAAATCTTACGCAACGGAAACAATTAAATCCAAACCCCTTCGGTAGAAAACTGATCTGATAAAGAAATTGTGTGTAAGACTAATCTAAACATGTTTCATCGTGACAAAAGTGACAGATATCGTAAAGAATCAAGTCATGAAGACTACACAACAAGAATCACTCAAATCCGTCGAGAGAAACTCAAGTTATGATCGAAAGATCGAACAAAGGTCAATCTGTCCTACCCGAGAAAAACAATTTTGGAACGCTGCAAGAAACTCATGTAGATCAGAAACCACAAATCCAATGACCGTGAAATTTTGATAGATGATATATAATATAGTTGTGAAGACAACCCAAAACAAATCACGTAAAATGGATTTGTAAAACTCGAGTTATGATAAAACCACCGACGAAAGGTAGTGCTGTCCAGAAACTCGACGAGTAAAACTTGTCTGGAACAAGTCGGACGAACAAGGCACAAAAGTTCCTTTCAACTATGAATTTTGTTCAATAGAACACAAGAGGAACAGCCCCAAAGTCGTGCACCACGAGCTCTGGCTTCCCTTGCTTATATAACCAGCCCTTAGGCCAACCTAATCTCAACTAGGACTATAATCCTACTCAAATCACGAATCGAATCTTTCCATAACTGCTTAGGACTCTTCTATACGCAGATAGAAGCAATCTTAAGACTTCCAAACACGTTAGGAACGTATCCCACATTCCTAAAACAACTCAATTTCGTGACCTACACGAAATCCTATCATAACTAACTCGATACTTTCCATACGGAGCCATAACCGACTCCGCTGCAGCCGAAGTCATCAACCGATTTGATCCGATCCTTCCAACCAGATCTTTCCTTCCTTAGCCCATCTTCAGAGCCATGTTGCCACGTCATGCACCGCGTCCATATGTGCGAACACCTTCCTTCAACGTCCAATAAACTTCATATGCACTGCCCTTGATTCAATCATCACGCGTGACCTCCTGACCTGCTCAACCACAACTCCCCCCGAATTTGGTTGTTGGAACCTCATCTCCTCCCTGAGACTAATCCAAAGGATCCTGTCACCAGCTATGACTTGAACTCAAGCAACACCTGCACATGAATAAACAACCAATCCGTACGAGCCCAAGTCCGCGACTTGACTCAAGTTAGTTCCGAACACAATACCTTACGTGAACACCTCACATAAGCATGTTGCAAAGCATAGCAAAACGATATTATCCATATCAACCAAAACGCACCAAAAACTTAGCAAATGAATACTAAGCGATCTTTCCAAAGATGTAAAGCAAGTATGAAACATTGCAAGTTAAAAGCAAGAACATTGGAGACTAGCTTCGGACCTTGCCAAAACTAACCGGACCTTGAGCCGGAGCTTACCAAAAACTAGCACAACCAAGCATCCGCCGGAGCTTACCAAAAAATAGCACAACCAAGCATCCGCCGGAGCTTACCAAAAACTAGCACAACCAAGCATCCGCCGGAGCTTACCAAAAACTAGGAGAACTAGTCAACCCAAAGCCGGAGCTAAGAAAAGCAACTCGGAGCTTAGCAAAGACATGTCGGAGCTATCAAAAACATGCCGGAGCTAAAGACAAAGCTCATCGGAGCTAACCAAAAGCTAGTCGGACCTTGACAAAGAAGTTGAACCTAGCATCAGACGTACCCGGAGCTACCCAAAATAAGTCGAACCTACCGTCGGACCTTGCTGTAGCTCGGAGCTAGAGTTGAACCTTGATAGTAAAGGTGTTTGGTAGTATTTCAGAACTTTTATCATCAAAGCTAATGTATTCACTACAAGACAATGTATTCAGCACACATAGGTCTCACAATCTCCCCCTTGATGAATGCATTGGCAACACCATTTGACATCCGAACATTGGCATGAAAAGTTTTGAGAATAATGTTCCCCCTTTTTGAAAATCAAATGAGATAGAAATAAATTTCTCCCTCTATACATATTTCTCCCCCTTGCATAATTCACCATATAAATTTCTCCCCCTATACATATTTCTCCCCCTTTTACAATGTATTCAACAAAGTTCACAAGAGAAATTTCAAATGTTATGAGCATATTATAACATATACATATAAACAAAGCTCATCCAAATCATACTATCAAGTAACTTACACTATCACATCAATGAGATACATAAAGTAGTGTATGCCATGCTAGAGACCAAATGTAATTTTCAATTTAAGTAAGTCATGATCTCACAAACTTAACTATTTCAAAACCTGAAAGCATGACACTAGTTGCTGCATTTTATTGTTTTTCAAAGCATAAATTTAGATCATATGATATTTGCAAGAGATTATATGCACATCTGCCTTATTCTAACCAACCAAGCCAAGCATATCTCATTTGACAATTAGAAGCTTAAGGACATGGTTTTGTCATACACAACTTCTTCCAAGTTCATATCTAAGTGCAATGATAAGCCATCTCAAAAGAAGAAGTGCGATGCATGCATATTCTCTTGATCTTTTCTCAATTTATATTTGTTCATAAAAACTCAACATGTGAGTTGATTACTCAAAACAGCAAGAAAGTTCGATCATGACCCGATTTAGTGTAAGTAATTATTCCAATTACTAGTCATGGCAAAAACTACAAAATGTATAACATGGGTACTGTAGTAAGAACTTTCAGCATATAAAAGGAATCACGAGTCATATATGTATGAAATACTATGCTCATATTATTTTAGTTCAGATTCACACATAGACTTCCCAAGTTTCAAAACTCCCCCTCAATTTAAGACATGAGGATGCATAACCCCTATTTCACTACGAATGTAACAAAAACGAGTGAAATCCAAAGGTTTTGTAAAAATGTCAGCCAATTGTTGTTCGGTATCTACATGGTGAAGCACAATGTTTCCTTTTTCAACATTATCACGGAGAATGTGATACCTAATGTCAATGTGCTTAGTTCTAGAATGTTGCACGGGGTTTTTAGCAATGCAAATGGCACTAGCGTTATCACAAAAAAGTGGAACACTATCTAGATCAACCCCATAGTCCTTAAGTGTTTGAACAATCCAAAGAATTTGTGAACAAGCGCTAGCAGCAACTACATATTCAGATTCGGCTGTGGATTGTGCAACTGAGTTTTTTTCTAGAGGACCAAACAACAAGTGAATTACCAAGATGACAAGCACCCGAAGTACTTTTCCTATCAATCCTACAACCCCCAAAATTAGCATCCGAATATGCTTTCAAAGTAACAGTTGAGGAAGCAGAAAAAAAAATGCCAAATTCCTGAGTTCCATGTAAGTACCTGAGAATCCTTTTGACGGATTGACGATGTGAAGCACATGGGGAGGCTTGAAAACGTGCACAAAGACATATGCTGAATTGTTTGTCCGGTCTTGATGCCGTGAGGTACAAAAGTGATCTGATCATGCTTCTATATTCTTTTTGATCCACGGGTTCACCATCTTCATCAAGTTCAAGTGTTGTTGCTGTTCCCATTGGTGTCCGAAGATGCTTGCTTTTGTCCATGTTGAAGCGTCTTAGGGGGTCTTTTGTATACTTCGTTTGATGCACAAAGGTACCCTCCTTGGTTTGCTTGATTTGCAGCACCAAAAAGTAAGTGAGTTCACCCATCATACTCATTTCAAATTCAGATCTCATTATTGCGACACAAGATCATGAGAAGCACAACCAAAGATACACTTGAACGAATAAGGAGTCATTGCCATGCTTAAGCACAAAAAGAGTTTTATCAACCTTTCCCATGGTAAACCACTTTTCAAGTAAGAATGTTTTTAACCTATCATACCATGCTGTAGGGGCTTGTTTGAGACCGTACAAGGCTTTGGACAGTTTGTAAACATGATTAGGAAAATCTGGATTTTCAAAACCCGGTGGTTGTTTGACATAAACCTCCTCATCTATGTAGCCATTAAGAAAAGCACTTTTAACATCCATTTGATATAGCTTAAAACCTTTAGATGCAGCAAAAGCTAACAAAATTCATATGGCTTCTAATCTAGCAATGGGAGCAAAAAATTCATCAAAATCTAGACCTTCAACTTGAGTGAAACCTTGAGCAACCAACCTAGCCTTATTCCTAACCACAACCCCATCCTCACTTTGTTTATTTTTCAATACCCATTTAGTTCCATTTAAATTGTGACCTTGAGGTGGAGGTACAAGTTTCCAAACATTATTTCTTTCAAAATTTTCTAACTCTTCTTGCATGGCAATATCCAAGATTCATTAGTGAGTGCACGTGATATATCTTTGGGTTCAAAAGAAGCAACAAAAGCTGAATGAGCATGAGAGTTTGGATCGCAAATCCTGGACCGTGTGACTCATTTATGCAAGCTTCCAATAATCTGTTGTGGGGGATGATCTTTGTTAATCTATGGGGGAACAGATGTATCACAAGCTTCTTGTTCATTAAGTTCATCGCAGATTGATGAGCTTGTGGCTTGTGGACGATCAGGACCAGCATAGGTGATAGTCAGAGCTTGTTCAATGTTTGGAGCGGGACACGTGTCAGCTTTGGAACTATCAGGCAGTATCACAAACTCTTCTTCTTCTTCAAAAATACCCTCCCCCTGAGAATATAGATCTGGTCCTGCAGCACCGGATCTAGTACCTGGGCTAGCTTCATCAAAAGAAACTTAACAAGTCTCCACAATTTTGTTAGTTCCAAGTAAAAGCACACGGTATCCTCTAGTGTGAGATGGGTAACCAAGAAACATGCCATCCTCGGATCTAGCTTCAAATTTATCAAGATTACCATGTTTCTTAACAAAGCATTTGCAACCAAAGACCCTAAGGTGTGAGACACTAGGCCTATGTCCAAACCGAAGCTCATATGGTGTTTTACTTAGCTTTGCACGCAAGAAAATACAGTTTGAAACATAACAGGTTGTTGCAATTGCATATGTCCAAAATTTTCTAGGAGTTTGATATTCATCAAGCATGGTCCTAGCCATCCCCACTAAGGTTCTATTTTTCCTTTCTACAACACCATTTTTTTGAGGAACATATGGTGAAGAGAATTGATGTTCTATTCCATGTTTAGTACAAAAGTGATCAAATGATTGATTTTTAAATTCGGTTTCATTATCACTTCTAATTGCTCTTAATGATCCTGGGTGATCAATTGATAATCTAAGAAATAAGGTTCTAAAGTGACTAAAAGCTTCATTCTTGGATGCCATAAAGTAAACCCAAGAGTATCTAGAATAGTCATCAACAATTACAAGCACGTACCATTTACCTTCGAAGGATTGAACTCGTGTCGGACCAACGGTGTCAAGGTGCAAAAGTTGACCAGGTTCAGTTGTCATAGTAATCGTGAGGGGAGCATATGAACCTGCAACCATCTTAGCATGTATACACGAAGAGCATACAATATCTTTGTCTCCTTTGAGTTTAGGCAAACCACGTATGCGATCAAGAGCACTAACACGAGTGAGATGATTAAAGCCTATGTGACCAAGTCTACGATGCCAGAAAAATAAATCTTTTGAATCATTTTCAACGAGACACCTATGCTCAGAAGTTGACATATCAAAATCAGCTTTAAAAACTCTTCCAAAACGAGACATGTTAAACAAAAGCTCACTATTTGATTCTACAACTTTGCAGCAATTTTTAGTGAAAGTTATTTCTAAATTCTCATCAAGTAATTGAGAAACAGAAAGTAAGTTGTATTTCAAATTTTTAACAAGTGCCACATCTTTTAAAGTGTAGTGATCATTTACTCTAACCGAACCCTTAGCAATTATAGGAGTTGAGGAATTATCGGCAAAATAACATTCTCTACACATGACACAAAAGAGAGGGAGGAGAACCAATCTTTGTTACCGGTCATGTGGCGTGAGCAACCTGAATCACAATCCAAATGTTCTCCTTCATCAAACGTGTAACCTACATAGAAGCACAATACGTCGCTGACTCAATACTGGGGTTAGTCAAAAGACATTTAGGAATCCAGTACTGAGTCACACGACGTGCAGCAGGAAAAACACGCGAAAGCTGAGACAAAACAGCAGGTTTATGAGTCAAAGGTTGAGGTATTTTATTCTTAACTACTGACCTATAAGGTGTTACTTGTGTAGCAAAAAAATCAGGAGCTCCGAAGGCAAACTTTGAATGTTTTTTACTCATAATAGCAGGTTGTATGTTACTGGCATTCGGTTTAATATGTGCAGCAAATTTTGCATGAAAGTTATGAGATCTAGCAATCATTCTTTCTCTTTTTTTGTTATTTAGTTAGTCTATAACAAAAATCTATGACATGACCATCTCTACCACAGTAGGTACAATGAAATTTAACTTTGTGTTCATGTCTAGATGAGCAAACAACATTTTTATTTGAAACCGAATGAAACAACACTCCTGCAAATTTGAAAACCACTTCTTTTTTTTAGGAACCGTTTGAATCAAACCACTTCCTAATGACTTAACAATATTAGGTGGATGTGCCTTAGCATGAGCATGAGAATCAAAACCTAAACCAATTTTATCATTGCAAGACTTGGAAGAATTCAGCAGCAAGTTTAGGTTCTTATTCCCATTACAAAACTGATCTAATGTCCTATGCATGTTATCAAGTTTATTGGACAGATCAAGGCAATTTTCACATGAAGTTTTTCCTTTTAATTTGCATTTGGAACAATATTTAACTTCATGAGAACGTAAAGCATTGTTCAATATAGAAATTTCATTCATAGCATCTTGTAGTTTCTTATCAAGATCATCACAAGTAGAACAATGCAAATCATCTGTTGAACAAGAAGCATCTTTTAAGTTTTTATCATTGAATGCAGCAAGCTCTTTGTTCTTTTTAATTTCTTCATCAAGTATATCTAAAGTGGAGGAGTGTGCACATCTTAATGTGGACAATTATTCATAGATTAAGTCACATGAGGGACATGCATCATTACTAGGAATCAAAGTTTTTAAACGGTTGATTTCAGATTCTACTGATTCAATTTTAGCAGCATTATCCCTAAGTTCTTTGTCCTTTTTCTTAACAATAATAGTTGTACGAGAAATTGCATCACACATTTCATTACAGGTAGAACATACCTCATCAGCGTCACTGTTGTGTTCTGCATCCTCCTGACTTGATCTTGATCTTATTTTGCCCGCCATGAAGCTTAAGTTGGCTAAATCATCTTCATCTTCGTCACTTCCAATGTCCACGTCGTTTGAGCCAAGTTTCTGGAGTGCGGAGATAAAACTGTTTACAAGTTGGCAACCTGTATCTTTTGCAGGGGAGTGATTCGTCCTTGTTTGCTTTTCATCCTGGGAAGTAGGACCTGAAAGGTTAGGGCAATCTGAACGAAAATGTCCCGTCTTACCACATTTGAAGCATCGTTGAGGTCCGGAGCTTCCTCTCCTTCTAGTTCTCACATGTTGCAATGCTTTTGAGAATCTAGTAGAGATGAGTGTTAACTCTTCTTCTGGAAATTCCTCAATCTGCTCCAGGGTTAGTGAGGACAACACAGCAAGAGTATTACAAGATGAAGTTTGACCGGAGCTAGGCATGTTACGTTGAGAAACAAAAGCAATAGACTTGTTGGGGTCCTTACGTGAGATTATGTCAATTTCATGAGTTTTTAACTTGGAATATAGCACATCTAAAGTAAGTGAACTCATGAAGGTAGATTCACAAATGGATGTAACTTTCATCTCCCAAATTGACATGTCTAATGCACTTAACAATTGCCTAGCATTTTCAGCATCTGAAAAATTAACATTCACGCTACGCAAGTTGCTGAGAATTTTATTAAAGCGAGCAAAGAGGTCATCAATGGACTCACTGGGTTGCATCTCGAAGCGCATGTATTCTTTCTTGAACATATCTTGTCTTATCTCCTTGATCGTGTTGGATCCTTCGTGGTAGTCACAATGTGCTTTCCACACATCGTATGCAGACTGGAGGTGTGCAACACGATCAAAGTCGCTTTGAGTTAATCCTCGTATGATCAAGTTTTGAGCCTTTTTATTATTGTCGACATCTCTCAGATTTGTAGTTGTAACTTGATCGTTTGATGGCACTTCATAAGTCTTGTATACCTTCTCTCATATTGCGAAGCCTTGAGCCTGGATGAAGGCTTCCATACGTGCCTTCCAAACCTGAAAATCAATACCACTGAAGACACAAGGTTTTGCGGAGTATTTCTCCATGATGATTAGTCAAAACATGTGCAAATCACAAATATTAGAGCACCGTGACTCTGATACCAATTGTAGGATAGAAGAGCACGTGAAAAGCTACCATATGGGGGTGAATGGTAGATTAAAAAATCTTACGCAGCGGAAACAATTAAATCCCAACCCCTTCGGCAGAAAAATGATCTGATAAAGAAATCTTGTGTAAGACTAATATAAATGTGTTTCACCATGACAAAAGTGATATATATCATAAAGAATCAAGTCACGAAGACTACACAACAAGAATCACTCAAATCCGTCAAGAGAAACTCAAGTTATGATCGAAAGATCGAACAAAGGTCAATCTGTCCTATCCGAGAAAAACAATTCTGGAACGCTGCAAAGAAACTCGTGTAGATCAGAAACCACAGATCCAATGACCATGAAATTTTGATAAATGATATATAATCAAGTTTTTAATACAACCCAACAAGAATCACGTCAAATGGATTTGTAAAACTCGAGTTATGATAAAACCACCGACGAAAAGTAGTGCTGTCCAGAAACTCGACGAGTAAAACTTGTATGGAACAAGTCGGACGAAAAAGGCACAAAAGTTCCTTTAAACTACGAATTTTATTCAATAGAACACAAGAGGAACAGCCCCAAAGTCGTGCACCACAAGCTCTGGCTTCCCTTGCTTATATAACCAGCCCTTAGGCCAACCCAATCTCAACTAGGACTCTAATCCTACTCAAATCACGAATCAAATCTTTCCATAACTGCTTAGGACTCTTATATACGCAGATAGAAGCAATCTTAAGACTTCCAAACACCTTAGGAACGTATCCCACATTCCTAAAACAACTCAAATTCGTGACCCATACGAAATCCTATCATAACCAACTCGATACTTTCCATATCGAGCCATAACCGACTCCGCCGCAGCCGAAGTCATCAACCGATACGATCCAATCCTTCCAACAATATATTTCCTTCCTTAGCCCATCTTTGTAACCATGTTGCCACGTCATGCACCGCATGCATACATGCGAACACCTTCCTTCAACGTCCAGTAACCTTCATATGCACTGCCCTTGATTCAATCATCCTGCGCGACATCCTGACCCGCTCAACCATAATTCCTCCTGAATTTGGTTGTTGGAACCTCATCTCCTCCCTGAGACTAATTCAAAGGATCCTGTCACCAGCCATGACTTGAACTCAAGCAACACCTTCACATGAATAAACAACCAATCCGTACGAGCCCAAGCTGCGACTTGACTCAAGTTAGTTCCGAACACAACACCCTACGTGAACACCTCACATAAGCATGTTGCAAAGCATAGAAAAACGATATTATCCATATCAACCAAAACACACCAAAAATATAGCAAATGAATACTAAGCAATATTTCCAAAGATGTAAAGCAAGTATGAAACATTGTAAGTTAAAAGCAAGAACATTGCAGACTAGCTCCAGACCATGCCAAAACTAACCGGACCTTGAGCCGGAGCTTACCAAAAACTAGCACAACCAAGCATCCGCCGGAGCTTACCAAAAACTAGCACAACCAAGCATCCGCTGGAGCTTACCAAAAACTAGCACAACCAAGCATCCGCCGGAGCTTACCAAAAACTAGCAGAATTAGTCAACCCAAAGCCAAAGCTAAGAAAAGCAACTTGGAGCTTAGCAAAGACATGTCGGAGCTATCAAAAACGTGCCAGAGCTAAATACAAAGCTCATCAGAGCTAACCAAAAGCTAGTCGGACCTTGACAAAGAAGTTGAACCTAGCATCGGACGTACCCGGAGCTACCCAAAATAAGTCGAACCTATCGTCGGACCTTGCTATAGCTCGGAGCTAGAGTTGAACCTTGATAGTATAGGTGTTTGGTAGTATTTCAGAAATTTTATCATCAAATCCAATGTATTCACTACAAGCCAATGTATTCAGAACACATAGGTCTCACAAGGAGCTCCTACACCCGACCTGGCACATAGCTGGATATTTTCGCTGTACAGCAGAAGTCTGGGGAGTCGCTGCGATCATTCATCCAGCGGTTTTCCCAAGTACAGAGCACAATTCCTTCCATCTCCAACGCATTTGTTGATGTGGCATTTTGATAGGGCGTCAGAGACAAGAAGATGCTTGAGAAGCTGGCGACGAAAGAAGTCACCAGCGTCACGGAACTCTTCAGCCTGGCTGACAAATGTGCTAGGGTTGCGGAGGGCTGTGAAATGCACTCCAAGCCAGCTCTGGAGGCTAGAAAAAAGTCCTCCAAAGCTGAAGCCACTACCTCCAGTAGTGGAAAAAAGAAGAAAAAGTCCAACGGCAAGAAGAACTCGTCGGCCGGCACGCCTACTCCTGCAGCAACTGCAGCTCCAGGTGGTCGGGGGCCACGCCCCGAAAAGCGACCTCGACCATCGTCTAAAGATGGAGGTGATCAAAAGATGTGGTGTCCGATCCACAAAACGGACACGCACAATCTTGAAGATTGCCCCGAGATCCAAAACCTTGTCGAGCGCTTCAACAAGCGCTAAGAAGAAGCTCCTTTCCACCAGCGGGAAGGAAAGCAGAAAGTCGAAAAAGCTCTGGCCGATCCGGAGCTAGGTTTTCAATATCCCAAGAAGGTCCTAAAGGCTGTGTACAACACCGTTGACGACGATTCTGACATCTCTGACAACGAGCATTGGAAGACCATCAATACCATATATGGAGGGTCATGGGATATCACCTTCGACTGTGTCCTCAAGACTATGCATCAGGAGATGGCTGCCACAGCTCCTACCGCCAAGGCAGAACCCCATCGGAAGTGGATGGACACTACCATCACTTTCGATGCTACAGACTGCCCAGAAAACATGATCGGAGTTGGCCAACTGTCGTTGATGGTTTCTCCTACCATTGACAACGTCCAACTCTACCATGTCTTGGTGGATGGACCTGCGAGGCTCAACCTCCTCAGTTATGAAGCATTCGTCAAGATCTAGCTGAAACTCTCGGACCTATACCCCTCACGTCCTTTCTCCGGGGTAGGTTCGGGGGCTATCAGTCCTCTCGGTTCAATTACACTCCCGGTGACCTTCGGGACTCGGGAGAACTATAGAACTGAGAAGCTGGTCTTCGACATGGCGCATATCAGCTTACCCTTCAACGCCATCCTAGGAAGGCCAGCCCTGTATAGGTTCATGGCCACAACCTATTATGGCTAACTGGTGTTGAAGATGCCGATACCTTCAGGTGTTCTCTGGATCCGCGAGGATAGTATTGCAGGAGTCACTGCGCTGGAAGAACTCCATGCGCTGGCAACAGCGCAGGAGGAAGCATCCAACAAGGAGCTAGCTGCTCAACCTCCGAGCACTCGTCATCGAGGCTCAACCTCTGCACCACGTGTGCAGCCAAGCGGCGACACCAGCATCTCCGTCGATGTCATCCAAATTGGTTCCGATGCAGCCCAGACCACCCGTATATCGGGAGGACTAGACAAAAAATAGGAACTCACGCTCATCACTTTCCTCCGACGAATGTTGACGTGTTTGCCTGGCAACCATCACAATTGTTTGGGACCCCTAGGGAGGTGATTGAGCACAATATGAAGATATATCCTGACGCACGACCACATCAGAAGCCCCGAAAGCAATTAGTCGAGCGGCGAAACTTCATCTGACAAGAAATCAAGAAGCTGCTCGAAGCTGGTTTCATCCGGGAGGTTCATCATCCACGACGGCTGGCAAACCCAGTCAATGTACCCAAGGCCGGAGGGAAACTTCAGATGTGTATCGACTACACCACATTGAATAAGGCATTTCCAAAAGACCCATTTCCACTAGCTAGGATAGACCAGATAGTAGATTCCACCTCCGTGTGTGAACTATTGTGTCAAAGTGTTAGAGCGACACTTCCTCCAGATCTGCTAAGGAGCAGCTCGCAGAGGTTCTTTGTTCGGCTGGGCTTAGGCCTCAATCAAGTGTTCTAGCAGATGGAAGTATGAGAGAGTGATTTTTACATGGTCCGTACCGCAAGGAGCATAACACCCTACTCCACAGTGAGTGGTATGGCTGGTATGTGTGTGTGTGATGTTCGATGTGGGGATCCTTGTAAAGTGGCGGTCCGTGCTTTTTATAGACAAGGTCGGACGCCTTACAAGTAGGGTCCAGGGGCCCGACAGGTGGTCCCGGGGCGATCTTATCCTAAAGATCTAAGGCTTCTTCTGTAAGCTTGCTCTGACTATGGACTTGAAAACTTGCTATCTTCTCACCTGCATCGTCAGTAGTCCATGCGCTGTAGCTGACATTTGCAGGGGACGTCCTTTCCAACTGTCTCTGTCGCTGTAAGCTACCCACTTGGCGGGGTGGGATAGGCCTGCGGCGTCTTCACTGTGATGCGATTGGTCGCAGCGGTACCTGACATAAGGCGTGTGCCACGCCATGCGTCTGGGGAGGTCACGTATCTTCAATCCTTGACAGGTACAAGGCACACCGTCCTCTTAACTCCCGTGTCCCTCTGTCCAGGGCAAGTGGCTGGACTATGTGACAGCTTGGGAGCTCACCTCTGTGGGGGAGGTCAGGTCCCGCCTGGCGGACCACGTGGTAGCTCGGGAGATCACCTCTGTGGAGGAGGTCAGGTCCCGCCTTGCGGACCACATGGGGGCTCAGGAGCTCAACTCTGCGGGGAAGGCTAGGCCCCATCCTGCTAGACACGTGTCGGTGCCGGGAGCTCACCTCCATGGAGGAGGTTAGGTCCCGCCTTGCGGGACACGTGGTGGCTCTGGAACCCACCCATATGGGAGGTGGCCTGTCTAATGTCTTGGTCCACATGGCAACTCTGGAGCCCTGTCTTACAGGGAGGAGGGATCCGTACCTGTTGGACACATGGTTACCTGGGGGCTCATCTCCAAAGGGGGGTGCTGAGCTTCTCCCTCGGGTTTCTTGCGAATGTCTTGGACCTCTATCTAAGACTGATGGGTCTGGGTCCCTTGAACACGTGGCGCCTTAGGACCCCGCCTCTGCTGGGAGACGGGGGTACCTATGCAGCTCAAGCTTATGCGCGAGGGTACCCGGTATGTCGGGTACCGATAGTGGCCCCTGAGTCCACCTTGGGGGAGGCGACGAGCCCAAGGGTGGAGCCCTTATCCTGCTTTTCCGCGCGGCCTTTTAATTTTGTCTTGATCAGTCAAAGCGGTGCGCTCCTCTGCTGCTGTGACCACGCGTCCCTCTTTGGTTGAGGGGTCATGGCGACGGGTTCTTTGTTTGCTGCGACATTATCATGATGGTTCCCAAGGTGCCTGCTGCACTTCTGTTGCTTTTACTTCTGTCTTTATGGGAACTGCAGGGTTGCCTTCTTAGGCGAAGAACTGCCCGAGCTGGTTTTCTTGACGGGGGACCTGGGCCCGTTTGTCATGGGCGTTGTGGTACGAGCCGTTGATTCAGAGCTCATTCAAATTTGCACAGTGCGCACAAACGCCACTAAGGTGCTTAAAAGGGGTACCATTGTGCACGATGGAGGTTCCTTCATTCCACACGCCCCAAGCATTCAAGCCTTTGTATTCCTCCTTGAGCGTCTACCCACCCTTGAGGTTCTCGACCCCTGCTCCAATTGACTCAGCTCTGCCTCCTTCCCGGATGGAGGATGTCTCTCCTGTGAGGCAGCTTTTTGGCTGGGGGACAAGGAGCGATGGGATCTGATCCATCTCGGCTCCTTGCAACTGGATTTTGGGGGGGGGGGGGGGGAGGAGATCGCCTTCTTCTAGGCGTATGCATACTCCGGGTTCCTCCCTCTTTTTTCCACATTCCTGGTGACACTCTTGGAAGTCCTTGGGCTTTAACTTCATCACCTATCGTCGAACTCTGTGGTGCTGGTGGTGGTGTTCTCACATTTCTGTAAGATGTTCGTCGGGGTGTATCCGAGCGTACCAGTGTTTCGGCAGTTCTTCGTGCTGAGGCAGACCGGGAAGAAGAATCCAACTTCCTCGGTGGTTATTGCCTTCATTATCTGAAAGTTCATCTAGGAATATCTTGTGGGTTTTTCTTGACTTATGACAAGCAAATGAGATCCTAACCACGTTGTTGAGATGAGCACAGGTTCTAATGAAAGAATGAACAAAGCGCCAAAAAGAAAGGAGAATGAGGAGCAATGCGGAAAAGAGCTCAAGAACCAAGTGTAGTAGATCATTGTGTATGGAGTGTGTTAAGGAAACACACCCCAAGAGCTCAAGCACAAATAATCTCACACATTGCACAAAGTTATACTGGACCAGACTAGTCCGTTTGACCCTGGACTAGTCTGATATCTTTCTATACCAGATCGGACAAGTCCTCACAATGCATACTTGTCCACACAGTCTAGTTTTCACTGACCGGACTAGTCCGATATCACCATGGACTAGTCCGATATCTCTCTGACTAGAATCGGACTAGTCCTCCTCAGTGCGGACTAGCCCCCCAAATACTTCACAAGTTGCACTAAATCGGACAAATCCGATAACACCACGGACTAGTCTGATATCTTTCTGATGTCAATCGGACAAGTCCGATGTCAGCACGGACTAGTCTGAAATCCCTCTGACCTAAATCGGACAAGTCCTCCAAGTGCGGACTTGTTCCCCAAATTCACAATGGGATTTACCTATCTGGACAAGTCCGATATTCATCGGACTAGTCCGAAGTTTTCCAGAACAAAATCGTACTAGTCCGTTTTTACTTCGGACAAGTCCGATATTTCGGGACACTTAGGGTTTCCTACACGCAGCACACCGGACTAGTCCGGTGTCCACCACGGACTAGTCCGATCTTTCTAAACCCTAACAGTAACTTTTGGGAACCCCATATAAATAGGTGTGCACGTCCCAACTTTCACCTAAATTGACACTCTGCGCCTTCACACCCTCCAAGAGCCTAGAAAACTCATCTCTCCATGCAATACAATGCAAGAAAGCTTAATCCTTTAAGGATACACTTTGGATCCAAGGAGAGACACGGTTCTTCACTCATTGAGCTCTTGGTTTGATTCCCTAACACACTCATGTAGTTTTCATTGTAATCTTAAGAATGTGTTCTTGTTGGTGTTCATCTTGTAATCTTGGGGAGCCCTCAACTTGTGAGAAGGCCCCCTTGAATTCTGTTATTTGCCCTTTGTGATTAGTGAAAAGGATTGGCCTCTGTGGCGATCCGATGAGGGTAGGGTTGGAGAAGACCCAGTCCTTTTGTGGACTCCTCAACGTGGATGTAGGTTGCCTCTGTGGGAACCGAACCACGGGATAAAGAGCTTGTGTTCTTACTTTGCACATATTGTTCTTACTCTTCATATCTATCTAGGGTTTCAATCAATCTTGTTTACATTACGTGAAACATTGAATATAAGATTAACTTGTGCTACATCCTAGTTCATAGTAGTGTGACACTCCAAATACAAGTACATTTCCGTTGCATACAGTCTAGGATTGAGATAATCGATCAAACTTGATCAATCTAGTCTGCATGCACCGGACTAGTTTGCACTCTACCGGACTAGTCTGATATCTCGGGACTTGATCAGTTTGTTAAGTGTTGCAGGTTCCGACTAAAAATCAGAAAGGCCTATTCACCCCCCCTAGACCACATTCAATTGTATCAGGGCAGGACTCTTCAAAAGAAGACTAACTGCTCTAAGAGAACATGTTAAACATGAAGGGCGCACACAAGAGCATCAACCAAGAGAAGGTTGAAGAAGAAAAGAACCAAAAATTAGAGAGGCTCCCCGAGGCCATTCAAGACTTCGAGGATGACGATGAGGAGGCGTTGGAACTCAAGGCGCTCCTAAGAAAGAAAACCCTGTCCAAGAGAACAGTGAAGATCGAAGACGAGAAGAAGATGAAGGGGAGTAGTCACACTGACTACTCTCGATATCCTTTCAACAATGATCGTCTTAATTCTAGCAATAATCACTACCTATCTATTCCATTTGGAAAAGCCCCACATTTGATGGCAATGACTACTCAATGTGGAGGCAGAACATGAATATGCATTTGATTTCTCTCAATTCAAGCGTGTGTCATATTGTATGTACAAGAATAGATATCCCGAACGACGATGAAGAGATTACACCAAGCCAAGTGCAAGCAATTCATCGAAATGCTCAAGCTGCAGCAGTCATTACTTCTTCGCTCGGTCGGGACGAGTTCACCAAAGTGGACGGACTCGAGATTGCAAAGGAAATCTAGGACACTTTGCAAACTGCACATGAAGGAGATCGTCATGTGTGAGAGGCGAAAATCGAAATGATCGAAGGCGAATTGGGAAGATTCACCATTGAAGAAGATGAGTCGCCACAAGACATGTACAACCGGCTAAAGACTCTCATCAACAAGGTTCGAGCATACGAAAGCAAGAAGTGGAACAACCACGAGGTGGTGAAGCTCATTCTTAGAGCTTTCATGCCTCACAATGTCACCTTGTGCTCGATGATCAAAGAAAGCCCCGAGTACAAGAAAATGTCCCCGGATGAGTTGCTTGGGAAGATCATCAATTTCGAGATGATGGAAAAGCATGCGAAGAATGTCAAGGAGATTGCCGACCTCACCTCGGCAAAGAAGAAAGGGGTCGCATTGAAGTCCACTTGCAAGCCCTTGTCAAGAGAAGCTCGAGAAGCTCAACTAGAAGAAGACGGTGATGATGAGAGCAGCGACTTGGATGAAGATGACATGATACTATTCATGAATAAATTCAAAAGGATGATGAATAAAAGACGGGGGGCTAAATCAAGTGAAGGGAAGTACAAGGAAAAATCAAGACCGAAGTTGAGGCGGGCATGCTATAACTGTGGTGAGTATGACCACTTTATAGTTGATGGCCCATATGAAGAAAAAAAGAAGAAGACCAAGGAAACCAAGCCTCAACCCAAGAAATTCTTCAAGAAGAAGAAGCAAGCTGAACAAGCGCATCTAGGGAAAGAGTGGGACTCAAATGATGAGTCCTTATCCGAAGAAGAAGAAGAGATGGCTAGCATAGACATCGAGAAGACATCCAAGAAGTCCACTCTCTTCCCCACTCTCGGCGTGTGGAAGGGGAACGGCACTTGCCTCATGGCAAAGGAAGGTAAACGAAAGGTAACAACCAGATACTCTTCTTTGCATACCTATTATAGTAATGGTGAAATTACTAGTGATAATGAATATATGCTCATTGGCTTAGATAAGAAAACAACTGCGAAAATGAAATTTCTACTTGATCAACTTGTTGAGAAGGAGAAAATGATAAACCGTCAAAAAGACATGATTATCTCCCAAAAGAAGGAATATCTTGAACTTGACAAGCTTCTTGAACTTAAAAGGAGCGAAACAATTCACTAGAGCTTGAGTTAGCTTCAAGCAAGAAAGCTTGCTTGAAGTTAAGCGACTCAAATGCTACAATCACTATACGCGAAAATAGACGACGGCCAAAATAATAGACGACGGGACCGTCGTCTTTTAAATAATTGGTGATGGTTAAATCTAGCTGTCGTCAATTAGCCCATAATTGACGACGGTTGACCTAGTACCGTCGTCAATTACTTAAAGACGACGGTCAACCGTCGTCAATTAAGTCTCGTCGTCAATGTGGGCCAAAACTGGACCCACCCGAGCAATAATAGACGACGGCTAAAAAGTACCGTCGTCAATTAGGCCTTAATTGATGATGGTTGACATATTACCATCGTCTATTAGATCTAGGGATTATTTCACAGCCGCGCCCCTCTTGTCGTGGCTTCCCGCACACACATCTTGTTCCCGTCTGATCCCATCGCTCCTCCAATCCAAGGCGACCCCCAGCGGCACCCCGCGCCCCGGCGACCATCTCCTCCTCTTCCTCGCCCTCCTTGCGACCATCTCCTCCTCTTACTCGCCATCCTCTTCGCCGCCGCCGCCACCCTCGCTCGTGCCTTCTACCTCCCCGGCGTTGCGCCACGCGACTTCCAGAAGGTGACGACCTCCTCCCTTCCTCCCCGCCCGCTCGGCCACCCCGTCCCTCCGCTTCCCTTCCCTCCCCGTCGGATCCAGACCCGGCTAGCCGTCCTCGTCGTTGCAGCCTGCGGATCTGGTGGTGCAGGGATGTTTGCTTCTGGTTTTAACTGAGTTTTTTTTAACTTGTGGAGTTAGTTAATTTATATCTTGCATGCTTATTAAGATCGCAAATAGTATTGAGCATTGCTTTTGATGACAAAGAAAAATATAGCTGCTTGTGAAAAGTCTAGACAATGTATTTTCCTGGAGTATTCTACAGGATTTTTTGTTGTTTGTACTTATCAAGGGGTAATCTGACATGGTGCAGGAGAATGGCACTGAGTTACCTGAAAAGGTATCTTGCTACAAAGGAGTATTTTACAACTACCTTAGCATTGGTATTTCCTTGATTGCTCAAATCAAATTCTTATTTGTTAATACTGTTACTTGTTGTGCATAACACATGACACTTGCAATTCAATAGAGATGATAATGCTTGTGTCTATAAAGTTAGGTGCAATAAATAATATTTGTAGCTCTGAACAGTTTAGATCCTAGCATTCAGACTGACAATGAGCAATGTCATTATTGGTGGCCTATTTCATCAGTCTCTTATAATTTGGATGGTAATCATACCACAAGATGTAAAAAGAGGGCATTACGCGTCGTTGCATCCCAACATCACAATATGTTTTGAGCATGTTATCACTCTGTTTGTCCAACTATTAAAGGGAAATAGGCTGCAAAGACCTAATTATATGCATGTGAAGTTTTGTTCCGATCTCTGTAATATAGTCATTTGACATCTCAGAATGTCTTATGTTGTTATGTGATTTATATCAGTTATAAGTGGTTTTGCTGATGATCTTGGTTTCTTACCCTGCAGTTGATTTATGCTGGATATAGCTGCACTCAGGGGTGGTTCTGTACACCTTGTGCAGCAGGTCCTCAGCTAAGGTAGATGATCTGCTCTTACCACACTTTTTGTTTTTCTTCAAATTTTTAGAAGTATCGAGTATTTGTTTTTCTTTGATCCATTCCAGACTCTACCACACTTTGTAGTTATTATGCTGCTGACTTTGTAAGATAAAATTTATTGCACTTTTAACAAGGAACGGTGAGGTATACGATGGGAGTATAGAATAGAGTTCTATTCTTAGTTAGCATCTGTTACTTGGTACATGGTTAGTGTCCATGGTATTACTATATATGATGCAATGGCAGTGAAGTTTACCTTTTCTCTCCATATTTGGCCGTTCGTAAATAAAATACTATGACTATCCATCTGTGACAATGCTTTTCTTCCTTTTGAGGCTGCAAGAAATAGTCTTGGCAATTGCCATCTATGCAAAGCTGACAACATTTTTCTGATGCAGGGGGCTTAATAATATTTTGCGACTTTACATTAAAAACGCTAATTGCTCTGAGTGGGAACAAGTTCAAATGCCTTCAAGGCAAGTTGTTGATTTCTTTTATAGATACAAGTTACTGATAAGAGTCTTAATAATCACTTGAAAACTCCTGTGATATCCTCACACTGCATACGCCACTTTCTATCTATTATAGGGATTTGGTTTCAATACTGGTACCTATTTTATATGCATCAATGACATTATGATGTAATTGTGTACAGTACTTAATGTGAAGGACACTTGCATTCATGTGGTCCACCAAGTTTGTGCTATAAATGTCCAATATATAAGTTGGCATTGGTTCAATGGGAATGGAAGCTATATCATGGATTTATAGTTTGTCAGTTTACAATTTATTTTGAATAGTTGTAGCTTTATTTCAAAGTTAATCGAGAAAAGTATTGGATTTCTTTTTTATATACACATCATGGTTTACATTGAAATATATTTATTCGTAAGATTATAGTTAACTAATTCATATCTGAATGTCTTAGCAACTATCCTGTTCATATAACCTTACATCTTGGAACACTGAATATATATGATTACTTATGATTACTGAGTGTCTTTTCTTATGTTGCAAAGTTATACATTCAATATGATTACTTTTCATGGTAAATTAGTGACACCATTCAAATTCATCTGTGCCCAATGTTTTTATTCTATGGACTTTAAAATGAACCAGGAAATATTTCAAAGAAATTGTGGATTGGATATTTTATGCATTATACTTTATATGGAGTCATCTCGACTAATTTCTTGTGTTGCTCCAATTTGTATGCAGCATTAAGCATGAATAGTGCATGGGATGACAAAAATCCTTCAGTTCAAACTTGCAATGCTAACATGAAGATAACACCAGGTAGCCACACACCTCAAGAGGTTGCCCCAGATGCATATGGTGTGTTCTCTTATGATGTTATATTTGAGGTATGGCTCCTTTATCAAGTTTCTCTGTAGTGGTGATGCTTATTTCCTTGTTTTGAATCAACCTATTGCAGCCTAGCGACATTATATGGGCATCACACTGGGATGTCTACCTTCTTTCAAGTGATAGTCAAATCCACGCGCGGTTTTGAGCTTCACGAACTCGTGAATTGTGTAGTGTGGCATTTGTATAGTGTTTTGCAATTCTTATTGTGATATAAATGCTTGTGATGACTGTTTTCATATGCTTTTGTGATCTGGCCATCGAGCCAGGGCTAGCCTCGAAGCCGGGCAGAGTTTTCTATTTTTTTAAAAAAAATGCAAACCTTAGAGACGACGGTATTTTCTACACCGTCGTCTGTAAGGGTCTTTATAGACGACGGTACTGTCTGGCCGTCGTCTATAAGGGCTTTTATAGACGACGGTCTGGAACACACCATTGTCTATAAGGACACTTATAGACGACAGTTTCCAGAAAACCGTCGTCTATAAGGACCTTATAGACGACGATTCAAGGCACCATCGTCAATAAGGCTCTCGTGGATGGAGTTACCTTATTGACGACAGCTAAATCCGACCGTCGTCAATTAGATTATAGATGACGGTAACCGTCGTCTATAAGCTTATAGACGACAAATAGTCATAGACGGCCAGAAACTGTCGTCTATAAGCTTGTACCATCGTCTATAAGCTATAGACGACAGCCTTATAGACGACGGTTTTTGGTCGTCGTCTATTGTCGCGATTCCTGTAGTGAATCAAGGACGAACTTGCTAACCTAATAAAGGTTAACAAGATCCTTGAGGTACAAGTCGAGTCACTCAAGCAAAGTGACCCTTCATCCTCTTCAAACCTTCTCAACCCCTTAAAACTGAAACTGCTTCTACTTGTGCATGTGGTAAAGTTGACACTAGCTTGAAAGACAAGTCAACCTCTACCAAGGATAAGCATCCTTCCCAAAGTGGCATATTTGACAAGGAGAAGGTCAAATATGCACGTAGTGCATACTTGTCCACAAGACCTCCTAATGTCAAATATGGCATTGGGTATTCCTATGGTGGAAAGAAAAATGCTAGAAGCCATAAGAATAACAAGGAAATCATTGTCTTTGTGAAGGGAAATTACTCTCAAGCTAGGAAGTCCAACAAAATCAACACACAGGAACACTGGACTAGTCCGGCATTGGCACAGACAAGTCCGGAGCTCCGGACAAGTTCGGTGAACCGGAGTAGTTCTGTTTATAAACAACAACAGTTGCTATTTAGATCCTTTGATGCATTTTATGTTTTAATAAGAAGTAATTTTGGTATAATTTATGCTCATTATGTTGGGTCATGCCATGGGAACACCAAGTCTCATGTGTAGGTGCCCAAATATCTTGTAACTAACCTCCAAGGACCCAAGCAAGCTTGGGTACCAAAAATCAAGGCTTGATTTGTTGTTGTAGGCCTATTCCTCCGGTGGATCTAAATGGGTGCTAGACATTGGTTGCACCAACCATATGACCGAAGAAAGAAGGATGTTCATTGAGTATGAAGAAAATGAGGATCCAAGCGAGGGCATCTATTTTGGAGACAATAGTCAAGGAAAGGTGCTCGGTACCAGTAAAATTGTCATATCATCTCAACATACTCTTCCTCATGTGTTACATGTTGATTCCTTAGATTATAACCTGTTGTCCATATCTCAATTATGTGACAGAGGTTATAATTGCTTGTTCACTAATGAGGGTGTGACCATCTCTAGAAGGGGTGATGGTTCCATTGCATTCAAGGGTATGTTAAAGGGAAAGCTTTACCTTGTTGACTTCAACAAAGATAAAGCAGAACTTGACACATGCTTGATTGCAAAGACCAACATGGGTTGGCTGTGGCATAGACGGCTAGCGCGTGTTGGTATGAGGAATCTTCAAAAACTCCTCAAGGGCGATCACATCCGAGGTTTTGAAGGATGTTGTTTTTGAGAAAGACAGGCCTTGTAGTGCATGCCAAGCCGGGAAGCAAGTAGGAGCACCTCATCCCGTGAAGAACGTCATGACTACAACAAGACCTCTTGAGCTACTCTACATGGACCTATTCGGTCCAATTGCTTACATAAGCATCGGCAGTAACAAATATGGCTTAGTAGTTGTTGATGATTTTTCTCGCTTCACATGGGTTTTCTTTTTACTTGATAAGACAAAAATACAAGGAACACTCAAGAAGTTCTTCAAGCGAGCCCAAAAAGATTTATCTTTGACGATCAAGAACATTCGATGCGACAACGGAACAGAGTTCAAGAACACTCAAGTTGATAAGTACCTAGATGAAGAAGGGATAAAGCATGAGTTTTCAGCACCTTACTCCCCTCAATAAAATGGAGTTGCTGAAAGGAAGCACCGAACCCTCATAGAGATGGCAAGAATAATGCTCTATGAGTACAAGACCTCAGATCAATTTTGGGCGGAAGCGGTTAACACCGCTTGCCACGCCATAAATCGACTTTATCTTCATCGACTACCCAAGAAGACATCCTATGAGCTACTCACCGGTAACAAGCCAAATGTTTCTTATTTTCAAGTTTTTAGTTCTTAATGCTATATTTTGAACAAGAAGCCTAGGACTTCAAAGTTCGCTTCAAAGTCCGATGAAGGTTTCCTGCTTGTTTATGATTTGAACTCTTATGCCTATCATGTCTTCAACAAGACCTCCGAACTTGTTGAAGTAGCACGAGACATAGTGTTCGATGAAACTAACGGCTCCCAGAAGGAGCAAGTTGATCCATGTGTGCTAGATAGAGAAGAAACTCCTTGTCAAGCATTGAGAAGAATGGCGTTGGGCGAAGTTCGACCACAAGAACCACCTCTACATATGCATGAGAAAGATGTACCGCAAGTGGAGGCCAATGATCAAGAGGGAGCTTACATATAAGATCAACCTCAAGAAGACGAAAATGATCAACAAGTCAATGAGGGAAACCATCTTGGGGGAGAAGAAAATGACCATCAATATTCAAGACCGCAAGTGCCACACCCAAGAGTACACCAATGCGTCCAAAGGGATCACCTAATCGACAACATCATCGGTGACATCCAAAAGGGAGTAACTACTAGATCTCGCATAGCTAATTTTTGTGAGCATTATTCGTTTGTATCCTTTTTGGAACTAGGCAGGGTTGAGGATGCATTGAAGGATCTGGATTGGGTAGTGGCCATGCAAGAAGAACTCAAAAACTTCAAACAGAACGAGGTGTGGGAACTAGTCGAAAGACCCAAGTTCAACGTTGTTGGCACCAATTGGGTCTTCCGCAACAAACAAGACGAACACGGGGTGGTGACAAGGAACCAGGCACGACTTGTGGCCAAATGGTATTCACAAGTCAAAGGTTTGGATTTCGATGAAACATTTGCTCCCGTAGCTAGACTTGAGTCTGTTAGAATATTACTTGCATATTCTACTCACCATGATTTCAAGCTCTATCAAATGGATGTGAAAAGCGCCTTCCTCAACGGACCAGTCAAGAAGGAGGTGTATGTGGAGCAACCCCCCAGATTTGAAGATGAAGAGTTCCCCGACCACGTCTTTAAATTGCGTAAGGCTCTCTACAGTCTCAAACAAGCTCCTAGAGCCTGGTATGAGTGTCTTAGAGATTTCTTAATTGAAAATGGTTTTAAGATCGATAAAGTAGATTATACATTGTTTACAAAGAACTTTGACAATGATCTCTTTATTTGTCAAATTTATGTTGATGATATTATCTTTGGTTCAACTAACAAATCTTTTTGTGAGGAATTTAGTAAGATTATGACAGATAGGTTTGAGATGTCTATGATGAGAGAGCTAAAGTACTTCTTGGGATTCTAAGTGAGGAGACAAAAGGAAGAGACATTCATAAGCCAAACTACGTACACTCAAGATATACTCAAGAAGTTTCGAATGGACAAGGCAAAGTCTATAAAGACTCCCATGGTAACGAATAGCCACTTGTGTAACATCCCGATTTTCAAACTTGGGCAAATTAAAATTTGAATAGAAAGTTAGAATTTAATAATAGGAAGAAATTGTTTTTATAAGCAAAAGTATAAAATGTATGCATCTCATATTGCATTTTGCATTCATCCTTAGATATTAAAATTTATTTACCAACACAATTGCATCAAAAATAATTAAATTGGAACAACAAATATGGAAGAAAAGAAATAAAAGAAAAGAAAAAGTTAATATGGAAAAAGATATAATAATTCATAAGAATACTAAAATAAACTAAAGCATCTAAGGATATGTGTTCACATTTAGGCATATACGAAGTGACTAGATCTATTAAAATCAAATTATAAATTTTATACAATAGAATATTAATAGGAAAGAGAATTTAATACAGAAGAAAGATGAATAATAATAATAATAAAAGATGGAGAAGTATACATATATATAATAGAAATAATAAATAAGTAAATAAAATGAATGAAAATAAAAATATAAAATACAAATAAATAAAGAATAAATAAAAGGAAAAACAAAAAGAAGAAAGAAAAAGAAAAAAGAAAAAATATTCCGGAAACTTCCAGAAGTTTCTGACGGAAGCTTTGTTTCACCCCGGAACATTCCAGACAAATAGTGCCCAACCGGCAGCACATGGGCCTGGCCGTACCGAGCAAGGGAAGAAATAATAAAAGAAAAAAATTAAAAATAGTCAGCCGTGGCCACAAGGCCTGGCCTCACGAAGACCTGGCCGCACATAACAGCCATGGACATCCTGACCACACGCAAAAACAAAAACAAAAGAAAAAAACAACAAACAAAAAAAAAAGAGAAGCACAAAAGTCAACCCAACCCAGCACTGACCGCACGTAAATACTGGCCGCACAACCCTGCCACCGGCATGCAAACAGCAAAATAAAAAAACAAGCGCTGCAGCCATACGAGTGCCGTGGACTCGTGCTCCACGAGGCCGGGCGCCCTTGCGCGTACCCGCCGGCCCAGCTGCACGCATCCCGGGACTTAGGGCGTGTTTGGTATGGTTCTACTCTCTAATAGAGCAACTCTGCTCTGAAATGCTAAGGTGGAGCAACTCTGGAATGGTGATGGAGCTGTTGTTAGAGGTGTTTGGCTGAAAAAATTATTTCAGCTCTAAAAATAGAGATTTTAAGATGCAATGTCAATTTTATCCCTGGCTCTTGTTGGGCTTATTGTATCTGTTATGGGCCAAATTGATAACGTTAATTCCATTGAACTTTGCTTTGATATCATCATTTTTTTATCATTACGTGCGGCTACGTGCAGCTGTTGTTGATTGTTTTTCATTTTTTTCTTTTGTGTTGTTGCACCGTGACTTTTTTGAAACATGCTGCCTGCAAGTCTTGCCTAATACTACCTCCATTCTTAGATGCCTGACTACATAACCAACATTCATCATCTGAAAGATATTCTCTTATCGCATAGAGACTATTCTCTTACAGATAAATTTACACCATGTAAACTAATCATTGCCACTGCAGTTTATGCCCTCCTTTGTACTTTCACTTCATATGTTGGTCCCTATCTGACGGAGTATTTTGTTGACTACAATGAATCAAATCCTAGCCAGCACCGTTCGTGTTCCTGCGCTAGTTCAAGTGAATGTTCACTTTTTCCTAACAAAGTACTTTGTTGACTACAATTAATCAAATCAAGGCGCAAATTCAACAGACCAAGGAACAAACATCGTGGGGAATCACTTACGAACTGGATGAAAGCAGGACGTCGAAGGATTCCCGGAAAAAAATAGAGGGCGGTGGCAGATCTCTTACCGACGGTGGCTGGCTAGGTTTCCTCGGCCGTCGGCTTGTTTGCGGCTTTGCACCTCGCACGCGGCACGCCGGGGCTGTCGGCCTTGTGCGCGTCGGGGCTGCACACTTGCAGGCAGGGAGTACCAGCGGCGGCTAGGATTCCCGAGGCCAAAGCGGGTGGCCGACGAAGGCAGTGCCGGCGGAGAAGATGAACGGCTGTCTGACGACGTGCCTGGCCCCAGCGGCCTCCTTCAGTGGCGGCGCGGACGACAGGGCCGCCCACCACAGAAGCGGCGGCGCTGGTTCTGGGAGGATACAGGGAGTCGTAAGAGAAGACCGCCAGTCAAATAGAAAAAAAAGATTCGGTGTGTAATCAGTGGCAGTTGCGGGTAATTACCTCTCAACTCCATGTGTAGCTTAATAAATATCGTTTTTGGAGTAGGAAAAGGGGTACTCCAAGAAAATGAACTAGAACTCCCAAAACTCTGCAGAGTTGGACCCCTTCTTGGAGTTTTAGAGTTTGGGTGTTTGACAATATTTTTTTAGCTCTTTCTTGGAGTTTAGCTCTGGAGCCACGCCAAACACGCCCTTAGTCTCTACTTATACATATACTTGGGCAAAGCGTTTCTTGTTTGATTGTGGAGTCCATTTATGTGGAAGGTATAGCTTATATGATCATTTCATCATGAACATATCTCATTATCATAGAACCTGTAGACCCCACTATAGTCTAGTTAATTATAACATAACTAGGTTAGTATGGATAATTATGTTATGTATCAACATTGGTTCAATGATGATTCAATTCATTGCCTTAGGATGGATTGTGCCTAAGCTCTTAAGGTAATTACTTAATATGCTAGCATGGTGCTTGGATAGCTAAGTAGCATTGGATGTCTCATAGATCCACGGATTGAAGAGGCAGGCAGTAGGTGGTGACAATCCTATCTGTCCTTTGTAATCCTCCACGTTCGGTTATGCCACAGGCTCTTGGCGGGAGTCGCCCTAGTATTGCTAGGAATAAGCCCATGCCTAATGTATTGAACCACATAGCATAAGTATTCACTATTGATCTAGCTTATGGATAATTAGTTTAGACTATGTATATGTACAATAGAGCATAGTAGGAGTACCTCCATAACTCTCAACCTTAACTAACCTCTAGGATCCTCTTATCCCCTTAGAATTGAAAGCTTTTGTGTGTGTCAAACTACCTCCACTATTATTTTATCCATCCTTACTATATTCTTACCTAGATCTTTCTACCCTTTTCATTTGATGAATGATTATTATATCTTACCCCACCTTCCTTTAGGATCAAATAAATGAAACCCTTGGGAATTGTCTTAAGGGGAAATGCTACAATGATATCTCTGTGTGCTTGCGGAATTCACTCTGTGATCCAATAGAACCATTAACATGCATTTCTGACACATCAGTTGGAGATGTTTAGTTAATGGTGCGTGAGTAATACCAACAAGCATTTCTAGCACGATTGCTAGAGATGATTTGTTAGTATATCTTAGGAGCCGTAAACAAGCATTTCTGGCGCCGTTGCTAGGGAAGGCATATAGATATATAACATGACTAAGTTAATAGGACAGAACCTTGGGTAGGATTTTAGTAGGATAACCATTCTTTGTTTTTGCATTTTAATGTGAAAACAGGGTAGTGTATGTCTGGTTTCCGCCTGCCGAAAAACTTTGTTGAAGATCCCAAATCTCTTCTGAGAGACCGACCCCGTGTCATTACTCCTTAGAAGATTCGAGCGGCAAGGCAAGCCAGCATTTCTACACCAACAATCCAAACGCCAATGGCTCAGAAGACCATTCGTGAGTTCTCGGCTCCCTCTGCTAATAATGTGCCTATTGGGCCCACTGTTAACACGAGAGATGTGTGAACTTCGATATCAAAACTGGCCTTATCACTATGGTGCAAGCCAACCCATTCTGTGGGAAGGCTAACGAGGATGCGGGTGCTCACCTGCAACAATTCCTCGAGATCTTTAGCACTTTTAAGATCAAGGATGTGTCTCCGGATGCGGTCCGTCTAAGACTGTTCCCGTTCTCTCTCCTTGGGAGAGCGAAATAGTGGTTCTACGCGAACCGAAGTGCTATAGACACTTGGGAGAAGTGTTCTACGACATTCCTCGCAAAATTCTTCCCGTTGGGCAAAACCAATGCCCTACGTGGAAGGATTTCCAGCTTTCAGCAAGAGCCCAAAGAATCTATTCCCAAGGCATGGGAAAGGCTTCAGGAGTACATCCTAGCCTGTCCCCACCATGGGATGGATGATTGGCTCCTTATTCAGAATTTCTATAACGGGCTGATCCCATCAGCTCGTGACCATTTGGATGCTGCTGCTGGAGGAGCCTTCTTCTCATTGACGGTGCCAAAAGCTAAATATCTTATTGAGAAGATGGTGTCCAAAATAAGATGGAATGAAGAGCGTCTCCATACCTGACAGCGAGGCATGCACACCTTGAAGGAGGTGGACATGATCGCTGCAAAATTGGACCTCCTACTGAAGAAAATTGATGGACAAGCTAGTGGTGAAGTGTCTGGCAGTGCCTATGCCCTAGACTCTCACATCACATGTGAAGTCTATGGCAACACGGGTCATATGGGCAATGATTGCCCAGAAACTCGTGAGGATGCCTTATACCTCGCCAACAACGGAAATTTCAACAACAACAATGGCTATCGTCCAGGAGTTCAAGGGTGTGGTCAACAACACCCATTCTTTCAAGGAGGGTATAACAACAATGGCAACCCTGGAAATCAGCCCAACTTGAGAGAACATGCCATTAGCCAGCTCAAGATCAATGAGGCCCTATGCAAGAAGCTGCCAGCTAATGACAAGACCCTAGAGAACATCAATGCAAAGATTTAAGGAATATCCTCAGCATTCAAGAATCAACCGAGCTTCAACAAGATGTTGGAGACTCAGCTGGCACAACTTGTAGCAGTTGTCCCTCCATTGGAAAACAACAAAATTCCGGGACAGCCAGAAGTCCCAGTAGAGAACATCAATGCAGTGGTTACGAGGGGAGGAAAGACCACTCGTGACTCACCATATCCCACACAAGAAAAGAGGACAACTGTGCCTGAGAAGGAGGATGTCCCATGTGAATTACTTGGTGAGAGAATGGCCACACACTTTGAAGACACCAACTTATTGCCATTTCCTCACAGACAAAGGAAGCCAACAGTGGATGAGCAATTCAACCATTTTGTTGAGATCATCCAAAAGATCCACATCAATGTGCCCTTGATTGATGCGATGCAAATACCCACTTATGCTCGCTATCTCAAGGACATATTGAACAACAAACAACCATTGCCCACCACTGAGGTCATCAAGCTTACGGAAGACTGTAGTGTAGCCATCCTCAATAGGCTTCCTGAAAAGAAGAAGGACCCCGAATGTCCTACCATTTCATGCTCAATTGGGGCTCACCACTTTGACAAGGCACTTTGGGATCTAGGAGCAAGTGTTAGTGTGATGCCCAAGGTTGTGTTCGACCAACTGAACTTCACAGAGCTGACTCCAACACCAATGCAGCTACAACTGGCTGAATCTTTAGTCCGTTATCCAGCGGGTATTGCTGAAGACGTCCCGGTGAAGATCTGAAACTGCTTCATACCCATGGATTTTGTGGTGCTAGATATGGACACCGAGAAGGATACTCCACTCATTCTTGGATGCCCATTCCTCAGCACTGCAAAGGCTCGCATAGATGTGGGAGTTGGAGAAATCCACTTCCATATCCATGGCAAGGAGGAAAAGTTTAACTATCAGCCAAGACCAGAACAATGCTCCATGATTCGAATCAAGTATGGGCCGAATGATAAACACATCAGAGAGATCGAAGTCGCACCTCCAAAGGTGGATTCACTCATTGCATTCATGAGAAGATTAATCTACAAGGAGAATCTGTCATTTTGACCACGCTGATATCCAAAGGCGACGGAATCTAGACCTTCTTGAAGGCCCAAGTCCACCAAGCCGCCAAAGAAGGAATGGCAAAAGAAGCAAGACAAGCCATCCGAGCCCATCCCTCCGGGCCCGGATGTGAAATGAAGACGGAGGAATGTCCATCTCTTCGGACGGTGGTGAGACCTACGCCAATAGGTTAAATTGGTAGTTATCCCACTTTGTTTTTCTTTCTTTCTTTTTCCACCCCATTTGGATTTTTCCCATTGCATATTTGATTTTCCCTAGCAAGTTGAGAATCTTATATTCTCAACTATCATTTTTCTTTCTTTCTTTTCAAAAGAAATTTTTTGATGGATTTGAAAAAAGATTCTTATTTGAAAAACAATTTTTTCTGAGCTGCACATGTGGCATTTCACCAACGTGCTAACTTTATAGCCGTTGGGGAGCCATTTGCCAAAAGGGGAACAGGGGGGACCACCTATCAGGTCGGCCAAACCCCCTGGTCGGCCGAACAGGAAGTGGAGCCAATTTGGCTCCCCTTCCTCCAACGGCTACATTTTAAACCTAAGTGACCGTTGGAAGGTGTACCCTATAAATTGTGGCCGTGAGGAGCACTTCTCTTCACACACCACATAATCTTACACCTCTCCAAGTCACTCTCTAGCTCACCTTGTTTTTCTTGCTCTTCATTGCAACACTCTTGCTCGAATCCATCCCCAAAAATATTTTATTTTGTTTGCAATTGCATTTTGAACTTAAGCTTTCAAGAGGAGAAAATTCATTGAGTGTTTTGTTTTCCAAACATCACTTCTTTTTGGATTTTTCTCGCCTTGTTTTGTTCTTGCTTGTTGAACTCAAAAAAGACATGAAGAGGTTGTTCGGAAAGAGGAAGGGGGCTGCAAGCTCAAGCCATGGTGAAGGTTCTAGTGCACGCCCCTCTTCCATGGGTACAAGCCCAAGGAGGAGAAGTGTGTGTGAGGACACTCCCATGGAAGAGAGAAGCAACCCACACCAACTTCTTCATGACAACGACCTTGACATACGAAGCGAAGTTGAAGATCAAGCATGTAGGCTTCTCCAAGATCAGGAGTTCCGCCACACCAAGGCTTACGATCCACATTTGATCTCCAAAATAGGTATGGACTCCGAATTTCTTTCCATTTGACATGCAATTGGATTTGATGACTTTGCTCACATAGAGGAGAAAGGTTCACGCCTTCTCACTATCCAATTCCTTTGCACGCTAAGAATAGGATTTGATGGTATTGCTTTTAGATTATTTCAAAAAGAATACAACATCCTATCGAAAGAATTAGGTAGCATCCTAGGCTTCCATCAACGGTGTTTGCTAAATTTATACAATTTGCCTAAGTTTAACAAACAAAGTTTTTGGCATGAGCTAACTAGTGAGGTCACATGTAGGGCTCCTAGGAATAGCCACATCCAAAACCCTACCTTACGCTTAATGCATAGATGGGTGGCTATGACTATGTTCCCTAGGGGAGATGTTCGGGTTGTGCGAGATGATGAATTGAAAATTTTGTTTGCCATGACTAAAAAGATAAAAGTTGCTCCAGTCAATGCCATGATGACACAATTGTTATATTACATTTCAAAATCAGGACCAATTGAATACACCTCATTGATTACTCATATTGCTGAAAGGGTAGGCGCACTTAAATACTCTTCATTTGAATATATTGAGATTGAAAGAGAATTAATTGATGAAGACTATTTAGTGCAAGGACATACCCATAAGCATGATCAAGATGGGTCCCTGATATTTTTCTATCCCGGCTTTGTCAATGAAATTCGGTTACCTAACCCGGATTTTCATTTGTACAAATGCCGGAGGCTAACCATTGACCTTCTTTCCCTTGAGGAAGCAAGAAGAAGTAATGTCTCTGGCAGGATAACAAGGAATCGTGCGAGGGCTGCAGCCCCAGACATGCCACCGATAATCTCTCTGGTCCATGAATACCAAGAGGAAGAGAACCCAATGAGTTATGCGCCCAGATGGACTCAACCTCCGACGTATGAGACCGGGGGATCATCTTGGCAAGAATGGCAAAGGGATCCACCCTTATCCTCTTCAAGCTCTAGCAGCTTGCCCCCAACGTCCATGAGAGGACCTCGTTCCTTTTCAGCTAGAAGTCATCATGACTATAGCCAAGGAATGACAGACCTCACTAGACGTACGAGAGAACTTGAAGTGAGAACGGGTGACATCTACAACACCCTACAAGAGCATGTTCAAGGTACCCAGGATTGGCAACAACACATGGATGCTCGATTCACCGACTTCAACACGGCGCTACAACAACAACAAGCCAATCTTGTAGCATACTTACGTCATCAAGGGTTCAACCCTTATCACGGAGGTAGTTGAAGAACAAGCTTGGGGGAGGACCCCCACATGAGGTAACATGTATCACATTCCTTGCATATTTATTTTCCATCCATCTATCATCCACCTTGCATTTAAATTTTTTTTTTATAAAAATAGGGTAGATTTGCTTTCATCAAATAAAGATGTGCGGTAAGAATGATTTAAGAATTCGCATAGATGAAATGATGAATAGTTGCTCTGTTTTATTTTCATAAGTCTCTAGTTTGCAACTTGCTACTCTCCAAATATTGCTTTCATTGGTTTGAAATACTTTTACCTTAATTTGGAAGTTGTGGGTAGCAAAAGCTTAATCTAATTCTAGGTTGTTGTAAGGCTAGAATTGGTAATAGGGCTGCTAGTCCTAGTTTGAAAGTAAAACTTAGATTTCCGGAGAAATTCTAAAAAGATTTAAGTTTCCCTAAATTGATTGGAAATACCTACCAAAGCCATATGATGTTCATACATAGACAAAACCTTATGCATATGCTATTTGCTTTCACATTGAGCCTAGTCAAACTAGTATAGACCTATGTGAGAAATCATTCAACTCTTTTTGAATTCAAGACTTCACTTGCACATGCTATACTTCTACACTAGAAGTAAGCAAAGCGTCCATCATATTCACCATACCACAATAAAAAGAGAAACTCCATGTTATTCATGTTTAGCACTCTCTTCAAAAATTCATTGCAAAGAAAGGGAGTAGAAGACATGGCTACAAAATGAAAAAAAAGAAGCATGCTTACAGCATAAGCATGAGAAAAAAAAAAGTAGCCATGTTTCATCCCTGCAAAAGAAAGAGAGATTATACCAAAAAGGAGTTATCTCAAGTATCCACATCCACTCCCACTCCATCACACATGCACTAGTCTTGAATAAAAAAGTTTTGATTTGAATTCTCCTAAGGCTTACTCTTTTGACTTAGCAATATATGTGATGCAAATATGCCTACTTACTTTCCTTACCAAGCTCCACATACAAGCCATATCCAATGAGTAGGAATAGTAGAGGCACAATACTTTGGTGAGGAAATATTTCCACTATCCACAAAAGAGGGACTGAGAGAATCAAATTGAGGCACTTAATATCTAAATTGACTTCTCCGAGATTTAAGTGGAGCTGGATTTCTAGGCTATGTTTGCTCCATTTGATATTCTACCTTTCAACTACTCATGAAAATGAGAAAGCATAAGCCCCATGACAACTTAAGAAAGGTAGGGTATCATAGCCAATTTCTGCAATACTAGGTAGAGTATCTTGTTGTGCATCAGATAGTTTTGAAAATAAGACATTGTAGAAACTCTTGATCATCAACCTAAAGTCTTGACTTTGCTCGGGACGAGCAAAGGATAAGCTTGGGGGAGTTTGTTCACGGCTGTTATATACCAATTTCATCCGTCAATTTAACTCAATTATGTGAAGGATTGATCATTTCTTGCACACATCACCTTCCTATCTAACCCAATTCCACTTGGACTTGCAGAAATATGTGTATGCAGCATTTTATGCAGAAAATGAGGAAATATAGAGGGAACAATTCTATAAATATCATCCCAGCCAATCAGGCGATGACACGTGGCATCCCATGGATCAAATGGCCCACAAACAGAAGTATCCGAGAATATCCAACGGTCTTGCACCCATATACATCAAGGGGCCCACCTGGAAGTCACCTAGAGGAAGCACTCCCCGAGGGGAGTCTTGACCAGGTCCGCCGAACTAGGGGTCCGGTCGACCTCTTCCTGGCGCCAAACTCGGTCAAACTCCACGTGTTGGCTCTCCCGGCTCCTTGGAGTCAATGGTGACCGATTCGCACGCTTTTGGTGGCGGGAATCGACCTCAACAATAGTATAAATAGGACCCCCTAACCCTCACTTCAAAACACACCACTTGAACTTCATCTCTATTGTATACACTATCATCCATAGTCTTAGAGGAGTTAGGTTGTAGAGAGGAGAGTCTCTAGACCCAAGTCCAAATTGGAAAGGAGTAAGGAGTCTCTCTCTTCCCAATCCTACATTGGGAAAGGTATGACTCATGTATTCTTTCTTGTATTTGTGACTTTATGCATAATAAAGATGGTATCTTTAGTCTCTACTTATACATATACTTGGGCAGAGCGTTTCTTGTTTGATTGTGGAGTCCATGTATGTGGAAGGTATAGCTTCTATGATCATTTCATCATGAACATATCTCATTATCATAGAACCTGTAGACCCCCACTATAGTCTAGTTAATTATAACATAACTAGGTTAGTATGGATAATTATGTTATGTATCAACATTGGTTCAATGATGATTCAATTCATTGCCTTAGGATGGATTGTGCCTAGGCTCTTAAGGTAATTACTTAATATGATAGCATGGTGCTAGGATAGCTAAGTAGCATTGGATGTCTCGTAGACCCACGGATTGAAGAGGTAGGCAGTAGGTGGTTACAACCCTATCTGTCCTTTGTAATCCTCCACGTTCGGCTATGCCACAGGCTCTTGGCAGGAGTCTCCCTAGTATTGCTAGGGGTAAGCCTGTGTCTGATGTGTTGAACCACATAGCATAAGTATTCACTATTGATCTAGCTTATGGATAATTAGTTTAGACTATGTATATGTACAATAGAGCATAGTAGGATACCTCCATAACTCTCAACCTTAGCTAACCTCTAGGATCCTCTTATCCCCTTAGAATTGAAAGCTTTTTTGTGTGTCACACTACCTCCACTATTATTTTATCCATCCTTACTAGATTCTTACCTAGATCTTTCTACCCTTTTCATTTGATGAATGATTGTTATATCTCTACCCTGCCTTCCTTTGGGATCAAATAAATGACACCCTTGGGAATACTCTTAAGGGGAAATGCTATAATGATATCTCCGTGCGCTTGCGGAATTCACTCTGTGATCCAATAGAACCATTTACAAGCATTTTTGACACATCAATTGGAGATGTTTATTTAATGGTGCGTGAGTAATACCAACAATCATTCCTAGCACGATTGCTATAGATGATTTGTTAGTATATCTTAGGAGCCGTCAATGGCCGGTAGAGATCCCCTTCTACCAGTGTGTATCTTTTATCCAATCTAGCTATCCGATCGGCGGATACATTATCTTCAAGAAGGAAGTTGTCTTTCAAGTAGCTCCGGATCTCCGAGATCCATGCATCGGAGCTAACTTGAGTTTCTGAGTCTTGCGTGCTGGGTTGCTCGGAGCTTCCAGCAGCACCTACGACCCTTGATGGACGCCATGGTAACAGGGCCATTGGGACCGCCAGCTTCGAGGTGCTGGTCTCACCCCCTTCACTCAGTTCGGCAGGCTGAGCTGTTGGTCTTGACAATCTCCGCACGAAGGTTCCATCGGGAACCGGAGCTTCGGTTGAAGCTTTCATTGAGAGTTCGTCAGCTTCAACGTTGTTGAGACGCTGGACATGGCAAGGATCCAGGACTTCAAAGTCCTTTTGAAGCTTTTGGACTTCAAGGAGATATGTAGCTAATTGAGGGTTATTGCAACAAGATTCACCTTTGACTTGTTTTATAATGAGCTGCGAATCACCCTTTACCAACAGCTGCTTGACACCATAAGATATTGCCACCTTGAGCCCATAGATTAGTGCGTCATACTCCGCCATGTTGTTGGTCGCCTTGAAGTCAAGGTGAACCATGTATTTGACCCTCTCCCCGGTTGGAGCGAGGAGAAGGACTCCAGCTCCAGTCGCCTGCTTCTGCATGGAGCCGTTGAAGTAGGGAGTCCAATGAGGCTCAGTGAAGACCGGAACTTTAGGTTTTGGCTTCTGCTCACTGGGACCCCCAGGATATGATGGAGAGGGGGTCCATTCCGCCACGAAGTCTGCCAATGCTTGACTCTTGATCGCTTGTCTTGGGACGAATTCAAAATCGAACTCGGCCAATTCTGCTACCCACATTGCAATGTTCCCAGTTGAGTTGGGGTTATGCAAGATGGCACACAGTGGATAAGAGGTTACCACTGAAATCTTGTGAGCTTGGAAGTAGTGATGAAGCTTTCTAGAGGCAATAAGAACTGCATAGAGCAGCTTATGCACCTCTAGGTACCGAGTCTTAGCGTCATGGAGTACTTCGCTGATGAAGTACACTGGGCGCTGGACTATCCAGACTCTCTCGGAGGGGCCAGAAGCTTCCTCCTCATCAACCCGGACCCTCCCGGAGGGGTCTGGACCTTCTTCGGGGACTTCTAGGTTCCCGCTAGAGGAACTCGGAGCTTCTTCAAAAGTGACCGGGACCTTCCCGGAGGGATCCAGACCTTCTTGTTCAGCAACAGTAGCTCCTTCATTTGAAGGAGGTTAATCCTCTTGCATCTCACCTTGAGGATCTGGGTCTGGGGGCTGGGACCCAGACTCGCCTTCAGGTAGCTCCGGACCCTCTCGGAGGGGTCTGGATTTCTGAACTAGAGATGGTTCTGGTCTTTCCGCAACCAGGACCATGCTGACGACTTTGTCAGTTGCCGAAATGTAAAGCATACGTGGTTCACCAGGATTCGGAGCTACCAAGGTTGGTAGAGTGGTGAGGAGATGCTTCATCTCTTGGAATGCCTTTTCTGCTTCTTTAGACCATTGGAATGGTCCAAACTTCCTCAACATTTTGAAGAAGGGTAGCGCCCGTTCCGCCAGTCTTGAGATGAACCTGCTGAGGGCAGCTAGACACCCAGTCAGCTTCTGGACGTCCTTGATGCGAGCAGGCGGTCGCATGTCTTAAATAGCTTTGATCTTTGCCGGATTAGCCTCTATTCCTCGGTGGTTCACCAAGAATCCAAGAAGCTTTCCGGAGCTAACCCCAAAGTCACACTTGTCTGGGTTCAGCCTTGTGCGTGTGATTCGCAATATGTCAAAGACAGCTTGCAAGGTGTCAAGAAGTGACTCCTTGTTCTTGATCTTGACGACTATGTCATCGACGTAAACTTCCACTGAGTCTCTAATGAGCTCTCCAAAAGTTTTGTACATAGCTCGCACAAACGTTGAAGCAGCGTTTTTGAGACCAAATGGCATGGCAGTGTAACAGTATAATCCATCTACTGTGATGAAGGCAGTATGCTCTTCATCTTCCCTAGACATTCTGATTTGATGATACCCAGAATATGCGTCTAGGAAACACACTAATTCACACCCGGAGGTGGGATCCACTATATGATCTATTCTCGGTAGTGGGAATGGATCCTTTGGACATGCCTTATTCAGTGTTGTGTAGTCGATACACATCCGAAGCTTCCCGCCGGCCTTGGGAACAATGACTGGGTTTGCCAGCCATTTTGGGTGGAAGACTTCTCGGATGAATCCAACTTCGAGCAACTCCTTTACTTCTTGATGTATGAAGTTTTGTCGCTCCACTGATTGCTTCCGAGGCTTCTAATGTACATGCCTGGCGTCGGGATAAATCTTCAGATAGTGCTCAATCACTTCCCTAGGGATCCCAGACATTTGTGATGGTTGCCAGGCAAACACGTCGACGTTAGCCCGGAGGAAAGTGATGAGCACGAGTTCCTATTTGTCGTTCAAACCTCTTGATATACGGGTGGTCTGAACGGCGTCAGAACCGATTTGGATGACTTTGACGGGAATGTCGGTAACACCACTTGGTTGCACACGGGGTGCAGAAGTTGAGCCTCGATGACGAATGCTCGGGGGTTTTGGAGCTTGCTCCTTTCTGGATTCTTCCTCCTGCACTGTAGCAAGCTCATGGAGTTCTTCCAGAGCGGTAACTCCAGCGGTGCGATCTTCGCGGATCTGGAGAACGCCTGAAGGTGTTGGCATCTTCAACACCAAGTAGCCATAATGTGTAGCAGCCATGAATTTGTACAAGTCTGGCCTACCCACGATGGCATTGAAGGGCAAGTTGATCTGCGCCACATCGAAGACCAACTTCTCGGTCCTGTAATTCTCTCGAGTCCCGAAGGTCACCGGGAGAGTAATGGCACCGAGTGGGGTTATGGTGAAAGTGCATCTAGGAATCCCTTGTTGCTTTTGGATGATTTATGACAAGCAAATGAGATCCTAACCTATTTGTTGAGATGAGCACAAGTTTTAATAGCAAAATAAGCAAAGTGCAAAAAAGAAGGGAGAACAAGGAGCAAAGTGGAAATGAGCTCATGGAAGAAGAATAGTAGATCATTGTGTATGGAGTGTGTTAAGGAAACACATCCCAAGAGCTCAATCACAATTAAACACACACATTGCACAAAGTTATACAGGACCAGACAAGTCCAAATGTCACCGGACTAGTCCGATATCCTCTCTACACAAGATCGGACAAGCCCGATATCCATCGGACTAGTCCGATATCTCTCTGACTAGAATCAGACTAGTCCTCCCCAGTACGGACTAGTCCTCAAAACACTTCACAAGTCACAAAATCGGACAATTCCGATCACAACCGGACTAGTCCAATATTCATTCTGGTTCAGATCGGACAAGTCTGATATTTGCACGGACTAGTCCAAAAATCCTCTGACCTAAATCGGACAAGTCCTCCAAGTAGGGACTTGTCACCCAATTCACTTAGGGTTTCACATGTCCGGACAAGTCCGATGACTATCGGACTAGTCCGAAGATTTCCAGAAGCAAAATCGGACAAGTCCGCACCTAGCCGGACTAGTCCGATATTTCGGGACACTTAGGGTTTGCTACACATAGCACACCGGACAAGTCCGGTGACCACCACCGACTAGTCCGATCTTTCTAAACCCTAATGATCACTTTTAGAAACCCCATATAAATATAGGTGCACGGCCCAACTTGAAACACTCTCGAACCCTAGCGCCGTCACACCTCCCAAGAGCCTCAAAAACACATCTCTCCACGAAATTAAGTGCAGCAAAGATCAATCCTTTGAGGATACACTGTAGATCATTGGAGAGACACGTTCATCACTCATTGAGCTCTTGGTTTGATTCTCTAACACACTCCTGTGATTTCATTGTAATCTTTTGAGTGTGTTCTTGGTGGTATTTCTTGTTGTAATCTAAGGGAGCCCTCAATGTGTGAGAAGGCCCCTTTGAATTCGGTTATTCACCCCTTTGTGATAAGTGGAAGAGGATTGGCCTTCGTGGCGATCCAATGAGGGTAGGGTTGGAGAAGACTCGGTCGTTTTGTGGACTCCTCAACGTGGACGTAGATTGCCTCTGTGGGAGCCGAACCACGGGATAAATCCTTGTGTCTTATTTTGTGTTCATCGTTCGTATTCATCACAATAATCTAGGGTTTCCATCATTATTGCTTAATTTACGTTGAATCATTAAATATAAGATTGAATTGTGATACACTCTAGTCCATAACCTTGCAACGCGTCATTTGATTGTATATTTTTGCTGCATACATCGAAGAATCAAATTATTGATCAAACTTAATCAACCTAGTCGGTACACACCGGACTAGTCCGCACTTTACCGAACTAGTCCGATATCTCTGGTTTTAAACTAGTTGTTAAGTGTTGCAGGTTCCGACAAATTTCAAAAGGGCCTATTCACCCCCCCCCTCTAGGCCACATTCAATTGGTATCAGAGCGGGTTCTTCAAGAAAGAGACTAATCGCTCGAAGAAGATCATGTTGGACATGAAAGACATCCACAAGAGCAACAACCAAGAAAAGGTTGATGATGACAAGAACCAAAAGGTGGAGAAGCTCCTCGAAGCCATTCAAGACTTTGAGGACGACGATGAGGAGATGCTAGAACTAAAGGTGCTCCTAAGAAAGAAGACACTTTCCAAATGGAAAGTGAAGATTGAAGAAAAGAAGAAGGGGAGTAGTCACACCGACTACTCCCGATATCCTTTTAACTATGATCGTCTCAATTCCAACAATAATCATTACTTGTCTATCCCACTTGGAAAAGCCCCACACTTTGACAAAAGTGATTACTCAATGTGGAGGCAAAATATAAAAATGCATCTAATCTCTCTCAATCCAAGTCTATGGCATATTGTGTGCACAGGAATAGATATCCCGGGCGACGATGAAGAACTCACACCAAGCCAAGAGCAGGCAATTCACCGAAATGCTTATGCAGCGGCCGTAATTACCTCTTCGCTCAGTCGGGACGAGTTCACCAAGGTGGATGGACTCGAGATTGCAAAGGAGATATGGGACACACTACAAACTGCACATGAAGGTGATCGACATGTGCATGAAGCAAATATCAAAATGATCGAAGGCGAATTAGGAATATTCGCAATTGAAGAAGACGAGTCACCTCAAGATATGTACAACCGATTAAAGACACTCGTCAACAAGGTTCGATCTTATGGAAGCAAGAAGTGGAATGACCACGAGGTGGTGAAGCTCATCCTTAGAGCTTTCATGCCTCGCAACGTCATCCTATGCTCAATGATTAGAGAAAGTCCAGGATGCAAGAAAATGACTCCGGATGAATTACTTGGAAAAATCATTAATTTCGAGATGATGGAAAAACAAGCAAAGCATGTCAAGGAAATTGCCGACCTCACCTCGGCAAAGAAGAAAGGGGTCGCTTTGAAGCCCACCCTCAAGCCCCTATCTAAATAAGCTCAAGAAGCTCAGCTAGAAGAAGACAGTGATGATGAGAGCAGTGAATTAGATGAAGAAGACATGATATTGTTCATGAAGAAATTCAAGAGAATACTGAAAAAGAGACAAGGTGCTAAATCAAGCGAAGGAAAGTACAAGGAAAGAACAAAGCCAAAGTTGAGGTGGGCATGCTATAATTGTGGTGAGTATAGCCACTTTATAGTTGATTGCCGATATGAAGAGAACAAGAAGAAGACTAAAGAAGCCGAGCCTCAACCCAAGAAATTCTTCAAGAAGAAGAAACAAGCCGAACAAGCGCACATAGGGAAAGAGTGGGACTCAAATGATGAGTCCTCATCATCCGAAGAAGAAGAGATTGCTAGCATAGCCATCGAGAAGACATCCAAGAAGTCTACTCTCTTCCCTAAACTCGGCACATAGAAGGGAGATGGCACTTGCCTTATGGCAAAGGAAGGTAAACACAAGGTAACCATTAAACCCCCTTCTGTACATTCCTATTCTAGTGATGATGAAATCAATAGTGATAATGAGGATATGCTTGTTGGACTAGATAGGAAAATTGCCACAAAAATGAAATTTTTACTTGATCAACTTGTTGAGAAGGAGAGGTTGATAAATCGTCAAGACGACATGATCATCTCCCAAAAGGAGGAATATGTCGAACTTGACAAGCTCCTAGAACTTGAAAAGGAACGAAGCAATTCACTAGAGCTTGAGTTAGATTCAAGCAAGGAAACTTGCTTGGAGTTAACCGACTCAACTGCTACAATGAAGAACCAACTTGCTGACCTGATCAAGGTTAACAAGATCCTTGAAGTGCAAGTTGATTCACTCAAGCAAGGTGAACCTTCATCCTCTTCAAGTTCACCTTCTCAACCCACTAAAACTGAGGTTGCTTATACTTGTACATGTAATGAACTTGATACCAGTTTGAAAGACAAGCCAACCTCTACAAAAGATAAGCATCCTGCCCAAAGTGGCATATTTGACAAGGAGAAGATCAAATATGCACGTAGTACATACTTGGTCACAAGACCTCAAAATGTCAAATATGGCATTGGTTACTCTCATGGTGAAAAGCAACAAGCTAGAAGCCATAAGAATAACAGGGATAGCAATGTCTTTGTAAAGGGAGGAGCCTCCCAAGCTGGAAAATAAAAAATTAATAAGTAGAAAATGCATGACCGCCAGACTAGTCCGGTGGGGGTCCAGACAAGTCCGGTACTCCAGACAAGTCCGGCCTCCCAGACTAGTCCTGCGTATAAACAACAGAAGTTACTTTTCAATACGTTTGATGCCTCGTATGTCTTAATGAGAAATAATTATGGAAAGATTTATGCTCATTATGTTGGGCCACGCCATGGGAACACCAAGTCTCATGTGTGGGTGCCCAAATCTCTCGTGACTAACCTCTGAGGACCCAAGCAAGCTTGGGTACCTAAAACCAAGGCATAAATTGTTTTTGCAGGCCTATTCCTCCAGTGGATCTAAATGGGTATTAGACAGTGGCTACACCAACCATATGACCAGAGAAAGAAGAATGTTTGTTGAATATGAAGGGAATGAGGATCCAAATGAGGGCATCTATTTTAGAGATAATAGTCAAGGGAAGTTGCTCGGTACCGGTAAAATTGCCATATCATCTAAACACACACTTTCTCATGTGTTACATGTTGAATCCTTGGATTATAACCCGTTTTCCATATCTCAATTATGTGACAAAGGTTATAATTGCTTGTTCACTAACGAGGGTGTGACCGTCTCTAGGAGGAGTGATTGTTCCATTGCGTTCCAGGGTATGTTAAAGGGAAAGCTCTATCTTGTTGACTTCAACAAGGATAAAGCTGAACTTGACACATGCTTGATTGCAAAAACCAACATGGGTTGGCTGTGGCATAGACGGCTAGCGCATGTTGGTATGAGGAACCCTCAAAAACTCCTCTAGGGCGATCACATCCGAGGTTTAAAGGATGTTGTGTTTGAGAAAGACGGGCCTTGTAGTACGTGCCAAGCCGGGAAGCAAGTTGGAGCACCTCACCCCGCCAAGAATGTCATGACTACAACAAGACCACTCGAGCTACTTCACATGGACTTGTTGGGTCCAATTGCCTACATAAGCATCGGCGGTAACAAATATGGTTTAGTAGTTGTTGATGATTTTTCTCGCTTCACTTGGGTTTTCTTTTTGCATGATAAGTCAGAAACACAAGGAATACTCAAGAAGTTTTTCAAGCGAGCTCAAAATGAATTCTCATTGACAATCAAGAACATTCGAAGCGACAACAGCACGGAATTCAAGAACACACAAGTGGAGGAGTACCTTGATGAAGAAGGCATAAAGCACGAGTTTTCAGCTCCATACTCCCCACAACAAAACGGAGTTGCCGAAAGAAAGAACCGAACACTCATAGAGATGGCAAGAACAATGCTCGATGAGTACAAGACCTCGGATCAATTTTGGGCGGAAGCGATTAACACCGCTTGCCACGCCGTAAATCGACTTTATCTTCATCGACTACTCAAGAAGACATCTTATGAGCTACTTACTGGTAACAAGCCTAATATTTCATATTTTCGAGTTTTCGGTTCTCCATGTTATATCTTGAACAAGAAGCCTAGGACTTCAAAGTTCGCTTCGAAGTCCGATGAAGGTTTCTTGCTTGGTTATTATTCGAAAACTTACGCCTATCGTGTTTTCAACAAGACCTCTGGACTTGTTGAAGTAGCACGTGACGTAGTGTTCGATGAAACTAATGGCTCTCAAAAGGAGCAAGTTGAATCATGTGTGCTAGATAAAGAAGGAGCTCCTTGTCAAGCATTGAAAGAATGGCCCTAGGTGAAGATCGACCACAAGAGTCACCTCTACACGTGCATGAGGAAGATGAACCACTGGAGGAGGTCAACAATCAAGGGGGAGCTTCCACACAACTTCAACCACAAGAATATGAAGATGATCAACGAATCAACGAGGACAACCATTTAGGGGGGAGAAGAAAATGATCATGAAGATACAACGCCTCAAGTGCCACACCCAAGAGTACACCAATGCGTCCAAAGGGATCACCCAATCGACAATATCATCGGTGACATCCAAAAGGGAGTAACCACTAGATCTCGCATAGATAACTTTTGTGAGCGCTATTCGTTTGTATCCTTTTTGGAACCACGCAGGGTTGAGGATGCATTGAATGATCCGGACTGGGTGGTGGCAATGCAAGAAGAATTGAACAACTTCAAGTGGAACGAGGTGTGGGAACTCGTGGCAAGACCCAAAGCGAACATTGTCGGCACCAAGTGGGTCTTTCGCAACAAACGACATGAACACGGAGCGGTGACAAGGAACAAGGCACGACTTGTGGCCAAAGGGTATTCACAAGTCGAAGGTTTGGATTTCGACAAGAGACCTTTGCTCCCGTAGCTAGACTTGAATCCATTAGAATATTACTTGCATATGCTACTCACCATGATTTCAAGCTGTATCAAATGGATGTGAAAAGCGCCTTCCTTAGCAGACCAATCAAGGAGGAGGTGTATGTGGAGCAACCCTCCGGGTTTGAAGACGAAGAGTTCCCCGACCACGTATTTAAATTGCGTAAGGCTCTCTACGGCCTCAAACAAGCTCCTAGAGCTTGGTATGAGTGTCTTAGAGATTTCTTAATTGAAAATGGCTTTAAGATTGGCAAAGTAGATTATACACTATTAACAAAGAATTTTGACAATGATCTTTTTATTTGTCAAATTTATGTTGATGATATAATCTTTGGATCAACTAATCAATCTTTTTGTGAGGAATTTAGTAAAATCATGACAGACAGGTTTGAAATGTCAATGATGGGAGACCTAAAGTACTTATTGGGATTCCAAGTGCGACAACAAAAGGAAGAGACGTTCATAAGCCAAACCAAGTACATGCAAGACATACTCAAGAAGTTTGGGATGGACAAGGTGAAGCCCATAAAGACTCCCGTGGCAACGATGGCCACTTGGATCTCAATGAAGATGGACCTAGCGTCGACCAAAAGTTATATCGCTCCATGATTGGATCTTTACTCTATTTATGTGCATCTAGGCCAGATATTATGTTGAGTGTATGTTTGTGTGCAAGATTTCAAGCCAATCCTAAGGAGTGTCACTTGACAGCCGTAAAAAGGATCTTGAGATATTTAGTTCATACACCCAACCTTGGTCTTTGGTACCCAAAAGGCTTAAAATTCAATCTCATTGGTTACTCCGATGCAGATTATGTCGGATGCAAGGTAGATAGAAAGAGTACCTCCGACACATGCCAATTCCTAGGTAGATCCCTAGTTTCTTGCTCCTCCAAGAAACAAAATTCCATTGCCTTATCCACAGTCGAAGCGGAGTATGTTGCCGCCGGGAGTTGTTGTGCACAACTCCTTTGGACGCGACAAACACTAAGGGATTACGGTTACAATGAATCGTATTCCACTCCTTTGTGACAATCAGAGTGCCATTAAAATTGCCCATAATCCCGTTGAGCACTCTAGAACCAAACACATAGACATAAGGCATCACTTCTTGAGAGACCACTCCATGAAAGGAGATATAGCCATTTCCCATGTCAACACCCAAAAGCAATTAGCCGACATATTCACCAAGCCACTTGATGAAAAGCACTTTTGTGAACTCCGAAATGAACTAAATATCCTTGATGCTCGGAGTGTGGCTTGAAATGTTGCATACCTGTATGAATTCTTCAAAATATGTTTATTGGATTGTGAAAATCATCTCTCTCAATTTTCTCCAGAAAACTATGTCAATTACTAGATCTTGGTGAATTATGATCATTGCTTGATTGTTGTATGCTTACTGATCACATTCATCAAGATTATTTGATTTGATTTGCCCTCTTATTTTCTAAATATGTACCTTCAAGTATATATGAACAGGCTAAGAAATTCTTGCCTGGTGACCACGGACTAGTCCGTGGTTACCCGGACTAGTCCGTCCATGCAGACTAGTCCGCGAAGTGCCGGTTAGGCTGGACTAGTCCGATCGACCACGGACTAGTCCGATATAGCCTCTGGAAAAGTTTCGACTAGTCCGGTCGTCTCCAGACTTGTCCGATTTTTTGTGTCCATAATCCTAGCCCCCGCCAAACCCTAATCCCTTCATCCTCACTCTTGCCTCATGCGTTCTCTCTCTGACACTCGAGCTCCCAAGGCAATCCCTTGATTTCTCCATCGGAACTTCGCAAGTTTGGGTGGAATTTGATCGTCATCGCATCGGGATTGAAGTTCTCGTACAAGTCCGTCCTTCAACACCCTCATCTCCAAGTTCCAATTGATTTCTTCGGTAATTTTCACTCAAACCCTAGAAAATCCAAATTTCCTCATTGTTGATCGAATAGCCTAGTGTATTACACTATATACATGCCTCCTTGATGTATTACGTTTATGCTACGCTTGTTGTGCATTAGGAATCACCATTTTTCTAGTTGCTTAGGTTTTTGAGGATGAATACCGGACTAGTTTGGTCCATGCATGGACAAGTCCGGTCCCCCAGACTAGTCCGTGCCTGTACACCAGACAAGTCCGATTTTTCTGAACTCAAAACCTAACTTTTCAATTCCTCAATGCAATTCCTTGCTATCCATTTCGCACCTATGCCTTGTATCATTCATTCTCATTCATGCCTTACTCAACTCATTATCAAGGTATGTAGAGCTCAAACAACGAAGTTTCTGACTTTGAGGCCGAGATGGACCACGAGGTGGCACCTCGGACCTCGACGAGTCTTTGCAAGAAGCGCCAAGAGAGACCTTCCGATCCAGCTACGTCCCCTCCACATGCTCGGAGGGAAGTGCTAGCGAAGAAGATGACCTACAAGGTGCCAGCTTCTAGGGCTACCACTGGTGGTGGCCCTAGCTCGGCAAGTGCCCGCCCAGCCAAGGGCAAGGGCAAAGGAATAGCAGCAGGTCCAGTTGGCCCGTTGAAGCTGCATGCTCCGAGGGAAGGGGTCCGGGACCCCACTGAAGAGAAATTCAATGGGAAAGGCAGTGATTCGGCAGCAAAGTTCAGAAGCATTGATTGCTATGGCCGACCAAAGCAAGCTGTCGATGGAAGATTTTGGTGCAACTTCCATGCAGATTTCTACAAATCTGTGTATCTCCCAATGAAGACACCAGTTGTGCGCAGTCAATGGATTGATTGGGCACACTTTGAGAAGAAGGGCTGCTCCCCGTCCACTGAAGTGGTGGAAGCTATTGAGAGGCATGGTCTGAAGGATCTCTTTGCCTTCAGGAACAACTGGAATGATGAGGTCATAGCAAAATTCTTTGTAACATGCCATTTCTCAAGTGAAGATGAGGAAAGTGTTACTTGGATGACTCATGGATCCAAGTACAGTATCACTCAAGAAGATTTTGCAAGTCTGCTTCATCTTGACACCATCGGACGTGACAACTTAATCATCCATAACATAGGTGTCATTGAGAAGGATAGGATGAAGTTCCTATATGAGCCAAACTGCAAGTTCAACCCTCCATCCACAAAGAACATGAAGCTGTTCTTTGTGGTGCTCAATGGAGTCTTGAGGAAGACCATCGCTCCCAAGGATGGAGATGCCGGGAGTGTGCAGGGTTATCACCGAACATTGATGAGAGTCATAAGCAAGGACCGCCAGTTTGATGTGGCGGACTACATATGGAATGACATGGTCAACATATCCTGCACACCCAATAGGTCTTGTGGGTATGCCCCATATATGATGTTTGTGATCGAGAAGGTCACCGAGATTTAATTTGTCAAGGATGTGGAGCACCTACCCTTGAGGCCTCAGATGCCTCAGAAGCCAAGTGTCCAGGCTGCTCCCTCGCCAGCCTCCAGTCTTGAGGCACCAGCAAGAAGAACTGAAGATGCCAGAGCTGCCCCTGCTAGTAGGGCAGCCCCTCAAAGGGGATCCGCCAGTGGGATCTTAAAATACTTGGCTACCATCTTCGCTTCCTGCAAAAAGGCCGAAGTGAAGGCTCATAAGCTCAACAAGAGAAGAAAGGAAGATATGAAGTATGTGTAGGCCAATGTGAAGCAAATATGCCAGAAACTGGAGATTGAACCCATTTGGTCTCCGGTAATCTCTGAAGATTCCGATTCAGACTTCACGGAGCTCGGGCCCTTGACCCCCTCCAAGCTTGCCTACTTTGGCATTGGGGGCTCGAGTGGCTCCGCACCTCCTCCTCCTCCTCCTCCTCATCAGGCTGAAGATGAAGATGACGAAGACGACGATGAGAGGACTGACAACGAAGAGTGAAGACCTTAGGACCCTCCTCTCCTTCTTTTTGGTGTCTTGATGCCAAAGGGGGAGAGATTGAGAAGGAGTCTTAGCCTTAGCTGTAGGATGCGAGGAGAGAGATCTCTTCTATGCTTTTTGACTATTTTGTGGGTTGTAAAGCTTTAACTATGTTCTTAAGTTAATTATGGTTCTGTGATGCAATGTTATGATCTTTTGAGAAGTATTTGTTGAAATATATGATTTTGCTCCTAGAATGTCATATTGCTTACTTTTGGTTAAATAATGTCAATTATGTCATTCTCACTGTTTAAATGCACTTAGTCATGCATCCTACCATAAAGAATGCACATATGGATTAAGTTTCATTGCTTGATGTATTTTAAACTCATATGTGCATGCTTTATGAAAATCTCAATTTTTATCATATTTTGTGAAATCTCAATTGGTTGTCATCAATCACCAAAAAGGGGGAGATTGAAAGTGCATCTAGGAATCCCTTGTGGGTTTTGGATGATTTATGACAAGCAAATGAGATCCTAACCTATTTTTTGAGATGAGCACAGGTTTTAATAGCAAAATAAGCAAAGTACCAAAAAGAAGGGAGAATGAGGAGCAAAGTGGAAATGAGCTCAAGGAAGAAGAATAGTATATCATTGTGTATGGAGTGTGTTAAGGAAACACATCCCAAGAGCTCAATCACAATTAAACACACACATTGCACAAAGTTATACAGGACCGGACTAGTCCGATATCCTCTCTGCACAAGATCGGTGAAGTCCGATATCCATCGGACTAGTCCTATATCTCTTTGACTAGAATCGTACTATTCCTCCCCAGTGCGGACTAGTCCTCAAAACACTTCACAAGTCACACAAAATCGGACAAGTCCGATCACAACCGGACTAGACTGATATTCATTCTGGTCCAAATCGGACAAGTACGGTATTTGCACGGACTAGTCCGAAAAACCGTCTGACCTAAATCGGACAAGTCCTCCAAGTGCGGACTTGTCACCCAATTCACTTAGGGTTACACATGTCTGGACAAGTCCGATGACTATCGTACTAGTCCGAAGATTTCCAGAAGCAAAATCGGACAAGTCCGCTTCAAGCTGGACTAGTCCGATATTTCGGGACACTTAGGGTTTGCTACACATAGCACACCGGACTAGTCCGGTGACCACCACGGACTAGTCCGATCTTTCTAAACCGTAACGTTAACTTTTATAAACCCCATATAAATAGAGGTGCACGGCCCAACTTGAAACACTCTCGAACCCTAGCACCATCACACCTCCCAAGAGCCTCAAAAACACATCTCTACACGAAATTAAGTGCAACAAAGATCAATCGTTTGAGGATACACTCTAGATCATTGGAGAGACACGTTCAACACTCATTGAGATCTTGGTTTGATTCTCTAACACACTCCTGTGATTTCATTGTAATCTTTTGAGTGTGTTATTGGTGGTATTTCGTGTTGTAATCTAAGGGAGCACTCAAAGTGTGAGAAGGACCCTTTCAATTCGGTTATTCACCCCTTTGTGATAAGTGTAAGAGGATTGGCCTTCGTGGCGATCCAACAAGGGTAGGGTTGGGGAAGACTCGATCCTTTTGTGGACTCCTCAATGTGGACGTAGGTTGCCTCTGTGGGAGCCGAACCACGAGATAAATCCTTGTGTCTTGTTTTATGTTCAATGTTCGTATTCATCACAATAATCTAGGGTTTCCATCATTATTGCTTACTTTATGTTGAATCATTAAATATAAGATTGAATTGTGATATACCCTAGTCCATAACCTTGCAACACTTCATCTGATTGTATATTTCCACTACATACATCGAAGAATTAAATTAATCAATCAAACTTAATCAACCTAGTCGGTACACACTAGACTAGTCCGCACTTTACTGGACTAGTCCAATATCTCTGGTTTTAAACTGGTTGTTAAGTGTTGCAGGTTCCGAAAAATTTCAAAAAGGCCTATTCACCCCCTCTAGGCCACATTCATATGGCTCCCGGACCTACTCCTGAGAAAGGTCGGGGGGGGCGAAGGTCCGAAGGTCAGAGCTGAAGCTTGACGAAGGCTTCAAAGCTTATGAGGTTCAGCCCCGAACCTCTGTACACTATCACGTGGTGGAGTTGGACATTATTGATGGTCGGAGATACCATCAGTGGATGTTGGCCAGCTCCGACCATGTTCCGAGGGCAGTCAGAAGACTCGAAAGTGATGGTAGTATCCATCCACTTCCAATGGGGCTCCGCCCTAGCGGTAGGAGCTACAGTGGCCATGTCCCGCCGCATTGCCTTGAGGTCACGGCGAGAAGTGATGTCATATGAACCACCAAAGATGGTGTTCATGGTCTTCCGACTTCGTTGTCGGAGACGTTGGAGTCGTTGTCAACGGAGGTGTAAATAGCCTTCAAGACCTTTTTGGGGTCCTGAAAGCCTAACTCCTCTCCAGCCTGAGCTTTGTCAACTTTTTGCTTTCCTTCCCTTTGACGGAAAGGAGCTTCTTCTCGATGCTTGTTGTAGCGCTCGGCAAGGTTCTGGACCTATCGGCAGTTCTCCAGGTTGTGGTTGTCCGTCTTGTGTATGGGACACCACATCTGGGAGCTGTCACTGTCTTCAGATGACGGCCGAGGTCGTTTCTCGGGGAGTGGTCCCCGACCACCCGGAGCTGAGGTAGCAGCGGCACCAGGTGTGCGGGCTGACGGCTTCTTCTTGCCGTTGGGCTTTTTCTTTTTCTTGCCACTCCTAAAGGTAGTGGCTTCACCCTTGGAGGACTTTTTGTTGGCCTCTCGAGGTCGTTGGGAGTGCATTTCACAGCCCTCCGCAGCCTTGGCACACTTGTGTGCCAGGCTGAAGAGTTTTGTAACGCTGGTTACTTCCTTAGTCGCAAGCTTCTCCGGCATCTTCTTATCTCAAACGCCCTGCCTGAATGCCCCAATGACAGAAGCGCTTGAGATAGAAGGGATAGTATTTTGTACCTGGGAGAACCTCTGGGTGAAAGATTGCAAGGACTCTCCCCCTCTTTGCTTGATAGAAAAAAGGTCCAGTTCTGTGCCTGGTCGGGTGTATGAGCTCCCGAAATTGGCGGTGAACTGTTGGCACAGCTCCGCCCAACTGTTTATGGAGTTAGGCGGAAGGCTCATAAACCAAGACCTGGCGGTCCCAGTCAAAGCCACGGGGAAATAATTGGCCATCACGGCCTCATTTCCCCCAGCCGCTAGGATAGCGGTAGAGTAGATTTGGAGAAATCTGGCGGGATTGATAGTCCCGTCAAATTTCTCCTGTAGGTGAGGCCAGAACTTCTGCAGCCATCTGACCATGCGTAGGTGCATGGCCAAAGCAGAACAGCCTCCTCCTACTCCCTAAGGAGCAGGACTGTCCTGAGCCTCTCGCCTCTTGCGAGCACGCTCGATGTGGACGCGGCCGTCCTGTTGTTGGTAACGACGATCAAGCTCCGCCCGGAGGTTGTGAGTCGAAAACCTTGTTACCGTATGGGTACGTCGCTCCCCGGAAGGCAGCAACATTGCATGTTGAGATGCAGCACGTCTTTTGTGCTGCGAAGCTTGCGGATCGAGTCTACCCGACACGATCCCACACTGTGATGGGGCCTGCCCCGAAGGGGTCGTACCTTGATTGCTGATGACATCGGCTGCTGCTGCAACCAAATGTTCCACATCAACTCTCCACTGCCCCATCGCACCCTGGGGTGCTCCTGGAGGCGGTGGATGTTGGAGGAGAGCACACGCAGCAATAAGCGCATGTTCGGGGTTGTTATTCGTCGATGCAGTGACCAACACAGACGCCCCATCTCGACGTCCAGCTTGATTCCCCGGAGCAGACGGTGGCGGTGGTGCCATGACACCTGCTGGAGCTACGGCACCTGCTGGCTACTGCATGTTGGGGGGATTGCCTCCAACAGGCTGCACATCTTGGTTACCGTTGGATGATCCAGCAGCAGAATTCACCATTTTGAAATCTCAGGCGCCCTCCCCCTTCCTGGCGCGCCAACTGTCGGAGTGTGAATCCGGCAATTCTCCCGGCACTATGGTTAGTAGACCGCGGAGTTTGTTGTTCGGTTGGGGCGCGCGGAGATTCAGAGCAATATGGCGATTGGACACGAGGGTTTACATGGTTCGGGCTGCTTGAGTGTAATACCCTACTCAACGGGTGTGTCTTGTTGTTGTATTGAGCGTATGAGCGCTAGTGTGAGTGTGCAGAGAGTCCAGAGAGGTCCCCCTGTGTATCGCTCGGCCAGTCCTTTTATAGTACAAGGGCTGATCGTTACATCGTTAGCCTGGCCCGACATGTGGCCCTGGCGGTTACTGATGCCTAATACACAATTTAATGTGCTTGATTCCTTTTAATAGTGTCGTAATGCCCCTTAATGTTGGCATTGCTGGTATTAAGAGCCCTCTGATCGCGTGTCATTAACACAACATTAATGACAAGTAATCAGGTCTTGAAGTATTTAATCTTCCTTGAAGGTTTGAGCCGTTGGAGATCCACTAATACGTCTGTTGAGGTTGAAGGTCTGACGGTAAGACGCGTGGAAGCTCCAGAGCTTACCATCTTGGACGAGTAGGTCCGGTGCTATTGTACACGTGTCAGTACTAGAGCTTCCCTCAGTCTGGGGTTAGGTCTGGGGGTGCCACATTGGTATCTAGTCCAGAGCTTTCCCGTGTATGGGTTGTAGCTCCGGTTTTGACATACATGTGGCGGCACTGGGACTAACCATAGAAGGGAGGCAGGTCCGGTTCCGAGTGACACGTGGGGAAATAAACTTATATAGACATGATAGGCTGCTTTTACATGTTTATGAAATGTACTTTTCTACAATTGGCCATTTTATTCCAGTCATTTGGTTAGCTACATGTCATCTATTTCCACACTTGCTGAGTACGACACATATTCACCCTTGCAATCCCCCTCCCCCCCAACAGCTGCTAGAGATATTTTGGAAATCAACATGGAGCACTAGGCGTGCGCACTACCGTCGATTGCCTGTGGAGTTGGAGTCGCTTACACTAGATTATTTTCCACTGCACTAAAATCAATGTATTTATATTATTCGTGACATGGTTAATTCTGATTTCCATTTGTGATGCATTTGTGTATGTGTGATGAACATCCTGGACACACATACATTGCACTTGGTTCGTTTTTCGGAACCGGGTGTCACAAATCGGTATCAGAGCCAGGTCGACCGTAGGACGTAAGCCTAGATAGAATGGGCCCCACAAAACACATAGAAACTATTTTCTAAAAACTATTTTTCTAATTGCATTGTTGCTGCATTTATTTTCGCAAATTCAGCAACTTAAAAACATTACTTGCCGCTGCGTTTTACCTTCTAATTCAGCCGCATTTTAAACATGTTGCTATTGCATTTTGCACACTTCCTCTATTAAAGTTTCTTGTGAAAATATACTTGTTGCTGCGGCATTATTTTGATTATTTGCCTTGCTTGCTGCTGCAATTTTCCTTTTTTCCCTCCCTATTGCTGTCCTGCACTCTCCTTTTTCTCTTAATTATTGCGGAGATCTTTGGACTATTTCACCTCTCATCTCTAATGATTTTTCGTTAAGAACATAGGATTTGTTTTTGAAAATTGTTTTTTAAAATTTTCCATTCTCCGACTTATTTGACTTCTTTTTCCCCCTTTCATATCTAACACTTCTTTTGCGAAAAATTATAGATGACCACCCTAGCACTTCTAAGTATCCAGAAGAGGTAGGAGCATTCGAAGAAGTACCGAAACGAGCACACCTCTGGGAGAAGACTTTCAAGATGCGCTTCATGAGGAGAAGCTTTGTATAGACCCTCTCAAGCAATTCTCCAGATTAGGATATTTCACCATCCCGTAGTTACGATAAAATTGTGTCCCGTAATTAGGATTTAGGATTACCCTTAAATAAGTTGTAATAAACGTTTAGTTCATTAGTGCACGTGTTTAGGTTTTGTGTGATGATTGTATGATTGCTTTCTTGTATGTTGGTGTGTTTGGATGTACATTGTGGAACACTTATATATATCCACATCTTCATCTGCATTAATTTAGGATCATATATCTTGATGCATGTATATAGGTTGGGATTCCTTCTATCTCTCTTTTCTCGTTCAACCTCTACTTCACTAAAAGACGGACACAATTAGAGGAATCACTACTCCGGAGAAAGCTACATGGAAGTATGAAGACGATATCAAGATAAAGTTTTTCCTTATCTATTTTCTAATCTCTCCGAATCTCGAGGGCGAGATTCCTGATAAGGGGGTAGATTGTAACATCCCAATTTTCAAAATTTGGCTAATTCAAATTTAATTAAAAACTCCAGTTTTATTTTAGAATATGTTCTCCGATCCATCCGAATCTCGAGGGCGAGATTCATGTTAAGGGGGGTAGAATTGTAACATCCCGACTTTCAAACTTGGGCGAATTAAAATTTGAATAGAAAGTTAGAATTTAATAATAGGAAGAAATTGTTTTTATAAGCAAAAATATAAAATATATGCATCTCATATTGCATTTTGCATTCATCCTTAGATATTAAAATTTATTTACCAACACAATTGCATCAAAAATAATTAAATTTGAACAACAAATATGGAAGAAAAGAAATAAAAGAAAAGAAAAAGTTAATATGGAAAAAGATATAATAATTCATAAGAATACTAAAATAAACTAAAGCATCTAAGCTTATGTGTTCACATTTAGACATATACGAAGTGACTAGATCTATTAAAATCAAATTATAAATTTTATACAATAGAAAATTATTTAGGAAAGAGAATTTAATACAGAATAAAGATGAATAATAATAATAATAAAAGATGGAGCAGTATTATATATATAATAGAAATAATAAATAAATAAATAGAATGAAAACAAAAATATAAAATATAAATAAATAAAGAATACATAAAAGGAAAAACAAAAAGAAGAAAGAAAAAAAAGATTCCGAAAACTTCCGAAAGTTTCCGAGGAAGCTTTGCTTCACTCCAGAACATTCCGGACAAATAGTGCCCAACCGGCAGCACATGGGCCTGGCCGTACCCAGCAAGGGAAGAAACAATAAAATAAAAAAATAAAATAAAGTCAGCCGTGGCCACAAGGCCTGGCCTCACGAAGACCTGGCCGCACATAACAGCCATGGACATCCCTGACCACTCGCAAAAACGAAAAACAACAAACAAAAAAAGAAGAGAAGCACAAAAGGCAACCCAACCCAGCACTGCCCGCACGTAAATACTGGCCGCACAACCCTGCCACCGGCATGCAAACAGAAAAAAAAAAGCGCTGCAGCCATACGAGTGCCGTGGACCTCCACGGGGCCGGGCGCCCTTGGGCGTACCCGCCGGGCCAGCTGCACGCATCCGATCGAGACATAGGTCCCAAGGTCAGGCTGCCGGCTCTATAAAAGAGCAACGATGCCCAGCCTTAGTACCGTAGACCTCTGGCCGCACGCTCGCACGCTCGCACGCTAAGAAAAACACAAGGCACCGCCGCTGTTCCAAAGAAGAAAAGAAAAGCCCTAGCTGTAGGGAAGAAAAAAAAGAAAAAGAAGGGAAGAGAAGGAAGGAGCCGTCGTCTACCGGATATCGCCGTGCCGCTGGAGGATCGCATCGCCCTCTCCTTCATCAGTGTCATGCCTTCGTCCTCTTCGTCTACGTCAGACCGCCGTTATCATCAACGAAACTCTAGATCCCGAGGACAAACGTCGCGCCACCGTTCCACGGTCGTCCGGACTAGATGCGCACACAATAGGTATTACGGTCTAGATTTAGGCAACTATTTTGATTCTAGTACTTGAATTAAATCACGTGTAGGATGTGTTTTATTTGAGCGGCCTTTAATCATCGTTAAATCATTAAATCACTTCGAACTCACAAGTTAGATTAAATCATGCAACACCTAATAGGTTATTCTAGATTTACTAAATATTATATTTTCAGCATTATTTAATCTGTTTTTCAGATTTAATAAATGAGATTAAAGCCTAGTTAATTCATAAAGTATCTAAATAAATCTAGAAAAATTCCAGAAAATTTAGAATAAATTCTAGTAAGTTACTAATATTATTTTCAGCATATTTAATGTTCTGAAATAATTATTTTACCTCTGAATAAATTCTAATTAATTCCAAACTTGCTCAAATAAATAGGAAATCATTACATAAAATTATTAAAAAGACATATAAATTTATATAACATTAATACAAGCATATTTTCTGCATGCATCCATATTTTGCATATTGATTAGTGGTTGTAATGTATTTATTATGTATGATTGCTTGTGTATGTGGTACGATCAAGAAGTTACGATCAAGAAGCGATTATACGTGGATCTTCATGTGCAAGACGTTGAGTTGCTTGACCATCGAATTGCGGAATATTAAGGCATGTGTCCTTGATCATATTGATCCTGTTTTTAAATGTTTTGTTTGTGAAACTGCATGCTTGAGTCAACTTGATGGGAAACCCATGGTAGGAGTTTACTAGTATTGTATGCCATCCCTTGTCGCCGAGTACATAATGAGTCGGGTATGGGTGTTTCTCTTTTGAGTCACATCGCTTTACGAGGTTATGGGAAATAGAATAAACTTGCTTAACAACTCTAATCATATGGATTAATGAAGATAGAATAATGATTAGTCATTTTAGTGATACGAGATTTGGGTGATCTAAGCAAGCATGGTTTTGTGGAATGGGTTGGATGATATGGTGGTTTTGCTTGCCTTAGATCTAAGGACCAGTTTATGCAAGAATATGCCAGGACAACAGTGCCACCACAAGGCCAAGTATGGGTGCGGCGTAGCTGAATAATTAGGAGCACTGCTAGTATTGTATGGACCATTGGATGGCGCGAGGAATGGAAGTCGAGGAGGGCTACCCTAGGATCCGCATGGCACACGAGGGGGACCGTGGGTGCGAGAATGGAGATTTAAGCCTGCCGGTGAAACCTTAGTGGGCCCGTACATACTAGTAGTCCCTTTTGAAAGGCTATTTTGTGATCTCTTGGTCACACACCTATGGAAGTGTGATAAGGCATAATAGAGGTTCTTAGTCGCCGAAAGGTGATGAAATCACAAACATGTGGGTAAAGTGGTACAACCTCTGCAGAGTGTTAAAAACTATCGTGATAGTCGTGCTCCCAGTCACGAGCACCTGGATGACCTACATGATTAGAATTAGACTTGGAATTTGGGGATGGTTGGTATGGTTTGGTTTGGGAATAGTCGGTTTATGGAAGAATATGGAATTGGCATGTGGTATTAAATTAATTGTTGGCTAGTATTGAGTGGATGGTAATTGAGAATGTTGGATTAATGATATGATAATTACTTGGGTCATGAAGAGAAATAAACTCATATAGACATGATAGGATGCTTTTACATGTTTATGAAATGTACTTTTCTGCAATTAGCCATTTTATTCCAGTCATTTGGTTAGCTACATGTCATCTATTTTCACACTTGCTGAGTACGACACGTACTCACCCTTGCAATCCCCCCAACAGCTACAGAAGACACTTGGGAGTACTCTGAGGTTCACAAGGAATACTAGGTTGCGTACCGCCGTCGATTGCCTGTGGAGTTGGAGTCACCTACGCTAGTTTATTTCCGCTGCAATAGAATCAAGGTATATTTACTATTTGTGACATGGTTAATTCTAATTTCCGTTTGTGATGCATTTGTGTAGGTGTCATGAACATCCTGGGCACACATACACAACACTTGGTTTGGTTTTCAGAATCGGGTGTCACAAATTGGTATCAGAGCCAGGTTTAGTTATCACACCTATGGAAATGTGATAAGGTATAATAGAGGTTCTTAGTCGCCGAAAGGTGATGAAATCAAGAACATGTGGGTAAAGTGGTACAACCTCTGCAGAGTGTTAAAAACTATCATGATAGCCGTGCTCCCGGTCACGAGCACCTAGATGACCTACATGATTAGAATTGGACTTGGAATTTGGGGATGGTTGGTATGGTTTGGTTTGGGAATAGTCGGTCTATGGAAGAATATGGAATTGGCATGTGGTATTAAATTAATTGTTGGCTGATATTGAGTGGATGGTAATTGAGAATGTTGGATTAATGATATGATAATTACTTGGGTCATGAAGGAAATAAACTCACATAGACATGATAGGCTACTTTTACATGTTTATGAAATGTACTTTTCTGCAATTAGCCATTTTATTCCAGTCATTTGGTTAGCTACATGTCATCTATTTCCACACTTGCTGAGTACGACACGTACTCACCCTTGCAATCCCTCCTCCAACAGCTGCTAGAGATATTTTGGAGATCAACATGGAGCACTAGGCGTGCGTACTACCATCGATTGCCTGTGGAGTTGGAGTCGCTTACGCTAGATTATTTTCCGCTGCACTAGAATCAAGGTATTTATATTATTCGTGACATGGTTAATTCTGATTTCCGTTTGTGATGCATTTGTGTATGTGTGATGAACATCCTGGGCACACATACACTGCACTTGGTTCATTTTTCAGAACTGGGTGTCACAACTTGGATCTCATTGAAGATGGACCAAACGTCCATCAAAAGGTATATCGCTCCATGATTGGATCTCTACTCTACTTATGTGCATCTAGGCCAAACATTATGTTGAGTGTATGTTTGTGTGCAAGGTTTCAAGCCAACCCAAAAGATTGTCATTTGACAACCATAAAGAGAATATTGCGGTATTTATTTCATACACCTAACCTAGGCCTTTGGTACCCCAAAGGTTTCAAGTTCAATCGCATTGGATACTCCGATGCAGATTATGCCAGATGCAAAGTAGATAGAAAAAGTACCTCCGACACCTGCCAATTTCTAGGTAGATCTCTATTTTATTGGTCCTCCAAGAAACAAAATTCCATTGCCTTATCCACGGCTGAAGCGGAGTATGTTGCAGCCGGGAGTTATTGTGCACAACTCCTTTGGATGCTACAGACTCTAAGGGATTACGGTTATAATATGAGTCGTATTCCACTCCTTTGTGATAATGAGAGTGCTATTAAAATTGCCCATAATCCCGTTGAGCACTCCAGGACCAAACACATAGACATCCGACATCATTTTTGAGAGACCACTCAATGAAAGGAGACATAGCCATTTCTCATGTCAACACCAAAAGCAACTAGCCAATATATTTACCAAGCCACTAGATGAAAAATGTTTTTGCGAGCTTCGAAAAGAACTCAATATCCTCGATGCTTGGAATGTGGCTTGAAAACTTGCATGCACGTATGAACTCTTCAAAATTCATTGATTGTGTTGTGAAAATCATCTCTCTCAATTTTTCCGAAAAACTATGTCAATTACTAGATCTTGGTGAATTATGGTCATTACTTGATTATTGAATGTTTGCTGATCATATTCATCAAGATTATTGTGTGTTTTTGCACCCTATTTTATTAATAAGTACCTTCGAATATATACGAATGGGCTAAGCATTCTTCCCTGGTGACCACGGACTAGTCTGTGGTTGCCCGGACTAGTCCGCCCATGCAGACTAGTCCACACAGTGACTGTTAGGATGGACTAGTCCGGCCGACCACGGACTAGTCCGATATAGGCTCTGGAAAAGTTCGGACTAGTCCGATTACTTTCGGACAAGTCCGATTTTTCGTCTCCATAACCCTGGCCGCCGCCAAACCCTAACCTTCCTCACCCTCACACTTGCCTCAAGCTTTCTCTCTCCTTGCTCGAGCTCCCCATGGCGATTTGGTGATTCCTCCATCAAAACTCCTCAAGTTTGGGTGGAAATCGATCTCCTTCGCATAGGGATTGAAGATCACAGACTTGTCCGCTCCTTCAACACCTACATCTCAAAGAATCAAGGACTTTCGGTAAAATCTCATCCGAACCCTAGAATTTGTGATTTCCTTCGTTGTTGATTAAATTGCCTAGTTCCCTTCACCTAATACATGCTTCCTTGATGTAATAAATTGATGCTAAGCTATTTGTGCATTAGGAATCACCATTTGACTCATAGTTAGGGTTTTAGAGTTTGAATACCGGACAAGTCCGGCCCACATACGGACTAGTCCGGTCACCCGGACTAGTCCGTACCTGTACACCGGAATAGTCTGATTTTTTTTTGAACTCAACCCTAATTACTCATTCCTCAATGTAATTCCTTGAATCCATTCTCATTCATACCTTGTGTAATCCATTCTCAGGGCAATATCGAGCTCCAATGACGAGATCTCCGACTTCGAGGCTGAGATGGACCAAGAAGACTTGCTTCGGTTCCCGACGGGCCAAGGCAAGATGCTTCAAGAGCGCCCGTCCGAGCCGGCACCCCCTCCCCTCCGCAGATTAGATGCAAGGTTCTCACGAAGAAACCTGCGCCGAAAGTTAAGGGTGCGGCTGCAGCAGGCCCTAGCTTGGCAACCTCTCGCCAAGCTAAGGGCAAACAAAAGGGGATTGCCATGGGCCCGATTGGCCCCCCTCAAGATGTCAGCTCCAAGGCAAGGGGCCCGGGATCTCACTGAGGAGAAGTTCATTGGCAAGGGCAGCGACAGGGCTGCGAAGTTTTAGAAAATGTGGATTGTTACAACCAACCCAAGCAGGCCGCTGATGGGAGGTTCTGGAGTAATTTCCATGCAGACTTTTACAAGTTTGTCTATCTCCTGATGAAGACCCCAATTGTGTGCTGCCAATGGATAGATTGGGCGCACTTTGAGAGGTAGGGTTGCTCACCTTTTGTTGAGGTGGTCGAGGCAGTTGAGAGGCATGGATTGAAGGATTTGTTTGCCTTTCGGAACAATTGGAATGACGAGGTCATTGCTCAATTCTATGCTACATGCCACTTTGCAAGTGATAAGGAAGAGCGGGTGACTTGGATGACTCATTGATCCAAGTACACCGTTACCTATGACGAATTTGCAAGATTGCTACATCTTGATAGCTACATCAATGACAACTTGATCATTCACAACATTGGTGTCTTGGAGAATGATAGGATGAAATTCCTCTATGACCCAAGCTTAAAGTTCAATCCTCCTTCCACCAAGAACATGAAGCCTTTCTTCGTGGTGCTCAACCGGGTCCTCAGGAAGACCGTTGCCCCGAACGATGGGGATGCTGGAAATGTTTAGGGATATCTCAAGACCTTGATGAAGGTCATAAGCAAAGACAGAAAGTTTGATGTCTTTGACTACATTTGGAATGACATGGTCAACATCTCTTGCACGCCGAACAGATCCTGTGGCTATGCCCCCTACCTGATGTTTATGATTGAGAAGGTCACAGGTATCGAGTTCGTCAAGGATGTGGAGCACACCCCCTTGAGGTCCCAGAAGCCTCAACAAGCAAGTGTTCAAGCTGCTCCTTCTCCTGCATCCAGTGCAAAGGCTCAAGTGAGAGCTAGTGGAGATGCTAGGGCTGCTCCCGCCACTAGGGCCCCTCCTCACAAGGGGTCACCAAGTGGCATCTTAAAGTACTTGGCAGCCATCTTCCAGTCTTGCAAGAAGGCCGAAGTAAAAGCTCACAAGCTAAACAAGGCAAGGAAAGCCGATATGCGATATGTCAAGGAGAATGTCAAAAACATTTGCCTGAAGCTAGAGATCGATCCCATTGGATCCCTAGTCATCTCTGAAGATTCTGATTCTGATTTCACCGAGCTCGGGCCCTTGACTCTCTTCGAGCTTGCCTATTTTGGCATTGGGTACTCGAGTGGAACCGTTCCTCCTCCTCCTCCTCCTCCTCCTCCTCCTCCTCCTCCTCCTCCTCCTCCCCCTTAGCCCGAGAATGAAGATGAAGACGATGAGAGGATCGACAGCGAGGCTTGAAGACTGTAAGTCCCTCCTCTCCTTCTTTTTGGTGTCTTGATGCCAAAGGGGGAGAGATTGAGGGGGAGTCTTAGGCTTTAGCTGTAGGATGCGAGGAGCACTATCTTTTGTATCTTTTTGTCTCTTTGTGGGTTGTAAGACATATATCATGCTCTTTTGGTACTTTTGGTCTTGTGATGCAATGTTATGAACTGCTTATGAAGATATTTATAAAATCTGTGATTTTGCTCTAAAAATGACAATATGCTTGTTGTTGATATATTGATGTCAATTATGTCATTCTCATCATGATTATCGTTTATACATACTTAGTTTTGCATCCCACTATAAAGAGTGTGCATATGACTTATGTTTTTATTGCTTAATGTGTTTCAAACTCATATGTGCACACTTTATAAAAATCTCAACTTTTTATCATATTTTGTGAAAACTCAATTGGTTGTCATCAGTCACCAAAAAGGGGGAGATTGAAAGTGTATCTAGGAATCCCTTGTGGGTTTTGGTTGATTTATGACAAGCAAATGAGATCCTAACCACATTGTTGAGATGAGCACAGGTTCTAATGAAAGAATGAACAAAGCGCCAAAAAGAAAGGAGAATGAGGAGTAATGCGGAAAAGAGCTCAAGAACCAAGTGTAGTAGATCATTTTGTATGGAGTGTGTTAAGGAAACACACCCCAAGAGCTCAAGCACAAATAATATCACACATTGCACAATGTTATACAAGACCGGACTAGTCCGACTGACCCCGGACTAGTCCGATATCTTTCTGTACCAGATCAGACAAGTCCTCACAATGCGGACTTGTCCACACAGTCCAGTTTTCACTGACCGGACTAGCCCGATATCACCACGAACAAGTACGATATCTCTCTGACTAGAATCAGACTAGTCCTTCCCAGTGCGGACTAGTTCCCCAAGCACGTTGCACTAAATCGGACAAGTCCGATAACACCACAGACTAGTCTGATATCTTTCTGATGTCAATCGGACAAGTCCGATGTCAGCACGGACTAGTGCGATATCCCTCTGACCTAAATTGGACAAGTCCTCCAAGTGCAGACTTGTTCCTTAAATTAACTAAGAGATTTACCTATCCGAACAAGTCTGATATTCATCGGACTAGTCCGAAGTTTTCCAGAACCAAATCAGACTAGTCCGCTTTCACTTCGGACAAGTCCGATATTTCGAGACACTTAGGGTTACCTACACGCAGCACACCGGACTAGTCCGGTGTCCACCACGGACTAGTCCGATCTTTCTAAACCCTAACGGTAACTTATGGGAACCCTATATAAATAGTTGTGCACATACCAACTTTCACCTAACTTGACACCCTGCGCCGTCACACCCTCCAAGAGACTAGAAAACTCATTTCTCCATGCAATACAACGCAAGAAAGCTTAATCCTTTGAGGATACACTTTGGATCCAAGGAGGGACATGGTTCTTCACTCATTGAGCTCTTGGTTTGATTCCCTAACACACTCCTATAGTTTTCTTTGTTATCTTAAGAGTGTGTTCTTGGTGGTGTTCACCTTATAATCTTGGGGAGCCCTCAACTTGTGAGAAGGCCCCTTGAATTCAGTTATTTGCCCTTTGTGATTATTGAAAAGGATTGGCCTCCATGGCGATCTGACGAGGGTAGGGTTGGAGAAGACTCGATCCTTTTGTGGACTCCTCAACATGGATGTAGGTTGCCTCTGTGGGAACCGAACCACAGGATAAAGAGCTTGTGTTCTTACTTTGCGCATTTTGTTCTTACTCTTCATATATATCTAGGGTTTCAATCAATCTTGTTTACATTATGTTGAAACAATGAATATAAGATTAACTTGTGCTACATCCTAGTTCATAGTAGTGTGACACTCCAATTACAAGTACATTTCTGCTACATACAGTCTAGGATCAAGATAATCGATCAAACTTGATCAATCTAGTCTGCACGCACCGGACTAGTCCGCACTCTACCGGACTAGTCTGATATCTCAGGATTTGATCAGTTTGTTAAGTGTTGCAGGTTCTGATTAAAAATCAAAAAGGCCTATTCACCCCCCCCCCCTCACACCACTCTCTTCGGCGAAGTGGGCTGATTGGAGGAAGGACTGGGTGATCGTACAAGTCGGTGCCCACGACAGCCTGGTTACGCCAGCCAGATGGGCGACCATCAAGAAGGAGACCTGGGAGGAGCGGCCGGAGTTGGAGCAAGCCTACACCCCGGGGATGGAGAGGATCCAATTCCTGGCGGATCATGGTCTATCGGAGTTGAAGGTGATGGCAGACTTCATCCGTTGACGCTTGCCCCCCCCCCTTCAGCACTGTTGTCGTCCTGCATGGCTCTACTTTGGGCTATAGGATGGTACCCGGCTGGTGTTGGGTCACGACACAGAGACGACCCCAAAGAGGTGCTCGACGCAGTGTCCAAGGCGTGCAGTGACCTGCTGTTGGACGATGTCTTCAACTTCCCGCGGGCTTGCCCACCGCTTTGCACGGATTGGGACCTTCGGAAGAAGGTTCTGAAGGAGACGCCCAACCTGGACGTGATCGGCCTCGCGCCGCTACAGGTTGGTGATGAGAGTCGGGGTTTGTCCATTGTTGACTCTTCAGAGGAGTCCACACCTCCTCCGGGCTCCGAAGCTTCCAGGGCGTAGGAGGCACCTACTGTCGAAGGGAAAGGCAAGGCGCCGGTCCTGACGCGGGCAAGGGGAAGACATCGGTCCCTGACAAAGTCAAGGGAAAGGCCCTGATGGTCAAGGTCGTGAAGGTGAAATGCCCTCGGTCACCACTGAGGGCGCCGCTGCACGTGGCCTTTGCTCCAAGTCAACATCCCCCGGCGTGCCCCTCTTTAGTATTGGGCGTCAGCGGTTCTTTGGAGGGAGGCTCGATCCGTCAAACGATGGCTCTGTTGGCATCGGCGGTCAGCACGTCATCAAGCATCACCGTCGCCAGCGCGGTCTAGGGTGCCACAGGGGGCTCTGTGTAACACCCTCATTTTCTTGCATCATGCATTGCATACATTCTAATACATGTTTAGAATTAAGGAACATAAAAAGGAATAAGTTTAAATTTATTTAGAGCAAAACCACACTTAAGAATTCTGGGAAGTGCGGACTAGTCCATTTTTGGTGCGGACTAGTCCGATTTCTCTCTGACCTCTGTCGGACATGTTCGTTTTGCTGCGAACCAGTCTGTTTTTGACTCTGGACAGTTCCAGACTTGTCCGGTTCATTGCGGACTAGTCTGGTATTCCAATCCTTTGGAAATTTTTCTAAGTCCTTGGACTTGTTCGGACTTGTCCGATATTCCAGCGGACTTGTTCGTTTTCCTTCTGACTAAAGTCAGACTTGTCCGGTTTTAGCCAGACTTGTCTGATTTTCCTCTGATCAAGTTTGGGCTTGTCCGATATAGTCCGGACATGTCCGATATCTCTCTGTCTAACTTCAGACTAGTCCGACCCTTTTTGGACTTGTCCGGTAAATCGCGATTCCGAGTTGATCTTTTGTTTCATGACGTGTTTTTGGGTTCTACCTTAAGTGGGCCTAAGGACGTCGTGTCTAACTCTTTTTAGAGCCCACGTGGGACCCCAAACTGACCTATACCCATCTCAAACTCGAATTTTTTGAAACCCTAGCCTCCACCCTTATATAAACAACCCCACCCTTTGACGTAACATCCTTTTGCCTCAAATGAAGTCCACCGAAACCCTAGTTCGTGGAGAGCCACTACCAAGGAGGGAGAAGGAGATCCCAAGCGAGAAGAAGAAGAGGAGGAAACTAAAGAGGATCAAGATCTCCATTAAGTTTCGTTCTTCATCGACAATCCACCTCCATGTTCTTCATCAACCCTAGATCTTCAAGATCCAAGTGGTGTCTCTAAAACTCTTGATTCATTGGAGCTCTAAGCACCTGGTATACCTTCTACTCTCTATTCCTCACGTGATTTCAATCCTGTTTCTCCAAATTCACGTGGACCTAGGAAACCCTAATCCGTTGTTCCTGCGCAGTGCGGGCTAGTCTGGTCCTACTGCGGACTTGTCTAATTTTGCAATCTGGTATCTGCTAAATTAATTCTAAATTAGTTTGAATTAACTCCAAACCTATTTAAACCTATTAAAAGCTATTAGAACTAGTTAGTAAACATCATTAACATCTCATTAACAAGTTCCACCTTGCATTTTCATTAATCATGCATGTCATGGCATATTGAGTAATATTTGTGCGCTCTTTGATTGTGTTTCTTCTCTTGTATGTTTGTTGCGCGGATTAGACGGATTTGCGCTAGAGAGTGCTGCGGAGGATCTGCAGTACCAGTAGTTTGAAGTCTTTGATTCTAATCAAGCTCAAGAGCAAGGCAAGTGTCCTTCAACATATTGATCCTGTTTTGACAATAAATGTTTTGGTTTCAAAACTTCATGCTTGTGTAAGTTTGATGGGAAATCCTATGATAGGAAGTTTATTAGTGTTGTTTAACCACTCTTGTCACATGGAATACATGGTAGGGAGTCTAGAATGGCTTTTTACCTTTTTGCTTTGCTTAATTAATTGGGATGGGAAAACAAATATACTATTTAATTATGCATTAATGAGATTATGGTTAATATGAACTGGTTAATATGACATGGTAATGGGTTATCTAAGCAAGCATGGTATGTAGATTGGTTGGACAGTTTTGGCGGTTTCGCTTGATTTTGATCTAAGGACCGGTTCATGCGAGAATAAGCCAGGACAACAGTGCCACCACGAGGCCAAGTATGGGTGCAACATAGATGATTAATTAGGGTACTGCTAGTATTGAGCGGATCATTGGTGCACCGGGAAAGGGGAGTCGGATTGGGTTGGATATGGTTGGCGGGACTCCCTGGGATCCAAATGGCACAAGAGGGGGCCCTTGGTTGAAGATGTGCTCAGTTGGAGACATCGGCACCGGTGAAACATCAGTGGGTCCGCACATGCTTGTAGTCCCTTTGTAAAGGCTATTTTGTGATCTCTGGGCCATACACCTATGGTAGTGTTTTGGCACAATAGAGGTTTTACTTTAGTCGCTAACGGGTGATGAAATCACAAACACTTGGGTAAAGTGGTACAAACTCTACAGAGTATTAAAACTATCATGATAGCCGTGCTCCCGGTTATGAGCACCTGGATGACCTACATGATTAGAGGGAAATTGGAATTTGGGATGGTTTGGTATTGGTTATGTTTATGGTTTATAACATGGTTATGGTTATGAATTGAATTATGGTTTATGGCGATGGATATGGTTAATCGTAACAGTGAAATCTGGTATATGGATGAGGATATGGAATATGGACTGATACTATGATTAATAATTATGGTCATGATGGGTTTACGTCACATACATATAATATACTGCTTTTTAAATATTTTAATACACTTTTCAGCACTTAGCCTTTATTATTGTCGGCATTTGTATCAGCTACATGTCATACTTTCCACACTCGTTGAGTACGACATGTACTCACCCTTGCAATTCTCCACAAACAGTTGTAGGTAAGGATTGGGAGTATAACGATGATAATGCGGAGTTCTAGGTCATGTCTGCCGTCAGCTTTGCCTGTGGTCTTGATTGGAGTTGCGCTACCCTTATGCCTTTTTGCTTAGTTTGCTTATTTGCTTAATTAGTTATTTCCGCTGCATTAGTTCAAACTTGTCATTAATATTCATTAGAGCTTGTATTCGAGGATATTGTGAATTGTGTAACAAAAGTGGTTAATTAATCTTGTCTCGTGGTAATTATTTGTATATCCTTTTGTGATGCACTTGTGTATGTGTGTTGAATGTCATGGGAACACATATGCGTTCACTTGGTTCATTTTTAGAGCCGGGTGTCACAAATTGGTATCAGAGCCATAGGTTGACCGTAGGATGCAACCTAGATAGAATGGACACTTTAGATCACATAGGAGCACTCAGGAATCGATGTGTTTTTGCTTGGTGTGTTGTTTGCTTTGTTTTGCTGCTTGTGTGCTTATTAGAGGATTTTGGGATGCTTTAGCATTGCCATATCCACATAGATAAGTATAGTTAGTTGCTTAGTTTCATATCCCTCGATGCATGTAGTTGGGGACGTTTTCTAAATCCTTATCTCTTGCTTTGCTTCAGACGGTGAGGACTCACAACCAGAGGGATGGCAATGATGAGGAGGAGAATAATGGAGCACCTCAGGACAACAATGGACAAGGACCTGCCCAGGGAACTATCAATCTTGAGCAACTATTGGCTATGCAAAACCAGCTCATGCAGACCATGATATAGACTATGGGACAGCTGCAGGCTGGTAACATCAACAATCAGCCCCACATGCCTCCACCGCCACCCCCACCTCCTCATAACCGATTGGGAGAGTTCATGAGGACTAGGTCACCGACTTTTGCTCAAGTTGCTGACCCTATGGACGCCGATGATTGGCTCAAGTTTGTGGAGAAGAAGATAGCTATAGTCCAATGCAGTGACCTAAAGAAGGTGATGTTCGTGTCTCATCAACTTGTTGGAGCAGCTGCTGATTGGTGGGATTCGCTATGCAAAGCCCATGAGAACCAGGAGAGGATTACTTGGGCCGAATTCAAGGAGAGCATCCATTCTCATTATGTGCCTGAGGGTGCTATGATTTTGAAGTGGCAAGAATTTAAAAACCTGAGGAATGGAAGATCAAGTGTGGGTGAATATCTCAACAAATTCACTCAACTTTCAAGGTATGCGCCTGAGGATGTGAGCCAGGACAACCGAAAACAATACTTGTTCATGAGGGGCTTGAACAATGAGATCCAAGTACAATTGCTGAATTGTGACTATGCCAACTTTCTGAAGCTTGTGGACAAAGCAATTTTTGTTGAGAACAAGGTTTGTGAGATGGAGCAGGATAATAAGAGGAAGGCGTCATACCAAGGACAGAAACAAGGAAGTAATGTGCGCCATCGCTTTGCACCACCCAATGCGCCATATTTTAGCTCTTATGCGCCTGCTCATCACTCGGGATATGCACCACGCCCAGCTCAGCTTGTGCAGCAACACCCTGTCATGCAAGCACCTAGGACTCCAATACCTTTTGCACCTCGTGCCAACTTTCCTGGTGCAAATGTTCAGAATCAAGTTTGCCACAATAATTCTGGTGCAGTTAGGAACTGTTACGCTTGTGGAGAAGCAGTACACTTTGGACATCAATGTCCTAAGTCAGGCCTTGGTCAAGGAAGCAATGAGCCGAGACAAAACCCAAGACCCAATGGAGGACAGCCGCAAGGAAATCGTGGACAGCAGAATTTTGCTCGTGGCAACGTGAACCATGTCTCTATGGAGGATGCGCAACAAGCGGATGACATGGTGATTGGTATGTTCCTCGCAAACTCCAACCCGACGACTATGTTATTTGATTCTGGAGCATCGCATTCACTTATTGTATCGAAATATGTTGCCAAGTATAGTTTTCCTATCTCTCATATGAAGTTTACTCTATTGGTTAAGTCTCCTAGAGGAGAGATGAGGACAAACATAGTATGTTCAAAAGTAATCCTTAGAATAAGGGGGGTAGATTTCTTTGCCCACCTCATTGTTTTGGATTCTCAAGGATTGGACATTATACATGGTATGAACTGGTTGAGGAAGCGCAATGGAGTCATTGAATGTGCAACGAAGACGGTAAAGATGACCAATGAGGAAGGGATCACCATAGATTTTGAAGCATCTCAACACGCACCGAAGCAATTGGAGCTGAATCACATGGACGGTGCCGCAATTGAGGAGATCCCGGTGGTATGCGAATTTTTGGACGTGTTTCCGGATGAGTTGCCAGGTATGCCACCTGATCGAGACATTGATTTTGTTCTTGAATTAATACCTGGAACTACACCTATAGCTAAGAGGCCATATAGGATGCCTCCTAAGGAGTTAGTGGAGCTCAAGAAGCAAATTCAAGAACTAGAGAAGGGTTTTATTCGCCCAAGCTCTTTGCCTTGGGGAGCGCCCGTTCTATTTGTGGACGAGAAGGATGGATCGCAAAGGATGTGTGTGGATTACCAAGCTCTCAAGGAGGTAAAAATCATGAACAAGTACACCTTGCCACGCATAGAAGACTTGTTTGATCAGATGAAGGGTGCTTGTGTCTACTCTAAGATTGATTTGAGGTTAGTATACTTTCAAATGAAGATTAGACCATCAGACATACCCAAGATAGCTTTTAGGACACGATATGGATCTTATGAGTACACCGTGATGTCCTTTGGATTGACAAATGCCCCTGCATACTTCATGTACCTCATGAATAAGATCTTCATGGAGTACTTGGATAAGTTTGTTGTGGTATTCATTGATTACATTATGATCTACTCGAAGGATGAGAAGGAACATGAGGAACATTTGAGATTTACGTTGCAGAAATTGAGGGAGCATCAATTGTATGTCAAGTTCAGCAAGTGCCGATTTTGGTTGAGAGAAGTTTCGTTTCTGGGTCATATCATCTCGAGAGGAGGAGTATCGGTTGACCCAGGAAAAATGAGGGATGTCCTAAAGTGGGAGCCACCTCAAAACGTAAAGGAGATCCAAAGTTTTCTTGGGATGGCTGGGTATTACCGTAGGTTCATCAAGGACTTTTCCAAAATAGCCAAACCAATGACGGAATTGTTGATGCAGGGGAAAGCTTTCCAATTGACCCAAGCTTGTCAAGAAAGTTTTGAGGAGTTGAAGAAAAGATTAACAACAACCCCGGTTTTGGTTTTGTCGGACGTAAGAAAGAGTTTTGATATATATTGTGATGCATCAAGACAAGGACTTGGATGTGTGCTTATGCAAGAAGGCCAAGTGGTTGCCCACGCATCGAGGCAATTGAAGAAACATGAGCAGGATTATCCAACACGTGATTTGGAACATGCAACCATGGTACACACATTGAAAATTTGGAGACACTACATTCTTGGACATAGGTGTGAAATTTATACGGATCATAAGAGTCTTAAGTACATTTTCACTCAAATGGATCTGAATTTGAGGCAGCAAAGATGGTTGGAGCTCATCAATGATTATGATGTGGGAATTAATTATCACCCGGGGAAGGAAAATGTTGTGGCCAATGCATTGAGTAGAAAAGGAGTAAGTCATCAACTCGCAGTTCGAGAGTTGCCATCCTAGCTATGCAAGGAGTTTGAACGGTTGAAACTTGGATCTATAAATGAGATAGGGATGATGAATTTAAATCCGACTTTGGAGCAAGAAATTCGAGAGGGTCAAACAAAGGATGAGGAGATTCAGGAAATAAAGGAAAGGACCCAAGAGGGAAGAGAATTCAGATTTGATGAGGATGAACAGGGTACCCTGTGGCTTGGAAAAAGGATTGTCATGCCTAATGTGAAGCATATTCGGGAAAACGATACTAAAGGAGGCACATGACTCGCCATATTCGATTCACCCCAGTTGTACGAAGATGTACAAGGACTTGAAGACGTGCTATTGGTGGGCTAGCATGAAAAAGGACATAGTTGAATCTGTAGCGTTGTGTGATGTGTGCCAACAAGTAAAGGCGGAACATCAAAGGCCAGCCGGATTATTGTAGCCATTGAAGATCCCGGAATGGAAGTGGGAAGAGATCGGCATGGACTTTATAGTTGGATTGCCATGTACACAGTTCGATTATGACTTAATTTGGGTAATCATGGATCGGTTGACCTAGTCGGCTCATTTTGTTCCTGTCAAGACCACCTATGCCACTGCGAAGCTGGCAGAGCTATACATGGAGCACATTGTATGCCGACATGGGGTTCCGAAGATGATAGTCTCGGATAGAGGTTCTCAATTTACGTCCAAGTTCTGGCAAAAATTGCATCAAGCTTCGGGAACAAGGTTGAATTTCAGCTCAACATATCACCCTCAAACGGATGGACAAACTGAGAGAACCAATCAGATTAGGACATGTTAAGAGCTTGTGCTTTAAGGCATGGAAGAAGTTGGGACAAAAGCTTGCCATATGCGAAATTTTCATATAACAATAGTTACCAAGCAAGTTTGAAGATGTCACCTTATGAGGCACTATATGGGAGGAAGTGTAGGACACCTTTGTTCTGGAATGAGACAGGAGAAACTCATGTATTTGGTCCAGATGTGTTGCTAGAAGCTGAAAAACAAGTTCAGGTTATCCGCGAGAACTTGAGGGCTGCTCAATCAAGACAAAAAGGCTATGCAGACAATAGGAGAAGGAAACTATCCTTTGAAGTTAGAGACTTCGTTTACCTCAAGGTGTCACCAATGAGAGGTCATAATAGGTTTAACACAAGAGGCAAGCTAGCACCTCGATACATTGGGCCATTCAAGATTTTGGACAAAAGAGGGGAACTAGCCTATAAGTTGGAGATGCCAACTCACTTATCAGATGTTCATGATGTATTTCATGTTTCCCAGCTCAAAAAGTGCTTGAGAGTACAAAACGAACAAGTGCCAATGGAAGGATTGGAACTAGAAGCAGATTGGACATGCCGAGCAACCGATCAAAATCTTGGAAACCAAGGAGAGGGTCATGAGAAACAAGGTTATTCAATGGTGCAAAGTTCAATGGAAGCATCACACAGAATCATAGGCAACTTGGGAGTTGGAAGATGATCTCAAGAAGGAATTTCCCTATCTTTTTTCTTCCGCGTCGAATCTCGAGGGTGAGATTCATTTTGAGAGGGGGTAGGTTTGTAACACCCTCATTTTCTCGCATGATGCATTGCATACATTCTAATACATGTTTAGAATTAAGAAACATAAAAAGGAATAAGTTTAAAATTGATTTAGAGCAAAACCGCACTTAAGAATTCTGGGAAGTGTGGACTAGTCCGTTTTTTATGCGGACTAGTCTGATTTCTCTCTAACCTCCGTCGGACATGTCTGTTTTGCTGCGGACTAGTCTGTTTTTGCCTCTGGACAGTTTCAGACTTGTTCGGTCCATTGCAGACTAGTCTGGTATTCCAATTCCTTGGAAATTTTTCCAAGTCCCTAGACTTGTCCGGTATTCCAGCAGACTTGTCTGTTTTCCTTCTGACTAAAGTTGGACTTGTCCGGTATTGGCCAGACTTGTCTCATTTTCATCTGATCAAGTTCGTACTTGTCCGATATAGTCCGGACTTGTCCGATATCTCTGTGTCTAAATTCGTACTAGTTCGGCCCTTTTCGGACTTGTTCGGTAAATTGCGACTCCGAGTTGATCTTTTGTTTCACGACGTGTTTTTGGGTTCTACCTTAAGTTGGCCTAAGGACGTCATGTCTAACTCTTTTTGAAGCCCATGTGGGACCCCAAACCGGCCTCTACCCATCTCAAACTCGAATTCGATGAAACCCTGGCCTCCACCCTTACATAAACAACCCCACCCCTTGACTTAACATCCTTTTGCCTCAATTGAAGTCCACCCAAACCCTAGTTCGTGGAGAGCCACCACCAAGGAGGGAGAAGGAGATCCCAAGCGAGAAGAAGAAGAGGAGGAAATGAAAGAGGATCAAGATATCCATTAAGTTTCGTTCTCCATCAACAATCCATCTCCAAGTTCTTCATCAATCCTAGATCTTCAAGATCCAAGTGGTGTCTCCAAAACTCTTGATTCATTGGAGCTCTAAGCACCTGGTATACCTTCTACTCTCTATTCCTCATGTGAATTCAACCCCATTTCTCCAAATTCAGGTTGACCTAGGAAACCCTATGATGAGGACATCACAACAGCAGAGACGCGCATTGAACTGCAAGGACCAATCACAAGAGCACGGGCACGGTTATTAAATCAGCAGGTGAATTCGTTCTTAACTTCTTTTGCATAGATTGCTATGTGATGATTTAATTGTTATTAGGAATAATGGAAAAGATCAACAAGTGAAGGAAGGAGGCCTTGGGAGCGTGGAGAACCACCTGGGACGTCCACAAGTAGATGGAAACAGTTTACAACTCGGACTCGAGTTCAACTCGGAGTCCAGGAGCAGTCCACCTTAAAACAGACGCCCAGGAGGCATACGGACTCCGTTTTCGACGTTCTACATATGCACGGAAAGAGGAGAAGATAAACTTTCCAATGGATCTGGTCCAACCTCAAAATTCCTCCGGAGTCATTGGGAATCGTCGAAACAAGTCGAGTCCAGATTTCTGTCCGGTGCTGCGCCACCGAATCGGGCCTTTGGGCCTTGTATCCCGTAAGAGTCCATTAGGGACGCGTCTAATCGTGTTTTGGTCGAACCCTAGCCTATAAATACTGCAGCCGCCGGTCATATTCGGTGGGTTTTGCTTAGATCAATAATATCGCCGTTCTACGGTTTGTGAGACCCCAATTTCGCGATTTCCGATCGTGTCTTCTACGTTCTTGCTCGTGTTCTCGATTGCACTTGCAGGGAATTAGCCTTCTTGGCGAGGTCAAGCGTGTGCAGCACGGTTGATAACCAACGGAGCCGTGGTGTAGTGATTGCAGGGGTACTCGAACCGCTCGAGTGCCGCGGATCATCAACGTCGAGTTCTCCACCCCAATCGACATACCTTTTGGAAGATCGGGCCTAAACCTACTCATCAATTGGTATCAGATTTCCAGGTTGCCCGTGAGGTATCTTTGTTTTCCTTCCTTCCATTAGATCGATTTTTTTTCGTACCTAGAGTCCACAAAAAAGCCACAAAAAAAATTAGATCGTTTTTACCGCTTCCCAGACTATAGTGCCTGCAGTTTCGTTTTTCAGTTTGCATTGTTGAGTTTGCATTCGTGTGGTTGAGTCTTGTTGCTGGTTTAGCTTTGTGTTTTTTTGGACCTAGTTATCGTGTTTCGTCCTTGTTTTCTTGCTATTCGACACCTATTCCACAATCCCTAAATAACAAACCGGTCCGCCACGTTCATCGGTTTGCCCTAGCTAGCCGCCTTGCGTGAACTCCCGCATCGCCAGCCCAAGATTAGGTGACAAATCTTTGTGCCATTCATCCTTGAATCATCACACACCACCCCATTAGTTGCTGTGCAAATTCCCGATCGTTTTCGTATCCGTTTGCGAGTTCTGTTCTAAAACCGAGTTGGAATCAACATCCAAAAAAAACGTAACTCGGACAGCCTACCTTAAAACGGCCATAACTTTCGCATACGAACTCGAAATCGGGCGAATTTTTTTTTTCAAATTCATCTACGCGAAATTTCGCATCTGATTTTCCGCCGCGTAGCCGCGTTCGGCGAAATTAGATTGCCCAAATTCCCCTCGGAAGATAGGCTATCCGGCCTCCGAAGTTTCAGCACGAATTTTAAAGAACCTTCTTGATTTTCTATAGGCCGCATATTACATCCAATTGAGCTGCAAATTTGTGTGCTTCCTATATTTGTGCTACTGAGTAAAGAAAAAATATCAAAAAAATATTACAAAAAAGAAAAAAAATAGTGAAGAGCACGCATATTAAAGCAATTGGCCTATACCACTTGGTGCTGTTTGTTTGGTTATATCATTCTGTCTTTCTTTTACCTTGATACTTCCTTGTGGTGTGCTAGGCTCTAGGGCACTCAGTTGACCAGCAACAGTTTCCTACATTGAATACTTATTCAACTTTGTTTAGCTGTTAACGATTTTTTGCTTATTAGCCACCATATTGTGCCATCCAAGCTCCACCTTTCTCTTGAGCATAACAGGTACCTTTGCAATCACCCCACGCTTCATTGGTTCATCTCACCGTCCACACCACCTGCTGTGTCGGTAAGAACACTTGTAAGAGCGTGGTAAGACGCTTGAGCGAGAGAGATTGTTTTCTTCCACCTTCCACATTGTCACTGTAGTTGATAGGGATAACATTTTTTTTGTTGTCTTTTGTTTCCTACTAACAATGGCAGGAGAAGAAAATAATGACGAATGTGTTCAACATGTTGAGTTACGTGATATGTTCGCCAAATACAACGCATCAACGGAGGAGTCATTGGCGAACTTGACTCGCAAACTGGATGACCTTGCTCTTCGGATGAATACTTTTGAGGCTCGGTTGCCTCTCGCTGGAAGACAAGAAGACAATGCTTATGATGAACTGGAAGATCACAGTAATCAGCCAAGACTGCCACTTTATCGTCGAGGTATGAGAGGTAATAATCATAACAATTATAACCGCCCTCCTGATGATCCTTTTGCTAAAGTGAAATTTACTATACCCTCTTTTTCTGGTGCTTATGATGCTGAGGCTTATCTTGATTGGGAGATGACAGTAGAGCAAAAATTTAATTCCCATCTTGTTCCTGAACAACATAGAGTTCGTCAAGCCACTAGTGAGTTTAAGGACTTTGCTATCATATGGTGGAATGAACTTGTTAAAACTAGAACTGATCCTCCAACATGGGATAGATTAAAGGAAGCTATGCGTGTTCGATTTGTTCCTCCATCTTTTCAGCGGGACCTTCGCAAAAAATTGCAGCGTTTAGACCAAGGTAACATGTCCGTAGAGGAGTATTATCAAGAGTTACAAAAGGGTATGCTGCGTTGTGGGGTAGTAGAGGACATGGATGATAAAATAGCTCGTTTTTATGGGGGGTTGAGGCGTGAAATTCAGGACATTGTTGATTACAAAGAATATGATACTGTTAACAGATTGTTTCAGCTTGCTATGTTGGCAGAAAAAGAATTGCAGGGCCGACAACAACAGCAACAACGCACGAGGAGCAACTTCACGCCGCGTGCAGCAACTACACCATCCAAAACAGCACCATCTTCGGCCCCCCGTGCAGCGACTACACCACCCAATGGCGGCCAACGAACTATACCTGCTGCTCCACCTTCTCGCGTGCCGGAAGGCAGCAAGGCGACATCATTCAAGCCTTCGTCGTCCACTCCTTCTACGGGTCGTACTTCCGATATTAAGTGTCACCGCTGCCAGGGACTTATGATGAGAGATTGCCCGAGCAAACGGGCATACATAGCACGCGACGATGGCGGGTATGATAGTACTTCGGATGTTGAAGATGAAAATTCTTTTGCTACTGACTTTACAGATCCAAATGACGAACACACCGAAGAAGAGGTACTTGGTACAGCGGCGACGGAGAACTATAGGAGCATCATTGTGCAGCGTGCCTTGAGCTCCAAAGTGGAGACCGACGACAAGCTACAACGACACAACCTCTTCCACATGTTTCTCGTCGTCAAGGACTGTCGTGTACACACTATAATTGATGGAGGTAGCTGCAATAACTTGGTAAACACGGACGTCGTCAAGAAACTCGGTTTGCCAACAAGAGCACACCCTCATCCGTACCACATTCAATGGTTCAACAACAGCGGTAAGGTTCGGGTAACACAAACAGCAAGAATCCATTTTTCAATTGGTTCATACCATGATTTTGCTGATTTTGATGTTGTTCCTATGGATGCTTGTTCTCTTTTATTGGGTCATCCTTGGGAATTTGATACAGATGCTATTCATCATGGTAGAACCAATAAATATACTCTCATGCATAAGGGAAAGAAAATCACTTTGCTCCCCATGACTCCTGCTGAAATTGTGCATTTTGAGAAGAGTAAAATTCGTGAGGGCAAAGCAACTAAATTAGAATCTGAAAAACAGCAAGTTATTAAGTTAAAATCACCATCATTGCTCGCAACTAAATCTGAACTTGCTGATTTATTCGATGCTAAGGGGATGTGCTATGCTTTAGTTTGCAAAGAAGCCATGTTTTCACTTCATGAATTGTCTATTGCATTGCCCCCTGCTGTTGCTAACCTTTTGCAGGAGTTTGAGGATGTGTTTCCCTCCGAGATACCCCCTGGTTTACCACCGATGAGAGGCATTGAACACAAGATCGATTTGATTCCAGGAGCAAGTTTGCCAAATCGTGCAGCATACAGGGCGAATCCACAAGAAACTAAGGAAATTCAGCGACAAGTCCAAGATCTTTTGGACCGCGGGTACATTCGTGAAAGCCTTAGCCCTTGTTCCGTTCCTGTTCTTTTGGTTCCTAAGAAAGATGGTAGTTGGCGCATGTGTGTTGATTGTCGAGCGATTAATAACATCACCATTCGATATCGTTATCCTATTCCTCGATTAGATGACATGCTTGATGAATTGAGTGGTGCTATCATCTTCACAAAAATTGACTTGCGTAGTGGTTACCACCAAATTAGAATGGCACTAGGAGATGAATGGAAAACTGCATTTAAAACCAAGTTTGGACTTTATGAGTGGTTAGTCATGCCTTTTGGTTTAACTAATGCACCTAGCACCTTTATGCGATTAATGAACGAGGTTTTACGTGCTTTCATTGGACAATTTGTGGTGGTTTACTTCGATGATATCCTCATTTACAGCAAGTCATATGATGAACATCTTGATCATTTACGTGCTGTTTTTACTGTTTTGAGAGATGCACGTTTGTTTGGTAACCTCGAAAAGTGCGTTTTTTGCACCAATCGAGTCTCGTTTCTTGGCTATGTCGTTTCCTCGCAGGGAATTGAGATGGATGAGGCAAAAATTGAAGCAATCACCAGCTGGCCAGCCCCAACTACCGTCACACAGGTTCGTAGTTTTCTTGGTCTTGCAGGATTTTATCGGCGCTTTGTGCGGGATTTCAGCACCATTGCAGCACCTCTACATGAGCTAACGAAGAAGGGAGTTCCATTTCGATGGGGCGAACAGCAGCAACAAGCTTTTGATGCTCTCAAATCGAAGCTTACACAAGCACCATTACTACAACTTCCTGATTTTGACAAGACCTTTGAGCTAGAATGCGATGCAAGCGGCATTGGTATTGGAGGCGTTCTCATACAAGGAGGTAAACCCGTTGCTTTCTTTAGTGAAAAACTTCATGGTCCTTCTCTGAATTATTCCACTTATGATAAGGAATTGTATGCCTTAGTCCGTGTATTACAAACTTGGCAACATTATCTTTGGTCTAAGGAGTTTGTCATACATTCCGATCATGAATCATTGAAGTATCTTAAGTGTCAAACCAATCTGAATAAACGACATGCTAAATGGATTGAGTTCATAGAGTCGTTTCCATACATCATTAAGCATAAGAAAGGGAAGGAAAATATCATTGCCGATGCATTATCTAGGCGTTATACCATGCTGTCCCAACTTGATCATAAAATCTTTGGTTTGGAAACAATTAAAGCATTATATCCTACTGATTTGGACTTCAAAGTTGCTTTTGAAAATTGTAGAGAAGGAAGAACTTGGAATAAATATGTGCTGCGAGAGGGTCTCCTCTATCGTGCTAACAAGCTATGCGTTCCAGCTAGCTCCGTTCGTCTATTGCTTTTGCAGGAAGCACATGGAGGAGGTTTGATGGGACATTTTGGAGTGAAGAAAACTGAAGACGTGCTGTCCACACACTTCTTTTGGCCAAAGATGAGGCGTGATGTCGAGCGCTACGTGTCACGATGCACTACTTGCAACAAAGCTAAGTCTCGTCTTAACCCACATGGTCTTTATATGCCTCTTCCTGTTCCTAGTGTACCTTGGGAGGATATTTCTATGGACTTTGTTTTGGGATTGCCTAGGACTAAGAGGGGGAGGGATAGTATTTTTGTAGTTGTTGATCGTTTTTCCAAAATGGCACACTTTATACCTTGTCATAAGAATGATAATGCCTCACACATTGCTGATTTATTTATGACGGAAATTGTTCGTTTACATGGTGTGCCAAATACCATTGTTTCTGATCGTGATGCAAAATTTTTAAGTCATTTTTGGAGAACTTTGTGGTATAAATTGGGAACCAAGTTGCTGTTTTCAACTACATGTCACCCACAAACGGATGGACAGACCGAGGTAGTTAATCGTACTTTATCCACTATGTTACGGGCTGTCTTGAAAACAAATTTGAAGTTGTGGGAGGAGTGTTTACCACATATAGAATTTGCTTACAACAGATCCGTTCACTCCACGACAAAGGTAAGTCCATTCCAGGTAGTGTATGGTTTCAATCCCCGTGCTCCTATTGATTTACTACCTTTGCCTCCTTCTGAAACTATAAATTTGGATGCTACACAACGATCTGAATTCATTCTTAAGATGCATGAAACTACAAAGAAAAATATTGAAATGATGAATGAGAAGTATAGGATTGCAGGTAGTAAAGGTAGAAAAGAAGTAAAACTTGAACCAGGCGATTTGGTGTGGTTACATTTGAGAAAAGAGCGATTTCCCGACTTAAGAAAATCTAAACTAATGCCACGAGCTGCTGGTCCTTTTAAGATCGTTGAAAAGATTAATGATAATGCATATAAGCTTGAATTGCCTCCCGATTTTGGGGTTAGTCCTACATTTAACATTTCAGATTTGCGACCATACTTGGGAGAAGAAGATGAACTTGAGTCGAGGACGACTCCAATTCAAGAGGGGGAGGATGATGAGGACATCACAACAGCAGAGACGCGCATTGAACTGCAAGGACCAATCACAAGAGCACGAGCACGGTTATTAAATCAGCAGGTGAATTCGTTCTTAACTTCTTTTGCATAGATTGCTATGTGATGATTTAATTGTTATTAGGAATAATGGAAAAGATCAACAAGTGAAGGAAGGAGGCCTTGGGAGCGTGGAGAACCACCTGGGACGTCCACAAGTAGATGGAAACAGTTTACAACTCGGACTCGAGTTCAACTCGGAGTCCAGGAGCAGTCCACCTTAAAACAGACGCCCAGGAGGCATACGGACTCCGTTTTTGACGTTCTACATATGCACGGAAAGAGGAGAAGATAAACTTTCCAATGGATCTGGTCCAACCTCAAAATTCCTCCGGAGTCATTGGGAATCGTCGAAACAAGTCGAGTCCAGATTTCTGTCCGGTGCTGCGCCACCGAATCGGGCCTTTGGGCCTTGTATCCCGTAAGAGTCCATTAGGGACGCGTCTAATCGTGTTTTGGTCGAACCCTAGCCTATAAATACTGCAGCCGCCGGTCATATTCGGTGGGTTTTGCTTAGATCAATAATATCGCCGTTCTACGGTTTGTGAGACCCCAATTTCGCGATTTCCGATCGTGTCTTCTACGTTCTTGCTCGTGTTCTCGATTGCACTTGCAGGGAATTAGCCTTCTTGGCGAGGTCAAGCGTGTGCAGCACGGTTGATAACCAACGGAGCCGTGGTGTAGTGATTGCAGGGGTACTCGAACCGCTCGAGTGCCGCGGATCATCAACGTCGAGTTCTCCACCCCAATCGACATACCTTTTGGAAGATCGGGCCTAAACCTACTCATCACCCTAATACGTTGTTCCTACACAGTGCGGACTAGTCCGGCCCTGCTGCAGACTTGTCCGATTTTGCTATCTGTTATCTGCTGAATTAATTCTAAATTGGTTCAAATTAACTCCAAACCTGTTTAAACTTATTAAAAGCTATTAGAATTAGTTAGTAAACATCATTAACAAGTTCCACCCCGCATCTGCATTAATCATGCCTGTCATGACATATTGAGTAATATTTATGCGCTCTTTGATTGTGTTTCTTGTCTTGTATGTTTGTTGCACGGATTTGACAAATTTGCACTAGAGAGTGCAGCGGAGGATCTTTAGCACCAGGAGTTTGAAGTCTTTGATCCTAATCAAGCTCAAGAGCAAGGCAAGTGTCCTTGAACATATTGATCCTGTTTTGACAACAAATGTTTTGGTTTCAAAACTGCATGCTTGTGTTAATTTGATGGGAAATCCTATGATAGGAAGTTTACTAGTGTTGTTTAACCACCCTTGTCACCTGGAATACATGGTAGAGAGTCGGGAAGGGCTTTTTACCTTTTTGCTTCACTTAATAAATTGGGATGGGTAAACAACTATACTATTTAATTATGCATTAATGAGATTATGGGTAATATGAACTGGTTCATATGACATGGTAATGGGTGATCTAAGCAAGCATGGTATGTTGATGGGTTGGACTGTTTTGGCGATTTCGCTTGCTTTAGATCTAAGGACCGGTTCATGCAAGAATAAGCCAGGACAACAGTGCCACAATGAGGCCAAGTATGGGTACGACATAGCTGATTTATTAGGGTATTGCTAGTATTGAGCGGATCATTGGCGCACCGGGGAAGGGGAGTGATATTGGGTTTGGATATGGTTGGCAGGACTCACTGAGATTCGAATGGCACAAGAGGGGGCCCTTGGTTGAAGATGTACTCAGTTGGAGACATCACCACCGGTGAAACCTCAGTGGGTCCGTACATGATAGTAGTCCTTTTTTAAAGGCTATTTTGTGATCTCTTGGCCATACACCTATGGTAGTGTTTTGACACAATACAGGTTTTTCTTTAGTCGCCGACGGGTGACAAAATCACAAACACGTGGGTAAAGTGGTACAAACTCTACAGAGTATTAAAACTATCATGATAGCCGTGCTCCCAGTTATGAGCACCTGGATGACCTACACGATTAGAGGGAAATTGGAATTTGGGATGGTTTGGTATTGGTTATGTTTATGGTTGATAACATGGTTATGGTTATGAATTGAATTATGGTTTATGGCGATGGACATGGTTAATGGTAACAGTGAAATCTGGTATATGGATGATGGATGGAATATGGACTGATACTATGATTAATAATTATGGTTATGATGGGTTTACTTCACATACATATAATATACTGCTTTTCATATGTTTTAATGTACTTTTCAGCACTTAGCCTTTATTATTGTCGTCATTTGTATCAGCTACATGTCATACTTTACGCACTTCCTGAGCACGACATGTACTCACCCTTGCAATTCCCCCATCAACAGTTGCAGGTCAGGATTGGGAGTAGAACGATGATAATAGGAAGTTCTTAGGTCATGTCTGCCGTCAGCTTTGCTTGTGGTGTTGATTGGAGCTGCGCTACCCTTATGCCTTTTTGCTTAGTTTGCTTAGTTGCTTAATTAGTTATTTCTGCTGCATTAGTTCAAACTTGTCATTAATATTCATTAGAGCTTGTATTCGAGGATATTGTGAATTGTGTAATAAAAGTTGTTAATTAATCTTGTCTTGTGGTAATTATCCGTATATCCTTTTGTGATGCACTTGTGTATGTGTGTTGAACATCCTGTGTACACATATGCGTTCACTTGGTTCATTTTCAGTGTCACAAATTGGTATCAGAGCCATAGGTTGACCGTAGGACGCAGCCTAGATAGAATGGACACTTTAGAGCACATAGGATCACTCAGGAATCGATGTGTTTTTGCTTGGTGTGTTGTTTGCTTTGTTTTGTTGCTTGTGTGCTTATTAGAGTATTTTGGGATGCTTTAGCATGGTCATATCCACATAGGCTAGTATAGTTAGTTGCTTAGTTTCATATCCCTTGATGCATGTAGTTGGGGACATTTTCTAAATCCTTATCTGTTGCTTTGCTTCAGATGGTGAGGACTCGCAACCAGAGGGATGGCAATGATGAGGAGGGGAACAATGGAGCACCTCAGAACAACAATGGACAAGGACCTGCCCAGGGAACTATCAATCTTGAGCAACTATTAGCTATTCAAAACCAGCTCATGCAGACCGTAATACGGACTATGGGAGAGCTGCAGGCTGGTAACATCAACAATCAGCCCCACATGCCTCCACCGCCACCCCCACCTCCTCATAACCGATTGGGAGAGTTCATGAGGACTAGGCCACTGACTTTTGCTGAAGGTTCTGACCCTATGGATGCCGATGATTGGCTCAAGTATGTGGAGAAGAAGCTAGCTATAGTCCAATGCAGTGACCAGGAGAAGGTGTTGTTCGCGTCTCATCAACTTGTTGGAGCAGCTGCGGATTGCTGGGATTCGCTATGCAACGCCCATGAGAAGCAGGAGAGGATTACCTGGGCCGAATTCAAGGAGAGCTTCCATTCTCATTATGTGCTTGGGGGTGTTATGATTTTGAAGAGGCAAGAATTTGAAAACCTTAGGAAAAGAAGATCGAGTGTGGGTGAATATCTCAACAAATTCACTCAACTTTAAAGGTATGCGCCTGAGGATGTGAGCCGGGACAGCCGGAAACAATACTTGTTCATGAGGGGCTTGAACAATGAGATCCAAGTACCATTGCTGAATTATGACTATGCCAACTTTCAGAAACTTGTGGACAAAGCAATTGTGGTTGAGAACAAGGTTCGTGAGATGGAGTAGGATAATAAGTGGAAGGTGCCATACCAAGGACAGCAACAAGGAAGTAATGTGCGCCCTCGCTCTGCACCATCCAATGCGTCATATTTTAGCTCTTCTGCGCCTGCTCATTGCCCTGGATATGCACCACGCCCAGCTCAGTTTGTGCAGCAACGCCCTGTCATGCAAGCACCTAGGCCTCCAATGCCTTTTACACCTGGCGCCAACTTTCCTGGTGCAAATGTTCAGAATCAAGTTCGCCCCAATAATTTTTTTGCAGTTAGGAAGTGTTATGCTTGTGGAGAGGCAGAACACTTTGCACATCAATATCCTAAGTCAGGCCTTGTTCAAGGAAGCAATGCATTGAGACAAAACCCAAGACCCAGTAGAGGACAGCCGCAAGGAAATCGTGGACAACAAAATTTTGCTTGTGGCAACGTGAACCATGTCTCTACAGAGGATGCACAACAAGCGAATGACGTGGTGATTGGTATGTTCCTCGCAAACTCCAACCCGACGACTATGTTATTTGATTCTGGAGCATCGCATTCATTCAATGTATCGAAATATGTTGCCAAGTATAGTTTTCCTATCTCTCATATGAAGTTTACTCTATCGGTTAAGTCTCCTAGAGGTGAGATGAGGACAAATATAGTATGTTCAAAAGTAAGCCCTAGAATAAGGGAGGTAGATTTCTTTTCCCACCTCATTGTTATGGATTCTCAAGGATTGTACATTTTAAATGGTATGGACTGGTTGAGGAAGCACAATGGAGTCATTGAATGTGCCACAAAGATGGTAAAGCTGACCAATGAGGAACGGATCACTATAGAGTTTGAAGCATCTCAACACGCACCGAAGCAATTGGAGCTGAATCACATGGACGGTGCCGCAATTGAGGAGATCCCGGTGGTGTGCGAATTTTTGTAAGTGTTTCCAGATGAGTTGCCAGGTATGCCACCTCATCGAGACATTGAGTTTGTTATTGAATTAATACATGGAACTGCACCTATAGCTAAGAGGCCATATAGGATGCCTCCTAAGGAGTTAGCGGAGCTCAAGAAGAAGATTCAAGAACAACTAGAGAAGGTTTTTATTCGCCCAAGCTCTTTACCTCGGGGAGCGCTCGTTCTATTTATGGATAAGAAGGATGGATCACAAAGTGCTTTGAAGGCGGCTGAGGAGGCTATGGCTGCGCCGGCGGGGCAGCTCACCAGGCTTGTCCAAGGGAGCGTTGCTCTGGCGTCTGTGCCCGGCGGCGGCAGTGAAGCATCTCCGGCTGCATCTCCACCTGTCGCGCCGGAGGCACCTCCAACCGTCGCGCCAGAGGCACCTCCAGCTGTCACGCTAGAGGCACCTCCGACCATCATGGCAGAGACACCTCCTGCCGTCGTGGCAGAGGCAATGTCGGAGTCAGCTCTGGGGGCTGAAGGCCTGGCCTCCACTGCCGCTGAGCCGACGGGCGGCTCCTTGAGCGATGGCGACGCTGCTGCTTTGGGTGGCACCACAACTTCTGCTCAGTCTACAGGGGCAAGATCCACAATACTGATGGCCCCGCATTATCCACTACGGGAGGAAGTGGTCCCCGAGATGATCACCGGACGACCTTCCCTAACTTTAGCGCAGCCGGAGCGCCTCTCCGGCATCATGGACTTGACGCAGTCCAGCATCCTTCAAGTGCAATCCAATCTCCGCCGAGCACAGGAGGCTCTTACCGCGGAGTGGTAGAATCTACGTGCCGAGGGCAAGCGCCTTCAAAGCTGGGAGGATCTTCTAGGGTCCAGGATCGCCGAGGCGAAGGCAAAGTACCAGAAGGAGAGCAAGGAGCTGGAGGTGAGGCACCACTTGGTGAGGGCCACAGACACCCTATCCTAGAAGATTCTGCCCGACGCCAAGGTAGCCAACGACGCGGCTGACGCTTGCCTGCGCGCTCTTGAAGAAAGTTGAGAGGCCCTGATTTGCCAAGAAGTCGCCGTTGCCAAGAGGGAGGTTGCAGTCGCCGAGCAGGAGGTGATGGCCCAAGCAATGATGGCTCAGGCTGAGGCTGATCGGGACAGGCTGCAGTCCTGCCTTGAAGATCTTGAGCTCTGGGAGAGGGACTTGTTGTGGGATCGAGCACAACTTTCAGCTGAGCGTCAGGATTTTCTCCTGCGCAATCTGGAAGTCCAAGCCCGAGAGTGATCGATGGAGTGTCGCACCTGGGAGCTCGATCTACAGGAGCATTAGCTGGATCAGCGCCTGGAAGCTCAGGGTAGGGCGGTGGCAGAGACGAGGGAAAACCCATGTCTTGGTGTGCTACTGGAGCCGGTACCCTGATCTACCCTTGGAGCCAGTTTTTAAAGGTCCTGTTGAAGAGCGCGAGGAGGCGGCAACGACAGAGGTCAAGAATGCTGCAAAACATGTCGTCTCGCAATTCTCCAAGAACTGAGGCTAGCATCCCGACTTTGTATCCGGGGGTTCACCCCTTTGTGTAAATAACTGTTTATGAATTTGGATTCAAGTTGTTTTGCTTGTTGGCTTGTCGCGTGCTTTCAAATTGTTGACCCAATTTCTTCTCTTGTGTAAGGTCTTGAAGAGCCTTTGTTGATGCCGTTAGCCTTTTAGGGACCAACGCTTGCACAGTTGACATGCCCGTTTTGTCGCTAGATGATGTCCTGCCTATGGAACCCCCCTCAGAGGCCCCTTGGTAGGCATGGCCAAATTGTTAGGTACGCCTGCCACTTGAATGCAGGATGTCTTTGACTGGCCCCCAATGGAGTAGGGGAGCATGAGTTATTTCTCTCGGCGTGCCCCTTTCGGGAGCGTTGGGCTTTTCCTTAGTGTTGTCGTCGACGGCAGGCCCCCTGGGAGGTGCCGGAGCTGGCTGCTCTAGCACCACCCTCTGCCGTTATGAAGTCTTCGATGGCAGGCCCCTTGGGAGGTGCCGGAGATGGGTGCTCCAGCATCGTCAACCATCATCGTGAAGTCATTGACTGTGGGGCCCCTGGGAGGTGCCGGAGCTGGGTGCTTCGACATCATCCACCATCGTCGTGAAGTCGTCAACAGCGGGCTCCTGGTGCACATGATACCACAAGCAAACTTTTTTAGTAGCAAGAGTAGGGCAGGAGAGTGCACTCACTTGTCCGCGCTTGTTACTTTCGTTGACGTGCTAGGACGTCGACGGCAGGCCCCCTGGGAGGTGCCGTAGCTGGATGCTCTGGCGTCACCAACCATTGCTGTAGAAACATCAACAGCGGGACCCCTGGGAGGTGCTGGAGCTGTATGCTCTGGCCTCGCCCACCATTTTCGTAGAAACATCAACGGCAGGCCCTGTGGGAGGTGCTGCAGTTGTGTGCTCCAGCGTCGTCCTCCATCATCATGAAGTCGTCGACGGCAGGCCCCATTGGAGGTGTCGGAGCTTTATACTCTGGGGTCGCCCACCATCGTCTTAGGTATGTCGTTGGCAAGCCCCCTGGGAGGTGTCGAAGCTGGGTGCTCGAGCGTCGCCCACCATCATCATTGAGACGTCAAAGGCAGGCCCCTTGGGGGTGCCGAAGATGAATGCCCCGGCGTTGTCCACCATCGTTGTAGAGTCGTTGATGGCAGGCCCCTGGTGTACAGGTTATCCACGCTTGGTGCTGCCGTTGACGTTCCGGGACATCGACAGCAGGCCCCTTGCAAAGTGCCAGAGCTGGAGGCTTCGATGTCACCCACCACTATCGTGGAGACGTCGACGGCAGGCCCCTTGGGAGGTGTCGGAGCTGGGTGCTCCAGCGTCGCCCACCATCGCCATTGAGACATCGACAACAGACCCCTTGGTGGGTGCCAGAGCTGGATGCTCCAACGTCGTCCACCATCATCGTAGAGTCGTCGATGGTAGGCCCCTGGTGTGCAGGCTATCTCAAGAGAACCCTGTTAGCAAGAAGCGCGAGGCAATAGAGTTTACTCACTTATCCGCGCTTGGTGCTGTCGTTGATGTTCTAGGACGTCGACAGTAGGCCCCTTGCAAATTGCCAGAGTTGGACGCTTCGGCGTCGCCTACCACCGTCGTGGAGAGTCGACGGTGGGCCCCTTGGGAGGTGCCGGAGCTGGGTGTTCCAGCGTCGCCCACCATCGTCGTTGAGACGTCAACAGCGGGCCCCTTCGTGGGTGCCAGAGCTGGATGCTCCGAGGTTGTCCACCATCGTCGTAGAGTCGTCCATGGTAGGCCTCTGGTGTAGAGGCTATCGCTAGAGAACCCTATTAGCAAAAAGTGCAGGGCAGGAGAGTTTACTCACTTATCCACGCTTGGTGTTGTCGTTGACGTTCTGGAACGCTGACGGTAGGCCCCTTGCGAAGTGCCGAAGTCGGACGCTCTGGAGTTTCCCACCACCGTCGTGGAGATGTCGACGGTAGGCCCCTTGGAAGGTGTCGGAGTTTGGTTCTTCAGTGTCGCTCACCATTGTCGTTGAGACGTCGATGACATGACCCTTGGGGGGTGCCAGAGCTGGATGCTCCAGCGTCGTCCACCATCACCGTAGAGTCGTCGACGGCAGGCCCCTGGTGTACAGGCTATCGCAAGAGAATCCTGTTAGCAACAAGTGTGGGGCAGAAGAGTTTACTCACTTATTTGCGCTTGGTGCTATCGTTGACATTCTGGGATGTCGATGGTAGGGCCCTTGCAAAGTGCTAGAGCTGGACGCTCCGACGTCGCCCACCACCATCGTGGAGACGTCGACGGCGGGCCCCTTGGAAGGTGCCAGAGCTGGGTGCTCCAACATCGCCCACCATCGTCGTTGAGACGTCGATGGCAGGCCCCTTGGTGGGTGCCAGAGCTGGATGCTCCAGCATCGTCCACTGTCATCATAGAGTCGTCGACGGCAGGCCCCTGGTGTACAGCCTATCTCAAGAGAACCCTGTTAGCAACAAGTGCGGGGTAGGAGGGTTTACTCACTTATCTGCACTTGGTGCTGACATTGACGTTCTGGGACATCGATGGTAGGCCCCTTGGGAGGTGCCGGAGCTGGATGCTCTGGCGTTATCCACCATCGTCATTGGGACACTGACGGCAGGTCCCCTGGGGGTGCTGGATCTGGACGCTTCATCGATTTTTCCTGTACATAGAAAGAGGGGGGACTAGCCTTGCTCGTCGATCATACCTGTTCCTCTTTTTAGCTCTTTCATGTCCCACTGTCTTGGACTGACGCACGAGGCTTGGGTAATTCGATGCATTGGTGCTCTGGGGTCCAGCTCCTACCGTCTTTAGGGTGTGAGCTTTCTGGTTCCATTACTCAGCTGTAGCACTAGGAGGCAGGGTGTGTATGCTTAGGGTGCAGGACCAGGCTAAGCAATTTACACCCCCTAGACCTCCTGCTCAGCACAAACCTTTCCTGGGAAGCCTTCTGGCACCAATGGACCCTAATGACGAGAGCAGCTGGAAGAACCCCTCACACACTGTAGGTACCTCAAGTGAACCCGCCTGTAGCTGGACTGCATGACTTCAACAAAGATGAGTTACAGAGCATACAACCGTGATTATGAAGATGACATATGATAAACGAGGCTAGTACGGTATGATCATAAAATTAATGCGTAATTAAATGAACTTTGTTTTTAAGAAAGCATTAAGTAAAGCAGTGATTCTTTTTTATCGGAGTTCATAGGGGGAGTCAAGCTTTAACAAAAGAGGGCGACGGCTTGCTTCCAGATGATGAGGGAGGCAGGGTGTACAGGCTTAGGTTCGGAACCAAGCTAAGCTGACTGCACAATCTGGACCTGACCCTCCTAGTGCTCGGTTGTCCTTAGTGTTGCTCCTAGGTTCTATGAAAACCTTTACTCTGTCCTACTTAAACATAATATTTATAATAGGGGTGCCCAAGGCTCCAAGGCATCTGTGATGGTTGTGGTGTAACCTTGCTGTCGACAGCTCCCAGAGGGCGATGGGTGAGCATCCCTACTTCCTGCCCCTGCCGCCCCTCTTGCGTGTGGTATGAGTAGTGCTGGGACTGAGCTCGGCAGCCTTGACAAGGACATCAATGCGGTTGGAGGGCTGCAGTTGTGGCAAAGCGGGTGCTCCGCGCTAACGTGAGCTCGACGGAGGCTAACTTTATCCAGCGTCGCCCAGGGTGGGTGTCGGGTCTATTGAGAGGGCCTGGAGCTGCTCCAAGGCTAACACCATGGTGGTGCGGTCTCTGCAGATCCTGAGGACGCTGGAGGGGGTTGGCATCTTCAGGATGAGGTAGCCGTAGTGGGCTACGGCCATGAATCGGTACTGGGACGACCTATCGTACGGGATGAAGCTCCCTGGTCCCACCCCTAAGAATGGACTCGAGGGGGTGAGCTTGGACACCAAGATCTGCAGCTGCTCGAAGGCTGCACGGCTGAGGAGGTTGAGGTCGGCCCCGCCATCTATCAAGATGTAGTGGATCTTGACGTTGGCTATGGTGGGGGTGACTAGAAGGGGTAGAACCCCTGCCCCAACCATGTTCTTTGGGCAGTCAGAGGCGTTGAAGCTGATTGGCGTGTCCTTCCAGCAGTGGTGCCGCGTCGGAGTGGGTACAGGGGCTATCAAAGCCACTGCACGACAAAGGGTCTTGACCGTGTTCCGGGATACGGGATCCGAAGACCCTCCGAAGATGACGTGGAGGGTCGTGCGATGCTCGTGGTCGCTGCTGGTGTTGGAGTCCTCATCTTGGTGGACCACTTTGACAGCCCGCTCTTGTTTCTGGTACTCCATCTCCTCGTCATCATCGACCTTAGGGTCGACCTTCTGCTTGCCCTCGCGCTGGAAGAAAGGGGGCGCCATCTGGGCGCTGTTGTGCCTGCTCTTGGTAGCGTTCAACGCATCTCTTTATCTCCCGGCACTCGGTCACGGTGTGGTCGTGAGTTTTGTGCACCGGGTAGGGCTTGATGCCTTCATCAGCGTATGGTGGCTGACGTGGGTGCTTCTCCGGTCGCAGGGGTTTGCCACCTCTGTCCGCGCCTGCTGCCGCGACGAGGGGCCCATGTAGCGGCTTGTTTTGGCCGCCACCCCAGTTCTTGTTCTTCTTCTTGCTGCTACCAGGGGTAGCGGCTCCTTCCCTGGTCTAGCCGGCCCTGCCCGCCCCGGGGTAGGGTTGAGCGTGCCAGTCGCGGCCTTCTGCCACCCTGGCACACCGGTCAGTGATGGAGAAGAGCTCGGAGACATCTTGCACATTGTGCATGGCTAACTTCTCGAGCATCTTGCGTTCACGCACTCCCTAACGGAATGCCACTATGATAGAGGCATTCAGGATGTTGGGGATGGATTTGCGTACCTGGGAGAAACGCTGGATGAATGACCTCAGTGTATCCTTGGGTTGTTTTCGCACGGCGTGGAGGTCGAGCTCGATGCCGGGGCGAGTGTATTAGCTGCCGAAGTTAGCTGTGAACTGTCGGCACAGCTCATCCCAAGAGGTTATAGACCCATCAAGCAGGTTCATCAGCCACGAGCAGGCTGATCCAGTCAGGGCGACTGGGAAGTAGTTCACTAGGATGGTCTCATCCGCTCCTACAGCAAGGAGTGTCGTGGTATAGATCCGCAGGAACTCAGCCGGGTTGATGCTTCCGTCGAACCTCTCTGACATATGTGGCCGGAACTTGCATGGCCACGTCGCGATGCGAAGGTATGGAGCCAACGTTGCGCAGCCTCTGATGGGTTTTGTTAGAGTGGTATACGGGGTAGCATACCCCAAGGGGGTCTGCTGCACGACGAGCTGCGCCTGTGGAACCTGTGGTTGTGGCACTGATTGTGCCATGCATTGCTGCAATGGTACCAACTATGCCAAGTATTGTTGTTGCATGTCCTGCTGCACTGAGTACTGCAGGGGGGCTGTCGAGCCGACATACTCCTGATTAGGTGGCAAGGGTTTATCTGTCGTGCACCTTGGACGGAGGATGCCTAGTGAACGGGGCATTGAGGGCCATATTCGGCATCGAGGTTGTGCCGCCTCTCTCGCTGCCGCTCGATGATGACTCAACCGTCTGGGTGAGCTTGGCGGCGGTCAACCTCAGCCCTGAGGTCCTCCGTGTGGAGCCAGCCAATGCTCATAGGCTTGGAGGAGCGGGAGTTTGCAGTGTGACGGTCGATGGAAGGCGTTCGTGTCAGTGACACGAAGAGCCTTTCCGCTGTTGGGGGAGTGGATGACTGCAACGACAAAATGGTAGATGTCTTGGACCCACTGCAGAGCCGCTCCCTGAGAAGCATTCAATGACGGTGAGTGGTGGAGAAGGGCTCTGGCCACTGCCAGAGCGCTCTTTGGGCTTGTAGTAAGTGGTGCCGGCGGGGCCGTTTGAGCCGGGATGTGTCCCGACGTGTTGTCCTGGCCAGTTGTACCTGCTCCACGGTGAGATGGACCAGAGAACGCCGCTCGAGCGACGGATCTGGTCACTGGACATCGGCCGCGGAAACCGCCTTCCACGGGCCTGATGAACACCATGGTGGTGGAAACGCTACCACTTTTTTGAGGGAAAAAGCCCCTACCTTGTGCGCCAAATGTCGAAGTGTTAGAGTGAAACTTCCCCTGGATCTTCTAAGGAGCAACCCACGGAGGTTCTTTGTTCGGCGAGGCTTAGGCCTCAATCAAGTGTTCTAGCGGATGGAAGTATGAGACAGTGGTTTTTACGTGGTTCGGGCCGCAAGGAGCATACCACCCTACTCCACGGGGAGTGGTATTGTTGGTATGTGCGTGTGTGATGTTTGATGTGAGGATCCTTGTAACAGTGGTGGTCTGTGCCTTTTATATACAAGGTCAGACGCCTTACAAGTGGGGTCCCGGGGCCCGATAGGTGGTCCTGGGGTGATCTTATCCTAAAGATCTAAGGCTTCTTCCGTAAGCTTGCTCTGACCTTGGACTTGAAGACTTGCCGTCTTGTCGCCTGCATCATCATTAGTCCATGCGCCGTCGCTGACATTGGCAGGGGACGTCCTGTCCAACTTTCTCTTTTGCCGCAAGCTACCTACTTGGTGAGGTGGGATAGGCCTGCGACGTCTTCACTGTGATGCGATTGGTCGCAGCGGTACCTGATATTAGGCGTGCGCTACGCCATGCGTCTGGGGAAACCACGTATCTTCAATCCTTGACAAGGAAAAGGCACATCGTTATCTTAACGCCCGCGTCCCTTCGTCCAGGGCAAGTGGCTAGACTATGTGATAGCTCACGAGCTCACCTCTGTGAGGGAGGTCAGGTCCCGCCTGGCGGACCACGTGGCAGCTCGAGAGCTCACCTCCGTGGAGGAGGTCAGGTCTCACCTTGCAGGCCACGTGGGGGCTCGGGAGCTCATCTAAGCGGGGAAGGCTAGGCCTTGTCCTGCTGGACACGTGTCGGTGCTGGGAGCTCACCTCCGCAGAGGAGGTTAGGTCCCGCCTTGCGGGACACGTGGCGACGCCGGAACCAGCCCATATCGGAGGTGACCCGTCTGATATCTTGGTCCATGTGGCAACTCAGGACCCCTGTCTCACGGGGAGGAGGGATCCTTACCTGCTGGACACGTGGTTACCTGGGGGCTCATCTCCAAACGGGGGTGTTGAGCTTCTCCCTCGGGTTTCTTGCGGATATCCTAGACATCCAATCTGACACTAATGGCCTCTAGGTACACCTTGGAGGGAGGCGACGAGCCCGAGGGTGGAGCCCTTATCCTGCTTTCTCGCGCAGCCTTTTAATTTTTTCTTGATCAGTCGAAGCAGTGCACTCCTCTTCTGTTGTGACCACGCGTCTCTCTCTAGTTGAGGGGTCATGGCGACGGGATCTTTGCTTGTTGCGACATTATCACGACGATTCCCAAGGTGCCTGTTGCACTTCTACTGCTTTCACTTCTGTCTTTATGGGAAGCGCCGGTTTGCCTTCTTAGGGCGTCGTGGTACGGGCCATTGATTCTGAGCTCGTTCAAATTTGCACGGTGCACCCAAACGCCACTAAGGTGCTTAAAAAGGGTAACTTTGTGCACGATGTAGGTTCCTTCCTTCCACATGCCCCAAGCATTCGAGCCTTCGTATTCCTCCTTGAGTGTCTACCCACCCTTAAGGTTCTCGGCCCCTGTTCCAATGGACTCAGCTCTGCCTCCTTCCTGGATAGAGGATGTATCTCTCGTGAGGCGGCTTTTTGGCTGGGGGGGGACAAGGAGCGACGGGATCTGATCCGTCCTGACTCCTTGCCACTGGAGTTGGGGAAGAAAGAGATCGTCTTCTTCCAGGCGTATGCATACTCCGGTTTTGTCCCTCTTGTTTCTTCTTTCCTGGTGGCACTCCTTGAAGTCCTTGGGCTTCAACTTCATCACTTGTCATCGAACTCTCTAGTGGTGGTGGTGGTGTTCTCACATTTCTATGAGATGTTCATCGGGGTGTATCCGAGCGTACCAATGTTCTGGCAGTTCTTCGTGCTGAGGTGGACCAGGAAGAAGAACAAATCCAACTTCCTCGGTGGCTACTGCTTCCAGCATCGGGCCAACAACCCCTTCAAGTACATCACACCACTCTCTTCAGCAAAGTGTGTGACGGTTCTGAAAATGAACCAAGTGAACGCATATGTGTGCCCAGGACGTTAAACACACATACACGAGTGCATTCACAAAAGGATATACAGAAAATTACCACAAAATAAGATTAATTAAGCACTTTTATTACACAATTCATAATATCCTCAAATACAAGCTCTAATAAATATTCTTGACCAGTTTCAACTATTGCAGCGGAAATAAGCGAATTAAGCAACTAAGCAGCTAAGCAAAGGGTATAGCGCAGCTCCAACACTCCACATGCAAAGCTGACGGTAGACACGGCCTAGAACTCCGCATTATCTTCGTTATACTCCCAATCCTAACCTGCAACTATTGGTGGGAGGATTGCAAGGGTGAGTACATGTCGTACTCAGCAAGTGTGGAAAGTATGACATGTAGCTAATACAAATGACGAATATAATAAAGGTTAAGTGCTGAAAAGTACATTAAAACATTTACCCATCATAAACCATTTAATCATCATAATACCAGTCCATATTCATTACCATCATCCATATTCCAGATTTCACCATTACCATTAACCATAATCAATATCAGAATATAATTCATAGCCAACCATAACTATATTACCAATCATAACCAGTACCAAACCATCCCAATACCAAACCATCCAAAATTCCAAGTTTCTCTCTAATCATGTGAGGGTCCAGGTTGCTCATGACCGGGAGCACGGCTATCATGATAGTTTTTAGACACACTCTACAGAGGTTGTACCACTTCACCCACGTGTTTGTGATTTGCATTACCTTTCGATGACTAGAACCTCTATTATGCCATCTCAAACTTCCTTAGCTGTGTGGCCAAGAGATCCCAAAATAGCTTTTACAAAGGGATTACTAGCCTATTTAGACCCCACTGAGGTTTCACCAGTGGCGATGCCTCCAACAAAGCACATCTTCAACCAAGGGCCCCCTCTTGAGCCATTCGGATCCGAGGGTAGTCCCACCAATCATCAACAAACCCAATCCGACTACCCCTTCCCGAGCATCCTTAATGATCCAAATAGCACTGGCAAAGCCCTAATTAATCAGCTACGCTGCACCCATACTTGGCCTCGTGGTGGCACTGTAAATCCTAGATGGTCGCTCCACGAACCGGTCCTAAGATCTAAAGCAAGAAAAAACACCATAACTTCGAACCCATCCACATACCAGGCTTGCTTAGATCACCCATTACCACATCATATTAACTAGTTCATGTTAATCATAGCCTCATAAATGCATAATTAGGTTCAGTAGTATAGTTGTCATCCCATCTTAATTAATTAAGCAAAGCAAAAAGAGTAAAAAGCTCATCTCGACTCTCTACCATATATTCCAGGTGACAAGGGTGGTCAAACAAATCTAGTAGACTTCCTATCATAGGATTCCCGTCAAATTGACACAAGCATGCAATTTTTGCAAATAAAAAATTTATTTTAAAAACAGGATCAATATGTTCAAGGACACTTTCCTTGCTCTTTGGATTGGTTCGGGTCAAAGCCTTCAAACTCTTGGTGCTGGAGATCCTCCGCGGCAGTCTCTAGCGCAAATCCATCTAATCTGCACAATAAACATACAAGACAAGAAACACAATCAAAGATTGCACAAACATTACTCAATATGACATGACATGCATGATTAATGCAAATGCAAGGTGGAACTTGTTAATGAGTTGCTTTTAATGATCACTAACTAGTTCTAATAGATTTTAACAAGTTTATACATGTTTGTATTTGATTCAATCTAATTTAGAATTAGTTCAACAGAAATTAACCAGGAAAATTGGACTAGTCCGCTAGGGACCAGACAAGTCCGCGCTGCGCAAGAAAGCAGATTAGGGTTTTCTAGATCGATGTGGATTTGGAGAAACGGGGTTGAATTCACGTAAGGAAAAGGAAGTAGAAGGTATACCAGGTGTATAGGACTCCAATGAATCAAGGATCTTGGAGGCAACACTTGGATCTTGAAGATCTAGGGTTAACGACGAACTAGATGGTCAATTGTTGACAAAGAACGCGAAGTTGATGGAGATCTTGATCCTCTTTCGTTTCCTCCTCTTCTTCTTCTTGTTCTAGATCTCTTTCTCCCTCCTTGGTGGTGGCTATTCACGAGCTAGGGTTTGGGTGGGGTGAAAAAGTGGCAAATTGATGTCAAGCCAAGGGGCGGGGTTATTTATATAGAGGTGGAGGCTAGGCTTGGATGGATTTCGAGTTTGAGATGAGTAGAGGTTGGTTTAGAGTCCCACATATGCTCTAAAAGAGTTAGGCACGATGTCCCTAGGCCCACTTAATGTAAAACCCAAGAAACAAGTCGTGAAACAAAAGATCAACTCGGAGTCGCGATTTATCGGAGAAGTCCGAAAAGGGACCGGACTAATCCGAAGTTGGACTGAGAGAAATCGGACAAGTCCGACTTTAGTCAAAGGAAAAAACGGACAAGTCCACTGGAACATCAGACTAGTCTGGACAAGTCCAGGGACTTAGCAAAATTTTCAAGCAATTTGGGACACCAGACTAGTTCGCAATGGACCGGACAAGTCTAAAACTGTCCAGAGGTAAGAACAGACTAGTCCGAAGAAAAACGGACAAGTCCGAGCGATGTCAGAGAGAAATCGGACTAGTCCGTACCAAAATCAGACTAGTCTGCACTTCCCAGAATTCTTAAGTGCGGTTTTGTATCTAATTCATTTTAACTTATTCCTTTTTATGCGGATTAATGTTAAACATGTATATAAATGTACGCAATGCATGATGGATGAAAATGAGGGTGTTACAAACCTGCCCCCCTTAAAATGAATCTCGCCCTCGAGAATCAAAGCGGAAGGAAAGAGATAGGGAAATTCCTTCTTGAGGTCATCCTCCAATTCGAATGTTGCCTCTGATCCTGTATGATGCTTCCATTGAACTTACACCATCTGATGACCTTGTTCCTTGTGACTCTCTCCCTAGTTTCCAAAATTTTGACCGGTTCCTTGGCATAAGTCAAATTTGCCTCTAATTCCAATTCTTCCATTGGAACTTGTTCTTCGGACACTCTCAAACACTTCTTGAGCTGGGAAACATGAAAGACATCATGAACATCCGATAAGTCAGCTGGCATCTCCAACTTATATGCTACTTCTCCTCTTTTGTCCAAAATCTTGAATGGCCCAATGTAGCGAGGTGCTAGCTTGCCTCTTATGTTAAAACTCTTATGACCCCTCATTGGTGATACCTTGAGATATACGAAGTCTCCCACTTCAAAGGCTAGTTTCCTCCTCCTATTGTCCGCATAACCTTTTTGCCTTGATTGAGCAGCCTTCAAGTTCTCCCGAATAATCTGAACTTGTTTCTCAGCTTCTTGCAACACGTCCGGACCAAATACTTGAGTTTCCCCTGTCTCACTCCAAAACAAGGGCGTCCTACACTTCCTTCCATATAGTGCTTCGTAAGGTGACATCTTCAAACTTTCTTGGTAGCTCTTATTGTATGAAAATTCTGCATACAGCAAGCTCTTGTGCCAACTCTTCCCATGCTTCAAAGCACAAGCTCTTAACATATCCTCTAAAATCTGGTTGGTCCTCTCAGTTTGTCCATCCGTTTGAGGGTGATAGGATGAACTAAAATCTAACCTTGTTCCCAATGCTTCATTCAATTTCTACCAAAACCTGGAGGTAAATTGAGAACCTCTATCTGAGACTATCTTCTTTGGGACTCCATGTAAGCATACTGTTCTTCCCATATACAGTTCCGCTAACTTCTCTCCATTAAAAGTGGTCTTGACGGGAATAAAGTGAGCTGACTTAGTTAACAGATCCACAATTACCCATATCGAGTCGTAACCGGACTGTGTACGCGGTAAACCAACTATGAAGTCCATACCGATCTCTTCCCACTTCCATTCCGAGATCTTCAATGGCTGCAATAATCCGGCTGGCCTTTGGTGTTCCGCCTTGACTCGTTGGCACACATCACACAATGCTACATATTTAGCTATGTCCTTCTTCATGCTAGCCCACCAATAACATGTCTTCAAGTCCTTGTACATCTTCGTACAACCGGGATGGATTGAGTATGGCGAGTTGTGTGCCTCTTTCAGTATCGTTTCCCGAATATGCTTTACATTATGCACGACAATCCTTTTTCCAAGCCATAAGGTACCATGTTCATCCTCATCAAATCTGAATTCTCTTCCTTCCTGGGTCCTTTCCTTGATCTCCTGAATTTCCTCATCCTTCGTTTGACCCTCTCGAATTTCTTCCTCCAAGGTCAGATTTAACTCCACTATTCCCATCTCACTTACAAATCCAAGATTCAATCGTTCAAACTCCTTACATAACTCGGATGTCAACTCTCGAACCGTGAGTTGATGACTTACCCCTTTTCTACTCAAAGCATCGACCACTACATTGGCTTTTCTCGGGTGATAATTGATTCCCACGCATAATCTTTGATGAGCCCCAACCATCTTCGTTGCCTCGAATTCAGATCCGTTTGCGTGAATATATACTTAAGACTCTTGTGATCCGTATAAATTTCACACCTATGTCCAAGAATATAATGTCTCCAAATTTTCAATGCGTGTACCACGGCTGCAAGTTCCAAATCATGCGTAGGATAATTCTGCTCATGTTTCTTCAGTTGTCTCGATGCGTAGGCAACCACTTGACCATCTTGCATCAATACACATCCAAGTCCTTGTCTCGATGCATCACAATATATGTCGAAACTTTTGCTTACATCTGGCAAAACTAAAACTGTGGTTGTTGTTAACCTTTTCTTCAACTCCTCAAAACTTTCTTGACAAGCTTGAGTCCATTGAAACACTTTCCCCTTCATTAGCAACTCCGTCAATGGCTTGGCTATCTTGGAAAAGTCCTTGATAAATCGACGGTAATACCCTGCCATCCCAAGAAAACTTCGGATCTCCTTTACGTTTTGAGGTGGCTCCCACTTTAGGACATCTCTCACCTTTCCTGGGTCAACCGATACTCCTCCTCTCGAGATGATATGACCCAGAAACGAAACTTCTCTCAACCAAAACCGGCACTTGCTGAACTTGACATAGAATTGATGCCCCCTCAATTTCTGCAACGTAAACCTCAAACGTTCCTCATGTTCCTTCTCATCCTTCGAGTAGATCATAATGTAATCAATGAATACCACACCAAACTTATCCAAGTACTCCATGAAGATCTTATTCATGAGGTACATGAAGTATGCAGGGGAATTTGTCAATCCAAAGGACATCACGGTGTACTCATAAGATCCATATCGTGTCCTAAAAGCTATCTTGGGTATGTCCGATGGTCTCATCTTCATTTCAAAGTATCCCGACCTCAAATCAATCTTAGAGAAGACACAAGCACCCTTCATCTAATCAAACAAGTCTTCTATGTGTGGCAAGGTGTACTTTTTCATGATTGTTACCTCCTTGAGAGCTCGGTAATCCACACACATCCTTTGCGATCCATCCTTCTTGTCCACAAATAGAACGGGCGCTCCCCAAGGCAAAGAGCTTGGGCAAATAAAACCCTTCTCTAGTTGCTCTTGAATCTGCTTCTTGAGCTCCGCTAATTCCTTAGGAGGCATCCTATATGGCTTCTTAGCTATAGGTGCAGCTCCAGGTATTAAATCACTCAATGTCTTAGTCAGGTGGCATACCTGGCAACTCATCCGGAAACACATCCAAAAATTCACAAACCACCAGAATCTTCTCAATTGCGGCACCGTCCATGTGATTCAGCTCCAATTGCTTTGGTGCGTGTTGAGATGCTTCAAATTCTACGGTGATCCCTTCTTCATTGGTCAACTTCACCGTCTTCGTGGCACACTCAATAACTCCATTGTGCTTCCTCAACCAGTCCATACCAAGTATAATGTTCAATCCTTGAGAATCCAAGACAATGAGGTTGGCAGAGAAGTCTACCCCCCTTATTCTAAGACTTACTTTTGGACATAATATATTTGTCCTCATCTCTCCTCCAGGAGACTTAAACAATAGAGTAAACTTCATATGAGAGATAGGCAAACTATACTTGGCAACATATTTCGATGCAATGAATGAATGCGATGATCCAGAATCAAATAACATGGTCGTCAGGTTGGAGTTTGCGAGAAACATACCAATCACCACGTCATCCTCTTGTTGAGCATCCTCCGTAGAGACATGGTTCACGTTGCCACAAGCAAAATTCTGCTGCCCATGGTTTCCTTGCGGATGTCCTCCACTGGGTCTTGGGTTTTGCCTTGGCGCATTGCTTCCTTGACCAAGGCCTGACTTTAAACATTGATGCACAAAGTGTCCAGATTCTCCACAAGTATAGCACTTCTTTACTCCACCAAAATTTGGACGGATTTTATTTTGAACATTTGCACCAGGAAAGTTGGCACGAGGTGCATAAGGTACTGGAGGACTAGGTGCTTGCAGGACAGAGCACTGCTGCACAAACTGAGTTGGGCGCGGTGCATATCCAGCGTGCTGAGCACGCGCAGAAGAGCTGTAATATGGCGCATTGGGTGGTGCAAAGCGAGGGCGCACATTACTTCGTTGTTTCTATCCTTGATATGGTGCCTTCCTCTTGTTATGTTGAAACATCTCACGGACCTTGTTCTCCACAACAATTGCTTTGTCCACAAGCTTTTGGAAATTGGCATAATCACAATTGAGCAATTGCACTTGGATCTCATTGTTAAGGCCCCTCATAAACATATATTGCTTCCGGCTGTCCCGGCTCACATCCTCAGGCGCATACCTTGAAAGTTGAGTGTTTTGTTGAGGTATTCACCCACACTCGATCTTTCTTGCCTCAAGTTTTCAAATTCTTGCCACTTCAAAATCATAACACCTTCCGGCACATAATGAGAATGGAAGCTCTCCTTGAATTCCACCCAAGAAATCCTCTCTTGGTTCTCATGAGCATTGCAATAAGCATCCCACCAATCCGCAGCTGCTCCAACTAGTTGATGAGAAGCAAAAAGCACTTTCTCCCAGTCACTGCATTGGACAATAGCTAGCTTCTTCAAGGCAGACTTGAGCCAAGCATCAGCATCTATAGGGTCAGCAGCTTGAGCAAAGGTCGGTGGCCTAGTCCTCATAAACTCTTCCAACCGGTTATGAGGAGGTGGTGGTTGCGGTGGAGGCATGTGGGGCTGATTGTTGATGTTACCAGCCTGCAGCTATCACATAGTATGTATCATGGTCTGCATGAGCTGGTTCTGCATGGCCAATAACTGCTCAATATTGATAGCTCCCTGAGCAGGTCCTTGTCCATTGTTGTTCTGAGGTGCTCCATTGTTCACCTCCTCATCATTGCCATCCCTTTGGTTGCGGGTCCTCACCATCTGAAGAAAAGCAAAAGGTAAGAATTTAGAAGACGTCCCCAACTATATGCATCAAGGGATATGAAACTAAGCAAGTACCTATACTAGCCTACAATATATAGCAAAAAGCACACTAAGCAAAAACACATCGATTTCTGAGTGCTCCTATGTGCTCTAAAGTGTCCATTCTATCTAGGTTGCGTCCTACGGTCAAACCTTTGGCTCTGATACCAATTTGTGACACCCAGTTCCGAAAATGAACCAAGTGAAAGCATATGTGTGTCCAGGACGTTCAACACACATACATGAGTGCATTCACAAAAGGATATACAGAAAATTACCACAGAACAAGATTAATTAAACACTTTTATTACACAATTCATAATATCCTCAAATACAAGATCTAATGAATATTCTTGACCAGTTTCAACTAACGCAGTGGAAATAAGCGAATTAAGCAACTAAGAGAAGGGTATAGCACAACGCCAACACTCCACAGGCAAAGCTGATGGTAGACACGGCCTAGAACTCCACATTATCATCCATATTCCAGATTTCACCATTACCATTAACCATAATCAATATCAGAATTTAATTCATAGCGATCCATAACCATATTACCAATCATAACCAGTACCAAACCATCCCAAATTCCAAGTTTCTCTCTAATCATGTGAGGGTCCAGGTTGCTCATGACCGGGAGCACGGCCATCATCATAGTTTTTAGACACACTCTGCAGAGGTTGTACCACTTTACCCATGTGTTTGTGATTTCATCACCTTTCGATTACTAGAACCTCCATTATGCCGTCTCACACTTCCTTAGGTGTGTGGCCAAGAGATCACAAAATAGCATTTACAAAGGGATTAATAGACTATTTAGACCCCACTGAGGTTTCATTGGTGGCGATGCCTCCAGCTGAGCACATCTTCAACCAAGGGCCCCCTCTTGAGCCATTCGGATCCCAGGGTAGTCCCACCAATCATCAACAAACCCGACCCGACTACCCCTTCCCCGAGCATCCTTAATGGTCCAAATAGCACTAACAAAGTCCTAATTAATCAGCTACGCTGCACCCATACTTGGCCTCGTGGTGGTACTATAAATCCTGGATGGTCGCTCCACGAAGCGGTCCTTAGATATAAAGCAAGCAAAACCACCATAACTTCCAACCCATCCACATACTAGGCTTGATTAGATCACTCATTACCACATCATATTAACCAGTTCATGTTAATCATAGCATCATAAATGCATAACTAGGTTAAGTAGTATAGTTGTCTTCCCATCTTAATTAATTAAGTGAAGCAAAAAGAGTAAAAAGCCCATCCCGACTCTCTACCATATATTCCAGGTGACAAGGGTGGTCAAACAAATCTAGTAAACTTCCTATCATAGGATTCCCATCAAATTGATCAAGCATGCAGTTTTGCAAACAAAACATTTATTTTAAAAACAGGATCAATTTGTTGAAGGACACTTTCCTTGCTCTTGGGATTGGTTCGGGTCAAAGCTTTGAAACTCTTGGTGCTGGAGATCCTCCGCGGCACTCTCTAGCGCAAATCCATCTAATCCGCACAATAAACATACAAGACAAGAAACACAATCAAAGAGTGCACACATATTACTCAATATGACATGACATGCATGATTAATGCAAATGCAAGGTGGAACTTGTTAATGAGTTGCTTTTAATGATAACTAACAAGTTCTAATAGATTTTAACATGTTTATACAGGTTTGGATTTGATTCGATCTAATTTAGAATTAGTTCAACAGAAATTAACTAGGAAAATCAGACTAGTCGTCTAGGGACTGAACAAGTCCGCACTACGCAAGAAAGCAGATTAGGGTTTTCTAGATCAACGTGGATTTGGAGAAACTTGGTTGAATTCACGTAAGGAAAAGGAAGTAGAAGTTATACTAGGTGTTTAGGACTCCAATGAATCAAGGATCTTGGACGCAACACTAGGATCTTGAAGATCTAGGGTTGAGGAAGAACTAGATGGTGAATTATTGACGAAGAACACGAAGTTGATGGAGATCTTGATCCTCTTTCATTTCCTCATCTTCTTCTTCTTGTTCTACATATCTTTCTCCCTCCATGGTGGCAGCTATTCACGAGCTAGGGTTTGGGTGGGGTGGAAAAGTGGCAAATAGATGTCAAGCCAATGGGTGGGGTTATTTATATAGAGGTGGAGGCTAGGGTTAGATGGATTTCGAGTTTGAGATGAGTAGAGGTCAGTTTAGAATCCCACATGGGCTCTAAAAGAGTTAGGCACGACGTCCCTAGGCCCAGTTAACGTAAAACCCAAGAAACAGTCGTGAAACAAACGATCAACTTGGTGTCGCGATTTATCGGACAAGTCCGAAAAGGGGCCGGACTAGTCCGAAGATGGACAGAGAGAAATCGGACACGTCTGACTTTAGTCAGAGGGAAAAATGGACAAGTCCGCTGGAACACCAGACTAGTCCGAACAAGTCCAGGGACTTAGCAAAAATTTCAAGCAATTTGGGATACCGAACTAGTCCGCAATGGATCGGACAAGTCCAAAACTGTCCAGAGGCAAGAACAGACTAGTCCGCAAAAAAACGAACAAGTCCGAGCAAGGTCAGAGAGAAATCAGACTAGTCCGCACCAAAATTGGACTAGTCCGCACTTCCCAAAATTCTTAAGTGCAGTTTTGTATCTAATCCATTTTAAATTATTCCTATTTGTGTGGATTAATGTTAAACATGTATATGAATGTATGCAATGCATGATGGATGAATATGGTGTTGTTACAAAGTGGGTTGATTGGAGGAAGGACTGGGTGATCGTACAAGTCTACGCCCACAACCGCCTGGTTATGCCCGCCGGATGGGCGACGATCAAGAAGGAGACCTGGGAGGAGCGGCCGGAGTTCGAGAAGCCTACACCCCGGTGATGGAGAGGATCCAATTCCTAGCAGATCATGGTCTATCGGAGTTGAAGGTGATGGCAGACTTTGTCCATCGACGCCTAGCCCCCCTTCAGCACCGTTGTCGTCCTGCATGGCTCTACTTTGGGCTACAGGATGGTACCCGGCTGGTTCAGGGTCGCAAGCTGTTTGAGGATCAACCTTTCTTATCTAAGGGAGTCAACACGGCTGAAGAAGAAGTTCCTAACCCCTCCAAGAGGGTCTGGGAAGCTCAACAAGAAGGTCTGGATCCCCCCGGGAGGGTCCAGGTTGATGAAGAAGAAGATATGAGACCTTTTGGGAAGGTCCGAACGGCCCAGCGGCCAGTGTACTTTATCAGTGAAGTACTCCATGATGCCAAGACTCGATACATTGAGGTGCATAAGCTGCTTTACGCAGTTCTTATTGTCTCAGAGAAACTACGTCACTACTTCCAGGCCCAAAAGATATCAGTGGTAACCTCCTACCCACTGCGTGCTATATTGAATAACCCCAATTCTACTAGGAATATTGCAAAGTGGGCAACAGAGTTGGCAGAGTTCAACCTCCAATTCCTGCCTCGGCATGCTATTAAGAGTCAGGCATTGGCTGGCTTTATGGCAGAGTGGACCCCTTCTTCATCAAACACAAGGGGGCCCAGTGAGCAGAAGCTGGAACCCAAGGTTCAGGTCTTCACTGAGCCTCACTAGACTCTCTACTTCAACAGCTCCGTGCAGAAGCAGGGGGTCAGAGCTGGAACCCTTCTCCTCGCTTCTACTGGGGAGAAGGTCAAATACATGGTACACCTTGACTTCAAGGCAACCAACAACATGGTGGAGTATGAAGCTCTCATCTATGGGCTCAAGGTGGCGCTATCATATGGCATCAAGCAGCTACTGGTGAAGGGTGACTCGCAGCTCATTATCAAGCAAGTTAAAGGCGAATGCAGGTACAACAACCCACAACTTGTTGCTTCCTCCTTGAAGTCTAGAAGCTCCAGAAGGATTTCCATGTCCTGGACCTCTGCTATGTCCAGCGTCTCAACAACGCTGAAACTGATGAAATCTCGACAAAGGCTTCAACCAGAGCTCAAGCTCCCGACAGAGTTTTCGTTAGGAGCTTGTCAAGACCAACCGCTCAACCTGTTGAACTAAGCGAAGGGGGCAAGACCAACACCTCAAAGGTGGCAGTCCCGGTGGCCCTATTACCATGGCGTCCACCAAGGATTGTAGGCACTACAGGAAGCTCCGAGTAACCCAACGTGTAAGATCTAGAGGCTCAGGTTAGCTCCGATGCATGGATCTCAAAGATTCAAAGCTACTTGAAAGACAACATCCTTCCTGAAGATGGTTCATTCGCTGACCGGATCGTCAAATTGGCTAAAAGATACATGCTAGTAGAAGGCGATCTATACCGGTGCGGTGCCAATAGCGTCCTAATGCGGTGCATTGCCCGGGAAGAAGTTCGCGAGCTCCTCGCAGAAATCCATGCAAGAGAGTGTGGGAACCATGCGTTTTCCCGCATGTTGGTCGGTAAAGCCTTTCGACATGGCTTCTACAAGCCTACAACACTCTAGGATGCAGTCGAGCTGGTAAAGAAGTGTGAAGCATGTCAGTTTCACGCGAAACAAATTCACACACCGGCTCAGTCACTACAAATGATACCTCCTACATGGCCATTCACTGTGTGGGGGATGGACATTTTGGGGCCTTTCCAAAATGCAGACAGAGGTTACAGGTTCCTATACGTCGCTGTCGACAAGTTCACAAAGTGGCCAGAAGCTACTTCAGTTGTGACAATCAACGAACAATGAGCTATCAAGTTCTTAAAGTCCATAGTCTGCAGATTTGGAGTTCCGAACAGAGTCATAACTGACAACGGAACCCAATTCACAAGTGCAGCATTTCAAGAATATTGTGAAGACCTCGACATTCAAGTCAGCTATGCATCAGTAGCTCACCCGGCAAGTAATGGCCAAGCCGATCGAGCAAATGCAGAAATATTGAAAGGACTCAAGACACAGACATATGAGCGCCTGAAGAAACATGGAGCAACCTGAATAGAGGAGCTTCCGTCCGCACTGTGGGCGAGCAGGACAACACCTAGTCGGTCCAATGGAGAGACACCCTTCTTCCTAGTGTACGAAGTTGAAGCAGTCCTTCCTCTGGATATCACCATGGGGTCACTGTGAGTCCGGACCTTCGACGAAGCTACGCAGGACAAGCTCCGACATGAAGACCTTGACCTCGTCACCGAGGGAAGGTGCCAAGCAGTTGTTCAGAATGCACGATATCGCCAGGCGCTCCAGCGTTATCACCAAAGGCATATGCGCAACAGACAGCTTGAAGAAGGTGATCTGGTGCTGCGGAGAATACTAACTCATTAAGCGATGAACAAACTGTCCCCCGGTTGGGAAGGTCCCTTCCGAGTGATCAAAGTATCCCATCTTGGATGCGTTCACTTGGTAACAGGGGATGGAACTCGCTTACTAATCCATGGAACATCGAGCACCTCTGTAAGTTTTATGCTTAGTTTCACGGAGGTGAGTCTGTAATTGCACATTATGTAAGTTATAGAGTCTATACACAGAGTCAGGTAGGTCCTAAAGGAGAACATCCAGGCCCCTTCGGGAGGGTCCGGGCAGTTCAAGACCACCTAACTTGGTCCTTGTACTGAAAGTGTGGCTTACCTACCCTGGGTTAGAACAAGATGAATAGCACACTTCGCCTGGTTTCGTACCCTAAGTGTGTCCTTGTCTCCCTTGTAATTCGGACCTATAATGAAAGACATTGTTGTGTGAAAAGAGACTCCTCGTGCATTTTTGTACGGGCTCATTTTCTTTTGTTATCTTTTCTTTCTTGTCTATAACGAAGTTGTGCAATTCCTTTTGAGATTTAGTCCAAGTTATTCATATGATATACGAGTTATATTGTTGATCTTTTTCGGATCTTAGCATTGCTAGATGGTCTACTCACCTGAATGCCAAAGCCAATGACAGGTCCAGAGTGTGCTATCGACTTAGATTGGTCCAGCACCCTAAGTACACCCCTCTACCTATATTCCAGCAGACCTCAGTAGGGTGGATCCAGAAGGCATTCAGATCTGGAGAGATTACATCAATTTACTTTTTATCATGTTGAGTTCCTTCGGACCTAAATTTCAAATAAGAACAATAAGCCGCAAACAACTTATAGACGAGAGGACGAATTTTACTATTTTTCTTGTCTTTACAAGCAGGGAAATTGGAAATCTCATGGCGATGGTGGATGTCATCGGAGCTACTAAGCTCTGACAACCCCCAGGGGGCCCGCTATCGACGTTTTATATGTTGAAAGTGGGTTTCCTTGGAGCTAACAAGCTCCGGCAACTCCTATGAGGGCCAGCCGTCGACGTGAAGAACTAACGGCGATCTAAATGAAGATGGTGGTGAAATCACCCCAAGGGGCCCCACTGTTGATGTATTATACGTTGACAAGTGGACACCATCGGAGACAGGAATCTCCGACGATCCTAGGGGGCCTGTCGTCGGTGTTCTAAGCGCTGACAGTGGGCGCAGTCGAACCTATCAAGCTCCGACAACCCCCAGGGGGCCTGTCGTCAATGTTCTAAGCGTTAACAGTGGGCGCAGTTGGACCTATCAAGCTCCGACAACCCCCAGGGGGCCCGCCGTGGATGCTCTACGTATTGACAGTGGGTGTCGTCGGACCTACAAGGCTTCGACAAACCCTAGGGGGTACGTTGTCGACGTTCTACGTGTTGACAGTGGGTTTTGTCAGACCTACAAAGCTCCAACAATCCCTAGGGGGCCCGCCATCGACGTTCTATGTGTTGGCAAGGGGCGCCGTTAGAACTAAAAAGCTTCAACACCTCCCAAGGGGCCCGCTGTCGATGCAACAAAGGGTTCCTGGAGATGTCGGAAGTAAGCTTCGAACCTAAGAGCAAAGCATTCTAGCTACAAGTTTGAAGTGTTCAAGTCATCAAGACATTGTTAGATCCTTTTGGTATATGTTTGCAATCAAATTGTGTACATTTAACAGGGGGGCAACAAGATAAAAGACAATGTATTGAAGACAAATACAAAATGGAATTCACTTAGTCAATAAGATAGGAGTTCATTCATTTCAAAGGATTGGATTACAAAATGAGGATTGCAAGAGAAAGGCAGAAGAAAAATGTCCTAGGTCCTATGGAAAAATGAGGCGACGTTCTCGGCAGCTTCACGGACGTTGGCCCTAGCGGCATCTTATTCTTCAAGGATGGGTCCTTCGACCATCGGATCTAGAGATAGTTGGGGGTCCTGACTTTTGAAGCACTTCAGCACATATTCGGCGACGTTCTTGGCCAAAGATTTCCCCTCCGTCTCCTGTTGGTCGAGGATGACGTCACCCATTGCATCCAACTTGTTGCTAGTAGAGTTCAAAGCCACCAGTGCCTTGTCTAGCTCCGGTTCTGAGTCAGTCGGACGTACCGAACTGAAGCCAAGCGGCACCAAAGCTTTGTTAGCGTGCCCCAGGAAATCCCAGCTCGCTGAGATTCAGTTTCCCTCATATTCCTCAGTTCCTTCAGCGACCTTCTGGCGGCCACAAGCTTCGAACCTTTCCAGGCGGTGCGCTCGACCTCCTTGGCATGTTGTTGAATACTTTCAGCCACCTGCTTTTCGCGGTCAGCAAGCTCCAACTCCCGGAGGTGGATGCGGTTCCGGCGGTTTGTCAGATCCTTCTCCCTGCCTCTCACCTTCTCCTCCCTGATGGCGACGTCAGCCTCTCTCTCTTGGAGAGCTCCTGTCCCACCTGCTAGTTCTTCTCCTCTTCCTGCTTGCACCGCTGCTTAAACTTTTTTGTGCGGTATGCTAAGCTCCGCTCTCCCAGAGATAGTCTCTGGGTGAGCTCCTCCTCCCTCTTCATGATATCCTCTTGCTTCTCCAGGAGTTTTCTTCCTTCTCATTGAGGTCTTCTCAGCACTTCAGGAGAATCTCATTCAGCTCGTTAAGGTCGTCTTGGCGATCGTTAGTAGTCTCATTGCTCTTCCTAGCATGCTCGAGAACCTACCGACTCTTCGCGTCGAGGGCCCTGATGGAATCCTCCCACTCATCTAGCAAGCGGCCCCAATATATCATCCAAGCCTTTTCCTTCTCGATCCATTCCCGCTGCTCAGCAAGCCTTGTTTGCTCTAGCTTGGTCTTGAAGTGAAGTCTGTTGTGCCAACACCTCAAGTTGTGGTGCTCTTCTTCGAGGAATTTGCTGTCCTGGTCGAAGGCGAGCTGAACTTGATGTAGACTAGAGCAGGCGCTGTCAATATACAAAGCCAAAGGAATTGGATCCAAACCTGCTGGAATCTCCTTCGCCGGCTCCAAGGGGTCTTCTAACACAAAAATTTGGTCCCACGGCACAAGCATGGTCCCCTGCGGTTCTGCAACGCTAGGGCCGCTCTCTCGGAGCTCTTCTGCCTCCACCGAGGCCGAGGAGGGTCCCATCAAGGGAACTTCAACCTCCAGGGCTGACAACGAAGGTCCCCCTACCGGATCTTCAACCATCGGCCTGGTGGTTGGAGTGCCTGCCGCCAATTCTTGTGGGTGCTTCGGCTTAGACATGAGCGCCTCTAGAGTAATCATCTCCGCGGCTGGCGTTGGAGCTTCACCCGGAGTCTCCACCTCCTCCGGTTCAGGGGTTGGGACCTCAACCATCTCTGGCTCGGGGGCTAGACCTTCAACTACTTCTGGCACAGGAGCTGAAGCTTCGGTTACCTTCGGCTCAAACGCCGAAGCTTCTGCCATCTCTGCCTCCCGTGCTGAAGCCTCAGCCGCCAGCTCTACAACTGTTGCTGCATCATCACAAGCGTCTCCCCTGTGGTCCGGTTGTGAGACCTATGTGTGATTCATACATTGTCTTTGATGATAAAAGTTTTGAATACTCCCAAAACATCTTTTTATTAATCTCCGACTCAAGGTCCGGTTAGCTTTGGCAAGGTTCGGAGCTTGTTTGCAATTATTATGCTTTTATCTTGCAATGTTTCAAACTTGCTTTACACTTATCGAAAGTTTGCTTAGTATTCTTTTACTATGTTTTTGGTTTGTTTTGCTGGTTATGATTGATATCATTTGGCTATGGTTTGCAACATGCTTATGTGAGATGCTCACGTAAGATGTTGTAGTTTCAGAACTAATGAGAGTCAAGTCGAGGACTTGTGCTCGGTAGTATTGGTTGTTTATTCATGTGCAGGTGTTTCTTGAGTTCAAGACATGGCTGGTGACGGAATCCACTGAACTAGTCTTAGGGAGAAGATGAGGTTCAACAACCAAGTTCGGGAGGAATTGTGGTTGAGTTGATCGGGAGGTCGCGCAACATGTATGAATCAAGAACAATGCATATGAAGGTATCATGGACGTCGTTTGAAGGTGTTTGCACGTGTGCAAGGAATGCATGGACGTGGCTACATGGTTCCGAGGTGTCATGAAGAGATGTGGACATAATGAATTGGTCAGAAAAGTCCAACCGACTAGGTTATGAACTCAGGTTGCGGCTGAGTCGTGTTTGACTCAAATATGGAAAGTTTTGAGTTGGTTATGTTAGGATTTCGTGTGGGTCACGAATTTGAGTTTTTTTAGAAATGTGGGATACGTTCCTAAGGTGTTTGGAAGTCTTAAGATTGCATCTATCTGTGTATAGAAGAGTCTTGAGTAGTTATGGAAAGTTACGATTCGTGAATTGAGTAGGATTAGAGTCCTAGTTAGGTTTGGGTTGGCCTAAGGGCTGGTTATATAAGAAAGGAAGACTAGATCTTGTGGTAGACAACTTTTGGGGCTGTTCCTCTTGTGTTCTATTGAATAAAATTCATAGTTGAAAGGAACGTTTGTGCCTTGTTCGTCCGACTTGTTTTCTTCAAGTCTTTCTCGTCGAGTTTCTGCACAACACTACCTTGGTTTGGTGGTTTTATCATAACTCGAGTTTTAGAGATCTGATTGACATGATTCTTTTTGGGTTGTCTTCACAACTTAATTTAATATCATCTGTCAAAATTTCACGGTCCTTGGATTTGTGGTTTCTGATCTACACGAGTTTATTTGCAGTGTTCCAGAACTGTTTTTTTTCGAGTAGGACAGATTGATCTTTGTTCGATCTTTCGATCGTAACTTGAGTTTCTCTCAACAGATTTTCGTGATTCTTGTTGTGACGCCTTCGTTACTTGATTATCTACAATATATACTATATTTGTCACAGATTGAACACGTTTATAATAGTTGCACACACAGTTTCTTTAATAGATAGGTTTTCTGCCAAGGGGTGTTTTCATTGCTTCCGCTGAAAGTTTTATTCTACCATTCACCCCCACCCCCTATGGTAGCTTTGCACATGCTCTTCAATCCTACAATTGGTATAAGAGCCATGGTGCTCTAATCTTTGTGATTTGGATGTGTTTTTGACTAATCATCATGGAGAAATAATCCGCCAAACCTTGTGTGTTTAGTGGTATTGATTTTCAAGTTTGAAAGGCACATATGGAAGCTTTCATCCAGGCACGAGGCTTTGCAATATGGGAGAAGGTATACAAGCCTTACGATGTGCCGTCAAACGATCAAGTTACAGCTACAAATCTGAGAGATGTCGACAACAACAACAAGGCTCAGAACTTGATCATACAAGGATTAACTCAAAGCAACTTCGACCGTGTTGCACATCTCCGATCTGCATATGATGTGTAGAAAGCACTTTGTGACTACCACGAAAGATCCAACACGATCAAGGAGGTAAGGCAAGACATATTCAAGAAAGAATATATGCGCTTCAAGATGCAACCTGGTGACTCCATTGATGATCTCTTTGCTCGCTTTAATAAAATTCTTAGCAACTTGCGTAGTGTCAATGTTAATTTTTCAGATGCTGAGAATGCTAGGCAATTACTAAGTGCATTAGACATGTAAATTTGGGAGATAAAGGTTACATATATTCATGAATCTATTGTCATGAGTACACTTACTTTAGATGTACTATATTCTAAATTGAAAACTCACGAAATTGACAAAATCTCACGTAAGAACCCCAACAAGTCTCTTGCATTTGTTTCTCAACGTGATATGCCTAGCTCCGGCCAATCTTCATCTTGTGGTACACTTGCTTTGTTGTCCTCTCTAACCCTTGAACAGGTTCAGGAGTTTCCAGAGGAGGAGCTAGTACTTCTCTCTACTAGGTTCTCAAAAGCATTGCAAAATGTGAGAACTAGAAGGAGAGTAAGCTCCGGACCTCAATGATGTTTCGAATGTGGTAAGACAGGACATTTTCGTTCAGATTGCCCTGACCTTTCAGGTCCTACTTCCTAGGATGAAAAGCAAACAAGGACGAAGCACTCCTCTACAAAAGATACGAAGAAAAAGAAGGGTTTTACAGGACGTCAATTGGTGAGCAGTTTTATATCCGCACTTCAAGATCTTGGCTCAAGCGATGTGGACATTTGAAGTGACGAAGATGAAGATGATTTGGCAAACTTGTGCTTCATGGCGGGCAAGTCAAGATCAAGAATGGATGAGGTTGAACACAACAGCGACAATGAAAAGGTATGTCCTACTTGCGAAGAAATGTGTGATGCTATTTCTCGTGCCACTGTTATAGTTAATAAAAAAGGACAAAAAGCATAGGGACAATGCTATTAAAATTGAGTCACTAGAATCTGAAATTAATCATTTGAAATCCTTGATTCCTAGTGATGATTCTTGTTCCTCATGTGATTTAATATATGAACAATTGTCCTCATTAAGAAGTACGCACACCTCCACACTTGATAAACTTGAGTTAGAAATTGAAAATAACAGAGAGCTTGCTGCACTTAATGATAAAAACTTGAAAGATGCTAGTTGTTCTACAATCGATTTGCATTGTTCTACTTGTGATGATATTGATAAGAAACTACAAGATGCTATGAATGAAATTTCTATATTGAACAATGCTTTACGTTCTCATGAAGTTAAATATTGTTCCAATTACAAATTAAAAGGAAAAACTTCATGTGAAAATTGCCTTGATCTGTCCAATAAACTTGATGACATGCATAGGACATTAGATCAGTTTTGTAATGGGAATAAGAACCTAAACTTGCTGCTGAATTCTTCCAAGTCTTGCATTGATAAAACTGGTTTAGGTTTTGATTCTCATGCTCATGCTAAGGCACATCCACCTAAAATTGTAAAGTCATTAGAAAGTGGCTTGATTCAAACAGTTCCTAAACAAAAAGAAGTGGTTTTCAAATCTACAGGAGTGTTGTCTCATTCGGTTTTAAATAAAAATGTTGCTTGCTCATCTAGACATGAACACAAAGTTAAATTTCATTGTACCTACTATGGTAGAGATGGTCATGTCATAGTTTTTTGTTATAGACTAGCTAAACAACAGAAAAAAGGAAAGAATGATTGCTAGATCTCATAACTTTCATGCAAAATTTGTTGCACATGCTAAACCGAATGATAGGAACATGCAACCTGCTGTAATGAGTCGAAAATGTACAAAGTTTGCTACCAAACCTAGTGTTTTTCGTGCTACACATGCAACACCTCGTAGGTCAGTAGTTGGGTACAAAAATCCTCAAGATTTGGCTCATAAACCTGCTGTTTTATCTCAGCTTTCGCGTGTTATTCCTACTGGACGTCGTGTGACTCAGTACTGGATTCCTAAATGCCTTTTGACTAAGCCCAGTATTGAGTCATCGATGTATTGTGCTTCTATGTAGGTTACACACTTGAGGAAGGAGAATATTTGGATTGTGGATTCAGGTTGCTCACGCCACATGACCAGTATCAAAGAATGGTTCTCCTCCCTCTCCTTGTGTCACGTGTAGAGAATGTTACTTTTGTCGATAATTCTTGAACTCCTATAATTGATAAGGGTTCGGGTAGTGTAAATGATCACTACACTTTGAAGGATGTGGCACTTGTCAAAAAATTGAAATACAACTTGCTTTCTATTTCGGAATTGCTAGATGAAAATCTGGAAATTATTTTCAATAAAAACTGCTGCAAAGTTGTAGGTTCAAATAGTGAGCTTATTTTTAACATGTCTCAGTTTGGAAGAGTTTTTAAAGCTTATTTTGATATGTCTTCATCTAAGCATAGGTGTCTAGTTGCTAATGATTCAAAGGGCTTATATTTTTGGCATTGTAGACTTGGTCACGTAGGCTTTGATCATCTAACGCATGTTAGTGCTCTTGATCGCATACGTGGGCTGCCTAAGCTTAAAGGGGACAAAGAAATTATGTGATCTTCTTGTAGACAAGCTAAGATGGTTGCATGTTCACATACTCCTCTCACAATGATCATGACAACTGAACTGGGTCATCTTTTGCACCTTGACACCATAGGGCCTTCACGTGTTCAATCCTTCAGAGGTAAATGGTATGTTCTTGTGATTGTTGATGATTATTTTAGATACTCTTAGGTTTACTTTATGGCATCTAATAATGAAGCTTTTTGTCACTTTAGAACTTTATTTCTTAGATTATCAATTGATCACCCATGATCTTTAGAAGAAATTAGAAGTGATAACGGGATCGAATTTAAAAATCAATCTTTTGATCACTTTTGTGCTGAAAATGGAATAGATCATCAATTTTCTTCACCATATGTACCTCAACAAAATGGTGTTGTAGAAAGAAAGAACAAAACCTTAGTTGAGATGGCTAGGAATATGCTTGATGAATATCAAACTCCTAGGAAATTTTGGGCTAATGCGATTGCAACATCTTGTTATGTCTCAAATCGTGTTTTCTTGCGCGCTAAGCTAGGTAAAACACCATATGAGCTCCGGTTTGGACATAGGCCTAGTGTTACACACTTTCGGGTCTTTGGTTGCAAATGCTTTGGTAAGAAACATGGTAATCTTGATAAATTTGAACCTAGATCCATTGATGGCATGTTTCTTGGTTATCCATCTCATACTAGAGGCTATTGTGTGCTTTTACTTGACACTAACAAAATTGTAGAGACTTATGAGTTGTATTTTGATGAAGCTAGCACAAGTACTAGCTCAAACATTGCAGGTTCAGATCTATATCCGCAGGGGGAGAGCATTTTTGTTGAAGATGAGGAAGAAGTGGTGCTTCTGACCGAAGATTCAGCAGCTAATGACATCGTTCCAACTCCTGATTTTGATTTACAGCCAGCACTGACGACCACCATTGTTGGTCCAGATCCTCCTCAAGTAACAAGATCATTGATTTGTGATGAACATGAAGAATAAGAAGCTTGTGAAGTGCCCACTCCCCTCCGGGTTCTCAAAAGTCATCCTCCACAACAAATGATTGGAAGCTTGCACGAACGAGTCACATGGTCCAGGTTTTGGGATCCAAACTCTCACGCTCATTTTGCTTTTGTTGCTTCTTTTGAGCCCAAAGATATATCACACACATTCACTAACGAATCTTGGATTATTTCCATGCAAGAATAGTTAGAAAATTTCAAAAGAAATAATGTTGAAAAAGGAAACATTGTGCTTCACCATGTAGATACCGAACAACAATTGGTTGGATTTCACTCGTTTTTGTTTCATTCGTAGTGAAATAGGGGATATGCATCCTCATGGCTTACATTGAGGAGGAGTTTTGAAACTTGAGAAGTCTATGTGTGAATCTAAAATTAAAATAGTATGAGCATAGTATTTCATATATATATATGACTTTGTGACTCCTTTTACATGCTGAAAGTTCTTACTACATTACTCATATTATACATTTTATAGTTTTTGCCATGACTAGTAATTGGAATAATTACTTACACTAAATCTGGTCATGATCGAACTGTCTTGCTGTTTTGAACTTATTGCATGATCACAAGTGCTTTTAATCATAATGAATTAATTAAGTAATCAACTCACATGTTGAGTTTTATGAACAAATGAAGAAATGAGAAAAGATCAAGAGAATATGCATGCATCACACTTCTTCTTTTGAGATGGCTTATCATTGCACTCAGATATGAACTTGGAAAAAGTTTTGTATGACTAAAACCATGTCCTTAAGCTTCTGATTGTCAAATGACATAGGTTTGGCTTGGTTTGTTAGAATAATGCAGATGCACATATAATCTCTTGCAAATATCATATGATCTAAATTTGTTCTTTGATAAATAATAAAATGAAGTAACAAGTGTCATTCTATCAGGTTTTGAAAGAGTTAAGTTTGTGAGATCATGACTTGCCCAAATTGAAAATTACATTTGGTCTCTAGCATGGCTTACACTACTTTATGTATCTCATGGCTGTGATAGTGTAAGTTACTTGATAGTATGACTTGGATGAGCTTTGTTTTATAAATGATCTAATGTGCTCATAACAATTGAAATTTCTCTTTTGAACCTTGTGGAATACATTGTCAAAGGGGGAGAAATTGATCACACGTGCACATATCCACAAGTGTTTTTGGCATGATTCTTCTCAGGGTAGAAGTATGTATAGGGAGAGAAATTTAGTTCTATCTCATTTTATTTTCAAAAAGGGGGAGAAATTGTTTTCAAAACATTTCATGTAAATAAGCCAATGTTCGGATTTTAAGTGGTGTTGTCAATGCATTCATCAAGGGGGAGATTGTGAGACCTATATGTCCAAATACATTGGCTTCAATGATAAAAGTTTTGAATACTCCCAAAACATCTTTTTATTAAGCTCCGACTCAAGGTCCGGTTACCTTTGGCACAGAGCTTGATTGCAATTGTTATGCTTTTATCTTGCAATATTTCAAACTTGCTTTACACTTATGGAAAGTTTGCTTAGTATTCTTTTACTATGTTTTTGGTGGTTATGGTTGATATCATTTGGCTATGGTTTGCAACATGCTTATGTGAGGTGCTCACGTAAGATGTTGTAGTTTCGGAACTAATGAGAGTCAAGTCGAGGACTTGTGCTCAGAAGTATTGGTTCTTTATTCATGTGTAGGTGTTGCTTGAGTTCAAGACATGGCTGGTGACGGAATCCACTGAACTAGTCTTAGGGAGAAGATGAGGTTCAACAACCAAGTTCGGGAGGAATTGTGGTTCAGTTGATCGGGAGGCCGCGCGGCATGTATGAATCAAGAACAATGCATATGAAGGTATCATGGACGTCGTTTGAAGGTGTTTGCACATGTGCAAGGAATGCATGGACGTGGCTACATGGTTCCGAGGTGTCATGAAGAGATGTGGACGTAATGAATTGGTCAGAAAAGTCCAATCGACTAGGTTATGAACTCAGGTTGCGGCTGAGTCGTGTTTGACTCAAATATGGAAAGTTTTGAGTTGGTTATGTTAGGATTTCGTGTGGGTCACAAATTTGAGTTGTTTTAGAAATGTGGGATACGTTCCTAAGGTGTTTGGAAGTCTTAAGATTGCTTCTATCTGTGTATAGAAGAGTCTTGAGCAGTTATGAAAAGTTATGATTCGTGAATTGAGTAGGATTAGAGTCCTAGTTAGGTTTGGGTTGGCCTAAGGGCTGGTTATATAAGAAATGAAGGCTAGAGCTCGTGGTAGACGACTTTTGGGGATATTACTCTTGTGTTCTATTGAATAAAATTTGTAGTTAAAAGGAACTTTTGTGCCTTGTTCGTCTGACTTGTTTTCTTCAAGTCTTTCTCGTCGAGTTTCTGCACAACACTACCTTGGTTCGGTGGTTTTATCATAACTCGAGTTTTACATATCCGATTGACGTGATTCTTTTTGAGTTGTCTTCAAAACTTAAATTTATATCATTTGTGGAAATTTCACGTTCCTTGGATTTGTGGTTTCTGATCTACACGAGTTTCTTTGCAGTGTTCCATAACTGTTTTTTTTTCGAATAGGACAAATTGACCTTTGTTCGATCTTTCGATCGTAACTTGAGTTTCTCTCGATGGATTTTCGTGATTCTTGTTGTGACGTCTTCGTGACTTGATTCTCTACAATATATACTATATTTTTCAGAGATTGAACATGTTTAGATTAGTTGCACATACGGTTTCTTTAACAGATCAGTTTTCTGCTGAGGGGTGTTTTCATTGCTTCCGCTGAAAAGTTTTAATCTACCATTCACCCCCCTGGTAGCTTTACACGTGCTCTTCGATCCTACACTAGCGCTACTACGAGATCTTCTGGCGTCACCTCTGGATGCAAATCCACGACAGCCATGCCGGAGCTGTCGTGACATCAACCACCACTTGGGGAGGCACAGGGGTCGGGGCTGGAGCCTCCGCCTGCACAGCTTCAATTGTTATAGCAGGTGTCAGAGCATCAGGTTTCTTTTTCGACGCCCTGCAAACAAAGGATCGAAAGATTCAAGACATGATAAAAACAAAAATAGCAACTCAAGGTGAGGACATAATGCTTACCTTGGGATGCTACCGCTCCAGTTGGCGCGGAACTTCTTCATCGGGCAACCGTAGGCAGAGCCCACCGTAGTTGGTGTGGAAGAAGCTCCAGATTGCTGCCCAGGACCTGCCATCATTGTCGGCGTCGCCTCAGCCAGGACCTTCCTCGGCTGGGAAGGACCTCGGACCTGGAGCCCATGGCCAGCGTTGAGATCGGGGTTGATTTGCCGGAGCTCGCGCCCCTTGCGGATGTCGGCTCCGAAGAGAGCTTGGCCGCTAAAGCTCGGGTCATCTGGAGAGAAGGTGTTGCTGATGGTGAAGCTGACCTTATGGAGCTCCCATCGGCATGTCTCAGCTTCCTCTTCCGGCTAGAAGATTCGTCTGGCTGGGCCTTTGCCCTTGCCGGTGTTAACAACCTTCGGACTTGGTGCGGCGAGAGCACTCCTTTCTAAAGCTCCAGGAATGGAGAGCCCGGAGGTCCTACGTCTTTCAACCATGCCGAGGTCGTCCAACTCCAGCATTCTCCTCCGGAGCTTCCTACTAACTTTTGGAACCATGTTCAAAGGGAGGAAGGCAACCGGCAGGGTCAAGGCGTCACGGGAGATAGCTCCGTTCTGAAACTTCTGGAGATGGAGCTTCAAAGCTTCATCATCCAAGTTGGTATTTAAACCGATTTCAATCCAGTTATGATCCATCTCACTGTTGAAAGCCCATGCGGGTCACTCCATTGTCTTCAGCGGAGCCCACTTGTTCACCAGGAAATTGCCCAAGACCATCTGAGGGGTCACTCCACCCTCTACGCATTCCTGGATCCTTGTCAGGATGGTCTTGTACGCTTTGGACGGCTCCGGGATTTTATTCCAAGCGTCAGTATCGACATTGGGAAGGCTCTTGGGCAACACCATCCTCGCATGCTCCTCCTCTGCGAAGATCACCCAGTCTCTCTTCCAGTTATCCCACTTTCCGGAGGGGAAGGTCTTCAAGTACTTGAAGGGGCAATTCTTGCGCTTCATGAAGTAGTAGAAGCCAATCAGCTCCGTCCCCTTTCGGGTAGAGTGGACTGCGAAGAAGGTCCGGAAGAGCTCGATGCATGGCGGCACACCCACCTACATCTTGCAGAAGTGGATGAAGGTCGCCACTAGCAAGAAGGAGTGGGGGCCGAGGTGATGAAGCTGGAGGCTGTAGAAATCCAGCAGCATCAGCAAAAATCTTGAGAAAAGGCGGGATCAGACCCACCATGGCATACGCCGAGAAATAGACGATCTCTCTGGTGCGCATATTCTTGAACGGAAGCTTGTCGAAGCGGATGTCATTGTTGAAGGAGTCGCTGAACCACCCCATGTAGGTCTGGACCCTCGTTAGATCTTCGTTGCCAGTGACCTTGTTGCAGGGAACACCTAACTCAATCGCGACAAAGTGGAGCAAAAGATGGAATGGCTATGTAAAGGTTGGAAGGCTCTGTGCGCAAGTTCGGATGAAAGCGTAAAGAGTCCTCAAACCATGTGGGCTTTCCTTCTTAAGTAAGCCTCTGCAACGCTTGGATGGAAATCGCGTCGAGATCGAGATTCCATTTCAAAAATCTACCCCGTCAATGACAAATGGCCCCGGGTCCACTTCGGCGGAAGAGTCGAAGTTATCACACCAGGTGAACCATTATCACGATGGTAGTTGGAAGCCCGAGGGCGGCGGCCTGACAGGGCATTTGAAACCGATATGATTTTCGTATTGGGAACCGATGACCTTCAATTGCGTGAGATACGCACGCCAGGATCTCACCTGCCGCATCAAGAAGAGCCATGTGGTGATGGTTTAACTCCGAACCATCGCCCTAACGGCCCATGAAAAGACCTTTGAAGCCACAACGCAGGAATCGAAGATGGCCCCACCTCCGGTAGAATAACTTCACCCAAAGGATTTCTCCCAGAAGTGGGCTCGAGGGCCACTGTCGGTACCCTGCGTACCAGGTATTCCATGATACCACAAGAAAAGCTATAGAGTTCCACCTGTCCGAGTTGAAGACCTCCGAAGGCTCCACGTGTCCTGCAGCACTGGGCTCGCCTCCCTAGTCTAGGTAGCTCCAGCACCGCCACGTGTAACACAAGACCGGACCTAACTCCTTGTATAGGGAAGATCCGGTCATGCCATGTGTCCAAGGGCCTCAGACCTAACCCCCAGTAGAGGGAAGCTCCGGTGCTGTCACGTGTATAGCGGCTCTGGACCTGCCTCCCCACAGAGGGGAGCTTCAGAGCTGCCACGTGTTGAGCCTCTGGACCTAAGCCTGCAACGGGAAGCTGATCAGATCTCCAACGGCACAAACATTTAATATGAAATTAAAGTAGCCATTACAAGACCTGATTACATGTTATTAATGCCATGTTAATGACACACGATCAAAGAACCTTTAGTACCAGTAACGCTGCTATTAAGGCACGTTATCACTCTATTAATCATGCATAATACATACAGATCATGTATTAGGTAATTAAAACTGTCGGGGCCACATGTCGGGTCAGGCAAACAATGTATTGACCAATCCTTGGACTATAAAAGGATTGTGCCGCATGGTACAAAGGAGACTCTCTGAACCTCAAGCAACACATACTCATACATATAACAACCACCAATGGAGTAGGGTATTACGCTCAAGCGGCCCGAACCACGTAAAAACTCTCGTGTCACTGTCTCGTTCATAATCTTACACGCGCCCCAACCAATTATGAACCTCCACAGACTACGATCTAGTGGTACCGTGGGAAGTGTTGTCTACGCACTTCGACACAATGTCTCATTCATAATCTCATGCGCTTCCCAACTAATTACGAACCTTTGCGGACTACGATCTAGTAGTACCGAGGGAAGTGTCATCTACACACTTCGAAAGCATCCAACTGAGATAAGTCCTCTTCCCCATCTTAGTTTCTCAACTCAATTCAGTTTCTTGTTTCTGAGTTTGGAGTTCTTAGTCAAAACCGAATGCTAAATTGATTCCCCTCCTAATTGCTGAGTTAAAGTACTTAAACAAAAACTAATCTTAATTAACAGAGACACAACCTTAATTAAAATATGATTAGAAACAAATTAATCTTAATTAGAACTTGATTACTCAATTAGTGTTCATCAGCACAGCTCTGATGCCATTGTTATATCTAATGGTGCTTAGGATCAATGCTAAGAACACCTAATCGGGTACACTTAGGTCAAAACTCACTGAACAATCATACTTAGGCATAATTAAACAATGATCTAATTACTTAGACTAATGAATCAATCAATCATACAATTTGTACATCTAATTAACATGCAGTAGAATAGAATTAAGAGAGAGAGGAGAGAGTCGGCACACCATCGTTGGAGATGCCACTCGATGCCATTAGGCAGAGGGCTTAGTAGAGGCGGTTGGTGCCTCATGGAGACCGGTGATGTAGCTAGCGAGTCGAAGCAGCGATGGTCTGGCGCGGTGCCGGATGCAGAGGTGGCGGCGACGTTGGCGGCAGAACGGACCTTCCCCTCATTCCGCGTTCTCACAGATCGAGTTAGGAATTTGGGAAGAGTTTGTGGTACTCAATCAACAGGTCATATGAGGCCCCCGACATCTCCCCTCTATTTAATGTTGCGCGGGCAAGAGGGGGCCGCACCGAACGGGATTCGCTTGCACCCCCCGATAAGGGCGGATGAGGGAGTAGGACTGGGGGCGTGGTTCTTGCCCACGTCACCCCCAGATCAAAACAACTAACACTTTCATCTCCTCACTTCACGGGCATCATTAAGGCGTCCATCTACTTTCATGCTAAGCTAACACACTCACGTGTGCCTCGAGAAAGCAAGCCTGCGTTTCCTGCATTTTGAGCGGATGCTGGTTTTTCTGTGTTTTGTGGAGGAAGGCAAGCCTTTCTGGAGGAAAGGAATGTTGCATCCCTTCATTCCAATCATTGTATGTCATCATCATTCCTTAGGAATCGAGTTCCTACAAAATTCGTACCGAAATCCTTTGATCCAAACGAGTTGGGAGCAACGTTATTTCTGGAGTAATCAATAGACTTTAGAGTAACTCCTAGATGGAATGGATTTCTTAATGTCATATGCCCAAGTATTCATGCAATCTAATAAATTTGAGTGTCCTTTTTATGTCATCCGATAATATCAGCTGATAATTAATTTTCTCCTGGTTTCAGAAACAATGTGTATGCTCATCAGGTTGCATTTCTGATCACCCAACCAACTGGAAAACCGGCGACCTCACATTGGATTGTCTCCAAGAATTAGAAATCAAAGGGCTTGAGGATGGAAACATGAAGTTGCATTTATGAAGCGACTACTCAATTGGGTGACAGTACTGAAAACCTTGACAGTGACTTTCAGTGTTTCAGTCACTGAAAGTAAGGAAGAGGAGTTGATCCAGATGTTCAGAAGCTTCTCTAGGCCTGGCGTATGCATGAAGTTTTACTTTTATCGAAAATTCCGTAAGGTGGTGTTTGCACCTGAAGATTAAGTTACCAGGTTGTCACGATAAGCTCTGAGCATAGCTTCTTTAGATTTCTTCTTGGTACCTACTTAGTTCCTGTAGCACCCATAATTTCATGTACAAAAATTTGCTCAAACCCTTGATCATTGTTGTATGCATTTTTGGGTGATTTTTGATGTTCAAACGAGTAGCATCCGTTTAAAATTTGAATTTGAATTCAAATCAAAAGAAAAGAAAGGAAAAAGAAAAAGAAAAAGAAATAAACCCCCTCCCTGGGCTGACTTCTCCCCTGGCCCAATTCCCATTCCTTCCCCCGCCAGCCCAACCCCGCCCTCCCCCTCCCTTCTCTCTCTGCACTGCGGACCCCACCTGTCATCTTCCCCAGGGCGCAACCGTCGCCTTCTCTCCTTCCCGCGCGCAACTGCTGTGCCCACCCCGCGCCCACTTCTCCCACCTCCCTCGGAACCACTCTCCCCCGCTCCAATTTCGGCCGAGCGCCACAACCGCACCCCCCTCCGCGCTTAAGAGGAGCCGGCGCCCCCATTTTCCCCCTCACCCGAGCCCCCCGGAACCCTAGACCTTCATCGCCTGTGAGTCACCTCGGCGCTCACGTTCTCGTCGCCGCAGCCCCCCTTCTCCCCATTTTCTTGGCCTGACGTGATCGCCGCTTCACCAGGGACACGTTGGACGTGTTGGCTTGGGTAGATCGCCACTGCACCGCCGGATCATCGAACTCCGACGAGCACCGCCGCCATTCTTCGTCGCCGGCGTCTTCCTCTCCTCCCCGAGCCCGATCAACGCCTCTGGTGAGATCGCCATGCCTCCCTCTTCATTTCTATGCGCTCTGTTCCTAGAATTAGGGTGTATTTCACGTTTTGGGGCGATCACCGGCGAGATCGCCGCCGGCAGCTGTCAGGCGCCGCCGCGCGCCGCGCTGGCGTCGGTTGGGCCGACGTGGCTCAACCAGAGCCGTCCATTCCTGGCCAACGGCTTATAACATCATACCGATTCGTTTGATTAAATCTCGTGCGTCCATTTTAAAACCGACGGCCCACATTGAATCCCCTTTTTCCCGCCGCCGGAATTGCACCCAGGCCCCTGGAACCTTGCGGGCTACCCCCTGCACTTCTCTGGATTTAAGGTCTAGCCCCTGGAAATTGCAGACTAGCCCCTGGAACCCTAAAAATTGGATTTAACCATTTAAATAAGCAATCTAACCCCTGTAAATTTGTAGAATCATGTATTTAGCCACTGTGCAATTTAGAAAACTAATTAATTAGTCCCTGGACTTTTATTTAATTGCTGAATATGGTTTTTAGGTGTATTTGATGTGTAGAAAATAGATAAAAATGGTAATTAAGTGTAGAAATGCTAGGAAAATTTGGTATAAATTATTTTATGCTGTGAATAAATTGTAGAGTTCATTTGAAATACATTTTCGTCCATGGAATATTTATTATAAATGTTTAAAAATACATTTTGGCCATAGAAAATCCAATAAAAATGGTTTTAGGCTATAATTAAATCCCAAAAATGTAGGATAAATATAAAATGCACACTTTGGCCATGTTAAGTAATAGATACTTCGTAGGGACGCATTAGTATAGGATTTTATGCTTATGTGTGTTTTGATGCATTGTTTTGCGTGCTCTTTACTTATTTAGCTTTATTCTATTCTTGCCATGCTTGGGCATTATATCTAGAGTCGTTCTACGACCCTAATCTTAACCTCCAAGACCAGGACTTCGCCAACACTCAAGTCTTCAACGAAGGCAAGTGCCCTTGACCATTTTGTTCCAGTTCTAGGGATTTAGATAGATGCATGCTAATTAAATTGATGTCCTACTTCATGTTTACATGCCTTGTTCCATATAATTCCTTGTTACCTGAAATGGGTTGGGAAGTAGATAGGTTATAGTTATGCTTAGCCATGCTTAAATGTTGGGATTGGGATTTCATACAATTGTGCTATGTTACACTTTATGGTTACTTGAACTTGTGGTGATTACACAATTGTAGTGGATAGGAATCTGGTGGTTGGTTAGTATTGGTATGGTGCAGTTTGCACGAGACCCGGGATTGGGGTTTGTTACCACCGGATTCTAAGGACCGGTTTATGGAGGAAGCCACTAAGCTTTATAGTACCACCACGAGACTGAGATGGGGCAGCATGGTCAATTAATTAGGTTTCTCCCGATGAAATGCTAGTGGTTGGAAGGTGCGGGGAAGGATGCGGGTGATCAGCTCTGGGATCCGCAAGGCTCAAGAGGGGGCTCTGGGGCGGAGGGTTACTCCGAGAATCCCCAGTGGTGGAAACCTTAGAGGGCTAGCACTAGTCGGGAGCACCTTTGTAAAGACCATGTAGTGATCTCCGGGCCACACACCTACGGAAGTGTGAAATGTGGTTGATCACCACGGGCTACATGGAGGTTTACTCAAGTCCACCTGGCAACAGGGGATGGAATCACTGATTGTGGGGAAAGGGTACACTCTCTGCAGAGATTTGGTAAAACTGTCATGACAGCCGTGCTCACGAACAAGAGCGACTTGGGGCCAGTTCATAATTAGTCTATGGTTGGGAAATGATGGTTAATTATGATCCAAGTACATTCATTATCATTACTTATGAGTTGATTACTTCTTGAATTATGATTTTGGTAATTGAAAGCTAAGGTTAGGTTTTAAGCATAGTGCTAAGCCATAATTGGCCTTCCCCTTTGCTTTAGCCAATCATGTCATCTCTTCCCGCACTTGCTGAGTACTCTATGTACTCAAGCGTTTAATTCTCCTTTAGAATATGAAGAAGAAGAATCGGCACCGGATGACTTCTTCGTCAATCCGGAGGACTTGGTCTAGGTTGGCGACCTCACGCGCAACGGCTGCCTGTGGAGATGGAGCTACTCTCATCTATTAATCTTCTGCTGTAGTTTGGACTTGGTGAACTTTGTTGTTGATGTATATATTTGTGGTGTGTATTTGTAGACCTTCGGGTCGTACTGTAAGACTATTTATGTATTCGAACATGGCAATGTAATGATATTTCACTTTCGTTGACGCATGTACGATTCAACTGATCCTGGCGTACATGTGATTAGCGTCTGTTCATCTTTATGATGACCGGGCGTGACAAAGTGGTATCAGAGCCGTGTTGCCCGTAGGACGCAAGCCTAGTTAGAAATGGCCGAAAATTAAGGACTATACTATTTTCTTATAAAATAGTATTTCCAAAAAACTTTGTGCTTCCCATCTCAAACCTTGTGCTTCTTACCTTGCTGCACTTATTGATTTATTTCTAATTTAATTTATTGATTAATTGATCTCACTCTCTTCTTTTCAAATGTTTGTAGATGGCGCGAACCAAGCAGATGGCTCGTAAGTCGACTGGGGGTCGTGTTCCTCACCACGCCCTAGCCAGTCGCTCCGCACCTCACACCCCCAGGAGGGAGACGACGCTGTTCTCCACTGGGAGTGCTGCTTCGAGGATGCGTGTCCGTATTTGCTCTCTTCTTCGAGCTGCGGGGTACCGTGAGTACCGTGTTCGCCTAGTCTACCACACCACTAGGGTCTTTGCGCCCTATACTGGTGGACTGGAGTGGACTTCTCAGCTGACCGTCTACTACGACTCAGAGCTGCTACACTCACACTTCTCTCCGGCCTGGAGGAGCTCCCAGCGTGCGGCTGAGGAGGACGCCACGTGGGAGGCGACTACCTACTGGAGTCACGCCCACAGGTTCCACCTTGGGTGCACGGAGCACGCGTACACCCCTCAGCGCCCTAGTGGCACGGCCGCCTTCACTGGACGTGACGTTGAGGGGCCCTTGACTCACCCTCAGTGCGAGAGGCTGGTGGACGACGTTGTGGAGTTGTCTTCGCGACTCCAGCGTTGTCAGCAGGAGCTTCAGGACAGCAGGGACCTGGTTGACCGCTACGAGCGACTTCGCCGACGCTACGCGAGGATCACTGCAGCTGATCCTAACTCTCCTCAGTACGCCTCGGACGTGGAGCCTTGGGACCCGAACTCTCCAGATCGTCGCATGAACTCCCCCCAGGAATCAAGAGAGGACTCAGAAGAAGAAGACCCGGAGATGGAGGTTGAGGAGGACTCCGATGAGTAGGAGTGGACCTGTTTCCCCGCTGGACGACTCAGGACAGTTATCCTTAGTGTCTAGGAGCGTGTAGCTACGCCCTCTTTAGTCTTGAGTTGTGTTGTTTATGTTGTTATGCTAGTAGTTTGCTTTATGTTGTGTGTGTGTGCGACATGAGTTGTGGAATGCTTCGGCATCCTGTCCACATCCATGTCATTTGTATATAGGCTTGTTAGTGTGTCGTGCGAGTTGTGGAATGCATTAGCATCTTGTCCACATCCGCACTAGTTGGTTAATGAATTTGCTTGCTCTATATATATGTTTCCCTTGATGCATGTAGTTGGGACCGTTTGCCATAGCGTACCCTTCTATATCTCATCTGTTGTCCTAAAGTTTCAATTATTCCCTATACAGATGTCTGGAAGAGGTAGAGGTAGAGGTCGTGGAAGGGGTGCTGTGCCCCAAGATGAAGGACTTGGAGGTGTGCCAGGATGGAATGGAAGGGGTGCCCGAGGGGCCCCAGCCGCGCAGCAAATGCAGCAGATGATGGCCATCCAAACCCAGCTGCTTAACAACCTCACTCAGATCGTCACCAACCTGCAACAAGCCCCACCCCCACCACCACCAAATTACAACCTTCCGCCACCACCACCTTTTCCACCTAGGTCCTTCCTTAGGGACTTCCTGAACACTCATCCACCCACTTTTGCCACAGTTACCGAACCCATGGATGCCGATGATTGGCTCCGAACCGTTGAAAGCAAGCTGAGGCTCATCCACTGTGAAGGAAGGGAGAAAGTACTATTAGCCTCCCATCAACTCCAAGGACCGGCAGCCGACTGGTGGACTGCCTTTACTGAAGCTAACCGGGACCCAGAAAACATTACCTGGGAAGAATTCAGGACCAACTTCCGCAATCACTTTGTGCCAGAAGGAGAAATACAAGCAAGACGTGAAGAGTTCCTTATGTTGAAGCAGGGCCGTATGACTGTGAGGGCCTATTTGAATGCATTCACCCAGTTGTCCCTCTATGCTCCAACCGATGTGGATACTGACTCCAAGAAACAATTCCGCTTCAAGAATGGATTGGACAAGGAGTTAAAGTTCGCCATGTCTTCCAGCGACTACGGCGACTTTCAGAAGCTGGTTGACAAAGCTTTTGAAGTGGAAATGACTAAAAAGGAATTGGATGATGAGGAAAGAAAAAGGAAGTTGACTATGGCACATGCCTCTAGCAGCAATGTGCGCCCCCATCTTAACCCTCCGCCTGCAAACCAAATGACTCGCCCCATGAACTACTCGGGACAGAGGTTTCCGAACTCCAACTACAGGCCACCCACTCCCTACGACCAGCAAATGCGCCAGCAGCAGTAGCAGCAGCAGCCACCACGCCAGCCAATGCAACCCCCACGTCAGCAGATGCAGCCACCCCGCCCTTCAGCTCCAGCTAACCGTCCAAATGGCCAACCCCCAAGAAACCAATCAGGAGGCAACAAGGGCCCAAATAATGCTACGGGAGTACAATGTTACAAGTGCGGAGAATGGGGACACTATGCCAGCAGTTGTCCAAAGAAGCAACAGAACCCATCTGGTCGTGTCAACCATGTGACTCTGGAACAAGCACAGGAAGCGCCTGATGTGGTGATCGGTATGTTTTCTGTTAACTCCCACCCCGCCACCATATTGTTTGATTCGGGTGCTACACATTCATTTATATCCAAGGATTTCATAAAGAAGCATGACATGGTAGTTACATTCTTGAATGGGCCATTATTGATAAGCTCTCCTGGAGGAGAGATGGTGGCAAGGCATCTATGCCGAAAAGTGAGTATAAACATAAGGGGGTAGTCTTTTGGGCCAACCTAATAGTGTTGGACTCACAAGGATTAAATATCATTCTAGGAATGGACTGGTTGACGAAGAATCAAGGAGTAATTCATTGTGCAACCAGAACAGTTTGCTTAACACACCCAGATGGCACTACAGTGGAGTTCAAGCCAGATCAGACACATGAGGCAGTAGTACAACTCAACCATCTTGAGAGTACCAAAGATATCAGGGTTGTGAAGGAATTTCCAGATGTATTCCCAGATGACTTACCAGGTATGCCCCCTGATCGAGAGATTGAATTTACCATTGAGTTAGTACCTGGGGCGGCCCCAATATATAAGAGGCCATATAGAATGGATGCAAAACAATTAGCTGAACTAAAAGATCATATTGAGGAGTTATTGGCAAAAGGATATATTCGTCCTAGCTCATCGCCTTGGGGAGCACCAGTTATATTTGTACCTAAGAAGGATGGAACCCAAAGATTGTGCGTGGACTACCGTGCCTTAAATGAGGTAACAATCAAGAATAAATATCCACTACCAAGGATTGAAGATTTGTTTGATCAGTTGAGAGGAGCATGTGTGTTTTCCAAGATTGATCTTCGTTCGGGATACCATCAACTGAAGATTAGACCCTCAGACATTCCCAAGACGGCATTTGTCTCTCGATATGGATTATATGAGTATACAGTTATGTCGTTTGGATTGACCAATGCTCCGGCATATTTTATGTATCTTATGAACAAGGTATTCATGGAGTACTTGGACAAGTTTGTAGTGGTATTCATTGATGACATACTTATCTACTCCAAGACTGAAGAAGAGCATGAGGAGCACCTCAGGATGGCCCTACAGAAGCTTCGCCAACATCAACTGTATGCCAAGCTTAGTAAGTGTGAGTTCTGGCTAAAAGAGGTATCATTTTTGGGGCATGTCATATCGGAAGGAGGTATAGCAGTGGATCCAGGCAAAGTGGCGGATGTTCTTAAGTGGGAAACACCCGAGAGTGTGCATGATATACGAAGATTCTTGGGTATGGCTGGTTACTACCGTCGATTCATCAAGGGATTTTCAAAGATCTCTCGACCACTAACCAAGTTGCTTGAGAAAGGAGTTGCTTTCAAATGGACCCCCGAATGTGAAGTAAGCTTCGCCGAGTTGAAGAAGAGGTTAACCAGCGCACCGGTATTGGTAATGCCTGATATGCAGAAGGAGTTTGTGGTTTATTGTGATGCATCTGGTCATGGTTTAGGATGCGTCTTAATGAAGGAGGACATGTGGTAGCCTATGCTTCAAGACAGCTTCGGAAACATGAGAGGAACTATCCAACACATGATTTAGAATTGGCAGCTGTTGTTCATGCCTTGAAGATATGGAGACACTACTTGATGGGAAAAAGGACTGAGATATACACCGATCACAAGAGCTTGAAATACATATTCACACAACCGTATCTTAATCTCAGGCAACATCGTTGGTTGGAGTTAATAAATGATTTTGATGTGGGAATCAACTACCATCCAGGCAAGGCTAATGTGGTCGCTGATGCTCTAAGCAGGAAGGGACAAAACAATAACTTGTCAGTACAAGCTCTTCAACCCCAGTTATGTGAAGAGTTTGCAAGGTTAAACCTATGTCTAGTGTCTAGCACTGAAGCAGTTGCTATGGAAGTGGACTCAACCCTTGAACGTGATATACAAGAAGGACAAAAGAATGATGAGAATGTCAAGGAGATCAAGCAGTTGATGAAGAAAGGGAAAGCTTCGAACTTTAGAGAGGATGAACAAGGAACCTTATGGCTTGGAAAGAGGATTTGTGTTCCAGATATCAAGGAGATTAAAGAGTTGATACTAAGGGAAGCTCATGACTCATCATACTCTATTCATCCCGGAAGCACAAAGATGTATCAAGACCTTAAAGATCGATATTGGTGGCATGGAATGAAATGGGATGTAGCAGAATATGTGGCCATATGTGATACATGTCAATTGATTAAGGTGGAACATCAAAGACCAGCAGGGTTATTGCAACCAATCAAAGTGCCAGAATGGAAATGGGAAGAAATTAGTATGGATTTCATTGTGGGACTACCAAGAACACAGTCTGGATATGATTCTATATGGGTTATTGTGGACCGTCTAACTAAAGTGGCTCACTTTATTCCTGTGAAAGAGACCTACAATGGTCCCAAGTTGGCGGAACTGTACATCTCCAGGATTGTATGCTTACATGGAGTTCCTAAGAAGATCATCTCAGACAGAGGAACCCAATTCACCTCAAGATTCTGGCAGAAGTTGCATGAATCAATGGATACCCGTCTAAATTTTAGTTCGGCGTATCATCCTCAAACTGATGGTCAGACAGAACGCACCAACCAGATATTAGAAGACATGTTGAGAGCGTGTGCTTGAAAGAATAGCAAAAGTTGGGACAAGAATCTGCCATATGCTGAATTCTCTTACAACAACAGTTATCAAGCCAGTTTGAAGATGTCTCCTTTTGAAGCATTGTATGGGCGAAAATGTAGGACACCGTTGTTTTGGAATCATACTGGGGAAAGTCATGTCTTTGGGCCTGACGTGTTACAAGAGGCTGAAAGACAAGTACAAGAAATTCGGAAGAATCTAAAGGCAGCTCAAACAAGACAGAAGAGTTATGCGGATACTCGAAGACGTGATCTCACATTTGAAGTTGGTGACTACGTGTACTTGAAGGTGATCATACCGATTCGTTTGATTAAATCTCGTGCGTCCATTTTAAAACCGACGGCCCACATTGAATCCCCTTTTTCCCACCGCCGGAATTGTACCCAGGCCCTTGGAACCTTGCGGGCTACCCCCTGCACTTCTCTGGATTTAAGGTCTGGCCCCTGGAAATTGCAGACTAGCCCCTGGAACCCTAAAAATTGGATTTAACCATTTAAATAAGCAATCTAACCCCTGTAAATTTGTAGAATCATGTATTTAGCCCCTGTGCAGTTTAGAAAACTAATTAATTAGTCCATGGACTTTTATTTAATTGCTGAATATGGTTTTTAGGTGTATTTGATGTGTAGAAAATAGATAAAAATGGTAATTAAGTGTAGAAATGCTAGGAAAATTTGGTATAAATTATTTTATGCTGTGAATAAATTGTAGAGTTCATTTGAAATACATTTTTGTCCATGGAATATTTATTATAAATGTTAAAAATACATTTTGGCCATAGAAAATCCAATAAAAATGGTTTTAGGCTATAATTAAATCCCAAAAATGTAGGATAAATATAAAATGCACACTTTGGCCATGTTAAGTAATAGATAATTCGTAGGGACGCATTAGTATAGGATTTTATGCTTATGTGTGTCTTGTGATGCATTGTTTTGCGTGCCCTTTACTTATTTAGCTTTATTCTATTCTTGCCATGCTTGGGCATTATATCTAGAGTCGTTCTACGACCCTAATCTTAACCTCCAAGACCAGGACTTTGCCAACACTCAAGTCTTCAACGAAGGCAAGTGCCCTTGACCATTTTGTTCCAGTTCTAGGGATTTAGATAGATGCATGCTAATTAAATTGATGTCCTACTTCATGTTTACATGCCTTGTTCTATATAATTCCTTGTTACCTGAAATGGGTTGGGAAGTAGATAGGTTATAGTTATGCTTAGCCATGCTTAAATGTTGGGATTGGGATTTCATACAATTGTGCTATGTTACACTTTATGGTTACTTGAACTTGTGGTGATTACACAATTGTAGTGGATAGGAATCTGGTGGTTGGTTAGTATTGGTATGGTGCAGTTTGCACGAGACCCGGGATTGGGGTTTGTTACCACCGGATTCTAAGGACCGGTTTATGGAGGAAGCCACTAAGCTTTATAGTACCACCACAAGACTGAGATGGGGCAGCATGGTCAATTAATTAGGTTTCTCCCGATGAAATGCTAGTGGTTGGAAGGTGCGGGGAAGGATGCGAGTGATCTGCTCTGGGATCCGCAAGGCTCAAGAGGGGGCTCTGGGGCGGAGGGTTACTCCGAGAATCCCCAGTGGTGGAAACCTTAGAGGGCTAGCACTAGTCGGGAGCACCTTTGTAAAGACCATGTAGTGATCTCCGGGCCACACACCTACGGAAGTGTGAAATGTGGTTGATCACCACGGGCTACATGGAGGTTTACTCAAGTCCACCTGGCAACAGGGGATGGAATCACTGCTTGTGGGGAAAGGGTACACTCTCTGCAGAGATTTGGTAAAACTGTCATGACAGCCGTGCTCACGGACAAGAGCGGCTTGGGGCTAGTTCATAATTAGTCTATGGTTGGGAAATGATGGTTAATTATGATTCAAGTACATTCATTATTATTACTTATGAGTTGATTACTTCTTGAATTATGATATTGGTAATTGAAAGCTAAGGTTAGGTTTTCAGCATAGTGCTAAGCCATAATTGGCCTTCCCCTTTGCTTTAGCCAATCATGTCATCTCTTCCCGCACTTGCTGAGTACTCTATGTACTCAAGCGTTTAATTCTCCTTTAGAATATGAAGAAGAAGAATCGGCACCGGAGGACTTCTTCGTCAATCCGGAGGACTTGGTCTAGGCTGGCGACCTCACGCGCAACGGCTGCCTGTGGAGATGGAGCTACTCTCATCTATTAATCTTCTGCTGTAGTTTGGACTTGGTGAACTTTGTTGTTGATGTATATATTTGTGGTGTGTATTTGTAGACCTTCGGGTTGTACTGTAAGACTATTTATGTATTCGAACATGGCAATGTAATGATATTTCACTTTCGTCGATGCATGTACGATTCAACTGATCCTGGCATACATGTGATTAGCGTCTGTTCATCTTTATGATGACCGGGCGTGACAGTTCCAGTGGCTTTTGTCTTGTTTCACATGTGAGGGTTTAAGAGTTCTTTACACTGCCAGAAATTCGATAATCTGCAGAATATTGTCAATTTATTACAATATCTTGTTCTGCATGCAGTTAAAATCTTGTGAACATTCGAATCATACATCTTGTATTATTGTGAATCTTCAATCCACAATGGACTGGAAATAAGTCATTCAACAGTTCAACATTGAGCTCGAGCCTGAGGTCTTGTCCACAGGCAAACCACACGAGAAAGTTACATATATGATCATCATCATCAAAGAGTAGTAAATAGTTCACGAGTTCTTACTACAACACTTGACACAATGGGCTTGGTTTCAGCTATAAGTAATATAAATTATTCTACTCAAAATATACTGGGTGATGACAAGTTGAGACACACATGGTGCGTTCTGAATCTTCTCTGTCAGTGTGGAAGGCCAGCGACTCTGCCACAGAGTATGGCATTCGTCGGAATGCTGTACTCGTTGGAGAAGCTCTGCTCCGCCGTCCAGACCGTAAGGTATAGCTGCTGGCTGAGGTATTGCCGAGCCCAGCTCGCCGACCTCATGTTCCACATTCCCTGGTTCTGGTTGTCTAGCGACACCAATATAGTCGACCATCCATTTGGGTATACCTGATGAAAACAATTGCCAATATTCAATTGAAGTTCACTGATGTTTCAGAGCTTGTTCAGTTGAAGTTCACTGATGTTTAGAGTTCAGAGCATGTTACAGTCAAAAGTTCGTCGATTTTGAGGATTCATTTTATTTTTTAGTCAATGTTGATATATGATCAGAATTTAGACCTTGTTCTTGAGGAATCTATTTCAAGTTTTATACCTGAACTGTGTCTTGATTGTGCATCGACCAAGTTGTAGGTCTGTCGTTGGTTCTCTATCCACTGGCCATTGTCGTACCTGAATCCGTTCAGAAGTTAAAGGATGGGACGATGTTCTTGCCATGTCGATTCTCATATCAAAAGTGAAGAACTGGACAAGTTTCAGCCTTTGTTACTCACCCAACAGGCCAGAAGTCATATCCATCCAGGTGCCAGGACTGAAGCTCGTTCTCAGTGTTCTGGAACACGATCTCAACAAACTCGTGCAGGTTGAGCCTCACCACCGGTGTCCCCTGCCGGGGCGCCCCACCATCGAGCCTCACCGGGAGACTGTCCCAGGCGATCACGTCTGCGATATTGAAGTTGTCCGCGAGCTTTAGCGGCGTGTCAGGGGAGACAAACGAGACGCCGTTCACCGCGCACAACCGCCGGCCGGCGATCCGCGGCGTGGAGCTGGCGAGCACCAGCGACCAGTAACACTGAAATAAGTGTCTTGTTTGGACTAATTGTTCAATGTATTAGTTGTTTTATACATAGTTGTCTATATGACGTTATTATATTTCAATTTCCATACTTTGCTTAAGAGGATCCCAATTGTGCCATAACCATCATCGCATCCTGAGAAGTCGAGAGACAAGGAGAGCCATGAGAACCCCCGACCCTGCTCCGCCGCCACCCCCCTCCTCCCCACCGCTTGTGGCCGAGACCTCTCCTGCTCCAGTTCCCCAGTCGTCCCCTGCCCTCCTTCGCAGCCCCCCCTCGCCTAGCGCCCAACAAGCTCTGGCCTCTCGCCATCTCTTGCGGAGAGAACCCTCATCAGCCTGTACACCCTTCTTAGCCCTCATTAGCCCCAGCAAGAGCTGCTGCTTGGAATCCCCAGATGATGGATTGGAGCTCTCACTCCTTCTGATTATCCTTGGAGATATCTCAGATTCAGATGATGATGACCGTCATGCTTCGTAAGGGGACAGGCACCGTTCAACCTGTGCCTCCACACAGGGAGCTGATGCACCAGAGCTTCTGCTCTTTATGGTTTCAGCTTCTGCAGGGCTCCCCATCCCTCTTAACTCTGGTCCTCGTTACCATGTCCATTACTCCAGGGCAGAAGGAAGGTAGATGGAGCCTTTCCTCAGCGAAGGATCCAGCCTGGTCTCGACCGCCCAAGGCCACCCTTATGGAGGTGCACAATCTTGATCCGCTGCAGTTGGAGCCCTGCCAGAAGATAGGAGAGAAGGTGAGAGATCCGGTGGACTTGAAAGCGGTTCAGTAATCCTCACCTACCGGCGGCCACCCCCCCTCCTTTATTGATCATTTGGGTGTGACAAATGGAAAGCCTCAGAAGCCAGACCAGGCCGACATTAACTTTCCATCAACCGTTCGCGGCAATGCTGGCTCTTTCCTTTCACCCGAATGGACCGTGGTCAGTCACCGATGCCGGGGGCATCAGGTTGACCCACCTAAATCGATGTCAGACCATGCGAGGAAGAAGGCTCCTTTGTTCCCGGTGGATGCGCTTAATAGGGCACTCCAAGGACGCTGTTTTCTGTGCCTTGCTCGCGATCACTTCGTCTCCCATTGTCGCGATCCTCCTCGTTGTGTCTTCTGTCTCCATAGTGGACACACTGCTAGTCGTTGTCCCCAACCGTCTTCCTCGTCGGGCCACCAGATTCCTCCCCGCCTTCTTAGCACCACCCCTGACATCAAGAGCCGCCTTGTTTTCCCACCACTATCGCCACTTTCCACAGTGGCCAACAACCCTCGTCACGGGCCCTCCTTCCGAGACGTTATTAGGTCACAGCCCTCGGCCGCTAGAATGGACGAGCTTCTGCATGCACCGGCTAGGAGGCCATTCCATGGTCAGGCTGCAGTTCTGGTTAGCGGAACCATGGCTGTAGAGATGTCTCATCTACGGCGCCGGCTGGTCCTCCTCTCAGCTGTCGGCGGGCGTCATTGGGCTTGTGCTGGTGATGTGCACTATGCCATCCACCAGCAGGTTCGTCTCCCACTCTGGAACATATCAGTGTCCCATCATGATGAGAGCTCCTTCATCGCGCGCTTGGACCAGCTGGAGCAATGCGATCTAGTTCTCCAGCATGGTAGTATCTTCGCTGGTGGCACAGAGTTCAAACCTGCCCCCTGGACCCTCGGTGCCACTACCCGGGGTACTACCTGGCTGTACTGGGTGAAGATTGTGATTGAGCACCTGCCTTGGTTTACTCAGTCAGCAGAAGGTGTCCAACAGATCCTTGGGGTTGTTTGCTTGTTTGATCATGTCGATCGTGCAACCTTTCGGCTGTCTAACCCGGGTGATGAGTTTGGCTTCGTTGGTTGGATGTCTGATCCCAACCTACTCCCGTGTGTGAAGACGATCACTTTCTTCCCCACTGATGCATGCCGTTCGAGTGCTTCGGATGCCCCCCCAAAAGGCCCAGTGGCAGACATCCCCCCGCAGGGGAACATGGTGGATATTCTCATTCACCATGATCATTTTTATGATTTCACTCCTGTTCGTCTGGGTGGATATTCTTCAGATGATGGTGGATGGCTTTCCTCCGTTTCGTCAAACTTGGAGGGGGCTAGTGCGCCGCGCTATCACAGGTGCACATGGGTGTCGGGAGTACCAGATGAGGCCAGAGTGATGCGGATTCATCGTCGTGCTGGGTGCCGGCCATCGGCCATCGGTGCTCGCCACCCTCCACCGAACGGTGCTGATGACCAGAGACCACCAGGCTTTGATCGGCCTTGGCATGGTGCTACCGCTGAGCTCCAACAGGGCCACCCCCCCCTCCGGGCAGCAGAGGGGCCCAGTCCGCAACGGTCAGAGACCGCGATGCACGAGAGCGGCTGCCCCAACGGTGAAGGAAGGTGGCCACTCACGAGCAAGATCCCGTTCTGGTGGCGGAGCCCCAAAGGAGGTAGGAGGTACCTCCTCCCTGGTCCAGCAGGCCTGCAAAGGGTCTGGCTGGCACCTGCAGTCTGTTAAGGGTGACCAATCCTCCACAAGGACCTAATCCTTCTCTTTTGCTATGCAATATCGAAATTCTGGGGTCGCGACTTGATGCGTCTGAATTTCTCCCTGCAACGGGCACAAGAGGGGGCATCCTGCTAGCCTGGGACACGGACCTCATCTGTGCCACTGATGCAATTAAGGGTCACTTCTGCCTATCAGTAACGATACAACTGAGAGGAATGGAGGAAAAATTCAGATTTACTACTGTTTATGGGCCATGTGAAGAGGCTGAGAAAATGGTGTTTTTGGAGGAGCTTATCAGTATGAAGCCCCCTGATGGAACTCCCTGGGTTTGTGCAGGCGACTCCAACCTCATCTACCAAACAAGTGATAAGAATAATTCCAATATTAATCGCCGTATGATGGGCTCCTTCAGACGTGCTATTGATCGTTGTGAGCTTCTTGAATTCAGCCTGCAGAACAGGAGATTTACTTGGAGCAATGAACGCGCAAGCCCAACACTGGTTCGCTTGGACAGAGTGTTATACAATACACACTGGGACCTCCTTTTTCCAGGGTTCTCTCTTCAGTCGTTGTCCTCATCCATATCTGTTCATTGCCCTATATTTTTGAGCCATCTGCAAAGACCCAAACATCAAGCCATTTTCAGATTCGAGTCCTTTTGGACCAAAGTTCCGGGATTTCTCGAAGTTGTTCAGGATGCATGGACCTCCACTCAGCTGACACAATCATCCACCCAGCCGACACAATCACCCCTCAGTTCGGTTCATAGGAAGTTGAGTGCAGTGGCAACAGCATTAAAGGCCTGGAGTAGATCGGCCTTCAGAAAGGTTAAGATACAGCTAGCGATGGCCAACGATATTATCATGCAACTTGAAGGGGCGCAAGACTACAGTGCACTATCAATGGAGGAATTTTAGCTGCGCAGAAAACTCAAAGTGAAGGTATTAGGCCTAGCAGCCATCGAAAGAGTCAGAAGGCGAAAAGCGTCAGGGGTCACTTGGATCAAAGCGGGGGACGCTTGCACAAAGTTCTTTCACTTGAAGGCCAATGCTAGAGCTCGCAAGTTATTTGTGTCGTGTCTCAAGGACCCAACGGGTACATATGTTTCATCGCAAGAGGAGATGTATGCGGTAGTTGATCAGCACTTCCAACGTCTGCAAGGGACTAAAGTCCAGAGGTTGCTGACTTTGCAATGGCATGCCCTAAGTGAATGTAGCCCAGAGGGGGTGAATAGGATTTTTGAATTTTCGTTGGAACCTGCAACACTTACAACCTGATCAAATACAGAGATATCGGACTAGTCCGGTTGGGTGCGGACTAGTCCGGTGTGTGCGGACAAGATCGATCACGTTTGATCGATGATTTCGATCTAAGTATACTATGCAGCGGAAATTTAGTTGTAACTCAAGTGTATTGCTTTAATGAAACTAGATGTGGCACAAGTTAACTTTAGTTTCAATATTTTAACGTAGTTTGAACAAGATCAAGTAAACCCTAGATTACAATGAATAGTAAGAACAAAAACAAGGACACAATGATTTTTACCCCGTGGTTCGATTCCACTGAGGAAATCTACATCCACGTTGAGGAGCCCACAAAGGATCGGGTCTTCATTAACCCTACCCTCGTCAAATCGCCACGAAGGCCAATTCTCTTCCACTAATCACAAGGGGTAAATCACCATGTTCAAAGGGCCTTCTCACAAGTTGAGGGATCCCCAAGATTTACAATTCAAAACACTACCAAACACACTCAAAGATCTACAATAAAACAACGAGAGTGTGCGAGAGAATCAAACCCAAGAGCTCAAATCATGAAGAATGTGTTGTCCTTTGATCTATGGTTAATCCTCAAAAATTTGATCTTTCTTGCATTGGATTGTGTGGAGAGATGTGTTTTCTAGGCTCTTGGAGAGTGTGACGGCGCAGGGGGTCGAGAGAGTTTGATTAGGGGCCGTGCACCTCTATTTATACTAGGGTTGCCAAAGGTTATCGTTAGGGTTTTCAAAGTCTGGACTAGTTCGTGGTGGACTCCGAACTAGTCCGGTGTGCAGCATGTGAGAAAACCTAAGTGTCCTGAATTATCGGACTTGTCCGGGAAATGTCGGACTAGTCCATTTTGTCTCTAGAGATGTTCGGACTAGTCCGTCACATATCGGACTAGTCCGGCCGTGGTGAAACCCTTAGAGAATTAAGGACAAGTCCGCACTTGGAGGACTTGTCTGATTTTAGTCAGAGAGGATATTGGACTAGTCCGTGGTGATATCGGACTTGTCCGACTTCGTGCAAACTCTGAAGTGCTGAGGACTAGTCCGCACTGGGGAGGACTAGTCCAATCTTAGTCAGATAGATATCGGACTAGTCTGCGGTGATATCGGACTAGTCCGGTCCATGGAAACTGGACTGTGCAGACAATTCCACTCTGGGAGGACTTGTCCGATTCTAGACATAGAGAAATCGAACTAGTCTGGGGTAAATCGGACTAGTCCGCACCTATATAACTTTGTGCAGTGAGAGTGATTAAAATTTGCTTGAGCTATTGGGGTATGTTTCTCCAACACAATCCATACACAAAGAGTATTATAATCATTTCTTGAGCTCCTTTCAACTTGATTTCTTACTCTCCCTTCTTTTTGCGCTTTCTTCATAATTTCATTAAAACATGCGTTCATCTCAACAATTTAGTTAGGATCTCATTTGCTTGTCATAAATTAACCAAAAGCCACAAGGGATGCCTAGATGCACTTTCAATCTCCCCCTTTTTGGTGATTGATGATAACCAATTGAGATTTCACAAATATGACTAAAAGTGCAGAATTTTCATAAAGGGTGCACATATGAGTTTGGAACAAATTAAGCAATGAAAACATGAGACATATGTGCACTCTTTATGGTGGGATGCAAAACTATATGTGTGTGAACAATAATCTTGATATGAATAAGATAAATTGCATAATCATGATAGCATCAAGGTTATCAAGCATGAATTTCAAATTCAGAGCATAACACATAAGTCATAGGCATAACAAAGTCATAGCTTCACACCACATGTACAATAGCATAAGAGAGCACAATCAAAGTTTTACAACACAAATAGAGCTCTCCTCTCGCAACCTACAGCTAGGACCTAGGACTCCCCCTCAATCTCTCCCCCTTTGGCATCAAGGCACCAAAAAGGAGGAGAGGAGGAATCTAGAGGCTCATTCCTCACTGTTGGTCCTCTCAACGTCTTCATCTTCAGGTTGAGGAGGAGGAAGAGCGGATCCACTTGAAGTGCCTCCAATGCCAAAATAGGCGAGCTCGGAGGGAGAGAGAGGTGGCAACTCCGAGAAATCTGAAGTTGAATCATCAGAGATAATGGGAGATCCAATGGGCTCGATCTCCAGCTTCTGACAAATTTGCTTGACATTTTGTTTTATGTATCTCATATCCTCCTTCCTTGCCTTGTTCAACTTATGGATTTTCACTTCACCCTTCTTGCAAGAGCCAAAGATGGCAGCGAAGTACTTTAAAATACCACTTGAGGACCCTTTTTGAGGAAGGGCCCTAGTAGCAAGAGAAATCCTGGTATCTCCTTGAGATCTCCTCGGAGCCTCTTCACTGGACACTGGAGATGGAGCAGCTGGGAGAGTGGCTTGGGAAGGCTTCTGAGGCCTCAAGGGAGTGTGCTCCACATCCTTCATGAACTCAATTCATGTGACTTTCTCAATCATGAACATGAGATAGGGCGCATAGCCACAGGAACAGTTCGGTGTGCAGGAGATATTCACCATGTCATTCCAAATGTTGTCAAAAACATCAAAATTCCTTCTTTTGCTTATCACCTTCATTAGTGTCCTTAAGTAGCCTTGGACACTTCCTGCATCTCCATCTTTTAGAGATATGGTCTTCCTTAGCACCCTGTTGAGAACCATGAAGAAGGCCTTCATGTTATTCGTCGATGGAGGGTTGTACTTTAGGCAAGTATCGTAAAGGAACTCCATCTTATCCTTCTCCAAGACACCAATGTTGTGGATGGTTAGCTCATTGTTACCAGTGTCTTCTAGGTGAAGCAGTCTTGCAAACTCATCATAAGTAATGGTGTACTTGGATCCATGTGTCATCCAAGTCACCCTCTCCTCTTAATCACTAGCAAAATAGCATGTAACAAAGAATTGGGCTATGACTTCATCATTCCAGTTACACCTGAAAGCAAAAATGTCTTTGAGGCCATGTCTCTCCACAGCCTGTATCACTTCATCAAAGGCAGGGCAGCTCTTCCTCTCAAAGTGTGTCCAGTTGACCCATTGGCTTTGGACCATCGGAGTCTTCATCGTAAGATACATGGAACTATAATAGTCCACGTGGAAGTTGCTCCATAACCTTGCATCCGCTGCCTTTCTGGATCTGATATAGCAGTCAATTGCCCTGAGCTTCGAAGCGACGTCGCTCGCTTTGCCAATGAACCTTTCTTGAGTCGGGTCTCTAGTCCCCTGCCTCGGAGCACTCATCTAGAGGGGGCCAATGGGACTGGTGGCGATACCTTTCCCTTTGCCCTTAGCTTGGTGAGGAGCTGTCAAGCTGGGGCCAGCTGCATCCTTTCATTTGGATGCCGGCTTCTTGGCCATGACCTTTCGTCGCACTTGAGGTGGAGTGGGTGACGGGTCAGCGGCACGGTGTTGCCTCTTCTTGCTTTGGCCCATCGAGTGCCGAAGCAAAGACTCTTGGTCCAATTCGGCCTCAAAATCGGAAATCTCATCGTTGGAGCTCGACATGGTCTTGACAAGAGGATTATACAGTACAAGGATGAGAATTGATGGAAAGGAAATGCATTGAGTAGAGGAATTTAGGGTTGAGTTCTGTTAAACATTGAACTTGTCCGATGCTCAAGTGCGGACTAGTCCGGATAACCGGACTTGTCCGTATCGAGATCGGACTAGTCCGTTGTTCAACAGTTCAAACCCTAACAATCAGATTAATGGTGGATCTCAATGCGACAATAGCTCAATAGAGATGTAATACAACAAGGAATCATGTGCTAACAAGTAGAGCTAAGCTATTTGGTCCACAATACAAGAAATTGAAGGTTCTAGGGTTTTGGAGAAAGTTTACCAAAATCCTTCAATTCTTGAGGTTGTAGGCGTTGTTGGTGCGTACGTGTCCGTGGTCTTCGATCCTCTTGCGATGAAGATCGTTTTCCATGGAGATTTGAAGGGATTTGGTGGAGAAATCGCCAAATGGCCTTTGGAGCGCTCGAGTGAAGAGAGAGAGTATGACGGAAGTTGTGAGGATGAAGCGGATTAGGGTTTGGCGGCCCTAGGGTTATGGAGTCGAAAAATCGGACTAGTCCGTGGTCGACCGGACTAGTCCGGACTACCGGACCTCTGCAGACAAGTCTGTAGTGTGCGAATTTGTCCGGGTAACCACAGACTACTTTGTGGTCACAAGAACAAATATAATTAGCCCATTCGTATATATTTGAAGGTTCATACAAAGAAAAATAGGGGGAAAACACACAATAATCTTGATGAATATGATCAGTAAACATACAACATTCAAGCCATGACCATAGTTCACCAATATCAAGTAATTAACATAGTTTTTCAAAGAAAATAGAGAGACATGATTTTCATAACACAATCAATGGATTTTGAAGAAGCCATACAGGTATGCAAGTTTTCAAGCCACATTTCGAGCGTCAAGGATATTTAGTTCATTCTGAAGTTCGCAAAAACATTTTTCATCAAGTGGCTTGGTAAATATATCAGCTAGTTATTTTTCGGTGTTGACATGGGAAATGGCTATGTCTTCTTTCATTGAGTGGTCTCTCAAAAAGTGATGACAGATGTCTATGTGTTTGGTCCTAGAGTGCTCAACGGGGTTATGGGCAATTTTAATAGCACTCTCATTGTCACAAAGGAGTTGAATACGGCTCATATTGTAACTGTAATCCCTTAGAGTTTGTCGCATCCAAAGGAGCTGTGCACAACAACTCCCGGCTGCAACATACTCCGCTTCGGCCATGGTTAAGGCAATGGAGTTTTGTTTCTTGGAGGACCAAGAAACTAGGGATCTACCTAGCAATTGGCATGTACCGGAGGTACTTTTTCTATCTACTTTGCATCCGACATAATCTGCATCGGAGTATCCAATGAGATTGAATTAGGACCTTTAGGATACCAAAGGCCTAGGTTGGGTGTATGAACTAAATATTGCATGATTCTTTTTACGGCTGTCAAATGACACTCCTTAGGATTGGCTTGAAATCTTGCACAAAAACATACACTCAACATAATATCAGGCCTAGATGCACATAAGTAAAGTAGGGAGCCAATCATGGAGTGATATACCTTTTGATCCATGCTTGGTCTGTCTTCATTGAGATCCAAGTGTCCATTTGTTGCCATGGGAGTCTTATAGGCTTCGCCTTGTCCATTCCAAACTTCTTGAGTGTACTTGGTTTGGCTTATGAACATCCTTTCCTTTTGTTTCCTCACTTAGAATCCCAAGAAGTACCTCAATTCTCTCATCAAGGACATCTCAAATCTATCTATCCTAATCTTACTAAATTCTTCACAAAAGGATTTGTTAGTTGAACCAAATATGATATCATCAACATAAATTTGACAAACCAATAAGTCATTATCAAAATACTTAGTGAACAATGTATAATCATCTTTCCCAATCTTAAAACCATTTTCAATTAAAAAATCTCTAAGGCACTCATACCAAGCTCTAGGAGCTTGTTTGAGGCCATAGAGAGCCTTACACAGTTTGAACACGTGGTCGGGGAACTCTTGATCTTCGAATTCAGGGGGTTGCTCCAAGTACACTTCCTCCTTCATTGCTCTGTTGAGAAAGGCGCTTTTCACATCCATTTGATAGAGCTTGAAATCATGTTGAGTAGCATATGCAAGTAATATTCTAATCGATTCAAGACTAGCTACGGGAGGAATGGTTTCGTCGAAATCCAAACCTTCGACTTGTGAATAACCTTTGGCCACAACTCGCGACTTGTTTCTTGTCACCACCCCGTGTTCATCTTGTTTGTTGCAGAAGACCCATTTAGTGTCGACGATGTTGAACTTGGGCCTTTCAACAAGTTCCCACACCTCGTTTTGCTTGAAGTTGTTCAATTCTTCTTACATTGCCACCACCCAATCCGGATCTTTCAATGCATCTTCAACCCTGTGAGGTTCCAAAGAGGATACAAACGAGTAATGTTCACAAAAATTAGCAATTCGAGATCTAGTTGTTACTCCCTTTTGGATGTCATCGATTATGTTGTTGACGGGGTGATCTCTTTGGATGCATTGGTGTACTCTTGGATGTGGCACTTGTGGTCTTGAATCTTCATGGTCATCTTCCTCTCCCCCTAGATGGTTGCCCTCATTCATTTGTTGGTCACCTTGATCTTCATGATGTTGATCTTGTGTAGAAGCTCCCCCTTGATCAATTACCTCCACTTGCAGTTCATCTTCTTCATTTGCATTTGGAGGTGGCGCTTGTGGTCGAACATCGCCCAACGCCATTCTTCTGAACGCTTGACATGGAGATTGGTCTCTATCTAGCACACATGGATCAACTTGTTCTTCTTGAGAGCTGTTAGTTTCATCGAACACCACGTCACGTGCTACTTCAACAAGTCCGGAGACCTTGTTGAAGACATGATGGGCGTAAGAGTTCAAATCATATCCAAGCAAGAAACCTTCATCGGACTTCAAAGTGAACTTTGAAGTCCTAGGCTTCTTGTTCAAAATGTAACACTTAGAACTGAAAACTCGAAAATAGGATATAATCGGCTTGTTACCGGTGAGTAGTTCATATGATGTTTTCTTGAGTAGGCGATGAAGATAGAGTCGATTTATGGCGTGACAGGCGGTGTTGACCGCTTCAGCCCAAAATCGATCCGAAGTCTTGTACTCATCAAGCATTGTCCTCACCATCTCTATGAGGGTTTGGTTCTTCCTTTCGGCTACTTCGTTTTGTTAAGGGGAGTACGGTGCTGAAAACTCATGTTTTATGCCTTCTTTGTCCAAGTACTCCTCAACTTGGGTGTTCTTGAATTTCGTGTCATTGTCACTCTGTATGTTCTTGATCTTCAATGAGAATTCATTTTGGGCACACTTGACAAACTTCTTAAGGGTTCCTTGAGTTTCTATCTTATCATGTAAAAAGAAAACCCACGTGAAGCGCGAAAAATCATCAAGAATTACTAAATCATATTTGTTACCGTTGATGCTTATGTAAGCAGTTGGACCAAATAGATCCATGTGAAGTAGCTCAAGGGATCTTGTCATTGTCATGGCATTCTTTGCGGGATGGGGTGCTCCTACTTGCTTCCCGGCTTGGCACACGCTACAAGGCCTGTCTTTCTCAAAAACAACATCCTTTAAACCTCGAATGTGATCGCCCTAGGAGTTTTTGAAGATTCCTCATAAAAACATGTGCTAGCCATCTATGCCACAGCCAACCCATGTTGGTCTTTGCAATCAAGCATGGGTCAAGTTTGGCTTTAACTTTGTTGAAGTCAACAAGATAAAGCTTTCCCTTTAACACACCCTTTAATGCAACCGAGTCATCTCTCCTTCTAGAGATGGTCACACCCTCATTAGTGAACAAGCAATTATAACCCTTGTCACATAATTGAGATATGGACAGAAGGTTATAATCTAAGGAGTCGACATGCAAAACAGGAGAAAGCATGTGTTGAGATGATATTGCAATTTTACCGGTACCGAGCACCCTTCCTTGACTATTGTCTCCAAAATAGATGCCCTCGCTTGGATCTTCGTTTTATTCATATTCAACAAACATCCTTCTTTCTCCGGTCATGTGGTTGGTGCATCCACTATCTAGCACCCATTTTTATCCACCGGAGGAATAGGCCTGCAAAAACAAATTCTGCCTTGGTTTTAGGTACCCAAGCTTGCTTGGGTCCTTTGAGGTTAGTCACAAGTGATTTGGGCACCCACACATGGGACTCGGTGTTCCCATGGCGTGGCCCAACATATTTGGCATACACTTTACCAAAGTTGCTTTTCATAAGAACATAAGATGCATCAAAAGTTTTAAATAAGAGTTGTTGTTCATGTGTGTTAGCCATCTTAGACTTATCAACTTTATTGGGCTTTCTAGCTCGAGAGGAGTTTCCCTTAACAAAGACAATGCGCTCCTTATTATTCTTATGGCTTCTAGCATTTTACTTTTCACCATAAGAATACCCAATGCCATATTTGACATTAGGAGATCTTGTGGCCAAATATGCACTACGTGCATACTTGACCTTCTCCTTGTCAAATATGCCACTTCGGAAAGGATGCTTGTCCTTGGTCGAGTTTGACTTGTCTTTCAAGCTAGTTTCAAGTTTAGCACATGAACAAGTAATAGTTGTTTCAGATTTTAAGTGTTGAGTAGGTGATGAGTAGGTTTAGGCCCGATCTTCCGAAAGGTAAGTCGATTGGGGTGGAGAACTCGACGTTGATGATCCGCGGCACTCGAGCGGTTTGAGTACTACTGCAATCACTACACCACGGCTCCGTTGGTTATCAACCGTGCTGCACATGCTTGACCTCGCCAAGAAGGCTAATCCCTGCAAGTGCAACCGAGAACACGAGCAAGAACATTGAAGACACGATCTGAAATCACAAAGTTGGGGTCTTACAAACCGTAGAACGGCAATATTATTGATCTAAGCAAAACCCACCGAATATGACCGGTGACTACAGTACTTAAATGCTAGGGTTCGACCAAAACACAATTAGACACGTCCCTAATGGACTCGTACAGGATACAAGGCCCAAAGGCCCGAATCGGTGGCGCAGCACCGGATAGGAATCTAGACTCGATTGTTTCGACGGTTCCCAATGACTCTAGAGGAATTTTGAGGTGGCACTAGATTCATTGGAAATTTTATCTTCTCCTCTTTCTGTGCATATGTGGAACGTCGAAAACGTAGTCCGTATGCATCATGGGTGTCCGTTTTAAGGTGGACTGCTCCTGGACTCCGAGTTGAACTCGAGTCCGAGTTGTAAACTGCTTCCATCAACTTGTGGACGTCCCAACTGGTTCTCCACGCTCCCAAGGCCTCTTTCCTTCACTTGTTAATCTTCTCCATTATTCCTAATAACAATTAAATCATCACATAGCAATCTATTCTCAAACTCACATGCAAAAGAAGTTAGGAGCGAATTCACCTGCTGATTTATTAACCATGCTCGTGCTCTTGTGATTGGTCCTTGCATTTCAATGTGTGTCTCCACTGTTGTGATGTCCTCATCGTCCTCCCCCTCTTGAATCGGAGTCTTCCTCGACTCAAGTTCATCTTCTTCTCCCAAGTATGTTCGCAAATATGAAATGTTAAATATAGGACTAACCCCAAAATCGGGAGGCAATTCAAGCTTATATGCATTATCATTAATCTTTTCAACAATCTTAAAAGGACCAGCAGCTCGTGGCATAAGTTTAGATTTTCTCAAGTCGGGGAATCGCTCTTTTCTCAAATGTAACCACACCACATCACCCGGTTCAAGTTTTACTTCTTTTCTACCTTTACTACCTGCAATCCTATACTTCTCATTCATCATTTCAATATTTTTCTTTGTAGTTTCATGCATCTTAAGAATGAATTCAGATCGTTGTGTAGCATCCAAATTTATAGTTTCAGAAGGAGGCAAAGGTAGTAAATCAATAGGAGCATGGGGATTGAAACCATACACTACCTGGAATGGACTTACCTTTGTCGTGGAGTGAACGAATCTGTTGTAAGCAAATTCTATATGTGGTAAACAGTCCTCCCACAACTTCAAATTTGTTTTCAAGACAGCCCGCAACATAGTAGATAAAGTACGATTAACTACCTCGGTTTGTCCATCCGTTTGTGGGTGACATGTAGTGGAAAATAGCAACTTGGTTCCCAATTTATACCATAAAGTTCTCCAAATTGACTTAAAAATTTTGCATCACGATAAGAAACAATGGTATTTGGCACACCATGTAAACGAACAATTTCCGTCATAAATAAATCAGCAATGTGTGAGGCATTATCGTTATTATGAAAAGGTATAAAGTGTGTCATTTTGGAGAAATGATCAACAACTACAAAAATACTATTCATCCACCTCTTAGTCCTAGGCAATCCCAAAACAAAGTCCATAGAAATATCCTTCCAAGGTACACTAGGAATAGGAAGAGGCATATAAAGACCATGTGGGTTAAGGCGAGACTTAGCTTTATTGCAAGTATTGCATCATGACACGTAGCGCTTGACATCACGCCTCATCTTTGGCCAAAAGAAGTGTGTGGACAGCACCTCTTCAGTTTTCTCCACTCTAAAATGTCCCATCAAACCTCCTCTATGTGCTTCCTGCAAAAGTAATAGACGAACGGAGCTAGCTGGAACGCATAGCTTGTTAGCACGATAGAGGAGACCCTCTCACAGCACATATTTATTCCAAGTTCTTCCTTCTCTACAATTTTCAAAAGCATTTTTGAAATCCAAATCAGCAGGATATAATGCTTTTATTGTTTCCAAACCAAAGATTTTATGATCAAGTTGGGACAACATGGTATAACGCCTAGATAATGCATCGGCAATGACATTTTCCTTCCCTTTCTTATGCTTAATGATGTATGGAAACGACTCTATGAACTCAATCCATTTAGCATGTCATTAATTCAGATTGGTTTGAAACTTAAGATACTTCAATGATTCATGATCAGAATGTATGACAAACTCCTTAGACCAAAGATAATGTTGCCAAGTTTGTAATACTCGCACTAAGGCATACAATTCCTTATCATAAGTGGAATAATTCAGAGAAGGATCATGAAGTTTTTCCCTAAAGAAAGCAACAGGTTTACCTCCTTGTATGAGAATGCCTCCAATACCAATGCCGCTTGCATCACATTCTATCTCAATGGTCTTGTCAAAATCAGGATGTTGTAGCAATGGTGCTTGTGTAAGCTTCGATTTGAGAGCATCAAAATCTTGTTGCTGCTGTTCGCCCCATCAAAATGGCACTCCCTTCTTTGTTATCTCATGTAGAGGTGCTGCAATGGTGCTGAAATCCCGCACAAAACAGCGATAAAAATCTGCAAGACCAAGAAAACTACGAACCTGCGTGACGGTTGTTGGGACTGGCCAGCTAGTGATTGCTTCAATTTTTGCCTCATCCATCTCAATTCTCTTCGAGGAAACGACATAGCCAAGAAACGAGACTCGATTGGTGCAAAAGACGCACTTTTCGAGGTTACCAAACAAACGTGCATCTCTCAAATAGTAAAAACAGCAAGTAAATGATCAAGATGTTCATCATAGAACTTGCTGTAAATGAGGATATCATCGAAGTAAACCACCACAAATTGTCCAATGAAAGCATGTAAAACCTCATTCACTAAACGTATAAATGTGCTGGGTGCATTAGTTAAACCAAAAGTGTAGGATCAAAGAGCACGTGAAAAGCTACCAGAGGGGGCGGGGGTGAATGGTAGATTTAAAAATCTTACACAACGAAAACAATTAAACCCCAACCCCTTCGGCAAAAAAACGATCTGTTAAAGAAATCATGTGTGATACTAATCTAAACGTGTTTCACCGTGACAAAAGTGATAGATATCAGAGAGAATCAAGTCACGAAGACAACACAAAAAGAATCACTCAAATCCGTTGAGATAAACTCAAGTTATGATCGAAAGATCGAACAAAGGTCAATCTGACCTACTCGAGAAAAACAGTTCTAGAACGCTGCTAAGAAACTCGTGTAGATCAGAAACCACAAATCCAATGACCGTGCAATTTTGACATATGATACATAATCAAGTTGTGCAGACAACCCAAAAAGAATCACGTCAATTGGATCTATAAAACTAGAGTTATGATAAAACCACCGACGAAAGGTAGTGCTGTCCAGAAACTCGACGAGTAAAACTTGTCTGGAACAAGTCGGACGAACAAGGCACAAAAGTTCCTTCAAACTATAAATTTTATTCATTAGAACACAAGAGGAACAGCCCCAAAGTCGTGCACCACGAGCTCTAGGCTCCCTTGCTTATATAACCAGCTCGAAAGCCAACTCAACTCAAATCAGGAACCTAATCCTACTCTGTTCACGAATCGTAACTTTCCATAACTGCTTAGGATTCTTCTATACGCAGATAAAGCAATCTTAAGACTTCCAAACACCTTAGGAATGTATCCCACATTCCTAAACAACTCAAATTCGTGACCCACAGGAAATCCTATCATAACCAACTCAAATCTTTCCATATTTGAGTCAAACCCGACTCAGTCGTAGCCTAAGTTCATAACCTAGTCGGTTGGGCCTTTCCAACCAACTCTTTATGTCCACATCTCTTCATCACGTCTCGGAACCATGTAGCCACGTCCATGCACTCCTTGCACACGTGCAAACATCTTCCAATGACGTCCACGATACCTTCACATGCATTGTTCTTGATTCAATCATGCTGCGCAACCTCCTGATCAGCTCAACCACAATTCCTTCTGAATTTGGTATTTGGAACCACATCTCCTCCCTAAGACTAGTCCAATGGATCCCATCACCAGCCATGTCTTGAACTCAAGCAACACCTGCACATGTATAAACAACCAATCCATACGAGCCCAAGTCCTCAACTTGACTCAAATTAGCTCCGAACACAACACCTTATGTGAGAACCTCACATAAGCATGTTGCAAAACCACAGTAACACAATATCATCCATGTCAACCAAAAACGCATCAAAGACTTAGCAAATGAATACTAAGCAATCTTTCCAGAGATATAAACCAAGTACGAAACATTGCAAATGAAAAACAGAAGCATTGCGGTCAAGTTCCGGACCTTGCAAGAGCAACTCAGACCTTGAGCCGGAGCTAACAAAAGCTAATAGAACCTAGCGCCGGACGTACCAAAACTAGTATAACCAAGCTCCCGCCGGAGCTTACAAAACTAGCCGGACCTTACCAACAAGTCGTACCTTGATAAAAATTTGTTTTGGTGATATTCAAAACTTTTATAGTCAAAGCAAGTGTATTCACTACAAGCCAATGTATTCAGCACACATAGGTCTTACAATCTCCCCCTTGATGAATGCATTGGCAACACCATTTAAAATCCGAACATTGGCTTAGTCACATAAAAGTTTTGAAGGCAATTTCTCCCCCTTTGTAAATCAAAAGTAAAATGAGAAGAAAATCCAAAAATTATCCCATATTGTATCTCCCCCTTTATTATCTCTCCTTATGCACATATTCTCTTTCTCTTCATGCTTATCTCTCCCCCTTTGACAATGTATTCAGCAAGTCATGAGCACATAAACAAATTATCTCTCCAACTTCAGTTGTTATGAGCATATTACAACATATACATATAAACAATGCTCATCCAAGTCATACTATCAGGTACCTTACATTATCATATCAATGAGATACATAAATTAGTGTAAGCCATGCTAGAGATCAAATGTAATTTTCAATTTAAGCAAGTCATGATCTCACAAACTTAACTATTTCATAACTTGAAAGCATGACACTAGTTGCTGCATTTTTTTATTTTTCAAAACACAAATTTAGATCATATGATATTTGCAAGAGATTATATGCGCATCTGCCTTATTCTAACCAACCAAGCCAAGCCTATGTCATTTGACAATCAGAAGCTTAAGGACATGGTTTTAGTCATACACAACTTCTTCCAAGTTCATATCTAAGTGCAATTATAAGCCATCTCAAAAGAAGAAGTGTGATGCATGCATATTCTCTTGATCTTTTCTCAATTTATATTTGTTCATAAAAACTCAACATGTGAGTTGATTACTTGATTAATTCTTAATGATTAAAAGCACTTGTGAACATGTAACAAGTTCAAAACAGCAAGAAAGTTTGACCATGACCAGTTTTAGTGTAAGTAATTATTCCAATTACTAGACATGGTAAAAACTACAAAATGTATAACACGAGTAATGTAGTAAGAACTTTCAACATGTAAAAGGAATCACAAAGTCATATATGTATGAAATACTATGCTCATATTATTTCAATTTCAGATTCATACATAGACTTCCCAAGTTTCAAAACTCCCCCTCAATTTAAGCCATGAGGATGCATAACCCCTATTTCACTACGAACATAACAAAAACGAGTGAAATCCAAAGGTTTTGTAAAAATGTCAGCCAATTGCTGTTCGGTATCTACATGGTGAAGCACAATGTTTCCTTTTTCAACATTATCTCGGAGAAAGTGATACCTAATGTCAATGTGCTTAGTTCTAGAATGTTGCACGGGGTTTTTAGCAATGCAAATGGCACTAGTGTTATCACAGAACAGTGGAACACTATCTAGATCCTTAAGTGTTTGAACAATCCAAAGAATTTGTGAGCAAGCACTAGCAGCAACTTCATATTTAGATTCGGCTGTGGATTGTGCAACTGAATTTTGTTTTCTAGGGGACTAAGCAACAAGAGAATTACCAAGAAAATGACAAGCACCGGAAGTACTTTTCCTATCAATCCTACAACCCCCAAAATCAGCATCCGAAAAAGCTTTCAAAGTAACGGTTGAGAAAGAAGGAAGAAAAATGCCAAATTCTTGAGTTCCATGTAAGTACCTGAGAATCCTTTTGACGGCTTGACGATGTGAAGCACGTGGGGAGGCTTGAAACCGTGCACAAAGACATACGCTGAATTGTATGTCTGGTCTTGATGTCGTGAGGTACAAAAGTGATCCGATCATGCTTCTATATTCTTTTTGATCCACGGGTTCACCATCTTCATCAAGTCCAAGTGTTGTTGCTGTTCCCATTGGTGTCCGAAGAGGCTTGCTTTTGTCCATGTTGAAGTGCCTTAGGAGATCTTTTGTATACTTCGTTTGATGCACAAAGGTACCCTCCTTTGTTTGCTTGATTTGCAGCCCCAAAAAGTAAGTGAGTTCACCCATCATACTCATTTCAAATTTGGAACTCATCATTGCTGAAAACTTGGACACAAGATTATGAGAAGCACGACCAAAGATAATATCATCGACATACACTTGAACGAATAATGAGTCATTTCCATGCTTAAGCACAAAAAGAGTTTTATCATCCTTGCCCATGGTAAACCCTTTTTCAAGTAAGAATGTTTTTAAGCTATCATACCATGCTCTAGGGGCTTGTTTGAGACCGTATAAGGCTTTGGACAGTTTGTAAACATGATTAGGAAAATTTGGATCTTCAAAACCTGGTGGTTGTTTGACATAAACCTCCTCATCTATGTAGCAATTAAGAAAAGCACTTTTTACATCCATTTGATATAGCTTAAAACCATTTGATGCATGAAAAGCTAGCAAAATTCTTATGGCTTCTAATCTAGCAACAGGAGCAAATGTTTCATCAAAATCTAGACCTTCAACTTGAGTGAAACCTTGAGCAACCAACCTAGCCTTATTCCTAACCACAACCCCATCCTCACTTTGTTTATTTTTAAATACCCATTTAGTTCCAATTAAAGTGTGACCTTGAGGTGGAGGTACAAGTTTCCAAACATTATTTCTTTCAAAATTTTCTAACTCTTCTTGCATGGCAATAATCCAAGATTCATTAGTGAGTGCGTGTGATATATCTTTGGGTTCAAAAGAAGCAACAAAAGTAGAATGAGCATAAGAGTTTGGATCACAAAACCTGGACCGTGTGACTCGTTTGTGCAAGCTTCCAATCATCTGTTGTGGGGGATGATCTTTGTAAAACCGTAGGGGAATAAATGTCTCACAAGCTTCTTCTTCTTCATATTCATTACAAATCGATGAGCTTGTGACTTGAGGATGATTTGAATCAGCATTGATGGTTGTCGGTGCTGGTTGAGAATTAACATCCGGAGCTGAACCAAAGTCTTTTGCTGCTGAATTTTCGGGCAGCAGCTCCAATTCTTCCTCATCTTCAACGAAAATGCTCCCCCCCTGCGGATATGGATCTGGACTTGCAATGTTTGAGCTAGTACCTGGGCTAGCTTCATCAAAATACACTTCACAAGTCTCCACAATTTTGTTAGTGTCAAGTAAAAGCACACGGTAGCCTCTAGTATGAGATGGATAACCAAGAAACATGCCATCAATGGATATAGGTTCAAATTTATCAAGATTACCATGTTTCTTAACAAAGCATTTGCAGCCAAAGATCCGAAAGTGTGTAACACTAGGCCTATGTCCAAACCGAAGCTCATATGGTGTTTTACCTAGCTTAGCACGCAAGAAAACACGATTTGAGACATAACAAGCGGTTGCTAACGCATCAACCCAAAATTTCCTAGGAGTTTGATATTCATCAAGCATAGTCCTAGCCATCTCAACTAAGGTTATGTTCTTTTTTTCTACAACACCGTTTTGTTGAGGTACATATGGTGAAGAAAATTGATGATCTATTCCATTTTCAGCACAAAAGTGATCAAAAGATTGATTTTTAAATTCAGTTCCGTTATCACTTCTAATTGCCTTTAAAGATCCTGGGTGATCAATTGATAATCTAAGAAATAAAGTCCTTAAGTGACTAAAAGCTTCATTCTTAGACGCCATAAAGTAAACCAAAGAGTATCTAGAATAATCATCAACAATCACAAGAACATACCATTTACCTCCGAAGGATTGAACACGTGAAGGTCTTACGGTGTCAAGATGCAAAAGTTGACATGGTTCAGTTGTCATGATCATTGTGAGAGGAGTATGTGAACCTGCAACCATCTTAGCATGTCTACAAGAAGAGCACACAATTTCTTTGTCCCCTTTAAGCTTAGGCACCCCACGTATACGATCAAGAGCACTAACACGCGTTAGGTGATCAAAGCCTACGTGACCAAGTCTACGATGCCAAAAATATAGGTCCTTTGAATCATTAGCAACTAGACACCTATGCTTAGAGGAAGACATATCAAAATTAGCTTTAAAAACTCTTCCAACCGAGACATGTTAAAAAATAAGCTCACTATTTGAACTTAAAACTTTGCAGCAGCTTTTATTGAAAATGATTTCTAGATTTTCATCTAGCAATTGTGCAACAGAAAGAAAGTTGTATTTCAAATTTTTGACAAGTGCCACATCCTTCAAAGTGTAGTGATCATTTACTCTAACCGAACCCTTAGCAATTATAGGAGTTGACGAATTATCGGCAAATGTAACATTCTCTACACGTGACACAAAAGAGAGGGAGGAGAACCAAGCTTTGTTACCGGTCATGTGGCGTGAGCAACCTGGATCCACAATCCAAATGTTCTCCTTCCTCAAACGTGTAACCTACATAGAAGCACAATACGTCGATGACTCAATACTGGGGTTAGTGAAAAGGCATTTAGGAATCCAGTACTGAGTCACACGACGTGCAGCAGGAAAAACACGCGAAAGCAGAGACAAAACAGCAGGTTTATGAGTCAAAGTTTGAGATTTTTAATTCTTAACTACTGACCTATAAGGTGTTACTTGAGTAGCACAAAAATCAGTAGCTCCGGAGGCAAAAACAGAAGGTCCGGAGCTAAACTTTGAATGTTTTTGACTCAAAACAGCAGGTTGTACATTCGGTTCAATATGTACAGCAAGTTTTGCATGAAAGTTATGAGATCTAGCAATCATTCTTTCCCTTTTCTGTTGTTTAGCTAGTCTATAACAAAAATCTATGACATTACCATCTCTACCACAGTAGGTACAATGAAATTTAACTTTGTGTTCATGTCTAGATGATCAAACAACATTTTTATTTGAAACCGAATGAGACAATACTCCTGTAGATTTGAAAACCACTTCTTTTTGTTTAGGAACTGTTTGAATCAAACCATTTCCTAACGACTTTACAATTTTAGGTGGATGTACCTTAGCATGAGCATCAGAATCAAAACCTAAACTAGTTTTATCATTGCAAGACTTGGATGAATTCAGCAGCAAGTTTAGGTTCTTATTCCCATTACAAAACCGATCAAATGTCTTATGCATGTTATCAAGTTTATTGGACAGATCAAGACAATTTTCACATGAAGTTTTTCCTTTTAATTTGCAATTGGAACAATATTTAACTTCATGACAACGTAAAGCATTGTTCAATATAGAGATTTCATTCATAGCATCTTGCAGTATCTTATCAAGATCATCACAACTAGAACAATGCAAATCAATTGTAGAACAAGAAGCATCTTTTAAGTTTCCAATATTAAGTGCAGCAAGCTTTTTGTTCTTTTCAATTTCAAGTTCAAGTTTATCAAGTGTGGAGGTATGTGCATTTCTTAGGGAGGACAATTGTTCATATATTAAGTCACATGAGGAACAAGAATCATCACTAGGAATCAAGTATTTCAAATGATTAATTTCAGATTCTAGTGACTCAATTTTAACAGCATTGTCCCTAAGCTTTTTGTCCTTTTTCTTAACAATAACAGTGGCACGAGAAATAGCATCACACATTTCTTCGCAAGTAGAACATACCTCTTCATTGTCGCTGTTGTGTTCTGCCTCCTCCATACTTGATCTTGACTTGCCCGCCATGAAGCACAGGTTTGCCAAATCATCTTCATCTTCATCACTTCCAATGTCCACGTCGCTTGAGCCAAGTTCCTGGAGTGCTGAGATAAAGTTGCTCACCAATTGACGTCCTGTAAAACCCTTCTTTTTCTTCGTATCTTTTGTAGAGGAGTGCTTTGTTCTTGTTTTCTTTTCATCCCGAGAAGTAGGATCTGAAATGTTAGGGCAATCTGAACGAAATGTCCTGTCTTACCACATTCAAAGCATCGTTGAGGTCCGAAGCTTCCTCTCCTTCTAGTTCTCACATTTTGCAATGCTTTTGAGAACCGGGTAGAGATGAGCGCTAGCTCCTCCTCTGGAAACTCCTTAATCTGTTCAAGGGTTAGAGAGGACAACAAAGCAAGTGTACCACAAGATGATGTTTGACCGTAACTAGGCATGTCACGTTGAGAAACAAAAGCAATAGACTTGTTGGGGTTCTTTCGTGAGATTATGTCAATTTCATGAGTTTTTAACTTGGAATATAACACATCTAAAGTAAGTGAACTCATGACAGTAGATTCACGAATAGATGTGACTTTCATCTCCCAAATTGACATATCTAATGCACTTAGCAATTGCCTAGCATTTTCACCATATGAAAAATTAACATTGACACTACGCAAGTTGCTGAGAATCTTATTAAAGCGAGCAAAAAGGTCATCAATAGACTCACCGAGTTGCATCTCGAACCGCATGTATTCTTTCTTGAACATGTCTTGCCATACCTCTTTGATCGTGTTGGATCCTTTGTGGTAGTCACAAAGTGCTTTCCACACATCGTATGCAGATCGGAGGTGTGCAACACGGTCGAAGTCGCTTTGTGTTAATCCTTGTATGATCAAGTTCCGAGCCTTGTTGTTGTTGTCGACATCTCTCAGATTTGTAGCTGTAACTTGATCGTTTGATGGCACTTCGTAAGGCTTGTATACCTTCTCCCATATTTCAAAGCCTTGTGCTTGGATGAAAGCCTCCATGCGTGCCTTCCAAACCTGAAAATCAATACCAGCGAACACACAAGGTTCAGCAGAGTACTTCTCCATGACGATTAGTCAAAAACACGCGCAAATCACAAAGATTAGAGCACCGTGGCTCTGATACCAATTGTAGGATCGAAGAGCACGTGAAAAGCTACCAGAGGGGGGGTGAATGGTAGATTTAAAAATCTTACGCAGCGAAAACAATTAAACCCCAACCCCTTCGGCAGAAAAATGATCTGTTAAAGAAATCGTGTGTGAGACTAATCTAAATGTGTTTAACCGTGACAAAAGTGATAGATATCAGAGATAATCAAGTCACGAAGACAACACAAAAACAATCACTCAAATCCGTTGAGAGAAACTCAAGTTATGATCGAAGGATCGAACAAAGGTCAATCTGACCTACTCGAGAAAAACAGTTCTGGAACGCTGCTAAGAAACTCGTGTAGATCAGAAACCACAAATCCAATGACTGTGAAATTTTGATAGATGATAGATAATCAAGTTGTGAAGACAACCCAAAAAGAATCACGTCAATTGGATCAGTAAAACTAGAGTTATGATAAAAGCACCGACGAAAGGTAGTGATGTCTAGAAACTCGACGAGTAAAACTTATCTGGAACAAGTCGGACGAACAAGGTACAAAAGTTACTTCAAACTACGAATTTTATTCAATAGAACACAAGAGGAACAGCCCCAAAGTCGTGCACCAGGAGCTCCCCTTGCTTATATAACCAGCTCGAAAGCCAACTCAACTCAAATCAGGAACCTAATCCTACTCTGTTCACGATCTTAGTCAGATCTTAGTCAGAGAGATATCGGACTAGTCTGTGGTGATATCGGACTAGTTCGGTCTGTGGAAACTGGATTGTGCAGAAAAGTCCGCTCTGGGAGGACTTGTCTGGTCCTGGACAGAGAGAAATCGGACTAGTCCGGGGTAAATCGGACTAGTTCGGACCTGTATAACTTTGTGCAGTGGGAGTGATTAAAATTTGTTTGAGCTTTTGGGGTGTGTTTCTCCAACACACTCTATACACAAAGAGTATTATAATCATTTATTGAGATTCTTTCAACTTGATTCCTCACTCTCCCTTCTTTTTGTGCTTTCTTCATAATTTCATTAAAACATTGCTCATCTCAACAATTTAGTTAGGATCTCATTTGCTTGTCCTAAATCAACCAAAACTCATAAGGGATGCCTAAATGCGCTTTCACTAAGCATCTCGCAGCTCCCTATGGCAGCCAACCTAGATCGAGAATTCACAGAGGAGGAAGTTCTTACAGCGTTAAAGGAACTACCAGTGGAGAAGGCCCATGGACCGGATGGCTTCACAATGGACTTTTATCGCTGTTGTTGGGATCTTATCAAGCAAGACATACTATCAGCTTTCAAATGTCTGTTTCAGCTTCGAACCGGCTCTCTATGGAGGTTAAACGGAGCGTACATCACACTAATACCAAAATGTGACCCGACTGATCATCCAGGGGACTTTTGACCCATTAGCCTAATACATTCATTTGCCAAACTGATCTCCAAAGTACTAGCTAACAGTATTAGAGGATCTGATTGTGCCGGTGCAGAGTGCTTTTGTCCGGGGCTGGTGCATACACGATAATTTTCTTTATCTCAGGAATCTACCCACCTTGTACCACAGGACGGGGCAGCCTCTATTGATGTTCAAATTTGATATCACCAAAGCCTTCGACACCATCTCATGGGAGTTCTTGGTGGAAATGATGGTGGCCAAGGGATTCCCACGACGATGGATTGACTGGCTCTGTTTGCTTAAGACTTCATCACCGTCATCTGTTAAACTGAATGGCAGTATTGGTCACTGGATTCGACATCTTCGAGGATTACGTCAAGGAGATCCTATTTCACCCTACCTATTTATTTTAGGCATCGATGTGTTACAGGAGCTGTTTGAAGTAGCCACTACAAAAGGGCTCCTAACACCCTTGACAGCAAGTGCAGCAAAGTTCATAGTTTCATTGTACGCCGATGACGTGATCATTTTTGTCAACCCCATACAATCTGATGTTAATGCTGTCTTGCAAATATTGGAGGGATTTGGAGCCTCCACGGGGCTACAGGTAAATATGCAGAAGAGTTCGGTCTCTCCGATTGGGTGCGATGACATTGCTCTGCAGGATATTCTCCAAGATTTTGGTGGACAAATTTCTGAACTGCCGATCCAATATCTGGGACTCCCTCTCACTCTTGATAGACCATCCTTGATGCAGCTGCAGCCGATTCTAGACCGAGCACATAAACGTCTCACGGGCTGGCAGGCCAACCTCCTCTCCATTGCAGGTCACAGAGAACTGGTGCACTCGGTCCTTAGCACCCTCCCAGTCTATGCAATGTCGGTTCTCAAATTCCAAAAGCAGTTCTTCAGGTTGATGTATAAGGTACGGCGCCGTTTTCTTTGGGCTGGCTCACAAGAGCTCAATGGAGCTAAATGTAAGGTTAACTGGGCAAAGACTTGTAGACCAATTGAATGTGGAGGTTTGGGTATACTGGACCTCGGCCGCTTTGCTAGAACACTCCGCCTCTGTTGGCTGTGGCATCAATGGCGCTCTCCATGAAAACCATGGGTTGGCATGCAGCGACAAGAGTTACAATTTGGATTGGTAAGTGTGCGAAGTTCTGGACAGCTAACTGGTGCAGTGGACGATCCTTTGCAGCGGCTTTCCCATTACTGTACCGCCATAGCAGGAGGAAAAACCGGACTGTGGCTGATGCGCTTGCCAACGATATCTGGATTTGGGATGTAGTCCATCAGATGACACCACAGATCCTCGCTGACTTTGTGCAACTCTGGGAGATGTTGCAAGATGTGGTTCTGAGCGACGAGCTAGGTCAGCATGATGAGATCACCTGGATTTTCTCCACAAATGGGGAGTACACAACGCGATCGGCTTACAGGCTGCAATTTGAGGGTGCTCTCCGATCCTGGTAGTGTCAGAATTTGGAACTCATGGGCACCTCCTAAGTGCAAGTTCTTCAGTTGGCTTTTGGTTCAGGATAGACTCTGGACAGCAGCAAGGCTGCAGTGTAGGGGGTAGCCTAACCATTACTTATGTTGTCTCTGCTTCCGGAATGTTGAGACGGTGACGCATCTATTCGTTGATTGTCATGTATCCCAATGGCTTTGGAACCAGGTTGCTGATAAAATGGGACTTCAGGAAATGAACCCAATTAACTGGACTTCGACTGAGGATATAGAGCTCTGGTTTCAGCAGATGAGTACCTTGGGCAAATCGGATAAGGCCAGAGGATCAAGATCGCTAGTACTGCTTGTCTGCTGGATATTATGGCAGGAAAGAAACACCAAGATTTTTGAACACAGAAAAAACAGTGCAACAGCTCCTATATAAAGTGTGGGAGACTTGTAAACTTTGGAAACTGGCTGGTGCTAAAGGACTTTGATCATAACGGTAGATTAGATATGTTCCTCTGTAGCACTACTACAATAAGCCTTATCGCAGGCGGCTCCAAACATATTATCACATGCGGTTTTTAAAACCGCCTGAAACGAAGAGTCTATGATAATCCGCAATTTCACAGGCGGAGAAGTGATACCGCCTGTGAAGAAACATTATCACAGGCAGTTTTTACTTATGCTAGTCGCCTGTGAAGATAAGTTATCACAGGCGGGTAGTGCAGCATACATACCCGCCTATGATAATTGTCTTATCACAGGCGGGTCTTGCAGCATATCTAACCGCCTCTGATAATTGTGATATCACGGGCGGATGCTGGCCTACATCAAGCCGCTTGTGAAGACTTTTTACCGCAGCCGGTTTCTACCATAACAGTAACCGCCTGTGATAATTAGGTTATCACAGATGGTTCTTTACCTATATCTAGCCGCCTGTGATAATTGTTTTTCACAGGCATTCCTAGCCGTTGGTAAATAACCGCCTGTGATAAGGTATAACCTATGCAGTAGTACTGCTGTTATTTCTAATTTTCAGGTCAATTCAATATAATCACAGAATAGAAGTCAACAATATCATCACAGAACAGAAGTCAAAAATATTATCATCACAGAAGTCATCTCACAGAAGTCAATTTGACTAAAACAATATACATATGTACAAGTTACACATACAATTCATCTCATAGTTTACAAGTTTTTACTAAAAACTGTTTCTATTGGCATAGTCGCAAAGTTCTGGCACATCAGCTATTGCACCATTATCATCAAAGAACTTCCCTCTTTTGTGCAAAATTTCACGACGAATGAATTGACAGAGTTCAGAAGCAATCTTGTCGGCTCCTCCATCAGGAATACTTCCACAAACTGGCCATTTTTTGTTCAGATTCTTCGTGTGCTGCAATATAACACATAACAAAGTTTAGAATGTGTTCGTTTGAACAATCTCAAAGTATAGATCAAAGTGAGAGTATACAGGAATTTAGTTGGTATTTTTGGAGCAGTTGTACTATGAGCAATTGAATTTTGAAGTTGGAATCAAAATATGAAAATAATGTTTCTGGTAATATTGAACAGCAGAGAATATAAGTATTAAACTATGCTAGTTACAATGAAAATGAAACTCAAAAGTAAGAAAACAAGGTATCGATATTAAGGATAACTTACATCCTCACGATTCACTCTATATACGCCGGCGGTCCGAAGATGCTCGCATACATAATACCCGCATAAGACACTCCCAACAGGCTGCTTCGGACAAGCATAATACATTTTAATGTCTAATGCATTCATATTGGAAGGTCTCTAACCGCCAAGCCGTTCCGCGTAAAACCGCCAAGCACTGTAATACAAGAAATGTCATATAAAACTTGTCAACACATTCTAAATGTGTGTAAATTAAAATTATTGAATAAATGTACCGTTTCAAAATGGAAAGGAAATCTTTGTAACGATCTGGTGGGAAATCGGGCGAGTCCAGGACTATTGCCTTTCCTTGCATTGGCTTCATGAAGATCATTATATAGTGATCACTTCAAACACACAAACACACGTGTTAACAATTACCAATAACTGCTATTTCAATGTCATGTGTCGAACTTACTCGAAGTTGTACGGAACCTTTACGAGGTCCTTGCCGTCTCTGATAAAGTTAAACTTTGCATGTCCTACGTAAGCTGCAACTTCTTTCCTTTTATCCTTCTTAAGTTTTGCGATTGCTTTTTCAAAATCTTTTTTTTTTCATGTGCTTGAACTGTGCTGAGTCTCAATCCGCCTGGACGTTGAATAGCGCCTTTGCAATCCTAGTAGGGTCAAGGATACCTGTCTTGTGCGCCAACTTTTCATTATCCATGTATTGCATCTTATTGAAGAAGTCCAGAATTGTTATAATATCATGAAATGCGTATGCGTGTAGTAAGAAAAGCAAATACAAAATATTAGAGCACTTACAAGCACCAGACGAGGAGCAGGTTGATTTCGAGCATGCCCCGATGCAAAAGGGGACGCAACTCTTCAAATAAAATGACTCGTCTATCTTCTCCAGTGCTCCAAAATGCTTCTTTTGAAATACAAAATGTGGCGCAATTAAGACCATATCTTGTGCTGGCAAGGATGTACCACTCATGCATTCTTGAGCAGGATGGGTTGTTTGCTAAGTTGTACAGATGTCATGAACGGCTTCCCATTCTCAAATTCAGGAGGAACATCCTCAAGCTTGTACATTGGAACTCCTGGTTTAACTAAAGCCGCCGCCGATTATACATGACACCGTCTTCTTCCCACTCCTCGATATTTACTAATTCTGGCTCATGAGAAGAACGAGATGCACTCGATTTTATAATATTTTCCTTCATAGTTTCTAAATACTTTGACACTTCTGATGAAGGTTTCTTATTTTCGTATGAGCTAACTTTGATAGGAACTAATGATCGAGGAGTAGTCATCGGAAGTTGGACACTGGCTTGTTGAACCTGTTGTTCAACTGATTGCTCTTTACTCCCAGCAGCTGGCTCTAGTACTACTTCAAGCTGTTACTCAACTGGTTGCTCTTTACTAGCAACAGCTTGCTCTGGTACTGCTTGAAGCTGTTGTCCAACTTGTTGCTCTTGGATATCTTTACTAGCAAGGTTACTATCATCTTTGCTGAGACATAGGGGGAGTGGATCTTCCTGGACTGGGAGTGGATCTTCATGCACTTTTGGCTTAGAATATGGGGTTGCAGTATTTCGAGATGCGACGGGGCTAGAAATTGGCTCATCGTCCAACACGATATTGCGTCGGTGCCAAAGGATCAATTGGTTGATAGCCTGCCCCAGAGTCGCGATCCCCTCAGGTGTGACGTGGTCTATTTCATAATCTTCATAATCATTATACATGATCTAAAGAACTTGCACCACAACATAATACAATGGAAGTGGATTCCCGTTGAAGTCACGATCAGGCTTTGCCATAGTAGTGGCAACCTGTTTGGTTTTGTTCCCTGCTCTGCCGATCGGGAAAAGAAGACGACAACATTTGTCGTTAGCAATATCATCGACAGGGAACTTATGGGTTGACCCTGAGCCTAGCACAGAACCAACGCTGCTAGAGTAGGCAGTCTGAGATACTAATTGCTCCTTTTGCACCGGAACCATCGTTGTACTCGGTGCCACTAATTGTCCTGATTGTCTAAGTTGTTCCATTATTTCTTGCATATTTTCTTTGACCTTGTTAGCAATTGTTTCATCAAGTGTTTTCTTAAACTTCTCACGTCTTCTATATGTGTCTTTTTCTTTAGGGAAACCATCTAGCCAAGACATTTGAGAAGAGACCGCTCTAACCCGTCCGCTGTGTTCAGGGTTTCCTAAGATAGCGGTAAGTTGGTCATTCTCCCTCTTCAGCTTGAAGAGACCCTTCTGTTTCTTTTCAATTACTTCTTTCATTTTTTCCTCTACTTCATTCATAGAGTGGGGCTTTTCAAGTTTGCCCTCGCTGGTCAAACCTGACCGGGCAAAGACCCACCACTGAGTTCGCTCATCGCAGCCTTCTAATGGGTGAGGATTGACCTTATTGGTAATTTCGTCTAATATCTTATTCCATTTCAGGACTTTGGGGGCATATCCGGCAGACACCAAGCGATGATGGTATTTGTTCTTTTTTTGCAATCTCTGACCTAGTTGCACTTAGAGCTTTAGCATCAGGTGTGGTCTTTTGACAAACAAACTCTTGCCACTGAGCTTGTGTGATTTTTCCCATCTTCCTCGGCCTTAACATAAGCATTCATTTCGCTCTTCCAGCCACGAAACTTCTTGCCGCAAGAGACCAATGTTGCTTTCTTTACAACTTCTTTTGTGCCTTTCGGGAACTTGAATTGTTTCTTTATTCTTTCCCACAACTCATTCTTGGTCTGCTCGGGTAATTTCCGCCAATTCTCAGTCATGATCGGCACGAGCTCCCTAACAAGAAAACCGCATGCATTACGGTATTTGGTAACTGAATCCAGTGGTTCTTGGGGAAGCCCACCTGGACCGACCCTTGTTATGTACATGATGCGGTCCAATGGACCCTTATTGGGACCTCACTGCCCTCGTTTCCGCTTGAGTGAAGTTGAGGATTCATTGGAGAACCTTTCGCGGTTTTAGGAGCCGAAGTCACCTCGTTGTCTTTGCGATTAATCTAGGTAGAAAATAATTATAAGACTTCGTATACTTGACAACCAACATTAACTTGAACTGCTGAAGTTAAGATTGGTGATCCATACCTCGTCGGCGGGATCATATTCCGGGTCGAGATCCTCTGAAGTCTTTTTAGTTTTTATATTAGGAAAAGGATCCAATGGACTGTGAAAGGAGCCTGAACTGCTGGAGTCAGTAAACTCCATATTGTCTTCTTTATTGTTACTACCAGGACTAGTCTTTTTAGGGCTTTTCATGCTAGAACTAATAAGACAAAAAATCTAATAAATGGCATATTAACTCTACATGAAGTGTTGCATGAAGAAAAAGATGAAAGTGTTCTAGGATTTGAGAAGGCATTCTAGGGTTTAAGGCGACTGACCAAAAGGTTCCTATACATTGCGAGAGTGACAAGCATGTTAAAGTTGCCCACCAGGATAGTGACACCGATCTCAAAGGAGCACAACCCTGTGAGATGAAGTGCGGGACGGCTACACTCTATTTTCAGTACAGATGCTACTATTCACTCATGATCCTACTATAAATTACGATCCAAACAGCAATTGAATACATAACTGTCCAGATTCTGGATTGTTACGACACCTTAAACAGTACTTCAATTTAGACCTGGTTATTGCATGTTTTAGCCTTAGCATTGAATAGGAAATTGATATAGGACTCTTTAAGCTTTCCATACATGTATAGATATGCATAGGTTGCTTTTCTAATTTAAGAATTATGGTTGTTCAAAGTTCAGAAATTTTGTGGCTGTTTCAGATAAAACTGTACACAGGTACTAACTTCAACTCCAGTTTCTAATTAGTTCTAAACCTAATTTGAGGTAACAATGAATAGAAAAGTTGTAGAATAGTTCTTCCACTTTCAAAAAATGTAGCACAATAGACTAGAAGAGCTTTCTACAGATAATTATGGCAAAAATTCAGATGCTTGTTCATACAATTTCAATACCCTAAGTACAATTTCAAGCTTGCTGATATACTCAATGCCATACTTAGTAAGCATATTTAACAAAAGTCTCTTTTGTGCTCACATTATTGTGATAAACCATATTTGTAATGCATTTAATCCTTCTCAAAATCCATTAATTTACCTTTCCATCTAAAGATATGACCAACTAGCCTTTATTTCGCTGAACAAAGACTTCTTCATTTAACTAGAATATTTCCATGTGCAATATCGGATAAAATCATTGAATTGTCATATTTCCATGTGCAATATTTCCATGTACTAACTCACAAAACTTTGAATGGTCAAGTATGTGCAGTATAGTGTTATCTAATGGCACCTCAAACGCTTTTATTAAAACATCTTACTTGCCAAAGGAAAGGACATGATCCGATAGCAATGTCCTCACTTCTATGGTTTACCGACAGCCAAAGGATGCCTACCCACCGAACCCTAACCAATGATGCCACCGAACTTGACAGTTTTTCAAATTCCACCGAACCCTAACCAAGGATGCCTACCATTTTCCAATTCTCGAACCCTAACCAAGGATATGCAAGGCGGCGGTGAGGGCGGGGAGGGAGGCGGCACGGCGATGGAGGATGGAAGGTCGAAGGGTTTAGGGTTTACCTTGAAGCTCGGCGGCGACTGAATTTGGCCTAGAGGGGGGGTGAATAGGCCTTTTTGATAATTTTCGGAACCTGCAACACTTAAAAACCAGTCCAAAACAAGAGATATCAAACTAGTCCGGTAAAGTGCGGACTAGTCCAGTGTTTACGGACTAGGTTGATTAAGTTCGGTCGATTATATTGATTCTTCTATGTATGCAGCGAAAATATACAATCAAATGAAGGTTTTCAAGATTATGCACCAAGTTATATCACAATTCAATCTTATGTTTAATGATCCAATGTGAAGTAAGCAATGATTATTGAAACCCTAGATTATAGTGAAGAATAAGAACGATGAACACAAAAACAAGACACAAGGATTTATCCCGTGGTTCGGTTCCCACAGAGGCAACCTACATCCACGTTGAGGAGTCCATAGAAGGACCCGGTCTTCTCCAACCCTACCCTCATCGGATCACCATGAAGGCCAATCCTCTTCCACTTATCACAAAGGGGTGAATAACCGAATTCAAAAGGGCCTTCTCACACGTTGAGAGCTCCTTTGGATTACAAAACGAAATACAACCAAGAACACACTCAAAAGATTACAATGAAATCACAGGAGTGTGTTAGAGAATCAAACCAAGAGCTCAATGTGGTGTTGAACGTGTTTGTCCAATGAACTAGAGTGAATCCTAAAGGATTGATCTTTGTTGAACTTAATTTCGTGGAGAGATGTGGTTTTTGAGGCTCTTGGGAAGTGTGACAGCGCTAGGGTTCGAGAGTATATGAAATATGGTCGTACACCTCTATTTATATGGGTTTCTAAAAGTTACCGTTAGGGTTCAGAAAGATCGGACTAGTCCGTGGTGGTCACCGGACTAGTCATGTATGCTGTGTGTAGCAAACCATAAGTGTCCCGAAATATTGGACTAGTCCGGCTAGGAACGGACTTGTCCGATTTCGCTTCTTAAAATCTTCGGACTAGTCCGATAGACATCCGACTTGTCCGGACAGTGAAACCTAAGTGTATTGGGTGACAAGTCCGCACTTGGAGGACTTGTCTGATTTAGTTCAGAGGGTTTTTCGGACTAGTCTGTCAAATATCGGACTTGTCCGATTTGGACCAGAGAGAGTATCGGACTAGTCCGGTTGCGATCGGACTTGTCTGATTTTGTGTGACTTGTGAAGTGTTTTGATGACTAGTCCGCACTGGGGAGGACTAGTCCGATTCTAGTCAGAGAGATATCAGACTAGTTCGATGGATATCGGACTTGTCCGATTTTGTGCAGAGAGGTTCTCAGACTAGTCTGGTGTCAGTCGGACTAGTCTGGTCCTGTGTAACTTTGTGCAATGTGTGTGTTTAATTGTGATTGAGCTCTTGGGATGTGTTTTCTTAACACACTCCATACACAATGATCTACTATTTTTCTTCCTTGAGCTCATTTTCACTTTGCTCCTCATTCTTCTTTCATTTTGGCACTTTGCTCATTTTGCTATTGAAAGCCTGTGCTCATCTCAACAAATAGGTTAGGATCCCAATTGCTTGTCATAAATCATCCAAAACCCACAAGGGAATCCTAGATGCACTTTCAGCGACGGCAATGGCTTCGCTCGGCGTACCTGGAAGCAGCGACGGCGAAGCTCGGCGGCGACAGCGGCCAACACTTGGCGGCAAACGAAATTTTGGCAGCCTAACGGCGTCTAAGTGTTTCGCCTGGGTTAGGTTTTTCCAACGCTGCCGAGGGGTATATATAGACTCTCATTTTCTCAGGCGGATTTTAAGTAACGACCGCCTGTGAAGAAGGTTACCTCAGGCGGGTTTTACTTACCAACCGCTTGAGAAGATACAATTATCTCAGGCGGTTGGTAAGTAATACCCGCTTGAGATAATATCTTCTCAGGCGGTTATTAAGTACCAACCGCCTGTGATGATCTTTACTACTTCTTAATTAATATTCTTCATTAAATGTGGGTCCTTTAAAAAGAAGAAATTCCACTTTCTTGTAATATTATTGATAATTAAAGGTTACCATTAAATTTCACTTCATAAATCCTTTGAAATTCATCAAAACATAAAAAAATATACAACAATTGCTATTTTTCATTTTTCTATCTTGATGAATATAATGTTTTTTTCATTTATTTTTTCAGTGGACATTTTTACTCATCATACAAACCTCTATGAATTTTTTCAGATTTTTTCTATTTTTTTGAATCAATGTGTGTTCATAATTTGATGAATGCCTCATATGTATATGAGAATTTAGTTAGAATGATAGATAATTTGAAGTTTGACATGTTGGAATGCTTTTTAAAAAAATTAACAAAATTCATACATGTATAAATAATACAAATATGTTCATACAAACAAATTTAAGTGAAGGATCCTTTTTTTATGAGATACACAAATGTGAATAATATGTGAGTAGAAATTAATATGATATTTACCAAAACATTACAATGTCAGCTATACAAGTTATAAAATATTTAGTTCAGGTGGTAGATGTTAATTTTATACAAATATAGAAGAAAGAATCATCGAATTTGGACTCAGTTTGCAGAATCTAAACTGGTTTGAGTATTTATATTGGAATCTAAAAAATAAAGAAGCAAGAGATAAGGAAACTGAAGAACAGTATCGGACATTATCTCAGGCGGTTGGTAAGTAATATCCGCCTGAGATAATAATCTTCTCAGGCGGTTATTAAGTACCAAACGCCTAAGAAGTTCTTTACTTCTTCTTAATTAATATTCTTGATTAAATGTGGGTCCTTTAAAAAGGCAAAATTCCACTTTCTTGTAATATTATTGATAAGTAAAGGTTACCATTAAATTTCACTTAAATTGGTCAGAACATAAAAAACATACAACAATTGCTATTTTTCATTTTTCTATCTTGATGAATATAATTCTTTTTTATTTATTTTTTCAGTGGACATTTTTACTCTTCATACAAACCTCTATGAATTTTTTCAGATTTTTTTATTTTTTTTGAATCAATATGTGTTCATAATTTGATGAATGCCTCATATGTATATGAGCATTTAGTTAGAATGGTGGATAATTTGAAGTTTGACATGTTGGAATGCTTTTTAAAAAAATTAACAAAATTCATACATGTATAAATAATACAAATATGTTCATACAAACAAATTTAAGTGAGGGATCCTTTTTTTATGAGATACATAAATGTGAATAATATGTGAGTAGAAATTAATATGATATTTACCAAAACATTATAATGTCAGCTATACAAGTTATAAAATATTTGGTTCAGGTGGTAGATGTTAATTTTATATAAATATAGAAGAAAGAATCATCGAATTTGGACTCAATTTGCAAAATCTAAACTGGTTTGAGTATTTACATTGGAATCTAAAAAAAAGAAGCAAGGGATAAGGAAACTGAAGAACATCAGGCATTATCTCAGGTGGTTGGTAAGTAATAACCGCCTGAGATAATGGTTTTCTCAGACGGTTATTAATTACCAACCGCTTGTGAAAACTTTAAAAACCGCCTGTGAAAAACTGACGCCTATATAAAGACCCCTCGCCACAGTCGAAACGTAACCCTGGAGAGTTTTCCACCGCCGCAAGGCTGCCGAAATTTCCCACCGCCGCGCCTGCTCTGCCGCACCTCCGCCCATCCTGCACTATCGCGCCGCCGCTCAGCCCGCACAGCCGCGCCGCCGCGTCGCCGCCCAGCCCCACGGAGGTACGCCTGATCTGCCCAATCCCACATCGCACTACAAAGTACCTAAGTAAATTCTCATAGTTTCCTTTTGCATATTGTGTTGGTATATGGATTGTGTCCTTTTGCATGTTGGTATATTCTCATAGTGTGTTGGTATATGGATTGTGTCATAGTGTGTTGGTATATGGATTGTGTCCTTTTGCATGTTGGTATATTCTCAAAGTGTGTTGGTATATGGATTGTATCATATTGTGTTGGTATATGGATTGTGTCCTTTTGCATGTTGGTATATTCTCATAGTGTGTTGGTATATAGATTGTGTCATAGTGTGTTGGTATATTCTCATGCGTTTGGACTCAATAATTTGGAAGTTTGGTCTTTTAGATATTGATGTATGGACTATATTATAATAATCTTATTGTAGTGATTAGGGTTAGCTTTCTACGGAGATGGTTTTATAACTCACCCATTTAGTTACCATCGTTGGATGGGATCCGACGTCAAGTTATAATGGACCGGATCCCACCCAGACCTAGCCCATGCCACTGGGCCTGTTTGCCCCACGACTTCAATCCTTCACCCCCGCTTGCTGCTCCCAACGCCTTCGACTCCGTCCGCCTCAAGACGTCGCCCGTCTCCTACATTAGTCGCCCTAATCATACTTGTTATGTCTGTGTAAATTCATTTTATAGAAGACCTTTAGGAAATATTTGTGGCCAAATTTTGTAAATCTGACAAAAATTATATTATTGAAGCATGGACCGTCGAGCCTGGATGTATAACATGCCAAGACCCGATCCTATGTACATTCATAATGTTGCAAATTTTATTGAAGCATCCAATAGACATGCGAAGTTTCAAAAGATAGATGACATATTATGTCCATTATCGACTGCGAAAATAAGATTTCTTGGACGGATACTATAGTAAATCCAATCTCATTTGGTGAAAAGAGGTTTCAAAAATAACTACACAATATGGACAGAGCATGGTGAGTTAGATACACATGATGTGGATAAAGATGATGAGAGAGGTTCAGATGATGATAATGTTCATATCGATGACGGTAGTGACAATCAAGCTGATGATGATGATGATGAGTTTGATTGTGAGGAGATGTTGCGTCATATTGAACCATATGTATTGACTTCTATGGGAGCAAGCAAAGGTTTAAGTAAAATGGAGACATTGCAGAATGCGGCAACAAAGCTTTTATATGATGAATCAAACGGTTGTGATAAAGAGTTTACTACATTGTGTGCAGTCTTAGAACTACTAAAGTTTAAAGCTACGCACAGATGGTCCGATTGTAGTTTCTCTGATCTTTTGAATCTTCTGGCAGAAATTCTTCCAAATCCAAATAAACTACCCAAAAGCACTTATAAAGCGAAGAAACTTCTTTGCCCGATGGCACTAGGTGTGACAAAAATACACGCTTGTGTGAACCATTGTATTATGTATCGCAAAGAGCATGAGCTCGCAACTAGATGCCCCATTTGTGGTATCAGTAGATATAAGAAGGACTACAATCACCAGTATGTTACCAACATGAAAAAGTCTCAGAAGAATAAGAAGTTTATTATTGGTCCTGAAGGTGAAGGTGATGATACTTCTGGCGATACAGACGGGAAGAATAAGAGAAAAATTCCTGCCTTGGTGATGTGGTGCCTTCCGGTAATTGATCGCTTGAAGTGTTTGTTCTCAAACCCTAGGGAGGCTGAACTTATGCGTTGGCATTCCAAGCAACGCAAGAAGAATGAAAAACATATGCGACACCCTGGTGATGCAACACAGTGGAAAAATTTTGATATTCAGTATCCAGAATTTGCAAAGGAAATAAAAAATGTGAGGTTTGCCTTGGGTACAGACGGAAGGAATCCGTTTGGTGAAAAAAGGAGCATACAAAGCACATGGCCCGTGGTCTTAACGATGTACAACCTACCGACGTGGTTGTGTCACAAAACAAATATATCTTGTTAGCTGTTCTTATACAAGGTCCGAAACAACCCAGCATCGAAATTGATGTGTTCTTGGAACCTTTAATGGAAGATATGGCAAAATTGTGGCATGAAGGGGTACATACATGGGATGAGTACAAGCGGTAGTATTTCACGTTAAGAGCAATGATATTCGTTACCGTGCATGATTAGCCCGGATTGTTTACATTATCGGGACAAATGAAAGGGAAGAAAGGTTGTGTAAGGTGCGTGGATAGAACTGGATTTCTATACCTCACTTCATCAGAAATATGGTGTACATGAGACACCGATGGTTCTTGACAGATACACACAAGTATATGAAGATGAAAGAACAATTTGATAACAAAATCGAAAAAGATACTGCACTAAAACCTTACAGTGGAAAACTTGTGTTTGAAATGGTCAAGGACATTCATATTGCTTTCGGTAAGGGCAAAAATTGTAAAGGAATTAAGGGAAAGAAAAGCACATCTTCGGATGATACAACTGACATGGCTTTCAAGAAACAATCAATTTTTTCAAGTATCTTCCGTATTGGAAGAATCTGGAATTTTGCCATAGTATTGATTTGATGCACATTACAAGGAATGTATTTGACAGCATCATTGGGACCTTGCTGGACATGCCGAGGAAAACAAAGGACGGATTAAATTCACGTATGGACCTAGTGAATCTTGATTTGAGACCAGAGCTTCATCCAGTAGAAAAGGCGAACGGGGAGCATTACCTTCCCCCAGCCAGCTACAACTTGACACTAGAATAGAAAAAAGCAATTTACGAATGCTTGCGTGGGATCAAAGTGCCCACAAGTTTCTCATCCAATATCCGCAAACTAGTCTCGATGAAAGACTTGTCTTTATTCGATTATAATTCTCACGACTGTCACATGATGATGACAGTTTTCCTTGCCATTGCAATAAGAGTCATCAAACCTGAGCATATAAAAGTTGTCATCACACGTTTGTGTTACTTTTTCAATGTAGTATCGCAAAAGGTGATAGCACGTGAAGATTTAGACTATCTGAAAACATACATCGTCGAGACAATGTGCAAGCTTGAGATGTGTTTCCCACCATCCTTTTTCGATATGCAAGTACACCTAATCATACATCTTGTTGATCAGATAAAAGCATTGGTGCCACTATATTTACATCATATGTTTTTATTGGAGAGATATTTACGAGTATTAAAAGGTTATGTGCGGAACCGTGTTCACCCAGAGGGTTCAATTATGGAAGGATACACCACTGAAGAAGTGATTGAGGGTTGCGCTGATTACATCAAAGATGGAAAATCGATAGGTCTGCCTATACTGGTACATGAGGGTAGACTACGTGGGAGAGGCAAAGTGAGTAAGAAAACTTTTATTGTTCAAGATTACAAGAATGTACACCGTGCACATTTTGGTGTACTACAACAGCTCGCAATAGCTGAGTCGTACATCGAGGAACACCAAATTGTTCTTCGTGATAAAAACCAAGACCGCACAGAGGACTGGATCATGAAAGAGCACAGAAGATGTTTCACTGAATGGTTAATGGACAAAAATATACCATACGGAAACACTATAGAAGAGGCAACAATGAAGAAGTTAGCTTCTGGCCCATCTGCTTTGGTGACATCATGGCAAGCATATGACATCAATGGTTACACATTTTACACTAAAGAAAAAGGCGGTAAGAGTGTTGCACAAAATAGTGGTGTTCGTATTGAGGCTTATGATTCACAGGGGCAGAAGACCACATACTTCGGGTTCATAGAGGAAATATGGGAACTCGATTATGGCGAAAGAATGGTAATGCCCGTATTTAAGTGCCAATGGGTCAAACATCCTGATGGTGTGAAAGTGGACAGTTACGGGCTGACACTAGTAGACTTGAATAAAGTGGGTTATAAAATGACTTGTGGGTTCTCGCCGATAATGTTCCACAAGTTTTTTATGTTCAAGATCCAGAAATTGAGAAGATGCACATAGTTGTTTCTGGAAAGCAAAATATTGTTGGGGTTGAGAATGTGGGAGATAATGAAGAGGAATATAATCAGTATGAAGAGATGTACCTTTTCACCGAACCAGAAAACAGCAAGCGCGTAGAGAGAAGCATTAAAAAGAATTTGAAACCCTATATGCGAGAAGATGTCAATGCTAGAAAAATGTATATAGCAATGTGACATGATATATATTGTATATATTTGTATCTTCTAAAATCAACTTAGAACAATGTTCTATTTCAGCTTTAGATAGCATGTTTCGAACATTATTAAATTCAGCTTCTGTTTCGAGCTCATGTCAAGCTAATCCATTCATAGCAAGCTCTTGTAGATGTAAGTAACACTCGAGACTCATCATTTGGATTGTTAAAAGCTTCAATTGAAGTCTGACGATACTTCCCATCCGTTTGAGGGCTTGTTTGGATCGGAGTACACCCAAACAAGCCCTACAAGATTTCTTTCTCTTCTCTCCATTTTGATAACTTACGAAGATGCTACTTTATCAGTTCTAATGGCTAAATATATTGACTACAAATCAGTACCATCTCTCTTAGTGCTTTACACAAGCGACGAAGCGTACAACTTCAATCACAAATCTTGTTTTTATCATTTTCATAGGAATTTGACCTTAATCTTTCAAGCATAGATTTATCAATAATTGAAGCTTCTTCTTCAGACATGTTAATGGCAGTTACAAGTGAAGGGTGTGTCGAAGCTAACGAAATCTCAATGGGACTAAAGACAAAGAGATGGTGCATATGAGTGACAATGTCCAGGTTAGACAGCATGAAGCTATGATGACAGCCTTCACGTTGTTTAACCTGGACATTCCCACTCATATGCAGGATCTCTTTATCTTCAGTCCGATTCAGATTTCGATAGCTTCGACACATCCTTCATTTATAACTGCCATTAACATGTGTGATAAGAAAGCTTCACTTATTTGATAAATCTATGCTTGAAAGATTAAGGTTAAATCCCTATGAAAGTGTAAAAACAAGATTTGTGATTGAAGTTATTCGCTTACTCGCTTGTGTGAAGCACTAAGAAAGTGGGTACTGATTTCTAGTCAATATATTTAGGCATTAAAACTGAGAAAGGAGCATCTTCCTAAGTTTTCAAATGGACAGGAGGGAAAGAAATCATTCAAATGGATGGGAAAATCCTTCCAAGGATCGTCAGGCTTCAAATTGATGCTTTCAACAATTCAAATGATGAGCCACGGGTGTTACTTGCATCTACAATAGCTTGCTGTGCAGGGATTAGCTTGACAGGAGCTTAGCAGCATTAGAGGCGGTTGGTAAGTAAAACCCGTCTGAGATAAACATCTTCTCAGGAAGTTATTAAGTACCAACCGCCTGTGAAAAATTTAAAAACCGTCTGTGAAAAACTGACGCCTATATAAAGACCCCGCAGAGGCACGCCTCTGCCCAGTCCACATCGCGCCACGAGGTACCTAAGTAAATTCTCATAGTTTCCTTACTATGCTTTGCATGCTACCTTTTTCTTTGTATATTTTCATAAGCTGCCAGTTTTGTGTGTTGGTATATGGATTGTGTCCTTTTGTATTTGTGTACATATGCGTTTGGACTCAATAATTTGGAAGTTTGGTCTTTTAGATATTGATGTCTCGGGCGTGTAGCCGATTGAAGGAGGAGCGCTTGGCGTGGCGCAAGAACCATCCCCATGTATGTACATATGGCACACCGGTCACATGGTTTCATATACATATGTATCTGTAATGGACTGATGAACTTAACTGTAGTTTGTTTTTCCGTCTTGTTTGTTTTTGGTATTTTCAATTTCTTTGTGTAGGGTTTCTCTGTGAAGCCTGAATCGGGAGATTTATTGAAGTGGCAGTGCATCGTCCCCGGTAAAGAAGGGGTAAGTCATGAAGAACAAGCACAATATGAGTTTAACCATCGTTTTCCTATTAATAAATTTCTTTTGCTGACTGAATGGGAAGATGGTTACTACCCCCTGACAATCTCCTTCTCTGAGGACTATCCCTTGGTGCCTCCAAGATGCGCCTTTTCAAGTGGGTTCTTCCACCCAAATGTCCATTGTTCGGGAGCACTCTGCATCGGGGTTCTTGATCAAGAGACTGTAAGATAGACCTATTTTGCTCATGTAATTAGTACTTAATTGTTGTCGAACTTATTTGAATTGGTTTCTTATATTGCTTAAGTTATATTTCGTAAGGGTGGTGCAGTGCTTTTACAATCAAAACTATACTACTTGAAGTTCAGCGTTTGCTGCATCAGCCAAATGTGCCCGATGTTGAAAATGATTGCTATAATCTACTTATCAATGTTAGATGACACTTTGACTTAGTGACCAATGTAAGTTATTCATTCCTCCTTCGACATTTGTTAATTTAAATAATGTCAATATTTTCAGGATCCAGCGGAATATAAGAGACGTGTTCGGGAGCAAGCAGGATGGTACAATTTAGATTGATCGATGGGAGCTTCAGGAATAAGTTTAAATTCAAATTTAGTTTAGAGGGCACACAATGTATGATCTATAGAATTCATCGAGTTGTAAATTACCTCTGAATTGCAATGTCATTTGTGTTTGTTTATCCTTGTATTCCAATTAAATCACTTAATTGCAATGTCATTGCGTTTGTTTATCCCTGCAACGGACGCTCACGATCTAGGGCACTCTGGCGTTTCTGGGGACACAAAACAAGTGGAAACAATGACTTTCCCTAGGCGGTTCTTCAATGAAAACTGCTTGTGATAATTGAACAACTACATACGGTTCTTACACAATGACCGCCGGTGAAAATACATGATCTTCTCAAGCTGTTGTTAATTAAGAACCGCCTGTGAAGTTTATTACATTACAGGCGGTTCTTAATTACTAACCGCATGGGAAGATCATGTATTTACCCAGACGGTTGTTTCTTAAAATCCGCCAGTGATGTTATTTTATTGCAGGCGGTTCTTAAGTAATAACCGTCTGAGAAGATCGAGTATTTATCCAGGCGGTTGTTTTTTAAAATCCGTTTGTGTTGTTCTTTCATCACAGGCGGTTATTATATAATTCGTCATCACAGTCGTATATTTTTAAGGACCGCCTATGTTTGAAAAATTGAGGCGCCTGTAAAAATGCTTTTTGTAGTAGTGTAGTGGTGCAACTTCCGTAGGCTATGGACATTGGCTGGCGCTCTGCTCGGCCATATAGTTCTTGTTAAGGCGCACAACCGGTGCTCCACCATTTCTGTACCTGGTCACTTATGCTTTCCTGCTTATTAATACATGCGGGTCCTGCCTGATCTTTCTAAAAAAACTTTGCTTAAGACCCTGCCAACATTCATGAACACATTCAATAACCACTCTTTTTTTTCTGAGACTTGAGATCCAAAGTAGTTTGTACAGAATTAACATTACATTCTTTAAATTTGTTAGTGTATAACAACCATTTCTGCTGCAGTATTGGCCAGCCTAGATGATATATTTTCTGTCTCGTTCCACCTGTTATGTATAATACCTTTTCTATGTGGTGTTCTATGGATGGGCAGGAGGTAGCTAATTTGCAGTACTTGATGGAAGACATCAAACTGCTCCCTGAGGTTACAACTTTACAGCTGAATGTAGTTCCAAAGGGACATGCCTTCGGGTCCTGCTCATTCCATGTTCTCAGGATTTGTTCTGGCATAAAATAGTTGGTGCTAGTTTTAACTTCTTTGTTGGAGGTAAAACTCTTTTGCTTTACGATAATCAGGTTACCGGAGAAGTCGCCCCTAAGAGTTAGACAGTTGAATGAGAGCCCTACTTGCTGCCGCGTTATTCAGTTCTGCTAGCGTGCGGCATCCGCGTGCTGGATTTTCACACTTTTGCATAGTGCATAAGACCGTTGTGTTGTATTATCTGTTTGTTTTATGCTGATTTTGTAAACTTTGTGAAACAACACTCTGATATAATATAAACAAGTGATTTTTTGTTGTAATTATTTTAGAGTTCTTTATATGGTGCTATATGTTTCGCAACGTGCGGCACTATCCGATGTGGTCCTGGTTTCCGGGACCCTAGTTGTCACACATTTGGTGGATTGGTTGGTCAAGCCTCTAACAAGGATGTTTCGCCAAGTGTTTTTGAACGATCGCGCTGGCCGATATATATTCAAGTAATGCAAGTCGTGAGGAACACTACTGGTATGTCCTATGCTGTCTTACTGTTTGCACTGAAATCATTGACTAAACAGCTAAGCTATGCAGAAATTTTTTTTGTGGAGAACAAGCCACAGATATTAATAAAATATAAGTAGTTATATGCATAAATCACTGCTACAATAAGCCTCATCTCAAGCGGCTCTAAACGTATTATCATATGCGGTTTCTAAAACTGTCTGAAACGAAGAGTCTGTGATAATATGCAATTTCACAGGCGGAGAAGTGAAACCGCCTATGATAATGGTATTATCACAGACAGTTCTTTACTTATGACTAGCCGCATGTGAAGACACATTGTCACAGACGGGTCGTGCAGTATATATAACCGTCTGTGATAATGTTGTTATCACAAACGGATCTTTACCTATGACGAGCCGCCTGTGGAGACAGTTTATCGCAGCCGGTTTGTACCATAACAATAACCGCCTGTGATAATTAGATTACCACAGATGGTTCTTTACCTATATCTAGTCGCATGTGATAATGATATTTCACAGGCAGGTCTAGCCGTAGATAAATAACCGTCTATGATAAGGTATACCTTATGTAGTACTACCTGCTGTTATTTCTAATTTCCATGTCAATTCAATATAATCACATAAGTCAACAATATAATCACAGAAGTAAACAATATAATCACTGAAGTCATCTCACAAAAGTCAATTTCACTAAAATAATATACATATGTACAAGTTACACATACAAGTCATCTCATAGTTTACAAGTTTCACTAAAAACTGTTTCTATTGTCATAGTCGCAAAGTTCTGACACATAAGCTATTGCACCATTCTCATCAAAGAACTCTCCTCTTTTGTGCAAAATTTCGCGACGCACGAATTGACACAGTTCACCAGCAATCTTGTTGGCTCCTCCACCAGGAATGCTTCTACAAACCGGTCATTCTTCGTTCACATTCTTTGTGTGCTGCAATGAAACACATAACAAGGTTTAGAATATGGTTGTTTGAACAATCTCAAAGTATAGATCAAAATGAGAGTATACAGGAATTTATTTAGTATTTTTGGAGCAGTTGTACTGTGAGCAATTGAATTTTGAAGTTGGCATCAGATCTAAAAATAATGTTTCTGATAATATTGAACAGCAGAGAATATAAGTATTAAAATACGCTAGTTACAATGAAAATGAAACTCAAAAGTAAGAAAATAAGATATCAACATTAAGGATAACTTACATCCTCACGATTCACTCTATATTCGCTGGCGGTTCGAAGATGCTCGTATACATAATACCTGCAAAAGACACTCCCAGCAGGATGCTTCGGACAAGGATAATATGTCTTAATGTCCAATGCATTCGTATTAGAAGGTATCTGATCGCCAAGCTGTTCCGCGTAAAACCGCCAAGCGTTGTAATACAAGAAATGTCATATAAAACTTGTCAACACATTCTAAATGTGTGTAAATTAGAAGTATTGAATAAACGTACAGTTTCAAAATCGAAAGGAAATCTTTGTAACGATCTGGTGGGTAATCGGCTGAGTTCAAGACTGTTGCCAAACCCTGTGTTGGCTTGGTGAAGATCATTATGTAATGTCTACTGCACATGTACAACCACACGTGTTAATAATTAGCAATAATTGTTATTTCAATGTCATGTGTCGAACTTACTCAAAGTGGTACGGAACCTTTACGGGATCTTTGCCGTCTCTGACTAAGTTAAACATTGCATGTCCTATGTAAGCTGCAACTTATGTCCTTCTATCCTTCTTAATGTTTGTGATTTATATTTCAAATTCTTTTTTTTCGTGTGCTTGTACTGTATTGAGTCTCAATCTTCCTTAATGTCGACTAGCGTCTTTTCAGTCCGTGTAGGGTCAAGGATACCTGTCTTGCATTTCATCTTTTTATTATCCATGTATTGCATCCTATTGAAGAAGTTCAGAATTGTTATAATCTCATAAAATGTGTATGCGTTTAGTAAGAAAAGCAAATGCAAAATATTAGAGGCACTTACAACACCAGACGAGTAGCAGGTTGATTTCGAGCATGCCCCGGTGGAAAAGGGTATGCAACTCTTCAAATAAAATGACTCATTTATTTGCTCTAGTACTCCAGAATGCATCTTTTAGAACACGAAATGTGACACAAGAAAGTTCATATTTTGTGTTGGCAATGATGTACCACATGTGCATTCTTTTGAGCGGGACAGATTGTTTGCTAAGTTGTACGGATGCCATGAACGTCTTCCCATTCTCAAATTCAGGAGGAACATCCTCAAGCTTGTATATTGGAACTCCTGGTTTAACTAAAGCCATCTGCCGATTATACATGACACTGTCTTCTTCCCACTCCTCGATATATTCTAGTGTTGGCCCATGAGAAGAACGAGATGCACTCGATTTTCTAATGTTTTCCTTCATATTTTCCAAATACTTTGACAATTCTGATGAAGGTTTCTTAATTTTGTATGAGCTAACTTTGATAGGCACTGATGATCAAGGAGTAGTCGTCGGAAGTTGGACACTAGCTTGTTGTTGAACCTGTTGTTCAACTGATTGCTCTTTACTCCCAGCAGCTGGCTCTAGTACTACTTCAATTTGTTGCTCAACTGGTTGCTCTTTACTAGCAAAAACTTGCTCTGGTACTGCTTGAAACTGTTGTCCAACTTTTTGCTCTTGGTTATCTTTACTAGCTAGGTTACTGTCATCCTTGCTGAGACATAGGGGGAGTGGATATTTCTGGATTGGGAGTGGATCTTCCTGGACTTTCGCCATAGAAGACGGGGTTGCAGTATTTTGATATGTGTAGGATCGAAGGGCACGTGAAAAGCTACCAGAGAGGGGGTGAATGGTAGGTTTAAAAATCTTACGCAGCGGAAACAATTAAATCCCAACCCCTTCGGCAGAAAAACAATCTGTTACGGAAATCGTGTGTGAGACTAGTCTAAACGTGTTTCATCATGACAAAAGTGATAGATATCAGAGAGAATCAAGTCACAAAAACAACACAAGAAGAATCACTCAAATCCGTCGAGAAAAACTCAAGTTATGATCGAAAGATCGAACAAAGGTCAATCTGTCCTACCCGAGAAAAAAAAACAGTTCTGGAATGCTGCAAAGAAACTCGTGTACATCAGAAACCACAAATCCAATGACCGTGAAATTTTGATAGATGATAGATAATCAAGTTATGAAGACAACCCAAAAAGAATCACATCAATTGGATCTGTAAAACTCGAGTTATGATAAAACCACCGATGAAAGGTAGTGCTATCGTCCAGAAACTCGACGAGTAAAACTTGTCTGGAACAAGTCGGACGAACAAGGCAAAAAAATTCCTTCAAACTGCGAATTTTATTCAATAGAACACAAGAGGAACAGCCCCAAAGTCGTCTAACGAGCTCTGGGCTCCCTTGCTTATATAACCAGCCCTTAGGCCAACTCAACTCAGATCCGGATTCTGATCCTACCCTGATCACGAATCCTGTCTAACCATAACTGCTCAAGATCTTCCTATACGCAGATAGAAACAATCTCGAGACTTCCTAACAGACTCGGAACACATCCCGTATTCCCAAACACAACTCAACTTGCGAACCATATCGCCACATCATGCACCGCATGCATACGTGCGAACACCTTCCTTCGACCTTCATATACACTGCCCTTGATTCAATCATCCTGTGCGACCTCCTGGCCCGCTCAACCACAATTCCTCTTGAATTTGGTTTTGGAACCTCATCTCCTCTCTGAGACTAGTCTAAAGGATCCTGTCACCAGCCCTGACTTGAACTCAAGCAACACCTACATATGAACAAACAACCAATCCGTACGAGCCCAAGTCCGCGACTTGACTCAAGTCAGTTCCGAACACAACACCTTACATGAGCACCTCACATAAGCATGTTGCAAAGCATAGCAAAACGATATCAGCCATATCAACCAAAACGCACCAAAAACTTAGCAAATGAATACTAAGCAATCTTTCCAACAATGTAAAGCAAGTTTGAAACTTTGCAAATGAAAAGCAGAAACACTGCAATCAAGCTTCGGTTCTTGCCAAAGCTAACCGGACCTTGAGCCGGAGCTTACCAAAGCTAGTAGAACCTAGCGCCGGAGCTTACCAAAGCTAGTGGAACCAAGCACCCATCGGAGCTTACAAAAACTAGCAGGGCTAGTCAACCCAAAAACCAGAGCTAGAAAAACATGTCGGAGCTAACCAACATAAGTCGGACCTAGAAAAACATATCGGAGCTTAACAAAGACATGCCAGAGCTATCAAAGATATGCCGGAGCTAAAGACAAAGCTCACCGGAGCTAACCAAAAGAGTCGGACTTTGCCAGCAAATCGGACCTAGCATCAAATGTACCCGGAGCTACTCAAAACAAGATGGACCTACCATCGGACCTTGTTGTAGCTTGGAGCTAGAGTCAGACCTTGCTAAAGAGATGTTATGAAAGCATTCAAAACTTTTATCGCCATAGCCAATGTATTCAGCACACATAGGTCTCAGAATCTCCCCCTTGATGAATGCATTGGCAACACCATTTAAAATCCGAACATTGTCTTATTAAAAGTTTTGGAAACAATTTCTCCCCCTTTGTAAAACAGAAATAAAATGAAAAAGAAAAAAATTCCCCCGAGAAGAATCGTGCCAAAACAATTGTGAATATGTGCAATGTGTAATCAATTTCTCCCCCTTGCATACTTATCTTTAAAAATTCACATATTATCTCTCCCCCTTTGACAATGTATTCAGCAAGGTTCAAAAGAGAAATTTTAATTGTTATGAGCATAATATAACATATACATATAAAACAAAGCTTATTCAAGTCATACTATCAAGTAACTTACACTATCACATCAATGAGATACATAAAGTAGTGTAAGCCATGCTAGAGATCAAATGTAATTTTCAATTTAAGCAAGTCATGATCTCACAAACTTAACTATTTCAATACCTGAAAGCATGATACTTGTTGCTGCATTTTATTATTTTTCAAAGCACAAATTTAGATCATATGATATTTGCAAGAGATTATATGCGCATCTACCTTATTCTAACCAACCAAGCCAAGCCTATGTCATTTGACAATCAGAAGCTTAAGGACATGGTTTTAGTCATACACAACTTCTTCCAAGTTCATATCTAAGTGCAATGATAAGCTATCTCAAAAGAAGAAGTGTGATGCATGCATATTCTCTTGATCTTTTCTCAACTTATATTTGTTCACAAAATCTCAACATGTGAGTTGATTACTTGATAAATTCTTTATGATTAAAAGCACTTGTGATCATGCAACAAGTTCGAAACAGCAAGAAAGTTTGACCATGACTAGATTTAGTGTAAGTAATTATTCAAATTACTAGACATGGCAAAAACTACAAAATGTATAACACGAGTAATGTAGTAAGAACTTTCAGCATGTAAAAGGAATCACAAAGTCATATATGTATGAAATACTATGCTCATATTATTTTAAGTTTAGATTCACACATAGACTTTCTAAGTTTGAAAATTCCCCCTCAATTTAAGCCATGAGGATGCATAACCCCTATTTCACTACGAATATAACAAAAATGAGTGAAATCCAAAGGTTTTGTAAAAATGTCAGCTAATTGTTGTTCGGTATCTACATGGTGAAGCACAATGTTTCCTTTTTCAACATTATCACGAAGAAAGTGATACCTAATATCAATGTGCTTAGTTCTAGAATGTTGCACAGGGTTTTTAGCAATGCAAATAGCACTAGTGTTGTCACAAAACAGTGGAACACTATCTAGATCAACCCCATAGTCCTTAAGTGTTTGAACAATCCAACGAATTTATGAACAAGCGCTAGCAGCAGTTACATATTCAGATTTAGCGGTGGATTGTGCAACTGAACTTTGTTTTCTAGATGACCATGCAACAAGTGAATTACCAATAAAATGACAAGCACCGGAAGTACTTTTCCTATCAATCCTACAACCTCCAAAATCAGCATCGAAAAAAAGCTTTCAAAGTAATGGTTGAGGAAGAAGGAAGAAAAATGCCAAATTCTTGAGTTCCATGTAAGTACCTGAGAATCCTTTTGACGGCTTGACGATGTGAAGCACGTGGGGAAGCTTGAAACCGTGCACAAAGACATACGCTGAATTGTATGTCCGGTCTTGATGTCGTGAGGTACAAAAGTGATCCGATCATGCTTCTATATTCTTTTGATCCACGGGTTCACCATCTTCATCAAGTTCAAGTGTTGTTGCTGTTCCCATTGGTGTCCGAAGAGGCTTGCTTTTGTCCATGTTGAAGCGACTTAGGAGGTCTTTTGTATACTTCGTTTGATGCACAAAGGTACCCTCCTTGGTTTGCTTGATTTGCAACCCCAAAAAGTACGTGAGTTCTCCCATCATACTCATCTTAGATTCTGAACTCATCATAGCTGAAAACTATGACACAAGATCATGAGAAGCACAACCAAAGATAATATCATCCACATACACTTGAACGAATAATGAGTCATTGCCATGCTTAAGCACAAAAAAAGTTTTATCAACCTTGCCCATGGTAAACCCCTTTTTATGTAAGAATGTTTTTAACCTATCATACCATGCTCTAGGGGCTTGTTTGAGACCGTACAAGGCGTTGGACAGTCTGAAAACATGATTAGGAAAATCTGAATTTTCAAAACACGGTGGTTGTTGGACATAAACCTCCTCATCTATGTAGCCATTAAGAAAAGCACTTTTAACATCCATTTGATATAGCTTAAAACCTTTAGATGCAACAAAGGCTAACAAAATTCTTATGGCTTCTAATCTAGCAACAGAAGCAAAAATTTCATCAAAATCTAGACCTTCAACTTGAGTGAAACCTTGAGCAACCAACCTAGCCTTATTCCTAACCACAACCCCATACTCACTTTGTTTATTTTTAAACACCCATTTAGTTCCAATTAAAGTGTGACCTTGAGGTGGAGTACAAGTTTCCAAACATTATTTCTTTTAAAATATTCTAACTCTTCTTGCATCGCAATGATCCAAGATTCATTAGTGAGTATGTGTGATATATCTTTGGGTTCAAAAGAAGCAACAAAAGAAGAATGAGCATGAGAGTTTGGATCGCAAAACCTGGACCGTGTAACTCGTTCGTGCAAGCTTCCAATAATCTGTTGTGGGAGATGATATTTGTAAATCCATGGGGGAACAGATGTATAACAAGTTTCTACTTCATTAGGTTCATCGCAGAATGATGAGCTTGTGGCTTGTGGACGATCAGGACAAGCAGAGGTGGTGGTCGGAGCTTGTTCACAGTTCGGAGCTGGACACGTGTCAACTTCGGAACTACCAGACAGTATCACCGGCTCTTCTTCATCTTCGAAAATATCCCCCCTGAGGATATGGATCTTGTCCTGTAATACCGGAGGTAGTACCTGGACTAGCTTCATCAAAAGAAACTTCACAAGTCTCCACAATTTTGTTAGTGTCAAGTAAAAGCACACGGTAGCCTTTAGTATGAGATGGATAACCAAGAAACATGTCATCAATGAATCTAGGTTCAAATCAAGATTATCATGTTTCTTAACAAAACATTGGCAACCAAAGACCCGAAAGTGTGTAACACTAGGCCTATGTCCAAACCGGAGCTCATATGGTGTTTTACCTAGCTTAGCGCGCATGAAAACACGATTGGAGACATAACAAGCAGTTGCAATTGCATCAGCCCAAAATTTCCTAGGAGTTTGATAAAGAGTTTACTACATTGCGTGCAGTCCTAGAACTACTAAAGTTGAAAGCCACACACGGATGGTCTGATTGTAGTTTCTCTGATCTTTTGAATCTTATGGCAAAAATTCTTTCAACTCCAAATAAACTGCCCAGAAGCACTTATAAAGCAAAGAAACTTCTTTGTCCGATGGCACTAGGTGTGACAAAAATACACGCTTGTGTGAACCATTGTATTCTGTATTGCAAAGAGCATGAGCTCGCAACTAGATGCCCCATCTGTGGTGTCAATAGATATAAGAAGTACTACAATCACCAGTATGTTACCAAAATGAAAAACTCTCAGAAGAATAAGAAGTTTATTAATAGTCTTGAAGGTGACGATGACAATAATTCTAGTGATGCAGACAGGAAGAATAAGAGAAAAAATCCTGCCTTGGTGATGTGGTACCTTCCGGTAATTGATCGCTTGAAGCATTTGTTCTCAAACCCTAGAAAGGTTGAACTTATGCGTTGGCATTCCGAGCAGCGCAAGAAGAACGAAAAACATATTCGACACCATGGTGATGCAATGCAGTGGAAAAAAATTGATATTCAATATCCAAAATTTGCAAAGGAAATCAGAAATGTAAGCTTTGCCTTGGGTACAGACGAAGTGAATCCATTTTATGAAAAAAGGAGCATACACAACACATGGCCCGTGGTCTTAACGGTGTACAACCTACCAACGCGGTTGTGTCACAAAAGGAAATATATCTTGTTATATGTTCTTATCCAAGGTCCGAAACAACCCGACATCAAAATTGATGTGTTCTTGGAACCTTTAATGAAAGATATGGACAAATTGTGGAATGAAGGGGTACGTACATGGGATGAGTAAAAGCGGGAGTATTTCACGCTAAGAGCAATGATATTCGTTATCGTGCATGATTATCCTGGACTGTTTATATTATCGGGATAAATGAAAGGGAAGAAAGGTTATGTAAGGTATGTTGATAGAACAGGATTTCTATACCTCACTTCATCCAAAAAGACGGTGTACATGAGACACCGGCAGTTCTTGACAGATACACACAAGTATAGGATGATGAAAGAACAATTTGATAACAAAATCGAAAAAGATACTGCACCAAAACATTACAGTGGAACACTCATGTTCGTAATGGTCAAGAACATTCATATTACTTTCGGTAAGGGCAAAAAATTTAAAGCAACAAAGAGAAAGAAAAGTACATCTTTGGATGATACAACTGACACGGCTTTCAAGAAACAATCAATTTTTTTTCAAGTATCTTCTGTATTTGAAGAATCTGGAATTTTGCCATAGTATTGATTTGATTCACGTTACAAAGAATGTATTTGACAGCATCATCGGGACCTTGCTAAACATGTCGAGGAAAACAAAGGACATATTAAATTTACGTATGGACCTAGTAAATCTTGATATGAGACCAGAGCTTCATCTAGTAGAAAAGGCGAACGGGGAGCATTACCTTCCCCCAACCAGCTACAACTTGACACTAGAAGAGAAAAAAACACTTTGTGAATGCTTGCGTGGGATAAAAGTGCCCACGAGTTTCTCATCCAATATCCCAAACTAGTCTCGATGAAAGACTTGTCTTTATTCGGCTATAATTCTCACGGCTGTTACATGATGATGACAGTGTTCTTTGCCATTGCAATAAGAGTCATCAAATTTGAGCATATAAAAGTTGTCATCCCACGTTTGTGTTACTTCTTCAATGCAGTATTGCAAAAGGTGATAGCACATGAAGATTTAGACTATTTGAAAACATACATCGTCGAGACTATGTGCAAGCTTGAGATGTGTTTCCCACCATCCTTTTTTGATATGCTAGTACACCTACTCATACATCTTGTTGATCAGATAATAGCATTGGGGCCACTATATTTACATCATATGTTTTTGTTGCAGAGATATTTAGGAGTATTAAAAGGTTATGTGCGAAATTGTGCCCACCCAAAGGGTTCAATTATGGAAGCATACACCTCTGAAGAAGTGATTGAGGGTTGCGCTGATTACATCAAAGATAGAAAACCGATAGGTGCGCCTATATCAGTACATGAGGATAGACTACGTGGGAGAGGCAAAGTGGGTAAGAAAACTTTTATCATTCAATATTACAAGACTGTATACCGTGCACATTTTGGTGTACTACAACAGCTCGCAATAGCTAAGTCATACATCGAGGAACACCAAATTGAGTTTCACCAAAAAAAACCAAGACCACATAGAGGACTGGATCATGAAAGAGCACAGAAGATGTTTCACTGAATGGTTAATGGACAAAAATATACCATACGGAAACTCTATAGAAGAGGCAACAATGAAGAAGTTAGCTTCTGGCCCATCTGCTTTGGTGATATCATGGCAAGCATATGACATCAATGGTTACACATTTTACACTAAAGAAAAAGACAGTAAGAGTGTTGCACAAAATAGTGGTGTTCGTATTGAGGCTTATGATTCACAAGGGCAGAAGACCACATACTTCGGGTTCATAGAGGAAATATGGGAACTCCATTATGGCGAAAGAATGGTAATGCCCGTATTTAAGTGCCAATGGGTCAAACATCCTGATGGTGAGATAGTGGACAATTATGGACTGACACTGGTAGACTTGAATAAAGTGAGTTATAAAGATGACATGTGGGTTCTCACCGATCGTGTTGCACAAGTTTTTTATGTACAAGATCTAGAAACTGAGAAGATGCACGTAGTTGTTTCTGGAAAGCAAAATATTGTTGGGGTTGAGAATGTGGGAGATAATGAAGAGGAATATAATCAGTATGAAGAGATGTACCTTTTCACCGAACCAGAAAACATCAAGCGCGTAGAGAGAAGTATTAAAAAAAGATTTGAAACCCTATATGCAAGAAGATGTCAATGCTGGAAAAAATGTATGATATATATTATATATATTTGTATCCTCTGAAATCAACTTAGAACAATGCTTTATTTCAGCTTTAGATAGCATGTTTCGAACATTATTAAATTCAACTTCTTTAGAGAAGACTAATTTGGACAAATGATCCTTTTCGTCTTGTTGATTATCATATTTATCACCTTCACCTGTTCCATAAGTTATCAAATTGTATGTGTATATAAATTTCTTCTGACCTATGATGATCAGGCTTGCCTTCCAACAACTTGGTTCCAAACAACATCTAGAAGCACAACTTTTGAAGCTCCTGTCAAGCTAATCCCTTTACAGCAAGCTCTTATAGATGCAAGTAACACCCGAGACTCATCATTTGGATTGTTAAAAGATTCAATTGAAGTCTGACAATACTTCACATCCATTTGAGGGTTTGTTTGGATAGGAGTGGATCCACTTCAATATAAGTGGATTGAGGTGGATTGAGGAGAAAATTAGTTCATTCTTCACTTCAATCCACTTCAATCCAATTAGATTGAGTACACCCAAAAAGCTCTGAAAGATTTCTTTCTCTTCTCTCTATTTTAAAAACGTACGAACATGCTACTTTATCAGTTCTAATGGCTGAATATATTGACTACAAATCAGTACCATCTCTCTTAGTGCTTCACACAAGCGATGAAGCAAACAACTTCAATCGCAAATCTTGGTTTTACCCTTTTCATAGGAATTTGACCTTAATCTTTCAAGCATAGATTTATCAATAAGTGAAGCTTCCTCATTAGACATGTTAATGGCAGTTACAAGTGAAGGGTGTGTCGAAGCTAACGAAATCTCAATGGAATTGAAGACAAAGAGATGTTGCATATGAGTGACAATGTACAGGTTAGACAACATGAAGCTATGATGGTAGCCTTCAACAACATAAAAAGTGATGCCAAGGTTATGCTTGCATCAACCAAGGCATGTTGTGAGGACATAACACTTGTTAGAGCATTACAGTTATGCTTGTCCCAACAAGTGTTATATCCTCACAACATGTCTTGGTTGATGCAAGCATAACCTTAACATCACTTTTCATGTTGTTGAAGGTTACCATCATAGTCACACTGTCTAACCTAGATATTGCCACTCATATGCAGGATATCTTTATCTTCAGTCCAATTTAGATTTTGTTAGCTTCGGCACATCCTTCGCTTATAACTGCCATTAACATGTGTGATAAGGAAGCCTCACTTATTGATAAATCTATGCTTGAAAGATTAAGGTCAAATATCTATGAAAGGGTAAAAACAAGATTTGTGATTGAAGTTATTCGCTTCCTCGCTTGTGTGAAGCACTAAGAGAGTAGGTATTGATTTTTCGTCAATATATTTTGGCATTAAAACTGAGAAATGTGCATCTTCTTAAGTTTTCAAATGAACAGGAGAGAAATAAATTCTTCAAATGGATAGAAAAATCCTTCCAAAGATCGTCAGGCTTCAATTGAGACTTTCAACAATCCAAATGATGAGTCATGGGTGTTACTTGCATCTACAAGAGCTTGCTGTGCAGGGATTAGCTTGACATGAGCTTATCAACATCACAGATGGTTCTTAACTAACAAGCAGCCTGTGAAAACAATAACTTTCCCCACGCGGTTCTTCAACAAAAACCGCTTGTGATGATTGAACAGGTACATATGGTTCTTAAACAATGACCGCCTGTAAAAATCATGTATTTACTCAGGCGGTGGTTAATTAAGAACCGTCTGTGAAGTGTGCTAGATTACATACGGTTCTTAATTAATAGCCGCCTCAGAAAATCATGTATTTACACAGGCGGTTGTTTTTAAAAATCCGTCTGTGATGTTCTATCATCACACACGGTTATTGTATTATTCGTCATCACATTTGCATATTTTTACGAACCGCCTGTGTTTGAAAAATTGAGGCATCTGTGAAAATGCTTTTTGTAGTAGTGAATGTCAATACCAGTCTTGTCCTTTCAGGGGATTTTGAGCAAATATGAGAACATATGTATTAAATTGAATTTACAAACACTACTACAAAAACTATTATTACAGGCGCCTCGTTTTTCAGACACGGACAGTCCGTAAAAAATGCGCCTGCGATGTTGAATGATACAATAGCCGTCTGTGATGCTCAAACATCACAGATAGTTTTTCATGAACCACTGTCTAGGTAAATACATGATCTTCAGAGACGGTTATAAATAAAGGACCGCCTCTATTGGTTCAAACATTACAGACGGTTTTTTATAAACAACCGTCTGAGTAAAGACAATGTTTTTACAGACGGTTATTTAATAAAGAACTGTTTGTAGTGGTTCATATATTTCATGGGGTCTTTTATACAGATCGTCTATGATGCTCTCTATGTTTTCACAAACAGATTTTACTTACTGACCGACTGTGAAGGGGACTAAAAGAAAAATATCTAATAATATTTTCAGAGCATTTTATAATAATAATATTATATATATATATATATATTATATATATATATATCAGTTATATGTATTAAATTGAATTTACAAATTAATATTTATGTAGATCCTCCGTGTTGTTTCCTGTGCGTTTGGAAGTCTCACCATCTTTGTTCATGCCTCGCACTATGATGTTTCCTCGATTTATGATTATACTATTGCAGCTAGTGACCATATTTCTGGGCTTCACGTCTTACAGATGAAATCCTTGACGGTCGGGCTTAACTTGTCCGGTTGTCACCTAAAATGATTTAGCCTGTCACGATATGAGGATGTCCGTAGTGGTGTATTATAAGTATATTGAATATGTGTAAATTTAAAATACATACTGTAATAATTGAATAAGAATAGTGTATAGAGTACGTTTTAGAGAAAATGGGTGCAGATAGCCTGACACACTGTCTCCTTTATCATGTGTATATATGGCTGCTTGCCAGTGTTCCCAGATCCCCAAGGCAAATTAATTAAATAAATATTATCTGGACCAGCTTGGCCACGGTTGTCTCCATGTTATGTCACTTTCAACTGAACTCAAAATTAAGTTTATGGCATAAAAATGAGTGTGCATTAAAACTCGTAGCACCATACATGAACTGAAGATAGATTATCCTGATTGCTCTTATTAGTAACGTTTAGTACAGACACTTTGACTTTATTTGGTCCACGAGCAACCAAGAATATTCCTTGATCCCGTAACTTTATACAAGGGCTTGAGGGATCAAGGAGATCACTCCTGCAATATTGTTCGTGTTATTATATTCAGAGGCACCTTCATTTGTATGAATTGAACTTAGACAGGTCAACGAGACAATATTCTGTCGAAAAAGTTCCTCCACTCGATTCTTTTTATTTGACATCGATTAGTTCAAAAATAAACTAATTAATATCAAATAAAATGAAACAGAGAGAGTACTATTTTTTCAACAAGTGGCAAAGTTAGATTGAACAACGGTCTAATGACAGGGGCTATAAACAGTGAACAACAGTATAGTTGCTTCTTATTTGAACATGTGTGCAGAAAACACTTCGAAGCAGTTCAACTAAATTCCGTGGCATGCAATAGATTCTCTCCAACTTCGACTCCCTTTTTGTTCTGTTGTACTTTCAGTATAGTTTATTGGCTGAACCAAGCAGGCCGCTTTTTCAGCGTGCAAGTCCGATCCAAATTTGAAACTGCGTCTCTTTTTCTATTAATGTTCACGCGTGTGTCCTTGGCCCAACAAATCAGTGGGATCTTTTTACAAAAACTAATGGTAGAACTCGCCTATTCTGCGGCATTTACGATATAGAGAAACTAATTTGGTGAAAATATAGAATTGGATAGCATTATCAGTTTTTTTTAATGATGAGTAAAGTCTTTCAAAGAGGTTATAGTCAATTTATTACAAGTGAATACAAATGCAGACACTCACAATTAGTCTAGAACAATTCCATGATTACTGAATGACTAAGCGCACGACTGTATACGAGACTTCATAGACCAACATGCGGTATATTCGTCCTCTCACATTTTTAGTAGGTGTGACCCAAATTCGTCACCCATGAATTTCTATTTAGTACTGTAAAATTCAGCCTGAAATTACTAAGAATCGAACTCAAGACCTGATTAGTGCTACTCAGAGTATTGAACCACTAGGCTAAGACCCCTTTCGTAAGATAGCATTATCAGTTGTTGAACTGAGGTACAATATCACCAAAATGAAGTCTCATGGATTATATCATTGACTTGGAATTAATTATAAATTCTTGTTCATGTTTCACTCATCAAAGTCCAACAGTTCACGCAACAAACAATCAGAATGATGCATATGCTTACACCGTTTACAAGTTTCTTCATGTTTAATTTATTATATTGTCTGCTCCCTATATGGTCCATGCACTTGATCACCGCTTCCCAAGTAAAATAACTGAAGATCTTCTCTTAGGGGGCCCTAAAATGATGTTAGATATAGCCTCACATCGAGTGTTGATGATGGGGAGTTCAACTTAAAATGTGCAGGAAATTTCACCTATGAAACTAGTTTTTTGGATTGACACTACTACAATAAGTCTTATCGCAGGCGGCTCCAAACCTATTATCACACGCGGTTTTTAAAACCGGCTGAAACGAAGAGCTTATGATAATCCGCAATTTCACAGGTGAAGAAGTGATACCGGCTGTGAAGAAACATTATCACAGGCGGTTTTTCCTTATGCTAGCCGCCTGTGAAGATAAGTTATCACAGGCGGGTCGTGCAGCATATATATCTGCTTTTAATAATTGTCTTATCACAGGCGGGTCTTGCAGCATATCTAACCGCCTGTGATAATGGTGTTATCACAGGCGGATGTTGACCTACATCAAGCCGCCTGTGAAGACATTTTACCGCAGCCGGTTTCTACCATAACAGTGACCGCCTGTGATAATTAGGTTATCACAGATGGTTCTTACCTGTATCTAGACGCCCGTGATAATTGTTTTTACAGGCATGCCTAGCCGTTGGTTAATAACCGCCTGTGATAAGGTATAACCTATGCAGTACTACTGCTGTTATTTCTAATTTCCAGGTCAATTCAATATAATCACAGAACAAAAATCAACAATATCATCACAGAACAAAAGTCAACAATATTATCATCACAGAAGTCAATTTCACTAAAACAATATACATTGTACAGGTTACACATACAATTCTTCTCATAGTTTACAAGTTTTCACTAAAAATTGTTTCTATTAGCATAGTTGCAATGTTTTGCCACATCAACTACCGCACCATCTTCATCAAAGAAGTCCTCTCTTTTGTACAAAATTTCGCGACGAATGAATTGACAGAGTTCACCAGCAATCCTGTCGGCTCCTCCACTAGGAATACTTCTACAAACCGACCATTCTTCGTTCAAATTCTTCATGTGCTGCAATATAACACATAACAAGGTTTAGAATGTGTTGGTTTGAACAATATCAAAGTATAGATCAATGTGAGAGTATACAAAAATTTATTTGGTATTTTTGGAGCAGTTGTACTATGAGCAATTGAATTTTGAAGTTGGAATCAAAATATGAAAATAATGTTTCTGGTAATATTGAACAGCAGAGAATATAAATTTTAAATTATGCTAGTTACAATGAAAATGAAACACAAAAGTAAGAAAATAAGGTATCGACATTAAGGATAACTTACATCCTCACGATTCACTCTATATACATCGGCGGTCCGAAGATGTTCGCATACATAATACCCGCATAAGACACTCCCAGCAGGCTGCTTGACACAAGCATAATACATTTTAATGTCCAATGCATTCGTATTGGAAGGTCTCTCACCGCCAAGCTGTTCCGCGTAAAATCGCCAAGCGCTGTAATACAAGAAATGTCATATAAAACTTGTCAACACATTCTAAATGTGTATAAATAAAAATTATTAAATAAACGTATAGATTCAAAATGGAAAGGAAATCTTTGTAACGATCTGATGGGAAATCGGTCGAGTCCAAGACTGTTGCCATTCCCTGCGTTGGCTTGATGAAGATCATTATGTAGTGATCACTGTAAACATCCAAACACACGTGTTAACAATTACCAATAATTGCTATTTCAATGTCATGTGTCGAACTTACTCGAAGTGGTACGGAGCCTTTACAAGGTCCTTGCTGTCTCTGACAAAGTTAAACATCGCATGTCCTATGTAAGCTACAACTTTTATCCTTTTATCCTTCTTAAGTTTTGCGATTGCTTTTCCAAAATCTTTGTTTTTCATGTGCTTTAACATTGCTGAGTTTTGATCCGCCTTGACGTCGAGTAGCGCCTTTGCAATCCTAGTAGGGTCAAGGATACCTGTCTTGCGCTCCAACTTTTCATTATCCATGTATTGCATCCTATTGAAGAAGTCGAGAATTGTTATAATCTTATGAAATGCGTATGCGTGTAGTAAGAAAAGCAAATACAAAATATTAGAGGCACTTACAAGCACCAGACGAGCAGCAGGTTGATTTCGAGCTTGCCCAGATGGAAAAGGGCATGCAGCTCTTCAAATAAAATGACTCATTTATCTTCTCCAGTGCTCCATAATGCTTCTTTTAGAATACGAAATGTGACGCAAGAAAGACCATATTTTGTGCTGGCAAGGATGTACCACTCATGCATTCTTCTGAGCTGGACGGGTTGTTTGCTAAGATGTACGGATATCATGAACGGCTTTCCATTGTCAAATTTCGGAGGAACGTCCTCAAGCTTGTACATTGGAACTCCTGGTTTAACTAAAGTCGTTCGCCGATTATACATGAAACCGTCTTCTTCCCACTCCTCGATATCTCCTAATGATGGCTCATGAGAAGAACGAGATGCACTCGATTTTATAATATTTTCCTTCATAGTTTCCAAATATTTTGACACTTCTGATGAAGGTTTCTTATTTTGGTATGAGGTAACTTTGATAGGCACTGATGATCGAGGAGTAGTCGTCGGAAGTTGGACACTGGCTTTTTGTTGAACCTGTTGTTCAACTGATTGCTCTTTACTCCCAGCAGTTGGCTCTAGTACTACTTCAAGTTGTTGCTCAACTGGTTGCTCTTTACTAGCAACAGCTTGCTCTGGTACTGCTTGAAGTTGTTGTCCAACTTGTTGCTCTTGGATATCATCCTTGCTGAGACATAGGGGGGAGTGGATCTTCCTGGATTGGGAGTGGATCTTCATGCACTTTCGCCTTAGAAGATGGTGTTGCAGTATTTGGAGATGCGATGGGGCTAGAAATTGGCTCATCGTCCAACACGATATCGTGTCGGTGCCAAAGGATTAATTGGTTGACAGCCTGCCCCAGAGTCGCGATCCCCTCAGGTGTGACGTGGTCTATTTCATAATCTTCATAATCATTATCAATGATCTAAAGAACTTGCACCACAGCATAATACAACAGAAGTCGATTCCCGTTGAAGTCACGATCAGGCTTTGCCATAGCAGTGGCAACCTGTTTGGTTTTGTTCCCTGCTCTGCCTATCGGGACAAGAAAACGACAAGATTTGTCGTTAGCACTATCATTGACAGGGAACTTATGGGTTGACCTTGAGCCTGGAACAGAACCAACGCTGCTATGGTAGGCAGTTGGAGATACTAATTGCTCCTTTTGCACCGGAACCATCACTGTACTGGGTGCCACTAATTGTCCCGATTGTCTAAGTTGTTCCATTATTTCCTGCATATTTTCTTTGACCTTTTGAGCAATCGTTTCATCAAGTGTTTTCTTAAACTTCTCATGTCTTCTATATGTGTCTTTATCTTTAGGGAAACCATCTAGCCAAGACATTTGAGAAGAGATCGCTCGAACCCGTCTGCTGTGTTCAGGTTTTCCTAAGATAGCGGTAAGTTGGTCATTCTCCCTCTTCAGCTTGAAAAGACCCTTCTGTTGCTTTTCAATTACTTCTTTCATTTTATCCTCTACTTCATTCACAAAGTCGGGCTTTTCAAGTTTGCCCTTGTTGGTCAAACCTGACCGAGCAAAGACCCACCGTTGAGTTCGCTCATCGCACCCTTCTAATGGGTGAGGATTGCCCTTACTGGTAATTTTGTCTAATATCTTATTCCATTTCTAGACTTTGGGGGCATATTCGGTAGACCCCAAGCGATGATGGTATTTGTTCTTTTTTGCAAGCTCTGACCTACTTGCACTTAGAGCTTTAGCATCAGGTGTGATCTTTTGACGAACAAACTCTTGCCACTGAGCTTCTGTGATTTTTCCCATCTTCCTCGGGCTAGGGACCTTATAGGCCTTAACATAAGCATTCATTTCACTCTTCCAGCCACAAAACTTCTTGCTGCAAGAGACCAATGTTGCTTTCTTTATAGCTTCTTATGTGCCTTTTGGGAACTTTAATTGTTTCTTTATCCTTTCCCACAACTCATTCTTGGTCTGCTCGGGTAATTTCCTCCAATTCTCGTTTGTGATCGGCACAACCTCCCTAACAAGAAAACCGCATGCATTACGATACTTGGTAACTGAATCCAGTTGTTCTTGGGGAAGCCCACCTGGACCGACCCTTGTTATGTACATGATGCGGTACAATGGACCCTTATTGGGACCTCGTTGCCCTCGTTTCCACTTGAGTGAAGCTGAGGATTCATCCATTGGAGAACCTTCTGTGATTTCTTGACAACCAACATTAACTTGAACTGCTGAAGTTAAGATTCGTGATCCATACCTCGTCGGCAGGATCATATTCCGAGTCTAGATCCTCTGAAGTTTTTTTAATTTTTATATTCGGAAAATGATCCGATGGACTGTGATAGGAGCCTGAACTACTGGAGTCAGTAAACTCCATATTGTCTTCTTTATTGTTACTACCAGGACCAATCTTCTTAGGGCTTTCCATGCTAGAACTAATAAGACAAAAAATCTAATAAATGGCATATTAACTCTACATGAAGTGTTGCATGAAGAAAAAGATGGAAGCATTCTAGGATTTGATAAGTCATTCTAGGGTTTAAGGCGACTGACCAAAAGGTTCCTATACATTGCGAGGGTGACAAGCATGTTAAAGTTGCTCACCAGCAATGGCAATTTTATCTTCTTATTCTAAATAGGCTAGCTTCATTCAGAGTGGCGACCACGTTCTTGAGGTTTACTAGGCGGCGCCTAGCTCCGGACCTATAACTAATCAAGCAAGGGACAAAAAGCAAATCCTCCAGCCTTTTTCTAGTATCAAGAATCGCAAAGTGTGACACTTGGATTTGGATGGTGAGGTGAGGCGAGGTGAGGTAGCTGCAGGCGAGAAGAGACACTCTTTTTCAGCGATCATCTCTACAACCGTGGGATTTGCACGGTAAAAAGAGATGAAAGACCCACATTCTCAAACGAATCAAGAATCCGGAAACATCCGCCAAAACTAATCCCGGTGTGCCCGACCGCACCAAATGGGCTCATCATGGCAGCAGGTTCAGCCATCATGAAAGGCATTACGTACCCCACATATGATGGCACCCAGGATTTCTCTTCTTCTTCATCCTCCTTTCGTTCACCTCCCAAGTCCCAACTCACCCGACTCTTTTGTTACCTTTCCACTACTTTCTCTTAATCTATTGCCCGTCGATCATCTCAAAAACTTATGTGATCCTACACAACTCCTGCCTAGCTTAGAGGGCATTATCGTCCCCACTCTCAAGTTTCATCTTATTCCCTGTCACTGGTTTTTCTGCCTACTGAATGAAAAACAACATGTCGATACGTACTTCTGCAGATGCAGTCCCTAGAAGAGACTGATAGCAGCAGCAGCAACTAGCAAGCTCACTTTACACCGACAACCCAAGGACGCCTACCCACCGAACCCTAACCAAAGATGCCACCAAACTTGATAGTTTTTTGAATTCCAACAAACCCTAACCAAGGATGACTACCATTTTCCAATTCCCGAACCCTAATAAAGGATATGCAAGGCGGCGGCGAGGGCGGGGAGGGAGGCGGCACGGCGAAGGAGAATGGAAGGTCGAAGGGTTTAGGGTTTACCTTGAAGCTCGGCGGTGACGGCAATGGCTTCGCTCGGCATACCTGGAAGTGACGAGGGTGAAGCTCGGCGGCGACGGCGAAGCTCGGCGGCGACGGAGCGAACACTTGGCGGCAAACGAAATTTTGGCAGCCTAACGGCGTCTAAGTGTTTCGCCCGGGTTAGGTTTTTCTAACACTGCCGAGGGGTATATATAGACTTCCATTTTCTCAGGCGGATTTTAAGTACCGACCGCCTGAGAAGATGGTTACCTCAGGCGGGTTTTACATACCAACCGCCTGAGAAGATACAATTATCTCAGGCGGTTTGTAAGTAATACCCGCCTGAGATAAACATCTTCTCAGATGGTTATTAAGTACCAACCGCCTGTAAAGATATTTACTTCTTCTTAATTAATATCCTTGATTAAATGTGGGTCCTTTAAAAAGGCAAAATTCCACTATCTTGTAATATTATTGATAAGTAAAGGTTACTATTAAATTTCACTTCATAAATCCTTTGAAATTGGTCATAACATAAAAAACATACAACAAATGCTATTTTTCATTTTTCTATCTTGATGAATATAATGATTTTTTTATTTATTTTTTCAGTGGACATTTTTACTCATCATACCAACCTCTATGAATTTTTTCAGATTTTTTTAAAGTTTTTTGAATCAATGTGTGTTCATAATTTGATGAATGTCTCATATGTATTTGATCATTTAGTTAGAATGATGGATAATTTGAAGTGACATGTTGGAATGCTTTTAAAAAATTAACAAAATTCATACATGTATAAATGATACAAATATGTTCATACAAACAAAATTAAGTCAAGGATCTTTTTTTATGAGATACACAAATGTGAATAATATGTGAGTAGAAATTAATTTTATATTTACCAAAACATTACAATGTGAGCTATACAAGTTTTAAAATATTTTGTTCAGGTGGTAGATGTTAATTTTATACAAATGTAGAAGAAAGAATCATCGAATTTGGACACAATTTGCAGAATCTAAACATGTTTGAGTATTTATATTGGAATCTAAATAAAAAAGAAGCAAGGGATAAGGAAACTGAAGAACAGTATCGGGCATTATCTCAGGCGGTTGGTAAGTAATACCCGCTTGAGATAAACATCTTCTCAGGCGGTTATTAAGTATCAACCGCCTGTGAAGATATTTACTTCTTCTTAATTAATACTCTTGATTAAATGTGGGTCCTTTAAAAAGGCAAAATTCCACTTTCTTGTAATATTATTGATAATTAAAGTTTACTATTAAATTTCACTTCATAAATCCTTTGAAATTGGTCAGAACATAAAAAACATACAACAAATGCTATTTATCATTTTTCTATCTTGGTGAATATAATGATTTTTTCATTTATTTTTTCAGTGGACATTTTGCCTCATCGTACCAACCTCTATGAATTTATTCAGATTTTTTTAATTTTTTTTAATCAATATGTGTTCATAATTTGATGAATGCCTCATATGTATTTGAGCATTTAGTTAGAATGATGGATAATTTGAAGTTTGACATGTTGGAATGCTTTTAAAAAAATTAACAAAATTCATACATGTATAAATGATACAAATATGTTCATACAAACAAAATTAAGTGAAGGATCTTTTTATTATGAGATACACAAATGTGAATAATATGTGAGTAGAAATTAATTTGATATTTATTAAAACATTACAATGTCAGCTATACAAGTTTTAAAATATTTTATTCAGGTGGTAGATGTTAATTTTATACAAATGTAGAAGAAAGAATCATCGAATTGGGACACAATTTGCAGAATCTAAACATGTTTGAGTATTTATATTGGAATCTAAATAAAAAATAAGCAAGGGATAAGGAAACTGAAGACAGTATCGGGTATTATCTCAGGCGGTTGGTAAGTAACACCCACCTGAGATAAACATCTTCTCAAGCGGTTATTAAATACCAACCGCCTGTGAAGAGGTTTACTTCTTCTTAATTAATATTCTTGATTAAATGTGGGTCCTTCAAAAAGGCAAAATTCCACTTTCTTGTAATATTATTGATAATTAAAGGTTACCATTAAATTTCACTTCATAAATCCTTTGAAATTGGTCAGAACATAAAAAATATACAACAAATGCTATTTTTCATTTTTCTATCTTGATGAATATAATGCTTTTTTCATTTATTTTTTCAGTGGACATTTTTACTAATCATACCAACCTCTGTGAATGTTTTCAGATTTTTTTAAATTTTTTTGAATTATTGTGTGTTCATAATTTGATGAATGTTTCATATGTATATGAGCATTTAATTAGAATGATGGATAATTTGAAGTTTGACATGTTGGAATGCTTTTAAAAAAATTAACAAAATTCATACATGTATAAATGATACAATTATGTGCATACAAACAAAATTAAGTGAAGGATCTTTTTTTTATGAGATACACAAATGTGAATAATATGTGAGTAGAAATTAATTTGATATTTACCAAAACATTACAATGTCAGCTATACAAGTTTTCAAATATTTTGTTCAGGTGGTAGATGTTAATTTTATACAAATGTAGAAGAAAGAATCATCGAATTTGGACACAATTCGCAGAATCTAAACATGTTTGAGTATTTATATTGGAATCTAAATAAAAAAGAAGCAAGAGATAAGGAAATTGAAGAACAGTATCGGGTATTATCTCAGGCGGTTGGTAAGTAATACCCGCCTGAGATAAACATCTTCTCAGGCGGTTATTAAGTACCAACTGCCTGTGAAGATATTTACTTTCTTGTAAATTAATATTCTTGATTGGAATCTAAATAACCGCCTCGGGCATTATCACAAGCGGTTTGTATGGAATAACCGCCTGAGATAATGTTTTTCTTAGGCGGTTATTTATTACCAACCGCCTATGAAAAATTTAAAAACCGCCTGTGAAAAACTAACGCCTATATAAATACCCCTCGCCACAGTCGAAACGTAACCCTGGAGAATTTTCCACCGCCGCAAGGCTGCCGAAATTTCCCACCGCCGCGCCTGCTCTGACGCGCTGCCGCCTAGCCTGCACTATCGCGCCACCGCTCAGCCTGCACAGCCACGCTGCCGCGCCACCGCCCAGAGCCCGCACTGTCGCGCCGCCACCCAGACCCGCGGAGGCACGCTTGATCTGCCCAGTCCCACATCGCGCCACAAGGTATAAATTCTCATAGTTTCCTTTTGCATGTTGTGTTGGTATATGGATTGTGTCCTTTTGCATGTTGGTATATTCTCATAGTGTGTTGGTATATGGATTGTGTCATGTTGTGTTGGTATATGCATTGTGTCCTTTTGCATGTTGGTATATTCTCATAGTGTGTTGGTATATGGATTGTGTCATAGTGTGTTTGTATATGGATTGTGTCCTTTTGCATGTTGGTATATTCTCATAGTGTGTTGGTATATGGATTGTGTCATAGTGTGTTGGTATATGGATTGTGTCCTTTTGCATGTTGGTATATATGGATTGTACCCGAATCCGAACCTGCGGGTAAAATATAGCACCCGTACCCGTACCCGACGGGTTTCTAACGGGTTTCGGGTACCCATCGGGTACCCGCTTTTAATATCCCAAATGGTCGGGCTGAAATCAAAGCTGCAGTAGGGTTGGGTGTTGGCGACCATACCTCCTCGTTGCTAGGTGACATCAATGGTGACAGGGTGCAGAAGTCAGCAACAGGGCCATCTGCAAGCGGCAACGAGGTCAGGAAATGGCACCGAGGGTGGAAGGCGGCACCGGGGCTAGCTGCAGGTGGCGACAAGGACGAAGACAGTGTTGGAGGCACCGGGGCCAGCTGCCAGCGGCGGCGAGACCGAAAGACGGAGGTGATGGCCGGAGCCGCGGGCGACAGCGCGCGAAGGTCGGTGGAAAGTCGGCGGCAGTCACCGAAGTGGTGAAGTGGAGTCGTGCCACGCTCCAGCAGCGCCTCTCCATCGCGTCAGGTCGAGGGCGGCAGCAAAAGTCGGGCACTCTGGCAGCGAGCGGCCAGCAACGTCTAGTTTTTTTTGTCTATGCCTCTGCTCGCTGCTCGGTCCAGACTCCAGCCTCCAGGGATCGGGATTGGTCTGATTGCAATGGATGGTGGACGTCTGAATACCGTGAATAGCTAGTTACCTAGCCTTGTGGGCCGTGAATTTTTAACTATTCTGGGCTAAGTTTTTTTATGGGCCACATCTAAATCATAACAGTATTTCGGGTACCCGACAGGTACCTGCGGGTAGGAAATAATACCCGCACCCATACCCGCAACACATCGGATCAGGTACGGGTTGTACCCACGGGTAAAAAAATCCACCCATACCTGCACCCGTCGGGTGCAATACCTGTCGGGTACCTGTACCCGCGGGTAAAATTGCCATCCCTAGATCCCACCCAGACCTAGCCCATGCCACTGGGCCTGTTTGCCCCATGACTTCAATCCTTCACCCCCGCTTGCTGCTCCCGACGCCTTCGACTCCATCCGCCTCAAGACGTCGCCCGTCTCCTACATTGTTGCCCTAATCATACTTGTTATGTCTCTATAAATTCATTTTATAGAAGACCTTTAAAGAATATTTGTGGCCGACTTTTGTAAATCTGACAAAAATTCTATTATTGAAGCATGGACCGTCGAGCGTGGATGTATAACATGCCAAGACCCGATCCTATGTACATTCATAATGTTGCAAATTTTATTGAAGCATCCAAGAGACATGCGAAGTTGCAAAAGATAGATGACATATTATGTCCATGTATCGACTATGAAAATAAGATTGTTTGGACGGATACTATAGTAATCCAATCTCATTTGGTGAAAAGAGGTTTCAAAAAAAACTACACAATATGGACAGAGCATGGTGAGATAGATACACATGATGTGGATAAAGATGATGAGAGAGGTTCAGATGATGATAATGTTCATATCGATAATGGTAGTGACAATCAAGCTGGTGATGGTGATGATGAGTTCGATTGTGAGAAGATGTTGCGACACATTGAACCATATGTATTGACTTCTATGGGAGCAAGCAAAGGTTTAAGTAAAATGGAGACATTGCAGAATGCGGTGATGAAGCTTTTATATGATGAATAAAACGGTTGTGATAAAGAGTTTACTACATTGTGTGCAGTCTTAGAACTACTAAAGTTGAAAGCTACGCACGGATGGTCCGATTGTAGTTTCTCTGATCTTTTGAATCTTTTGGCAGAAATTCTTCCAAATCCAAATAAACTGCCTAGAAGCACTTATAAAGCGAAGAAACTTCTTTGCCCGATGGCACTAGGTGTGACAAAAATACACGCTTGTGTGAACCATTGTATTCTGTATCGCAAAGAGCATGAGCTCGCAACTAGATGCCCCATTTGTGGTGTCAGTAGATATAAGAAGGACTACAATCACTAGTATGTTACCAACATGAAAAAGACTCAGAAGAATAAGAAGTTTATTATTGGTCCTGAAGGTGATGATGATGATACTTCTGGCGATGCAGACGGGAAGAATAAGAGAAAAATTCCTGCCTTGGTGATGTGGTACCTTCCGGTAATTGATCGCTTGAAGCGTTTGTTCTCAAACCCTAGGGAGGCTGAACTTATGCGTTGGCATTCCAAGCTACGCAAGAAGAATGAGAAACATATACGACACCCTGGTGATGCAACGCAATGGAAAAAATTTGATATTCGGTATCCAGAATTTGCGAAGGAAATCTGAAATGTGAGGTTTGCCTTGGGTACGGACAGAATGAATCTGTTTGGTGAAAAAAGGAGCATACACAGCACATGGCCCGTGGTCTTAACAATGTACAACCTCCCGACGTGGTTGTGTCACAAAAGGAAATATATCTTGTTATCTGTTCTTATCAAAGGTCCGAAACAACCCGCATTGAATTTGATGTGTTCTTAGAACCTTTAATGGAAGACATGGCGAAATTGTCGAATGAAGGGGTACGTACAGGGGTGAGTACAAGCGGGAGTATTTCACGCTAAGAGCAATGATATTCGTTACCTCGCATGATTATCTCGGACTGTTTACATTATTGGGACAAATGAAAGGGAAGAAAGGTTGTGTTAGGTGCGTGGATAGAACTGGATTTTTATACCTCACTTCATCCAGAAAGGCGATGTACATGATACACCGACGGTTCTTGACAGATACACACAAGTATAGGAAGATGAAAGAACAGTTTGATAACAAAGTCCAAAAAGATACTGCACCAAAACCTTACAGTGGAAAACTTGTGTTTGAAATGGTCAACAACATTCATATTGCTTTCGGTAAGGGCAAAAATAGTAAAGGAATTAAGAGAAAGAAAATTACATCTTCGGATGATACAACTGACATGGCTTTCAAGAAACAATCCATTTTTTCAACTATCTTCCGTATTGGAAGAATCTGGAATTTTGCCATAGTATTGATTTGATGCACGTTACAAAGAATGTATTTGACAGCATCATTGGGACCTTGCTGGACATGCCGAGGAAAACAAAGGACGGATTAAATTCACGTATGGACCTAGTAAATCTTGATTTGAGACCAGAGCTTCATCCAGTAGAAAAGGCGAACGGGAAGCATTACCTTCCCCTAGCCAGCTACAACTTGACACTAGAAGAGAAAAAAGCAATTTGCGAATGCTTGCGTGGGATCAAAGTGCCCACGAGTTTCTCATCCAATATCTGCAAACTAGTCTCGATGAAAGACTTGTCTTTATTCGGTTATAGTTCTCACGATTGTCACATGATGATGATAGTTTTCCTTGCCATTGCAATAAGAGTCATCAAACCTGAGCATATAAAAGTTGTCATCACACGTTTGTGTTACTTCTTCAATGCAGTATCGCAAAAGGTGATAGCACGTGAAGATTTAGACTATCTAAAAATATACATCGTCGAGACAATGTGCAAGCTTGAGATGTGTTTCCCACAATCCTTTTTCGATATGCAAGTACACCTAATCATACATCTTGTTGATCAGATAAAAGCATTGGGGCCACTATATTTACATCATATGTTTTCGTTGGAGAGATAATTAGGAGTATTAAAAGGTTATGTGCGGAACCGTGCTCACCCAGAGGATTCAATTATGGAAGGATACACCACTGAAGAAGTGATTGAGGGTTGCGCTGATTACATCAAAGATGGAAAATTGATAGGTGTGCCTATACCGGTACATGAGGGTAGACTACGTGGGAGAGGCAAAGTGGGTAAGAAAACTTTTATCGTTCAAGATTAAAAGAATGTACACCGTGCACATTTTGGTGTACTACAACAGCTCGCAATAGCTGAGTCGTACATCGACGAACACCAAATTGAGCTTCGTGATAAAAACCAAGACCGCACAGAGGACTGGATCATGGAAGAGCACAAAAGATGTTTCACTGAATGGTTAATGGACAAAAATATACCATACGGAAACACTATAGAAGAGGCAACAATGAAGAAGTTAGCTTCTGGCCCATCTGCTTTGGTGACATCATGGCAAGCATATGACATCAATGGTTACACATTTTACACTAAAGAAAAAGACGGTAAGAGTGTTGCACAAAATAGTGGTGTTCGTATTGAGGCTTATGATTCACAAGGGCAGAAGACCACCTAGTTCGGGTTCATAGAGGAAATATGAGAAATCGATTACGGCGAAAGAATGGTAATGCCCGTATTTAAGTGCCAATGGGTCAAACATCCTGATGGTGTGAAAGTGGACAATTACGGGCTGACTTGAATAAAGTGGGTTATAAAGATGACCTGTGGGTTCTCGCCGATAATATTGCACAAGTTTTTTATGTTCAAGATCCAGAAACTGAGAAGATGCACGTAGTTGTTTCTGGAAAGAAAAATATTGTTGGGGTTGAGAATGTGGGAGATAATGAAGAGGAATATAATCAATATGAAGAGATGTACCTTTTCACCGAACCAGAAAACATCAAGCGCGTAGAGAGAAGCATTAAAAATAATTTGAAACCCTATATGCGAGAAGATGTCAATGCTGGAAAAATTGTATATAGCAATGCGAGATAATATATATTGTATATATTTGTATCTTCTGAAATCAACTTAGAACAATGTTCTATTTCATCTTTAGATAGCATGTTTCGAACATTATTAAATTCAGCTTCTGTTTCGAGCTCCTGTCAAGCTAACCCCTTCACAGCAAGCTCTTGTAGATGCAAGTAACACCCGAGACTCATTATTTGGATTGTTAAAAGCTTCAATTTAAGTCTGACGATACTTCCCGTCCATTTGAGGGCTTGTTTGGATAGGAGTACACCCAAACAAGCCCTGCAAGATTTCTTTCTCTTCTCTCCATTTTGATAACTTATGAAGATGCTACTTTATCAGTTCTAATGGCTGAATATATTGACTACAAATCAGTATCATCTCTCTTAGTGCTTTACACAAGCGATGAAACGTACAACTTCAATCACAAATCTTGTTTTTACCATTTTCATAGGAATTTGACCTTAATCTTTCAAGCACAGATTTATCAATAATTGAAGCTTCTTCACCAAACATGTTAATGGCAGTTAAAAGTGAAGGGTGTGTCGAAGCTAACAAAATCTCAATGGGACTGAAGACAAAGAGATGTTGCATATGATTGACAATGGCTAGGTTAGACAGCATGAAGCTATGATGATAGCCTTCACGCTGTTTAACCTGGACATTGCCACTCATATGAAGGATCTCTTTATCTTCAGTCCAATTCAGATTTCGTTAGCTTCAATACATCCTTCACTTATAACTGCCATTAACATGTGTGATAAGGAAGCTTCACTTATTTGATAAATCTATGCTTGAAAGATTAAGGTTAAATCCCCATGAAAGTGTAAAAACTAGATTTGTGATTGAAGTTGTTCGCTTACTCGCTTGTGTGAAGCACTAAGAAAGTGGGTACTAATTTTTAGTCAATATATTTAGGCATTAAAACTGAGAAAGGAGCATCTTCCTAAGTTTTCAAATGGACAGGAGGGAAAGAAATCGTTCAAATGGATGGGAAATCCTTCCAAGGATCGTCAGGCTTCAAATTGATGCTTTCAACAATTCAAATGATGAGCCACAGGTGTTACTTGCATCTACAATAGCTTGTTGTGCAGGGATTAGCTTGACAGGAGCTTAGCAGCATCAGAGGCGGTTGGTAAATAAAACCCGCATGAGATAAACATCTTCTCAAGCGGTTATTAACTACCAACCGCTTGTGAAAAATTTAAAAACTGCCTGTGAAAAACTGATGCCTATATAAAGACCTCACGGAGGCACGCCTCTGCCCAGTCCCACATCGCGCCACGAGGTACCTAAGTAAATTCTCATAGTTTCCTTACTATGCATTGCATGCTACCTTTTTCTTTGTATATTTTCATAAGCTGCTAGTTTTGTGTATTGGTATATGGATTGTGTCCTTTTGCATTTGTGTACATATGCATTTGGACTCAATAATTTGGAAGTTTGGTCTTTTAGATATTGATGTCTCGGGCGTGTAGCCGATTGAAGGAGAAGCGCTTGGCGTGGTGCAAGAACCATCCCCATGTATGTACATATGGCACACCGGTTCCATGGTTGTATATACATATGTATTTGTAATGGACTGATGAACTTAACTGTAGTTTGTTTTTCCGTCTTGTTTGTTTTTAGTATTTTCAATTTCTCTGTGTAGGATTTCTCTGCGAAGCCTGAATCGGGAGATTTATTGAAGTGGCAGTGCATCGTCCCCGGTAAAGAAGGGGTAAGTCATGAAGAACAAGCACAATATGAGTTTAACCATCGTCCTGCTATTAATAAATTTCTTTTGCAGACTGAATGGGAAGATGGTTACTACCCCCTAACAATCTCCTTCTCTGAGGACTATCCCTTGGTGCCTCCAAGATGCGCCTTTCCAAGTGGGTTCTTCCACCCAAATGTCCATCGTTCGGGAGCACTCTGCATCGGGATTCTTGATCAAGAGACTATAAGATAGACCTATTTTGCTTATGTAATTAATACTTAATTTTTGTCAAACTTATTTGAACTGGTTTCTTATATTGCTTAAATTATATTTCATAGGGGTGGTGCAGTGTTTTTACAATCAAAACTATACTACTTGAAGTTCAGCGTTTGCTGCATCAGCCAAATGTGCCCGATGTTAAAAATGATTGCTATAATCTACTTATCAAGGTTAGATGACACTTTGACTTAGTGACCAATGTAGGTTATTCATTCCTCCTTCGATATTTGTTAATTCGAATAATGTCAATATTTTCAGGATCCAGCGGAATATAAGAGACGTGTTTGGGAGCAAGTAGGACGGTATAATTTAGATTGATCGATGGGAGCTTTAGGAATAAGTTTAAATTCGAATTTAGTTTAGAGAGCACGCAATGTATGATCTATGGAATTCATCGAGTTGTGAATTACCTCTGAATTGCAATATCATTTGCGTTGTTTATCCTTGTATTAAATTACTTAATTGCAATGTCATTGCGTTTGTTTATCCCTGCAACGGACGCTCACGATCTAGGGCGCTCTGGCGTTTCCGGGGACACAAAATAAGTGGAAACAATGACTTTTCCTAGGCGATTCTTCATTGAAAACCGCTTGTGATAATTAAACAACTACATACGGTTCTTACACAATGATCGCCGGTGAAAATACATGATCTTCTCAGGCTGTTGTTAATTAAGAACCGCCTGTGAAGTTCATTACATTACAGGCGGTTCTTAATTAATAACTGCCTGAGAAGATCATGTATTTACTCAGGCGGTTGTTGCCTAAAATCCGTCTGTGATGTTATTTTATTGCAGGCGGTTCTTAAGTAATAACCGCCTGAGAAGATCGAGTATTTACCCAGACGGTTGTTTTTTAAAATCTGCATGTGTTGTTCTTTCATCACAGGCGGCTATTATATCATTCGTCATCACAGTCATATATTTTTAAGGACCGCCTGTGTTTGAAAAATTGATGCGCCTGTAAAAATGCTTTTTGTAATAGTGTGAGGTGACATGGTTGAAATTTCGGTTGGACCTGTGTGCATGGCAGGCCCGTAGTAACCTTGGCTGGTGGCAGAAGCTCACCGGCATTAAGGGTTAGACCGCACTCTAACAAGTGGTATCGGAGTCATGGTTAGCAACTTAGAATATCTTATTAGCAACACGAAATTGGTCTACCAGAGTAGTGTCCACCGAGTATGAAGGGGAGTTGTATCACCCGATAGTCACACATAGGATGTCAGTCAAAACTTAAAAGTGAAGCGAATTTTACCTATTAGACTAGTCTTTTAAGTTGAGGTGACCCGATATATGTGCATGGTAAGCCCGTGGTGACATGGACTGATGGCAGGAGCTCGCCGACGTGACAGGTTGTACCGCACTCTAACAAACAGAATCACAATCAGATATCCAGTAGCCACCTTTTTTGTTTCTACATTGACTTTATTATCTATTCTTATTTTCAAAGTCAATCCTTGCTGCTAGCTGGATCAACCACTCGAGAGTTGGATGCTCATACACCACTTCTAGCTATTGTCCAAGCTGAAGAGCACGCAATCAGCCCCCTATCTGAAGCTTTAGATCCGTAATCTCAACAATGCAAATCGGAATTTGCTAATACGTGCAAATTTATCTGCCTGACCTGTTAAACACACAAAATTTTGGCTTAAAGCTATCTGATTTGCATTCTCATTGAAACTACATTCTTTGTGGCGCCACTTGTTATGAACGCAAGGTTGCAGTTGTCTGTGCCACCAGAAGGATCCACGTTCATTAATTTTTTCAGGTTTTATAAAAACATACATTGTGTTGGAATAAATGGGCTTGGCCCAATATTAATTCTGAATTAATTTCTATAAAATCTTAAAGGTCAATGGTGGTGCTAAATAGTTAGTCTCACATGAAAAGTTAAAGTGGAGCATGTAGGATCAAAAAGCACATGAAAAGCTACCAGAGGGGGGTGAATGGTAGATTTAAAAATCTTACGCAGCGGAAACAATTAAACTCCAACCCCTTCGGCAGAAAAACGATCTGTTAAAGAAATTATGTGTGAGACTAATTTAAACATGTTTTACCATGACAAAAGTGATATATATTAGAGAGAATCAAGTCACGAAGACAACACAACAAGAATCACTCAAATCCGTCGAAAAAAACTCAAGTTATGATCGAAAGAACAAACAAATGTCAATCTGCCCTACCCGAGAAAAAATAGTTTTGAAACGCTGCAAAGAAACTCATGTAGATCATAGACCACAAATCCAATGACCGTGAAATTTTTACAGATGATAGATAATCAAGTTGTGAAGACAACCAAAAAGAATCACGTTAATTGGATCTGTAAAACTCGAGTTATGATAAAACCACCGACAAAAGGTAGTGTTGTCCAGAAACTCGACGAGTAAAACTTGTCTAGAACAAGTCGGACGAACAAGGCACAAAAGTTCCTTCAAACTACGAATTTTATTCAATAGAAATCAAGAGGAACAGCCCCAAAGTCGTACACCACGAGCTCTGGGCTCCCTTGCTTATATAACTAGCTCGAAAGCCAACTCAACTCAAATCAGGAACCTAATCCTACTCTGTTCACGAATCGTAGCTTTTTATAACTGCTTAGGATTCTTCTATACGCAGATAGAAGCAATATTAAGACTTCTAAACACCTTAGGAACATATCTCACATTCCTAAACAACTCAAATTCGTGACCCACACGAAATCCTATCCTAACCAACTCAAATCTTTCTATATTTGAGTCAAACCCGACTCGGCCGCAGCCTGAGTCCATAACCTAGTCGGTTGGACATTTCCGACCAACTCTTTACATCCACATCTCTTCATCACGTCTTGGAACCATGTAGCCACGTCCATGCACTCCTTGCACACGTGCAAATATCTTCCAATGACGTCCACGATATCTTCATATGCATTGTTCTTGATTCAAACATGCTGCGCAACCTTCTGATCAACTCAACCACAATTCCTCCTGAACTTGGTTGTTGAATCTCATCTTCTCCCTAAGACTAGTTCAATGGATCCCATCACCAGCCATGTCTTGAACTCAAGCAACACCTGCACATAAATAAACAACCAATCCCTACGAGCCCAAGTCCTCGACTTGACTCAAGTTAGTTCCGAACACAACACCTTACGTGAGAACCTCACATAAGCATGTTGCAAAACCACAGTAACACGATATCATCCATATCAAGCAGAAACACACCAAAGACTTAGCAAATGAATACTAAGCAATCATTTCAGAGATGTAAAGCAAGTACAAAACATTGCAAATGAAAAACAGAAGCATTGCGCTCAAGTTCCGAACATTGCCAGAGCAACCCGGACCTTGAGCCGGAGCTAACAAAAGCTAGTAGAACCTAGCGCCGGAACTTACCAAAACTAGTATAACCAAGCTCTCGCCAGAGCTTACAAAACTAGCAGGACCTTAATAAAAAGGTGTTTTGGTGATATTCAAAACTTTTATCGTCAAAGCAAGTGTATTCACTACAAGTCAATGTATTCAGCATACATAGGTCTTACAATCTTCCCCTTGATGAATGCATTGGCAACACCATTTAAAATCCGAACATTGGCTTATTCACATAAAAGTTTTGAAGGCAATTTCTCCCCCTTTGTAAATCAAAAGTAAAATGAGAAGAAAATCCAAAAAAATCCCATATTATCTCTCCCCTTGTATTATCTCTCCTTATGCACATATTCTCTTTCTCTTCATGCTTATCTCTCCCTCTTTGACAATGTATTCAGCAAGTCATGAGCATATAAACAAATTATCTCTCTCCTTTTAGTTGTTATGAGCATATTATAACATATACATATAAACAAAGCTCATCCAAATCATACTATCAAGTACCTTACATTATCACATCAATGAAATACATAAAGTAGTGTAAGCCATGCTAGAGATCAAATGTAATTTTCAATTTAAGTATGTCATGATCTCACAAACTTAACTATTTCAAAACCTGAAATCATGACACTAGTTGCTGCATTTTATTATTTTTCAAAGCATAAATTTAGATCATATGATATTTGCAAGAGATTATATGCGCATCTGCCTTATTCTAACCAACCAAGCCAAGCCTATGTCATTTGACAATCAGAAGCTTAAGGACATGATTTTAGTCATACACAACTTCTTCCAAGTTCATATCTAAGTGCAATGATAAGCCATCTCAAAAGAAGAAGTGTGATGCAAGAATATTCTTTTGATATTTTTTCAATTTATATTTGTTCATAAAACTCAACATGTGAGTTGATTACTTGATTAATTCCTAATGATTAAAAGCACTTGTGAACATGTAACAAGTTCAAAACAGAAAGAAAGTTCGACCATGACCAGTTTTAGTGTAAGTAATTATTCCAATTATTAGACATGACAAAAACTACAAAATGTATAACACGAGTAATGTAGTAAGAACTTTCAGCATGTAAAAGGAATCACAAAGTCATATATGTATGAAATACTATGCTCATGTTATTTTAATTTCAGATTCACATAGACTTCCCAAGTTTCAAAACTCCCCCTCAATTTAAGCCAAGAGGATGCATAACCCCTATTTCACTACGAATGTAACAAAAACGAGTGAAATCCAAAGGTTTTGTAAAAATGTCAGCCAATTGTTGTTCGATATCTACATGGTGAAGCACAATGTTTCCTTTTTCAATATTATCTCGGAGAAAGTGATACCTAATTCAATGTGCTTAGTTCTAGAATGTTGCACGGGGTTTTTAGCAATGCAAATGGCACTAGTGTTATTACAAAACAGTGGAACACTATCTAGATCAACCCCATAGTCCTTAAGTGTTTGAACAATCCAAAGAATTTGTGAGCAAGCACTAGCAGCAGCTACATATTCAGATTCGGCTGTGGATTGTGCAACTGAATTTTGTTTTCTAGAGGACCAAGCAACAAGAGAATTACCAAGAAAATGACAAACACCGGAAGTACTTTTCCTATCAATCCTGAGAATCCTTTTGATGGCTTGACGATGTGAAGCACGTGGGGAAGCTTGAAACCGTGCACAAAGACATACGCTGAATTGTATATTCGGTCTTGATGTCGTGAGGTACAAAAGTGATCCGATCATGCTTCTATATTCTTTTTGATCCACGGGTTCACCATCTTCATCAAGTCCAAGTGTTGTTGCTGTTCCCACTGGTGTTCGAAGAGGCTTTCTTTTGTCCATGTTGAAGCGCCTTAGGAGGTCTTTTGTATACTTCGTTTGGTGCACAAAGGTACCCTCCTTTGTTTTGCTTGATTTGCAGCCCCAAAAAGTAAGTGAGTTCACCCATCATACTCATTTCAAATTCAGAAATCATCATTGCTGAAAACTTGGACACAAGATCATGAGAAGCACAACCAAAGATAATATCATCCACATACACTTGAACGAATAATGAGTCATTGCCATGCTTAAGCACAAAAGAGTTTTATCAACCTTGCCCATGGTAAACCCTTTTTCAAGTAAGAATGTTTTTAACCTATCATACCATGCTCTAGGGGCTTGTTTGAGACCGTACAAGGCTTTGGACAGTTTGTAAACATGATTAGGAAAATCTGGATTTTCAAAACCCGGTGGTTGTTTCACATAAACCTCCTCATATATGTAGCCATTAAGAAAAGCACTTTTAACATCCATTTGATATAGCTTAAAACCAATAGATGCAGCAAAAGCTAACAAAATTCTTATGGCTTCTAATCTAGCAACAGGAGCAAAAGTTTCATCAAAATCTAGACCTTCAACTTGAGTGAAAACTTGAGCAACCAACCTAGCCTTATTCCTAACCACAACCCCATCCTCACTTTGTTTATTTTTAAATACCCATTTAGTTCCAATTAAAATGTGACCTTGAGGTGGAGGTACAAGTTTCCAAACATTATTTCTTTCAAAATTTTCTAACTCTTCTTGCATGGCAATAATCCAAGATTCATTAGTGAGTGTGTGTGATATATCTTTGGGTTCAAAAGAATCAACAAAAGCAGAATGAGCATAAGAGTTTGGATCGCAAAACCTGGACCATGTGACTCGTTCGTGCAAGCTTCAAATCATCTGTTGTGGGGGGTGATCTTTGTAAAACCGTAGGGGTACAGATGTCTCACAAGCTTCTTCTTCTTCATGTTCATCACACATCCGAAGCTAAACCAAAGTCTTTAGCTGCTGAATTTTCGGGCAGCAGCTCCAATTCTTCCTCATCTTAGACGAAAATGCCCCCCTGCGGATATGGATCTGGACCTGCAATGTTTGAGCTAGTACCTGGGCTAGCTTCATCAAAAGACACTTCACAAGTCTCCACAATTTTGTTAGTGTCAAGTAAAAGCACACAGTAGCCTCTAGTATGAGATGGATAACCAAGAAACATGCTATCAATGGATCTAGGTTCAAATTTATCAAGATTACCATGTTTCTTAACAAAGCATTTGCAACCAAAGACCCGAAGGTGTGTAACACTAGGCCTATGTCCAAACCGGAGCTCATATGGTGTTTTACCTTGCTTAGCACGCAAGAAAACACGATTTGAGACACAACAAGCGGTTGCTAACGCATCAGCCCAATATTTCCTAGGAGTTTGATATTCATAAAGCATAGTCCTAGCCATCACAACTAAGGTTTTGTTCTTTCTTTCTACAACACCGTTTTGTTGAGGTACATATGGTGAAGAAAATTGATGATCTATTCTATTTTCAGCACAAAAGTGATCAAAAGATTGATTTTTAAATTCAGCTCCATTATAACTTCTAATTGCTTTTAAAGATCCTGGGTAATCAATTGATAATCTAAGAAATAAATTTCTAAAGTGACTAAAAACTTCATTCTTAGATGCTATAAAGTAAACCCAAGAGTATCTAGAATAATCATCAACAATCGCAAGTACATACCATTTACCTCCGAAGGATTGAACACGTGAAGGTCCTACGGTATCAAGATGCAAAAGTTGACATGGTTCAGTTGTCATGATCATTGTGAGAGGAGTATGTGAACCTGCAACCATCTTAGCATGTCTACAAGAAGAGCACACAATTTCTTTGTCCCCTTTAAGCTTAGGCAGCCCACGTATGCGATCAAGAGCGCTAACATGTGTTAGATGATCAAAGCCTACGTGACCAAGTCTACGATGCCAAAAATATAACTCCTTTGAATCATTAGCAACTAGACACCTATGCTTAGAGAAAGACATATCAAAATCAGCTTTAAAAACTCTTACAACCCATGACATGTTAAAAATAAGCTCACTATTTGAACCTACAACTTTGCAGCAGTTTTTATTGAAAATAATTTCCAGATTTTCATCTAGCAATTGTGAAACAGAAAGCAAGTTGTATTTCAAATTTTTGACAAGTGCCACATCTTTCAAAATGTAGTGATCATTTACTCTAACCGAACCTTTAGCAACTATAGGAGTTGAAGAATTATCGGCAAAAGTAACATTCTCTACACATGACACAAAAGAGGGAGGAGAACCAATCTTTGTTACCGGTCATGTGGCGTGAGAAACCTGAATCCACAATCCAAATGTTATCCTTCCTCAAACGTGTAACCTACATAGAAGCACAATACGTCGATGACTCAATACTGGGGTTAGTCAAAAGGCATTTAGGAATCCAGTACTGAGTCACGCGACGTGCAGCAGGAAAAATACGCGAAAGCTGAGACAAAACAGCAGGTTTATGAGTCAAAGTTTGAGGTTTTTTATTCATAACTACTGATCTATAAGGTGTTACTTGTGTAGCACAAAAATCAGTAGCTCCGGAGGCAAAAACAGAAGGTCCGGAGGTAAACTTTGAATGTTTTTGACTCAAAACAGCAGGTTGTACATTCGGTTCAATATGTGCAGCAAATTTTGCATGAAAGTTATGAGATCTAGCAACCATTCTTTCTCTTTTCTGTTGTTTAGCTAGTCTATAACAAAAATCTATGGCATGACCATCTCTACCACAGTAGGCACAATGAAGTTTAACTTTGTGTTTATGTCTAGATGAGCAAACAACATTTTTATTTGAAACCGAATGTGACAATACTCCTGCATATTTGAAAACCACTTCTTTTTGTTTAGGAACTGTTTAAATCAAACCACTTCCTAATGACTTTACAATTTTAGGTGGATGTGCCTTAGCATGAGCATGAGAATCAAAACCTAAAATAGTTTTATCTTTGCAAGACTTGGAAGAATTCAGCAGCAAGTTTAGGTTCTTATTCCCATTACAAAACCGATCAAGTGTCTTATGCATGTTATCAAGTTTATTGGACAAACCAAGGCAATTTTCACATGAAGTTTTTCCTTTTAATTTGCAATTGGAACAATATTTAACTTCATGACAACGTAAAGCATTGTTCAATATAGAGATTTCATTCATAGCATCTTGCAGTTTCTTATCAAGATCATCACAACTAGAACAATGCAAATCAATTGTAGAACAAGAAGCATCTTCTAAGTTTCCAATATTAAGTGCAGCAAGCTTTTTGTTCTTTTCAATTTCAAGTTCAAGTTTATCAAGTATGGAGATATGTGCACTTCTTAGGGAGGACAATTGTTCATATATTAAGTCACAGGAGGAACAAGAATCATCACTAGGAATCAAGGATTTCAAACGATTAATTTCATATTCTAGTGACTCAATTTTAACAGCATTGTCTCTAAGCTTTTTGTCCTTTTTCTTAACAATAACAGTGGCACGAGAAATAGCATCACACATTTCTTCGCAAGTAGGACATACCTCTTCATTGTCGCTATTGTGTTCTACCTCCTCCATACTTGATCTTGACTTGCCCGCCATGAAGCACAAGTTTGCCAAATCATCTTCATCTTCATCACTTCCAATGTCCACGTCGCTTGAGCCAAGTTCCTGGAGTGCTAAGATAAAACTGCTCAGCAATTGACGTCCTGTAAAACCCTTCTTTTTCTTCGTATCTTTTGCAGAGGAGTGCTTCGTTCTTGTTTTCTTTTCATCCCAGGAAGTAGGACCTGAAAGGTTAGGGCAATCTGAACGAAAATGTTCTGTCTTACCACATTCAAAGCATCGTTGAGGTCCGGAGCTTCTTCTCCTTCTAGTTCTCACATTTTGCAATGCTTTTGAGAACCGGGTAGAGATGAGCGCTAGCTCCTCCTCTGGAAACTCCTCAATCTGTTCAAGGGTTAGAGAGGACAGCAAAGCAAGCATACCACAAGATGATGTTTGACCGGAACTAGGCATGTCACATTGAGAAACAAAAGCAATAGACTTGTTGGGGTTCTTATGTGGGATTATGTCAATTTCATGAGTTTTTAACTTGGAATATAGCACATCTAAAGTAAGTGAACTCATGATAGTAGATTCACGAATAGATGTGACTTTTATCTCCCAAATTGACATATCTAATACACTTAGCAATTGCCTAGCATTTTCAGCATCTGAAAAATTAACATTGACACTACACAAGTTGTTGAGAATCTTATTAAAGTGAGCAAAAATGCCATCAATAGACTCACCGGGTTGCATCTTGAAGCGCATGTATTCTTTCTTGAACATGTCTTGCCTTACTTCTTTGATCGTGTTGGATCCTTCGTGGTAGTCACTAAGTGCTTTCCACACATCGTATGCAGATCAGAGGTGTGCAACACGGTCGAAGTCATTTTGTGTTAATCCTTGTATGATCAAGTTCCGAGCCTTGTTGTTGTTGTCGCCATCTCTCAGATTTGGAGCTGTAACTTGATCGTTTGATGGCACTTCATAAGGCTTGTATACCTTCTCCCATATTGCAAAGCCTTGTGCCTGGATGAAAGTCTCCATGCGTGCCTTTCAAACCTGAAAATCAATGTCAGCGAACACATAAGATTTGGCAGAGTACTTCTCCATGATGATTAGTCAAAAACACGTGCAAATCACAAAGATTAGAGCACCGTGTCTCTGATACCAATTGTGGGATCGAAGAGCACGTGAAAAGCTACCAGAGGGGGGTGAATGGTAGATTTAAAAATCTTACGCAGCGGAAACAATTAAACCCCAACCCCTTCGGCAGAAAAACGATATGTTAAATAAATTGTGTGTGATACTAATATAAATGTGTTTCACAGTGAAAAAAGTGATATATATAAGAGAGAATCAAGTCACGAAGACAACACAACAAGGATCACTCAAATCCGTCGAGAAAAACTCAAGTTATGATCGAAAGATCAAACAAAGGTCAATCTGCCCTACCTGAGAAAAAACAGTTCTGGAATGCTGCAAAGAAACTCGTGTATATCATAGAACACAAATCCAATGACCGTGAAATTTTGACAGATGATAGATAATCAAGGTTTGAAGACAACCCAAAAAGAATTACGTCAATTGGATCTGTAAAACTCGAGTTATGATAAAACCACCGACGAAAGGTAGTGCTGTCCAGAAACTCGACGAGTAAAACTTGTCTAGAATAAGTCGATCGAACAAGGCAAAAAAGTTCCTTCAAACTATGAATTTTATTCAATAGAACACAAGAGGAACAGCCCCAAAGTTGTGCACCACGAGCTCTAGGCTCCCTTGCTTATATAACTAGCTCGAAAGCCAACTCAACACAAATCAGGAACCTAATCCTACTCTGTTCATGAATCGTAACTTTCCATAACTGCTTAGGATTCTTCTATACGCAGATAGAAGCAATCTTAAGACCTCAAAACACCTTAGGAACATATCTCACATTCCTAAACAACTCAAATTTGTGACCCACACGAAATCCTATCATAACCAACTCAAATCTTTCCACATTTGAGTCAAACCCGACTCAGTCGCAGCCTGAGTCCATAACCTAGTCGGTTGGATCTTTCCGACCAACTCTTTACGTCCACATCTCTTCATCACGTCTCGGAACCATGTAGCCACGTCCATGCACTCCTTGCACATGTGCAAACATCTTCCAATGACGTTCATGATATCTTCATATGCATTGTTCTTGATTCAAACATGTTGCGCAACCTTCCGATCAACTCAACCACAATTCCTCCCGAACTTGGTTGTTGAACCTCATCTTCTCCCTAAGACTAGTTCAATGGATCCTGTCACCAGTCATGTCTTGAACTCAAGCAACACCTGCACATGAATAAACAACCAATCCCTACGATCCCAAGTCCTCGACTTGACTCAAGTTAGTTCCAAACACAACACCTTACGTGAGAACCTCACATAAGCATGTTGCAAAACCACGGTAACACGATATCATCCATATCAACCAAAAACGCACCAAAGACTTAGCAAATGAATACTAAGCAATCCTTTCAGGGATGTAAAGAAGTACGAAACATTGCAAATGAAAATCAGAAGCATTGCGCTCAAGTTCCGAACCTTGCCAGAGCAACCCAGACCTTGAGCCGGAGCTAACAAAAGCTAGTAGAACCTAGCGCCGGAACTTACCAAAACTAGTATAACCAAGCTCCTGCCGGAGCTTGCAAAACTAGCAGGACCTTAATAAAAAGGTGTTTTGGTGATATTCAAAACTTTTATCGTCAAAGCAAGTGTATTCACTACAAGCTAATATATTCAGCACACATAGGTCTTACAGAGCAACCTCTACATATAAGGGAGATTGTTCTTCCACTCCTTGAGTGAGAGAGAAGAGAATAGAGGGGTGATCCACGCACGCTCCTCCTCCTCCTCCTCGCCTCGCCACGCTGCGCACACGCACGCGCGTGTGAATTCGTGCCTCGAGCCGAGCCTAGATTTTATATTTTTGCAAAAAAAATATTTGGACTTTTGGGCTTCCGAATTTTATGAATAGATTCCAAGTTGGAGACGGACGCGTCTACAACAACCGAGTCGGTTCTGGTGTGCTTCCTCCAGATCGCAACCGAATCGCCTCTTAGGGACTCTATAAATACGAGCGTACGCGGTAGGGCATATTATCCTATTTTAGATCATTCTCACTTTCGCGTTCCTTGCGCCGCCGTCTAGTCTACTCCATCCCGAGTGTCGGCGTGCACCGACGATTGGGAGAGCAGGTCTTCGGAACCACTCGTCCTTGCGATCCTGCACCGGGAGAGGGTGAATAAGGTTTTTAGAAGTGCTTCGCGTGACTGCTCGCGTTCTTCATCACGAGTCGTCTACCGAGGAGATCGGTCGCTGCGGTCCAACGTTGCTACAAACATTTGCAGCGGTTGTTCGTCGCTAGATCTACAGCGATTCCTCTGACTTGAAATATTTGTCGTCCCGTTTGTCAGTCGGTGTTGATTGCTGTTGTTTTTCTCGTGTTTTTTTCTGGAATTGTTCAGTAAATTGTCTCTTATTTTCTAACAATCCAAAAACATTATTAGGCAATTTTTTGAGTTGAACATGATGACTTTAGCTGATCCACTGAGGCCGGAGAAATTCTCTGGCGTGCACTTCAAGAGCTGGCAAGTTAAGGCCACATTCAGGCTCTAGTCACTTAAGATCTTCTGGGTAACCGAGAGCATGCCTCAAGGTCTTTTGTCTGTTGAAGAACAGACAAAGTTCAAGGAAGCCAATTCTGGCCTGAGAGGATGTATCTTAAGTGTTTTTGACAACAAATTATATGATGTTTATCTGATAGTCACAGATGGTAAGGAGCACTGGAATGCACTAAACTCTAAGTATGGTGTAGCCGATGCAGGTGGTAAATTGTATATCATGAAGAATTTTCATGACTACAAGATGGTTAACAATCCTCCTATAATTAAACAAGCTCATGAAATACAGTGCCTCATGAGATAGCTCAACCTCCTTAAGTGTCCTTTACCCAACAAGTTTGTGGTTGGGTGCATTATTGCAAAGTTACCTCCTTCATGGAGAAACTTCGCCACAGCTCTCAAATACAAGAGATAGGAAATATCAGTTGAAAACCTGATAGCATCTCTTGATGTTGAGGAGAAGGCTTGGTTTAAGGACGCTATTGAGAAAGGAGGTGAAGGTCAATCTAGCGTCAATACTAATATGGTGCAGAAACCCAATGTAAAGAACAAAGGGAGCAACAAGTCTCAATTTGAAGCCAAACAAAACTACTGCTTTCAAGAAGAAGAAGTCAAACAAAGCCAATGATGGTTGCTGCTACACCTATGTGGAGTAGGGACATATTTCCAAGGACTCTCCTGACAGGTTAGACCACATAGGGAAAAAGAATATCAACATCGTGACGTCTAGCAACGTAGATGTTATGGTAATTCTTTTACTGTTCTTTCTGTTTCTCAAACACCATCTTGGTGGTTTGATACGGATGCTAATGTTCATGTATGTTTTGACATGTCTATGTTTACTTCTTACTAGTTCGTTCGGGATTCCTCTGTCCTAATGGGTAATAGATCACATGCTTCTTTTCATGGTGTTGACATGGTCGATCTGAAGTTCACTTCGGGAAAGATCATTCAGCTGAAGAACACATGTCCTTACTATGAACAAGAATTTTGTTAGCGGCTCTCTTCTATGAAGAGATGGGTTTTAGTTTTAGATGCCAATAAAATAGTTGTGTCTAAGAATGGCTAATTTATTGGTAAATACTATGAATGTGGAGGCTTCTTCCGCTTTTGTCTTTCGAAGTTCAATAATAAATCAGTAAACCATATTTGTGGTAGTGTCAATGATGATGCGAGTGTTTGGCATTCTCGTTTATGTCACATTAATTTTCATTTAATGAATCGGCTATCTAGTCTTAAATTAAATTTGGAATTCACCATTGTCAAAGGTTCTAAGTGTCATAGTTGTGTGCAATCAAAGCAACCTCGAAAGCCTCACAAGGCAGCTGTGGAGACAGAAACTTGGCACCATTAGAACTCGTACATTATCATATATACGAGATAAATGGTGTGTTGACAAAAGGTGAAAAGAAATACTTTATAATATTAATAGATGATTCTACTAGATTCTGCTATGTTTACTTGTTGCAAACTAAATATGAAGCTTTAGACTACTTTAAAATTTATAAATATGAAGTAGAAACTCAATTAGAGAGAAATATCAAACGTCTTAGGTCGGATCGTGGTGATGAGTATTTTTCTAAAATATTTGATGATTTTTTGTGAGGAACACGGTGTTATACATGAGAGGACGTCTCCCTATTCATCCCAATCAAACGGGATAGATGAGAGGAAAAACCGCACATTGTGTGACTTAGTGAATGTCATGTTAGACACATCCGGTTTATCTAAGGCGTGGCGGGGGAGGCTCTATTGACTTCATGTCATGTCCTGAACTGCGTTCTAAACAAGAATAAAGAGAAAGCCCCTTATGAGGAGTGGGTTGGGAGAAAATCATCACTTTCATACTTGCATACTTGGGGATGTCTGGCAAAGGTCAATGTTTCAATTACCAAGAAATACAAGCTTGGACCAAAGACAGTGGATTGTGTCTTTCTAGACTATGCTCATCAGAGCATCGCATATAGATTTTTAGTAGTTAAATCGGAGGTACCTGATACGCATGTTGATACTATTATAGAATCTTCTGATGCAACATTCTTTGAGAATATATTTCCTATAAAAGATATGCATAGCACTGCTACGATCTCCTCTGAAATTTGTCCTGAATTAGGGGTGCTACTGGACCGGGCCGGCCCTCGAGCTTACAGGGCCCAAGATCTGTTAAAAAAATTTAGGCCGAGCTTTTTACGATCCGGGTCTCAAACTCGGCACGAGACTGAATACACTTTCATTATCGAATATTATAGGGACGGCCCTTTGTCAAGCTCGACGAATCCTGCTGCCACCCGCACGCCGCAAATCGATCGATCTGCTCGACTGCTCCTCGCCCGATGGTGACAACGTCCTCCTCTCCCCGCCGTCCCCGCCCGTCTCGGCGCCCGGCCCTTCCTCGTCCCCGCGCAGCACCCGGCCCCTCCTTAACGAATCCAGATTGGTTGCTTTCTCCCCTTCGAGTCTTCGAGCTCTGACGAGGTGGGCTCCTCTCTCTCTCATCCGCTCCCTCCCTCCTGCGTCTCGCCCTCCACGCACCCACTCCCACTTCGGCCACCTAGCTTCGAGGGTAGGAGGATTCCGCGCAACTATGCCCCGATCTGGATGGTCTAGCCTTGGATCTACATTCAATTTTAGGTGGGAATAAATTGTTTTGTTTTTATTCTTATTGTTTGTTCAGGTGATAGAGTGATATACATTGGTTTTCCACAATCGTCAGGCATTGTCCTTGATGGGCCGAGGTAGAACTTAGTAATATCGGTTCTAAATGCACTTCTCACATGTAAATATGGAGTAATAAGCTGTTTATCTTCAAGAAACTTGCCTAAGTTGTAGTTTTGTTCAACAAGGACTTGCCATCTGTCATCTAGTACCTTACTTATAATTTGTTATGTTGGCAAATATATGGTCTATTTTGTCATAAAGATAGAATAAACTACTAGGCTTGTAACTCCTTTTTTACTTTTATGACTGTTTCTTAATGTATTAAGACCTTCACTTTTGTCAAATTGTTCAATCTGCAGCCCTCCAAGTTTTGGTTCACTGGGTGAAATATGTCTTCCTATCGAGGAAAATAGATCATTGAAGGTCCACTACTACAAAAAGCATTTTTACAGGCGCCTCAAATTTTCAAACACAGGCGGTCCTTAAAAATATGCGAATGTGATGATGAATGATATAATAACCGCATGTGATGAAAGAACAACACAGACGGATTTTAAAGAACAACTGTCTCGATAAATACATGATCTTCACAGACGGTTCTTATTTAAGAACCGCCTGTAATGCAATGAACTTCACAGACGATTTTAAGAAACAACCGCCTGAGTAAATACATGATCTTCATAGACGGTTCTTAATTAATAACCGCCTGTAATGTAATGAACTTCACAGACGGTTCCTAATTAACAACGGCCTGAGAAGATCATGTATTTTCAGTGGCGGTCATTATTTAAGAACCGTATGTAGTTGTTCAATTATCACAAGCGGTTTTTATTGAAATTACAGGGATGTAGTCGTTGCAATTATCACAACCGTATGGTATCAGAAAAAAACACAGATGAGCGGATACTAGTATTGTAATGCATTATAGGAAATGCTCGATCACTAGTGAGGCTGGCTTAATTGTGATAATACACCATTAGAGGCTTTACAATTGTTCAATGATAATTTCTTTACACACTGAGAACAAAAATCATGCTACATTCATTGTAGATCGACGATGAAGCTCCCATCAATTAATCTAAATTGTACCATCCTGCTTGCTCCCGAACACGTCACTTATATTCCGCTGGATCCTGAAAATATTGCATTATTTAAATTAACAAATGTCGAAGGAGGAATGAATAACCTACATTGGTCACTAAGTCAAAGTGTCATATAACCTTCATAAGTAGATTATAGCAATCATTTTCAACATCAGGCACATTTGGCTGATGCAGCAAACGCTGAACTTCAAGTAGTATAGTTTTGATTGTAAAAGCATTGCACCACCCCTACGAAATATAATTTAAGCAATATAAGAAACCAGTTCAAATAAGTTTGGCAACAATTATAAGTAATAATTACATGAACAAAATAGGTCTATCTTACAGTCTCTTGATCAAGAATCCCGATGCAGAGTGCTCCCGAACTATGGACATTTGGGTGGAAGAACCCAATTGGAAAGGTGCATCTTGGAGGCACCAAGAGATAGTCCTCAGAGAAGGAGATTGTCAGGGGGTAGTAACCATCTTCCCATTCAGTCTGCAAAAGAAATTTATTAATAGGAGGACGATGGTTAAACTCATATTGTGCTTGTTCTCCATGACTTACCCCTTATGTATATACAACCATGCGACCGGTGTGCCATATGTACATACAAGGGGATGGTTCTTGCGCCACGCCAAGCGCTCCTCCTTCAATCGGCTACACGCCCGAGACATCATTATCTGAAAGACCAAACTTCCAAATTATTGAGTACAAACGCATATGTACACAAATGCAAAAGGACACAATCCATATACCAACATTGTTCTAAGATGATTTCAGAAGATACAAATATATACAATATATATCATCTCGCATTGCTATATACATTTTTTCCAGCATTGACATCTTCGCGCATATAGGGTTTCAAATTCTTTTTAATGCTTCTCTCTACGCGCTTGATGTTTTCTGGTTCGGTGAAAAGGTACATCTCTTCATACTGATTATATTCCTCTTCATTATCTCCCACATTCTCAACCCCAACAATATTTTGCTTTCTAGAAACAACTACGTGCAACTTCTCAGTTTCTGGATCTTGAACATAAAAAACTTGTGCAACATTATCGGTGAGAACTCACAGGTCATCTTTGTAACCCACTTTATTCAAGTCTACCAGTGTCAGCCCGTAATTGTCCACTTTCAAACCACCAGGATGTTTGACCCATTGGCACTTAAATACGGGCATTACCATTCTTTCGTCATAATCGAGTTCCCATATTTCCTCTATGAACCCGAAGTATGTGGTATTCTGCCCTTGTGAATCATAAGCCTCAATACGAACACCACTTTTTTGTGCAACACTCTTACCGTCTTTTTCTTTAGTGTAAAATGTGTAACCATTGATGTCATATGCTTGCCATGATGTTACCAAAGCAAATGGGCCAGAAGCTAACTTCTTCATTTTTGCCTCTTCTATAGTGTTTCCGTATGATATATTTTTGTCCATTAACCATTCAGTGAAACATCTTCTGTGCTCTTTCATGATCCAGTCCTCTGTGCGGTCTTGGTTTTAATCACGAAGCTCAATTTGGTGTTCCTCGATGTACGGCTCAGCTATTGCGAGCTGTTGTAGTACACCAAAATGTGCATGGTGTACATTTTTGTAATCTTGAACAATAAAAGTTTTCTTACCCACTTTGCCTCTCCCACGTAGTCTACCCTCATGTACCGGTATAGGCACACCTATCGATTTTCCATCTTTGATGTAATCAGCGCAACCCTCAATCACTTCTTTAGTGGTGTATCCTTCCATAATTGAACCCTCTGGGTGAGCACGGTTCCGCACATAACCTTTTAATACTCCTAAATATCTCTCCAACGAAAACATATGATATAAATATAGTGGCCCCAATGCTTTTATCTTATCAACAAGATGTATGATTAGGTGTACTTGCATATCAAAAAAGGATAGTGGGAAACACATCTCAAGCTTGCACATTGTCTCGACGATGTATGTTTTCAGATAGTCTAAATCTTCACGCGCTATCACCTTTTGCGATACTGCATTGAAGAAGTAACACAAACGCGTGATGACAACTTTTATATGCTCAGGTTTGATTACTCTTATTGCAATGGCAAGGAAAACTGTCATCATCATGTGACAGTCGTGAGAATTATAACAGAATAAAGACAAGTCTTTCATTGAGACTAGTTTGCGGATATTGGATGAGAAACTCGTGGGCACTTTGATCCCACGCAAGCATTCGTAAATTGCTTTTTTCTCTTCTAGCGTCAAGTTGTAGCTGGCTGGGGGAAGGTAATGCTTCCCATTCGCCTTTTCTACTGGATGAAGCTCTGGTCTCAAATCAAGATTTACTAGGTCCATACGTGAATTTAATCTGTCCTTTGTTTTCCTCGGCATGTCCAGCAAGGTCCCAATGATGCAGTCAAATACATTCTTTGTAAGTGCATCAAATCAATACTATGGCAAAATTCCAGATTCTTCCAATACGGAAGATACTTGAAAAAAAATTGATTGTTTCTTGAAAGCCATGTCAGTTGTATCATCCGAAGATGTATTTTTCTTTCTCTTAATTCATTTACTATTTTTTCCCTTACCGAAAGCAATATGAATGTTCTTGACCATTTCAAACACAAGTTTTCCACTGTAAGGTTTCGGTGCAGTATCTTTTTTGCTTTTTGTTATCAAATTGTTCTTTCATCTTCCAATACTTGTGTGTATCTGTCAAGAACCGTCGATGTCTCATGTACACCATCTTCTTGGATGAAGTGAGGTATAGAAATCCAGTTCTATCCACGCACCTAATGAAACCTTTCTTCCCTTTCATTTGTCCCGATAATGTAAACAGTCCGGGATAATCATGCACGGTAACGAATATCATTGCTCTTAGCGTGAAATACTCCCGCTTGTACTCATCCCATGTACGTACCTATTTATTCCACAATTTCGCCATATCTTCCATTAAAGGTTCCAAGAACACATCAATTTCGATGTCGGGTTGTTTCGGACCTTGGATAAGAACAGATAATAAGATATATTTCCTTTTGTGACACAATCATGTCGGTAGGTTGTACATCGTTAAGAGCACGGGCCATGTGTTGTGTATGCTCCTTTTTTCACCAAACGGATTCATTCCATCTGTACCCAAGGCAAACCTCACATTTCTGATTTCCTTCGCAAATTCTGGATAATGAATATCAAAATTTTTCCACTGTGTTGCATCACCAGGGTGTCGTATATGTTTTTCATTCTTCTTGCGTTGCTCGGAATGCCAACGCATAAGTTCAGCGTACCTAGGGTTTGAGAACAAACGCTTCAAGCGATCAATTACCGGAAGGTACCACATCACCAAGGCAGGAATTTTTCTCTTATTCTTCCCATCTGCATCGCCAGAAGTATCGTCATCGTCACCTTCAGGACCAATAATAAACTTCTTATTATTCTGAGTCTTTTTCATGTTGGTAACATACTGGTGATTGTAGTCCTTCTTATATCTACTAACACCACAAATGGGGCATCCAGTTGTGAGCTCATGCTCTTTGCGATACAGAATACAATGGTTCACACAAGCATGTATTTTTGTCACACCTAGTGCCATCGGGCAAAGAAGTTTCTTCACTTTATAAGTGCTTCTGGGCAGTTTATTTGGATTTCGAAGAATTTCTGCCAAAAGATTCAAAAGATCAGAGAAACTACAATCGGACCATCCGTGCGTAGCTTTCAACTTTAGTAGTTCTAAGACTGCACGCAATGTAGTAAACTCTTTATCACAACCGTTTGATTCATTATATAAAAGCTCTGTCACCGCATTCTGCAATGTATCCATTTTACTTAAACCTTTGCTTGCTCCCATAGAAGTCAGTACATATGGTTCAATGTGACACAACATCTCCTCACAATCGAACTCATCATCATCATCACCAGCTTGATTGTCACTACCATCATCGATATGAACATTATCATCATCTGAGCCTCTCTCATCATCTTTATCCACATCATGTGTCTCTAACTCACCATGCTCTCTCCATATTGTGTAGTTATTTTTGAAACCTCTTTTCACCAAATGAGATTGGATTACTATAGTATCCGTCCAAGCAATCTTATTTTCGCAGTCAATACATGGACATAATATGTCATCTATCTTTTGCAACTTTGCATGTCTCTTGGCTGCTTCAATAAAATTTGCAACATTATGAATGTACATAGGATCAGGTCTTGGCATGTTATACATCCACGCTCGATGGTCCATGCTTCAATAATAGAATTTTTGTCAGATTTACAAAATTTGGCCACAAATATTCTCTAAAGGTCTTCTATAAAATGAATTTACAGAGACATAACAAGTATGATTAGGGCAACTAATGTAGGTGACGGGCGACGTCTTGAGGCGGACGGAGTCAAAGGTGGAAACAGGCCCAACAGCATGGGCTAGGTCTGGGTGAGATCCGGTCCGTTATATCTTGACGTCGGATCCCATCCAACGATGGTAACTAAATGGGTGAGTTATAAAACCATCTCCTTAGAAAGCTAACCCTAATCACTCCTTCGAAATATATGCAAGCAGAAGGTACGCACACACAAGTAGCATATTGAAAAGGAAAACAAATAAAACTACAATTACAAGTTCGGGTAAACTTCATGCATCTTATATATATTACAATAGCATCTGTTAATTAAACATCATATTCATGTCACATAATAGGTACAAAAAGGAAACAATCCATATAGTCCATACATCAATATACCAGAACACAATCCATACAGTGCTTACACATGCAAAAGGACAGAATCCATATACCAGAACACACAAAACTAACAGCTTATCAGCTAATGAAAATATACAAAGAAAAAGTAAGGAAACTACATTTACCTTACATCTGTTAATTAAACAATAGCATCTTATATATATTACAATAGCATCTGTTAATTAAACATCATATTCATATCACATAATAGGTACAAACTACAATAAGCTTATTACAATATAGTCCATACATCAATATATAAAAGACCAAACTAGCAGAACAAACAAAAAGAAAACAATCCATATAGTCCATACATCAATATACTAGAACACAATCCATACAGTGCTTACACATCCAAAAGGACAGAATCCATATACCAGAACACACAAAACTAACAGCTTATCAGCTAATGAAAATATACAAAGAAAAAGTAAGTAAACTACATTTACCTTGCAGAGGCGTCAGCACGGTGGAGAGGCGTCAGCACGGTGGGGAGGCGTCGTGGAGAAGTGGCGGTGCGGGGTTGAGCGGCGGCGCGGTAGTATGGGCTGGGCGGCGGAGCGGCGGCGCGGCGCAGGGGAAATTCAACAGCCTTGCAGCGTCGATATAAATTCTACAGGGTTGCATTTTGACTGCGGTGAGGGGTCCTTATATTGACAGCATTTTTTCACAGGCGGTTTTTAACTTTATCTCAGGCGGGTTTTACTTACCAACCGCCTGAAAAGATATTTAATCAAGAATATTGATTAAGAAGTAAATATCTTCACATGTTGTTTGTACTTAATAACCGTCTGAGAAAATGTTTATCTCAGGCGGGTATGACTTACCAACCGCCTGAGATAATGCCAACTGAACAAAATATTTTTAAAACTTGTATAGCTGACATTGTAATGTTTTGGTAAATATCAAATTAATTTCTACTCACATATTATTCACATTTGTGTATCTCATAAAAAAAAGTTCCTTCACTCAAAATTGTTGGTATGAACATATTTGTATAATTTATACATGTATGAATTTTTTTAATTTTTTTAAAAGCATTCCAACATGTCAAACTTCAAATTATCCACCATTCTAACTAAATGCTCATATACATATGAGCATTTAGAGCACATTCACTTGATTGAAATCCAGAAATTCTAACACACCAGTATTCATTGACACGAATGAAAATATATATATTACAAAACACAAGAAATATGTACAAGAATAGAATTGAAGCTAAACATGTACAAGAACTCCTAAAACTACAAAAGAAATATGTACAAGAACTCCTAAAACTACACTACGGCCCCGCCTCCTCCGCCCTCTCCGCCAACTTCTCAAATCACGCCAAGCGGTCCTCCTCCGACTCGTCGTCGTCGTCGTCATCACCATGGTGGTGGTCGCCGTCATCGTCGCCGTCGTCATCGTCGTCGTCATCATCGTCGTCGTCGTCATCCTCCTCCTCCTCCTCCTCCTCCTCCTCCTCCTCCTCCGGCGACGATGCCGCAGGAGAGTGGGTCGGCTGCTCCGGCTGAGCCGATTGCTCCGGCTGTACCGGTGGCTCCGACTACACCAGCGGTGGAACGCGCTGGTCGTCATTCACCCTCTCGGGGGAGCTGCAGCGTATCTGCTTGCAGGGTGGCTGCCTCGGTGGGCTAGGAGGTGGAAGGTTGGACATGGCTGTGGTGGTTCGTCGGCGCCGGGCTAGGAGGTGGAACGATGGAAGAAGAAGAAAGGAGTGCAAAAGTTTTGTGCTTGTACATAACCGACGACGCGCCTTATATATGGTATGTGCGGAGTAGACGAGGGAGTGGTTCGTTTCCTGTGCATTGAACTCTTTGCAGACCTCGTGCGGTGCACAATTAAACCACTGTGGAAGACGATATTCAGAGATCCTTCCGTCTCTCTGGTATCCATGTGGAACGTCGCACACGCGTCCCTGCACCACGGCTTCTTAACTTCTCTGCAGACCTCGTGCGGCGCGTCAGTTAATTAACATCTTCTCAGGCCATTAATTAACATCTTGTAGTTTCAAAAATGTTTATCTCAGGCGGGTATTACTTACCAACCGTCTGAGATAATGCCCGATACTGTTCTTCAGTTTCCTTATCCCTTGCTTCTTTTTTATTTAGATTCCAATATAAATACTCAAACATGTTTAGATTCTGCAAATTGTGTCCAAATTCGATGATTCTTTCTTCTACATTTGTATAAAATTAACATCTACCACCTGAACAAAATATTTTGTTCATTGCGCATTGAACTCTTTGCAGACCTCGTGCGGCGCACAATTAAACCAATGTGGAAGATGATCTTCAGAGATCCTTCCGTCTCTCTTGTATCCATGTGGAACGTCGCGCACGCATCCCTGCACCACGGCTTCTTAACTTCTCTACAGACCTCGTGCGGCGTGTCAGTTATTTAACATCTTCTCAGGCCGTTAATTAACATCTTGTAGTTTCAAAAATTTTTATCTCAGGCGGGTATTACTTACCAACCGTCTGAGATAATGCCCGATACTGTTCTTCAGTTTCCTTATCCCTTGCTTCTTTTTTATTTAGATTCCAATATAAATACTCAAACATGTTTAAATTCTGCAAATTGTGTCCAAATTCGATGATTCTTTCTTCTACATTTGTATAAAATTAACATCTACACATTCATTCATTCACACAATTGAAGAACACACAAGATACTCATTCATTAACAATATTCAATCACACATCTCACAAAAGAACACACAAGATGCACAATATTTACACAAGAACACACAAGAACACACAAGATACACAAGTAATATTCAATCACATAGATGAACAAAGATAGATTTCATTCATTAACAATATTTACAAAACAGAAGCAACTAAAAACAACAAAGAGAAAAACTAATTAAATCCTACTCCTACTCCTACTCCTCTTCCTCCTCCTCCTCCTCCGGCGGCAACTCTGGCACTGGTGCAACAGGAGACAGGGCCGGCTGCACCGGCTGCACTGGCGGTGCAACCCCGAGGTTGCTAGCCGTCGCCTCCACCAGCGTTCTACGGCCCTCGGGGCCAAGAACCTGGGCCATCGTCGCGAACAGAATGTCGAGACGATCAGCCACCCCCGTGAGGGCGTAGAGGTAGTGGCCGATGGTATCCATTCTTAGATACTCTGGAAGGGTACCCAGCCCCAAGGCACTCATGGCGCGAGACGTATTGTTGTACGCCTCTCGCGCCATGAGGAGGCGCTGCTCGATGTTTGTCGACTGCTGGAGTCGGCAGATCCCCTGACACTACTAAAGTGTTGAAGGAGTTTGTAGTTCGGTTTGGGCGCGCGGAGACTCAAGAAGGTGAATCACGATTGGACACGAGAGACACAGTGGTTTACGTGGTTCGGGCCGCCTGAGCATAATACCCTACTCCACGGGTGTGTGTGTGTTGTATTAACTTGTGAGCTTGAGAGCGTTCGAGAGTCCGATCCCCTCGTGTACCGTCGGTTTGTCCTTTTATAGTACAAGGACAAACCGTTACAAGTCAGCCTGGCCCGACATGTGGCCCTAGCGGTTACTAGTATTGATACACGGGATTAATTGTTGTTAATAACCCTGTAACGGCTCTGACAGTGCCGTTACAGGTGTTAAGATCGTCCGATTAAGTGTCATTAATGTGGAATTAATGACAATTAATCGGGTCTTGAAGTCCGCGGCTGTCCTTTGAAGATCCGGAGCCGTTACAATGTCTCCCGAAGGTTTGAAGCGGTCAGCTCCGACGTATGGACACGTGGCAGCTCCGGAGCTTGCTTGTGGGAAGCGGGAAGCTCCGGGGTGGCCTGGCACGTGTCAGGTCCGGAGCTTCTCTCGGTCAGGGGTTAAATCCGGAGGTGCCGTTTCGGTACCTAGCCCGGAGCTTCACCCTTGTGGGTAGTAGCTCCGGTCTGGCGGTACACGTGGCAACCTAGGGGTTAACCATGTTGGAGAAGCAGGTCCGGTTATGTCTGACAAGTGGGCCCCCGAGGGTCTTCAATTTGAGTAGATGTCCTTCCCTTGAGATCTTTGTAACCTCAGGGGGTGTATGGTTTTTAGGGTACCGACAGTGGCCCCCTGGACCTACCTCCGGGGAAAGTCACCGGGGTGAAGTCATTCCGTCGGAGGTGGGTCCATACTCGCGACTCTTGAACTGGGTCTTCAAGGGTCTTTGGAGGTGCCGTTGGCGGGGCTTTACGGTTAAATCCCGACGCGTGGCGCACCTCAGGCGGCAGATAAGATCTTTGACATGCGGATCTCTCGCAATTGAAGGTCGCCGGTTCCCGATACGAAAACCGTATCGGTTCCGCGCGCCTTGTCAGTTCGCCACCTTTGGGTTTCCCGCCTCGTGATGACAACTGTTCGCCTGGGTAAGAGCCTCGACTTGATCGTCAGGGTGGTCCCGGGCCCCCTAGTCATCGGCGGGGTTGAATTCTCGAGTAGTATCCTTGACTCCCCTGCAGTTTCCATCCAAGCATTGCGAGGGCTTACTTAAGAAGGAAAGCGCACCGTCGGGAGTTCTTTACGCTTCCCATCTGTTCTTGCGCTCAAACTCCCGACTTGTGCTTTGCTCCTCTTCTCTTGCCTAGCTTTGCTGTGATGGAGTTGGGTCTGCGTGAGAGTCGCTTGAAGACGGACAGCGATCTGAAGAAGGTCCGGGCCCTCATGGGGTGGTCTTCGGACTTCTTCAACCGTTCGGTTCGCGCCGGCGGAGAGCTTCCCTTTAAAAAGGAGCACTCTGGCGAGATGGTGTACTTTTCCTCGTACGCCATGGTGGGGCTGATCCCACCGTTTTCTTCTTTCTTCTTGATGCTGCTGGACTTCTATGGTCTGCAGCTGTACCACCTTGGCCCTCACTCCATTCTCCTTGTGTCCATCTTTGTCCACTTCTGCGAGATGTGGGTGGGCATCCCTCCCTGCATCGAGCTCTTCCGAACCTTCTTCACCGTCCAAACCACCGGCCGAAGCGATGAGTATCTTGGCTTCTACTACTTTGTGAAGCGCAAGAAGTGCCCATTCAAGTACCTCCGGTCATTCCCTTCCGGGAAGTGGGATGACTGGAAGAAAGATTGGGTAGTCGTCCGGGTGGAGGAGCATGAGCGGTTGGAGCTGCCGGACGGTCTGCCCGGCATTGACACGTCGGTATGGAGCGAAGTTCCGGTGCTGGCGGGAGCTTTTGACCCTGTCTTGACCAGAATCCGCCAATGCGTGGAGGGAGGATTGACTCCCCAGGCGGTGTTCTGCAACTTCCTGTCCAACAGGTGGGCGCCGCTGAAGAGGAGGGAGAAGCTCGCCTGGGCTCTCAACAGCGTGATGGACGAAGACCGGGTTGAAACCGGGTTGAAGTCCAGCATGGTGGGGAAGTCCTTGGAGTTTCACCTCAAGAAATTCCAGCACGGCATCGACGTTGACGGAGATTACTTGACTCCGCCGCCGGCTTTCCTCCCCCTGAACGTGGAGGTTGAGTTCAGCAGGGAGCTCCGGCGAAAGATGCCCGCGCTTGACGACCTTGGTGTCGTCGAGAGAAGATCAACTACCCGGTTGGCGATCCCCGGGTTGTCTGAAGGCGGCTCCGCCCCTGCCCCACAGTCAAGAGCTGAGGTCGTCGGCAAGGGCAAAGAGTTGGCGGAGGAGCCGGAGAGCCGGAAGAGGAAGCTGCGACATGCTGACGGAAGGTCCGTCGGGCCTGCCGCTTCCCCTCAGGTTTACCCTCCTCAGGAAGGAAGGTCCTCTGCTGCCGTGGCGGCCGTCCCCGTGGTGGGGTCTTTCCGGAGCGCTACTGTTCCGGCGGTGGGATCCTCCCGGAGTGCGACTGTCCCCGTGGTGGATCCCTCCGGAGGTGCCAGCTCCGGGCACGCGACTCCGGCACGAGAAGCGGTGAGGGCCTCCAGGTCCAGGAGTTCCTCCCGATCAAGGAGAGCTCCGACCCGGGAAATGCCCGCGGCTACTGCAAGTCCTGGGAGTCCTCCCGGAGCTCCTATGCCGACCGTGGTCAGCCCGGATCGTCCGGGAAAGAGGTTCCGCGCAAGCTGGTGCGTGAGCCTCCCAAGGTAATTTTTCTTTCTTACCTCGATTAACTTTTAATTGTAGCATCTGTTTGCTCAATTTCTTCGTTCTTTATCTGCAGCGTTCCCAAGAAGAGAAGTGAAGCTCCGCCCTCTGCCACAGTGTCTGAGGCTGCGAGGGCTTCTGCTCCAGCTCCTGTGCCGCCCCAAGCGGAGGCTGCGACAGCTCCGGCGCCGGCTGTCGTGGTCATGGACCTCGACTCGTCTCCAGAAGTTCCCGTGGTAGCGCCGGACCACGGGATTGAAGATGCGCCAGCGGCACCCGTTCCGGAGGTGGAAGCTCCGGGTCCTGGTGCTGCAGAAGTAGAAGCTCCGGCTGTTGAGTCGGAGGAAGTAGCAGTCCCGGCTTCGGAGCCGGAAAGTGCTGAAGCCCCGGCGGTTGAGCCGGAGGTAGCTGAAGCCCCGGCATGCGAGCCGGAAGTTGAAGTAGTTCCGGCAGTTGAGCCGGTTACTTCCGAAGCTCCGGTCACAGAGCCGGTGATTGTTGGAGCGCCGACCGCAGAGCCGGCGGCTGAAGAGGCGAGGGAGCTTGAGCCTCCCACAGAAGAAGTGTCCCGGCCGGAGCCAGTGGAGGCGACGACGTCGATGGTACCTGTGGTAGAGCCAGAGTGCCTGAACGAAGTCGCCGGCCCCCAGCCTGAGGGGGCAGATGAAGACTTGGTGGCGGGACCTCCTTCGATGGCGACTGAGGCCATCCCGGAGGAGGGCCCTAGCACTTTGGAAGCCCGGGGTTCCACTCTCGTAGAGTGGGACCCAATTTTTGTAAATGAAGACCCGCTGGAACCAGCGGAAGAGATCCCAGAAGGTCCGGAGCCCATCTCGCTGTCGATGTCCATCGACAACGCCTGCTCCAGTCTACGTCAAGTCCAGCTGGCCTTCTTCCACGACAGCAAGGCTCTTGAAGAGGAGCGCCAAACCCTTAGGCGGTGGCGTAATCGGCTCCACTTTGAGACTAAGCTGGCGCAGCCGAGGCTGGCGGATGACAAGGAGTGGATCAAGCGGGAGAGGATCCGCCTGGAGCTCTGGGACAAGCTGCTGGACGAGAGGGAGAGCATGACTCACGCCCTCGACGCTCAATCCCGGGAGTTCCACGACCAAGCTAAGGCTGCTAACGACGCGGCCAATGCTAGGTTTGATCAGCTCGAGGCCATCAGTACCGCACTCATCAAGCGCCGAGAGGCACTTGAAGGAAGGGAAAGGCGGCTCGAGGATGAGGAGCAAAAACTCCTGGAGCTACGGGATGACGTCTTGCGACGGGAGGAAGAGCTCGCCGAGAAAACAGCTCTGGCGGACAAGGGCCTCGAGGAGCGCACTAAAAAATTGGAAGAGCGCTGCCTCGAGGAAGAGGAGAAGACCTGGGTGCGGGGGCAGGAACTCTACGAATATGAGTGTGCCCTTATCGCCCGGGAGAAGAAAGTGGAGGCTAGGGAGAAGGACCTGGTCGACCGCCGGAACAAGATCCACCTCCGGGAGGAGGAGCTCGGAAGACTTGAGAAGCGGGTTGCTGCGAAGATCCAGCAAAACGCCAAAGAAGTTGAGCGCCTCTCCCGCGAGAATTCAGAGCTGACGGCGGCCTGGAGATCCCTGGAAGAGATGAAGAACCTGAGGAAGGCGGACTCCCTGCAAATTTGGGAGTTCCTGAGCAAGGCCGACGATGCGCTGGCGCCAATGGGTTTCAGCCCCGTGCTCCCGGATGATCCGGAGCTGGAGCCGGACCTTGCGTTGCAAGCGTTGAGCGCCGCGGGCAGCAAGCTCTCCAAGGTGGGCGACGTCATCGCGGACCAGCTGGAGGTTGAGGGACAATCCCTGGCTAGGAACGTCACAGAATATGTGTTGACGTGCTACACCAGCCGGAACCCTCGATTTCCTCTGGACCCGGTGCTTGAAGGCCCCGTCGAAGGAGAAGGCGAAGCTACCCGAGCCAGCGTGTCGGAGGTCGCCCAGAAGGTCGCCGAGTTCTTCCATAGGGTCTAGGACCGTCTCTCTTAGCCTTTACTTGTATCTTCTCTTCTTCCTCAATTTTGTAATCCCTTGTCTCCAGATGTAATCTCCGGTCTTCAGATGAAATGAAATCCCCAATTTTTTGTGAATTTCATTTTTTTGTCTTCAACATCTTTATCTTCACTTGGCCCCCTGGTAGATGTGCACAATTTGATTGTGGACATGTACCAAAAGGATGTTGGGTTTTGCTGAAGACGAATTTGCTTCGAACTTGTGGAATTTAGGTCCGAAGTTTTTGACAGTGAAGGTCCCCTGAAGTTGTCGGAGCTTAGAAGCTCTGGCACTGTCCGCCGCTGGAGCTTAGTAGCTCCGGCTCCGGCACTGTCCACCGCTGGAGCTTAGTAGCTCCGGCAATAGCCTCTATCAACACGTTGAGCGTCGATAGTTAATACTCCAAGGTGTCGGAGCTTAGCAGCTCCGGCAATGACCTTTGCCACACTTAGTTTGTTGGCAACAGACTCCAGTAACGGGGTCTTCTCACCATCTTTTAGTCAACGCCGACGGTTGACGCCCTGATGGGAGTCGGAGCTTGGTTAGCTCCAGTTTTTCTCCATCAACGTAGGGTTTATTTTTCCTGCACACTTAAGCCAAGAAAAATAGTAAAATTTGTTCCTTGTCTATGACTTCGTCGCGGCTTACGGTTCTCAAGAAAATTTTAAGTTGAACACGATTTTTAATACGACTGGATGAATTGTCTTTTCTTTTGGATCCAACTGTCCATGGACCCACCTTACTTTGGCCTGCCGGGATGTAGGTAGAGTGGCGTACTTAGGGTGCTTGACCAGGCTAAGTCGATAGCGCACTCCGGCCCTAGAATGGCTTGGCGGCTTTCAGGCGAGTTGGCCACAGACGATATTTAAATCCAAAAAATCTGACAATTCAACTCGGATCGTATGTAAATCGGTCAAACTAGAACTTCTTAATAATTGCACGTTTCTGTTATAGACAAGAAAGAGAAAAATAAAAATGTTGAGCCTATGCAAAAATGAATGCACGTGGAGTCTATTTCACATGAAGATGTCTTTCATTATAGGTCCGGGGTACAGGGGAAACAAGTACACTCTTAGGCTATGGAACCAGGCTAAGTGTGTTTGGTTTCTCGTTTAACCCAGGGTAGTTAGCTACACTTCTAGTCCGGAGACTGTATCAAGTGTTGCATGAGCTTTTCAAACCTTTCGGGAAAGGTCCGGCTGCTCTCCCGGAGGAACTACCCGACTCTGTACAATGACTCTATAACATACATTTCAAGTTACTTAAGACTCACCTCTGTGGAATTAAGTGTAGAACTTACGGAGGTGCTCGATGTTCCAAGGATTTGGGAGAGGTGTCCCATCCTCGGTAGCCAAGCGAACGCTTCCGGGACGGGATACTTTGATCACTCGAAAGGGCCCTTCCCAGCCGGGGGAGAGTTTGTTTTGCCCTTCTCTGGATAGTATTCTCCGTAGCACCAGATCGCCTTCCTCGAGCTGTCGGTTGTGTACATGCCGCTGGTGATAGCGCCGTAGAGCTTGGCGGTATCGGGCATTCTGAACAGCTGCTTGGCACCTTCCCTCCTCGAGGAGGTCTAGGTCTTCACGCCGGAGCTGGTCCTGCGCGGCTTCGTCGAAGGTCCGGACTCGGAGGGAACCCAAGGTGATTTCCGGAGGAAGGATCGCTTCAGCTCCGTACACCAGAAAGAAGGGTGTTTCTCCGGTTGCCCGACTTGGAGAAGTCCTGTTGGCCCATAGAGTGGGCGGAAGCTCTTCGATCCAATTGGCTCCATGCTTTTTCAAGCGCTCATAAGTGCGTGTTTTGAGTCCTTTAAGGATCTCTGCATTTGCTCTCTCGGCTTGCCCGTTGCTGGCAGGATGAGCTACAGAAGCGTAGCAAACTTGTATGCCGAGGTCTTCGCAATATCCTTGAAATGCGGAGCTTGTGAATTGAGTCCCATTATCAACGATGATCTTATTTGGGACTCCGAATCTGCTCACGATGGATTGTAGAAAATTGATTGCAGATTGTTTGTTGATCGTCACAACAGGAGTAGCTTCCGGCCACTTGGTGAACTTGTCAATGGCGACGTACAGGAACTTGTAACCTCCGACGGCTCTTGGAAAGGGTCCCAAGATGTCCATTCCCCACACAGCGAAAGGCCATGTAGGAGGTATCATTTGTAAGGACTGAGCAGGTGTATGAATTTGCTTTGCATGAAATTGGCATGCTTTGCATTTCTTCACCAGCTCAGTGGCATCCTGGAGCGCTGTAGGCCAGTAGAAGCCGTGCCGAAAGGCTTTTCCGACCAGCGTGCGGGAAGATGCATGGTTCCCACACTCGCCTCCATGGATTTCTGCGAGGAGCTCGCAGCCTTCTTCCCTTGTGATGCACCGCATTAGGATGCCGTTGGCACCGCGCCGGTAGAGATCCCCTTCTACCAACGTGTATCTTTTAGCCAATCTGACTACCCGGTCGGCGGATACATCATCGTCAGGAAGGATGTTGTCTTTCAAGTAGTTCCGGATCTCCGAGATCCATGCGTCGGAACTGACTTGAGCATTTGAGTCTTGCGTGCTGGGTTGCTCGGAGCTTCCGGCAGCACCTACGACCCTTGATGGCTGCCATGGTAACAGGGCCATCGAGACCGTCAGCTTCGGGATGCTGATCTCGCCCCCTTCGTTCAGTTCGGCAGGCTGAACTGTGGGTTTTGACAACCTCCGGACAAAGGTTCCGTCAGGAGCCGGAGCTCCAGTTGACGCCTTGGTCGAGAGTTCGTCAGCTTCAGCGTTGTGAGCACGCTGAACATGGTGAAGGTCTAGGACTTCAAAGTCCTTCTGAAGCCTCTGGACTTCAAGGAGGTAAGCAGCCAGCTGGAGATTATTGCAGGAGCATTCACCCTTTACCTGCTTGATGACAAGTTGTGAATCTCCTTTGACCAGCAACTGCTTGACACCATATGATAGTGCCACCTTTAATCCATAGATGAGTGCTTCGTACTCCGCCATGTTGTTGGTTGCCTTGAAGTCAAGGTGTACCATGTATTTCACTTTCTCCCCGGTTGGTGCGAGGAGAAGGATTCCAGCTCCGGCTCCCTGCTTCTGCATGGAGCCGTCGAAGTAAAGGGTCCAATGAGGCTTAGTGAAGGTTGGAACTTGAGGTTCCGTCTTCTGCTCGCTGGAGCCCCCAGGGTTTAATGGAGAGGGAGTCCATTCTGCCACGAAATCTGCCAACGCTTGACTCTTGATTGCTTGTCTCGGAATGAATTCAAGATCGAATTCAGCCAATTCCGCTGCCCACTTTGCAATATTCCCAGTTGAATTGGGATTATGCAGGATCGCTCGAAGTGGATATGAGGTCACCACCGAGACTTTGTGAGCTTGGAAATAGTGTCGAAGCTTCCTTGAGGCAATAAGAACTGCATAGAGCAGTTTATGCACCTCTAGGTATCGAGTCTTGGCATCATGCAATACTTCACTGATGAAGTATACCGGGCGCTGAATGGTCCGGACCCTCCCGGAGGGGTCCGGAGCTTCCTCTTCATTGATCCGGACCCTCTCGGAGGGATCCAGACTCTCTTCGGGGACCTCCGGGTTCTGGGTGGAGGAACCCGGAGCTTCTTCAGGAATGACCTGGATCCTCTCGGAGGGATCCGGGTCCTCTGAAGTGGCTTCTTGTGGGTTCAAGTCTGGGAGCTGGGACCCAGACCCGCTTTCAGGAACCTCCGGACCCTCCCGAAGGGGTCTGGATTCCTGAGTATTGGGTAGTTCCGGTCTCTCCGCAACCAGAACCATACTGACGACTTCGTCAGTAGCTGAAATGTAAAGCAATAAATGCTCACCAGGGTTCGGAGCTACCAGGACTGGTAGGGTGGTGAGGAACTGTTTCAGCTCCTGGAATGCCTTCTCTGCTTCTTCAGACCATTGGAATGGTTCGGACTTCCTCAGTAACTTGAAGAAGGGAAGCGCTCTTTCTGCCAATCTTGAAATGAACCGGCTGAGGGCTGCTAGACATCCAGTTAATTTTTGGACGTCTTTGATGCGGGTTGGTGGCCGCATGTCTTCAATGGCTTTTATCTTCGTCGGATTAGCCTCTATGCCCCGGTGACTTACCAGGAAACCAAGAAGCTTTCCGGAACTAACCCCGAAGACGCACTTGTCTGGGTTTAGCTTCGTGCGGGTGGCTCGCAACTTGTCGAAGACAGCCTGCAAGGTGTCCAAGAGGGACTCCTTGTTCTTGACTTTGACCACGATGTCATCGACGTACACTTCCACTATGTCTCTGATGAGTTCTTCGAAAGTTTTGTACATAGCTCGTACAAAAGTTGAAGCTGCATTCTTGAGACCAAAAGGCATGGCTGTGTAACAATACAATCCATCTACTGTGATGAATGAAGTATGCTCTTCATCCTCCCTAGACATCCTGATTTGATGATATCCAGAATATGCATCTAGAAAACACAGTAACTCGCACCCGGAGGTGGAATCCACTATCTGATCTATTCTAGGTAGTGGGAATGGATCTTTTGGACATGCCTTATTCAGTGTGGTGTAGTCGATGCACATCCGAAGTTTCCCGCCGGCCTTGGGCACAACGACTGGGTTTGCCAGCCATTTTGGATGGTAGACTTCTCGGATAAATCCGGCTTCGAGCAACTTCTTCACTTCTTGTCGGATGAAGTTCTGTCGCTCCACAGATTGCTTCCGAGGTTTTTGATGCACGGGCCGAGCGTCGGGGTAAATCTTCAGATTGTGCTCAATCACTTCCCTGGGGATCCCAGGCATTTGTGACGGTTGCCAAGCAAACACGTCAACGTTAGCCCGGAGGAAAGTGATGAGCGCGAGTTCCTATTTGTCATTCAACCCACCCGATATACGGGTGGTTTGAGCAGCATCGGAACCAATTTGGACGACTTTGACGGGAATGTCGGTGTCGCCGCTTGGCTGCACACGGGGTGCAGAGGTCGAGCCTCGTTGACGAATGCTCGGGGGTTTCGGAGCTTGCTCCTGTCTGGAGTCCTCCTCTTGCGCCGTGGTGAGTGCGTGGAGTTCCTCCAGAGCAGTTACTCCGGCAGTGCGATCTCCGCGGATCCGGAGAACGCCTACTGGTGTTGGCATCTTCAACACCAGGTATCCATAATGAGCAGCTGCCATGAATTTGTACAGGGCAGGTCTACCCAAGATGGCGTTGAATGGTAAGTTGATCTGAGCGACGTCGAAGACCAACTTCTCGGTTCGATACTTCTCCCGGGTCCCGAAGGTAACGGGGAGAGTAATAGCTCCGAGTGGGGTAATGGCCCCCGGACCTACTCCGGAGAAAGGTCGAGAGGGCTAGAGGTCCGAAGGTCGGAGCTGAAGCTTAGTGAAAGCTTCGAAGCTGATGAGGTTAAGCCCCGAACCTCCATCCACCATAACATGATGGAGCTGGATGTTGTTGATGGTGGGAGATACCATCAAGGGTAATTGGCCAGCTCCGACCATGCTTTGAGGACAATCCGAAGCATCAAAAGTGATGGGTGTGTCCATCCACTTTCGATGTGGCTCCGGTCTAGCTGTAGGAGCTACGGCAGCCATATCCCGCCGCATAGTCTTGATGACACGACGAGAAGTGATGTCCCATGATCCACCAAAGATGGTGTTCATGGTTTTCCGACGCTCGTTGTCGGAGACGTCGGAGTCATCGTCGACGGAGGTGTAGACAGCTTTCAGGACCTTTTTGGGGTCCTGAAACCCTAACTCCTCTTCAACCGGAGCTTCATCGACCTTTTGTTTTCCCTCCCTCTGTCGGAAGGGAGACCCTTCCCGGCGCTTGTGGTAGCGCTCGGCAAGGTTTTGGACCTCCCGGCAGTCCTCCAGTCTGTGGCTGCCCGTTTTGTGAATGGGGCACCACATCTTGGATTTGCCGCCGTCTTCAGAAGACGGTCGAGGTCGCTTCTCGGGGCGTGGCCCCCAGCCACCAGGAGTTGCAGTGGCTGCAACGTTGGATGTGCCGGCCGACGGCTTCTTCTTGCCGTTGGTCTTCTTTTTCTTCTTGCCACTCCCGGAGGTGGCGGCTTCTTCTTTGGAGGATTTTTTATGATCCTCCAAGGCTGGTTTGGAGTGCATTTCACGGCCCTCCGCAGCTCTGGCACATTTGTCAGCCAGGCTGAAGAGCCCCGTGACGCTGCTGATCTCTTTGATCGCCAGCTTCTCCAACATCCTCTTGTCTCTCACACCCTGTCTGAATGCCACAATGACAGAAGCGCTTGAGATAGAAGGGATTGTGTTACGTACCTGAGAGAACCTCTGGATGAACGACCGCAATGATTCTCCTCCTTTTTGCACGACCGCAAAAAGGTCCAGTTCAGTGCCCGGTCGGGTGTATGAACTCCCGAAGTTGGCAGTGAACTGACGGCACAGCTCCTCCCAACTGTCAATAGAGTTGGGTGGAAGGCTCATAAGCCAGGACCTGGCGGTCCCAGTTAAGGCCACTGGAAAGTAGTTGGCCATTACGGCCTCGTTTCCTCCAGCTGCTAGGATTGCAGTGGAGTATATCTGCAGAAATTCTACGGGGTTGACAGTCCCGTCGAATTTTTCCGGCAAGTGTGGCCGGAACTTCTGTGGCCATCTAACCATGCGCAGGTGCATGGCTAGGGCGGAACAGCCTCCTCCTACTCCTTCCTGAGTAGAAAGGTCTTGAGCATCCCGTCTTTCTCGAGCTCGCTCGATATGGACACGGCCATCCTGTTGGCGGTATCGGCGATCGAGCTCCGCCCGGAGGTCATGTGTCGAAAGCCGAGATGCAGTATGGGTGCGTCGTGCCCCAGAGGGCAACGACGTCACTTGCTGTGACGCAGCGCGTCTTCGGTTGTTGGAGACATGTGGACCAAGTCTTCCAGACAACGTCCGTCGCTGCGACGGGGCCCGCCCTGAAGGAGGTGGACCCTGGTTGTTGAGGCGTTCGGCCGCTGCTGCGACCAAATGCTCAACATCAGCCCTCCATTGCTCCATGGCACCTTGAGATGCATCCGGAGGTGGTGGTCGCTGGAGAAGAGCATGCGCTGCATGGAGCGCGTGTTCTGGGTTGTCATGACTTGCCGGTGCAGTATGTGACGCCGGCGCACCATCATGTTGCCCGGCACGTCTTGCCGGAGAAGATGGTGGTGGTGGGAGTGTGACTCCTGCTGGTGCTGAGGCTCCTGCCGGTGGCTGCATGTTGGAGGGATTGCCTCCGACAGCCTGAGCAGCAGGTTGCCCGTTGGATGATCCAGCCGCAGAATTCACCATTCTTGAAGATCTCAGGCCCCCCTTCCTGGCGCGCCAACTGTCGACTGTTGGAGTCGGCAGATCCCCTGACACTACTAAAGTGTTGAAGGAGTTTGTAGTTCGGTTTGGGCGCGCGGAGACTCAAGAAGGTGAATCACGATTGGACACGAGAGACACAGTGGTTTACGTGGTTCGGGCCGCCTGAGCGTAATACCCTACTCCACGGGTGTGTGTGTGTTGTATTAACTTGTGAGCTTGAGAGCGTTCGAGAGTCCGATCCCCTCGTGTACCGTCGGTTTGTCCTTTTATAGTACAAGGACAAACCGTTACAAGTCAGCCTGGCCCGACATGTGGCCCTGGCGGTTACTAGTATTGATACACGGGATTAATTGTTGTTAATAACCCTGTAACGGCTCTGACAGTGCCGTTACAGGTGTTAAGATCATCCGATTAAGTGTCATTAATGTGGAATTAATGACAATTAATCGGGTCTTGAAGTCCGCGACTGTCCTTTGAAGATCCGGAGCCGTTACAATGTCTCCCGAAGGTTTGAAGCGGTCAGCTCCGACGTATGGACACGTGGCAGCTCCGGAGCTTGCTTGTGGGAAGCGGGAAGCTCCGGGGTGGCCTGGCACGTGTCAGGTCCGGAGCTTCTCTCGGTCAGGGGTTAAATCCGGAGGTGCCGTTTCGGTACCTAGCCCGGAGCTTCACCCTTGTGGGTAGTAGCTCCGGTCTGGCGGTACACGTGGCAACCTAGGGGTTAACCATGTTGGAGAAGCAGGTCCGGTTATGTCTGACAAGTGGGCCCCCGAGGGTCTTCAATTTGAGTAGATGTCCTTCCCTTGAGATCTTTGTAACCTCAGGGGGTGTATGGTTTTTAGGGTACCGACAATGTTGATCTTCTCGGGGGAGCTGCAACATAGTTTCTTGCAAGGTGGCTCCCTCGGAGGGCTTGGCGGCGGAAGGTCGGCCATAGTGGTGTTGGGTCGTCGGAGCGGAGGAAGACGAAGAAAACAAGAGGATTCAAAGTGAGCGATGCGCTTGTAGAGAACTAACGGGTGATAGCGTGTCTTTAAGGCCGCGCGGAGTGGAAGATGGAGCAGTTGGTTTACCGCGCATTGAAAGTCGCGCCTCGGGGAAAAGAAAGGTCGCGCACGGTCGTCGACACATATTAATTAAGAACCTCACATGCGGTTGGTGAGGGGTCTTTATGTAGGCGTTCATCAAATTATGAACACATATTAATTAAGAAGAAGTAAATATCTTCACAGTTGGTTGGTAATTAATAACCGTCTAAGAAGATGTTTATCTCAGACGGGTGTTACTAACCAACCGCTTGAGATAATTGTATCTTCTCAGGCGGTTGGTAAGTAAAACCCGCCTGAGGTAACAATCTTCTTAGGCGGTCGGTACTTAAAATCCGCCTAAGAAAATGGGAGTCTATATATACCCCTCGGCAGCGTTGGAAAAACCTAAACCGGGCGAAACACTTAGACGTCGTTAGGCTGCCAAAATTTTGTTTGCCACCAAGTGTTCGCCCTCGTCAGTTCCATGTACGCCGCCGAGCTTCGCCGTCGCCGAGCTTCGCCCTCGTCACTTCCAGGTACGCCGAGCGAAGCCATTGCCGTCGTCGCCAAGCTTCAAGGTAAACCCTAAACCCTTCGACCTTACATCCTCCTTCGCCGTGCCACCTCCCTCCCCGCCCTCGCTGCCGCCTTGCATATCCTTGGTTAGGGTTCGGGAATTGGAAAATGGTGGGCATCCTTGGTTAGGGTTCGGTGGAATTCGAAAAACTGTCAAGTTCGGTGGCATCTTTGGTTAGGGTTCGGTGGGTAGGCATCCTTGGGTTTTTGGTGTACTTCCATCAATTCTATGCAGCAGCAGTTCCAACAACCCAATGTGCTCACCTGACCGGAATTCGAATACGTAATGAACTGGAATATTCATGGTGACTCACACTCGATACACAAAATGAGTTAGGTTGAGGGGGTAACTGCAATGAGAACTCTATTGGAAGTAGGTGTGTCCATCTTCTAGCGGTGTTGGATGCCAAACATATGATGTGTCACTCAAATACGTAGGATTGTGATAATAATGGCCATATTGGCACAATTGAACAAAATTAGTGGCTACGATTTGCATTTTTTAGTACAATGGTCAAATTGAAATACATGAACACGTACAATAAACATATATGTATCTTATCCTTTGGAGAATGATATATTACTATGTTGAATAATTCTTGCTGATAGTGTAGCTGTTATATGACTATGAGTTTGTTTATTGAATAGCTTATTCAATCATGATGATGTGAAGAATTACAGAAGGATTGCATGCGTTAAAACAATTATGTATCCCATTATTGAACTCAGCTTAATATTAAGGCATTTCACCGGAAAAAAGTTTATGTGCCCATTTATGATTTGTTAGCACCATTTGTATCAAACTAGATATATTGGGACTTCATTTTTGTTGGATGATATGGGAATCTGGTGCACCCAGTAGAGGAGTCAAACTTGGACTTTGGACAAAGTTGCGGAAACACCAGTCTAGGGGTATATGATTGTTCTAGATAAAGCAGATTTCGTCCTTAACGATATTAGTAGAGTCCTACTCTGAATAGAGTTAGGAGTCAAATTCAGTTTAGGAACCAGTCCTAGTACGAATTGAGTTACAATCCATATAGGATTTGGAGTCACATGAAGGGGGATTTCAAAAATAAGCCCCCAACCCCTCGACCTGGTTAATCCCATCCTATCAGAAATATTCCACCAAAGGTTTCATATGCCCAGACTTGATCAAGTCACCTAAATCTCATGAACCTCTAGAACTCACCAAGTTTATAACTATAGGAGGCGCCGACTTCCCTGTCTTGTTTTCTAAACAGTCAGGACAATTGACCATCCCAGAAATCCTTGGTGCCATCATATGTGGGGTATGTAATGCCTTTCATGATGGCTGAACCTGCTGCCATGATGAGCCCATTTGGTGCGGCCGGGCACACCGAGATTAGATTTTGGCGAATGTTTCCGGATTCCTGATTCGTTTGAGAATGTGGGTCTTTTATCTTTTTTACCGTGCAAATCCCATGGTTGTAGAGATGATCGCTGAAAATGAGTGTCTCTTCTCGCCTGCAGCTACTCTGAACGAAGCTAGCCTATTTAGAATAAAAAGATAAAATTACCATTGCTGGTGATCAACTTTAACATGCTTGTCACCCTCGCAATGTATAGGAACCTTTTGGTCAGTCGCCTTAAACCCTAGAATGTCTTATCAAATCCTAGAATGCTTCCATCTTTTTCTTCATGCAACACTTCATGTAGAGTTAATATGCCATTTATTAGATTTTTTGTCTTATTAGATCTAGCATGGAAAGCCCTAAGAAGACTAGTCCTGGTAGTAACAACAAAGAAGACAATATGGAGTTTACTGACTCCAGTAGTTCAGGCTCCTATCACAGTCCATCGGATCCTTTTCCAAATATAAAAATTAAAAAGACTTCAGTGGATCTAGACCCGGAATATGATCCTGCCGATGAGGTATGGATCACGAATCTTAACTTCAGCAGTTCAAGTTAATGTTGGTTGTCAAGTATACAAAGTCTTGTAATTTTTTTCTACCTAGATTAATCGCGAAGACAATGAGGTGACATCGGCTCATAAAACCGCAGAAGGTTCTCCAATGGATGAATCCTCAGCTTCACTCAAGCGGAAACGAGGGCAACGAGGTCCCAATAAGGGTCCATTGGACCGCATCATGTACATAACAAGGGTCGGTCCAGGTGGGCTTCCCCAAAAACCACTGGATTCAGTTACCAAGTACCGTAATGCATGCAGTTTTCTTGTTAGGGAGGTTATGCCGATCACAACCGATAATTGGAGGAAATTACCCGAGCAGACCAAGAATGAGTTGTGGGAAAAGATAAAGAAACAATTCAAGTTCCCGAAAGGCACAGAAGAAGCTGTAAATAAAGCAACATTGGTCTCTTGCAGCAAGAAGTTTCGATGCTGGAAGAGTGAAATGAATGCTTATGTTAAGGCCGATAAGGTCCCTAGCCCGAGGAAGATGGGAAAAATCACACAAGCTCAGTGGCAAGAGTTTGTTCGTCAAAAGAGCACACCTGATGCTAAAGCTCTAAGTGCAACTAGGTCAGAGCTTGCAAAAAAGAACAAATACCATCATCGCTTGGGGTCTGCTGGATATGCCCCCAAAGTCCAGAAATGGAATAAGATATTAGACAAAATTACCAGTAAGGGCAATCCTCACCTATTAGAAGGGTGCGATGAGCGAACCCAACGCTGGGTCTTTGCTCGGTCAGGTTTGACCAGCGAGGGCAAACTTGAAAAGCCCGACTCTCTGAATGAAGTAGAGGATAAAATGAAGGAAGTAATTGAAAAGCAACAGAAGGGTCTCTTCAAGCCGAAGAGGGAGAATGACCAACTTACCGCTATCTTAGGAAACCCTGAACACAACGGACGGGTTCGAGCGGTCTCTTCTCAAATGTCTTGGCTAGATGGTTTCCCTAAAGATAAAGACACATATAGAAGACGTGAGAAGTTTAAGAAAACACTTGATGAAACGATTGCTCAAAAGGTCAAAGAAAATATGCAGGAAATAATAGAACAACTTAGACAATCGGGACAATTAGTGGCACCGAGTACAGTGATGGTTCTGGTGCAAAAGGAGCAATTAGTATCTCCAACTGCCTACCCTAGCAGCGTTGGTTCTGTTCCAGGCTTAGGGTCAACCCATAAGTTCCCTGTCGATGATAGTACTAACGAAAAATCTTGTCGTCTTCTTATCCCGATAGGCAGAGCAGGGAACAAAACCAAACAGGTTGCCACTGCTATGGCAAAGCCTGATCGTGACTTCAACGGGAATCGACTTCTGTTGTATTATGATGTGGTGCAAGTTCTTCAAATCATTGATAATGATTATGAAGATTATGAAATAGACCATGTCACACCTGAGGGGATCGCGACTCTGGGGCAGGCTGTCAACCAATTAGTCCTTTGGCACCGACACGATATCGTGTTGGACGATGAGCCAATTTCTAGCCCCATCGCATCTCCAAATACTGCAACCCCATCTTCTAAGGCGAAAGTGCATGAAGATCCACTCCCAATCTAGGAAGATCCACTCCCCCTATGTCTCAGCAAGGATGATATCCAAGAGCAACAAGTTGGACAACAACTTCAAGTAGTACCAGAGCAAGCTGTTGCCAGTAAAGAGCAACCGGTTGAGCAACAACTTGAAGTAGTACTAGAGCCAACTGCTGGGAGTAAAGAGCAATCAGTTGAAAAACAGGTTCAACAACAAGCCAGTGTCCAACTTCCGACGACTACTCCTCGATCATCAGTGCCTATCAAAGTTAGCTCATACGAAATTAGTAAACCTTCATCAGAAGTGTCAAAGTATTTGGAAGCTATGAAGAAAAATGTTAGAAAATCGAGTGCATCTCGTTCTTCTCATGAGCCAGCATTAGAAGATATCGAGGATTGGGAAGAAGACGGTGTCATGTATAATCGGCGGAAGGCTTTAGTTAAACCAGGAGTTCCAATATACAAGCTTGAGAATGTTCCTCCTAAATTTGCAAATGGAAAGCCGTTCATGACATCCGTACAACTTAGCAAACAACCCGTCCAGCTCAGAAGAATGCATGAGTGGTACATCACTACCAGCACAAAATATGGTCTTAATTGCGTCACATTTCGTATTCCAAAAGCAGCATTCTGGAGCACTGGAGTAGATAAACGAGTCATTTTATTTGAAGAGTTGCATTCCCTTTTCCATCGGGGCATGCTCGAAATCAACCTGCTGCTCGTCTGGTGCTTGTAAGTGCTCTAATATTTGTATTTGCTTTTCTTACTACACGCATACGCATTTCATGAGATTATAACAATTCTGGACTTCTTCAATAGGATGCAATACATGGATAATGAAAAGTTGGAGCACAAGACAGGTATCCTTGACCCTACTAGGATTGCAAAGTCGCTATTCGACGTCCCGGCGAATCGAGACTCAAGACAGTACAAACATATGAACAAAAGAGATTTTGAAAAAGCAATTGCAAACCTTAAGAAGGATAGAAAGACAGAAGTTGCAGCTTACATAGGACATGCGATGTTTAACTTTGTCAGAGACGGCAAGGACTTCGTAAAGGCTTCGTACCACTTCGAGTAAGTTCGACACATGACATTGAAATAGCAATTATTGGTAATTGTTAACACATGTGTTTGTATGTTTGCAGTAATCACTACATAATGATCTTCATCAAGCCAACGCGGGGAATGGCAACAGTCTTGGACTCGGCCGATTTCTCACCAGATCGTTACAAAGATTTCCTTTCCATTTTGAAATTGTATGTTTATTCAATAATTTTAATTTATGCACATTTAGAATGTGTTGACAAATTTTATATGACATTTCTTGTATTACAGCGCTTGGCGGTTTTACGCGGAACAGCTTGGCAGTCAGAGACCTCCTAATACGAATGCATTGAACATTAAAATGTATTATGCTTGTCCGAAGCAGCCTGCTGGGAGTGTCTTATGCGGGTATTATGTATGCGAGCATCTTCGGACCGCCGGCGTATATAGAGTGAATCGTGGGGATGTAAGTTATCCTTAATGTCGATACCTTATTTTCTTACTTTTTTGTTTCATTTTCATTGTAACTAGCATAGTTTAATGCTTATATTCTCTGCTGTTCAATATTACCATAAACATTATTTTCATATTTTGATTCCAATTCAAAATTCAATTGCTCATAGTACAACTGCTCCAAAAATACCAAATAAATTCTTGTATACTCTCACTTTGATCTATACTTTGAGATTGTTCAAACCAATACATTCTAAACCTTGTTATGTGTTATATTGCAGCACACGAAGAATCTGAACGAAGAATGGCCGGTTTGTAGAAGTATTCCTAGTGGAGGAGCCGACAGGATTGCTGCTGAACTCTGTCAGTTCATTCGTCGTGAAATATTGCACAAAAAGGGAAGTTCTTTGATAAGAATTGTGCAGTAGCTGATGTGCCAGAACTTTGCGACTATGCCAATAGAAACAGCTTTTAGTGAAAACTTGTAAACTTTGAGATGAATTGTATCTGTAACTTGTACATATGTATATTGTTTTAGTGAAATTGACTTATGTGATGATAATATTGTTGACTTTTGTTCTGTGATGATATTGTTGTTTTTTGTTCTGTGATTATATTGAACTGACCTGGAAATTAGAAATAAACATCAGTAGTACTGCATAGGTTATACCTTATCACAGGCGGTTATTAACCAACGACTAGGCATGACTGTGAAAAACAATTATCACAGACGGCTAGATACAAGTAAAGAACCATCTGTGATAATCTAATTTTCACATGCGGTGATTGTTATGGTAGAAACCGGCTGCGTTAAAAGGTCTTCACAGATGGCTGATGAAGGTAAACGTCCGCCTGTGATAACACTATTATCATAGGCGGTTAGTTATGCTCCAATACCCGCCTGTGAAGACACATTATTAGAGGCGGTTAGTTATGCTTCAATACCTGCCTGTGATAAGACATTTATCACAAGCGTTTATATATGCTGCACGACCCGTCTGTGATAAAATATCTTCACAGGCAGCTAGCCTACATAAAGAACCGCCTATGATAATTTGTCTTCATAAGCGGTATCACTTCACCGCCTGTGCAATTGCGGATTATCACAGGCTCTTCGTTTCAGGCGGTTTTAAAAGCCGTTTGTGATAATAGGTTTGGAGCCGCCTATGATGAGGCTTATTGTAGTAGTGGTCGGTGTAAGGTTTGATGAACAAATTCTAGGAGGTAATGATCTTGGAGGCCATTGTAAACTTGATCACGGCCTGATTTGTCCAGGTTAGTAGCTGATGTCCTGAATTTATGAAATTGTAATGTCACTCATGCAGTTATTATTATTTGTTTCATGGTCACTGCCACACTTTCTGTTCACTTGTATATATAAAGTTGCTACCTATTGTTATTTCAGTTGATTCTTTATGCCTTGACAGTCCAGGATGGGAAGATAGGTCCAAACGTCCCTTTGATGTGATAGCGGAGGTGTTCAAATATGCATATTAGCTTCGTTCTGAATTTCATGCTATTTTTTTCTTTCCTTGCACTCACTGTGCTTGTTTACAGTTTATCTCAGAAGAAATTCAGAACGGTCCCTTGATCCTTTTTCTGAAAGACGCAAATAATATATGTGGGAATAATGATTCCTATTATGGTTTAAAGAGCAAGATTAAAACTTTTCCAGGTGGTGTTTTTATAGTTGGATCTCATATCCAATCTGACAATCGCAAAGAGAAGGTACGGTTTGTCAATTCTGTTAGTATTAAGTTGACTACTATGCTCGTTTTAGGTCTGTCGTGTTCTCTTATCAGTTATCACTTGCACCTTATGAAGTGGTATTTCGACGTGTAGGCAAATGCTGGTTCCCATGGTTACTTAATTGCATTATCTTGTGATAGGTGAAGAATATGTGAAGAAGTTGTACAACAGACACTAGACAGAACGACTCGATCCCTTGAGGTGATCATTATTTTTTATCTCATACGATTCTTTCAAATATTATTTATATAACATTTAATGCACATGAGTGCCATTAGTTAAACAAACTCTTATTTTTTTTCGTGTACAATGTCCTTGTCAGCGACTCAACAACTAAGTCATAATACTGACGCTGTTATGGAGGAGGAAACTTAGAGTCTCGATCAGGCTATTGGAACAAGAGCAAATTCTTCGAGGAAAGGATCTATTGTTTGGAACCACTTCAATGAGGTTGGGAGTAAGGTAATTTATAGACATTGCTCAAATGCATTAGCAGGACCAAAGGCTCGGGAACTTGACACCTGAAGTGTCATCTCCTAAACAGTTGTCCAAGTATCACTGATGAAGAAAGAGCGTCAATATTATAAGGTCAAATAGATAATTGGTTTGATCCTGCTACTTTCAAATTTGATCCAGAACTAACACATGGCCTTTTGACTTTCCTATTCATTGATAATGAGTGGGCTTTTAATGGAATTGAGAGTCGGTTTTGGGAACTGGCTATGCGTTCAATGAGACCAGAATACAGAGCCATTGGACATCAGACAATACGAGAGGATTGTCTTGCGGTCTTTAAGAATGGTTCTGAGATGATAAAATCTGGTTTTGATCAATTAGATTCATGTGTTTCATTCACAAACGACATATGGACTTCAAGCACAAAATTGGGGTATTTGTGCTTAACAGGACATTGGATTGACGGAGATTTCAATTTTTAGAAGAAGATAATCGGATTTAAAAAATTCCATATCCACATTCTGGAAGATCCATCGCAAATATGGTAGAGAAAATATGCGTTGATTGGAAGTTGGACAACAAGATTTTCACACTCACTCTCGATAATTCTTCAGCGAATGATAGTGCTGCAAGATTCTTGGAATTGAAACTATCAAATAGATCGGGCCGGCCTCGCAGTTGTAGCCTCCTCCCCACGAGCCTTCCGCCGACCTGCGCCCGCGGCCGGCGGCCAGCCCGCCTCCACCCCCGACCGCCAATGGCTATGAACCCTGCATCATCGGACGCCTCGCGACCACCCTCCCCTTGCCTGCTCCAGGTATCCGACCTGTCAGCTTTCGCGTCGCCTTCCCGGAAGGCAGCTCCGCCACCGTTGCCCAGTGAGCCGCCAACTGTTTCCTCCTCGTCCACAGCTGTCGTCGCCTCACCCGTGGCGCTTACCCCCACCTTCCGCTCCTCCACTGCCGGACATTGTACCCCCTTCTCCTTGCTGACGTCCCCTGCTGCTGCGTCATCATCGTACAACCCCTGATGCGCCTTGATTCCTTTCCGCGGCGGCCCCTCGCCTCCACCCACCTCTGACGAGGATGTTTTCTCCCTTATTCCCATCCTCTGTGAATCGCCCTCGGACCTCACCGTTGATGAGCCTCGCTCTGCTGCTGAGTCATCCCCCGTATGCGTCCGATCCCCCTCCTCCCCCACCTCTGGCTCCTCCTTTCCCCTTTCCCATCGATCCAGTCTTCCTTCCCTCCTCTACCCCGTCTTGGTTCCTCTTGCTCTCGCTGTCGAGGATGGAGGATCTTTGCACCACCCCCCGGACCTTACCTCCCCCATTGTCGTCCTTCCCTCACCCGGGGAACAACAATACCCCGGTCCCCTCCCCCTGTCGAGCGGGACCCCCCCCCACCCGTTCGTCCGCCCGGACCGGTTTGGGTCGGTTCCTGGGAGCCAGCCTTACCAGTCTAGCCCCGTTGAACCCGGGTCGTGCATTGATGGGCCGACATTGATGTCTCCCCCCCCCCCCCCCTTGCGCCGAATGTCTTCTGAGCGCGGGAATCCCGCCCCTCTCTAGTCGGTGCCGAGCTATTCGGCGGCCTACTCGGTAAGGGCCCGGTCTTGTCATCCTCCTCCTGTCAGCGGGAGATGACGCACACCACTGGTTTCACCCCGGCCCATCTCTGAAAGGCGCCGAAAGATATGGCTGCATCCCCATTTTTCGGGCTGGCCAGACATGACCCCTCCTCAACCACCGCTTTGAAGCCGCCTGTCCGGCCACCCCCCCCCCCCCCCCCGGCGCCGGATGAAGAGGAGGGATTGGTCCTCGTCAGTCGCAACCGTGGCGCGAGGAAACTCCCCAAGCAACCTCCTTGCGTGCCTTTAAATTCCACCTCCCACCTCAGCAAACAACCACGCCCCCTTCCTCCAGATCTCAAAATTGTGTTCTGTGGCCGCTGTTTTCGTTGCCTGTCTTCCGACCACCTGGTCTGAAACTGCCATGAGCCCCCTCGCTGTTTCACTTGCCTGCGCTCAGGGCACTTCGCCCGCTCCTGTCGCTCTACCCCTGCCAAAAACCACTCCTTCCACCCCCGCCTCCTTCAACCACCGCCGGACATCAACTCCAGGGCTACATTTCCTTCCCTCCCCCAGCCACCTCCTTCCAGCGCGGCCCCTTCATCCATGTCCCGTGCCAACCCTGCTCATGTGGACCCCGAGCTTGGTGTCGCGGTCAACAGACCGCCCCACACCACTGGCGTGGTTGTTCTCTCGGCGGCTATGGACTTTGAGCTACGCCGGCTTCAAACCATCTTGGCTCGTGTCTCCCCCAGGGGCATGAAGGGTGTCCGTCTGCTGGTGTTGTTGCTGCAGCCCTGCACCACCAGCTGCGGCTCCCTTGGCGCAGCTTCAAGGTCACCTCCAATAGCGACCGCTCCCACCTCATCATGTTCCGATCCCAGGACCTGAAGGAGTACACAATCCACGTTGGCATGATATATGTCGAGGGGTCTCCCTTCGCCATCTCCCAGTGGATGCCTTACCCACCCCAGGCAATCCAGTGGCCGTTCCTGGCAACTGTCTACATTGAGAACCTGCCTCTCCATGCCCGCTCCAGGGAGGGTGTTAAGCAGATCCTCGGTGATGTCTGCATCTACGACCAGGAGCTTTCGGCAGCAGTGGAGCCAATCGATCCTTCTATCTTTGGTTTTGCTTGCTGGAGGCAGAACCCCGAGATGCTCCCTTGTCAGAAGACGATCACCTTCTTCTCCGAGCACGAGAGCCGTGGAGGCGGCCCCGCCACTGGCACGCGCCGCATCCCACTAGAGGGCCGCCAAGTTGACCTGCTGATCCACCTCGACAGCTTCAGTGACCACTCCCCAATGCGCTTGACCTCGCCGATCTCCCTTGCAAGCGGTGAATTCCCCTCCAGCCCCTCCGTCGACAGTGCTTACTATGAGCGGCGCCTGCACGTGTTCCTCTGGCGACATGGCGTGCCACACGGGCGAAGAAACCACTTCCCGAGGCCAACCCACAGCTGCAGGCCGGGGACGTGGTCACCCACTCATGATGATCACCCTGACGACGACAACGAGCATAGAAGGGAGGGCGGATCAAGGGAGTGGCGCTCGGGGCTCAACGCGCGTGGCGCGCTGGCGGATGACCTCCGCCAACGGAACTAAAGCCCAGACGGCCAAGGGCGATCCCGCCCCCGTGGGCGACATGACGGCAAGCGCCACCATTCTGGTGGTGAGGCCTTCCTGACTACTGACCCCTTACTCCATTACATTGATGTGTCGTCTGAGTTGCAGGGAACACCAACCCAGCGTGCCGACCCTATGGTGGCCGAGGCTGCCTTAGAGCTGCCCAACCTGCCATTGCTGTCGGTAGGCACTGGTCGAGACAACACGGCGCTGGTGGCGGAGGCTGCCTTAGAGCTGCCCAACCCGCCAGTGCTGACGGAAGACTCTGGACGTGAGGGCATGGTGACTTAGCATGTTGATTCCACCGCCGTCCTCACGGATGGGTGCGTTGACCACCTCTTCACCTCAGTGGCCCCGCCCCTTCTTCTGACTCTGCCGCCTGAGAGGCGGCGCCGTCTACACCGCGCGACGACACGTCCATCACCACTCGAAGAAGCGCCCGCCAGGCGGCAAAAGCATCCATGGTCCCAGTGGCCAAACGTGCCACACAGCGCATCATCAAGCATCTGGGCCTGTTTGCACCTAGTGAACAAACTGGCGACGAGGCACTGGCCAAATTTGCTGAACTCTTCCGTGAGCCCCTGCCTGAGCATGCAGTCCTTGCGCTGAGGAAGGCACTCAACCTGGACTACGCCGATGTCCTTGCAACATCTGCGGCACTGGTGACTACAACTGAGGAGTTGCCACTATTGGCGTGATGCAACGTACCACCGCCCGTTCTGTTACGTGTTGTCTGTCTCTCCTCATGTCAGAATATATTGTTCGGGTTTGCGGGGCTTACACAGCCGCTATGTGGGTGTTGTCTTGGGAACTATGGTGGAACACCCAACCTTGGATGCACTGTAAGGCAGAGTCCCTTCTGCTGCTTCCTGTACCTTGTCGTAACTTTACCTATCAATGGATGGTCGTTGTTTTGTTCCCAACATGAGTCACGATATCACCATACTCTCTTGGAATGTTCATGGCCTAAACTCACCGGCACGAACGCAGGTGGTTCAGACTATGATTCAAACGGTGCGACCTGCACTCCTGTGCTTGCAAAAAACCAAGCTACCAAATGCGGATCACAGTGTGTTATCTGATGTCCTAGGGACCCAGGGTTACACGGCCAAGTTGCTGCCAGCAAGAGGAACACGCGGTGGAATCCTAATGGCTTGGACGGACCAATACACAGTTGAACCATACCCAACCATGACAGACCACACCATCTCCTTGTGACTGCGGGAACCAGGATCGAGCCAGCTGATCCTGTTCTCTACAGTCTATGGGCCAACCTCGGATGGACTAAAGAGCGACTTCATGGAAGAGTTGGTCTCTCTCAAGCCGGGACAAGATGTTCCATGGATCTGCGCTGGAGATTTTAACATGATATGTGAAGCACGAGACAAAAACAACGACAACATTGACAAAAGGTTAATGGGATGGTTCCGACGCGCTCTCAATCATGTCGAGCTCATCGAAGTGGAACTGAAAGGACGAAGATACACCTAGTCCAATGAACGAGATCTGCCCACGCTCGTCCGCCTGGATCGAATGTTCTGCAATGCAGCATGGCGGGCCGTCGCAAACCAGGCCTTATTTGCGACGGCAGTGTTATTTGCGACGGCCATGGGCTGGCCGTCGTAATTTAATCTATTTGCGACGGCTGGCCGTCGCAAATAAAGTCAGCCGTCGCAAATGATCATTTTTCCTGTAGTGCTGCACCCGGACATGCTCCTCCAAGCTCTATCATCGTCAATCTCAGATCACTGCCCGCTGCTACTGAGTCGCCAGAACTCCCCGCAGCGCCCCCCGTCATTCAAATTCAAAACCTTCTGGACCAGGATGCCAAACTTTCTAGGCGTAGTCCAGCTGGCCTGGAACACTCTGGTACGCGGACGGGACCCTATCAACATACTGCATCAGCGGCTGCAACATATGGCGCATGCTCTGAAGAAATGGAGCAATAACATCTTCAGGCAAACGAAGATCAAAATGGCTATGGCCAATGAAGTCCTGTGCCGATTGGACAAAGTATAGGAGGCTAGACCACTAACCAGTCTGAGATCGCTCTTCGCCGTGACCTCAAGATGCGGCTCCTGGGTCTGGCTACTGTGGAAAGGGCACGGAAAAAGCAAGTTGTGCGCCTCCAGTGGTTGCGAGAAGGAGACGCCTGCACACGCTTCTTCCACATCAAGGCCAGTGCCAGACGCTGCAAGACTTTTATACCTCGGCTAACCAACTCGGCAGGACTGCTGGTCAGCACACACGAAGAGAAAGAGCACCAGAATCCCAAGAACTTCTTCCCTAAACTGGAACTTGCTCAACCTACCGGCAGTTTTGCTAGACTGTCTGGAGGCACCGTTCTCGGAAGATGAAGTGCTGGCGGCAGTCGGAAGCATGCCTGCAGAAGGAGCCCCTGGTCCTGACAGGTTCATGGCAGATTTCTACAAGTCATGTTGTGGCATCATCAAAGATCAGATGATGGCGGCCTTTCATAGCCTGTATAACCTGCAAGACGGGCAACTGCATCTGTTGAACTCGACAACCATAAGCCTCATTCCGAAGCATGAACCAGCTGAGCAGCCGGGTGATTTCAGGTCAATAAGTCTTGTGCACTCCTTTGCCAAGCTCTTCGCTAAGGTGCTTGCCCTACGGATCTCCACCAAGATAGATGACCTTGTCTCCCCGGCCCAAAGTACCTTCATCAAGAACAGGTGCCTGCAAGACAATTTTCTGTATGTTCAGAACGTTGCGTGCGCTCTACACCACAGGAACATACCTGCTCTACTGATGAAGATCGACATCACCAAAGCCTTTGACAGTGTGTCATGGGAATTCTTGCTCGAATTGATGACAATCAGAGGATTCCCGGCTCGATGGAGGGGCTGGATAGCACTCACCTCCGCCTCCTCTTCCTCGCATGTGCTACTGAATGGGATCCCTGGACCCCCAATTGGACACACCCGTGGACTGCGACAGGGCGACCCGCTCTCACCATACCTATTCATCTTGGTGTTCGACTCCCTGGAGAGGATGATGGACGCCCTGACCCAGAACGGCGCACTTCAACCACTACCTGGCCTCGTGAACAAGCAATGTCTGTCACTCTACACCGACGACGCGCTCCTCTTCCTCAACCCGGTGCAAGACGAGGTGCAATTGGTGACTGACGTCTTGCGACTTTTCGGAGAGGCCACGGGCCTCCACATCAATGAGAGCAAGACCACCATCTCACCAATAAGCTGCTTTGAGGAGCTCCTCTCGGCGATGTTGACAACTTTCCAGGGCCAGCACCAACAGATGCCGATAACTTATCTCGGCCTGCCGCTATCTTTGAGAAGAGTCACCCTGGCTCAGCTGCAACCCATACATGACCGAGTGAGGACAAGGCTTGTTGGTTGGCAAGGACAACTGCTCACGCTGGGCGGCAGGCGCGAGCTCACACGCACCGTCCTCTCTTCAATTCCAACCTATTCGATGTCAGTCCTCCAGGTGCCAAAATAATTCTTCTCTGAGCTAGACAAAGCACGTCGTCGATTTCTTTGGTCGGGGTCTTAGGAAGACCGCAGTGGACATTGCAAGGTCAACTCACTACAGGAATCCTGACGATTTGCGACGGTCGGGGCCGTCGCAAATAAGCCAAATGCCGTCGCAAATAAGCTATTTGCGACGGTTTAACTTATTTGCGATGGCTTCTGGCCGTCGCAAGTTTGTCATCGCAAATAAGCTTATTTGCGACGGCCACCGTCGCAAATAAACTTATTTGCGACGGCTTGGAGTGGCCGTCGCAAGTTATTGCTGCGGGCTGGCGAGCCCCGCAGATGCTTATTTGCGACGGCCTAGCCGTCGCAATTAAGGGCCACTATTTGCGACGGCCTGGCCGTCGCAAATAAGTTCAGAGGGCAGGGCACACGTGTCCTCCTCCGGGACCCACGACGCTATTTGCGACGGCCAGGCCGTCGCAATTAACTGTGGTTTAATTGCGACGGCTTGTACTCTTATTTGCGACGGTACTGTATAAAAAGCCGTCGCAAATAAGGTTTTTTATTTTTTTTTAAAACAGAAAATACTACCCGACTCGATGGCCAGAATCACAACAAACACAATATACACAATATACACAATATATACACAGCATACACAAACATCATCACAATCACAAACTAAAATTCCGATACATCTCACATCGTCATCAACAAAGTAAATAAAAGGGCTCACTCGCCCATCTAACCTCCGAAGCCACCTCCGAAGTCGAAGTCGTCGTCGTCGCGCCTCAATCCAGGCGGCGGTGGCGAAGGTGACGGCGTTTGTGCAGCCGTCGCGGATCCCTACAATTAATAAAACTTAGAGTTAGAATATAAATGCATCAACATCTCTCTCCCTCCCTCTCCCTCTATCTTCATCTAGATCACCCTCTCTTCCTCTCTCTTTTCATTTCTCTCTTTGTCTCTCACTCTATCTTTCTTGCTCACTCTATCTCTCTATTGCTATCCTTTTCCCTCTATCTTCCTCCCTCTATATCCATCTACATCTCCCTCCCTCTATCTTCCCCTCTCTCTATCTCCATCTACATCTTACTCTCTCTTCATTCCCATCCTACTCTATCTATCTTTCACTCTTTCTTCTGTCTCCCTTTCTTCTATCTCTTTCTTTCTTCTATCTTAATCATTTTCTTCTATCTAACTATCTCTCTCTTTCATCTATCTCAATCTTATTACACTGGAGAAGAAGGATTACATAGAAACTTACCTGACCCGCTGAAGAAGGATCGTCTGGGAGGACCGATGGTAGTACCGGTAGCTGGATTCCCAGACCCTGCGCTCGAGCGATGGCCTGTCATTGCAAACATTAAATGCTACCTATTAGTAAGTAATTTACGCTGAATTAATGAGAATTTTAATTTTTAGATTGTTACCTCCATTGCTTCCCGCATCTGCGCCAATGCTGCTGCCTGGGTTTGGATCGTGGCCTCCATCATCCTCCTTTCCTCCTTATGTCACCTTTTGTTTTCTTCTACAGTTTCTTGGAGGGGCTGCATCTCAATGTCCCTCTGCGACACGCGGCGACCTCCCGTGCCCGAAGCCTGCGTGGAGCTGCCTCTCGCAGGTCTACCCGCCCTCGAGTCGACAACTCCGTCGAATATGGCGAGCCTATAAAAAAGAGAGTCAGTAATATGAAATTAAAATATCTTGAATACTTTGAATTGAAAACGATAAAATGACTTGCAAACTCACCTTCAGTGTGCTTTTCCACCACCGGTTGCATACTCGGCTTGAGGATCGTTCGGTTGACGTTCCCAATCGAAATCCTCGCCGTGTATCTTCCTAGCCTCCTCCCCGTACTTAGCCTGCAAAACAATAAAATCGTGTAAGTTCAACAATCTATATAGTTATATTTAATATGAATGATTTATAAACTTACCAAACGCTCGGCTGCAGCCTGACTGCACCCCGTCGGCTGAGAAGGGTCCCTGTGACCTCTCTTCCAAACCTCAGCAGGGGTGGGCGGCACCCCCGTCTCGCGCTCCTGTCAATACGTGTTAGTACGAACAATATATTATTAATATATAAACATAAGTTACACACACTTACCATGCGTTTAGCTAAACGCAAGTGGTTATCTTGCCCGTGCCTGCTCTTCCCCTCCACCCCTCTGCAGTCTCAAGCCTTCTCAGACTTAGCTTTAAACTCGTCGCTAGCCCAGTAGCGACAAAGGGCCCGAAATGCATCGGTCCGACCCTGCAACCAGCTCACGTGGCCCTGCACATAGTTCGAAGTCGTTAAAAGTACCATCAAGGACATTATCAGAAAAAAATACTTACTACACTCCACGTACCTGCGCGTACTCCTCCTCCGTCAGGTGCCTCTCGCTCTCTTGTCGGAAGTGTAACACGTGCTGTTGGTTCGCCTTCAAGTGCTCATTAATAATTTGAACACGGGCGTTCGACAAAGCTTGTCGAAGCGCCTTGGCAGCGTTGAAGTAAAACACTCGCCTCGCATCCTCAAACATGCGACGGTCGTTCGGGTCCTCTAAAGTATATCTTGCCTGCGATAGAGAATATATTGAAGAGATGTTCACTAAAAGAGTTTAAGAGTTGTAACTTAGAAACTTTTTTAACATACTTACCATAAAATCGTCCCATACGGCCTCCTGAAGGTTGCCGTGCTCCTGGTGATGGACGCGTGCGTAGTCCTCCCACGAAAGAGCAGGCACCCCGTCGATGACCCCGGGATAGTGCAAACGCACTATAGACCCGAGGACACCGTTCATCGGTCTTTGGTGTTTCTCACCGGTGAAAGACAAGTCGTCCCAAGCCCTGTAAGATATTTATTCATTCATTCATTACTTAAGTAATCAAAAGAAACTAAAATTGAAAACTATAATTTTTATTACCTGTCTCCGACTGGACGAATCACGGTCCTCTGTGAAGGGACCGCGGGAGGACTAACAAAGTGAGTCCTCCTCGTCCTCCGCGTCTGCTGGGGCGCCACGTCAGGTGACCCAGACGGCTCCTCACCAGCCGAGTCAAAGGCCTCAGGAACAAACTCATCGTCAGCCGGGGGCTGGCTGGCCGAGGGCTGGCTCGCCGAGGGCTGACTCGCCGAGGGCTGCCTCGCCGAGGGCTGGCTCACCGAAGGCGCCGCAGCCTCTGAGTCAGCCGGTGAGGACTACAACATTCAAATGATTCATAAGTAAGTTTAATGTGAATTTGAATTTAAAGAATTTGTCAAAAACGAGTGACATTTACCTGTGACGAAGCTCTAGAGCTGGTCTGAACGTGCCCCAGCAGCTGAGAGCGGCTGCTGCCAGTCGACGAGGCACCAACGAAAACGTCCTCAGGTCTAGAGGGGTAGAACCCCCTCGTCGGCGGCACCTTCTTACCCTTCTTTGACGCCATCCTATTATAATTAGATAATTAGTAAATATGCAAATAAAATATATAAAATTCATGTTACTATCTTCAAGAAAACATTACTTGTAGTCACTTTCAAAATTCATCAACATCATTGTCATGTGCCTGTGCCCTACTCCTTAAACCAGCCCAACGATCTTCCATCGTGGCCTGTTCTAATTTTCGTTTTCGCGTATCATCTGCCTCTACATCTTCAACGTCTTCAACATCTCCAACTAATTGATCGAGTCCTGCACCAAGCTCGATGATAAAAGTGGCTGGCAACTCTTCTTCTTGGTACACTTCTTCAACGTCTTCGCTATCATGGTAACCATCATCCCCAGGAGTATATAGCCGCTCACGAGGATTCACCTTATATACCACCCACCAAGCACTGAGCTTCGTGCATGGATAAGGTAGATAATACACTTGTTCAACTTGATGCGCAAGAACAAATGTATCTTAACCTCGTAGTCGGTCCTTATGTTTCACTTCCACCATTCCAAATTGGTTTTCTCGAGTTCCATGAGTACGATCAAACCAGTCACAGTCAAAGAAGACAACTCGAAGGGTCTTATTTCCGGTAAAAGTAAATTCAAGGATTTTGTTAATGATACCATAATAATCAGTTAAATTCCCTTGAGTGTCCATTGCTCTCGTCACAACACCGAAATTTGATGTTGCCGCAAGAGGACGATGAGCTTCAAAATGAGTTGTACGGAATCGGAAGCCATTTACGTCATATCGACCATAGCTTCTAACATTCACCAATCCATAAGATAGCTACCGCAAATCTTCATGGACATTGTGAGTCCGACACTGTTATAAAAGACGAGAGAATATTACATAATACTTCTTTAATAATAGTAATTTATAATACATAGAAGACGAGAGAATATTACATATTCTCGAAACCAAGATAGAAAACTCTGCCCCCCATTTATTCCTTCCTTTCGCATCGCTTCTACTTGTTTGGCCGTAGGTTGATGCCTATGTGGCCAATATTGTCTGTGGAACTCGCTGAACATGAAAAAACATCTTTTAGAGTATATGTGTAGCAAAATATGTAGATTAACATAAACATAGGAGAAACACTTACTCGAAGTATTCCTGCATGCCTTCTATATTCGCGTACATGTAGAGTAAAGCAACAGTCCTTTCCTGTTTGGATAGCTCGTAGGTCGTGTAGCTACCAACGGTGGCACCTCTCGTTTGAAAAATGGAAAGGTCGCTTAGGGGGGGGGTGTTTCATCCACATTGTACCGCATCGCCGAAGTATTGATATTGTTTTCTTCCGCAAAGTAGACACCTGAAAAGTATCCAACTTCCTTAAGAGCATATGCTTCAGCGATGCACCCTTCCACCCTTGCCCTGTTGCCAACCATTGGTTTCAGATATCATAGCGCTCTTTCAATGTGATACATCCACCTATATTGCACAGGACCGCCAACTTTAGCTTCGAATGGAAGATGGATAAGCAGATGTTGCATTGGATTGAAGAAACCTGGTGGAAAAAAATTTTCCATCTTACATAAAAGTATGGGTACCTCCTTCTCTAACTTATCCATCATACCGATCTTGATTTCTTTAGCACAAAGCTGTCTATAAAAATAGCTGAGCTCGGCTAAAACCTTCCACACCGCATCATCTAGATAGCCTCGGAACATAACAGGTAGGAGTCTTTCCATTATAATGTGATAATCATGACTCTTCAACCCAGTGAGGTTTCATGTGTTAACATTTACGGCTCGTTTCAGGCTAGCTGCATAACCATCTGGGAATTTCAAAGTTTTCATCCATTTCATAACTTCTTTCTTTTCTTTCGATCGAAGATAGAAAGAAGCACGTGGCTTTACACCACTTTCAGAGATTTCAAGAGTTGGACGGTGACAAATGTCTGCCAAATCTAGTCTAGCTTTATAATTGTCTTTCGTTTTGCCAGGCATATCCATGCAAGTGCTTATGATACTTTCGCTCATATTACGCTCCTGATGCATGACATCAATGTTGTGCATTAGAATCAACGACTTCACATATGGTAGCTCCCAAAGTCCACATATGTGAGTCCAATTGTGTTCCTCTCCATAACCTACGAAATATCCAGGACGACCTTCATCAGGCACCAGTTTGTCCAACATATCAGAAATTTCTGACCCGTTGAGACGCTTCGGTGGTCCTTTAGTGACAACAGTGTTCTTTCGAAAGACATGCCTCTGCTGCCTAAATATATGATTCGAGGGCAGCCAACGTCTGTGACAATCGAAGTAAGATACTTTGCCTCCATGAGTTAGTCGAAAGCAATCCGTGTCTGAAGCACATATCGGACACGTCAGACGACCGTGAGTGCTCCATCCGGAAAACATGCCGTATGCCGACAAATCATGGACGGACCACAAATAAGCAGCTCGAAGGTTGAATTTCTGCTTCTTGTAACTGTCGTACGCTTCGACTCCTGTCCACAAGACTTTCAATTCTTCGATCAGCAGTTTTAACATCACGTTGAGACGTGACCCGGGATGATCAGGTCCAGGTACAATGAGGCTGAGAAACATGAACTCGTTCCTCGTACAAAAAGCAGGTGGCAGGTTGTACGGAATGACAAAGACATGCCAACATGAGTATGGCGTGGCATTCGTACTGAACGGTGAGAATCCGTCTGTCGCTAATCCGATGCGAACATTCCTCGCATCATGAGAAAAGTCTGGATCGAAACGGTCTAGCGCCTTCCATGCATCACCGTCGGACGGATGCGTCAAGAATTCTTTGTTCTCACGTTTACCTTCTTTGTGCCATCTCATGTGTCTTGCGGTTCTTTTTGAAAGAAACATCCGCTTCAACCGAGGTGTCACAGGTAAGTAACGAAGCTGCTTATGTGCAACATCTGTCATCACATTATCGCCATCGTCATTAACAACTTCGACATACCTCAATTTACCACATTTCAAGCACATCTTCTCATTGGCGTGCTCTTTCCAGAATAGCATGCAGTTGTCTGGCACACATCAATTTTCTCATATTTCATACTGAGACCAGATATCTTGATCTTTGACTGATACATATCTGGTCGCGCTTTGTGAGGTTGTGGAAGGATATCGCAGATCAATTTCATGAGATCATTGTAGCAGTTGATGGAAAAAAAGTAATTGGACTTAATTGCCATAAATCTGGTCAAGAAAGCAAGTACGGTCACAGCCGTGTGTTGATGCAACGGCTCTTGTGATTTCTTCAGCTCCTCGAAGAACTTCTCTGCCTCATTTGTAAGAGGATCCTCCACTTCAAGAGCTTCTAACATCTCATCCATCCTATCAACTTCTGTTATATCATCATCCTCATCCACTTCGGCTATGACTCGAGAATTAGTCTCGCCGTGGAAGGTCCACACTTCATATTGTGGAGTGAAAGCGTTTCGACATAAGTGAAACGAAAGCTCCAATCTTCTCAAAAACTTAGTGTTCCGGCATTTTGTACATGGGCACCGCACCATATCTTCCGTTGACAACAAAAATGCTCGATCCAAAAATTGATCTAACTTGATAAACCACTCATCGGAGTGACCACCATTTCTGCTCTTCCAGCCAGTATACATCCAACTGCGGTCTTCACCCATGTTTGACTCTGCAGTTTAATGCGAAAGAAATTGTCGTTAATGTATTGTTGTGTTATGTCACGGCCCTACAACCTAGGCAGATAGATCCTAAACCCACCCAAGAGTGACCGAGCGGAGCGTGCTCATGACGAGACGCGTGATCTGGATTGGAATGAAATTTCGGCAGTATAACCCCGCTGTTCTCCACTGCACGCCCAAAAATGGTGCAGCAGAGAACAACAGGGTTACGCCACCGAAATCTCGTCCAAATCCAGACCCGCGTCTCGTCACAAGCCACGCCCCCTCGGTCACTCCTAGGATGTCCAAAAAGGGACAATTCCGAACCTGCACGTCTCACATGCCAATGGCATGTGAGACGTGCCGATCCGAAACGGGTAATACATTGCTATAGGTTACGTTGCTCATTTTTATTTTCAGGTCATTTAAGAGAGAGGAAAGAACTAGAGAAAGAGTGAGAGGAAAGTTGGTCTTAGATGACAATTCCACATCCATTTCCACCGTCCACGCAATCGCGGGTCATTGACGTCCTTACCAACCCGTTCGCTTCCGTGTCGACTTGACGCATACGGTACCACTACAATGGTCTACACGGCACGATCACACTTATTACGTGTCGTGCCCTTCCGGGTTGGTCCGAGCCGACCTAAAACCCCTTTATTTATATATATTAAGTAGTCACTCAAGAACATTATATGAATGCACTAAAGTCCAAACATACACTAAACAGAATAGAAATTCAGAATGACAGACCAAGCTATATACAAAAATATATAAAGCATATAAAGCATTTACAAAATCTAATTATGCATTTACTACAAAATCTGAATAAAAAACATATTAGCCACAATGGACAAGTGTGAAATCACAAGTGTAATACAAGAGAGCATATAAAGCATATTAGTCAATTATGCAAGACAAAAAACATATTAGCAAAAAAGATAGCCTAAAATCCAATCCATTTTTTTGGATAGTGGACTAACTCAACCCGGCCAGGACCTGGACTAAACCCAAACCCAATCCATTTTTTCTGTATCAATCAACCCGGCCCAACCCAGCCTGTAAAATAAACATACAAAACCAAACCAACCCAACCCACACCTACTTCTGAGCCCAACCCAAACCGATCTGTTTTCAATAACCACGGTTTGGAACCGGTTCCAACCCACAAGCTCGGCCCAGTAGCCAGACGAGGAGGTTCGTCCTCCTCCACGCCCCTCGCCTGAGATGACATGCGCCATGTCTGGCAAGGTGACCTGCCCTATAGATGCATTCCCCTCCGCCCCCCTCCCCACGGTCTCTTGGGCCCCATCCCAACTGATATCGCCGCCCACCAGCGGCGCGCGAGGCCCCCATATCGCCACCGTTGCGCCCCCACGGTGTCACCTCCCCCCTGCCCGCGAGGCCAGGCTCTTGCAGCTCCTAGCACGGCGACGAGCGGCTGTGCCTCCCGGCCATGGCGACGATGTTCACCGCGCAGGCATCCCCCAACCGGCAGTTCCGCCTCCCCGCCATGGCGACAATATTTGCCCCTGCATGCCCCCCGCCACGACACCACCGGCGGGTGCACGGGGACACGACGACGATGCCCGGCCACACGCTTCCCACTGACGCGATGCCCGGCTCACCCGATCCCCAACGCACGTCGGTGCCGGCGGTGGGCTCCGATTCCTGTGCTCATGCTGCTGCTCCTATTCTTTTTTTTCCTCCTCCTCCCCACAAGGATCTGTCTGTGTTGCATATTTGCATTGCATTCCTAGAAATGATCCCATATGCAAAATTGATCCTAATTGATCCCGTATGCAAAATGAGAATTAGATGCTAATAACTAATCAATGTGAACTTCATATTACCTTCAACGGCAAGCTATACATGCATTATCAACGGCAAGCAATTGTGAAGTTCATATTACCATCCGGGCAGCTATACATGCATTATCAACGGCAAGCAATGAACTAGCAATGAACTACCTTGGGAATCTATACGGCAAGCAATGAACTAGCTAGCAATTGAGAAGAAATAAAATATCATACTTCGGGCGTCGGGGAGTCCGCCGGGGAGGCGTCGGAGGAGCCCGGCGGCGTCGGACGGCGCGTCCGGGGCGACGGGCGGCGTCTGCAGGCATGGCGGGGCCGATGCGGCGGTTGGTGCGGCGGGGTCGGCGGCGAGCGCGGCTGGGGAGGCGGTGGGGGCGCGGCGGAGTCGGCGTCGGGGTCGGCGGCGGGGCGGCGGCTGGCGCGGTGGGGCGGCGGCTGGCGCGGGAGGTCGGGGGCGCGGCGGCGGGCGTCTGAGTTTGGTGCGGCGGGGTCGGCGGCGAGCGCGGCGGGGGAGGCGGTGGGGGTGCGGCGGAGTTGGCGTCGGGGTCGGTGGCGGGGCGGCGGATGGCGCGGTGGGGCGGCGGCTGGCGCGGGAGGTTGGGGATGATGGTGTCGAATGAGCTATCGGGCCCGATGGGGCAGATATTAGTCCTTATTTGCGACGGCCAGTTAATTGCGACGGCCATATGTCAAGGTCGTCGCAATTAACCTTATTTGCGACGGCCCCGACGGCAGCCGTCGCAAATAAGTCATTTAATTGTGATGGTACATTAATATGCGACGGCGCTAGGGTTGGCTGTCGCAAATAAACCTTATTTGCGACGGCCCCGACGTCAGCCGTCGCAAATAAGCTTTTATTTGCGACGGCCAAGTTATTTGCGAGGGCCAGAGGCGGGCCATCGCAATTCGACTTATTTGCGACGGTTGGCCGTCGCAAATAATTACAGCCGTCGCAAATGGTCGCATTTCCTGTAGTGACTGGGCTCAAGTCTGTCGCCCGATCGAGTATGGCGGCCTGGGACTACTTGATCTGGCAAGATTCAGCTGTGCCTTGCACCTCCGATGGTGCTGGCATGACTGGTGCTCCCCGCAGAAAGCCTGGACGGGCTCGGAGCTTCCTGTCGATGCTTCAAACATGCAACTATTCCAGGCAGCCACTCGCGTCACTATGTGGAATGGCCGGCGCGCCAAGTTTCTGACATCATCGTGGCTCCATGGCATGCCCCCATTTGCACCGGCCCTCTACCATCATGCACGAAGGAAAAACCGAGTGGTAGCTGATGCCTTGAGTAACAACCGGTGGGTTACTGATATATGCCATGACCTAACACCTGCTCTGCTTGGGGATTTCGCTAGCCTCTGGAACATGCTGTGTGATATTCAACTCGAACCAGACAGCACCTTGCAAAATGAGATCACCTAGAGCCTCACACCGTCGGGGACATACACAACATCGTCGACATATCTTGCACAATTTGCTGGATCAACTACATCTCCACTGTCGAGACTGGTCTGGCACAACTGGGCGCCGGCAAAATGCAAGACCTTCATGTAGCTAGTTCTACAGGACATAGTTTGGACGGCGGCACGGTTGCAACGCAGAGGCTGGCCAAACCTCTACTTCTGCCAACTTTGTAGGAGAAGCCTCGAGATGGCTAAACACCTATTGTGGGAATACCCGGTATTGCAAGAGGTATGGGCGTGCATGGGTGCTTGGCTCTGCGCCGTCTCTTTCGACCCAACAACTGTGTTGGTCGCCCTGAACCTGCAAGATTGGATGAGCCTCCTCAGCGCCAGCGCCAACACCAATCACATACAGGCCCTCTGGTCTATTGCTATCCTCATATGCTGGTCCCTGTGGAAAGAGCGGAACAGCCGCGTCTTTGAAGGCCGAGAACAGACGACTGCAAAAATTGTGGACAAGATCAATGAAACGCTTGCGCTATGGAGCGCAGCGGGTGCATGTTCTGTGAGCCAATTACTGATCGACTTGCGAACGTAACCCCCTACTTTTTAGCTGTCTCAACTGCCTTGTATCAAAACCCTGTAATTTCCTTTTGCTTTCTACTTAAATGAATTGCCCGTCTGACGCTGATTGGGGAGCTTTTCTAAAAAAAAAAACTATCAAATAAGATCCCGTTTGGTGGAAGCCAGATGCATATGAGGTGTTCACCGCATATCTTGAATCTTATTGTGCAAGAAGGCATGAATATTATTCAACAAGCGTTGAAAAACATTCGAGAAATGTTGCGAAATATTGAGTCTAGTGGGTCAAGACTTCAAGCTCTCAATGACATTTTGTGCAGTCTAAATGTGAATACTAAGCATGGTTTAAAATTGGACTGTCCAACAAGATGGAATACGTTTGAAATGGTCAAGGAAGCGGTTGAGCTGAAAGAGGCTTTGTTGAGGTACACTGACACTTGGAAAGTCATTGGTCCTAACTTAGAAGAGTGGAAAAATGCGGAAGAAATAACAATGTTCTTGGAGTCCTTTCTTAATGCTACAAAAACATTCTCACATGTTAGGAAACCTTCTTCTCACACGTACCTAAAAGAAGTTTGGAGAATTCGCAAATTGCTGTTGATTGAGAATTTGAGGAGTACAATTCTGCAAGAACTAGCTCAAAAAATGAAAGGCAGGTTTGAGAAATATTGGTCTAATCCGAACCTTATTCTCACAACTGCAACTATTTTTGATCCTCGATACAAGGATATATTTCTGAAGTTTTGCTTTAAGAAGACATATGGAGATGATTATGAGTGGAGACTAGATAATGTTATGAGTTTATTGAAAAGTTTTTACGAGGACTATGAGAGTTCTTCTGCTTGTAGCAATCGAGTTTTGGGTATCGGATCCTCCCAACCTGGATCAAATGTGTATAGAACGCAAGAGATTGATGAGGAATTTGAGCAATTCCAGTCTAAAAATCGTGATAAGAATCCAACAATGTCTGAGTTAGACAAGTATCTACAAGAGAAGCTATTGACAGAAATATGGGGAACTTTGATATCTTGCGGTACTGGAAAAGCAATTTTGGTTTATATCCAACACTTGCAAGGATGGCAAGAGATTTCTTGGTCGTTCAAACATCGAGTGTTGCTTCTGAGTCAGCATTTAGTGCAGCGGGCCGATTGACAGACCACCTTCGCACTTCAATGAATAGTGAAACACTCGAGACTCTTGTTTGCTCTAAATGTTGGTTTGGACCCAAGGAGGTTCCATTTTACTTGAACAAATATCTGCCTTTCATTAAAGGTACTTTGATTTTTGGTTTGATATAGTTTTTTACTTTAACATTTGGATCCCGCTCATACTAATATTTTATTGTGGTGTTTTCATCTTTTTCAAGGATGCAGAACCTATCACTGTAAGACACCATCATTTTCAAACAGCTCTGTGGCGTCCTCTTCTCCAGGTGAGTAGATGCATTTTAGTTTGATCGAGTTGTATTGTGTTCTTGTGCTGGTCCTGCTCTGTTTCTTGCTGTTATTGTAATATCAATGTGTGTCACCATGGTTTAAACTAGGTATGTAGCTTCAATTCGCGTACCTGTTCATTATTTTCTGATAAATAGTATTGTGTACTCCACGTTCTGGTAACCTCACACAACCATATATACTTGCACACTAGAAACAGCAGCTATGACCATATAAGTTATTGTATCTGTAGTCATGTTCTTGTAGGCCCATTTTATATTTTTGATATGAACAAACAACAACTGAAGTTACTATCTGTTTTTGGCCATGAATACTGGTTCTTATCAGTACAAAAATTCTATTGTTATTTTCATTAACATATATAACCGCATGGGACTTCATATATAACTTCAGGGGTTTTGTTTGTCTTCCATGCACTTATATATGACAAATTACATATTCGATTTCATGAAGATCTCGGTTTCAAACTGTTCTGGACCTAAGCTGAACTTCTTTGTTGAACAGCCAAGAAGAATGGTCAGTTCTGCATTCATATATTTTAGCATGTACCAAGATTCAAATGATGTATTCATGAATGGTAGTTTTTTATCACTGTAGTCATACCACATTACCCTTGTTTGATGCTTTTGAACTTCAGATGTTTCACCTCATATAGTAGTGGTACACTCTTTATTCTTCAATTTTTTGGTGGCATGCACATACTCTGGATTTGTCTAAATAGTGTTCTCTCATTGTGTTTGTCTAATCAGTGTTCAATATGACAACTTTGTGCTTGTTATTTGTTTATTGATTGTATATATTTGGTTTTTAGGTAGACAATGTCTGTAAAGCAATATTGTAGAAATGTTTCAAGATGTATTTGATTGATCTGGGAGAACATCACTACTTGATAATAAATCTAGTAGTCAGCCGGTAATAGTGGAGGATACTATTGACTGATCAGGAATCATGCAACAGCTTATCATTGAACAACAGAGCTTTATGGTGCTGTTCGCTGCTAGATCGTTACAGTTTAAAACTGATTCAAGCAGGTGTATCTAGCAGCCTATTTTCTTTTCTGGTTGTTTGTTCCTAGCTCAACGCTATTGTATGCCACTTAACTAATATTTCCATGTCACGATCACTTACTTCTATCTACCTATTGTTATTATTATTCTGTTTCCCACTTGTGTTATTGATGATCATGTGCTAATGATGGTCGTATCTGATTCTGATCAAAATAAATCAACTTTCATACAAAAGTAGAGAACTTGTGTGTTTAATAAAATTAAAATAACAGCAAATAGAGAATTTGAGCATGGGCAAAGTACTGGGCAGACCATTCTGAGAGATTAGTACGTACTGGGCAAAGTAGTACGTACTGGGCAAAGTACCGTGCAAAGCTCGGTACGGAGCAATCGAGCCTGGCAAAGCTCGTGTGTGTGAATTGAGTCGGGGGCCAGTATGAGCCGAACCCGGGCTTTACGGATGTTACATGGGCCGATCTGAGCACGTGGCTTGTAAATATGTGATATGGGCCGATTCAAATATTGGGCCTAAACTCGTCCAATACCATCGCTGTCCTGAATCTACCATAACTAGCAAGTTTCTTAATACACCGTTTGAGAGTATCCAAGAGGAGGAACACAATGAAATAACTCAGTCGAGTAAGAGATCACAGATTGCAAAATCCTTCGGTGGTGATTTCATTGTGTACTTTGTGGACGATACTCTCAAATACATAGCAGAGGCATATGCATCACCTGATGCAGATGACTGGAAAGAAATAGTTCATAGTGAGATTGACTCAATTCTTTCTAATGGAACATGTGAGTTAACTGAATGGTTGTACGGATGCAAACCAGTAGGATGCAAGTGGATATTTAAGAAGAAGCTCAGGCCTGATGGTACTATTGAAAAGTATAAGGCGAGCCTAGTTGCAAAGGGTTATACTCAAAAGGAAGGTGAAGACTATTTTGGCACTTATTCACCTGTCGTCAGAATAACGATAATTTATATACTACTTTCTTTGACTACCTCTTATGGTCTAATCATCCATCAAATGGATGTGAAGACACCTTTCCTTAACAGAGAGTTGGATTGGCCTGATGGGTTCGTAGTAAAAGGTAAAGAGACAAAGGTGTGCAAATTGTTGAAATCCTTGTACGGCCTGAAACAAGCACCTAAGCAATGGCATGAGAAGTTTGACGGTACTTTGACGTCTGCATGCTTTGTCATTAATGAGGTTGATTGGTGCGTGTATTATCGTCATTATGGGGGCGATAGCGTTATATCATGCTTGTATGTGGATGATTTACTCATTTTTTGTACGAGCATTAATATACTTTTTGAGGTGAAGTCATTTCTATCAAAGTGTTTTGATATGAAAGATTTGGGAGAAGTTAATATTATTTTGAACATTAAGCTGAATAAGGATGAGAGTGAGATTACTTTAAGTCAATCCTACTACGTTGAGAAAATCTTGAGCCGGTTCAGCTTTATGGATAGCAAGATTTCTTCAACGCCTTACGATCCCATCATGATACTCAGAAAGAACAAGAAAGAGTCAAGAGATCAACTTAAATATTCTTAGATGATCGGTTCTCTCATGTACTTAGCAAGCACAACCCATCCTGATATCTCGTTTGTTGTGCGCAAACTGAGCAGGTACATGTCAAACCCAGGTATAGATTTGGCATGCCCTTGAAAGGGTTATGCGCTGCTTAAAAGGTACAATGAGTTATGGAATTCACTATACTTAGCATCTGGTCGTATCTGAGGTTATAGTGATTCGACTTGGATTTCTGATGTTGATGAACTCTACACCACGAGTGGATATGTGTTCACTCTAGTTGGTGGTGCTATATCATGTAGGGCTGTCAACGAGTCAACTCGAGCGAGCTTATCTCTGTAAGTTTGAGTTTGATAAAAAAACCGAGTTGATCTTAAGTCGAGCTCAGAATTTATTTGATCTTACAACCAGGCTCAAGCTTAGCTCATTTAGGATTCAAACCGAGCTCGAATCGAGCCTAGAACGAGTCGCACACGAGGGAGTTATGATATTCGGCTTTATTAGCAATACATTAATTGTCAGCCTCATGTACATACAATAGAATCACCAAGTTTAGATTCACAACTAATAAAGTAAGAAGGTGGATGACGTTGCACATCATTTGTTGCTAGTGTATATCAAAAATGTATCACTAAAAACATTTTAATAAGATTATATAATTAAGTTAATCATACATTTCATAGATGACAATAATAATGAGCTTACTCGAGCTTTTCGAGATTAAGCTCATCGAGCTTGCGAGCTTATATGCAAGCTCAAGCTTAGCTCATTTAGAATTCGAGCTGAGCTTGAATCGAATCTAAAACGAATCGAACATGAGTGAGTTACGATCCTCGAGCTTTATTGAATATCATGGAGGTATTGCAAACAGTCAATTTTGACGAGATCAACCATGGAAGCAGAACTCACTACTTTAGAGACAGCAACTATAGAGGCAGAATGGCTGCGAGAGCTCTTGACGGATTTGTCTGTGGTTGAGAAACCATTGCTGACAATCCTTATGAACTGTGACAGTCAGACAGTGATTGCTAAAGTGACCAGTTCTAAGAATAATGCAAAATCATCAAGACACGTCAAGATATGTTTGAAATCTGTTAGAAAAATGAGAAAATCCAGAGTTATTACTGTTTCGTACATACAAATAGATAAAAACTTGGCAGATCCCTTTACAAAGGGTCTATCACGTAATGTGATAGAAAGTGCATCGAGTGAGATGGGTTTGAGACCCATTGATGTGACATCATAGTAGTAATCCAGCCTATGTGATTGGAGATCCCGTAAATTAGAATATGATAAAACAAGCTAGTGGTTCAATGAGGAGAGTACTTTCTTTAGACCCTCTCTATGTGAAGATGCACACTTGTACTCTCAAACTGTAAGGCAGGTTGGTGATTTACCTTAATGTGTTTATGTTGACTATGTGTAGTAAAGATGTCATCCTACAGGGCAATCTTGAAAGAAACACACCTATATGAGTTCTGACTGTCTAACGTTACAGTCTGTGAGATCTGGATGATCTCTGTAAAGCTCGTGAAGAGATCAGAGAGTACGATGCATATGCTCCATCCGCATGATAGACTACTGGTAGTCAAGTACTGGTAATGATCTTTGGATGAAGTCAGTTCGCACAAAACTTGCAATTCAATACATAGTCCATTGTTCAAGTTTTGAGTTGATGAAACTCGAGGATCTAGGTAGAAGTTCAACTTAACAGTATCTGCTGAAAATACTAGTATATCAAGCAAGTAACGAGAATGACCTCTCTTCTAATGGCTTTGAGATCTGGTAAGGGATTGTTGCAATAAATGAGCTTGGCCCAATATTAATTTTGAATTAATTTTTAGAAAATCTCAAAGGCCTGTTAGGATAAGAGAGGTGGTGCTAAATGGTTAGTCCGACATGGGAAGTTGGAGGGGAGCAATCCCTACATATAAGGAAGGTTGTTCTTCTACTCCTTGAGTGAGAGAGAAGAAGAGAAGAGAAGGGTGGCCCATGCACTCCTCCTCCTCCTCCTGTTCGCTCGCTCGCCTCGCCACGCCCCGCCCCACCCCGCACACGCGCGCACCTGTGTTCGTGTGAATTCAAGTCTCGAGCCGAGCTCAAATTTTATATTTTTGCAGAAAATTTATTTAGCCTTTTGGGCTTTTAAATTTTGGGCTTTGGATAGAGTCCAAGTTGGAGACGGATGCGTCTACAACAACCGAATCGGTTTCGGTGCGGACCCTCAGGATCACAACCAAACCGCCTCTTAGTAACTCTATAAATATGGGCTTACGCGGTAGGGCATATCATCCTATGATCAGATTATTCCCACGTTCGTGTTCCTTGCGCCGACGTCTAGTCTACTCTATCCCGAGCGCCGGCGTGCACCGACGATCGGGAGAGCAGGTCTCTAGAACCGCTCGCTCTTGCGATCCTGCACTGGGAGAGGGTGAATAAGGTTTTGAGAAGCGCTTCGTGCGACTGCTCGTGTTCTTCATCACGAGTTGTCTACCTAGGAGATCGGGCGCTGCGACCCAACATCGCCACCAACATTTTCAGCAGATGTTCGTCGCCAGATCTACAGCGATTTCTCCGGCTTCAAATCGGTACGCGATATTTCACATCCCGTCTGTCAACCAGTATTGATTGCTGCTGTTTTTTGCGTGTTTTTTCTGGAATTGTTCAGTAAATTGCCTCATATTTTCTAACACATTGAACAGAAGCAAATTTGACACTGCAGCACCATGCTCCATTCTTCAGGCTATCCGCACTCATATCATCTAAACCATACTCTATACCCTACTCTTTCAGTAATATCTATACTTCCAATATATTCTTCTACACACCTACTTTATACTTCCAGTATATCTACAGTACGCTTTAAAGTACACCGTTGCGGACGGTCTCACAAGTTGCCCAGTCCCCGTTGACAATTTTGCCATGGATATAACCCAGTCACTTTCACAATCCCAACAAGTACATTTGTCTCCTTTGATCCTTGTTTGGTCACATGATAAAATATTCAGATATTGACCCATCCAGCATGTGAAAACTTTTACAACTTACTCAAAACCACCACTTGGTTGTCTTGCTGATCCCAGTTCTTGGTCAACCCATGCCTTCTCCGTCCTCCATAAAGGCGACCAACAGTTGTTATCCCTTGAGCGATTTCACACTGCTCCTCTCTGACAGTGGCGGATTCAGAACTCAAAGGTAGGGGGCTGAAATGTACTCTTAAGAAGAAGAAAAAAAGAAACATGTAAATGTCTATCTTGTGATTTGAACCTAAGAACTCTAAACTAACAACTAGACATACTAGCCAACTCTTCCATAAGAGTTTTGTTTATACTAAAGGTTTTTCCTCAATAAATATGTATTTTCTTCATAAGGGGACTTAAGGGGGCTCCACTGTTAGACGGGCAGTAGGGGGGCTGGAGCCCCCTGCCCCCCTCCCCCCCTTGTGGATCCGCCCCCCCCCCCCCCCCCCCCCCCCCCCCCTTGTGGATCCGCCCCTGCTCTCTGAGGCGCCATGAGGTAGTCGACGGTGATCGGAGCGGCGTTTCTCGCCGCCGCGCTATTCGTGGTTGCGGTCAGGGATGGCCATTGCGTTCAATTGTGCATGGATTCTTGTATGGTGTTCTTGCAATTTGTGTTTCTTGTCTCGGTTAATTGCTCTGGGTTTGTTTGCTATGGGTTGGAGATGATGTTTCTGATCGTGGTGGTGTCGATGGAGCAGCGTTCCCAAGGACGGTCAACGGGTCCCTCTCCTTCTGCCGGTACAACGGCACCACCTGCTGCAACGCGACGGATGACGCGGCCATCCGGAGCGAGTTCGCCGCCATGAACATCTCCGGCACGCCGTGCGGCGACATCGTCAAGAGCATCCTCTGCGCGGTAGGTTCGGTTTCAGATTATGGATTTCCGTTTGTTATGGGGTTGGCGTTCCAGCACTGAGGCATGCAGCGGCCATTCTTGCCGTGTGTGCGCAGAGATGCAACCCATACGCCGGCGAGTTGTTCAACGTCACGGGGAGCCCGCGTACAGAGCCACTGCTGTGCAGCTCCACCGGCGCGTCGAGCAGCCGCACCACCAACACAGCAGCGGCGGACTACTGCGCCAAGGTGTGGGACGCCTGCAAGGACGTGCGCATCCCGGGCTCGCCGTTCCAGCCGCGCTCCAACGGCGGCTCGCCGCGGCTCACCGACGTGTGGCAGTCCGCGAGCGACTTCTGCGGCGCGCTGGGCGGCGAGAAGGCGGTGCCCTGCTTCGACGGCGCGGGCGCGGCGTTCAACGCGACGGCCCGCCCGCCGCTGCCGCTCAACGGCATGTGCCTGGAGCGCATCGGCAATGGCTCGTTCCTCAACATGGCGGCGCACCCGGACGGCTCCAGCCGCGTGTTCCTGAGCAACCAGGCCGGCAAGGTGTTCCTCGCCACCGTGCCGGCGCACGGCTCCGGCGAGACGATGGTGATGGACGCGGCCAACCCGTTTATCGACCTCACCGACGAGGTGCACTTCGACAACGAATTCAGCCTCCTCGGCATTGCCTTCCACCCGGAGTTCGCCACCAACAGCCGGTTCTTCGTCTCCTACAGCTGCGACAAGACCAAGTCGGCGACGTGCAACGGCCGCTGCGCTTGCAACTCCGACGTTAACTGCGACCCGACCAAACTCAGCTCCGACAACGGCGCGCTGCCGTGCCAGTTCCAGAGCGTCAGCGTCATCGCCGAGTACACCGCCAACGGCACGTCCGACTCACCATCGACGGTACGGAATGAAATCCCCTGCAGTAACTGCACTGCAGTTACTGCAGCTGACTGGTGGGGCCAGGGGGCGTGGGGCCCACCTGTCAGCTGCAGTAACTGCAGTGCAGTTGCTGCAGAGGATTTGAGTCCCGACGGTACGCACACTACTCCCCTCAGCTTCCGATGGACAAATCGATTCGTCGCCGCCGGCGTGCCAAGCTGATTGGCTGCTAACTTTCGCTCGTGTACGTGTCTCAGGCGACGGTGGCGAGCCCGACGGAGGTGAGGAGAATCATGATGATGGGGCTGCCGTTCACGACACACCACGGCGGGCAGATCCTCTTCGGCCCCACGGACGGCTACATGTACTTCATGATGGGCGACGGCGGCGGCGTCGGAGACCCCTGGAACTTCGCGCAGAACAAGAAGACGCTGCTCGGCAAGATCATCAGGATCGACGTCAACGCCATGACAAGTAACGCAACTTTGGTTTCACTTCTCTGTCTCTGCATCAAGAACTTGATCTTGATCGTCAAATTGGCAGCCAAAACAGTCCGAATCTACTGTAGTAGAAAGAAGTAAAAAATGCCGACAAATTTGGCACTATGCTCTGCAAATTAAACTGCCCGTCTTGATCTGGCATTTGTTCGTGTCTGGTCAATGCCGTGATTTGGTGCAAGCACTTGATAATGGAATGCTGTTGCTATGAATCTGCAGCTGGCAAAGCGGGAGGGGGATCCTCTTACTTAAATCCACATGTGGCTTAGTCACTGCCATGTAGGGCCCACGTGCTAGAGGTCCACATGCCAGTGGCCAAGTCATCTGTGCAGTAAAGTTAGGAGATCCCTGTCCGGCAAAGCGACTTCTGATTGAGGAAACTCTACGGCATCTCCAAGGACAACCCCTTCTCCTGTTAGAAAATAGTAGGCAATTTACTGAACAATTCCGAAAAACACGAGAAAACACCAGCGATCGACAGACAGACAGAACGAGAAATAACGTGTACCGCTTTGAAGCCGAACGAACCGTTGTAGATCCGGCGGCAAACAGCCGTTGCAGGCGTTGGTGACGACGTTAGGCCGCATCGCCCTATCTCTTCGGTAGACGACCTGTGGTGAAGAACGCGAGCAGCCGCGCGAAGTGCTTCCCAAAAACCTTATTCGCCCTCTCTCGGTGTAGAATCGCAAGGACGAACGGTTCCGGAGACCTGCTCTCCCCGATCGTCGGTGCACGCGGGCGTTCGGGATGGAGTAGACTAGAAGGCAGCGCAAGGAACGCGAATGTGGGAACGATCTGATCGTGGGATGTCCTCCGCCGTACCGCGCACGCCCGTATTTATAGAGTCTCACGGAGGCGGTTCGTGTATGATCCGGAGGATCCAGATCTGAACTGACTCTGCAGTCGTAAATATGTCCGTCTCTAACAACTTGGACTCTGTCTCGGGTAGCCCCAAAATTCGGAAGCCCAAAAGTCCAAAACCCAATTTAATTTTCTGCAAAAATATAAAATATAGGCTCGGCTCGAGGCTCGAATTCACACGAACACACGCGTGCGCGTGTGCGAGGCGTGGCGTGGCATGGCGAGGCGAGCGAGGAGGAGGAGGAGGAGGAGGAGGAGGAGTGCGCGTGGGCCACCCCTCTCTTCCTCTCTTCTCTCTCACCCAAGGAGTGGAAGAGCAACCTCTCTTATATATAGGGGTTGCTCCACTTCCACTTTCCATGTAGGACTAAACACTTAGCACCACTCCCTCTTGCTCTAATGGGTCTTCTAGATTTTCTCGGATTTATTTCTAAATTAGTATTGGGTCAAGCCCATTAAATCTAATAATCTCCCACCAGAGCTCAAAGCCATTAGGAGAGAGGTCATTCTCGTTCCTTCTTTTGATATACTAGTATTTTCGTCAGAGACTGTGAAGTTGAACTTCTGACTAGATCCTCAAGTTTTGTGTGAACTGACTTCACCCAAAGACCATTACCAGTACTTGACTACCACTAGTCTACCCCGCGGGTGGAGCATATGCGTCGTACTCTCTGGTCTCTTCATGAGCTTTTCAGAGATCACCCAAATCTCACAGACTGCCATGTTAGACAGTCGAAGCTCATATAGGTCTGTTTCCTTCAAGACTGCCCTATAGGACGGCGTCTTTGCTACACATAGCCAACAAAAACACATTAAGGCAAATCGCCAATCTGCTTTACAGTTTGAGAGTACAAGCGTGCATCTTCACATAGAGAGGGTATTGAATGTGGGCCTAGAGGGGGGTGAATAGGCCTTTTTGAAAGTTGTCGGATCCTGCAACACTCAACAACAAGCTCAATACCAGAGATATCGGACTAGTCCGGTAAAGTGCAGACTAGTCCGGTGTTCACGGACTAAGTTGATTAAGCTAGATCGATTAGGTTGAGTATTTTATGTGTGCAGCAGAAAAATAGAACCAAATAAAGATTTCACAGTTATATACTAGATTATATCACAGTTAATTCTTATGTTTAACAATTGAACGTAAGATGAGTAATGATTATGAAACCCTAAATTATATTGATGAATTAGAATGATGAGCATCAAAACAAAACACAAGGATTTATACCGTGGTTCGGCTACCACAAAAGGCAACCTACATCCACGTGGAGGAGTCCAAAAAAGGTTCGGGTCTTCTCCAACCCTACCCTCGTTGGATCGCCACGAAGGTCAATCCTCTTACACTAACCACAAAGGGGTGAATAACCGAATTCAAGGGGCCTTCTCACACGTTGAGAGCTCCCTTAGATTATAACACAAATTTCCACCGAAAACACACTCAAAAGATTATAATTAAAACGCAGGAGTGTGTTAGAGAATCAAACCAAGAGCTCAATGTGATGTTCCAAGTGTCTCTCCAATGATCTAGAATGAATCCTCAAAGGATTGATCGTTGTTGCACTTAATTTCGTGGAGAGGTGTAGTTTTTGAGCCTCTTGGGAGGTGTGACGGCGCTAGGGTTCGAGAGTGAGCAAAAGAAGGTCGTGCACCCCTATTTATATGGGGTTTCTAAAAGTGACCGTTAGGGTTTAGAAAGTTCGGACTAGTCTGTGGTGGTCACCGGACTAGTCTGGTGTGCTGTGTGTAGCAAACCCTAAGTACCCCGAAATATCGAACTAGTCCGGCTGAAAATGGACTTGTCCGATTTCGCTACTGGAAATCTTCGGACTAGTCCGATATCCATCGGACCTGTCCGTACATGTGAAACCCTAAGTGAGTTAGATGACAAGTCCTCACTTAGAGGACTTGTTTGATGTAGATCAGAGGTTTTTTGGACTAGTCCGTACAAATATCGGACTTGTCCGATATGGATCAGAAGGAATATCGGACTAGTCCGGTTGTGGTTGGACTTGTCCGATTTTGTGTGACTTGTGAAGTGTTTTGAGGACTAGTCCGTACTGAGGAGGACTAGTCCGATTCTAGTCAGAAGAATATCGGACTAGTCCGACACATATCGGACTTGTCTGATCTGGTGCAGAAAGGTTATCAGACTAGTTCGGTTGTGATCGGACTAGTCCGGACCTGTGTAACTTTGTGCAATGTGTGTGTTTAATTTGTGATTGAGCTCTTGGGGTGAGTTCCCTTAACACACCCCATACACAATAATCTATTACTCTTCTTCCTTGAGCTCATCTCCATTTTGCTCCTCATCCTTCCTTCTTTTTGGTATTTTGCTCATTTTTCTATCATAGGCATGCACTCATCTCAACAAATAGGTTAGGATCCCAATTGCTTGTCATAAATCATCCAAAACCCACAAGAGAGTCCTAGATGCACTTTCAATCTCCCCTTTTTTGGTGATTAATGACAATCAATTGAGATTTCACAAGATATGATAAAAATTGAGATTTTCATAAAGTATGCACATATGAGTCAAAAATACATCAAGCAGTGAAAGAATTATCCATATGTGCATTCTTTATGGTTGGATGCATAACTAAGTATATTGAGACATTGAGAATGACATAATTTATATTAATCAATCAAAGCCAAGCATATATGTCATTCCAGGAGTAAGATTATAGATTTCAACAAGCACTTCTCAAATTAATTAAGCATTGCATCGTAGAACTATAACTAACTTAGGAACAAAGTTAAAACACTGCAAAACTCAAAAATAGACAAGAAGCATAAAAAGAGCTCTCTCCCCGCATCCTGCAGCTAAAGCTAAGACCCCCCCCCCCCCCAATCTCTCCCCCTTTGGCATCAAGACACCAAAAAGAAGGAGAGGGGGGTCCTAGGGTCTTCACTCTTCACTGTCAGTCCTCTCATCGTCATCTTCGTCTTCTTCATCTTCAGCTTGATAGGGAGGAGAAGGAGGAGGGGCGGAGGCGCTCGAGCCCCCAACGCCAAAGTAGGCAAGTTCAGATGGGGTCAAGGGCCCGAGCTCAGTGTAGTCCGGGTCGGAGTCCTCAGAGATCACTGGAGATCCTATGGGGTCGATCTCCAGCTTCTGGCAGATTTGCTTCACATTGGCCTTGATGTACTTCATGTCCTCCTTTCTTTTCTAGTTGAGCTTGTGGGCCTTCACTTTGGCCTTCTTGCAGGAGGTGAAAATGGCAACCAGGTATTTGAGGATTCCACTAGCTGATCCTCTCTGAGGGACTGCCCTTGAGGTTGGGACATCTCTAGCATCTTCTCTTGATCTTGCCGGTGCCTCGGGACTGGAGGCCGGCGAGGGAGCAGCCTGGACATTTACTGGTTGAGGCTTCTGAGGCCTCAAAGGAGTGTGCTCCACATCTTTGACAAACTCAATCCCTGTGACTTTCTCAATCATAAACATTATATAGGGAGCATAGCCACAGGACCTGTTGGAGGTGCTGGAGATGTTGACCATATCGTTTCATATGTAGTCAAACACATCAAACTATCTGTTCTTGCTTATGATCCTCATTAGGGTCCGGAGGTATCCTTGTACACTCCCTGCATCCCCATCCTTAGGGGCAATGGTCTTCCGCAAGACTCTGTTTAGCACCACAAAGAATGGTTTCATGTTCTTTGTGAAAGGAGGGGTGAACTTTGAATTGGGCTCATAGAGAAACTTCATCCTCTCCTTGTCGATGACACCAACATTGTGAATAATCACATTATCATTGCTGGAGGTGTCAAGATGCAACATCCTTGCAAATTCTTCATAAGTGATAGTGTACTTGGATCCATGAGTCATCCAAGTCATTCTTTCCTCTTCATCGCTTGCAAAGTAGCAGGTGGCATAGAACTGAGCCACCACTTCATCATTCCAATTGTACTTGAAGGCAAAGAGGTCCTTCAAGCCATATCTTTCAGCTGTTGCAATCACTTCATCAAATGCAAAGCATCTCTTCTTCTCAAGATGTGCCCAGTCAATCCACTGACTGTGCACCACGGGTGTCTTCATCTGCAGGTATACAGCCCTGTAATAGTCAGCATGAAAATTGCTCCAGAATCTTCCATCTACAGCTTGCTCTGGATGATTATAGCAATCAATGCTCTTGAGCTTTGCAGCTGAGTCGCTGCCCTTCCAATTGAACTTTTCTTCAGTGGGGTCCCAGACTCCTTCCCTGGGAGCATGCAGCTTCAATGGTCCAACTGGACCCGTTGCTATCTCCTTGCCCTTGCCCTTTGCTTGGCGAGGGACACTCGATGAAGCGGCTGCCTTGGAGACTGACTTCTTTGCCAACACTTTCCTCCGAACTTGAGTAGGAGACGGAGCTGGCTCGGTAGATCGCTCTTGGCGCTTCTTGCCAAGACTCGATGAGGTCCGAGGTGCCACCTCGTGGTCCATCTTGGCCTCAAAATCGGAAACCTCATCGTTTGAGCTCGACATGACCTGAGAAATAGTTTCAAGAATGATAATGAATGATACAAGGCATAGGTATGAAAGGATAGGAAGGAATTGCATTTAGGAATTGAAGAGTTAGGTTTTGAGTTCAAAAACATCGGACTTGTCTGGTGCACAGGCACGGACTAGTCTGGGGGGATCGGACTTGTCCGTTCAAGGACCGGACTAGTCCGGTGTTTATCCTCAAAAACCTAAGAGATTTGACAAAATCTGATTCCTAATGCATAATAAGTCTAGCATACACATGATACATAAAGGAGGCATGTATATGGTGAAGGATGCTAGGCTATTCAATCAATAATGAAGAAAAACGAGATTTCTAGGGTTTGGGTGAAAATTACCAAAGAAATCGATTGAAGCTTGAAGATGAGGGTGTTGAAGGCCGGACAAGTCCGCTAGCTTTAATCCTCAAGAGGGCAAGCTTGATTTACGCCCAAATGTGGAGATTTTCGATGGAGGGAGCAAGAAATTGCCTTGGGAGCTCGAGGGGAGGAGAGAGAACGCGTGAGCAAGAGTGGAGGATGAAGGGATTAGGGCTTGGTGGCGGCTAGGGTTATGGACATGAAAAATCGGACAAGTCCGGAGATGACCGTACTAGTCCGAACTCTTCCAGAGAGCAACATCGGACTAGTCCGTGGTTTTATCGGACTAGTCCGGCCTAACCGGCACTCAGCGGACTGGTCTGCACGTGCGGACTAGTCCGAGTAACCACGGACTAGTCCGTTATCACCAGGAGAAATTTGCATAGCCCATTCATATATATTTGAAGGTTCATAAATAGAGAATAGGGAGGCAAATAAAATCAAATGATCTTGATGAATATGACCAGTAAGCATACAACAATCAAGCAATGATCATAATTCACCAAGATCTAGTAATTGACATAGTTTTTCGGGAAAAATTGAGAGAGAGTGATTTTCACAATTCAATCAATATATTTTGAATACTTCATACAGGTATGCAACTTTTCAAGCCACACTCTGAGCATCGAGGATATTTAGTTCATTTCAGAGTTCGTAAAAGCGCTTTTCATCAAGTGGCTTGCTGAATATGTCGGCCAATTGTTTTTGGGTATTGACATGTGAGATGGCTATATCTCCTTTCATGGCATGATCTCTCAAAAAGTGGTGTCTTATGTCTATGTGCTTAGTTCTGCAGTGCTCAACTCGGTTGTGGGCAATTTTAATGGCACTCTCGTTGTCACAAAGGAGTGGAATACGATTCATATTGTAACCGTAATCCCTTAGAGTTTGTCGCATCCAAAGGAGTTGTGCACAACAGCTCCCGGCTGCAACATACTCCGCTTCGGCGGTGGATAAGGCAATGGAATTTTGTTTCTTGGAGGACCAAGAAACTAAGGATCTCCGTAGGAATTGGCATGTGCCGGAGGTGTTTTTTCTATCTACTTTGCACCTGGCATAATCTGCGTCGGAGTATCCAATGAGATTGAATTTTGAGCCTTTTGGGTACCAAAGACCAAGGTTGGATGTATGAACTAAATATCTCAAGATCCTTTTTACGGCTGTCAAGTGACATTCCTTAGGGTTGGCTTGAAATCTTACACACAAACATACACTCAACATAATGTCTGGCCTAGATGCACATAAATAGAGTAGAGATCCTATCATGGATCGATATACCTTTTGGTCAACGTTAGGACCATCTTTATTGAGATCCAAGTGGCCATTTGTCGCCATGAGGGTCTTTATGGGCTTTGCCTTGTCCATGCCAAACTTCTTAAGTACGTCATGCGTGTACTTGGTTTGGCTTATGAATGTACCTTCCTTTTGTTGCCGCACTTGGAATCCCAAGAAGTACTTTAATTCTCCCATCATTGACATTTGAAACCTGTCTGTCATGATTTTGCTAAATTCCTCACAGAATGATTGATTAGTTGACCCAAAGATTATATCATCAACATAAATTTGACAAATAAAAAGATCATTGTCTAAATTCTTTGCAAATAGAGTATAGTCTACTTTGCCAATTTGAAAACCATTCTCAATTAAGAAATCTCTAAGACACTCATACCAATCTCTGGGAGCTTGTTTGAGGCCGTAGAGAGCCTTACGCAATTTGAATACGTGGTTGGGGAACTCTTCGTCTTCAAACCCGAGTGGTTGCTCCATGTACACCTCTTCCTTGATTGGTCCGTTGAGGAAGGCGCTTTTCACATCCATTTGATACAGCTTGAAATCATGATGAGTAGCATATGCAAGTAATATTCTAATGGATTCAAGCCTAGCTACTGGAGCAAAAGTCTCATCGAAATCCAAACCTTCGACTTGTGAATAACCTTTGGCCACAAGTCGTGCCTTGTTCCTTGTCACCACCCCGTGTTCGTCTTGTTTGTTGCGGAAGACCCATTTGGTGCCAACGATGTTTGCATTGGGTCTTGCCACAAGTTCTCATACTTCGTTCCGCTTGAAGTTGTTCAATTCTTCTTGCATCGCAACCACCCAGTCTGGATCTTTCAATGCATCTTCAACCCTGCGTGGTTCCAAAAAGGATACAAACGAATAATGTTCACAAAAGTTAGCTATGCGAGATCTAGTGGTTACTCCCTTTTGGATGTCACCGATGATATTGTCGATTGGGTGATCCCTTTGGACGTATTGGTGTACTCTTGGGTGTGACACTTGAGGAGTTGTGTCTTCATGATTGTCTGCTTCTCCCCCTAAGTAGTTGCCTTCATTGACTTGTTGATCATCTTCGTATTCTTGTGGTTGATCTTGTGCTGAAACTCCCCCTTGATCGTTGATCTCCTCCTGTGGTTCATCTTCCTCATGTACGTGTGGAGGTGGCTCTTGTGGTCGAGCTTCACCTAGAGCCATTCTTTTCAATGCTTGACAAGGAGCTTCTTCTTTATCTAATTCACATGGATCAACTTGCTCCTTTTGGAAGCCATTAGTATCATCGAACACTACATCACGTGCTATTTCAACGAGTCCAGAGGCCTTGTTGAAAACACGATAGGTGTAAGTGTTCGAATCATAACCAAGCAATAAACCTTCATCGGACTTCGAAGCGAACTTTGAAGTCCTAGGCTTCTTGTTCAGGATATAACATGGAGAACCGAAGACTCGAAAGTATGAGATATTTGGTTTGTTACCGATGAGTAGCTCATAGGATGTCTTCTTGAGTAGTCGATGAAGATAAAGTCGATTTATGGCGTGGCAAGCGGTGTTAATCGCTTCCGCCCAAAATCGATCCGAGGTCTTGTACTCATCGAGCATTGTTCTTGCCATCTCTATGAGTGTTCTGTTCTTTCTTTCGGCAACTCCATTTTGTTGTGGCGAGTATGGAGCTGAAAATTCGTGCTTGATACCCTCTTCATCAAGGTACTCCTCCACTTGTGTGTTCTTGAACTCTGTGTCGTTGTCGCTTCGAATACTCTTAACTGTCAATGAGAATTCATTTTGAGCTCGCTTGAAGAACTTCTTGAGTGTTCCTTGTGTTTCTGACTTATCGTGCAAAAAGAAAACCCAAGTGAAGCGAGAAAAGTCATCAATAATAACTAAACCATATTTGTTACCGCCGATGCTTATGTAAGCAATTGGACCAAACAAGTCCATGTGAAGCAGTTCGAGCGGTCTTGTTGTAGTCATGACATTCTTTGCGGGATGAGGTGTTCCAACTTGCTTCCCGGCTTGGCACGCGCTACAAGGCATGTCTTTCTCAAAAACAACATCCTTCAAACCGCGGATGTGATCGCCCTTGAGGAGTTTTTGAAGATTCCTCATACCAACATGCGCTAGCCGTCTATGCCACAACCAACCCATGTTGGTCTTTGCAATCAAGCATGTGTCAAGTTTGGCTTTATCCTTGTTGAAGTCAACGAGGTAAAGCTTTCCCTTCAACATACCCTTTAATGCAATGGAACCATCACTCCTCCTAGAGACGGTCACACCCTCGTTAGTGAACAAGCAATTATAACCTTTGTCACATAGCTGAGATATGGACAGCAGGTTATAATCTAAGGATTCAACATGTAAAACATGAGAAAGTGTGTGTGTAGAAGATATTGCGATTTTACCGGTACCGAGCACCCTTCCTTGACTATTATCTCCAAAGTAGATGCCTTTGTTTGGGTCCTCATTCTCTTCATATTCCACGAACATCCTTCTTTCTCCGGTCATATGGTTGGTACAGCCACTGTCTAGCACCCATTTGGATCCACCGAAGGAATAGGCCTGCAAAAACAAATTATGCTTTGGTTTTAGGTACCCAAGCTTGCTTGGGTCCTTGAAGGTTGGTTACAATGCATTTGGACACCCACACATGAGATTTGGTGTTCCCATGGCGTGGCCCAACATAATTAGCATAAACCTTGCCAAACTTATTTCTCATTAACACATAGGAGGCATCAAAGGTTCTAAAGAGTAATTGTTGTTGTTTGTATACAGGGCTAGTCTGGAAGGCCGGACTTGTCCGGAGGACCGGACTTGTCCGGACACTCACCGGACTAGTCCGGTGTTTGTGTGAGTTCAGGTTTTTACCCTTCGACTTATGAGTTTGAGAGGGTCTTTCCTTCACAAGGGAAATCCTCCCCTTGTTATTCTTATGACTTCCAGCATGCTGTTTTTCATCATAAGAGTAACCAATGTCATACTTGACATTTGGAGGTCTTTGGACCAAGTATGAACTACGTGCATAGTTGATCTTCTCCTTGTCAAATATGCCACATTGGGTAGGATTTTTATCCTTTGTTGAGGTTGACCTCTCCTTCAAACTGGTGTCTATTTTACTACATGTGCACATAAGAGCAAATTCAGTTTTAGTGGATTGAGAAGGTGAACTTGAAGAGGAGGAAGGTTCACTCAGCTTGAGTGACTCAACTTGCACTTCAAGGATCTTGTTAACCTTGATCAGGTCAGCAAGTTGGTCCTTGATTGCAACATTTGCGTCAGTTAACTCCAAGCAAGCTTTCTTGCTTGAAGCTAACTCAAGCTCTAGTGAATTGTTTTTCTCCTTTTCAAGTTCTAGAAGTTTGTCAAGTTCGACATACTCCTCCTTTTGGGAGATAATCATGTCCTCTTGATGATGAATCAACCTCTCCTTCTCAACAAGTTGATCAAGTAAAAATTTCATTTTTGTTGCAGCTTTCCTATCTAGTCCACTAAGCATGTGAAAGCATCTAGGCCCCATGAGGTACGGTTTCGGTGATTAATGACAACCATTCGATATTACTAATGAATTTGTGAATGCAAGGTCTCAATAACACTCAATCAAATGAAATCAAAATTACATTGGAGACCCATATAAAATCAACGAATGAGATCAAATCAAATCATATGAAGACAAGAAGTGAAAGCTCTAACTTGATATCACTCAATACTTGAAGACAATCAAAACAACATTTCAAACAAGTGTCAAAGAGGTCACAAGTTCAAATTCCAAAAGAACAACTCAAAACAACTCGAAGTCAACGAGTTGAACACACCGGATCATCCGATGGTCTTTGAGTGGACTGCATCGGTCGAGTTGTGTGAACAGAAGAAGAATACCTCAGAGCAAATAACTCACCGGATCATCCGATGTGGGTGGCTCAGTGACATCGGTCCATCATCACAGATTGCAACACTGTTGGACCAAGTGAAGCACCGGATCATCCGATGTGCAGACTTACACACATCGGTCGATCACTCCAGTAAGCTTCAAGATCAAGCAAAATTCTGGAGGAAGAGCCACCAGATCATCCGATGAGAAGACAGATCAACATCGGTCTAACAACGGTCATATCTGACACAGTGACATCAGCTAATTTGGCTTTGACCGATGTTAACTGAAGGGGAGACATCGGATCATCCGGTGTTCGCAGAGAAGTGATGTCAGCCTACTTTTCCAACGGCTATCTCGTGGAGGCTGGCTATTTATACCCCTTCAACCTGTCAAATCGATCAGACTTGAAGCCCAGACATACTCTACACATCCTAGAGCATTCAAGCAATAGAGCTACCACTTTCACATCATTTGCTCATCATTTGTACACCAAGAGATAGGCTAGAACTAGCTAGAGATAGTGCTTGGGTGCCTCCACTCTTGGTGATTGGAGTCTCTAGTGTAGTGAGAGCCATAAGGGAGTGTCCCTTGGTGTGTGCGACTTCCGGAGCTTGCCAAGAAGATTGTGGAAGCCCGAAGGATTCGAAAGTGTACAAGGCTTGAGCTCCACCTTGCCGAGGTTGGCGAACGGAGAAGAATAGTGAAGAACCCCCTTGTCTCGGTGACTTGGGAGTGGCAAAACCCTTCGGTGGGTGCCACAACGTGGATGTAGGTAGATCCTTGTGATCTTACCGAACCACGGGATAAACTCCGTGTCCCTTGAGCGTTTGCATCCCTCTCCCTTTTTTACACTTATGCAATCTTCATTCCGCAAATTAAATTTACATTGATTGCATAGTTTAATTGCATAGGGAATTGGGCTTGAGGTCGTTAATCTTAATTGCTTTAAAAAATTGAAAGAAAGCCCAATTCACCCCCCCCCCCCTCTTGGGCGTTTCGATCCTTACAATTGGTATCAGAGCAAGGTTGCTCATAGGATCATTCTAGCTTCACCGCTAGAGAGCTTAAATGGCCAAGAATGGGGGTTCGGTTCCCACCTTCGAGGGCAAGAACTTTGCCTATTGGAAAGCACGCATGTGTGCCTACCTAGAGGCTATTGCTCCCGAAGTTTGGGAAGCGACCCAATGCGGGATTTGGAGATCTCAATTATGTTGGTGATCAACTAAAATGGGATGCTAAGGCTAGAAATGCCATCTATGAATGCATAAGTCAAGACGTTTTTGCTAGAATTGCTAGTAAAGAGAAAGCTTGTGAAATTTGGGCATGTTTAATTGAAATTCATGAGGGCTCATCTCGTGTTAAAGAACTCAAATATCACTTGCTAAAATCCAAGTATGATGAATTCAAAATGCTTCCTCATGAGAATGTTAACCAAATGTTTTCTCGCTTAAATGTGCTCATTGAGGAGATTAACGCACTTGACATTGCTTCTCTTGGTAAGGGACTTATCAACCGCAAGATCCTCATGCTTCTACCTAAGCCCAAGTACAACATTATCAACTCAATGCTCCAAAAGGAATCACTTGACAACATTGAAGTCTCGGAGCTCATTGGAGAAATTCATGCTCATGAGATGAGCGTACTTGGAATGATGGAGGAGTCATCGTCAAAAACTATTGCTCTCAAGGCTTCAACCAAGAAGACAACTCCCAAGAAAAAGAAAGTGGTTGAGCCTAGCTCAAGCGAAGAAGAGCAAGCAACAAGCGAAGATGACGATGATGAGCTTGCGTTGATGATGAGAAAATTCTCACGTCTAAACTCCAAAATCGCAAAGAAGGGATACTCCTTTGATCCAAAGAAGAAAGCCTTCCTCCCAAGAAAAGATGAAAACAAGACATGCTACAATTGTGGTGATCAAGGCCACATATCATATGATTGTCCAAGACCCGACAAGAGGAAGGACAACCACAAAGGAAAGTATAGAAAGCTAGAAGAAAGTGATGAAGATGAAGAAGAGGTCAAACCCAAGCGCTCCTTTGGAAAGAAGAAATTTGACAAGGGCAAGAAGACCAAGCTCTTTCCAAAGAAGAGAAGAGGGCCTCAAAAAGTCTTCATGTGCGAGGCAAATGAGTGGATCACGGATGAAGAGTCAAGCGATGAAGAGAGTGAAGATGAAGAAAACTTGGCGGGCCTTGCCATCGTCGACAAAGACAGCTCACCTCTTCGTCCACCTCCTATGTGCCTCATGGCTAAAGGTAACTCTAAGGTGAACTACAAAGCCGGAGGAAAGCATTGGGTACTCGATAGCGGGTGCACTCAACATATGACCGGCAATGATGGTATGTTCACCACCATAGAGAACCCCGATAATCATGAACAAGTCACCTTTGGTGACAACTCAAAGGGGAAGGTAATTGGTTTAGGTAAAATTGCTATTTCACATGATTTGTCCATTTCTAATGTACTATATTTTAAGTCACTTAGTTTCAATCTACTTTCCATTGCACAACTATGTGATCTTGGACTAACGTGCACCTTTGACAAGAATGGTGTTGTAGTAACTAGTGAATCAAGCAAAGAACTAATCTTCAAAGGATTTTGGCATGGACATCTTTACTTGGTGGACTTCTCCAACAAGGATGCTAGCTTGACCACTTGTCTTTTCACTAAGACAAGCTTGGGTTGGCTATGGCATCGACGCATTGCTCACATTGGGATGAGCAAGCTTAAGAAGTCGTTCAAGCTTGGGATGGTGACCGGCGTGAAGGATGTCACGTTTGAGAAGAACAAGCTTTGTAGTGCTTGTCAAGCCGGGAAGCAAGTTGCTTCACACCACCCAATGAAGACAATGGTGTCAACCTCCAAGCCGCTTGAACTACTCCACATGGACCTCTTCGGACCATCCACATATCAAAGTCTTGGTGGTAATTTCTATTGTCTTGTTATTGTTGATGACTATTCTAGATATGCTTGGACCTTGTTTCTAGGTGACAAGGGTGAAACTCCGGAAATCTTCAAGACCTTCGCTAAACGTGCTCAAAGGGAATTTCAACTTCCCATCATCAAGGTCCGGAGTGACAACGGCACCGAGTTCAAAAACTACAACATTGGGGAGTGGTGTGATCGTGAAGGCGTGAAGCATGAGTTTTCGGCCACATACACCCCTCAACAAAACGGTGTCGTTGAAAGGAAGAACAAGACTCTCATCACCCTTGCTAGAGCAATGCTTGATGACTATGGCACGTCGGAGAAGTTTTGGGCCGAAGCAATCAACACGGCGTGCCATGCCGCAAATAGGATCTATCTTCACCGACTACTCCAAAAGACCCCATATGAGCTCCTCATTGGGAGAAAGCCCAACATCTCCTACTTCCGAGTCTTCGGGTGCAAATGCTATATCTACCGCAAGAAAAGGCTCGGTAAGTTTGAAAGAAGGTGTGATGTTGGTATCTTTCTTGGTTATGCGTCAAACTCAAAAGCATATCGAGTATTCAACCAAACCTCCGGGTTAGTTGAAGAAAGTTGTGATGTTGAGTTTGATGAGACTAATGGCTCCCAAGAGGAGAGTTTTGGTCGTGATGATATAGATGATGAGCCTCTACGAGAAGCCATGAAAAACATGACCATTGGAGACATCAAGCCCGAAGTTGAGGAGAGCAGTGATCAAGGGGGAGCATCAAGTTCCAACATCAACACCTCCATGGTGCCTCAAGTTGATGAAGAAGAAGAAGAGAAAGATGATACATTGCCAATGCAAGATTCACAAGCCACACAACACCAACAACAAGAAGAAGTCCAAGATCAAGTCCAACCACAAGACGGGCAAGATGCTCCACCACCGCCAAGTGTACCACAATCACTTATGAGGCATGGACGCATCTCCAAGGCGCTCTACGGGCTCAAGCAAGCACCTAGGGCGTGGTATGAACGTCTAAGGGATTTCTTGGTCATGCAAGGTTTCAAGATCGGGAGGGTGGACACTACACTCTTCACCAAGGACATCGACGGGGATTTATTCATTTGTCAAATTTACGTCAATGATATCATTTTTGGCTCAACTAACAAATCTCTTAGCCATGAGTTTGGCACCATGATGTCTAGGGAATTCGAGATGTCAATGATTGGAGAGCTCAATTTCTTCCCGGGATTTCAAATCAAGCAACTTCAAGAGGGGACCTTCATCTATCAAGAGAAGTACACAAAGGACCTCTTGAAGAAATTTGAGATGGGAGATTGTAGCTCAAGAAGCACTCCAATGGCGACAAATTGCCATCTCGACGCGGACATGGACGGTAAACCTATTGATCAATCTCATTATCGTTCTATGATTGGCTCATTGTTATATCTTACCGCATCTAGGCCCGATATTATGTTTAGTGTGTGCTTGTGTGCTTGCTTTCAAGCGGCACCTAAAGAATCGCACAAGAAGGCGGTCTTTAGGATACTTCGGTATCTCAAGCATACCTCAAGTGTAGGTTTGTGGTACCCCAAGAACGCTAGTTTCCATGTCTTGGGATACTCGGATTCGGACTTTGCCGGATGCCGTGTGGATCGCAAGAGTACCTCCGGTGGGTGCCACTTACTTGGGCGTTCCCTAGTATCTTGGTCGAGCAAAAAGCAAAATTTCGTGGCTTTGTCCACTGCGGAGGCGGAGTATATAGCGGCCGGTGCATGTTGTGCCCAAATTCTATATATGAAGCAAACCCTCTTGGACTTTGGAATTAAAATTGGTTGTGTGCCTCTCCTTTGTGACAATGAAAGTGCGGTTAAGATAGCTAGAAACCCCGTTCAACACTCCCGCACTAAGCACATTGATATTCGCCATCACTTCTTGCGGGATCATGAGGCTAAAGGAGACATCTCTTTGCAAGGTGTTAGATCCGAAGAACAATTGGCGGATATCTTCACAAAACCACTTGATGAGAAAACCTTTTCTAGACTTAGAAGTGAATTAAATGTGCTAGATGCATCTAACGTCATGTAAGTTGCCATGTTCATGTAAGGATGCATATCATATAGGTCTTGTCTAACTCCCAAAGGATAGGGGCAAGCTAGAAGTAGTTTTCCCTGAGGAAGCCTTTGGAAGGTTCAAACTTGGCAAGATAGATTTATTTTATGCCTTGCATGATCCCTGCCATATAAACTTGCACTCATTTAATCTCTTGCACTATAATTTGTTTGGCATTGCATACGGTAGATTGTCACAAAGGGGAACCCACCTCATGAGAAGGAGACTTGTTTGAAATGCAATATCTCAACTCATATAAGGTGGAAAGAACAAAATGTTAGATACGTTAATGCCTAGAGGAACATGCTTCATTGAGATAGTAGTCTTCATACTCTACCTCACAAAGCATGGGCCTTACATCTCATTTGGACATTTTTTTCCTCTTTTTTTGGTGTTCCATTTACTTTAAAGTCTAGCCAAGCTATTGGCATATTAGATTTTTGAGGGGTAAGGAGTTGCCCAAAAAGTCCTAAGACATGTGTTTCCCTTTGTTTGATTGTTTGGTCAAAGGACATATATGGGATGTTGGGGTTTAGTTCTCATCGGATTATCCTATGCCTAAGTCCTTCACCCATCGGATCAATAGATGTTCAATCTTCCAGTGCCAATTCAGTCAGAATCTCAAAATGATCCGACGAGTTCATCCTGGAAAACATCGGTCCATCCGATGTTCACAAATCAGCAACCTTGATGAATTCCACCGATGCCTCTTCATCTAACGCCGGTTCATCCGATGTCCTCAGTGACTCCTTGAATATCCTTACTGTGCCATTCGACCGATGCTCAAAACCCTAGACGTCGGTCCATCCGGTGTCAATTGCACTTTTCTGGAAAACCTTACTGTGGAATTCGACCGATGTTCACTCCCCTTATCATCGGACCATCCGGTGTTAAAATATCGGCTAGGGTTTGGGTTCCACTATTTAACCCGCGCGCCGCCGCCTTTTCTCTCTCTCCCCGACGCCTCGCTCTCCCGCGCCCTAAGCGCCGCCGTCTCTCGCCCACCTCGCCGCAGCCGACCGCGCCGCCACCTCCTCCGCCGCCGGTCGCCGCCGCCGCCGACCCAGCGCCGCCGTCGTGCTCCCACCGGGCGCCGCCGCCGCACACCCAAGCCGCCTCACCTCCAAGCGCCGCACCGCCGCCTCCACACTCGCGCCGCTCGTTGCACCGCCGCTCGCCCTAATCGCCGCCGCCGCACCTAGGCGCCGCCGCCGCCGTCTCCGGCCGCCGCCGCCCACAGCGCCACCGTCCTAAGCGCCGCCGCCGTTACTCCGGTGTGCCTCCCGAACTCCATCGTCGCTAAGATGGGTCATGACCGCAAAGGAAAGGGAAAAGCGATCGCGGAGCCCGCCGCGAAGAAGCGTAAACTTTCAAAGGATGAGAAGCAGGCTCTAATGGCTGCTCGCGCCGCCGAGGAGCGTGAGCGCGGCCGTGGGGGATCCCTAAGGATCCGCGAGGCTCGGGAGCCTCCTGTGATCGACAACTCCGACATCGAGGAGGAGCCGGTCGAGCCGCTTGTCCGCCGGCGCTCAGCCCGGACACGGGGAGGTCAGTCCCCGGCTGCTCCTCGTCCGAGACCGACGGCTGCCGACCGTCGTGAGGACAGGGAGGCCGAGAGGGCCATCTACGAGATGGACACGGCCGTCCGTGTCGGTGAGGGAGTCCGTCTCACGGACTACCGGAAGATGAAGGCCAAGCAGCTACGCAAGCTTCGTTGGAGCGTGCTGCTTGAGGAGTGGTTCCCACAGCCCCGAGAGACTCTTGTGGACAGTCGCTTCTGGACTGTCACCCAGGCGTCTCTCTATGAGACCTACAGGCGTTGGGGGCACAAGCTTTTTCAGCACAACTACCTGGACTGGGGGCAGCTTGCAGTGGCAGCGGAGACTGAGGTCCGTCCTTTCTTTGAGAGATACAGAGGTTTGGTGCAGCTGCTGGCTTATGAGAGAAGTGCTTATGTGGAAGAGTGGGTCCGTGTCTTCTACGCGACCCTGTACATCTCAGAGGGCAGGAGGTCGATTGACTTCATGTTCAATGGTCAGCGCTACCATCTCTCGAGGCAGACTTTGGGGCAGCTTCTTGGTTTGGACCTGCACGACACCTGCGTGCACGAGAAGGTCTATGGGCAGGCAGATCCACCGAGGAGGCCACTTACTGGAGGGGTAGCACCATAGCTTGATGAGATCCGCTCTCTGTTTGGCCCCTCGTTCTCTCCGGACCAGCCGAGAGTTCCAGCTCTCCTGACCCCAGCTGCGCGCATTGTGCACCTCGCCTTGCGCCGCACGCTCCTGCCGAGGTCAGGTTACTTGGAGGGGTTCACGAGTCTGCAGCAGACCCTCCTGTTCTACATAATGAACGGGATGGATTTCGATATCGTGGACATACTCCTATGCGAGATGGAAGACGTAATCACGGATGGGATTGGCATGATGAGGCAGATGGTCTACGGGCACTGGATCAGTTACATTTGCTCTATGATGGTGCCTGAGGGACATGCAGCACAGGCCCGGCTTGCTGACGAGAGTGTGACTCGCTTTGGTCACTATCGTGCCTCTGCTCCTGGAGACCGTCGCCTTGGTCGTCCAGTTGAGCGCCAGGTCCGGGCCCGTCTGTCAGAGGAAGACTGGTCCGACCTAGAGCGGGAGGCCGAGAGGCTTGCTGAGGCTGAGGCTCAGGGGGAGGACCTGCAGCATATCTGGTCTGAGAGCGACACCGACGACAGTGTCGAGGAGTACTTCCCTCCTCCCCCCTCTCCCCGGCAGCACGACGCGGAGGCTGGAGGTTCTACAGTGCCACCTCCCACTCCACCTCCCGTCACTGAGGCACAGGTGACGCAGCCGTCTGAGCTGACCTCGCTCCTCCAGCAGATGGTCGAGCAGCAGCGGCTGGACAGGCTGGCCGCTGAGCAGGCCCGCGCGGAGCAGGCTGCGCGTCTTCTTGAGCTCCAGCAGCAGCAGCAGGAGATGCAGCGTCAGATCGCCCGTGAGAGGCGTGAAGACACTGATCGACTGACGGGGCTCATCGACCAGATGCACCAGCGCACTCTGGACCAGCAGCAGCAGACGCAGCAGGCGATGATGGGGATCCTGGGGTTGATCACCAACCTCTACACCCAGACCGGGATCGCCCTTCCATCGCAGCTGCCTGGAGTAGCTCCTCCGCCTCCTATCTTGGGTCCAGCTGCTACACCAGTGGCTCCAGTTCCCTCCACTCCGATCCCTTCATTCAGCATGTCCCCCCTACTGGCTCCAGGTGTTGCTCAGGTGCCTACTACTCCTATCCCTTCAATCAGTATGTCACCACTTCTGGCATCCAGCGCACCGATTCACTCACCACTACCGGCGACGATCTTGTTCCAGCAGCCGCCGACGTCCGTGGTGAGCGCTCCACTTCCTCCGGCTCCACCGGCACCTCCAGTACCTGCTTCCTCTCCTCCAGCACCGGCAGCGGACCCTCCAGCTCCCGCCGCTCCGGCAGCTCCTACGACCGGCGACTCTAGGCCCCATGAGGTACGGTTTCGGTGATTAATGACAACCATTCGATATTACTAATGAATTTGTGAATGCAAGGTCTCAATAACACTCAATCAAATGAAATCAAAATTACATTGGAGACCCATATAAAATCAACGAATGAGATCAAATCAAATCATATGAAGACAAGAAGTGAAAGCTCTAACTTGATATCACTCAATACTTGAAGACAATCAAAACAACATTTCAAACAAGTGTCAAAGAGGTCACAAGTTCAAATTCCAAAAGAACAACTCAAAACAACTCGAAGTCAACGAGTTGAACACACCGGATCATCCGATGGTCTTTGAGTGGACTGCATCGGTCGAGTTGTGTGAACAGAAGAAGAAGACCTCAGAGCAAAGAACTCACCGGATCATCCGATGTGGGTGGCTCAGTGACATCGGTCCATCATCACAGATTGCAACACTGTTGGACCAAGTGAAGCACCGGATCATCCGATGTGCAGACTTACACACATCGGTCGATCACTCCAGTAAGCTTCAAGATCAAGCAAAATTCTGGAGGAAGAGCCACCGGATCATCCGATGAGAAGACAGATCAACATCGGTCTAACAACGGTCATATCTGACACAGTGACATCAGCTAATTTGGCTTTGAAGGATGTTAACTGAAGGGGAGATATCGGATCATCCGGTGTTCGCAGAGAAGTGATGTCAGCCTACTTTTCCAACGGCTATCTCGTGGAGGCTGGCTATTTATACCCCTTCAACCTGTCAAATCGATCAGACTTGAAGCCCAGACATACTCTACACATCCTAGAGCATTCAAGCAATAGAGCTACCACTTTCACATCATTTGCTCATCATTTGTACACCAAGAGATAGGCTAGAACTAGCTAGAGATAGTGCTTGGGTGCCTCCACTCTTGGTGATTGGAGTCTCTAGTGTAGTGAGAGCCATAAGGGAGTGTCCCTTGGTGTGTGCGACTTCCGGAGCTTGCCAAGAAGATTGTGGAAGCCCGGAGGATTCCAAAGTGTACAAGGCTTGAGCTCCACCTTGCCGAGGTTGGCGAACGGAGAAGAATAGTGAAGAACCCCCTTGTCTCGGTGACTTGGGAGTGGCAAAACCCTTCGGTGGGTGCCACAACGTGGATGTAGGTAGATCCTTGTGATCTTACCGAACCACGGGATAAACTCCGTGTCCCTTGAGCGTTTGCATCCCTCTCCCTTTTTTACACTTATGCAATCTTCATTCCGCAAATTAAATTTACATTGATTGCATAGTTTAATTGCATAGGGAATTGGGCTTGAGGTCGTTAATCTTAATTGCTTTAAAAAATTGAAAGAAAGCCCAATTCACCCCCCCCCTCTTGGGCGTTTCGATCCTTACAGCATGTCTTCATCATCACTAATTATTTCATCATCACTAGAGTAGGAACGCACGGAAGGGGTTTTGATGATTACCTTGCATTTACCTTCCTTTGCCATAAGGCAAGTGCCATTTCCCTTCCTTGCGCCGAGTGTAGGGAAGAGTGTAGATTTCTTGGACATGCTCTCGATGGCTACGCTAGCCATCTCTTCTTCTTCGGATGATGAGGACCCATCGTTTGAGTCCCACTCCTTCCCAATGTGCGCTTGTTCGGCTTGTTTCTTCTTCTTGAAGAATTTCTTAGGTTGAGGCTTGGATTCTTTGGTCTTCTTCTTGTTCTCCTCATATGGGCAATCAACTATAAAGTGGTTATACTCACCACAATTGTAGCATGCTCGCCTCAACTTCGGTTTCGTTCTTTCCTTGTACTTTCCCTCACTTGATTTTGTTCCTTGTCTTTTCTTCATTATTCTCTTGAACTTTTTCATGAACAATATCATGTCCTCTTCATCTAGCTCACTGCTTTTGTCGTCACTATCTTCCTCTAGTTGTGCTTCCCTTGCTTCTTTGGATAGAGGCTTGAGGGTGGACTTTAGAGCAACCCCTTTCTTCTTAGCCGAGGTGAGATCGGCAATTTCCTTGACGTGCTTTGCTTGTCTTTCCATCATCTCAAAGTTGATGATTTTTCCAAGCAATTCATCCGGATTCATCCTTTTGTATCCGGCGCTTTCTCTAATCATGGATCATAGCGTGACATTGCAAGGCATAAAAGCTCTAAGGATGAGCTTTACCACCTCGTGGTCATTCCACTTCTTGCTCCCGTATGATCGAACTTTGTTGACAAGTGTCTTCAATCGATTTTACATATCTTGGGGTGACTTGTCTTCTTCAATTGTGAATCTTCCTAGTTCGCCTTCGATCATCTCAATCTTTGCTTCACGCACATGTCGGTCACCTTCATGTGCAGTTTGTAGTGTATCCCATATCTCCTTAGCAATTTCGAGTCCATCCACCTTGGTGAACTCGTCCCGACTGAGTGAGGAGGTGATTATAGTTGCGGCTTGTGCATTTCTATGACCTGCTCTTGGCTTGGGGTGAGCTCTTCGTCGTCGTCCGAAATATCTATCCCTGTGCATACAACATGCCATAGACTTAGGTTTAGGGAAATCAAATGCATTTTCATATTCTGCCTCCACATTGAGTAATCACTTCCATCGAAGCGTGGGGCTTTTCCAAGTGGGATAGATAAATAATGATTGTTATTGGAATTTAGACGATCATAGTTAAAAGGATATCGGGAGTAGTCGGTGTGACTACTCCCCTTCTTCTTCTCTTCAACTTTCACTTTCCCTTTGGAAAGTGCCTTCTTTCTGAGGAGCGCCTTTAGCTCCAGCATCTCCTCATCGTCGTCCTCGAAGTCTTGAATGGCTTTGAGGTACTTCAACACTTTTTGGGTCTTGTCGTTGTTAATCTCCTGTTGGTTGTTGATTTTGTGGGCGTCCTTCATGTCCGACGTGATCTCTTCGAGTGGTTAGACTCTTTCTTGAAGAACCTCGCTTTGCTACCAATTGAATGTGGGCCTAAGGGGGGGTGAATAGGCCTTTTTGAAAGTTGTTAGATCTTGCAACACTCAACAACAAGCTCAATACCAGAGATATCGGACTAGTTCGGTAAAGTGCGGACTAGTCCGGTGTTCACGGAATAAGTTGATTAAGCTAGATCGATTAGGTTGAGTATTTTATGTGTGCAGCGGAAAAATAGAACCAAATAAAGATTTCACAATTATATACTAGATTATATCACAGTTAATTCTTATGTTTAACAATTGAACGTAAGATGAGTAATGATTATGAAACCCTAGATTATATTGATGAATTAGAATGATGAGCACCAAAACAAAACACAAGGATTTATCCCGTGGTTCGGCTACCACAAAAGGCAACCTACATCCACATTGAGGAGTCCACAAAAGGATCGGGTCTTCTCCTCGTTGGATCGCCACGAAGGACAATCCTCTTCCACTAACCACAAATGGGTGAATAACCGAATTCAAGGGGCCTTCTCACACGTTGAGAGCTCCATTAGATTACAACACAAATTTCCACCGAAAACACACTCAAAAGATTACAATTAAAACACAAGAGTGTGTTAGAGAATCAAACCAAGAGCTCAATGTGATGTTCCAAGTGTCTCTCCAATGATCTATAATGAATCCTCAAAGGATTGATTGTTGTTGCACTTAATTTCGTGGAGAGATGTAGTTTTTGAGCCTCTTGGGAGGTGTGACGGCGCTAGGGTTCGAGAGTGAGCAAAAGAAGGTCGTGCACCTCTATTTATATGGGGTTTCTAAAAGTGACCGGGTTCAGAAAGTTCGGACTAGTCTGTGGTGGTCACAGGACTAGTCCGGTGTGCTGTGTGTAGCAAACCCTAAGTACCCCGAAATATCAGACTAGTCGAGCTGAAAACGGACTTGTCCGATTTCGCTACTGGAAATCTTCGGACTAGTCCGATATCCATCGGACCGGTCCGGACATGTGAAACCCTAAGTGAGTTAGATGACAAGTCCGCACTTGGAGGACTTGTTCGATATAGATCAGAGGGTTTTTCGTACTAGTCCATACAAATATCGGACTTGTCCGATATGGATCATAAGGAATATCGGACTAGTCCGGTTGTGATTGGACTTGTCCGATTTTGTGTGACTTGTGAAGTGTTTTGAGGACTAGTTTGTACTGAGGAGGACTAGTCCGATTATAGTCAGAAGAATATCGGACTAGTCCGACAGATATCGGACTTGTCCGATCTAGTGCAGAAAGGTTATCGGACTAGTCCGGTTGTGATCGGACTAGTCCGGACCTGTGTAACTTTGTGCAATGTGTGTGTTTAATTTGTGATTGAGCTCTTGGGGTGAGTATCCTTCCTTCTTTTTGGTATTTTGCTCATTTTCCTATCATAGGCCTGCACTCATCTCAACAAATAGGTTAGGATCCCAATTGCTTATCATAAATCATCCAAAACCCACAAGAGAGTCCTAGATGCACTTTCAGGTATAAAGGAAGTACTCTCCTCGATGAACCACTAGCTTGTTTTCTCATGTCCTAATTCACGGGATCTCCGATCACGTATGTTGGATTACTACTATGGTGCCACATCAATGGGTCTTAAACCCATCTCTCTCGATGCACTTTCTATCACATTGCATGATAGACCCTTCGTAAAGAGATCTCCCAGGTTTTTGTCTGTTTGTATGTACGAAACAGTGATAACTCCAGAGTTTCTCATTTTCTTTACAGATTTTAAACGTCTTTTGACGTGTCTTGATGATTTTGCATTATCCTTAGAACTGGTCACCTTGGCAATCACCGTCTGATTGTCACAGTTCATAAGGATTGCCGGCAATGGTTTCTCAACTACAGGCAAATCCATCAAGAGCTCCCGCAGTCATTCTGCCTCTGCAGTTGCTGTCTCTAAAGCAGTGAGTTCTACTTCAATGGTTGACCTCGTCAAAATGGTCTGTTTGCAAGACCTCCATGATATAGCGCCACCAGCTAGAGTGAACACATATCCACTCGTGGCATAGAGTTCATCAACATTAGAGATTCAGTTCGAATCACTATAACCCTCGGGCACGGCCGGATCATAGTACCTCTCAAGTAGCGCATAACCCTTTCAAGTGCATGCCAATGATCTGTACCCGGATTTGACATGAACCTGCTCAGTTTGCTCACAGCAAACGAGATATCAGGACGGGTTGCGCTAGCTAAGTACATGAGTGAACCGATCATCTGAGATTATCTGAGTTAATCTCTTGACTCTTTCTTGTTCATTCTAAGTCCACACTGGGATCATAAGGTGTAGGAGAAATCTTGCTATCCATAAAGCCGAACCGGCTCAAGATTTTCTCAACATAGTGGGATTGACTTAAAGTAATTCCACTCTCATCCTTATTCAGCTTAATATTCAAAATAACGTTAGCTTCTCTCAGATCTTTCATATCAAAACACTTTGATAGAAAAGACTTGACCTCAGAAATTATTTTAATGCTCGTACCAAAAATGAGTATATCATCCATATACAAGCATAATATAACGCTATCGCCCCCACCATGGTGATAGTACATGCACCGATCAGCCTTATTAATGACAAAGCTCGCAGACGTCAAAGTATTATCGAACTTCTCATGTCATTGCTTAGGTGCTTGTTTCAGGCCATACAAGGATTTCAATAATTTGCACATCTTTGTCTCTTCACCTTTTACTACGAACTCATCAGGTTGTTCCATATAAATTTCCTCTTCCAACTCTCCATTAAGGAAAGTTGTCTTCACATCCATTTGATGGATGATTAGACCATAAGAGGCAGCTAGAGAAAGTAGTACACGAATTGTCGTCATTCTGGCGACAGGTTAATAGGTGTCAAAATAGTCTTCATCTTCCTTTTGAGTATAACCCTTTGCAACTAGTCTCACCTTGTACTTTTCAATAGTACCGTCAGGCCTGAGCTTCTTCTTGAACACCCACTTACAGCCCACTGATTTGCACCCGTATGGCCGTTCAGTTAACTCCTAGGTTCCATTGGAAACAATTGAGTCCATCTCACTATGAACTGCTTCTTTCCAGTCATCTGCATCAGGTGGTGCATATGCCTCTGCTATGGATCTAGGAGTATCGTCCACAAAGTACACAATGAAATCATCACCGAAGGATTTTGCAATCTGTGATCTCTTAGTCGACTGAGTTATTTTATTTTGTTCCTCCTCTGGGACATTATTAAACGGTGTATCAAGAAACTCGCTAGTTGTGGTGAATTCATGACAAATTTTAGAGGAGATCCTAGTAGTGCTATGCATATCTTTCATAGGAAAAATATTCTCAAAAAATGTTGCATCACGAGATTTCATAATAGTATCAACATGCATATCAGGTACCTCAGATTTAACTACTAAAAATCTATATGTGATGCTTCGATGAGCATAGCCTAGAAAGACACAATCCACTATCTTTGGTCCCAACTTGCGTTTCTTTGTAATTGGAACATTGACCTTTGCCAAACATCCCCAAGTACGCAAGTATGAAAGTGATGGTTTTCTCCCAACCCACTCCTCATAAGGAGTTTTCTCTTTATTCTTGTTTGGAACGCGGTTTAGGACATGACATGAAGTCAATAGAGCCCCCCCCCCCCCCCCACCATGCCTTAGATAAACCAGATGTATCTAACATGGCATTTACCAAGTTACACAATGTGCGATTTTTCCTCTCGGCTACCCCGTTTGATTGGGGTGAATAGGGAGGCGTCCTCTCATGTATAATACCGTGTTCCGCACAAAAATCATCAAATATTTTGGGAAAATACTCACCACCACGATCTGACCTAAGACGTTTGATCTTTCTCTCTAATTGAGTTTCTACTTCAGATTTATAGGTTTTAAAGTATTCTAAAGCTTCATCTTTAGTTTGCAACAAGTAAACATAGCAGAATTTAGTAGAATCGTCTATTAATGTCATAAAATATTTCTTTCCACCTTTTGTCAACACACCATTCATCTCGCATAGATCAGAATGTATGAGTTCTAATGGTGCCAAGTTTCTCTCCTCGGCTGCCTTGTGAGGCTTTCGAGGTTGCTTTGACTTCACACAACTATGTCACTTAGAACCTTTGACAATGGTGAATTCCGGAATTAATTTGAGACTAGATAGCCGATTCATTAAACCAAAATTAACGTGGCATAAACGAGAATGTCAAACACTTGCATCATCATTAATACCGCCACAGATATGGTTTACTGACTTATTATTAAACTCCAAAAGAGAAAAGCGGAACAGGTCTCCGCATTCATAACCTTTACCAATAAATTGTTCATGCTTAGACACAACTATCTTATTGGACTCTAAAACTACTTTAAACCCATCTCTGCATAGAAGGGTACCGCTAACAAGACTCTTGTTCCTAGTAGGGACATGATGTACGTTCTTCAGCTGAACAATCTTTCCCGAAGTGAACTTTAGATCGACCGTGCCAACACCACGAACAGAAGCATGTGACTCATTCCCCATTAGGACGGCGGAATCCCGGACGAACTGGTAAGAAGTAAACATAGACATGTCAGAATATACATGAACATTAGCACCCGTATCAAACCACCAAGATGGTGTTTGAGAAACAGAAAGAACAGTAAAGGAATTACCGTACCCATCTGCATTGCTAGACGTCACAATGTTGACATTCTTTTTCCCTCTTCGGTCTGCCCTCTCAAGACAGTCCTTGGAAAAATGTCTCTGCTCTCCGCAGGTGTAGCAGCAGCCATCATTGACTTTGTTTGACTTCTTCTTCTTCTTGAAAGCAGTAGTTTTGTTTGGCTTGAATTGAGACTTGTTCCCTTTCTTCTTGATATTTGGTTTCTACACCATATTAGCATTGGCATTTGATTGACCCCCCACCTCCTTTCTCAGTAGCATCCTTAGCCTGAGCTTTCTCCTCAACATCAAGAGATGCTATCAGATTTTCAACTGATATTTTTTGTTTGTTGTGTTTGAGAGTTGTGGCGAAGTTCGTCCATGAGGGAGGTAACTTTGCAATAATGCACCCAGCCACAAACTTGTCAGGTAAAGGACACTTAAGGAGATTGAGCTCTCTCGAAAGGCAATGTATTTCATGAGTTTGTTCAACTACGGGACGGTTGTTAACCATCTTGTAGTCATGAAAATTCTCCATGATATACAGTTCACCGTCTGCATCGGCTGCACCATACTTAGCGTTTAGTACATCCCAGAGCTCCTTACCATCGGTGAGTGTCAGATAGACATCACAGAGTTTATTATCAAGAACACTTAAGATGCATCCTCTCAGAGCAGAATTAGCTTCCTCGAACTTTGTCTGTTCTTCAAAAGATAAAGGACCTTGAGGTCTGCCCTCGGCTACCCAGAAGATCTTAAGAGATTAGAGCAAGAGCGTGGCCTTAACTTGTCACCTCTTGAAGTGCATGCCAGAGAATTTCTCCGGCCTCAGTGCATCAGCCAAATTCATAATATTCAACTCAGGAAATTTCCTAATAAGGTTTTTGGATTATTAGAAAATAGGAGGAAATTTACTGAACAATTCCAGAAAACAGGAAAAAACAGCAGCGATTGGTAGACAGACGGGACGAGAAATAACGTGTACCGCTTTGAAGCCGAACGAACCGTTGTAGATCCAGCGGCGAACAGCCGCTGCAGGCGTTGGTGACGACGTTGGGCCGACGCGCCCGATCTCTTCGGTAGACGACCCGTGGTGAAGAACGCGAGCAGTCGCGCGGAGCGCTTCCCAAAAATCTTATTCGCCCTCTCCCGGTGCAGGATCGCAAGGACGAACGGTTCTGGAGACCTGCTCTCCCGATCATTGGTGCATGCCGGCGCTCGGAATGGAGCAGACTAGAAGACGGCGTAAGGAACGCGAACGTGGGAACGATCTGATCGTAGGATGCCCTCTGCCATACTGCGCACGCCCGTATTTATATAGTCCCACAGAGGCGGTTCGTGTGTGATCCGGAGGATCTGGATCCGAACTGACTCCGCAATCGTAAACGCGTCCGTCTCCAACGACTTGGACTCTGTCTCGAGTAGCCCCAAAATTCGGAAGCCTAAAAGCTTAAGCCCAATTTAATTTTCTGCAAAAATATAAAATCTGAGCTCGACTCGAGACTCGAATTCACATGAACACGCGTGCGCGTGTGCGTGGCGTGGCGAGCGAGAAGGAGGAGGAGCGTGCGTGGGCCACTCCTCTCTTCCTCTCTTATCTCTCACTCAAAGAGTGAAAGAGCAACCTCCCTTATATATAGGGGTTGCTCCACTTTCACTTCATATGTGGGACTAAACACTTAGCACCACTCCGAGCTTTTGAAATTTTCTAGGATTTATTTCTAAATTATTAGTATTGGGTCAAACCCATTAATTCTAACATCTCCGTCGATCCCAAGTTCGCGCTGGAGGTGTACGCCCTCGGCTCCAAGAACCCCTGGCGGTGCAGCTTCGACTCCGGCAAGCCGTCCTACATGTACTGCGCCGACGTCGGACAGGTGGCCACTCTTACCACTCGAGTAGCAACACAAATCCGAACCAAAATCTGCAGTGGCATTTTGAAATTTAAATTTGAGCACATTTGGTGACACCAGCTGTACACGCCGGTGTCCACCCCCGGCGGCAACACCTCCGCCAACTCCATCAACGCCATCGGCCCCGTCATGGGCTACACCCACAACTCCGTCAACAACAACGTCGGCTCCGCCTCCATCACCGGCGGCTACGTCTACCGCTCCATGACCGACCCATGCCTCAACGGCAGGTAATTAACCCAACTCGCCGCACCTCCACCACCTCATTGCTTCTCTCTCGCGCGTCACTCACCGTGGCCGGCGATGGATCTCTTCTTCTTGCAGGTACCTGTACGCCGACCTCTATGCGAAGTCGATGTGGGCGGGGATCGAGTCGCCGGAGGACAGCGGCGTGTACAACGTGTCTTCGCTGACGTTCAGCTGCTCCAAGAGCTCGCCGATCCCGTGCGACGTCGCGGCGGGCAGCTCGCTGCCGTCGCTGGGCTACATCTTCTCCTTCGGTGAGGACAACGACAAGGACGTGTACCTGCTCACCAGCAAGGTCGTGTACCGGGTCGTCGACCCCGCCGAGTGCAACTACGCGTGCCCCATCAAGAGCTCGGCGGCCGGCGGCAGGTCTCCTCCGCCAGGAGCGGCGCCCAGCTCGGTGGCCAGGGCAGGAGCTCCGGCGTTGGCGAGCGGGAGTGCTGCTTGCCTTGCTGAGCTTGATGAGCCTTTGAGAAGGATGTTTAATTTTGAATTGAGAACGAGTTGTTTACCGCCAGATGGTTGTGATGATTCGTGTCTTATAATTATGTGCTTATATTGATATTCCCTCCGTCCTGGAAAGTTTGTCGCTTTGTAGTTCATTTTTGAACTACAAAGCGACAAACTTTTCAGAACGGAGGGAGTAGCAATTAAACCAAGAAATTGTGGTCACGACATAGACCAGTACAGATTCCAAACATTCCCTTTAAAATCCTTCCGGTCCATATTGAGCCTAAACACGATCTTAAGCTATATATATATCCCCTCGGTCCTCATTACTCCTTATCAAATTTAACGACAGAATAGTCATTCTTTAATCTAACTGACGAATAATATAGCCCATTCCTATTTATTCTTTGGCAATATGGTGCACATTTATAGACATGTAAAACCATCGAAAGAACAACAAACAATGTGAAGTCCTCAGCACTCATATACAGGTATAAATTTGGTAGTTGGAAGCAGCGATCGTGTACATGCCTAATATGGTTTTGTTTCATATGACATTGCAATGTAGAAGGTAATACGAAAGCTATTGTTGCACACATTTGCATGTATTTGCGTTAGAGGAGTCTAACGCACAATGTAGTTCTAATTTCAGATGCAACAATTTATCGGTCTCATTGCCAGCCACTGCAATGGATACACCCTAGGGCTCCTACAACAACCGCTAAATACATATACTGTAATCTGTCTTGAAAATAAAATCCACAATACTACAATTTTGATTACGGAAAGACTATACAACAGACGTCTGAACCGACGCCTGATTTTAGGCGACACACGGCAGTAGGTGAAGGTAAATTTTCAATTTTCTTTTAATTTTGTTATTTGTAATTTGTAGTTTTGTAGGGTTATGTTAATTGTAAAATAATCAAATAAATTTTTTATGATTGGTTAACCTATATAATTAAGGGTTAATAATTAATTACAATGATTAAGGTTTAATGATAGTAATTAACTGTTAACTAACTGGTGCCTGAAATTTTCTTAAATTTTAAACATCTAAAATTTAGACAACCCCTTTTGATTATGAGTGAGGAGTCACGCAATTTTCTTGCTTTGTTAGTTTATAAAGAGATATAGAGAGCAGCAGTGACACATACAGACAACAATTATAGGAGAGATTGGTCTCCTTCCTCCGTGTTCTTCCATTTTTCTCTTTCTCCATCTTCTCTCTTTTCCTCTTCTTTCTCTTGAAAAAAAAATTAGAAGGGGGTCCATAGCGTGGTGGGTAGTAAAAGAGCCTCCATGTTGTCTCGTTGAATCCACCCCTCGGGAGCAAAAGAAAGATCTACATATGATTTTCATTTAATCGAAGAAGACATATGACAAAATATGAAAGACAATCATATAGTGGACCCTAGAGAAACATGAAGTTTTAACAAAGTACATAACCCAAAGATATGTACAATAATATTGTGACAACTGTTAACGTAAGTGACAGTAAGATTAATGCATTTCTAATCATAATGAGACTACAAGGTCACAACCTTGAGCACATAAATATTTTACTTAGTGATTGATGATATGTCAAAAGGGATATACAACGAGATATTCTTTAGTGTATGTTCTTTGCTGATTAAATGATAGTAGATAAAATTAGAAATGTCATCAATAAAAAGGAGTTAATTACGTATATGCGCAACATCTTGTGCGTTACGTGTAAGTTGGTCACTTTTTTTTTACAAATTGCTCAAACAAGTCATATATTATGTTTAAGTGATGTGCATGGGTCAAAAATGAATTTGGTGACTAAAAGGAATGACGTGACATCCAACCATGGATGACAATACTCACTGTTTATGTTATTTATTTATTTTTTTTTCCATTACTTCTGCTGGTTTAATAGAGAATTTCAAGTCATGATTAATTTGTTTCCTTTTGAGTTTGTTACTCGACGATTTTTCTCAAAAATAGAATTTATATATGCAACAGACGACTTTGTCCTGTGCCATATGGATAAGTATACGGTGAAAAATCATTCTAGTTCTCGCGTCAATGGAAACACCATCATCTATAAACGATCTTGACAAATAAAATATCATATTAAAATCGTTTGCAGAATGCATGAGCGAATTCCAAATATTTTCTTTTCTTCTTCTTTCAATACGCATAAACCTGCAGAAGTAATGGAAACAAAAAAAAAATAAGTAACAAGGGTAGGGCTGATTTTACAAATACTAGTGAAATGGGCAACACACCATTTTTTTCAGCCACAAAGTTTATTTTTAACCTCATACATACCACTTAAACATAATATACTACTCGTTTGGGCAATTTACAAGAAATACTTACCACGTAATTAACTGATAACCAATTAAAGCTTGGAGCGAACCTTAGAATCTAAGTGATTTAGGCTTGTTGAACCAAGATCGAGTGTATGACACGTGACTTTTAGTGGTGTTGATGCAAAGAGCCTAAGATCAGATTGTAAAACAATGATGATATCGATAAGGATGTTTATCATAGTACAAGGCAAGACGGATGAAGTGACAAGCATACAAAATTATATATAACAAGGTCACACAAGTTATAAGGCAAAATATTGACTAACTAAAAATGAACATTTTTAGTAAATAAGTGTTGTAGAGATGCTTACAGCGAATGTACAATCATATAAGATTGAGTCCGGTTGAAGAAGTATGATACGATAGGAGTAACACCGGTTGAATAAGTTTGTCCGACAACGACTAAGGTATGGACATATCCAAGGAAAACTTCCAAAAACACAGGTTACCCGGTGAGATCTTAAATGGTAAGAAATATATCAAAAGAGACAGCCAGCCACTGGAATGGATGCATCCAAGGGCTCCTTCAACATCACCGAAATACATGCACTGTCCTCTGTCTTTAAAGTAAAATCCACAATACTACAAATTTGCTAATGCGTCAATATGCAACAGCCCAGGATCAGCTACATAGGTGACCAAACAATCCAGTCAGTCAAATATAGACACAGAACTACTGTTTCTTGTTTTATAGACTTATAAACCTACAATCTACATGCCGAAAGTGTATCATAAATGCCGAACACATCGCTCAGGTGTCATTTCCTCCATACATAATACCGCAAAAGTTTACATTATGTAATCGCGCCTACAACTAAAGAAATGGAGGTGATCATTTATATCCTACAGAACTGGCCACAATACAGCATCAATCATTCTGGCCACAATACACCAGCAATTGATTGATGTGCGCCTTCTTTAGTGTACATAACAGAATGCAAAACTTACTCATGGGTTCCAAGTTGAAATAGCACTCAGATAACATTAGACGAAGCTATTCCCTGCATCCACTGAAACCTCAGCTCTCCTGCCACATCAATGCAGCAGTCACCCAGATATAGAACCACCATTCATTAGGGACCCATTGATCTGACATAATGTCCCAAACACACATTTACACCTTGCTCGGAAGTCCGAAACAACCACACACTCAAATCTAGAGCAAAACTTATTTCCTAACTGTTGTTCATATCATCTTTCATGCTCAAGCCTGGTCCATCGTCAAAGCCACCTCCAGGTGCAAGCTCATTTAGATCTAAGAATGTTCTCCCTACATTTTCAAGTTCCCTGTTAGGAGGATCCATCTTCTCTACAGGATGCTGTTGTGGCTGCTGCTGATCCTCACCTTGTTCCTTATTTTCTGCTACAGCATTGTCCTCCTCCATTTTATTATTGGCATTATTACTGTTTAGTTCATCAGGACTATCATCCTCTTCTTCATCTTGCTCATGCTCTTGACTTGATGTTGAGAGCTCCATATCATTCTCTGCATCAGAGCCAGCATCAGGATCTGATGCATCAGATTTTCTTGTATTTCCTGGATCTGTATCCGAGTCTGAAAAATCATATTGTCCATAGTTAATACGTGGACGAGAAGAACGCTTGCTGCGTCTGAGACCTGTCTGGATTTCATCAACAGATCTCAATTTGGTCCCTCGCCGGCCACGGGTTTCCAATTTTTTATGCCTCTGGGGCTCCTCTATATCTTCACTGGTACTCTGTGAATATTCCTCTTCATCATCTTCAGCATCTTCTTCCAAGTGAAACTCTTCATCCTCCTCAGAAGCACTTGATGCCTTATGCTGTTTGCGACTTCTCAGGTATTCTTCATCATACACTGCCTCTCCCATGATATCATCATCACTGTCGAAGTTTAGGTCAGTATCGGAAACAGCCTCAACAAAGTCTTGTGTGTATCTCTGAGACCTTTTCCTCCGCCGGTTGCTGTTACAAAAAATACAAATCTTCAGGAGCCCATCACATTTTAGTAGATGGATTAACAGCACATGCTAAGAGAGATACCTGCGATCAAGCTCATTTTCTTGTTCATCACTGTCTCGGTAGTCCTCTGACTTCGATGAATTCCCATCATACAGTTCGTTGTCGGTAGGTGATAAGCCATTTAACTTTCCATTGCTTGGTGCTTCCGATCTTGGAGTGAGCCCTCTTCTGTTGGCAGGAGCAACAGGCTCAGCTGAGTTCTCCTCAGTTTTCCTTCACAAGAATGTCACACATAAGTATGCTAAAAAGTTGTTGTATCATCCCAAAAGGAAAACCTTCTGAATGGAAAATGTCAAGCTGAAGATAAGATTTGCATACTTAGTTATTTTAATGGCTTCATTAATTGACCGATCGTAGTCATCTGCATTGTAAATAATGTCAAACCTTGTGATCAGAACATATGGGGAACTTAACCAACCAAACTAACTGATCAAACCGATCAACAGGGAATATTTTATCATCACAAACACACGAATGCAAAAAAAAAAAAAGAACGAACAGATATCACATCACAAGGATTCAACGGCTAGGAGTAACTATGGCTGGTCCACCACATCACATGGTTCAATTAATTTCCAGCCAGTTATAATAATCAGTACTCAAGTTCACTAACTTAAATTGTTTCATAACTAACCCTAACTAGAAGTTAAGAAAATGAGTGAAGCAGCGAACATAGATTCACTTTTAAATTTAAAGTAGTCAGAGGTGCACACATGGTTCCGAAGACTGAACATAAACTCAATGTAATGTATTAGTCGCCTAGTCTGAATGATCTTTTTCTTTCAGTAGTCTACCAATGATTATGACTACATTTAGGTGAAAACGTTATCAATGGAAGTAATCAACAAATATGCTACTGAACATGTTCAGGTAAGCGGGTCCAGCTTTGAATTGCAGCTATCTAACTTCATGGACAGAGGTCAGGATGCCATGTATCCACCTGAATTCATGGTTTCCATAACATTTGGTCATTAATCTTTTGAGAACTGTGAAGGCGCTCACATCACAGTGGTAAAACCACTGGCTGGGAGGACGCCCACCCTGGTTCAATCCCTGGTGCCGCACATGAAGCTCGCCCCTTGGGTGAGTGTGGGTGGATCACCCGAATTAAAAAAAAGATATATATGTTCTTTGAGAACCGATAGTGCATACTAACAGGTACCCCCTCCAGTTTTTTATATATGGCATTGGTTAGTCAAATTAATTTAACCAACTCATAAAAAACAGAGCGAGTAACTTTTGAGGGCACATATAGCATTGGTGAACAATGAGTCGTTGATGCATAAAACGTTAGCCGGATACTAACAAGAGGAAAATAACTAACATGCATTAATAGCTTACAACCACTTATGTGACATTCTTTTCATAACAACAAGGGGAAAATAAGTACCATGTCATATTAAAAAATACATACAGCGTAAGGATAAAAAAACAGGCTGGAGTCACATGTCAGCAAAGCATCAATTATACTTCCTACTCTGGACCTCTGGTCATCTTTTTAACAGCACAGAACAATCTGGACAAAGAAATGCTTAATTCGTTTTGAAGATTACCAAATGTATATGTTACTGGCTTTCTATCACGGAGAGAGCGCCCAATAGTATGTCCATCTGATGTCAAGTAGCTATCAAGGAGGAGGGCTTCTCTCTGTTGCTTTTTGAGCAACCTCTCCTTCTTCTGCACGCGAATAAGAAACGATTAATTAGCTAGTTGAAATGAAATGATCCTCCAGCAACATGATCTACAAGGCAGGGTTGAACAAGCTGCATACCTTATGGATCCTTTCTATCTCCGGAAGATATTCTATCTTCAGTTTCTTCCCGAGGGAGACCTCAGTCCGGTTCCGACTTGAAATGAGTTTTTCCTAAATAGAAAAGGGCATGAAAGTACTAATATTAATAAAATAACTACAATGAACAGATAGGACTAGGATTCAAGACTTGATATCTTGGTTAAAGTAGCATAAGATTAATATTTCATATCAGTATTTTCTTCCAAAAATAATTATAAAGCTAATCAGCCTACGACAACTAGGATACCAGGCAAGCAAAGACAATATTTAGATGTCGATGAATAGGCTGCACGATATGATTTCAACTTGGTAGGCCATAGGCATCGACATGGTTTTCCAAACAAGTGTGCAGACAACAAAACAATTGATGTACCATGGGAAATGTTTCAAATAATGTCATACAAGTTCACTTCTACAGCATGTACTATTTCTATTCTACTGGCTACTGCAACTTACTGTTGGATGATACTGGGCATTGCAACTTCGGCCAGGCGTGTTGGCTGCAGGCTTTTTTATTAGAACTTCAACAGTTTTTACCTCATGTTCATATTTATGGGTAAGAAGTTTAGTGTTAGGAGGAGGGAGGGGGGTGGTCATGAGGAAGACAAATTTTAAAACTTACTGCAACATCATCAAACTCATCAAAGTTGGATGCAACAGTTTCCCACTGATAGGACATGACTGCAATAGCTGAAGATCCTCCTTTTCCCCTGGATCTCTTTCCTGGCTCCTTCTTGATTTGTTCGACTCGTCTAATTCCACGATACAGTCTATGTCCAAGAATCTCATCATCTTCATACCTGTTTAGCAACTTGATTAGCATGCTATTTCATGAAATAAAATGGGAGTTTTTAATACAAAATATGATAATAAAAAAAACTACAGACCAGTATGAGATTCCAAGGGAATCTCCCCCAACCCTTTCTTTACGAAAGGTAGAAAGGTCATATCCATGTTTAAGGGAACTGTCAATAAAGTTCCGACTATCCTCTTGCTGCAAAATTTATGCTTGATAGTTAGAAATAAAAAATAGCGTGTGAATTTGATGCAGCTAACATGAAGGAAAATGTCTGTTTGCAAAAAGGCATATACATAATACATTTGTTTTATCAACAACAACAACACCAGCAAAGTCTTTGTCCCAAGCATGCTGGGGTGGGCTCTATACATTTGTTTTATCATAACTCATGAGTACCATCTGTTTCTAGTAAAAAGCATCAGAGCTAGTGTGAGGACTCATCCTCTTCAGTTAAGCAAGGAGAAAACAACTAGAGTCATGAAGTGGCACAGTCTAGTTCGAAAAGAAAAAAGAAAGATGGAAAAATCTTGTCTAGAGATTTCATTTTTGTGTATCATTTGTAGTATTTCACCCTTGTCAAAAGATGCAACAGTGAAAAGGAACAATTATTCTTAAAGAAAATAACAGTTTTAGAACCATCTTCTCACTGAATTCTCGGTAAGTTCATATGACAGGATTTACGGCAAGTAATATTGAATCCACCATAGAAGTAGCCAGAACTAATTGTCTATCATAGATGAATTTCTTATCTGTACATTGAAGATAGCAGTTAATACTTACAGAAGTTTCAAACACTGAAAAAAGGTGGGTATTCATCACGTATTATGCCCATTTCTAAAAAAACGAGTATTGAATTACTAATACTGAAACCCAACTGAAATTAGCAGCCATAATTGGGATTGATCTACACCGCCAAAGTAGAACAATATTATAGGAACATCAAGGCTAAAATAGCTTTGCAGAGATCTCTTTGTTGTCAAATGAAAATGAAAACAAGCACATACCTCAACACGAATATCACATATTGCTTTCAAGATCACTAACCGAGTCGCTGGTTCCAGTGTTTTATACGTTTCAATTTCAGTTCTGAAAGATGAAACAATTTGGAGATAATCAAGATGACAATGCAGCAAAAGATTAACTCAAAGCACGTATTGTTGCTGGACTAACCCATGGGACGCAACTATTGGCACATCACCTTCTGCAACCTGCAGTTCAGATCCATATTAGCTCCCAACTGAACAGGATGTCATTACTGCCATTTATCCAAAACTATTTGCAACAGTGAATACTAGTCATATACCCATTGCCACCAATCCCTTAGCTTCCTGCATAGGACAGTAACCCAGGTTCCACGCCCCATAGCCATGCGAGTTACTGGAGGAATCGACTGCAAGTGTGATCAACAAACTAAGATTGAAGGAAAAGTTTGAATGTGAAACAATATACAATAAAAATGCAGCATAGAAAATTAGAAAGACAAGTCATTGTATAAGCAAGAAGCTAGTGTATGGAGGGTAGCATATCCTGGTCATGAACCTGCTGAGCAAGAGCAATATACCAATGAGAAGGACACGATTGCATCATTGCATTTGCTCAAATAGTCCATTGTAAAGCCTCAGCAACAAGCTTGTGTAACTACAGGCAGCACCTTCTCAGTATAACAAAAAAGGCATGCAACAAGAGAACCAACAAACTTTACTCCAAGCAAAGAAAGAAGCACATCTTTTGTGTCGGACCACGAACAATGAACAAATGCAGTGATATCTAAGCTACAGAGTAGTTGCCCAGCTCAAACACACAGCGGAAAGGGAGGGGGGTGATGACCAACTTCAATCTAAACGGCTATAAAATGGGGCCCACCTTGAGCAGAGGCATATGCACATCGTCTAAAGTACTGTTGGGAGTGATAAGCGCCGCTTCGAGGTCCTCCGCCGTGAACTCCGCGGTGATATTCAGCAGAGGCCGGAACACCTGCACCCACCAAGAACAGTGCAACAGCGGCGTCAAACCCTAACCCTAGCCCCGAAGCCCGCAACACGAAACAGAACCTGAACCCCCGCGAGCTCCGATGCCGGCAAGGGGGGCAGAGAATACGAGCGTGAGAGGGGAGGGGGCACGGCGCGCACGTGGAGGAAGTTGAGGACGGAGGCTAGCTCCCACATGCAGCGGAGCCGCCACCGCGGGATCTCCGCGGGCGCCTCGGGCTCTGACAGGAGCGGCGTCACGACGCGGCATTGCGGCGTCTCGTCCGCGCCGCCGCCCGCCGCGGCGCGCCGGCGCGGCCGCTCCGGTGGCCGCGGGGGCGGCGCGGGCCTGGGCTTGCTGTTGCACGCACGGGGCAGGCGCGCCTTTCGCGGGGCCGGCGCCGGCTCCTCCTCCTCCTCCGGCGCCGGCTCCGGCTTCACCTCCTCCGGCTCCCCCGCCTCCTCCTCCCGCTTTGTGGGGGAAGCGCTGCTATCCCCTTCGCCGCTTGCGTCGGGCATGGGGGCGTCAGATCGGGGATCTGCGTCGGAGCTAGGGTCAGGGTTTGGGTGGGAAGGTGAAGCGGGGGGCGAGGAGGCGAAGGTGGAGGCCATTGGGGGAGGCAAGGGAAGGGGGGCGGAGGAGGGGAAGGGTAAAAGCGGGATTACGCATGGTAGTGGTAGTACCCTGGACAAGGCGATTCGTGGACGACGCGTCAGGCTGCAACGTGAAAACTTGGGTTCGACGGGGTTGGGGCCGTGAACCGGCGGATACCTAGGAGCAGACAATTTTGCTAATAGGTTCACAAACAAGTAAACTCGAAAGCTCAGATTGTCTCTAACAACGTAGCCTAAAATAGGAGATCAAATGCCTGCTTAAGAGCATATTTGTACAACTTATTCTAAGAGGTCTTCAACAGTGGAATTAAAATAGGATGGGAGAAACTGTTTATAGCGGGAAATATTCTTCACGAATCGTTGGAACTCCAGCGTGGGCGCACGACAGCAGGAGGCAGCTCTGGCGGCTCTGACGGCAAAAGTACGAATTGTGGCGACCAGGACGAGCGCGAGCATGAGTGGACGAGCGCGGGCGGAAGCGAGCGAGCGAGCGTTGCCGTGCGGGCGGCGGGTGCTGCCGGGCAGTGGCCGCATGCGCGGTCGGACTCCTGCTAGCCGGGCCCAGGAAATTAGGCAGACGTCAGATATTGCTTTTGTGATATACAATGTATGTGTTGTTGAATGAGGAAGAAATGGTATATTGCACAAATTTGTTCTGTTTTAGATTAGTCTTTTATTCTTTTCTATGTCCAAGTTATTAGTACTTCTTGTATCTAAGATAGTTTCTGTCGGTATCCTGCGTACTGGATACCTTTTAGGACTGCAAAAAGACCAAAGAAACTTCACATGTCTGAGTTGAAGACCTCCGAAGGCCCCACGTGTCATACAGGACCGGACTTGCCTCCTTTCTATGGTTAGTCCATGTGCTGCTACGTGTATCCTGCACTCGGAGCTACATCCCACACATGAGATAGCTCCGGGCTACATATATGCGCGGCACCCCCGGACCTAACCTCCGACAGAGGAAAGCTCCGCTACTGACACGTGTACAACAGCACTGGACTTCCTCGTCCCAGATGGTAAGCTCCGGAGTTGCCACGCGTCCAACCGCTGGACCTTCAACTTCAACAATCAGACTGGTGGACCCCCAACGGCTCGGACCTTCAAGGGACAATCAAGGACTTCAAGACCCGATTAAGTGTCATTAATGCCATCTTAATGATACACGATCGGAGGGCTCTTAATACCTGTAATGGCACTATCAAGGCATGTTACCACATTATTAAGGGCAATTAATCTCATTAATTGTGTATAAAGTATCAATAACTGCCAGGACTACATGTCGGGTCAGGCTAACGATGTAACGACCAGTTTTTGTACTATAAAAAAATTGGTCGAGCGATACACAGGGAGGTTCTCCCAGACTCTTGGACACTCAGCTCTGACACACGCTCACAGGTGCTCAGACGCTCAATACAACAACTATACACCCCGTGGAATAGGGTATTACGCTTAGGCGGCCCGAACCACGTAAATTCTTGTGTCAATTTGCCATCATGTTCTCAATCTCTTCGCGCCCATTACCGAACTACAAACTCTGCGGGCTACCAACAGTAGTATCAGGAGAATTGCCAGAATTAAACTCCGGTAGTTGGCGCGCCAGGTAGGGGTGCCCGATATTCAAGGATGGAAAACTCTGCTGCTGGATCGTCCAACGGCAATCCTGCTGCTCAACCTGCTGGAGGCAACCCCTCCAACATGCAGCAACCAGCAGGTGTTGTGGCTCCAGCAGGAGTCATGCCACCGCCGCCACCGTCTTCATCGGCGAATCAAGCCGGACAGCAAGATGGAGTTTCCGCGTCGGTCACTACATCGACAAACGACAACCCTGAACACGCGCTCCATGTGTGCGTGCTCTTCTCCAACGTCCACCACCTCCAGGAGCATCCCAGGGTGCAATGGAGCAGTGGAGAGCTGATGTGGAACATTTGGTTGTAGCAGCAGCCGATTGCATCAGCAACCAAGGTCCTCCCCCCTCGGGGTGGGCCCCATCATAGCATCGGACCTTGTCGGGTAGACTTGGTCCGCACACTTCTTTCACAACACAGGGGGCGTGCAGCGTCTCAACAGTCGACGTCGCTGCCTTCTGGGGCGCGACGTACCCATACGGTAACCAGGCTTTTAACTCACGACCTCCGAGCAGAGCTTGATCATTGTTTACCATCAACAGGACGGCCGCATCCACATCGAGCGTGCTCGCGAGAGTCGAGAGGCTCGGGACAGTCCTGCTCCCGAGGGAGTAGGAGGAGACTGTTCTGCCCTGGTCATGCACCTACGCATGGTCAGATGGCTGCAGAAGTTCTGACCTCACCCGCCGGAGAAATTTGACAGGACTGTCAATCTCGCTGAGTTTCTCCAAATATACTCCACCGCAATCCTTGCGGCTGGAGGCAATGAGGCTGTGATGACCAATTATTTTCCCGTGGCTTTAGCTGGGACCGCCACGTCTTGGTTCATGAGCCTCCCGTCCAACTCCATCAACAGTTGGACGGAACTGTGCCAGCAGTTCACTGCCAACTTTGGGAGTTCATATACCCGACCAGGCACGGAACTGGACCTTTTTGCTGTCAAGCAGAAGGGGGGAGAGTCCTTGCGATCCTTCATCCAGAGGTCCTCCCAGGTAAGAAACACCATACCTTCTATCTCAAGCGCTTCTATCATTGTGGCATTTAGACAGGGTGTACGAGACAAGAAGATGCTGGAGAAGCTAGCGACCAAGGAAGTCACCAAGATCACAGAACTCTTCAGCTTGGCAGACAAGTGCGCCAAAGCTGCGGAGGGCCGTGAAATGCACTCCCAACCACCTCCGGAGGACAATAAAAAGTCCTCCAAGGGAGAAGCCACTACCTCCAGGAGTGGCAAGAAGAAGAAAAAGTCCAACGGCAAGGAAAAGCCGTCAGCTGACACACCTACTGCTGCAGCTGCTGCAGCTTCGGGTGGTCGTGGGCCACGCCCCGAGAAACGACCTCGACTATTGTATGAAGACGGAGGCAGCTCCAAGATGTGGTGTCCTATACACAAGGCGAACGGCCACAACCTGGAAGACTGCTGAGAGGTCCAAAACCTTGCCGAGCGCTATAACAAGCATCAGAAAGAAGTTCCTTTCCGTCAAAGGGAAGGAAAACAAAAAGTCGACGAAGCTCCGGCTGAAGAGGAGTTAGGCTTTCAGGACCCCAAAAAGGTCCTTAAGACTGTTTACACCTCCGTTGATGACGACTCCGACGTCTCCGACAATGAACGTCGGAAGACCATGAACACCATCTTTGGTGGTTCGTGGGACATCACCTCCTGTCGTGTCCTCAAGACAATGCGACGGGACATGAACTCAATAGCTCCCACCGCCAGGGCGGAGCCACATCGGAAGTGGATGGACACTACCATCACCTTTGATGCTTCGGATTGCCTTCAGAACATGATCGGAGCTGGCCAACTCCCATTGATGGTATCTCCGACCATCAACAACATCCAACTCCACCATGTGATGGTGGATGGAGGTTTGAGGTTGAACCTCATAAGCTTCAAAGATTTCGTCAAGCTTCAGCTCCGACCTTCAGATCTTCGCCCCTCCTGACCTTTCTCTGGAGTAGGTCCGGAGGCCATAACTCCACTTGGTGTCATTACTCTCCCAGTAACCTTCGGGACTCGGGAGAATTATCGCACTGAAAAGTTGGTCTTCGACGTGGCGCAAATCAACTTGCCATTTAACGCCATTTTGGGCAGACCAGCCTTATACAAATTCATGGTTGTGGCTCACTATGGCTACTTGGTGTTGAAGATGCCAACACCAGCAGGTGTTCTTCAGATCCGCGAAGATCGCACCACCGGAGTGACTGCTCTGGAAGAACTTCACGCGCTTGCTACAACGCAGGAGGAAGAATCCGGACAGGAGCAAGCTCCGAAGCCCCTGAGCATTCGTCACCGGGGCTCAACCTCTGCACCCCGTGTGCAGCCAAGCGGCGACACCGACATTCCCGTCAAAGTCATTCTAATTTGTTCCAACGCCGCTCATACCACTCGTATATCAGGAGGTCTGAACGACAAATAGGAACTTATGCTCATCACCTTCCTTCGGGCTAACGTCGATGTGTTTGCCTGGTAACCGTCACAAATGTCTGGGATCCCTAGGGAGGTGATTGAGAACAATCTTAAGATTTATCCTGACGCCCAGCCTGTACACCAGAAGCCTCGGAAGCAATCAACGGAGCGACAAAACTTCATACGACAAGAAATGAAGAAGTTGCTTGAAGCTGGATTCATCTGAGAAGTCTTCCACCCCAAATGGCTGGCAAACCCAGTCATTGTACCCAAGGCCAGTGGGAAGCTTCGGATGTGCATCGATAGGGATGGCAATTGTACCCATGGGTTCGGGTACCCGACAGGTATTGCACCCGACGGGTACAGATTCAGGTGGAACTTTTTACCCGTGGGTACAACTCGTACCCGACCCGATGTGTTGCGGGTACGGGTGCGGGTTTTATTTTTTACCCGCGGGTACCCGTTGGGTACCCGAAATACTATTATGATTCCAATCTATGCCATAAAAAACTCAGCCCAGAGAAGGAAAAATTCCATGGCCCACATGGCCAGCTAACTCAGTATTTTGGACACCCATCGTATATTGCAATCAGACCAATCCCTGGAGGCCCACACCAAATCAGTTGCAAACCAAAGAAACAGTAAACCTAGAGGCACCACCGCCATCCTGATTTCACCGCCATCTCCAGTCCCTCCGCCCCTATCGTTGTCAGCCCCGATTCCTCAACACCATCGCACCATTCAGGATCTAAACCCCAACGCGCTGTCCGTAATTGGACTACCGCCACGCTGTCCGAGATCAGAACGCCGCCTTCCGCTTCCGGCACCATCTTGCAGCCTCACCGCCCACTGCAGCTTGGCCGACACCGCTTTCCACCCCATGGTGCCGCCTTCTGACCTGGTTGCAGTTTGTTCCTGATCCGGGCGTCGTCGACCTCACCCTGGTGCCATCGATGCTGCCGCCTGCAACGCACCCTAGCGCCGCCTGCCGCCCGCAAGGTATGGCCGCCACTGACCACAAGCATTGATCTTAGCCTATTTCAGATGTTAAAAATAGGTACCCAACAGGTACCCGAAACCCGCCCAAAACCTGTCGGGTACGGGTTCGGTGCTAATTTTTACCCGCGGGTTCGGGTACAAAAATTTACCTGTGCATGTTTTCATTTCGGGCGGGTATTTACTCTACCCGACCCGAACCCGACCCGTTGACATCCCTATGCATCGACTACACCACACTGAATAAGGCGTGTCCAAAAGATCCATTCCCACTACCTAGAATAGATGAAATAGTGGATTCCACCTCCGGGTGTGAATTAATGTGTTTCCTAGACGCATATTCTGGGTATCATCAAATCAGAATGTCTAAGGAGGACGAAGAGCATAGTGCCTTCATCAAAGTAGATGGATTATATTGTTACACTGTCATGCCTTTCAGTCTCAAAAACGCTGCTTTAACGTTTGTACGAGCTATGTACAAAACCTTTGGAGAGCTTATTAGAGATTCAGTGGAAGTGTACGTCGATGACATCATCGTCAAGATCAAGAACAAGGAGTCACTTCTCGACACCTTGCAAGCTGTCTTCGACAAGCTGCGGGTCACCCGCATAAAGCTGAACCTAGACAAGTGTGTCTTCGGGGTTAGCTCCGGAAAGCTTCTTGGATTCTTGGTAAACCACTGAGGCATAGAGGCGAATCCGACAAAGATTAAAGCTATTGAAGACATGCGATCACCAGCTCGCATCAAAGACATCCAGAAACTGACTGGATGTCTAGCTGTCCTCAGTCGGTTCATCTCAAGACTAGCAGAATGGGCGCTACCCTTATTCAAATTACTGAGGAAGTTCGGACCATTCCAATGGTCTGAAGAAGCAGAAAAGGCATTCTAGGAGCTGAAGCAGTTCCTCACCACCCTACCAACCTTGGTAGCTCCGAACCCTGGTGAGCCACTTTTGCTTTACATCTCGGCAACTGACGAAGTTGTCAGCATAGTTATGGTTGTAGAGAGACCAGAACCGCCCCCAACTCAGGAATTCAGACCCCTCCGGGAGGGTCTTGATCTTCCTGAAGGCGAGTCTGGGTCCCAGCCCCCAGACTTGGGTCTACAAGGAGTTACTCTTGTTGAGCAAGAAGATTTGAACCCCTCCGGGAGGGTCCGGGTCACTCTAGAAGAAGCTTCGGGTTCCTCCAGCAAGGACCCGTAGGTCCCCGAAGAAGGTCCGGATCCCTCCGGGAGGGTCTGGGTTGATGAGGAGGAAGCTCCGGACCCCTCCGGGAGGGTCCGTACAGTCCAACGCCCAGTGTACTTCATCAGCAAAGTACTCCACGATGCCAAGACTCGGTACCTGGAGGTGCATAAGCTGCTATACGCAATTCTTATTGCTTCTAGGAAGCTCCGACACTACTTCCAAGCTCACAAGATTTTAGTGGTAACTTCTTATCCACTGCGTGCAATCTTGTGTAACCCCAACTTCACTCAGAACTTTGCAAAGTGGGCAGCAAAATTGGCTGAATTTGATCTTGAATTCGTCCCAAGACAAGCGATCAAGAGTCAAGCACTAGCGGACTTCGTGGCGGAATGGACCCCCTCTCCATCAAATCCTGGGGGCCCCGATGAGCAGAAGCCAGAACCCAAGGTTCCAGTCTTCACCGAGCCTCACTGGACTCTCTACTTCGACAGCTCCGTGCAGAAGCAGGGGGCCGGAGCTGGAGTACTTCTCCTCGCTCCGACCGGGGAGAAGGTCAAATATATGGTCCACCTCGACTTCAAGGCGACCAACAACATGGCGGAGTATGAAGCACTCATTTACGGACTAAAGGTGGCACTATCATATGGTGTCAAGCAGCTGTTGGTCAAGGGATATTCGCAACTCATCATTAAACAGGTGAAGGGTGAATGCTCCTGCAACAACCCTCAACTAGTTGCTTATCTCCTTGAAGTCTAGAGGCTTCAGAAGGACTTCAAAGTCCTAGATCTCCACCATGTCCAGCATCTCAACAACGCTGAAGCTGACGAACTCTCGACGAAAGCGTCAACCGGAGCTCAAGCTCCCGACAGAACCTTTGTCCGGAGGTTGTCAAAACCCACAACTCAGCCTGTCGAACCGAGCGAAGGGGGCAAGACCAGCACATCGAAGCTGGCGGTCCCGATGGCCCTGTTACCATGGCAGCCATCAAGGGTCGTAGGTGCTGCCGGAAGCTCCGAGCAACCCAGCACGCAAGACTCAAATGCTCAAGCTAGCTCCGATGCATGGATCTTGGAGATCCAGAGCTACTTGAAAGACAATTTCCTCCCTGACGATGATGTATCTGCTGACCGGATAGTCAGATTGGCTAAAAGCTACACGTTGGTAGAAGGGGATCTCTACCGGTGCGGTGCCAACAGCGTCCTAATGCGGTGCATTACAAGAGAAGAAGGTTTTGAGCTCCTCACAGAAATCCATGGAGGCGAGTGTGGGAACCACGTGGCTTCCTGCACGCTGGTTGGTAAAGCCTTCCGGCATGACTTTTACTGGCCGACAACACTCCAGGATGCCACTGAGCTGGTGAAGAAATGCGAAGCATGCCAGTTCCATGCAAAGCAAATTCACACACCGGCTCAACCACTACAAATGATACCTCCCACATGGCCTTTCTCTATGTGGGGGGTGGATATTTTGGGGTCTTTCTCAAAAGCCGTCGGAGGTTACAAGTACCTGTACGTCACCATCGACAAGTTCACCAAGTGGTCAGAAGCAACTCCAGTTGTGACAATAAACAAGCAATCAACTATCAATTTCTTGCAGTCCATTGTATGCAGATTTGGAGTCCCAAGCAAGATCATAACTGATAATGGGACACAATTCACAAGCTCTGCGTTTCAAGGATATTGCGAAGACCTCGACATTCAGGTCAGCTACGCCTTCGTAGCTCACCCGACAAGCAATGGCCAAGCTGAGAGAGCAAATGCAGAAATCCTGAAAGGACTCAAGACACGCACATATGAGCGCCTGAAAAACATTGAGCCAACTGGATCAAAGTGCTTCTTCCCACCTTGTGGGAGAACAGGACTACTCCAAACCGGTCAACTAGAGAGACACCCTTCTTCCTGGTGTACGGAGTCGAAAGAGTCCTTCCTCCGGAAATCACCTTGGGGTCACTCCGGGTCCGGACCTTCGACGAAGCCACGTAGGACCAACTCCGGCGTGAAGACCTTGACCTCGTCGAAGAGGCAAGGTGCCGAGCAGCTGTTCGGAATGCTCGATATCACCAAGCTCTTCGGCGCTATCACCAGAGGCATGTTCATAGCCGACAGCTCAAGGAAGTCGATCTGGTGCTACGAAGAATACAAACTTGAGAAGGGTTAAACAAACTCTCCTCCAGTTGGGAAGGACCCTTCCAAGTGATCAAAGTATCCCATCCCAGATGCGTTCGCTTGGCAACCGAGGATGGGACACCTCTTCCTAATCCTTGGAACATTGAGCACCTCCGTAAGTTCTATGCTTAATATCATGGAGGTGAGTCTGTAGTTACATATGGTGTATGTTATAGAGTCATTGTATAGAGTCGGGTAGCTCCTCCAGGAGAACAGCTGGACCTTCCTCGAAAGGTCCGCAAAGTTCACGCAATACTTGTCACAGTCCCAGAACTAAAAGTGTAGCTAGCTACCCTGAGTCAAACGAGAAAATCAACACACTTAGCCTGGTTCTGTACCTAAGAGTGTACTTGTTTCCCCTGTACCCCGGACCTATAATGAAAGACATCATTGTGTGAAAACAGACTCCATGTGCATTTATTTTGTACAGGCTCAATCTTTTTTATTTTTCTCTTTCTTGTCCATGGTTGTAAAACTACGCCTCGACGCCTAGGTGCCTGCCGAGCGCCTGGATGCCCAGGCACCCGCCTAGGCGACTGGCCAGGCGATCGGCGGCGGCTGACTGGGATCTGGAGGCAGTGGCGGTGGACTGGAATCGGGCGGTTGTGGACTCGGATCGGGAGGCGGCTGTCGTGGTCTGGAATCGGGAAGCGGAGGGTGCGGCCTGGGATTGGAGGCGGAGGCCGCAGGGTTGGGCGAGTGGGCATGAGAAGGTAACTCGACCCAGTTGTTGTGAGCCGTCGGATCAAATCCGACGGTCCACATTTCAGAGTTTAGCCATATAAAAGTCTTCCCTCACCTAACCCTAGCCAGTTTCCCTTCTCCTCTCCACGATTCCAACGACGATCCAGAGACAGCGGCCACAGCGATACAACTTCGGCAGCCGAGATCCAGCGACGGCGACGCTGCCGCAGAGATCCAGCAGCGACAATGCCTCGAGTGGGCGGCGGAGGGCATCGGCGGCGACCTGGCGGCGGGTAACCGGCGGCAGCGGCCTGGGCCAGGCGAGTCGACCGGCCATGGCGTCTGGGCCAGAGCGCCTGGACGCCTAGGCGGCGACTAGGCATCGCCTAGGCGACGCCTGGACAACGCTGTTCTTGTCTATAACAAAGTTGTGCAATTCTTAAGAAACTTTAGCTCGAACAATTCACGTAGAGTTCAAGTTGCATTGTTAACTCTTTTGGGTCTTAATATTGTTGAATGGCCTACTCGCCTGAAAGCTGCCAAGCCAATCTAGGTCCGGAGTGTGCTATCGACTTAACCTGGTCCTGCACCCTAAGTACGCCACTCTACCTACACTCCGGCAGCACAAAGTAAGGTGGGTCCAGGAAACGATTGGACCTGAAGGAAACAAACACATGCGCTTGATTGTATACGGAATTGCTTTCAATCTAAAATTTCTTTCGGGAATAGTAAGCCGCAATTGAGTTATAGATAGGAAATGAATTTTACTGTTTTTCTTGACTTTAGTGTGTAGGAAAAATAAAGATCCCGTGACGATGGTGGACAATGCCAGAGCTATCAAAGCTCTGACATCCTCCAAGGGGGCCAGCTATCGACGCTCTACATGTTGATGGCAGATGCTGCCAGAGCTACTAAGCTCCGACAACCCCAGGGGGCCAGTCGTCGATGCTCTACGTGTTGATGGCGGATGCTGCCGGAGCTACTAAGCCCCGACAACCTCAGAGGGCCAGCCGTCGACGCTCTACGTGTTGATGGCGGATGCAGCCGGAGCTACTAAGCTCTGACAACCCCATGGGGCCAGCCGTCGACGCTCTATGTGTTGATGGCGGATGCTGCCGTAGCTACTAAGCTCCGACAACCCCAGGGGGCCAGCCGCTGACGCTCTACGTGTTGATGATGGATGCTACCGGAGCTACTAAGCTCCAACAACCCCAGGGGGCCAGCCGTCGATGCTCTACATGTTGATGGTGGATGTTGCCGGAGCTACTAAGCTCCGACAACCCCAGGGGGCCAGCCGTCGACGCTCTACTTGTTGATGGTGGATGCTGCCAGAGCTACTAAGCTCCAACAGCCCCAGGGGGCATACTGTCAATGATCTACGTGTTGATGGTGGATGCTGCTGGAGCTACTAAGCTCCGACAGCCCCAGGGGCCCTCTACCGTCGACGTGACAAGACTTTGGACTTATGCTCTACAAGTTCAAAGTGCGCAAGTGTTCAACAACTGTTACATCCTCTTGGTACATGTTCACAATCAAATTGTGTACATCTACCAGGGGGCCAAGTGGGACAAAGGTGTTGAAGACAAAAAATGAAATTTATAAAATTCTTGGATTTCATTAATCTAGAGACAAGAGATTACAAAATTAGAGAAAAAGAAGAGAGGATACAAGCGGGAGCTACAAAGAGAGAGTCCTAGACCCTATGGAAGAACGAGGCGACCTTCTGGACAACCTCCGACACGCTAGCTTTGGCGGCTTCTCCCTCTCCGTCGATGGGGCCTTCAAGCACCGGATCCAGTGGGAAGTGAGAGTCCCGGCTGGTATAGCACATCAGCATGTACTCCGCGATGTTCTTCGCCAAGGATTGCCCTTCGGTTTGCAGCTGGTCCGCGATGACATCGCCCATCTTGGTGAGCTTGTTGCCCGCCAAGATCAACGCCAGCAACGCTGTGTCCAACTCCGGCTCCGGATCATCCGGATGCACGGGACTAAAACCCATCGGCGTCAGCGCGTCATTGGCTTTGCCCCATGAAGTCCCAAACTTGTTGGGACTCCACAGCCCTTGAACCTCGCATCTCTTCTAAGGATCTCTTGGTTGCCGCAAGCTCCGAATTCTCCCGGGCAAGGCGCTCAATCTCTTTGGCATTCTGTTGAATCTTTTCAGCAATCTGCCTTTCGAGTTTTCCGAGCTCCTCCTCCCGGAGGTGGATCTTGTTCTGGCGGTCGACCAGGTCCTTCTCCCGACCCCGCACTTTCTTCTCCCTGGCAGCAATTTCATTTTCCCTCTTGTTGAGGTCTTGTCCTTGCTGCCAGGCCTTCTTCTCCTCTTTCTCGCAGCGCTCCTCCAGCTTCTTGTGCTCCGCGAGACTCTTGTCACCCAGCGTCAATCTCTGAGTAAGCTCCTCCTCCCTCTTCACGAGGTCATCCCACACCTCTAGGAGTTTTTGCTCTTCATCTTCGAGCCTTTTCTCCCACTCCTCAAGAGCCTCCCGACGCTTGACGAGGCTGTCGTTGATGGTGTTGAGCTTCTCTTGGTGGTTATTCGCTGCTTCATTAGCAGCCATGGCTTGTTCGTGGATGGCCCGGGACTGGTTGTCAAGGGATCGTGTCATGCTTTCCCTCTCATCCATCAGCTGACCCCAGTACTCTAACCGGACTTTCTCCCTTTTCACCCACTCCTTGTCGTCGGCCAGCCTCGTCTGCGCCAGCTTGGTCTCGAATTGGAGCCGGTTGTGCCACCTCCTAAGGGTTTGGCGCTCCTCCTCGAGGGCCTTGCTGTCGTGGTAAAAAGCCAGCTAGACCTAATGAAGACTGGAGTAGGCGTTGTCGATAGACAACGACAAAGGGATTGGCTCCAGACCCGCTGGGGTCTTCTCCGCTGGCTCCAGCGGGTTCTCCGTAACAAAAATCGGGTCCCACTCTACAAGAGTTGTCCCCTAAGCTTCCAAGGCACTAGGGCCACCCTCTTGGATAGCCTCGGCCGCCATCGAGGAAGGTCCTGCAGTAGAAGTTCCTACCTCCAGAGTCAGCTCCGAAGGTCCTGCCGCCTGGTCATCAGCAACTGGTCCCTCAGGCGGGGGACCGACAAATTCATTTTGGCACCCTAGCTTAGGCGTGGGCACCTCCGGAACCATTACCTCCGGGGCAGGTGTTGAAGGTTCGGCCGGAGCTGAAGCCACTTCCGGCTCCGACGCTGGCACCCCCTCCACCGCCGGTTCAGACGCTGGTGGCTTGACCGCCATTGGCTCGAGTGCCGACACTTCTTCGACAACTGGTTCTACTGCCGAAACTTCATCAACCACCGGCTCTACCGTCGGGGCTTCATCAACCACTGGCTCTACAGTCGGGGCTTCAACAAGACCCGGCTCTACTGTCGGAACTTCAGCTATCTCCGGCTCTGCGACCGGAATGTCCACCATCACAGCATCCAGAACTGGAGCTTCAACCTCCGGAGCTGGTGCCGTTGGTACATCTTCATTCTTGTGGTACAGTGCTACCACAGAAGCTTCTGAAGATGACTCGAGGTCAAGGACCACGACAGCTGGCGTCGGAGCTGCCGCAACCTCAGCCACCACCTGGGGCGACGCTGGAACTGGAGCCGCATCCTCCACCTTCATAGCACCAGTTGCTGCAGCAGGAGCTGGAGCTTCAACCCCTTTCTTGGATGCCCTGTGGATGAAGGATAAAGAAAATCAACACATGATTACAATAAAAAGTAGCAAACTGAGGTAAAGAAATAAATTTACCTTGGGAGACTACCGCTCCAGCTAGCGCAAAACCTCTTCGTCGGGCTTTCGGAGCCTGACCCGGAAGCAACCGGAGTAGCAGCTCCGGAAGGCTCTTCGGAGCCTATCGCCACCGGTCGTGCCGTCTCGGTTGGGGCCTCCCTTGACCGAGAAGGCCCCTCGGACCTAGGGCCCTCAACTGGCCCTGGAGTCGGAGCCGCGTGGTCGGAGCTGGCGCCCTGAGGGGACGTCGCTGCTGGAGTCATTGTCGCCATAGAAGACCTCCCCCGCCGGGGAGAAGGAGCTGTTGGGGAAGGAGCAGGTCTGACGGACCTCCCGTCAGAGTGCTTCAACTTCCTCTTTCGGCTGGAGGGCTCTGCCAGCTCTTTGCCCTTGCCGACAACTTCGGCTCTGGGTCTCGGGGCGGAAGCAGAGCCACCCTCGGAGGATCCGGAGATCACCAACCCGGTGGTCGAATGCCTCTCAACCTCACTGAGGTCATCAAGTATCGGCATCGTCCGCCGGAGCTCCCTGCTAAACTCCGCCACCATGTTCAAAGGGAGGAAAGCTGCCGGTGGAGTCAAATCGTCACCCTCGACATCGATGCCCTGCTGGAACTTCTTCAGGTGAAGCTCCAAAGCAGAGCCTCCCAAGTTGGACTTCAAACAGGTCTCAATCCGGTCATCGTTCATCATGCTGTTGAGGGCCCAGGCGAGCTTCTCCCTCTTCTTCAGCGGAGCCCACCTATTGACCAGAAAGTTACAAAAGATTGCCTGGGGGGTCACACCTCCTTCCACACAGAGGCGGATCCTGGTAAAGACGGGCTTGAAGGCTTCTGACAGCTCCGAAACTTCACTCCAGGCTTCAGTGTCGACGTTGGGAAGGCCTTCGGGCAGGTCCAACCTCTCATGCTCCTCTGCCGTGATGACAATCCAATCCTTCTTCCAGTCGTCCCACTTGCCAGAAGGGAATAATCTCAAGTACTTGTACGGGCACTTCTTGTGCTTCACAAAATAATAGAATCCAAGGTACTCGTCACTCTTGCCGGTGGTGTGGATGGTGAAAAAGGTGTGGAAGAGCTCAACGCAGGGGGGAATACCCACCCACATCTCACAGAAGTGGACAAAGGTTGATACTAGAAGAATGGAGTGAGGGCTAAGGTGGCACAACTGCATACCATAGAAGTCTAGCAGCATCAAGAGAAATGTAGAAAAAGGTGGGATCAGTCCCACCATGGTGTACGCGGAAAAGTACACCATGTCGTCGGCGCGCTTCTTCTTGAACGGGAGCTTGCCGGAGTGGACCAGGTGGTTGAAGGAGTCGCTGGACCACCCCATGTAGGTCTGGACCTTCTTCAAGTCATCGTTGGTCGTCAGATGGCTCTTGCGGAGACCCAACTCCATCGCAGCACAGCGAGGCGAGAGAGGAAAAGCAAGCAAAATTTGGGAGGATTTGAGCGCAAGTTCGAATGAAGGCGTAAAGAATCCCCAAACGACTCGCACTTTCCTTCTTAAGTAAGCCCCCGCAACGCTTGGATGGAAACCGCAGAGGAGCCAATGATACAATTCAAAAACTTCACCCTGCCAATGATAAGGGGGCCCGGGGCCACCCCGACGATCAAGTCGAGGTCCTTACCCCAGGCGAACAGTTGTCATTATGAGAGGTGGGAAGCCTGAGGGCGGCGGCCTGACAAGGCGCGTGGAACCGATACAGTTTTTGTATCGGGAGTCGTCGACCTTCAATTGCGTGAGATCCGCATGCTCATATCTCACCTACCGCATCCTGGATATGCCACGCGGCGATATTTTAACTGTGAACTACCGCCAACGGCACATCCAAAGACCCTTGAAGACACGACTCAAAAACCGAGGGATGGACCCACCTCCAGCAGAACGACTTCATCCAAAAGGTCTCTCCCAGAGGTGGGCCCAAGGGGCCACTGTCGGTACCCTGCGTGCCGGATACCCTTTAGGACTGCAAAAAGACCAAAGAAACTTCACCTGTTTGAGTTGAAGACCTCCGAAGGTGCCACGTGTCATACGTGATCGGATCTGCCTCCCTTCTATGGTTAGTCCGTGTGTTGCCATGTGTATCCTGCATCCGCAGATACATCCCACACATGGGATAGCTCCGGGCTAAATACCTACGCGGCACTCCCGGACCTAACCCCCGACAAAGGGAAGCTCCGGTACCGACACGTGTACAACATCACCGGACCTACCCGTTCCAGATGGTAAGCTCCGGAGCTGCCACGCGTCCAATCGTCGGACCTTCAACTTCAACAATCAGACTGGTGGACCCCCAACAGCTCGAACCTTCAAGCGACAATCAAGGACTTCAAGACCCGATTAAGTGTCATTAATGCCATCTTGATGATACACGATCGGAGGGCCCTTAATACCTGTAACAGCACTGTCAAGGCACGTTACCACGCTATTAAAGGCAATTAAGCTCATTAATTGTGTATTAAGCATCAGTAACTGTCAGGGCCACATGTCGGGTCAGGCTAACGATGTAACGACCAGTCCTTGTACTATAAAAGGACTGGTCGAGCGATACACGGGGAGGTTATCTGAGACTCTTGGAGACCCGGCTCTGACACATGCTCACAGGTGCTCAGACTCTCAATACAACAACTACACACCCCGTGGAGTAGGGTATTACGCTTAGGCGGCCCGAACCACGTAAATCCTTGTGTCAATTTGCTATCGTGTTCTCAATCTCTGCGCGCCCATTACCCAACTACAAACTCCGCGGGCTACCAACAGTAATACCGGGAGAATTGCCGAAATTAAACTCCGACAGTTTCTGATTCTATCACATACATCGAACTGCTTGTTATTCCCAGCATCATTCCATTGTCCAATGTGATTTCACAGGTCATCTTAATTGTGGTGGAAGCACATATTTCTATATTCATGAAAAAATGCATACAGGAGATATGGATGTAGTAGTGTTGGTTCATCATTAACATAGTCCAATGTGGTGACTGGTACTCATGAGGAGCCGAATAAAATTCCAATTAAGGTACAACTGAAACTGGTACATTCAGTTTCAGAAGAAACCAGCAGAACCTAATTTAGTTCAGACTTCAACTTGTTCCAATCACAATTGCTGACAGTTCATATTATTTAGAACAATCATAACATTTATACACCACTCAGAATATTGTAATGTCTAATAATTCAGGGGTACAAATGCTATAGACTGACAGGACCATACAGGAGAACGTTGTGAATAACGAAATATAAAATTGTCCAACCATAGAAATAACCTAAATAGTACAACGTAAACCATACATGCATATCATCATTCAGAGCTCATACACCACATTCTATCTCTTCAATAGAGGGTACTAGGAGCTTCACTCATTCTCCGTAGAACTGCTTGGGTTGCTGTTCAAAAAAATCGTCTAGCGGGGTATGTTATCCATCTTATAATGACATGAAAAAATTAGGCATACTTCATATTTGATATTCTGAATGAACAAATTTAATTGATAACACAACAGTAATCAGACCAAGCATCAACAAAATTGTAGATCCACTGTGGCATATGTATTGTAAGCATAATTAAAAGATGGAACCTATTAGCTAACACCAGTCAAGATTTGTAAATGCACATGTGGTAGCTGCATGTTTTGGTGGTTAGCTAAACTAAATGAGCTTTGCAGCAGTTCACCTAACGAGTGTCCAAACAACTGAACAAATAAACAACGACATCGGACGCGAGCGGGGCATACTGTGGCCGCTGGCTGGCCGGGCGATGCGATGGCGTCAGTGGGGCTAGGCCGGGGCGCGGGTGTAAGGATCGAAACGCCTAAGAGGGGGGTGAATTGGGCTTTCTTTCAAATTTTAAGGCAATTAAAAACGAACTACTTAAGCCCAATTCCCAATGTGGTTCTAACTATGCAATCAACGTAGATATAACTTGTGAAGTAAAGATTGCATAATGTAAATAGAGGGAGAGAAATGCAAACGCTAGGGGACACGAAGGTTTATCCCGTGGTTCGGCAAGATCGCAAGGATCTTCCTACGTCCACGTTGTAGCACCCACCGAAGGGTTTTGCCACTTCCAATGTCACCGAGACAATGGGGTCTTCACTAATCTTCTCTGTTCGCCATCTCCGGCAAGGTGGAGCTCAAGCCTTGTACAACCTTCGATGTTCCGAGCTTCCACACACACCTTGGCAAGCTCCGGAACGATCTTCTTCAACTTCTCACTAGCCTAGAGAGTTCAATCACAAAGAAAGAAGGCACACAAGCTTCTCTCTAGCCTATTACAAATGATCTAAAAGTGTGGAAATGTATGCTCTATAGTCTTGAGTGCTCTTGGATGTGCAGTTGGCTTCAGGTGATCAAGACTCTTCGGAATGACAGGGTTAGAGGGGTTTTATAGCCAGCTTAACTGAAATAGCCGTTGGAAAAGTAGGCTGACAGAACTTTACTGTGAACACCGGATGATCCGATGTCTCCCCTCTAGTTATCATCGGTGTAATTACTTCGGCTGACGTCATTTTGTCAGATATTACCGTTATTAGACCGATGTTGCCCCCTGTCTTCTCATCGGATGATCCGGTGGCTCTTCCTCCAGAATTTGCTTGATCTTGATGCTTACTGGAGTGATCAACCGATGTGTGTAAGTCTGCACATCGGATGATCCGGTGCTTCACTTGGTCCAATTGTACTGCAAACTGTACTGATGCACCGATGTTGTTGAGCCCTTCACATCGGATGATCCGGTGAGTTCATTTGTCTGAGGTCTTTTTCTTCAGTTGAATCAACTCGACTGATGTGTTCATTTTGGAAATCATCGGTTGATCCGGTGAGTTGATTTTGTTTGCTACGAGTTATTTTGAGTGAATCTTTTGTGTCTTGCTCGAATGACCTCTTAGACATTTGTTCCACAAGGCTCTCTGATGATTCTTAAGCATTGTATGTTGTCAATTTTTGATTGAGTGACTTAGACATAGAGCCTTCACATCTTGTCTTTATCTCATGAATTTGATCTCGAAAGTTGAGTATCTATGGGTCTCCAATGACATGTTCATTTCATTTTATTGAGTGTTTATGGGGACCTTGATTCACAAATTCATTAGTAAAGTTCAATGGTTGTCATTAATCACCAAAACCGTACTACATGAGGGGGGCCTAGATGCTTTCAGTCTCCCCCTTTTTTGTGATTGATGACAACACAATAATCAAGGCGCAATGGTAGTGAATTTGATAGAATGAGATATGCAATGAATACGGATGTCACACTTGAAGCTTTAAACATCAATTAATAACACAAGTGTGAATTCAAAGAGATCATAATCATAGATAAACATCAAATGAGTTCAAATGATTAACAACTCATGGAAATAGGTTCATTACACACCAAATGTAGCAAATACGCAAATACAATAAAGATAAGCAAAGATAAGCTGGACTCGACTCCCCCTTACACTAGGACTCTCCCTGACTCCTCTAACTCTTCTCCCCCTTTGGCATCAAGGCACCAAAAAGGGATCCGAGCGCCTATGGACCCTGAGAGCTGGGCGCGATGACGAACTGGTCACCGCCGCTGTCGTCGGAGCTGCTAGCCGGAGTAGCGGAGGAGGGTGCTGCCGGAGCTGAAGGTGCCACCGTCGGTGCCTGCTGAGGAGGAGGTGCTGGAGCAGGGGCACTGGTGACAGAGGCCGGCGTCTGAAGAAACAGTGTCGTGGCCGGCAGTGGGGAGTGAAGAGGAGCACCAGGAGCCAGCAGCGGGGACATGCTGAACGAAGGGATCGGAGTGGAGGGAACTGGAGCCACTGGTGCAACAGCTGGAGCCAAGACGGGAGGCGGAGGAGCTACTCCAGGCAGCTGCGATGGGAGGGTGATCTCGGTCTGGGTGTAGAGGTTGGTGATTAACCCCAGGATCCCCATCATCGCCTGCTGCGTCTGCTGCTGCTGGTCCAGAGTGCGCTGGTGCATCTGGTCGATGAGCCCCGTCAACCGGTCAGTGTCTTCACGCCTCTCACGGGCGATCTGACGCTGCATCTCCTGCTGCTGCTGCTAGAGCTCAAGAAGACGTGCAGCCTGCTCCGCGCGGGCCTGCTCGGCGGCCAGCCTGTCTAGCCTCTGCTACTCGACTATCTGTTGGAGGGTCAAAGTCAGCTCAGACGGCTGCGTGACCTGCGCCTCAGTGACGGGAGGTAGAGTGGGTGGTGGCGCTGTAGAACCTCCAGCCTCCGCGTCGTGCTGTCGGGGAGAGGGGGGAGGAGGGAAATACTCCTCGACACTGTCTTCAGTGTCGCTCTCTGACCAAATGTGCTGCAGGTCCTCCCCCTGAGCCTCAGCCTCTGCAAGTCTCTCGTCCTCCCGCTCTAGCTCGGACCAATCTTCCTCTGTCAGACGGGCCCTGACCTGGCGCTCAACTGGACGACCAAGGCGGCGGTCTCCAGGAGCCGGGGCACGGTAGTGACCAAAGCGAGTCACACTCTCGTCAGCAAGTCTGACCTGTGCTGCATCCCCCTCAGGCACCATCATAGTGCATAGGTAACTGATCCAGTGCCCGTAGACCATCTTCCTCATCATTCCTACCCCATTTTGATCACGTCTTCCATCTCGCACAGGAGAATGTCCACAATGTCGAAATCCATCCCGTTCATTATGTAGAACAGGAGGGTCTACTGTAAACTAGTGAACCCCTCCAAGTACCCCGACCTCGGCAGGAGCGTGCGGCGCAAGGCGAGGTGCACAATGCGCGCAGCTGGGGTCAGAAGTGCTGGAACTCTCGGCTGGTCCGGAGAGAACGTGGGGCCGAACAGGGACCGGATCTCCTCAAGCTGTGGTGCCACCCCTCCAGTAAGTGGCCTCCTTGGTGGATCTGCCTGCCCGTATACCCTCTCGTGCACGCAGGTGTTGTGCAGGTCCATACCAAGAAGCTGCCCCAACGTCTGCCTCGTGAGGTGGTAGTGCTGACCCATAAACATGAAGTCGATCGACCTCCTGCCCTCAGAGATGTACAGGGTCGCGTAGAAGACACGGACCCAATCTTCCACATATGCACTCCTCTCGTAAGCTAGCGGCTGCACCAATCCTCGGTATCTCTCAAAGTACGGACGGACCTCCGTCTCCGCTGCCAATGCAAGCTGCTCCCAGTCCAGGTAGTTATGCTGAAATAGCTTGTGCCCCCGACGTCTGTAGGTCTCGTAGAGAGGCGCCTGGGCGACAGTCCAGAAGCGACTGTCCACAAGAGCCTCTCGGGGCTGTGGGTACCACTCCTCAAGCAGCACGTTCCATCAAAGCTTGCGTAGCTGCTTGGCCTTCATCTTCCGGTAGTCCGTCAACCGGACTCCCTCGGCCACGTGGACAGTGGTGTCCAACTCGTATATGGCCCGCTGAGCTTCCCTGTCCTCACGACGGTCGGCGGCCGTCGGTCTTGGACGAGGAACGGCCGGGGACTGACCCCCACATGTCCGGGTTGAGCGCCGGCTGACAAGCGGCTCAACCGTCTCCTCTTCGATGTCGGAGTCATCGATCACAGGAGGCTGCCGAGCCTTGCGGATCCTCAGGGATCCCCCTCGGTCGCACTCACGCTCCTCGGCGGCGCGAGCGGCCATTAGTGCCTTCTTATCTTCTTTGGATAGCTTCTGTTTCTTCGCGGCGGGCTCCGCGATCGCCTTGCCTTTGTTTCTTTTGTCGCGAGCCATAGCGATGCGGGAGAATGAACTTGAAGACGTGGAACGACGTTGGGCGGCCAGAAACCCTAGCAGCGACGAGGACGTGGAAGGTGATGGTGGAGCTTGGTGGCGATGGGGATGGACAGTGGTGATGCTTGGAAGTGGCGGAAACGGCGGCGGCGAGGAGAGGCGGCGGCGAGGTCGATGGCGGTGGAGACGGCGGAGGTGGGCAAAGCCGGCGCGTGGGTGCGTGGATGGAGGCAGCGCGTGGAGCGGCGGTGCGGCGAGCGGCGGCGGCGCGGTGGCGTGGGTGACGGCGGTGGAGTGTGGGAGGTGGCCGGAGACGGCGGCGGCGGCCTGAGGGCGACGGCGGCGGCGTCCGGCGGCGGAGGAGATGGAGGGCGCGAGAAGAATCGGCTAGCGGCGTCGGGATCGGGAGAAGACGAAAGGGGGTACGGCTGAGTTTAAATAGTGAGTCCCAAACCCTAGCCGTTTTTTAAACACCGGATGGACCGATGCTTATCGATGTGGACATCGGTCGAATAGTACAGTATGGATATTCAAAGAGTCATTGAAGACATCGGATGGACCGACGTTTAGGGTTTTGATCATCGGATGAATGGCACAGTAAGGGTATTCAGGAGAGGGAAGTTGACACCGGATGGTCCGACGTTAGATGGAAAAGCATCGGTAGAATTCATCAAGGTTTCAGATTTGTGAACGTCGGATGGACCGATGTTTTTCTATTTGAACTCATCGGTCGATTTTGGATATTGACTTAACTGGCACTTGGATTTTGAACACCTACTGATCCGATGGGGGATGGACCTAGGCATCGGATAATCCGATGATAACTAAACACCAACATCCCATATATGTCCTTCAACCAAACAATCAAACAATGGGAAACACATGTCTTAGGACTTTTTGGGCAACCCCTTACCCCTCAAAAATACTAATATGCCAATAATTTGGCTAGTCCTTAAAACAATTTGAACAAACGAGAAAAATGGGAGGAAATTATCCAAATGAAATGTAAGGCCCATGCTTTGTGAGGTAGAGTATGAAGACTACTATCTCAATGAAGCATGTTCCTCTAGGCATTAACGCACCTAACATTTCGTTCTTTCCACCTTATATGAGTTGAGATATTGCATTTCAAACAAGTCTCTTTCTCATGAGGTGGGTTCCCCTTTGTGACAATCTACCGTTATGCAATGCCAAACATTTTAATGCAATAGATATGGCAGGCACTATGCAAGACATAAAATAAATCTATCTCGCCAAATTTGGTCCTTTCAAAGGCTTCTTCAGGGAGAGCCACTCTCCAAACCTTGGGTACACCCAAAAGAACTTTCATCCCAAGCTAACCCTAGCTCACCCCTATCCTTTGAGAGTTAGGCAAGACCTACATGATATGCATTCTTACATGACGTTCGTTGCATCTAGCACATTTAATTCACTTCTAAGCCTAGAAAAGTTTTCTCATCAAGTGGTTTAGTGAAGATATCCGCCAATTGTTCTTCGGACCTAATACCTCGCAATGAGATGTCTCCCTTAGCTTCATGGTCCCTCAAGAAGTGGTGGCGAATATCAATGTGCTTAGTGCGGGAGTGTTGAACGGGGTTTTTAGCTATCTTAACCACACTTTCATTGTCACAAAGGAGAGGCACACAACCAAGTTTAATACCAAAGTCCAAAAGGGTTTGCTTCATGTAAAGAATTTGGGCACAACATGCACCGGCTGCTATATACTCCGCTTCCGCCGTGGACAAGGCGACGGAGTTTTGCTTTTTGCTAGACCAAGACACTAGGGAATGCCCAAGCAAGTGGCACCCACCGGAGGTACTCTTGCGATCCACGTGGCATCCGGCAAAGTCCGAATCCGAGTATCCCAAGAGTTGGAAGGTTGTACCTTTAGGGTACCATAAGCCCATACTAGGGGTATGCTTAAGATACCTAAGTATCCTAAAGACCGCCTTCTTATGCGATTCTTTAGGAGCCGCTTGAAAGCGAGCACATAAGCATACACTAAACATTATATCGGGCCTAGATGCGGTAAGATAAAGCAATGAACCAATCATAGAGCGGTAGTGAGATTGGTCAATAGGTTTACCGTCCTTATCCGCGTCGAGATGGCAATTTGTTGCCATTGGAGTGCTTCTTGAGCTACAATCTCCCATCTCAAATTTCTTCAAGAGGTCCTTGGTGTATTTCTCTTGGTAGACGAAGGTTCCCTCTTGAAGTTGCTTGATTTGGAATCCAAGGAAGAAGTTGAGCTCTCCAATCATTGACATCTCGAATTCACTAGACATCATTTTGCCAAACTCATGGCTTAAAGCTTCGTTAGTTGAACCAAAGATAATATCATCAACATAAATTTGACAAATGAACAAATCTCCGTTGATTTCTTTGGTGAAGAGTGTGGTGTCCACCCTCCCGATATTAAATCCTTGCATGATGAGGAAGTCCCGTAGTCGTTCATACCACGCCCTAGGTGCTTGCTTGAGCCCGTAGAGCGCCTTGTGCAACCTATACACATGGTTAGGATTCCTCGGATCTTCAAACCCGGGAGGTTGTTCAACATAAACAAGCTCATTAATGTAGCCATTAAGAAAGGCACTTTTCACATCCATTTGATAAAAGAGTAATATTATGATGTGAAGCAAAAGCAAGGAGAATACGAATTGCCTCTAACCGGGCGACCGGAGCAAATGTCTCCCCAAAGTCTAGTCCTTCAACTTGCGAGAACCCTTTGGCCACAAGTCTTGCCTTGTTGCGGACCACAACGCCATTCTTGTCTTGTTTGTTGCGGTACACCCACTTTGTTCTGATGACGTTCTTGTCCTTGGGTCGCTCCTCCAACACCCAAACTTCATTGCGGATGAAGTTGTTGAGTTCTTCTTGCATAGCCATCACCCAATTTGGGTCTTGGAGTGCTTCCTCAATGTGAGTGGGTTCTACACACGAAACAAACGAGTAGTGCTCACAAAATGAGGCAACGTGGCGGGAACGAGTACTTACGCCCCTTGAAGGACTTCCAATGATTTGGTCCATTGGATGCGCCTTGGAGATGCGTCCATGCCTCATAAGTGGTTGTGAAGCACTTGGCGGTGGTGAAGCGTGTTGCTCCTCTTGTGGTTGGACTTGATCATGGACTTCTTCTTCATCTTGATGTTGTATTGCTTGTGAGTCTTGAGTTGACAATGGATCATCTTTCTCCTCTTCGTCTACTTGAGGCGCCATGGAGGTGTTGTTGTTGGAACTTGAAGCTCCCCCTTGATCATGGCCCTCTTCAACTTCCGGCTTGATGTCTCCAATGGTCATGTTCTTCATGGCTTCTCGTAGAGGCTCATCATCTATTTCATCATGACCAAAACTCTCCTCTTGGGAGCCATTAGTCTCATCAAACTCAACATCACAACTTTCTTCAACTAGACCGGAGGTTTGGTTGAATACTCGATATGCTTTTGAGTTTGATGCATAACCAAGAAAAATGCCAACATCACATCTTCTTTCAAACTTACCGAGCCTTTTCTTGCGGTAGATGTAGCATTTGCACCCAAAGACTCTAAAGTAGGAGATGTTGGGCTTTCTCCCAATGAGAAGCTCATATGGGGTCTTTTGGAGTAGTCGGTGAAGATAGACCCTGTTTGCGGCATGGCACGCCGTGTTGATTGCTTCGGCCCAAAACTTCTCCGACGTGCCGTAGTCATCAAGCATTGCTCTTGCAAGAGTGATGAGGGTTTTGTTCTTCCTCTCAACGACACCGTTTTGTTGAGGAGTGTATGTGGCGGAGAATTCATGCTTCACACCTTCACGGTCACACCACTCCCCAATGTTGTAGTTCTTGAATTCGGTGCCGTTGTCACTCCGGACCTTGATAATGGGAAGTTGGAATTCCCTTTGAGCACGGTTGGCGAAGGTCTTGAACACTTCCGGAGTTTCACTCTTGTCACCTAAAAATAGAGTCCAAGCATAGCGAGAGTAGTAATCAACTATAACAAGACAATAGAGGTTACCGCCAAGGCTTTGGTATGTGGACGGTCCGAAGAGGTCCATGTGGAGTAGTTCAAGTGGCTTGGAGGTTGACACCATTGTCTTCATTGGGTGGTGTGAAGCAACTTGCTTCCCAGCTTGACAAGCGCTACAAAGCTTGTTCTTCTCAAACGTCACATCCTTCACGCCGGTCACCATCCCAAGCTTGAATGACTTCTTGAGTTTGCTCATTCCAATGTGTGCTATGCGTCGGTGCCATAGCCAACCCAAGCTTGTCTTAGTGAAAAGACAAGTGGTTAGACTAGCATTCTTGTTGGAGAAGTCTACTAAGTAGAGATGTCCATGCCGAAACCCTTTGAAGATTAGCTCTTTGCTTGCCTCACTACTCACAACAACATCATTCTTGTTAAATGTGCATGTTAGTCCAAGATCACAAAGTTGTGCAATGGAAAGTAGATTAAAGCTAAGCGACTTAACATACAACACATTAGAAATGGATAAATCATTAGAGATAGCAATTTTACCTAATCCTATTACCTTACCCTTAGACTTGTCACCAAAAGTGACTTGTTCATGATTACCGGGGTTTTCTATGGTGGTGAACATACCATCATTGCCAGTCATGTGTTGAGTGCACCCGCTATCGAGTACCCAATGCTTTCCTCCGGCTTTGTAGTTCACCTACACACATGAAGTTAATTTTTGACTTTAGGCACCCAAGCCAACTTAGGTCCTTGTATGTGAGATACAAGTGTCTTTGGGACCCAAAGTTGCTTGGGGAGCTTCCCCTTCATGCTCTTCATGTCTTTGCCAATGAACCTAGCTTTCACCTTGCCATTCACTTTACTAAGAAGATAATAGCGATAATTGAAAATAGATTTGTAGTTAGTAGGCAATTTAGGTGAAGGTCGGTTAGGAAGAGGACACTCCCTTGTGTGGTGACTGGTGACCTCACAATGTTGGCAATAAGAACCAACTTCCTTGATGAAGCTTGTTCTAAGCTCCGGTGAGGGCACCTTTCCTTTGTTGGGCACCGGGAAGGATCCAAGTCCTCTTTTGTTGAAGGCTTTTGCTTGTTGGAAGAGGATTTCCTTGTGCTTGACTTCACCTTTTGAAAGTCTAGCCACACTAGTGCGGAGACTCTCAATTTCTTCAACGAGTCCTTTTCCCTAGCATTAGCTTTTAAAGACAAAGACGTGTCCAAGACATTAGAGACATGCGAAGTAATGGATATCTTATCATTAAGAGTTTGTTTCTTTGCATCTTTTAACTCTTGATCAAGCATGTCATGAGCAATGTTAAGTGTTTGGTATTCTTGAGTTAGCTTGTTGTGGTCCTCCAAGAGAGTTTGGTGTGCTATGTTGAGCTCATCGTTGTCTACCTTGATTTTAGAATTTTCTTCCTCAATTTGCTTGACATGAGATTTGAGCGTGTCATGCTCTTTAAGTATGCTTTCATACTTGTCAAGCAAATCAAGGTTAGCACTCTCAAGTTTAGCACGAATTTCTTCAAGATTTTTAACCTTACTCTTCTCTCTCTTAATGATAGCATGATATTCATTAATCAAAGAAGTTAAATCATCGGGGGAAAGCTCATCATCACTAGAGTCGTCACATACCTTGGTGTTACCTTTAGCCATGAGGCACATGGGTGGTGGAGGAAGAGGTGAGTCATCATGGTTGGCAATGGCAAGGCCGGCCAAGCTTTCTTCTTCTTCTTCACTCTCTTCATCACTTGTTTCTTCGTCGGTGACCCATTCATTTGCCTCACACATAAACACCTTTTGTGGACCACTTCTCCTCTTTGGGAAGAGTCTTGCCTTCTTGCCCTTGTCTTGCTTCTTCTTCCCAAAGGCTCTTGGTTTGGGCTTGGCTTCTTCTTCATCATCATCACTTTCTTCAAGCTTGCGTTGCTTGCCTTTGTATATCTCTCTCCTTTTGTCCGGTTTTGGACAATCATAGGAGATGTGTCCTTGATCTCCGCAATTGTAGCATATCTTGCGATCGTCTCTTCTTGGTAGAAATGCCTTCTTCTTGGGATCAAAGGTGTATCCCTTTTTGGTGATCTTGGAGTTCAAGCATGAGAACTTTCTCATCATCAAGGCAAGCTCATCATCGTCATCTTCACTTGACGCTTGCTCTTCTTCACTTGAGCTAGGCTCAACCACCTTCTTCTTCTTGAAGCTTGTCTTCTTGGTGGAGGCCTTTAGAGCAATTGTTTTTGATGATGATTGCTCCATCATCCCAAGTACACTCATCTCATGAGCGTGTATTTCTCCAATGAGCTCCGAAACTTCAATGTTGTCAGGTGATTCCTTTTGGAGCATGGAGTTGATGATGTTGTACTTCGGCTTGTGAAGGAGCATGAGGATCTTGCGGTTAATAAGTCCCTTGCCAAGAGACGCAATGTCAAGAGCATTAATTTCCTCAATAAGAACATTTAAGCGTGAAAACATTTCATTAACATTTTCATGAGGAAGCATCTTAAATTCATCATATTTAGCTTTGAGCATGTGATATTTAAGTTCCTTTACACGAGATGAGCCCTCATGGATTTCTATCAAGCAAGCCCAAATTTCACAAGCTTTCTCCTTACTAGCAATCCTAGAGAAGACATCTTGACTTATGCATTCATAAATAGCATTCCTAGCCTTAGCATCCCACTTAACTTGATCACCCACATAGTTAAGTTCTCCAAATCCCGCATGAGTCGCTTCCCAAACTTCGGGGGCAATAGCCTCAAGGTAAGCGCGCATGCGTGCTTTCCAATAGGCAAAATTCTTGCCCTCGAAGATAGGAACCGAACCCCCAACCTTGGCCATTTTTGCTCTCTAGCGGTGAAGCTAGAATGATCCTATGAGCAACCTTGCTCTGATACCAATTGTAAGGATCGAAACGCCCAGGGGGGGGGGGTGAATTGGGCTTTCTTTCAAATTTTAAGGCAATTAAAAACGAACTACTTAAGCCCAATTCCCAATGTGGTTCTAACTATGCAATCAACGTAGATATAACTTGTGAAGTAAAGATTGCATAATGTAAAGAGAGGGAGAGAAATGCAAACGCTAGGGGACACGAAGGTTTATCCCGTGGTTCGGCAAGATCGCAAGGATCTTCCTACATCCACGTTGTGGCACCCACCGAAGGGTTTTGCCACTTCCAATGTCACCGAGACAATGGGGTCTTCACTAATCTTCTCCGTTCGCCATCTCGCAAGGTGGAGCTCAAGCCTTGTACAACCTTCGATGTTCCGGGCTTCCACACACACCTTGGCAAGCTCCGGAACGATCTTCTTTAACTTCTCACTAGCCTAGAGAGTTCAATCACAAAGAAAGAACGCACACAAGCTTCTCTCTAGCCTATTACAAATGATCTAAAAGTGTGGAAATGTATGCTCTATAGTCTTGAATGCTCTTGGATGTGCAGTTGGCTTCAGGTGATCAAGACTCTTCGGAATGACAGGGTTAGAGGGGTTTTATAGCCAGCTTAACTGAAATAGCCGTTGGAAAAGTAGGCTGACAGAACTTTACTGTGAACACCGGATGATCCGATGTCTCCCCTCTAGTTATCATCGGTGTAATTACTTCGGCTGACGTCATTTTGTCAGATATTACCGTTATTAGACCGATGTTGCCCCCTGTCTTCTCATCGGATGATCCGGTGGCTCTTCCTCCAGAATTTGCTTGATCTTGATGCTTACTGGAGTGATCAACCGATGTGTGTAAGTCTGCACATCGGATGATCCGGTGCTTCACTTGGTCCAATTGTACTGCAAACTGTACTGATGCACCGATGTTGTTGAGCCCTTCACATCAGATGATCCGGTGAGTTCATTTATCTGAGGTCTTTTTCTTCAGTTGAATCAACTCGACCGATGTGTTCATTTTGGAAATCATCGGTTGATCCGGTGAGTTGATTTTATTTGCTACGAGTTGTTTTGAGTGAATCTTTTGTGTCTTGCTCGAATGACCTCTTAGACATTTGTTCCACAAGGCTCTCTGATGATTCTTAAGCATTGTATGTTGTCAATTTTTGATTGAGTGACTTAGACATAGAGCCTTCACATCTTGTCTTTATCTCATGAATTTGATCTCGAAAGTTGAGTATCTATGGGTCTCCAATGACATGTTCATTTCATTTTATTGAGTGTTTATGGGGACCTTGCATTCACAAATTCATTAGTAAAGTTCAATGGTTGTCATTAATTACCAAAACCATACTACATGAGGGGGGCCTAGATGCTTTCAGCGGGGCCACAGGCTAGCGGGGCGACGCGAGCTCGAAGACGGCAAGGCCCACACGGCGAGAATCGACGAAGCGGGCAGATTTTGATGGGGAAAAAGAAGCGCACGCGTAACTGATCTCGCCCACGCTCGCAGTTCTGTTCGCTCCGGTCGCCGCTGCCGCACCTCCCTGGCTCGTTCGTGTTTTATTTATCGCTCGTGGTCGTTGGTATGGCTCGCGTCGCTCGGGCGCCTATCTTTGGGATACGGAGGCCTGCGAGCCTACGATGGGCTTCCTGTATAGGCTCATTGTTGGAGAGTGTTTTAAAACCTAAATTAGGTTTGGGATTCCTGTTAGTATGTCTGTTGGAGATAGTCTCAGAAGTTTTTGTTGGGTTTAATCTGGTAGGAATTAGCTAATCATAATTTTTTCACAAAAAATTATTAGTGTCACCTGAACCCAATGGATAAGTTGCAGCTCCGCCACTGCGGATACCTCGATTTTCTGTTGGTTTAGGAGGCTCCGTGAGCACTCGAGTGGACTCCACGAGGGTTTTGAGGTATTCACTTGCCGTCAAAAGGGAGAAGGGATGGGTTGTTGTGAGATCTTTTTTGTTGGTATGGCTCTAAATTAGATCAGCGATGTTCAGAATTACAACTCTGAATTGTGAAGTCAATGCACGCTAATAAACCTTGTGTAGAGTAGTAAGTTGATAATTGCATCTTCAACTTGTAGAGTAGTAAGTTGATAATTGCACTCAAAACGGAAGAATCACTCGGTAGCGGACGCCCTGGATGGAGATAAGTGGATCATTGAGCTGGCCTATAATCTCACTGTGCCACTACTAAAGGAATTTGTCTTGCTGTGGACCAAAATATATGATATGAGTATCAATCTTAACCCCCAGCAACCGGATGTGATTCAATGGACAGCACCTGCAACTGGAATTTACAGCGCCAAGTTGGCATACGATCTGCAGTTTATGGGATCAACACGATCAATATTCCAAAAGTTAATTTGGAAGGTGTGGGCTCCTAGTCGTTGTAAAATCTTTGCTTGGTTGTTTCCGCAAAACAAAATCTGGACAGCTGCAAGGCTTCAAAATCGGGGCTGGTCAAACGAGTATTTTTGTCAATTATGCTGCCGCAACTTGGAAATGGTGCATCACCTCTTCATCGAGTGCCCTTACTCCGTTGAAGTCTGGGATCGCATTGCTCAACAAATGGAGATTTTAGTATTTCTACCGACGACATGGAGGCACACACTGAACATTCAGGACTGGTTCGAGCACTTGACTACAAATTAGCGGAATGCTAGAGGGATCCGAACTTTGGCACTACTCGTATGCTGGAGCCTTTGGAAGGAGAGAAACACTCGAATATTTCAAGGATCATGTAAAAGTGTAGACCGCCTACTTCAGGAAATACGCGTCGAGGCTGCGCTATGGAGCCAAGCCGGTGCATCTGTGCTTTCTAGTTTATTGCTTAGAGGAATCTAAAGTCATCTGCAGAGTCCTCTGTTGTAAAAGATCATCCCTGTACCTGTGGTTTTGGGTACTCCTTGTACCACTGTAAATTGTTTCTCTTGCTTAATGAATATGCTCGACAGTGCTGTCTGTGAGCTTTCGAAAAAAACTTGTAAATATACGCACGATTACCTATGCTATAAAATTTGAAGGTGCAACACAGAATAGAGCTTTCTTACAAGGAAAAATATTAGATAGAATATTTTTAGAACCAACTCTTCGGTTAAAATATAGGTTATGCTTCTATGATATTATGAAAAATATTGTATGTTCACAAAACTCAAAGAGTTGGTCAACCCCCTCATCTATCACGGGCCACGAAACCCTAGCGTGCTGCCTCTGCCTCCTCTCGTCCCTTCTCCTCGTACGGGAGCGTGCGGCTCCCAAGGATGGCAGTCGCAGAGCTTTCCTTTGAGGTTCACTTCGAGGTTTTCGGCAGCTCATGACGGAAGCAGCGCCTTTGCATCCTCGCGATGGTGACCGCGGTGCGGCGGGCGGTGTTGCACAATGCAACGGCAATGAATCTAGTGATTAGTTGCAGTGGTGGTGCTTGAAGATGCAGAAGTGCGGCAGTATGCTTCGATTTGGTGGAGGTAGGGCGCTCACGATGGCTCAATCTAGTGGAGGTGAAGCAATCACCAATGGCTCGATTTGATGGAGGTTGAGCACTATCGACGTGGAGGTCAAGCAGTCCCGACAATGCTGGTGACGCTGGCCGGCGTGAGCTTGGCTAGTGGCGCATCTTGCACTAGCGGCATGAGTTCTGGGGAAGGCGCAGATAGTGCAGCACATAACGGTGGCGTGAGGAGGACGCATGCACGACGGTGGCCCGATGGGGGCGCGAAGATGGCCCGATGAGGGCATGACTGTGGCTCGACGATGGGGGCGATGACGGTGCAAAGGTCAGAACAAGGATGAGGTGTGCCGACTAGTATTGCCAAAAGTACTCTTTCATATACAGTCCACCCCTAATGCCCTACTTAAGTAAGCACTATCTTTTCCTGAGTAAACACAACGCCAACTTTGATCTAGGCAGGGCAATGACGAGGCCCATAACATTTACGTCAGTGATGAGCCCTTCCTCCTCGCGTGGGCGGCTTGAGCTTGATGGTGAGGGCACGCGACAACCGCAAATATGGTGAGGTGTGGCACGGGAAACACGAGCTCGGTGATCAGGTGAGGACGGCATGAGCTCATCGACGAGCCACGGTGGGGAACACCTTCTCGTGTCGTGCGGTTGAGCCGGCAAGAGCGACAGTGGCGACAGTGGTGAATTCGAGGTGAATGCGACCAGATCCGGTCGGTTGCTCACTACAGGTGTGTTGATAGCCATGATCTCTTTCTTCTCCAGGGATAGTATCCTGAAAAGGCGATGGTGAAGATCATGGGTGGTCTTGATGGTGGATCTGAACGGTGGGACTTACGGTTGTCCGCGATGGTTGATCTTGGTAGCAGGGCTTTGTAGGGTACCTACGATGGTGGATCAAAGTGATAAAGCTACAAGACGCTTGCAGCAATGGATTTGGGCGACAGGGCTCGCGAGTGCCGGCATTCATAAATGCTGGCATCTTGGTCAGGTTGGGGAGCACTACCTCGACCTCAGTGACACAATGAGTGGAAGGTGAAGAGGAGGTGGATCTTGAAGGTCGACGTGAGTTTGATATGTGTCGTGATGGTTGTGAGTGAGTTGTAGACAACTCAGCTCAGTGGTGTCTCGAATCGAGTGTCCCTCGGTTCTCCATTTTGGTGGTGATGATGGGAGATTCGTACACTAGACCGTTTGAGGGTTGGTCAGGTACAGGTGAAATCTAGCTTGGACGGAAAGTTGGGTCGACAATAGCAGTGTTTGCGAGGGTTGTGTGTCCTATTGCGTTATCAAGGTACCTCCCGCTCTCAAAGATCCTCGAATGAAAACCTGTTTAGTGACGACGGCGTGTCTATGTAGCTTCCCTCATTAGAGGTGTCCGATTTTCATATAAAGTGGATTATTTTTCTTTTTATATAATATTAGGCGGAGCTTCTTCTTTCGAGCTTTAAAAAAACTCAAGTAGGTATTTAAGCGCTTCTCAACCAGCTTTTGAACAAATTTAAGTGCTTAGCTTCCCAAATGCCTAGCTTTTAACCTTACTTCCCATAAAATCACTTCTCAAAATGAACTAGCAAGCAACTGGAATGAAAAGTTGCTTCCCACCAGCTTTTGGCTGCTTCTCACAAATAGAGTACGAAATTACCTTTCAAATTCATGTAAAATTTACCCGCATATGACACTGTATAAAAACCTAACTAAACCTTCTGCCTCTCGGACTGCCCCAGAATTCTATTGACCGGGGCCGTTCCCCGATCATCGCAAGCCTTTCCCTGATAGTCGGTCATCTCTGTTTCCCCGATTCCTCCCCCCGCGATGCCCAGGCGGCAATGGCGCACGCCCGAATCGCTGGCGGTGGCGGTGGCACGAGCCAGAATTGTAGCCGGCGCGCCCGATGCGCAGGCAGCGGTTGCGCTCGCTACGCGGCAGGCTGCAGCAACGCTCGCTCGTCCATTATTCCTAACTTCCGTTAGTTTTTCCCGTTCTTTGTAGATGGTGCGGGCGCATGTGTTCAATCTGGTAGAATCTTTTCAATCGAAGGATCTTTGAGAGAGGGAGTGTTGACATTCCTAAAATGCTAAATCCGACCACCAATTCACCTCATAAAAAGTATAAAAAGTAAAAAACAACATAGTGGTAGGGTTAATTACTAACCATTTTCACAAGTGTTAGTGTATATTTGCATGCATGTGAATTATACCCCAAAATACTAAGAAATGCAGCAGAAAAGTGGTTCCCAACTAATCAAGTGTCGACATGTGGCAGTACATTGATTAACTTATAAGTGGCCAAATGGGCCGGACCAATCGGGCTAACCTGAAGCCCGACAAAAATGTCCCGAAACGAGCACAGCCCAACACGAAAAAATGGGGCACGAGCTGGCCTGAAGCCCAGTGCGGGCCGTGCCCGGGCCTTAACCTCCAACCATCGGGGTGGCCCGACACAACCCGTTTAAGGTCTGCCCGGCTGGCTCAGTGGTATGGCCCGGTTAGCCCGCGGGGCCCAGCCCAACACGGCTCGTGTGGACCTGAATAATATATTTTTTGCTATTTTTAGTGTATTTAAAATAAATAGGTCACGGGCCGGCACATTTGTAGATGGTGCTGGCACGTGTTCGATCAGGGTTGTTGCTTCAGGTCATGATCATGAATTTGTGGTCCCTTCAGAATATAGCAATTTTGATCAGGAATTTCTAATTGACTGTGCTTTGTGGCTATGTTTTGTTTAACAATTTGCCTGATAGTTGTTGTTTTTTACGTACAGGTTTTTATAATTGTTTTTTCATCAAACTTTATTTTATAGACCTATGATATACTATTTTTTCAGATATATGAATATTATATAACATGAACTATGTTGAAAATAAAATAAAACATACAAAATAAGTCAGAGTTAATAAATATAAACATCAGGAAATATCATGGGCAATTCAGACATTTATCACTATGTAATAGAAATTAGCACATTAAAAAGCAAACTGCCAAACACCTAACTTGTATTTACAAGTGCTTCTACAGACAACTGTTTCTCAGAGCAGTTAGAGATATTTCATCGCCACTGTCTTGGCATTTAAGTTAATGTTTTAGTAGTTTCTGTAGTGATTGTTCAAAAAAAAAAGAATGGTTTGGTGATGGAAGAATTAGCTAGAGTCTATTTGTCATGTGTCTGAAATTTGAGAAAATTTTAGGCAACAGATCATTAGAAGGTAATAATTACTGTCATTAGTCACTTATTTTGCAATTAATCATTAACCATTAATTTTATAGAGTTAAGCAATTACAAATTAACATAGTCCTTACAATTACGGAATTACAACTACTCCCTCCATCCCAAATTACTTATCACTCTTTTTAGTTTATAAATGAACTAATTAATTAAAGCGCGACACAAATTTTTGGAGATGGAGGGAATACATATTAATAATTTCGAGTAAGTAAGAAACTTACTTCACCCTTCTTCAATTCTGGCCGGTCGGCTGGCGACGGGGCTGCCTCTGCGAGCTTCGAGCACTGCTGCCCCGAGCTCCACGCGCGCCACCGCTCATCGTGCCCCGCCTCCGCGTTCCACCGTGAGGCTGCATACTGCGAGCCAAAAGGTCGGCACCGCGCGCCATCGGTCCGACCTTCGCCTCGCTGTCGCCTCGGCGTGTCGCCGTCTCGGCGCGCTGCCTTCAGCGTCCGTGCTGCCACCGTCGCTTAGATTAGCGGCGCGGGCTGAGGCGAGAGCTTTTAAAAATATGCATGTTATTTCACATGCATCGAGGTCTTTCACATGATCGATCATTGTCTTTTACATGCATATTAGTTGTCCATGCATGCTACGCCCCAAACATAGTCAACGAGCCTCAAACATGACGATCTCTCAACAAAAAAGAGAAAACATGTAACGTCATCAAACATGATCGAGGCCTTTCACATGGATGTTAGATGTCTATATGCATGCTATGCCCCAAACATGTATTCCAAGAATAGAATATTTCCTACCATGTATTGATATATATTTCTATATTTGTCATATTCTCTACATGCGTGCATGTGTATACTCTCAACCTAAATTGCTGTTTATATACCATACTAATGAAGAATATTATCCTGTCATCAATAGAGATAACAAACTATGTTTGACAGGAAGGATGTTCCCTCGAGGGTACAAGGATAGAATGTGCACTACATCTAATAAGCACACAGCTCTCACTACGTACGTGGTTCATCAAATTAATCGTTCTCATGCTGCCATGTATATAGTATATTTTCTAACATGCATGTGATGTACTCGTCTTTTGAAGAAATGACAGACGTAGGCACTAGCCGCTATGTGTTCTGATTTTGGGAGCAAATGAACACACTTGTGAAAACACGTATGCCACATTCAATTATCAACGTTATCAAATTAACATGATCCTCAACAAGGGGCAAAAAATCCTCAACACGTGATCAAACATGCTTGATCGCGAGTCTCTTTCGCATGCATTATATTCATGTCCAAGATCATATATGATCACGACAATTATCATCGGTTTGATATGGACTCTCGGTCGGCAACGGTCGGATCCTTAAAAAAAAGATATGGACTCTCGATCGATTGCCACACGCGTTCACGTCAATCTTCTGCACCTTATTGAAATCAATCACACGAAATGTTACAAACACCGCGGGACTGACCTACAAAGTATGTCAGGTGGGCCATTGCATACCCTAGACCGTTTGCGTGTAAAATTAAAAAATTGGCTGATGGGACGTGTCGAGCCATTGCGATAATAGAAAGAAGGCAAACTGTGGTTTAGAGTAACTCCGACCGTCGATTCAAAAGCATAGTTTTTGAGGTGTCCGATCATCTCCACTCGCACACTTAGATGACAACCCATAAAGGCACACCACCATCTTCTTCTCCGCCGCACCTCTCTATCAATCTTAGCCTCCAAACTTCTCCTCTTGCTTTTTCGTCACACCACCTTCGACCACCTCTTGCTCTTTCTCCGCACCTCCGTCGCCGCACAGATGGGTAGCCCCGCACCAAAGCGCTCCAGGCCATCGACGTCCTTCGAACCTTCTTCTCCGTTTCTGTCGCCGCCAATGCTGGTGGAACTGGAGGCGGCACCCGCACCTCCTCCACCCTCATCTCCGCTCGCAGCTCCCGCACCTCCTTCGACCGACTATGTTGAGACTATCTGCCTCTTCAAGGACCACATCGCCAAACTCGAGGGCCAGCTTAATCAGGTCATCAATGACCTGTCCGCCATCAACGTGCAAGCAAGCGCGCTCGACACAATGGTGCGAGATGTATTTGACAATACATCTCACTCCTATCGCCGTCTGGGACTTGGGATCCATCCCCACCACACCAGCATGGACTACGGCAGCTACTACGTCTTCAGGTTAGGCTTTGTGGCCGCTCGTCTCGACTTCCTCTACGAGATGATTGGTGAGGAGTCTGGGGTGGAGTTTCGCGAGCAATTGGTGAATCCCATCGGCCGGTGTTGGAGGAGGCATCATCGGTGGTTGCGGCGGAGGCGGGGGCGCCGCTGGTGGATGCGACTGTGGAGGCGGAGGCGCCGCCATCGTATGCAGAGGTGGCGCTGAAGGATGCAGAGATGGCGGCGGAGGAGGTGGACAAGTCCTCCTCCGAGTAGAGTAGGATTAGTAGTAGTTTTTTTTGTTTTCTATGTGTTTTTTCTTGATTGTAATATATGTGTTGTTTTTATGTTAATGAAAAATGTTATTTATGTTCATGAACAATGTGTCCTACAGTATGCATTAACGAAAAACTCCTCCTTTTATCGAAAAACATCACATATGGAAAATTAACACATTAGTAATATTATCTCTAATAAATATTAAACACATTAGGACGTAGTATTATATTTCAAAAAAATACGAAAATGAAAAGCTAGACCATGTAACTGTACATCCTATACGGATGATGCAAATACTTATTAATTTTATTTATTTTCTTTTTAACAGTTGACATCATGGCCCCCTCCCAGCCTGGCCCTAGGCTGTCGCCCCTCCCGCCTAGGCCCAGAGCCCTGCCTTTGACCATCCGCAGCGGTTTCCTCTAAAATTTACTCTATCCCTCTATACTTCCAATATATCTTCTATACTTCCAACATTTCATTTGGATACTTACTCTATACTTCCAGTAATCTACTCTATCTTTACAGTCCAGTAATCTTTACATTGAACAACTGCGGATGGTCTAACCCCTTGGTGTGGGAATCAAATTCTCTACGACAGGGCCACACAACCGTCTCTGTGCGACCCTGGCCAGATGGTTGCCACGTACGTTCATGCTCCAAATCTTATAGCCATACAGCCAAGGGCGCACTGCACGGTTCCGAGGACTGTGCCACCCTGCCCTGATGATTGCCATGTACGCCAACGTCTCGAATCTTGCAGTGCACATGGGCAGAACGCAACGATCGAACAATTGATGAATGTCGTTTCAAAGTGTGAAGCGACCCATGCATGGAAAAAGTCGATGGACTGTTAGAACTAATGATGGACGAGTGAGCGAACTACAAACAGAGAAAAACAAACACTATCCAACCAAACGTTAATTTGGATGATCCAATACATAAAGAAATGGATGATCCTATTCAATCCAACTTCGAATTCAAACCAAACGCAATTGACTGAGCACTTTGTCACATGTCACTAGTGTACGCACATACACGGCCTCAACACCAGGTTTAGGGTGCATCGTGGACTAACCACATGACCCAACCAAACATCCACGTAATTAGCATACACCTGCAAGAGCAACTACCTGACCGCATCTTCGCGTATGAACGGTAACGCCGCTTATGGCCCGACACACATAAAATGATCTTGGGTCCTGCCCGAGCCTTTACCTCCAGCCCGCGGGCCGGCCCGACACGACCTGATTATTTTTGAGCTGTGTTGGACCATGGTTTTTAAGGCCTGAGCATGGATTGGGCTAGCCCGGCATAGCCCGTTGGCCACCTATAGATCAACTCGCCCACTTATAGGGGTATCTAATGAAATTCGATGGTGTACCACTCAGGAGTGGTAAAAAAGATCCACCTGTCAGCCACCAGAAGGAATCACACCGCGGGAGGGGCCAAAAACCAGTCTGGCGAGCCTCTGGTCGGCCGACTAATCCTTGCGCCAAATGCGATCAATCGATGGTGTGGGTACCCTGCGTACCGAGTATCCCATGATATCGAAAGAAGTGCAAGGGAGTTCCACCTGTCAAAGTTGAAGACCTTCATAGGCCCCACATGTCACACAACACTGCACCCACCTCCTTCATATGGGTAGATCCGGCATTACCACGTGTAGTATAAGACCGGAGCTAAACTCCCTACATAGGGAAGTTCTGCGCTTAACACATGTCCAGTGATCCCGGACCTAACCCCCATTAGAAGGAAGCTCCTGTGCCTCCACGTGTATAACAGCTCCGGTCCTACCTCCCCACGAGGGAAAGCTCCGGAGCCGCCACGTGTTGAGCCTCCGGACCTACGCTACCAACGGGAATATAGACGGATCTCCAACGGCATAAGCATTCAAAGGACTCTTATGGCTACAGTTACAAGGCCTAATGATGTGCCATTAATGCACTATTAATGGCGCACGATCAGAAGACCCATAATACCAGTAACGCCACCATTAAGGCGTGTTATCACGTTATTAGGGTGCTTAAACACACTTAATTTTGTATTAGGCAAGAATAACCATTGGAGCCACATGTCGGGCTAGGCAACTCATGTAACAGCCATCCCTTGGTCTATAAAAGGGATGTGCTGCACGGTACAAAACAAGCAAGCTCATACGCACACAAGCACCAGCAAATCTCTATTACAACAACACACACTCCATGGAGTAGGGTATTACGCTCAGGCGGCCCGAACCACGTAAATCATCTATGTCATCATCTTGTCTAAGATCTCCGCGCGCCCAAACCGATACAAGAACCTCTGCGAGCTACAATTTAGTAGTACCAGGGAAAGTGTCGGTCGTACACTTCGACATTTGGCGCGCCAGGCAGGGGTCGAACCTACGACTTTCCGCTTAGGAAACGAAAATAAACTTCGGACCTAAAAGCTACAAGTTCGAAGTGTCCAAGATCAACACATCATAAAATCCTTTTGGTACATGTTTGCGATCAAATTGTGTACATCTATCAGGGGGCAAACAAGATAAAGGACAGTGTATTGAAGACAAGGACAACAAAATGAAATTCATTGCAGAAATAGTGGATTTCATTCATTCAAAGTACTAGATTACAAAATGAGGGTTACAACAAAAGACAAAAGGAAAAGGTCATAACTACTGGAGGATCTATGTCCCGCGGAAAAATGAGACAACCTTTTCAGCAGCTTCTTGAACGCTAGCCTTGGCGGCATCCTCCTCTTCGGCAATGAGTCCTTCGAAGACCGGATCAAGAGAAAATTGGGGGTCTCGGCTTTTGTAACATGCCAAGACATACTCGACGATGTTCTTGGCCAGAGATTTTCCCTCTGTCTCCAGCTGATCAGCGATGACATCACCCATTGTGTCGAGTTTGCTGCCAGGAGAGCCAAGTGCCATCAGCGTCTGGTCCAGCTCCTATGTTGGGTTCTCTAGACGTAGAGGACTGAAACTAAGAGGCACCAGGGCTCTATCCGCACGTCCAAGGAAATCCAATACCAGCAGGGATTCAGTTGCTCTCGAGCTCCGCAGCTCCTCCAGTGACCTCCAAGCAGCCGCTTGCTCTGAACTTTTCCGAGCGAGGCTCTCAACCGCTTTGGCATGTTGCTGCATACTCTCAGCTACTTGCTTTTCGCGGTCGCCTAGCTCCGTCTCCCATAGGTGGATGCGGTTCCGCAGTTCCACCAGGTCCTTCTCCCTCCCTCTTACTTTTCCTTCTCTGGTGGCAACATCAGCTTCTCTTTACGAGAGCTCCTACCCCAGTTTCCAATACTTTTTGTCCTCCTCCTTACTCCACAGATCAAACTTCTTAGAGTGATTTGCTAAATTCAGCTTCTGACCGAGCTCCTCCTCTCTTTTCAAAACATCATCCTCCTGTTCTAGGAGCTTCTCTTCTCTTGCATCAAGGTCTGCTCGACGCTTCAAGAGAACCTCATTTAACTCATTGAGGTTGTCGTGACGCTCGTCAGCAGCATCACTGAAAGCATCTAGGCCCCATGAGGTACGGTTTCGGTGATTAATGACAACCATTCAATATTACTAATGAATTTGTGAATGCAAGGTCCCAATAACACTCAATCAAATGAAATCAAAATTACATTGGAGACCCATATAAAATCAACTAATGAGATCAAATCAAATCATATGAAGACAAGAAGTAAAAGCTCTAACTTGACATCACTCAATGCTTGAAGACAATCAAAGCAACATTTCAAACAAAGTGTCAAAGAGGTCACAAGTTCAAATTCCAAAAGAACAACTCAAAACAACTCGAAGTCAACAAGTTGAACACACCAGATCAACCGACGTTCTATGAGTTGACTACATCGGTCGAGTTGGTTCAACTGAAGAAGAAGACCTCAGACAAATGCACTCACCGGATCATCCGATGTGAGTGGCTCAGTGACATCGGTCCATAATCACAGATTGCAATACCATTGGACAAAGTGAAGCACCGGATCATCCGATGTACAGACTCACATACATCGGTCGATCACTCCAGTAAGCCTCAAGATCAAGCAAAATTCTGGAGGAAGAGCCACCGGATCATCCGATGAGAAGACAGATCAACATCGGTCTAACAACGGTCATATCTGACACAGTGACATCAGCTAATTTGGCTTTGACCGATGTTAACTGAAGGGGAGACATCGGATCATCCGGTGTTCGCAGAGAAGTGATGTCAGCCTACTTTTCCAACGGCTATCTCGTGGAGGCTGGCTATTTATACCCCTTCAACCTGTCAAATCGACATGACTTGAAGCCCAGACATACTCTACACATCCTAGAGCATTCAAGCAATAGAGCTACCACTTTCACATCATTTGATCATCATTTGTACACCAAGAGATAGGCTAGAACTAGCTAGAAACAGTGCTTGGGTGCCTCCACTCTTGGTGATTGGAGTCTCTAGTGTAGTGAGAGCAATAAGGGAGTGTCCCTTGGTGTGTGTGACTTCCGGAGCTTGCCAAGAGGATTGTGGAAGCCCGGAAGATTCCAAAGTGTACAAGGCTTGAGCTCCACCTTGCCAAGATTGGCGAACGGAGAAGAATAGTGAAGACCCCCTTGTCTCGGTGACTTGGGAGTGGCAAAACCCCTCGGTGGGTGCCACAACGTGGATGTAGGAAGATCCTTGTGATCTTACTGAACCACGGGATAAACTACGTGTCCCTTGAGCGTTTGCATCCCTCTCCCTTTTTACACTTATGCAATCTTCATTCCGCAACTTTAATTTACATTGATTGCATAGTTTAATCGCATAGGGAATTGGGCTTTAGATTGTTAGTCTTTAATTGCCTTAAAATTTGAAATAAAGCCCAATTCACCCCCCCTCTTGGGCATTTCGATCCTTACAATTGGTATCAGAGCAAGGTTGCTCATTGGATCATTCTAGCTTCACCGCTAGAGAGCTTAAATGGCCAACAATGGGGGTTCGGTTCCTACCTTCGAGGGCAAGAACTTTGCCTATTGGAAAGCACGCATGCGTGCCTACCTAGAGGCTATTGCTCCCGACGTTTGGGAAGCGACCCATGCGGGATTTGGAGATCTCAATTATGTTGGTGATCAACTAAAATGGGATGCTAAGGCTAGAAATGCCATCTATGAATGTATAAGTCAAGACGTATTTGCTAGAATTGCTAGTAAAGAGAGAGCTTGTGAAATTTGGGCATGTTTAATTGAAATTCATGAGGGCTCATCTCGTGTTAAAGAACTCAAATATCACTTGCTTAAATCCAAGTATGATGAATTCAAAATGCTTCCTCATGAGAATGTTAAGCAAATGTTTTCTCGTTTAAATGTGCTCATTGAGGAGATTAACGCACTTGACATTGCTTCTCTTGGTAAGGGACTTATCAACCGCAAGATCCTCATGCTTCTACCCAAGCCCAAGTACAACATTATCAATTCAATGCTCCAAAAGGAATCGCTTGACAACATTGAAGTCTCGGAGCTCATTGGAGAAATTCATGCTCATGAGATGAGCGTACTTGGAATGATGGAGGAGTCATCGTCAAAAACCATTGCTCTCAAGGCTTCAACTAAGAAGACAACTCCCAAGAAAAAGAAAGTGGTTGAGCCTAGCTCAAGCGAATAAGAGCAAGCAACAAGCGAAGATGACGATGATGAGCTTGCGTTGATGATGAGAAAATTCTCACGTCTAAACTCCAAGATCGCAAAGAAGGGATACTCTTTTGATCCCAAGAAGAAAGCCTTCCTCCCAAGAAAAGATGAAAATAAGACATGCTATAATTGTGGTGATCAAGGCCACATATCATATGATTGTCCAAGACCGGACAAGAGGAAGGACAACCACAAGGGAAAGAATCGAAAGCTAGAAGAAAGTGATGAAGATGAAGAAGAGGTCAAGCCCAAGCGCTCCTTTGGAAAGAAGAAATTTGACAAAGGCAAGAAGACCAAGCTCTTTCCAAAGAAGAGAAGAGGGCCCCAAAAGGTCTTCATGTGCGAGGCCAATGAGTGGATCACGGATGAAGAATCAAGCGACAAAGAGAGTGAAGATGAAGAAAACTTGGCGGGCCTTGCCATCGTCAACAAGGACAACTCACCTCTTCGTCCACCTCCTATGTGCCTCATGGCAAAAGGTAACACTAAGGTACGTGATGACTCTAGCGATGATGATGATGAGCTCTCCCCCGATGAATTAGCATCTATGATTAATGAATACCATGTCATCATAAAAAGGGAAAAGAGCAAGGTTAAGGCACTTGAACAAGCTTGTGCTAAACTTGAGAGTACGAAGCTCGATTTGCATGACAAGTATGTAACCATACTTAAAGAGCATGACACGCTCAAAACACATGTCAAGCAAATCGAGGAGGAAAATGCTCAAATCAAGCTTGATCATCATGAACTTGACTTAGCAAACCAAGCACTCTTGGGAAAGCACAATGACTTGGTTCAAGAACATGAAGTGCTTAGCCGTGCTTATGAAGCAATTGAACTAAAAATGAAAAACATGAAAAAGGAAACCCTTGATGGCAAAGTATCAACTACTTCACATGCCACTAATATTTTGGATGAGTCCTTGCCTTTGAAAGCAAACCTTAGGGAGAAGGAGTTGATGGACGAGATTGAAAGTCTCCGCACTAGTGTGGCAAGACTTTCTAAGGGGGAGGACAAGCACAAGGAAATCCTCTACCAACAAGCTAAAGGTTTCAACAAGAGAGGACTTGGATCCTTCCCGGTGCTCAACAAAGGGAAGGTGCCCTCACCGGAGCTTAGGACGAGCTTCATCAAAGAAGTTGGTTCCTATTGCCAACATTGTGAGGTCACCGGACATCACACGAGGGAGTGTCCTCTTCCCAACCGTCCCTCTCCAAAATTGCCACCTAACTACAAAACTACTTTCAATGATTACCACTATCTCTTGAGCAAAGTAGGTGGCAAGGTGAAGGCAAGGTTCATCGGCAAAGACATTAAGGGCATGAAGGGGAAGCTCCCCAAGCAACTTTGGGTCCCAAAATCACTTGTATCACACATACAAGGACCTAAGTTGGCTTGGGTGCCTAAACGCAAAAACTAACTTCATGTGTGTAGGTGAACTACAAAGCCGGAGGAAAGCATTGGGTACTCGATAGCGGGTGCACTCAACATATGACCGGCAATGATGGTATGTTCACCACCATAGAGAACCCCGATAATCATGAAGAAGTCACCTTCGGTGACAACTCAAAGGGGAAGGTAATTGGTTTAGGTAAAATTGCTATTTCGCATGAATTGTCCATTTCTAATGTACTATATGTTAAGTCACTTAGTTTCAATCTACTTTCCATTGCACAACTATGTGATCTTGGACTAACGTGCACCTTTGACAAGAATGGTGTTGTAGTAACTAGTGAATCAAGCAAAGAACTAATCTTCAAAGGCTTTCGGCATGGACATCTTTACTTGGTGGACTTCTCCAACAAGGATGCTAGCTTGACCACTTGTCTTTTCACTAAGACAAGCTTGGGTTGGCTATGGCATCGACGCATTGCTCACATTGGGATGAGCAAGCTTAAGAAGTCGTTCAAGCTTGGGATGGTGACCGGCGTGAAGGATGTCACGTTTGAGAAGAACAAGCTTTGTAGTGCTTGTCAAGCCGGGAAGCAAGTTGCTTCACACCACCCAATGAAGACAATGGTGTCAACCTCCAAGCCGCTTGAACTACTCCACATGGACCTCTTCGGACCGTCCACATATCAAAGTCTTGGTGGTAATTTCTATTGTCTTGTTATTGTTGATGACTATTCTAGATATGCTTGGACCTTGTTTCTAGGTGACAAGGGTGAAACTCCGGAAATCTTGAAGACCTTTGCTAAACGTGCTCAAAGGGAATTTCAACTTCCCATCATCAAGGTCCGGAGTGACAACGGCACCGAGTTCAAAAACTACAACATTGGGGAGTGGTGTGATCGTGAAGGCGTGAAGCATGAGTTTTCGGCCACATACACCCCTCAACAAAACGGTGTCGTTGAAAGGAAGAACAAGACTCTCATCACCCTTGCTAGAGCAATGCTTGATGACTATGGCACGTCGGAGAAGTTTTGGGCCGAAGCAATCAACACGGTGTGCCATGCCGCAAATAGGGTCTATCTTCACCGACTACTCCAAAAGACCCCATATGAGCTCCTCATTGGGAGAAAGCCCAACATCTCCTACTTTAGAGTCTTTGGGTGCAAATGCTACATCTACCGCAAGAAAAGGCTCGGTAAGTTTGAAAGAAGATGTGATGTTGGTATTTTTCTTGGTTATGCATCAAACTCAAAAGCATATCGAGTATTCAACCAAACCTCCGGGCTAGTTGAAGAAAGTTGTGATGTTGAGTTTGATGAGACTAATGGCTCCCAAGAGGTGAGTTTTGGTCATGATGATATAGATGATGAGCCTCTACGAGAAGCCATGAAAAACATGACCATTGGAGACATCAAGCCCGAAGTTGAGGAGAGCCATTATCAAGGGGGAGCATCAAGTTCCACAATCAACACCTCCATGGCGCCTCAAGTTGATGAAGAAGAAGAGAAAGATGATCCATTGCCAATGCAAGACTCACAAGCTACACAACACCAACAACAAGAAGAAGAAGTCCAAGATCAAGTCCAACCACAAGACGAGCATGATGCTCCACCACCGCCAAGTGCCTCACAATCACTTATGAAGCATGGACGCATCTCCAAGGCGCATCCGATTGATCAAATCATCGGAAGTCCGTCACGGGGAGTAAGTACTCGTTCTCGCCATGTCGCTTCATTTTGTGAGCACTACTCCTTTGTTTCGTATGTAGAACCCACTCATATAGAGGAAGCACTCCAAGATCCAAATTGGGTGATGGTCATGCAAGAAGAACTCAACAACTTCACCCGCAATGAAGTTTGGGTGTTGGAGGAGCGACCCAAGAACAAGAACGTCATCGGAACGAAGTGGGTGTACCGCAACAAACAAGACGAGAATGGTGTTGTGGTCCGCAACAAGGCAAGACTTGTGGCCAAGGGTTTTTCACAAGTTGAAGGACTAGACTTTGGAGAAACATTCGCTCCGGTCGCTCGGTTAGAAGCCATTCGCATACTCCTTGCTTTTGCTTCACATCACAATATAATGCTTTATCAAATGGATGTTAAAAGTGCCTTTCTTAATGGTTATATTAACGAGCTTGTTTATGTTGAGCAACCTCCCGGGTTTGAAGATCCGAGGAATCCTAACCATGTGTATAGGTTACACAAGGCGCTCTACGGGCTCAAGCAAGCACCTAGGGCGTGGTATGAACGTCTAAGGGATTTCTTGGTCATGCAAGGATTCAAGATCGGGAGGATGGACTCTACACTCTTCACCAAGGACATCGACGGGGATTTATTCATTTGTCAAATTTATGTCGATGATATTATCTTTGGCTCAACTAACAAATCTCTTAGCCATGAGTTTGGCACCATGATGTCTAGGGAATTCGAGATGTCAATGATTGGAGAGCTCAACTTCTTCCTTGGATTCCAAATCAAGCAACTTCAAGAGGGAACCTTTGTCTACCAAGAGAAATACACCAAGGATCTCTTGAAGAAATTTGAGATGGGAGATTGTAGCTCAAGAAGCACTCCAATGGGAACAAATTGCCATCTCGACACGGATAAGGACGGTAAACCTATTGACCAATCTCACTACCGCTCTATGATTGGTTCATTGCTTTATCTTATCGCATCTAGGCCCGATATAATGTTTAGTGTATGCTTATGTGCCCGCTTTCAAGCGGCTCCTAAAGAATCGCATAAGAAGTCGGTCTTTAGGATACTTAGGTATCTTAAGCATACCCCTAGTATGGGCTTGTGGTACCCTAAAGGTACAACCTTCCAACTCTTGGGATACTCGGATTCGGACTTTGCCGGATGCCGCGTAGATCGCAAGAGTACCTCCGGTGGGTGCCACTTGCTTGGGCATTCCCTAGTGTCTTGGTCTAGCAAAAAGCAAAATTCCGTGGCTTTGTCCACCGCGGAAGCGGAGTATATAGCGGCCGGTGCATGTTGTGCCCAAATTCTATATATGAAGCAAACCCTTTTGGACTTTGGAATTAAAATTGGTTGTGTGCCTCTCCTTTGTGACAATGAAAGTGCGGTTAAGATAGCTAGAAACCCCGTTCAACACTCCCGCACTAAGCACATTGATATTCGCCATCACTTCTTACGGGATCATGAGGCTAAAGGAGACATCTCTTTGCAAGGTGTTAGATCCGAAGAACAATTGGCGGATATCTTCACTAAACCACTTGATGAGAAAACCTTCTCTAGACTTAGAAATGAATTAAATGTGCTAGATGCATCCAACGTTCTGTGAGTTGCCATGTTCATGTAAGGATGCATATCATATAGGTCTTGTCTAACTCTCAAAGGATAGGGGCGAGCTAGAAATAGTTTTCCCTGAAGAAGCCTTTGGAAGGTTTAAACTTGGCAAGATAGATTTACTTTATGACTTGCATGATCCCTGCCGTATAGACTTGCACTCATTTTAATTTCTTGCACTATAATTTGTTTGACATTGCATACGGTAGATTGTCACAAAGGGGAACCCACCTTATGAGAAAGAGACTTGTTTGAAATGCAATATCTCAACTCATATAAGGAGGAAAGAACAAAATGTTAGGTACGTTGATGCCTAGAGGAACATGCTTCATTGAGATAGCAGTCTTCATACTCTACCTCACAAAGCATGGGCCTTACATTTCATTTGGATATTTTTCCCTCTATTTTTTCTTTTTTCGGTGTTCCATTTGCTTCAAGGTCTTGCCAAGCTATTGGCATATTAGCTTTTTGAGGGGTAAGGGGTTGCCCAAAAAGTCCCAAGACATGTGTTTCCCATTGTTTGATTGTTTGGTCAAAGGACATATATGGGATGTTGGTGTTTAGTTTTCATCGGATTATCCGATGCCCAAATCAATCCCTCATCGGATCAATAGGTGTTCAGTCTTCAAGTGCCAATTCAATCAGAATCTCAAAATGATCCGATGCGTTCACTCAGAAAAACATCGGTCTATCCGATGTTCACAAATCTGCAACCTTGATGAATTCCACCGATGCCTTTCTTATCTAATGTCGGTCCATCCGATGTCCTCAGTAACTCCTTGAATATTCTTACTGTGCTATTCGACCGATGATCAAAACCCTAGATGTCGGTCCATCCGGTGTCAACAGCAATTCCTGAATATCCTTACTGTTGCATTCGACCGATGTTCATATTATCTAGCATCGGTTCATCCGGTGTTAAAATAACGGCTAGGGTTTGGGGTCCACTATTTAACCCGCGCGCCGCCGCCTTTTCTCTCTCTCCCCGACGCCTCGCTCTCCCGTGCCATCGCCGCCGTCTCTCGCCCACCTCGCCGCACCCGACCGCGCCGCCACCTCCTCCGCCGCTGGTCGCCGCCGCCGTCGCCACTGCTCGCAGCGCCGCCGCCGCCCCTAGCGCCGCCGCCACCTCCCCTCACCACTCGCCGCCGCCCACACGCGGCTCCACCACCACCTCACGCGCCACCGCCGCCGGACGCCGCCGCCGCCCACCGGCCGCCACTGTCCTTCGCCGCCTGCCGCCTCAAATTGCAGCGCCGTCGGTGTGCCGCCTCCATCTTCGACCTCTCCACCACCATCGACCTCGCCGCCGCCTCTCCTCGTCGCTGTCGCTTCAACTTCGCACCCGGTTACCGTTTGCTCTCCATCGCCTAGGTTTGCCTCGTGCCGTGCGACGTCCATCGTTGTTTTCATCGTCCTTTCTTTCTTCGTCGCTAAACCCTAGCTCTCCGTTGCTTAGATGGGTCGCGACCGCAAAGGAAAGGGAAAGGCGATCGCGGAGCCCGCCGCAAAGAAGCGCAAACTGTCGAAGGATGAGAAGAAGGCCCTTATGGCCGCTCACGCCGCCGAGGAGCGTGAGCGTGGCCGAGGGGGTTTCCTGAGGATTCGCGAGGCCCGTCCGAGGCAGCCTCCCGTGATCGACGACTCCGACGCCGAAGAGGAGCCGGTTGAGCCTCTCGTCCGCCGGCGCTCAGCCCGGACGCGTGGGGGTCACACCGAGGCTGCTCCTCGTCCGAGACCGACGGCTGTCGACCGTCGTGAGGACAGGGAGGCTGAGAGGGCCATCTACGAGATGGACACGGCCGTCCGTGTTGGTGAGGGAGTCCGTCTCACGGACTACCGGAAGATGAAGGCCAAGCAGTTGCGCAAGCTTCGTTGGAGCATACTACTTGAGGAGTGGTACCCTCAGCCCCGTGAAGCTCTTGTGGACAGTCGTTTCTGGACTGTCACCCAGGCGTCTCTCTACGAGACCTACAGACGTCGGGGGCACAAGCTTTTTCAGCACAACTACTTGGATTGGGGGCAGCTTGAAGTGGCAGCGGAGTCAGAGGTCCGTTCATACTTTGAGAGGTACAGAGGTTTGGTACAGCTGCTTGCTTATGAGAGAAGTGCATATGTGGAAGATTGGGTCCATGTCTTCTATGTGACCCTGTACATCTCTGAGGGCAGGAGGTCAATTGATTTCATGTTTATGGGACAGCGCTACCACCTCTCGAGGCAGACTTTGGGGCAGCTTCTTGGTTTGGACCTGCACGATACCTGCGTGCACGAGAAGGTCTATGGGCAGGCAGATCCACCGAGGAGGCCACTTACTGGAGGGGTAGCACCACAGCTTGACGAGATCCGGTCCCTGTTTGGCCCCACGTTCTCTCCGGACCAGCCGAGAGTTCCATCCCTTCTGACCCCAGCTGCGCGCATTGTGCACCTCGCCTTGCGCCGCACGCTCCTGCCGAGGTCAGGATACTTGGAGGGGTTCACTAGTATGCAGCAGACCCTCCTGTTCTACATAATGAACGGGATGGAATTTCGACATTGTGGACATCCTCCTGTGCGAGATGGAAGACGTGATCACAGACGGGGTTGGCATGATGAGGCAGATGGTCTATGGGCATTGGATCAGTTACATATGCTCTATGATGGTGCCTGAGGGGGATGCAGCACAGGCCAGGCTTGCTGACGAGAGCGTGACTCGCTTTGGTCACTATCGTGCCTCTGCTCCTGGAGACCGTCGCCTTGGTCGACCAGTTGAGCGCCAGGTCAGGACCCGCTTGACTGAGGAGGATTGGTCTGACCTCGAGAAGGAAGATGAGCGTCTGGCTGAGGCAGAAGCTCAAGGTGGAGACTTGCAGCACGTCTGGTCCGAGAGCAACACAGACGAGAGTGTCGAGGAGTACTTCCCTCCGCCTCCACCCTCACCGAGGCAGCACGACACCGAGGCAGGAGGATCAGCTGCTCCGCCACCGACACCACCACCTGTGTCCGAGGCGCAGGTGTCACAGCCGTCAGAGCTATCATCTCTTCTCCAGCAGATGATCGAGTAGCAGCGCCAGGACAGGCTCGCTGCTGAGCAGGCCAGGGCAGAGCAAGCTGCTCACCTGGCACAGCTGCAGCGGCAGCAGCAGGAGCTCCAGCTGGAGATCGCCCGTCAGAGGCGAGAGGATATGGACCGGTTCACCAACTTGGTCGATCAGATGCACCGCCGTACCCTCGACTAGCAGCAGCAAACCCAGCAGGCCATGATGGGGATCCTAGGGTTGATGACCAACCTTTACACTCAGATCGGGATCGCCCTTCCTCCACAGCAGCCTGGACTGGGACTGGCTCCAGGTGTTGCTCAGGTGCCTACTACTCCTATCCCTTCGATCAGTATGTCACCACTTCTGGCACCCAGCGCACCAATTCACTCACCACTGCCGGCAACGACTCTGTTCCAGCAAACGCCAGCGTCCGTGGTGAGCGCTCCACTTCCTCCAGCTCCACCGGCACCTCCAGTACCTGCTTCCTCTCCTCCAGCACCGGCAGCGGACCCTCCAGCTCCCTCCGCCCCGGCAGCTCCTACGACCGGCGACTCCAGCTCCGACGACTGCGACGGTGACCAGTTCATCCTCGCACCCAGCTCTCAGGGTCTGTAGGCTCTCTGATCCCTTTTTGGTGTCTTGATGCCAAAGGGGGAGAAGAGGTAGAAGAGTCAGGGGGAGTGGTAGTAGTAGTCTCAGGGGGAGTGTGTGTTTTGTCATTTGTATTCGTGCTTGAGTACTCTTTTGTAATTTTAATTAAGCACTCTTCCGCTTGTCTCATTTGCTTATGGTTTTAATCGATTGAGCTTCTCGCACCATAAATTTCATTTGCTTTTTACAAGCTTAATGTGTCTTATCTTGTATTCATTGCATATCTACTTGAGTATTGTATCATCAAATTCATTATTATTGCGCTTTAAATTATTGTGTTGTCATCAATCACCAAAAAGGGGGAGATTGAAAGCATCTAGGCCCCATGAGGTACGATTTCGGTGATTAATGACAACCATTCGATATTACTAATGAATTTGTGAATGCAAGGTCCCAATAACACTCAATCAAATGAAATCAAAATTACATTGGAGACCCATATAAAATCAACTAATGAGATCAAATCAAATCATATGAAGACAAGAAGTAAAAGCTCTAACTTGACATCACTCAATGCTTGAAGACAATCAAAGCAACATTTCAAACAAAGTGTCAAAGAGGTCACAAGTTCAAATTCCAAAAGAACAACTCAAAACAACTCGAAGTCAACAAGTTGAACACACCGGATCAACCGACGTTCTATGAGTTGACTACATCGGTCGAGTTAGTTCAACTGAAGAAGAAGACCTCAGACAAATGCACTCACCGGATCATCCGATGTGAGTGGCTCAGTGACATCGGTCCATCATCACAGATTGCAATACCATTGGACAAAGTGAAGCACCGGATCATCCGATGTACAGACTTACATACATCGGTCGATCACTCCAGTAAGCCTCAAGATCAAGCAAAATTCTGGAGGAAGAGCCACCGGATCATCCGATGAGAAGACAGATCAACATCGGTCTAACAACGGTCATATCTGACATAGTGACATCAGCTAATTTGGCTTTGACCGATGTTAACTGAAGGGGAGACATCGGAGCATCCGGTGTTCGCAGAGAAGTGATGTCAGCCTACTTTTCCAACGGCTATCTCGTGGAGGCTGGCTATTTATACCCCTTCAACCTGTCAAATCGACATGACTTGAAGCCCAGACATACTCTACACATACTAGAGCATTCAAGCAATAGAGCTACCACTTTCACATCATTTGATCATCATTTTTAGACCAAGAGATAGGCTAGAACTAGCTAGAGACAATGCTTGGGTGCCTCCACTCTTGGTGATTGGAGTCTCTAGTGTAGTGAGAGCAATAAGGGAGTGTCCCTTGGTGTGTGTGACTTCCGGAGCTTGCCAAGAGGATTGTGGAAGCCCGGAAGATTCCAAAGTGTACAAGGCTTGAGCTCCACCTTGCCAAGATTGGCGAACGGAGAAGAATAGTGAAGACCCCCTTGTCTCGGTGACTTGGGAGTGGCAAAACCCCTCGGTGGGTGCCACAACGTGGATGTAGGAAGATCCTTGTGATCTTACCGAACCACGAGATAAACTCCGTGTCCCTTGAGCGTTTGCATCCCTCTCCCTTTTTACACTTATGCAATCTTCATTCCGCAACTTTAATTTACATTGATTGCATAGTTTAATCGCATAGGGAATTGGGCTTTAGGTTGTTAGTCTTTAATTGCCTTAAAATTTGAAAGAAAGCCCAATTCACCCCCCCCCCCTCTTGGGCATTTCGATCCTTACAATCACTCCTTTCCTTGGCATGCTCGAGAATCTCCCGAGAATTAGCGTTGAGAGCCCTGATGGCAGCTTCCTTCTCCTCTAGCAATTTGTCCCAATATTCCAGCCGGGCCTTTTCCTTCTCGACCCTCTCTTTTTGGTCCACAAGCCTTGTGTGCGCTAGCTTGGTCTCAAAGTGAAGTCTGGTGCGCCAGCGCCTCAAGGTGTGACGCTCTTCTTCGAGGACCTTGCTGTCGTGGTCGAAGGCGAGCTAAACTTGTCGGAGGCTTGAGCAGGCATTGTTAATAAACAATGCCAAAGGAATAGGCGTTGAGCCTGCCGGGGTCATCTCCGCCAGCTCCAGAGGGTCTTGAGGAACAAAATAGGGTCCCAAGCTACAAGCGTGGTTCCCGGAGCCTCTGTAGCGCTGGAGTCGCCTGCTGGGAGCTCCTCGGCCGCTGCTGAGGAAGATCCTACTGGGGGAATTTCTACCTCAGGGGCCGACACTGAAGGTCCTTCCACGGGAACTTCAATTGTTGGATCCTCGGGTGAAGAGCCTACCTTTGCCTCTTCATGGTGTTCTGCCTCGGGCATGGGCACCTCCGGAGCAGTTACTTCTGGGGCGGTCGTTGGAGGTTCACCCGAAGCCACTTCTACCACCGGCTCGGGCGCTGGTACATCCACCATCTCCGGCTCGGCAGCCGGAGCTTCAATAACTTCCAGCTCAAGGGTCGGAACTTCAAGTCCCAATGACTCGGTTGCCGAGGCATCAACAACCTCCGGCTCAGAGGCCAGAGGTTCTGACACCACTGACTCGCTCGCCCGCTCAGCAAAAACTTCTGGCACAGCGACCGGAGCCTTGGTCACCTCCGGTTCTGAAGCCGGAGTTTCCACCATCTCCGCGTCCGGCGCCGGAGCTTCAGTTGCTGGTGCCGCCGCTACTGGGGCATCTTCATGTATGTCTCCTCCGTGGTCTGGTGCTACCACGAGAGTCTCAGGCATCGACTCTGGATCTAGATCCATGACAGTTGGTGTCGGAGCTGTCGTGACCTTAGCCATCACTTGAGGAGACGCGGGGGTTTCCGCGCACACTGTTTCGGCTACGGCAATAGAGGCCGGAGCTTTAGACCCCGTCTTTGATGCCCTGCAGTCAAAAAATTGGAAGATTCAAAACATGAAAAAAAAAATAAGAATGGCAAATCAATGTGAAAAAGCAAAGCTTACCTTAGGAAGCTACCGCTCCAATCGGCGCGAAACTTCTTCGCCGGAGGCTCAAAGTCGGAACCTACCGTAGTTGGCACGGTGGGAGCTTCAAAATGACGTCCGGAGCCTGCCGCTGTTATCAGTGTTACCCCAGCCGAGGCCTTCCTTGGCTGGGAAGGACTACCAGACCTGGAGCCCATAGCTCGCGCCGGGACCGGAGTCGATTGTACAGAACTGGCACCTCTCGAGGACGCTTGCACCGAAGGAGGTGTCGCCACAAAAGATCTCTCTCGCCAGGGAGAAGGGGTAGTTGTAGATGGAGCAGACCTGACGGAGCTCCCATCAACGTGCCTCAACTTCCTCTTTCGGCTGGAAGATTTGGCTGGCTCCTTGCCCTTGCCCTTGCCCTTGCCGGCGTCATCAACTTTTTGGCTCGGGGTAGGGGTACTCACCTCCTCGGAAGCTCCGGGAATCACAACCCTGGAGGCCCAACACTTCTCCACCTCACCGAGGTCGTCTAGCACCGACATCTTCCTCCGGAGCTCCCTGCTGATCTGTGGAATCATGTTTAGAGGCAGGAAAGCAGTCAGCGGAGCTAGGGCTTCATCAACGATAGACCCGTGCTGAAATTTCTTGAGATGGAGCTTCAAATCTTCATCATCCAAGTTGGATTTAAAACCAGTTTTAATCCGAGCGTCATCTATTACAATGTTGAAAGCCCGGGCGAGCTTCTCCCTTCTCCTCAGCGGAGCCCACCTGTTCACCAAGAAATTTCCCAAGACCATCTGGGGGGTCACTCCACCCTCCACACATTCTTGAATTCTGGTGAGGACAGGCTTGAATGCATCCGACAGTTTCAAAATAATATTCCAGGCATCGGTGTCGATGTTGGGGAGTCCTTTTGGCAGCTCCAACATGTCGTGATCCTCCACTTCAATGGCAATCCAATCCTTCTTCTAGTCATCCCATTTGCCAGAAGGGAACGACTTTAGGTACTTGAAGGGGCAGTTCTTGCACTTCACAAAGTAATAGAAGCCAAGCAACTATGTCCCGTTGCCGATGGTATGGGCCGTGAAGAAGGTCCAGAACAGCTCGACGCCGGGAGGCACGCCCACCCACATCTCACACAAATGGACGAAATGCACCACCAACAGGAGGGAGTGAGGGCCGACACGATGAAGTTGATGGGCGTAGATGTCCAGCAGTATCAGAATGAAACTTGAAAAAGGTAGGATCAGTGTCACCATGGCGTACGTCGAGAAGTACACCATCTCGCCGCGACGCTCCTTCTTGAACGGGAGCTTGCCGGCACGAAACAAGTGGTTGAAGGAGTCGCTGGACCATCCCATGAAGGTCCGGACCTTCATCAGATTGTCCTTGCTCTGGATGCGACTTTTGGGAAGACCTAACTCCATCGCGGCAAAGTGGAGCAAAAGAGGATAAAGCTAGGCAAAGTTTGAGAGGCTTTGAGTGCTAATTTGATCAAAAGCGTAAAGAGTCATCAAACCGTGCGAAATTTCCTTCTTAAGTAAGCCTCCACGATGCTTGGATGGAAACCGCAATGAGAGCAAGTACACATTACAAAGAATATACCCCGTCAATGATGAATGGGCCCGGGGCCACCCTGGCGAAGAATTTGAGGTTATTATCCCAAACGAACCGTTGTCATGATGGGTGACGGGAAGCCCAAGGGCGGCAGTCTAACAAGGCGCTTGGAACTGATACAGTTTTGGTATTGGGAATCGGCGACCTTCAATTGTGTGAGATCCACACTCAAAGATCTCATCTGCCGCATTCAAAACAAGCCACGCAGCGAGGGTTCAATCTCGGACCATCGCCCCAATGGTACATCACAAAACCTTTGAAGTTGCAGCGCGGGAATTGGGGATGACCCCACCTCTGGTAGAATAACTTAACCCAAAGGATTTCTCCCAGAGGTGGGCCTGGGGGCCACTGTCGGTACCCTGCGTACCAGATACCCCATGATACCGCAAGAAGTGCAAGGTAGTTCCACCTGTCAAAGTTGAAGACCTCTGTCGACTGTTGGAGTCGGCAGATCTCCTGACACTGCTAAAGTGTTGAAGGAGTTTGTGGTTCGGTGTGGGCGCACGGAGACTCAAGAAGGTGAATTACGATTTAACACAGGAGACACTAGGATTTACGTGGTTCGGGCCGCCTGAGCGTAATACCCTACTCCACGGGTGTGTTGGTGTTGTATTAGTTTGTCACGTATGATGTCCACGTCTGTGTACGTATGTCCTTGTGTGTATCGTCGGCCTGTCCTTTTATAGTACAAGGACAGGCCGTTACAAGTTGGCCTGGCCCGACATGTGGCCCCGGCGGTTACTAGTATTGATACACTATTACTTGTTGTTAATAATCCTGTAACGGGCTCCGACAGTGCCGTTACGGGTGTTAAGATTGTCCGTTTAAGTGTCATTAATATGGCATTAATGACATTTAATCGGGTCTTGAAGTCCTTGGCTCTCCTTTGAAGATCCAGAGCCGTTACAAGGTCTTCTGGAGGCTAGAGGCTGCCAGCTCCGACGTTTGGACACGTGGCAGCTCTGGAGCTTGCTGTGGGAAGCAGGTAGCTCCGGAGCTATCTGACACGTGTCAGGTCCGGAGCTTCTCTCGGTCAGGGGTTAAGTCCGGAGGTGCCATTTCGGTACTTGGTCCGGAGCTTCCCCCTTGCGGGCGATAGCTCCGGTTTGGCAGTACACGTGGCGACCTAGGGATTAACCATGTTGGAGAAGCAGGTCCGGTCATGTCTGACAAGTGGGCATCCGAGGGTCTTCAATCCGTGTAGACGGCCTTCCCTCGAAATCTTTGTAACCTCAGGGGTGTACGGTTTTTAGGGTACTGACAGTGGCCCCCTGGACCTACCTCCGAGGAAGGTCACTGGGGTGAAGTCATTCCGTCGGAGGTGGGTCCATCCTTGCGACTCTTGAACTGGGTCTTCAAGGGTCTTCGGAGGTGCCGTTGGCAGGATTTTACAGTTAGATCCCGACGTGTGGCGCACCTCAGGCGGCAGATGAGATCTTTGACGTGCGGATCTCACGCAATTGAAGGTCGCCGGTTCCAGATACGAAAACCGTATCGGTTCTGCGCGCCCTGTCAGGCCGCCGCCTTTGGGTTTCCCACCTCGTGATGACAACCGTTCGCCTGGCTAAGAGCCTCGACTTGATCCTCGGGGTGGTCCCGGGCCCTCTTGTCATCGGCTGGGTTGAATTCTTGAGTAGTATCTTCGACTCCCCTGCAGTTTCCATCCAAGCGTTGCGAGGGCTTACTTAAGAAGGAAAGCACGCACCGTCGGGAGTTCTTTATGCCTCTCATCTGATCTTGCGCTCAAACTCCCGACTCGTACTTTGCTCCTCTTCTCTTGCCTAGCTGTGCCGCGATGGAGTTGGGTCTGCGCGAGAGTCGCCTGAAGACCGACAACGATTTGAAGAAGGTCCGGGCCCTCATGGGGTGGTCCTCGGACTTCTTCAGCCGATTGGTCCGTGCCGGCGGAGAGCTCCCTTTTGAGAAGGAGCGCGCTGGCGAGATGGTGTACTTTTCTTCGTACGCCATGGTGGGGTTGATCTCACCATTTTCTTCTTTCTTCTTGATGCTGCTAGACTTCTATGGTCTGCAGCTATACCACCTTGGCCCTCACTCCATTCTCCTCATGTCCATCTTTGTCCACTTCTGCGAGATGTGGGTGGGCATCCCCCCCTGCGTCGAGCTCTTCCGAACCTTCTTCACCGTTCACACCACCGGCCGGAGCAATGAGTACCTTGGCTTCTACTACTTCGTGAAGCGCAAGAAGTGCCCATTCAAGTACCTCCGGTCGTTCCCTTCCGGGAAGTGGGATGACTGGAAGAAAGATTGGATAGTTGTCAGGGTGGAGGAGCATGAGCGGTTGGAACTGCCAGACGGTCTGCCCGGCATCGACACGTCGATATGGAGTGAAGTTCTGGTGCTGGCGGAAGTTTTCGACCCTGTCTTGACCAGGATCCGCCGATGTGTGGAGGGAGGATTGACTCCCCAGGCGGTGTTCTGCAACTTCCTGACCAACAGGTGGGCGCCGCTGAAGAGGAGGGAGAAGCTCGCCTGGGCCCTCAACAGCGTGATGGACGAGGACCGGGTTGAGACCGGGTTGAAGTCCAACATGGTGGGGAAGACCTTGGAGTTCCACCTCAAAAAATTCCAGCACGACATTGACGTCGACGGAGATTACTTGACTCCGCCATCGGCCTTTCTCCCTCTGAACGTGGAAGTGGAGTTCAGCAGAGAGCTCCGGCGGACGATGCCCGCGCTTGACGACCTTGGTGTCGTCGAGAGAAGACCAACCACCCGGGTGGCAATCCCCGGGGTGCCCGAAGATGGCTCAGTCCCTGCTCCACAGCCGAGGGTTGAGGTCATCGGCAAGGGCAAGGAGCTGGCGGAGGAGCCGGAGAATCGGAAGAGGAAGCTACGACATGCCGACGGAAGGTCCGTCAGGCCCGCTACTTCCACCTTGGTTCCCTCTCCCCAGGGGGGAAGATCTTCTGCCGCCGTGGCGACTGTCCCCGTGGTGGGGTCCTCCCGGAACAAGACTGTTCCTGCAGTGGGATCCTCCCGGAGCGCGTCTGTCCCCGTGGTGGAGCCCTCCGGGGGTGCTAGCTCCGGGTGCACAACTCCTACACCTGGGGCGGTGGGAGCCTCCAGGTCCAGGGGTTCCTCCCGATCGAGGAGAGCCTCGACCCGGGAAACGCCCGTGGCTGCGACAAGTTCTGGGGGGCCTCCCGGAGCTCCTACGCCGACCATGGCCAGCCCGGAACGTCCGGGAAAAAGGTTCCGCGCAAGCTGGTGCGGAAGCCTTCCAAGGTAATTTTTGATTTTTACCTTGGTTAACTTTTTAGTTGTAGCGATTGTTTGTTAATTTTCTTTATCCGTCCTCTGCAGCGTCCCCAAGAAGGGGAGTGAAGCTCCACCCTCGGCCACGATTTCTGAGGCCGTGGGAGCTTCTGCTCCTGTCCCAGTTCCGCCCCAGGTGATGGCTGAGGCTGCGACAGCTCCGGCGCCGGCTGTCGTGGTCATGAACCTCGACTCGTCTCCAGAACTTCCCGTGGTAGCGCCGGACCACGGGAGTGAAGACACGCCAGCGGCACTTGTCTCGGAGGTTGAAGCTTCGGGTCCTGGTGCTGCAGTAGTGGAAGCTCCGGCTGTAGAGACGGAAGAAGTAGTAGTCCTGGCCTCGGAGCCGAAACTTGTCGAAGCCCCGGCGATTGAACCGGAGGTGACTGGAGCTCCGGCATGCGAGCCGGAAGTCGAGGTAGTTCCGGCAGTTGAGCCGGTTACCTCCGAAGTACCGGTCGTTGAGTCGGTTGTTGTTGGAGCGCCGGTCACAGAGCCGGCGGTTGAAGTGGCGAGGGAGCTTGAGCCTCCCTCGAAAGAGGTGTCCCGGTCGGAGCCAGTAGTAGCTCCTGCTCCGGAAGCGACGACGTCGATGGTACCTGTGGCCGAGCCAGAGTGCCTAAGCGAAGTCGCCGGCCCCCTGCCTGAGGGGGCGAATGAAGACTTGGCGGCGGGGCCTTCTTCGATGGCGACTGAGGCCATCCTGGAGGACGACCCTAGCGCCTTGGAAGCTCAGGGTTCCGCTCTCGTAGAGTGGGACCCAATTTTTGTATGTGAAGACCCGCTGGAACCAGCGGAGGAGACCCCAGTAGGTCCGGAGCCCATCCCGCTGTCGATGTCTATCGACAACGCCTGCTCCAGTCTACGTCAGGTCCAACTGGCCTTCTTCCACGACAGCAAGGCTCTTGAAGAGGAGCGCCAAACCCTTAGGCGGTGGCGTAATCGGCTCCACTTCGAGACTAAGCTGGCGCAGTCGAGGCTAGCGGACGACAAGGAGTGGATCAAGCGGGAGAAGATCTGCCTGGAGTACTGATACAAGCTGCTGGATGAGAGGGAGAGCATGACCCATGCTCTCGACGCTCAATCCCGGGAGTTCCACGATCAGGCCAAGGCTGCCAACGACGCGGCCAATGCTCGGTTCGAGCAGCTTGAGGCCATCAACGCCACACTCATCAAGCGCCGAGAGGCACTTGAAGGGAGGGAGAGACGGCTCGAGGACGAAGAGCAAAAACTCCTGGAGCTGCGGGATGACGTCCTGAGAAGGGAAGAGGAGCTCGCTGAGAAAGTAGCTCTGGCTGACAAGGGCCTCGAGGAGCGCACTAAGAAGTTGGAAGAGCGCTTCCTCGAGGAAGAGGAGAAGACCTGGGTGCGAGGGCAGGAACTCTACGAATACGAGTGTGCCCTTGTTACCCGGGAGAAGAAAGTGGAGGCTAGGGAGAAGGACCTGGTTGATCGTCGGAACAAGATCCACCTCCGGGAGGAGGAGCTCGGAAGACTTGAGAGGCGGGTTGCTGCAAAGATTCAGCAAAACGCCAAAGAAGTTGAGCGCCTCGCCCGTGAGAATTCCGAACTGACGGCGGCCAAGAGATCCTTGGAAGAGGTGAAGAGCCTGAGGACGGCGGACTCCCTACAGATTTGGGAGTTCCTGGGCCAGGCCAATGATGCGCTGACGCCGATGGGTTTCAGCCCTGTGCGGCCAGATGATCCGGAGCTGGAGCCGGACCTTGCGCTGCAAGCGTTGAGCGCAGCAGGCAGCAAGCTCTCCAAGGTGGGCGACGTCATCGTGGACCAACTGGAGGTCGAGGGACAATCCCTGACGAGGAACATCACAGAATATGTGCTGACGTGCTACACCAGCCGGAACCCTCAATTTCCTCTAGACCCGGTGCTTGAAGGCCCCGTTGAAGGAGAAGGCGAAGCTACCCGAGCCAGCGTATCGGAGGTCGCCCAGAAGGTCGCCGAGTTCTTCCATAGGGTCTAGGACCATCTCTTTAGCTCTCACTTGTATTTTCTCTTCTTCTTCTTCAATTTTGTAATCCCTTGTCTCCAGATGTAATCTCTTGTCTCCAGATGAATGAAATCCCCAAATTTTTGCGAATTTCATTTTTTGTCTTCAACATCTTTGTCTTCACTTGGCCCCCTAGTAGATGTACACAATTTGATTATGAACATGTACCAAAAGGATATTGAGTTTTGTTGAAGACGAATTTGCTTCGAACTTGTAGAATTTAGGTCTGAAGTCTTTGATAGTGAAGGTCCCCTGAAGTTGTCGGAGCTTAGAAGCTCCGGTATTGTCCATCGCTGGAGCTTAGTAGCTCCGGCAATAGCCTCTATCAACACGTAGAGCGTCGATAGTTAGTCCTCCAAGGTGTCGGAGCTTAGTAGCTCCGGCAGTGACCTTTACCAACACTTGGTTTGTTGGCAGCAGACTCCATTTACGGGGTCTCCTCACCATCTTTTACTCAGCGCCGACGGTTGAACCCCTTGAGGAGTCGGAGCTTGGTTAGCTCCAGCTTTTCTCCATCAACGTAGAGTTTATTTTTCCTGCACACTTAAGCCAAGAAAAATAGTAAAATTCGTTCCTTGTCTATAATTTCGTCGCGGCTTACGATTCTCAAGAAAATTTTAAGTTGAACGCGATTTTAAATACAACTGCTTGCGTTGTCTTTTCTCTTAGATCCAACTATCCATGAACCCGCCTTACTTCGGCCTGCCGGGGTGTAGGTAGAGTGGCGTACTTAGGGTGCTTGACCAGGCTAAGTCGATAACGCACTCCGGCCCTAGATTGGCTTGGCGGCTTTCAGGCGAGTTGGCCATAAACGATATTTAAATCCAAAAGATCTGACAGTTCAACTCGAATCGTATATAAACCGGTCAAACTAAAATTTCTTAAGAATTGCACGTCTCTGTTATAGACAAGAAAGAGAAAAATAAAAATGTCGAGCCTGCACAAAATGAATGCACGTGGAGTCTATTTCACATGAAGATGTCTTTCATTATAGGTCCGGGGTACAGGGGAAACAAGTACACTCTTAGGGTAAGAAACCAGGCTAAGTGTGTTTGGTTTCTCATTTGACCCAGGGTAGTTAGCCACACTTTTAGTCCGGATACTGTGACAAGTGCTGCATGAGCTTTGCAGACCTTTCAGGAAAGGTCCGGCTGCTCTCCCGGAGGAACTACCCAACTCTGTACAATGACTCTATAACATACATTTCAAGTTACTTAAGACTCACCTCCGTGGAATTAAGTGTAGAACTTACGGAGGTGCTCGATGTTCCAAGGATTTGGGAGAGGTGTCCCATCCTCGATAGCCAAGCGAACGCTTCCGGGACGGGATACTTTGATCACTCGAAAGGGCCCCTCCCAGCCGGGGGAGAGTTTGTTTAACCCTTATTTGGATAGTATTCTCCGTAGCACCAGATCGCCTTCCTCGAGCTGTCGGTTGTGTACATGCCGCTGGTGATAATGCCGTAGAGCTTGGCGATATCGGGCATTCCGAACAGCTGCTTGGCACCTTCCCTCCTCGAGGAGGTCTAGGTCTTCACGCCGGAGCTGGTCCTGCGCGGCTTCATCGAAGGTTCGGACCCGAGCGAACCCAAGGTGATTTCTGGAGGAAGGATTGCTTCAGCTCCATACACCATAAAGAAGGGTGTTTCTCCGGTTGACCGGTTTGGAGAAGTCCTGTTGGCCCATAGAGTGGGCGGAAGCTCTTCGATCCAATTGGCTCCGTGCTTTTTCAAGCGCTCATAGGTGCGCGTTTTGAGTCCTTTAAGGATTTCTGCATTTGCTCTCTCGGCTTGGCCATTGCTGGCGAGATGAGCTACGGAAGCGTAGCAAACCTGTATGCCGAGGTCTTCGCAATACCCTTGGAATGCGGAGCTTGTGAATTGAGTCCCATTATCAGTGATGATCTTGTTTGGGACTCCGAATCTGCTGACAATGGATTGCAGAAAGTTGATAGCAGATTGCTTGTTGATCGTCACAACTGGAGTTGCTTCCGGCCACTTGGTGAACTTGTCAATGGCGACGTACAGGAACTTGTAACCTCCGACGGCTCTTGGGAAGGGTCCCAAGATGTCCATCCCCCACACAGCGAAGGGCCATGTAGGGGGTATCATTTGTAAGGGCTGAGCAGGTGTATGAATTTGCTTTGCATGAAATTGGCATGCTTCGCATTTCTTCACCATCTCAGTGGCATCCTGGAGCGCTGTAGGCCAGTAGAAGCCATGCCGAAAGGCTTTTCCGACCAGCGTGCGGGAAGATGCGTGGTTCCCACACTCGCCTCCATGGATTTCTACGAGGAGCTCGCAACCTTCTTCCCTTGTGATGCACCGCATTAGGATGCCGTTGGCACCGCGCCGGTAGAGATCCCCTTCTACCAGCGTGTATCTTTTAGCCAATCTGACTACCCGGTCAGCGGATACATCATCGTCAGGAAGGATGTTGTCTTTCAAGTAGTTCCGGATCTTCGAGATCCATGCATCGGAACTGACTCGAGCATTTGATTCTTGCGTGCTGGGTTGCTCGGAGCTTCCGGCAGCACCTACGACCCTTGATGGCTGCCATGGTAACAGGGCCATCGGGACCGTCAGCTTCGGGATGCTGATCTCGCCCCCTTCGTTCAGTTCGGCAGGCTGAACTGTGGGTTTTGACAACCTCCGGACAAAGATTCCGTCAGGAGTCGGAGCTCCGGTTGACGCTTTGGTCGAGAGTTCGTCAGCTTCAGCGTTGTGGGCACGCTGAACATGGTGGAGGTCTAGGACTTCAAAGTCTTTCTGAAGCCTCTGGACTTCAAGGAGGTAAGCAGCTAGCTGGAGATTATTGCAGGAGCATTCACCCTTCACCTACTTGATGATGAGCTGTGAATCTCCTTTGACCAGCAGTTGCTTGACACCGTATGACAGTGCCACCTTTAGTCCGTAGATGAGTGCTTCATACTCCGCCATGTTGTTGGTTGCCTTGAAGTCAAGGTGTACCATGTATTTTACCTTCTCCCCAGTCGGTGCAAGGAGAAGGATTCCAGCTTCGGCCCCCTGCTTCTGCATGGAGCCATCGAAGTAAAGGGTCCAGTGAGGCTCGGTGAAGGTTGGAACTTGATGTTCCGTCTTCTGCTCGCTGGGGCCCCCAGGGTTTGATGGAGAGGGAGTCCATTCCGCCACGAAATCTGCCAACGCTTGACTCTTGATTGCTTGTCTCAAAATGAATTCGAGATCGAACTCAGCCAATTCCGCTACCCACTTTGCAATATTCCCAGTTGAATTGGGATTATGCAAGATCGCTCGAAGTGAATAGGAGGTCACCACCGAGACTTTGTGAGCTTGGAAGTAGTGTCGGAGCTTCCTGGAGGCAATAAGAACTGCATAAAGCAGCTTATGCACCTCTAGGTATCGAGTCTTGGCATCATGTAACACTTCACTGATGAAGTATACCGGGCGTTGAATAGTCCAGACCCTCCCGGTGGGGTCCGGAGCTTCCTCTCTATTGATCCGGACCCTGTCGGAGGAGTCCAGATTCTCTTCGGGGACCTCCGGGTTCTGGCTGGAGGAACCCGGAGCTTCTTCAGAAATGTCCTGGACCCTCCCAGAGGGGTCTGGGTCTTCTGAAGTGACTTCTTGTGGATTTGAGTCTGGGAGCTGGGACCCAGACTCACTTTCATGGACCTCCGGACCCTCCTGAAGGGGTCTGGATTCCTAAGTATGGGGTAGTTCTGGTCTCTCCGCAACCAGAACCATACTGACAACCTCGTCAGTAGCTGAAATGTAAAGCAACAAAGGCTCACCAGGGTTTGGAGCTACCAGAATTGGTAGGGTGGTGAGGAACTGTTTTAGCTCCTGGAATGCCTTCTCTGCTTCTTCGGACCATTGGAATGGTCCGGACTTCCTCAACAACTTGAAGAAGGGAAGTGCCCGTCCCGCCAGTCTTGATATGAACCGGCTAAGGGCTGCTAGACACCCAGTTAACTTTTGGACGTCTTTGATGCGGGTTGGTGGCCGCATGTCTTCAATGGCTTTTATCTTTGCCGGATTAGCCTCTATGCCCCGGTGACTTACCAGGAAACCAAGAAGTTTTCCGGAGCTAACCCCGAAGACACACTTGTCTGGGTTTAGCTTCGTGCGGGTGGCCCACAGCTTGTCGAAGACAGCCTGCAAGGTGTCCAAGAGGGACTCCTTGTTCTTGACCTTGACCACGATGTCATCGACGTACACTTCCACTATGTCTCTGATGAGTTCTTCAAAAGTTTTGTACATAGCTCGTACAAAAGTTGAAGCTGCATTCTTGAGACCAAATGGCATAGCTGTGTAACAATACAATCCATCTACTGTGATAAATGAAGTATGCTCTTCATCCTCCCTAGACATCCTGATTTGATGATACCCAGAATATGCATCTAGGAAACACAGTAATTCACACCCGGAGGTGGAATCCACTATCTGATCTATTCTAGGTAGTGGGAATGGATCTTTTGGACATGCCTTATTCAGTGTGGTGTAGTCGATGCACATCCGAAGCTTCCCGCCGGACTTGGGCACAACGACTGGGTTCGCCAGCCATTTTGGATGGAAGACTTCTCGGATGAATCCGGCTTCAAGCAACTTCTTCACTTCTTGTCGGATGAAGTTCTGTCGCTCTACGGATTGCTTCCGAGGCTTCTGATGCACAGGCCGAGCATCAGGTTAAATCTTCAGATTATGCTCAATCACTTCCCTGGGGATCCCGGGCATTTGAGACGGTTGCCAGGAAAAAACGTCAACATTAGCCCAGAGGAAAGTGATGAGCGCGAGTTCCTATATGTCGTTCAACCCTCCCGATATACGGGTGGTTTGAGCGGCATCGGAACCAATTTGGACGACTTTGACGGGAATGTCGGTGTCGCCGCTTGGCTGCACACGGGGTGCAGAGGTTGAGCCTCGTTGACGAATGCTCGGGGGTTTCAGAGCTTGTTCCTGTCTGGAGTCCTCCTCTTGCGCCGTGGTGAGTGCATGGAGCTCCTCCAGAGCAGTTACTCCGGCGGTGCGATCTCCGCGGATTCGGAGAACGCCTACTGGTGTAGGCATCTTCAACACCAGATATCCATAATGGACAGCTGCCATAAATTTGTATAGGGCAGGTCTACCCAAGATGGCGTTGAATGGTAAGTTGATCTGAGCGACGTCGAAGACCAACTTCTCGGTGCGATACTTCTCCCGTGTCCCGAAGGTAACGGGGAGAGTTATAGCTCCGAGTGGGGTAATGGCCCCCGGACCTACTCCGGAGAAAGGTCGAGAGGGCTGGAGATCCGAAGGTCGGAGCTGAAGCTTGGTAAAAGCTTCAAAGCTTATGAGGTTCAGCCCCGAACCTCCGTCCACCATAACATGATGGAGCTGGATGTTATTGATGGTGGGAGATACCATCAAAGGTAACTGTCCAGCTCCGACCATGCTTCGAGGACAGTCCGAAGCATCAAAAGTGATGGATGTGTCCATCCACTTTCGATGTGGCTCCGGTCTAGCTGTAGGAGCTACAGCAGCCATATCCCGCCGCATAGTCTTGATGAAACGACGGGAGGTGATGTCTCATGATCCACCAAAAATGGTGTTCATGGTTTTCCGACGCTCGTTGTCAGAGACACCAGAGTCGTCATCGACGGAGGTGTAGACGGCCTTCAAGACCTTTTTGGGGTCCTGAAACCCTAACTCCTCTTCAGTCGGAGCTTCGTCGACCTTCTGTTTTCCTTCCCTCTGTTTGAAAGGAGACCCTTCCCGGCGCTTGCTGTAGCGCTCGGCAAGGTTTTGGACCTCCCGGCAGTCTTCCAAACCGTGGCTGCCCGTTTTGTGAATGGGACACCACACTTTGGGTTTGCCACCGTCTTCGGAAGATGGTCGAGGTCGCTTCTTGGGGCGTGGCCCCCGGCCTCCAGGAGTCGCAGCAGCTGCAACGTTGGATGTGCCGGCCGACGGCTTCTTCTTGTCGTGGGTCTTCTTTTTCTTCTTGCCACCCCCGGAGGTAGCGACTTCTTCTTTGGAGGATTTCTTGTGATCCTCCGAGGCTGGTTTGGAGTGCATTTCACGGCCCTCCGCAGCTCTGGCACATTTGTCTGCCAGGCTGAAGAGTTCTGTGACACTAGTGATCTCTTTGATCGCCAGCTTCTCCAACATCTTCTTGTCCCGTACGCCCTGTCTGAATGCCACAATGACAGAAGCGCTTGAGATAGAAGGGATTGTGTTGCGTACCTGGGAGAACCTCTGGATGAAGGACCGCAAAGATTCTCCCCCTTTTTGCATGACCGCAAAAAGGTCTAATTCAGTGCCTGGTCGGGTGTATGAACTCCCGATGTTGGCAGTGAATTGACGGCACAGCTCCTCCCAACTGTTGATAGAGTTGGGTGGAAGGCTCATAAACCAGGACCTGGCGGTCCCGGTTAAGGCCACTGGAAAGTAATTGGCCATTACAGCCTCGTTTCCTCTAGCTGCCAAGATTGCAGTGGAGTATATCTGAAGGAATTCAGCGGGGTTGACAGTCCCGTCGAATTTTTCCGGCAGGTGTGACCGGAACTTTTGTGGCCATCTAACCATGCGCAGGTGCATGGCTAGGGCTGAACAGCCTCCTCCTACTCCTTCCAGAGTAGAAAGGTCCTGAGCTTCCCGTCTTTCACGAGCACGCTCGATATGGACACGGCCATCCTGTTGGCGGTATCGGCGATCAAGCTCCGCCCGGAGGTCATGAGTTGAAAGCCTGGATACTGTATGGGTACATCGTGCCCCAGAGGGCAACGGCGTCACCTGCTGTGACGCAGATCGTCTCCTGTTGTTGGAGACGTGCAGACCAAGTCTTCCAGACAAAGTCCATCGCTGCGACGGGGCTCGTCTCGAAGGAGGAGGACCCTGGTTGTTGAGGCGTTCGGCCGCTGCTGCGACCAAATGCTCCACATAGGCCCTCCACTGCTCCATTGCATCTCGAGATGCGTCCGGAGGTGGTGGTCGTTGGAGAAGAGCACGCGCTGCATGGAGCGCGTGTTCCGGGTTGTCATGACTTGCCGACGCAGTCAGTGATGCCGGCGCACCATCACGTTGCCCAGCACGATTTGCCGGAGAAGATGGTGGTGGTGGGAGTGTGGCTCCTGCTGGTGCCGAGGCTCCTGCTGGTGGCTGCCTGTTGGAGGGATTGCCCCCAACAGCTTGAGCAGCAGGATGGCCGTTGGATGATCCAGCCGCGGAGTTCACCATTCTCGAAAATCTCAGGTGCCCCTACCTGGTGCGCCAACTATCGACTGTTGGAGTCGGCAGATCTCCTGACACTGCTAAAGTGTTGAAGGAGTTTGTGGTTCGGTGTGGGCGCGCGGAGACTCAAGAAGGTGAATTACGATTTAACACAGGAGACACTAGGATTTACGTGGTTCAGGCCGCCTGAGCGTAATACCCTACTCCACGGGTGTGTTGGTGTTGTATTAGTTTGTCACGTATGATGTCCACGTCTATGTACGTGTGTCCTTGTGTGTATCGTCGGCCTGTCCTTTTATAGTACAAGGACAGGCCGTTACAAGTTGGCCTGGCCCGACATGTGGCCCCGGCGGTTACTAGTATTGATACACTATTAATTGTTGTTAATAATCCTGTAACGGGCTCCGACAGTGCCGTTACGGGTGTTAAGATTGTCCGTTTAAGTGTCATTAATATGGCATTAATGACATTTAATCGGGTCTTGAAGTCCTTGGCTCTCCTTTGAAGATCCGGAGCCGTTACAAGGTCTTCCGGAGGCTAGAGGCTGCCAGCTCCGACGTTTGGACATGTGGCAGCTCCGGAGCTTGCTGTGGGAAGCAGGTAGCTCCGGAGCTATCTGACACGTGTCAGGTCCGGAGCTTCTCTCGGTCAGGGGTTAAGTCCGGAGGTGCCATTTCGATACTTGGTCCGGAGCTTCCCCCTTGCGGGCGATAGCTCCGGTTTGGCAGTACACATGACGACCTAGGGATTAACCATGTTGGAGAAGCAGGTCCGGTCATGTCTGACAAGTGGGCCTCCGAGGGTCTTCAATCCGTGTAGACGGCCTTCCCTCGAAATCTTTGTAACCTCAGGGGGTGTACGGTTTTTAGGGTACCGACAACCTCCATAGGCCCCACGTGTCACAAGACACTGGACCCACCTCCTTCATATGAGTAGCTCTGGCATTACCACGTGTAGTATAAGACTGGAGCTAAACTCCCTACATAGGGAAGCTCCGCGCTTAACACGTGTCTAGTGACCCTGGACCTAACCCCCATTAGAAGGAAGTTCCTGTGCCTCCACGTGTATAGCAGCTCCGGACCTACCTCCCCGCGAGGGAAAGCTCCAGAGCCGCCACGTGTTGAGCCTCCGGACCTACGCTACCAACGGGAATATAGACGGATCTCCAACAACATAAGCATTCAAATGACTCTTATGGCTACAGTTACAAGGCCTGATCATGTGCCGTTAATGCACTATTAATGGTGCACGATCAGAAAACCCTTAATACTAGTAACACCACCATTAAGGCGCGTTATCACGTTATTAGGGTGCTTAAACACAATTAATTGTGTATTAGGCAAGAATAACCGTCGGGACCACATGTCGGGCCAGGCAACCCATGTAACAGCCATCCCTTAGTCTATAAAAGGGATGTGTTGCACCGTACAAAACAAGCAAGCTCATATGCACACAAGAACTAGCAAATCTCTAATACAACAACACACACACTGTGGTGTAGGGTATTATGCTCAGGCGGCCCGAACCACGTAAATCATTTGTGTCATTATCTTGTCTAAGATCTCTACGCGTCCAAACTAATATAAGAACCTCTGCGGGCTACAATTTAGAAGTACCGGGAGAAGTGTCGTTCGTACGCTTCAACATTTGGCGCATCAGGAAGGGGGCGCCTAGGATCACAAGATGGTGAATTCCATCGCAGGGTCATCCAGCAGCAACAATGCTATGCAACCTGTTGGAGGGAATCCTTCCAACATGCAGTAACCAGCAGGCGCCGTTGTCCCGGTTGGCATCGCACCACCACCATGTGCTCTGGCAAACAATGCTGGACAACAGGATGGGATACTCAGTCACAGCATCGGCGAACAATAACCCTGAGAATTGCTGATTGTTGCGTGTACTCTGCTGGAGTGCCCACCAGCACCCGGAGCACCTCAGGGTGCGATGGAGCAGTGGCGGGCTGATGTGCAACATCTGGTTACAGTCGTAGCCGATGCCATCAGCAACCAAGGTCCTCCCCTTCGGGGCAGGCATCGCCTCAACGTAGGACCTTGTCTGGAAGACTTGGTCCTCATGTATCACAGCACCGAAGGCGTGCTGTATCTCAACAGGTGACGTCGCTGCCCTCCGGGGCGCGACGAACCCATACTATGTCGAGACTCTCTACACACGATTTGTGGTTTGAGCTTGACCGCCGCTACTGATAGTAGGACGGTCGTGTCCATATTGAGCGTGCTCGCGAGAGGCGAGAGGCTCGGGATAACCCTGCTCCAGTGGGAGTAGGAGGAGGTTGTTCTACCTTGGCCATGCACCTATGCATGGTCTGTTGGCCACAGAAGGTCCAATCTCATTTGCCGGAGAAATTCGATGGGACTGTCAACCCCGCTGAATTCCTTCAAATCTATTCCACTGCTATACTTGCAGCAGGAGGCAACGAGGTCGTGATGGCCAACTACTTCCTTGTGGCTCTAACTGGGATTACCAGGTCTTGTTTCATGAGTCTTCCGTCTGACTCCATCAATAGTTGGACGACGCTATGTCAACAGTTCGCTGCCAACTTCGGGAGCTCTTACACCTGACCAAGCACTGAACTGGACTTGTTTGCTGTGAAGCGAACAAAGGGGGAATCGCTGTGATCCTTTATCTAGTGGTTCTCTCAGGTATGTAATACCATCCCCTCTATCTCGAACGCTTCAGTTATTGTTGCATTCATACAGGGCGTCCGAGACAAAAAGATGTTGGAAAAGCTGGCGACGAAAGAAGTCACCAGTGTCACGGAGTTGTTCAGCGTGGCTGACAAGTGCGCACGAGCTACTGAGGGCCGTAAATGCACTCAAAGCCAGCTCCGGAGGCTAACAAAAAGTCCTCCAAAGCTGAAGCCACTACCTCCGGTGGTGGCAAAAAGAAGAAGAATTCCAACGGCAAGAATAAGTCGTTGGCTGGCACACCTACTGCTGCGGCTACTACAGCTCCGGGTGGCCGGGGGCCACGCCCTAAAAAACGATCTCAACCTTTGTCAGAAGACGGTTGTAGTTCCAAGATGTGGTGTCCAATCTAGAAGACAGATAAGCATAGTCTGGAGGACTGGCGAGAGGTCCAAAACCTTGTCGAGCGCTACAACAAGCGCCGAGAGGAAGCTCCTTTCCGCCAACTGGAAGGAAAGCAAAAAGTCGACAAAGCTCTGGCTGAGGTGGAGCTAGGTTTCCAGGACTCCAAGAAGGTCCTAAAGGCTGTGTAAAACACGATCGATCATGACTTTGACGTCTTTTACAATGAGCGTCGGAAGACCCTCAACACCATCTACAGAGGGTCCTAGGACATCACCTCTCGTCGTGTCCTCAAGACAATGCGGCAGGAAATGGCTGCTCTAGCTCCTGCTGCCAGAGCAGAACCACAACAGAAGCGGATGGATAAGCCCATCACTTTTGATGCAACAAACTGATGCAAAAACATGGTTGCAGCTGGCCAACTCCCGCTGATGGTATTTCCGACCATCAATAACATTCAACTCTACCACGTTTTGGTAGACGGAGGCGCAACGCTCAATCTCTTGAGCTTTGAAGCGTTCATGAAGATCCAGCTACAACTCTTGGACCTTCGCCCCTCAAGACCATTCTCTGGGGTAGGTTCGGGGGCCATCAGCCCCCTCGTATACATCACTCTCCCGGTGACCTTCGGGACTCGAGAGAAATACAGGACTGAAAAGCTGGTTTTTGATGTCGCTCACATGCGCTGGCCATAGCACAAAAAGGAACCCCCGACAATGAGCTCATTGCTTAACCCCCGAGCACTCGTCAACGAGGCTCAACCTCTGCAATACGTTTGCAACCTAGCAGCGACCATTCCCATCAAAGTCGTCCAAATCGGTTCTGATGCTGCTCAGATCACCCGTATATTGGGAGGTTTGAACAACAAATAGGAACTCACGCTCATCACTTTCCTCCGGGCTAATGTTGACGTGTTTGCGTGGCAACCGTCACAAATGTCTGGGGTCCCTAGGAAGGTGATTTAACACAATCTGAAGATTTATCCCGACACACAGCTTGTATAACAAAAGCCCTGAAAACAATCAGTCGACCGACAATACTTCATCCAACAGGAGATCAAGAAGTTGCTCGAAGCTGGTTTTATCCGAGAGGTTTTTCATCCAAAATGGCTGGCAAACCCAGTCATTGTACCCAGGGCTGGCGGGAAGCTTTGGATGTGAATCGACTACACCACACTAAATAAGGCATGTCCAAAAGATCCATTTCCACTACCTAGGATAGATCAAATAGTGGACTCCACCTCCGGGTTTGAGCAATTGTGTTTCCTAGATGCATACTCCGAATATCATCAAATGCAAATGTCTAGGGAAGATGAAGAGCATACTACCTTCATAAAAGTAGATGGATTATATTGTTACATTGCCATGCCCTTTGGTCTCAAAAACGCTGCTCCAACCTTTGTGCGAGCTATGTACAAAACATTTGGAGAGCTAATCAGAGACTTAGTGGAGGTGTACGTCGATGACATCGTTATGAAGATCAAGAACAAGGAGTCATTCTTTGACAACTTGCAAGCCATCTTCGACATGTTGCGCATCAAGTGCACCAAGTTGAACCCAGACAAATGCATCTTTGGAGTTAGCTCCAGGAAACTCCTTGGTTTCTTGGTGACTCACCGAGGAATTGAGGTAAACCCAGCGAATATCAAGGCTATAAAAGACATGCGGCCTCCATCCCGCATCAAGGACGTCTAGAAGCTAACTGGATGTCTAGCTGCGCTCAGCCGATTCATCTTAAGGCTGGTAGAGCGGGCACTTCCATTCTTCAAGCTATTGAGGAAGACCGGACAATTCCATTGGTCCGAAGAAGCAGAAAAGGCATTTCAAGAGCTCAAGTAGCTCCTTACCACCTTACCAATCTTGGTAGCTCATAACCTTGGTGAGCCTTTAATGCTTTACATTTCTGCAACTTCAGAAGTTGTCAGCATGGTCCTGGTCGGGAAAGTCTGGAGCCACATCCAGTTCAGGAACCTAGACCCCTCCGGGAGGGTCTGGAGCTACCTGAAGGTGAATCTGGGTCCCAGCCCCAGGCACAGATCTTCATGGCAGAGTGCTAGAAGATAAACCTCTATCATCTGAGAGAGTTTCCACGGCTGCTCAAGAAGGTCCGGACCCCTCAGGGAGTGTCCGAGAAGTTCAACAAGAAGGTCTGGACCCCTTTGGGAGGGTCCGGATCGATGGAGAGTAAGTCACGGGCCCCTCTGAGAGGGTCTGGACCGTCCAGTGCCCGGTGTACTTCATGAGGGAAGTACTCCACGATGCTAAGACCAGATACATCGAGGTGCATAAGTTTCTTTACGTAGTTCTTATTGCCTCAAGGAAGCTTCGTCACTATTTCCAAACCCACAAGATATCAGTGGTAACTTCTTATCCACTGCGTGCTATATTGCATAACCCTAATTCTACTGGGAACATCGCCAAGTGGGCAGCGGAGCTGGCAGAATTCGATCTAGAATTCTTGCCACGACAAGCAATCAAGAGTCAGGATTTGGCTGACTTTGTGGCGGAGTGGACTCCTTCTCCATCAAATCCTGGGGGCCCTGGTGAGCAAAAGTCGGAACCCAAGGTCCCGATCTTCACTGATCCTCATTGGACCCCCTACTTTGACGGTTCCGTGCAGAAGAAGGGAGTCGGAGCTGGAATCCTTCTCCTCGCTCCGACTGGCGAGAATGTCAAATACATGGTTCACCTTGACTTCAAGGCGACCAACAACATGACGGAGTATGAAGCTCTCATCTACGGGCTCAAGGTGGCACTATCCTATGGTGTCAAGCAACTGTTGGTGAAGGGTGATTCGTAGCTAATCATAAAACAAGTCAAAGGTGAATGTTGTTGTAACAATCCTCAACTAGCTGCATATCTCCTTGAAGTCCAGAAGCTCCGGAAGGACTTCAAAGTCCTGGATCTTCACCATGTTCAGCGTATCGATAATGTTGAAGCTGATGAACTCTCGACGAAGGCCTTAACTGGAGCTTCGACTCCTGACGGAATCTTCGTCCGGAGGTTGTCAAGACCAACAACTTTGTCTGCTGAACTGAGCGTAGGGGCGAGACCAGCACCTCAAAGCTGGCGGTCCCGGTGGCCCTGTTACCATGGCATCCACCAAGGGTCGTAGGTGCTGTCAAAAGCTCTGAGCAACCCAGCACGCAAGACTCAGAAGCTCAAGTTAGCTCTGATGCATGGATCTCAGAGATTCGAAGCTACTTGAAAGATAACATCCTTCCTAAAGATCGTGTATCTGCTGACCGGGTCGTCAGATTGGCTAAAACATACACGTTAGTAGAAGGGGATCTCTACCGGCGTGGTGCCAACGACATCCTAATGTGGTGCATTGCAAGGGAAGAAGGTCGCGAGCTCCTCGCGGAGATCCACAGAGGCGAGTGTGGGAACCACACGTCTTCCCGCACGTTGGTCGGCTAATCCTTTTGGCATGGCTTCTACTGGCCTACAACACTCCAGGATGCAGTGGAGTTGGTGGAAAAGTGTGAAGCGTGTTAGTTCCATGCAAAACAAATTCACACACTGACTCAGTCACTACAAATGATTCCTCCTACATGGCCATTCGCTGTGTGGGGCATGGACATTTTGGGACCTTTCCCGAAAGCCGCCGGAGGTTACATGTTCCTGTATGTCACCATCGACAAGTTCACCAAGTGGTCGGAAGCTACTCCAATTGTGACTATCAACAAACAATCAACAATCAAGTTCTTGAAGTCCATTGTATGTAGATTTGGAGTTCCGAACAAAGTCATAACTGACAATGGAACCCAATTTACAAGTGCTGCATTTCAAGAATATTGCAAAGACCTCGGCATTCAAGTCAGCTACGCTTCAGTAGCTCACCCAGCAAGTAATGGTCAAGCCAAGAGAGCAAATGCAGAAATCCTAAAAGGACTCAAGATGCGCACATATGAGCGCTTAAAAAAGCACAGAGCCAACTGCATTGAAGAGCTTCTGCCTACATTGTGGGCTAACAGGAGAACACCTAACCAGTCAACTGGAGAGACACCCTTCTTATTGGCGTATAAAGCTGAAGCAGACCTTCCTCCGGAAGTCACCATGGGGTCGCTCCGGGTCCGAACCTTTGACGAAGCCACGCAGGACCAGCTTCGGCATGAAGACCTTGACCTCGTCGACGATGGAAGGTGTCAAACAGCTATCCAGAATGCACGCTATCGCCAAGCACTCCGGCGCTATCATCAAAGACATGTGCGCAACCGACAGCTCGAGGAAGGGGATCTGGTGCTGCGGAAAATACTAACTCGTTAAGGGATGACTTACCCCTAGCTGGGAATGTCCCTTCCGAGTGATCAAAGTATCCCGTCCCGGATGCGTTCGCTTGGCAACTAAGGATGGGATTCCACTTCCTAATCCTTGGAACATCGAGCACCTCCGTAAGTTTTATGCTTAGAATCACGGAGGTGAGTCTATAAGTACACACAATCTATGTTATATAATCAATATACAGAGATGGGTAGGTCCTCCGGGTGAACATCCAGACCCCTCCGGGAGGGTCCGAGAAGTTCAAGCAACACTTGACACAGTCACGGCATTTAAGTGTAGCTACCTGCCCCGGGCTAGTATAAGATGTATAGCGCACTTAGCCTGGTCGTGTACCCTAAGTGTGTCCCTGTCTCCCCTGTAATACGGACCTATAATGAAAGATATTGTTGTGGGAAAACAGACTTCACGTACATTTATTTTTGTATAAGGCTTGGTCTTTTGAATTATTATTTTTATCCTTCTTGTCTATAATGAAGTTTTGCAATTCTTTTTAAGTTTTAGTCCAAGTTATTCATATGTGTTATAAGTTATATTGTTGGTCTCTTTGGATCTTAACGTTGCTGCATAGTCTACTTGCCTGAACGCCAAGCCAACATAGGTCCGGAGTGCGCTATCGACTTAGCCTGGTCCTGCACCCTAAGTACGCCACTCTACCTACATCTCAGCAAGCCTGATTAGGGTGAATACTAAAAAAGCATGCAGATCTGGAAAGATTACATCAATATGCTTGTTATCATATCAAATTTCTTCGGATCTAAAACTCAAATAAAAACAATAAGTCACAAACAATTTATAGATAAGAGGACGGGTTTTACTATTTTTCTTGTCTTTAATGTATAGGAAAAACGAAAAACCTAGAGATGGTGAACGATGTCGGAGCTATTAAGCTCTGACAACCTCCATGGGGGCCCGCCGTTGATGTTCTCGGATGTTGAAAGTGGGCGCCGCCAGAGCCAACAAGCTCCGACAACTCCCATGAGGGACAGACGTTGACATAAAGTATAATTCTGATGAATCTGGCATAACCACCCAAGGGGATCACCGTCAACGTTATCTACGATTGATGGTAGTGGTGAGTGTCGTCGGACCTATCAAGTTCTGACAACCCCAGGGGGACCACCGTCGATGTTCTACGCATTGACAGTGGGTGTCGTCGGACCTATCAAGCTCCGACAACCCTAGGGGGGCCGCCGTCGATGTTCTACGCGTTGATAGTGGGTGCCGTCAGACCTACCAAGCTCCGACAACCCCAAGGGGCCCGCCTCGACGTTCTACGTGTTGACAGTGGGTGTTGTTGGACCTACCAAGCTCCAAAAACCCTAGGGTACCCGCCGTCGACGCTACAAAAGCTCCCTGGAGAAGTCGGAAATAAACTTCGAACCTAAAAGCTGCAAGTTAGAAGTGTCCAAGTCATCAACACATCTTCAAATCCTTTTGGTACATGTTTGCAATCAAATTGTGTACATCTACCAGGGGCCAAACAAGATAAAAGACAGTGTATTGAAGACAAGGACAACAGACAAGGGAAATGGAATTCATTGCAGAAATAGTGGATTTCATTCATTCAAAGTACTGGATTACAAAATAAGGGTTACAGCAAAAGACAAAAGGAAAAGGTCCTAACTACTGGAGGATCTAAGTCCTGCGGAAAAACGAGGCAACCTTTTTAGCAGCTTCTTGGACGCTAGCCTTGGCGGCATCCTCCTCTTCGGCAATGAGTCCTTCGAAGACTAGATCAAGAGAATTGGGGGTCTCGGCTTTTGTAACACGCCAAGACAAACTCAGCGACGTTCTTGGCCAGAGATTTTCCCTCTGTCTCCAGTTGATCAGTGATGACATCACCCATTGTGTCGAGTTTGCTGCCAGTAGAGCCAAGTGCCATCAGCGTCTATTTCAGCTCCTGTGTTGGGTTCTCCGGACGTACAGGACTAAAACCAAGAGGCACCAGAGCTCTGTCGGCACGTCCCAGGAAATCCCATACTAGCATGGATTTAATTGGCCTCGAGCTCCGCAGCTCCTCCAGTGACCTCCGGGCGGCTGGTAGCTCTGAACTTTCCTCAGCGAGGTGCTCAATCGCTTTGGCATGTTGCTGCATACTCTCAGCTACTTGCTTTTCGCGGTCGGCTAGCTTCGTCTCTCAGAGGTGGATGCGGTTCTGCAGTTCTGCCAGGTCCTTCTCCCTGCCTCTTACTTTCCCTTCTCTGGTGGCGACATCAGCTTCTCTTTTTGAGAGCTCTTGCCCCAGTTTCCAGTACTTTTCCTCCTCCTCCTTACTCCATAGATCAAACTTCTAAGAGCGATCTGCTAAATTCTGCTCAGCCAGAGTCAGCTTCTGACCGAGCTCCTCCTCTCTTTTCAAAACATCCTCCTGCTATTCCAGGAGCATCTCTTCTCTTGCATGAAGGTCTGCTTGACGCTTCAGGAGAACCTCATTTAATTCATTGAGGTTGTCGTCATGCTCGTCAGCAGCATCACTCTTTTCCTTGGCATGCTCAAGAATCTCCTGAGAATTAGCGTCGAGAGCCCTCATGGCGGCTTCCTTCTCCTCTAGCAATTTTCCCCAATATTCCAGTTGGGCCTTTTCCTTCTCGACCCACTCTTTTTGGTCTGCAAACCTTGCCTGCGCCAGCTTGGTCTCAAAGTGAAGTCTGTTGCGCCAGCGCCTCATGGTGTGACACTCTTCTTAGAGGACCTTGTTGTCGTGGTTGAAGGCGAGCTGAACTTGTCGGAGGCTTGAGCAGGCATTGTCAATAGACAACGCCAAAGGAATAGGCTCCGAGCCTGCTGGGGTCATCTCCGCAGGCTCCAGAGGGTCTTCAAGAACCAAAATAGGGTCCCGCGCTACAAGTGTGGTTTCCCGAGCCTCTGTAGCACTGGAGTCGCCCACTGGGAGCTCCTCGGCCACTGCTGAGAAAGATCCTACTAGGGGAATTTCTACCTCCGGGCCCGACGCCAAAGGTCCTGCCGCGGGAACTTCAATTGCTGGCTCCTCGGGTGAAGAGCCTACCTCCGCCTCTTTATGGTGTTCTGCCTAGGGCATGGGCACCTCCGGAGCAGCTACTTCTGGGGCGGTCGTTGGATCTTCACTTGAAGCCACTTCTACCACTGGCTCGGGGGTCGGTACATCCACCATCTCCAGCTCGGTAGCCGGAGCTTCAACAACTTCCGGCTCAAGGGCCGGAACTTCAAGTCCCAATGACTCGATTGTCGAGGCATCAACAACCTCTGGCTCAGGGGCCATAGGTTCTGGCACCACTGACTCGCCCGCCAGCTCAACAAAAACTTCTTGCACAGCGACTGGAGCCTCGGTCACCACCGGTTCTGAAGCCGGAGCTTCCACCATCTCTGCGTCCGGCACTGGAGCTTTAGTTTTTGATGTCGCTGATAATGGAGCGTCTTCATGTATGTCTCCCTCGTGGTTTGGCGCTACGACGGGAGTCTCTGGCATTGACTCTGGATCTAGATCCACGACAGCTGGCGCCGGAGCTGTCGTGACCTTAGCCATCACTTGAGGAGACGCGGGGGTTGGTGCTGGAGTTTCTGCCCGCACTGTTTCGGCCGCTGCAACAGAGGCCATAGCTTTAGACCCCATCTTTGATGCCCTGTAGTAAAAAAATTGGAAGATTCAAAACATGACAAAAATAATAATGGCAAATCAAGGTGAAAAAGCAAAGCTTACCTTGGGAAGCTACCGCTCTAATCGGCACGGAACTTCTTCGCCGGAGGCTCAGGGCCAGAACCTGGCATAGTTGGCACGGTGGGAGCTTCGGAATGACGTCTGGAACCTGTCGTCGTTGTTAGTGTTACCCCAGTTGAGGCCTTCCTTGGCTGGAAAGGACTACCGGACCTAGAGCCCGTAGCTGGCACCAGGACCGGAGTTGATTGTACGGAACTGGCACCTCTCGAGGACGCTTGCACCAGAGGAGGTGTCGCCACAGAAGATCTCCCTCGTCGGGGAGAAGGGACAGTTGTAGATGGAGCAGACCTGACGGAGCTCCCATCAGCGTGACTCAGCTTCCTCTTCCAGCTGGAAGATTCGGCTGGCTCCTTGCGCTTGCCCTTGCTGATGTCATCAACTTTTTGGCTCGTGGTAGGGGAGATCAACTACTCGGAAGCTCTAGGAATCACAGCCCTAGAGGCCCAGCGCTTCTCCATCTCACCGAGGTCGTCTAGCACCAGCATCTTCCTCCGGAGCTCCCTGATGATCCCTGGAATCATGTTTAGAGGCAGTAAAGCAGGCGGCAGAGCTAGGGCATCATCGGCGATAGACTTGTGCTGAAATTTCTTGAGATGGAGCTTCAAAGCTTTGTCATCCAAGTTGGATTTCAAAACGGTTTCAATCTGTTCGTCATCCATTATACTGTTGAAAGCCCAGACGAGCTTCTCCCTTCTCCTCAGCAGAGCCCACCTGTTCACCAAGAAATTTCCGAAGACCATCAGGGGGGTCACTCCACCCTCTACACGGATTCTTGCCAGGATAGGCTTGAATGCACCCGACACTTCGGAACTACATTCCAGTCATCGGTGTCGACGTTGGGGAGTCCTTGGGTAGCTCCAACCTTTCGTGCTCCTCCACTGCAATGACGATCCAATCCTTCTTCCAGTCATCCCATTTGCCAGAAGGGAACACTTCAGGTACTTGAAGGGGCAGTTCTTGCGCTTCACGAAGTAATAGAAGCCAAGCAACTTTGTCCCCTTGCGGGTACTATGGGCTGTGAATAAGGTCAGAACACGTCGATGCAGGGAGGCACGCACACCCACATCTTAGAAATGGACAAAAGTCGCCATCAACAAGAGGGAGTGAGGGCTGAGATGATGCAGTTGAAGGCCGTAGAAGTACAGCAGCATCAGGATGAAACTTGAAAAAGGTGGGATCAGTCCCACCATGGCATACGCCGAGAAGTACACCATCTTGCCGCGACGCTCTTTCTTGAAGGGGAGCTTGCCGACACGAACCAAGTGGTTGAAGGAGTTGATGGACCATCCCATGAAGGTCCGAACCTTCACCAGATTGTCCTTGCTCTGGATGCAGCTTTTGGGAAGACCTAACTCCATCACGGCAAAGTGGAGTGAAAGAGGAGAAAGCTAGGCAAAGTTTGAGAGGCTCTGAGCGCTATTTTGATCGAAAGTGTAAAGAGTCCTCAAACCGTGCAGACTTTCCTTCTTAAGTAATCCTTCACGACGCTTGGATGGCAACCGCAACGAGAGCAAGTCCACATTACAAAGAATCTACCCCGTCAATGACGAATGGGCCCAGGGCCACCCCGACGAAGAAGTCGAGGTTCTTACCCCAGGCGAACCATTGTCATGATGGGCGGCGGGAAGCCTGAGGGTGGCAGTCTCACAAGGCACTCGAAACGATACAATTTTGGTATTGGGAACCGGTGAACTTCAATTGTGTGAGATCCGCACTCAAAGATCTCATCTGCTGCATTCAAAACAAGCCACACGGCGAGGGTTCAACCCCGGACCATCGCTCCAACGGTACATCAGAAAACCTTTGAAGTTGCAACACAGAAATCGAGGATGGCCCCACCTCTGGTAGAATAACTTAACCCAAAGGATTTCTCCCAGAGGTGGGCCTAGGGGCCACTGTCGGTACCCTGCATACCGGGTATCCCATGATACCGCAATAAGTGCAAGGGAGTTCCACCTGTCAAAGTTGAAGACCTTCGTAGCCCCACGTGTCATACGACACTGGACCCACCTCCTTCATATGGGTAGCTCCAGCATTACCACGTGTAGTATAAGACCGGAGCTAAACTCCCTACATAGGGAAGCTCCGCGCTTAACACGTGTCCAGTGATCCCAGACCTAACCCCCATTAGAAGGAAGCTCCTGTGCCTCCACGTGTATAGCAGATCCGGACCTACCTCCCTGCGAGGGAAAGCTCTAGAGCCGCCACGTGTTGAGCCTCCGAACCTACGCTACCAACGGGAATACAGACGGATCTCCAACGGCATAAGCATTCAAAGGACTCTTATGGCTATAGTTACAAGGCCCGATCATGTGCCATTAATGCACTATTAATGGCGCACGATCAGAAGACCCTTTATACTGGTAACGCCACCATTAAGACGTGTTATCAGGTTATTAGGGTGCTTAAACACACTTAATTGTGTATTAGGCAAGAATAACCGTTGGGGCCACATGTCGGACCTGACAACCCATGTAACAACCATCCCTTGCTCTATAAAAGGGATGTGTTGCACGGTACAAAAAAAGCAAGCTCATACGCACACAAGCACCAGCAAATCTCTAATACAACAACACACACTCCATGTAGTAGGGTATTACGTTCAGGCGGCCCGAACCACGTAAATTATCTGTCTCATCATCTTTTCTAAGATCTCCGCACGCCCAAACCAATACAAGAACCTCTGCGGACTACAATTTAGTAGTACCGGGGGAAGTGTCGTTCGTACGCTTCGACAGATGGGCCCATGAGCATTTATTGCCCAACAACCAGTACATAATGTGTCTTCATCATGATTGTGTTTAAAGATGAGGTCACTCTAGATAAGATTTTGGATACCAATGAGTGAAATAATTATGGTATATTTTACCTTCTCTACCCATATGAAATACATTTAAGTGTTCATGCAATCTGGCTAAGTATTGCAGGTTCATTGGTTCACACAACATCCTATGAGATTGTGGCATGAGTTCGATTCCCAACACTTTTTTGATCTTATATAATGAAAGAATAGCGTGTGAGATGAAGCAAATCATCCGTATGTACCTATCCGCATATTCTACCAAAATACACTGCAAAATAAAAATCAACTTGCTTTAGGTTACTTTGAGTATAAAGCTAAGACAACTTTCTTTTCGAAGCTGAAGTGAGTAAGTTTTTATACTTTTATATTTCCTTCCTAGTTCAGCCCTTTTTTAGCCTCACGGGCAAAACAACCTCTGGTTTGTAATTGTAAATATGTTAATGAAAAATGATAGAATGCTAGTATGGTCATTTCTTTTGCTTTTAACCAAGCTTAAAAATGCTTTATTTGGATTTAATGAAGTAATTAATTAGATTTGCAGCTTTTGAAAAAGAAAATCAAATTTTGGTTATTAGCTTAATAGTTGATTATAAACATCTTTATTCATGTTCGTGCTCATTCATGGTAATAGCTATTTTCAAATGCAATTTGCTATTACACATCGGTTGTTGACATTTAAAACATTAACAAATCAACATTTCAATACTTACGAGTTACAACCAAGTTATAGTGAAGCTTTAAGTATTAGGCTATGTTTGGCACAGCTGGAACTATTGCAAAGCGACCATAAAGCACATGACACCACCATCTATCAGTCTCATATTAGCGAAGATAACACGACGATGTAGCTTTCCTCTTTGGAGGTGTCGTTTTGAAGGAAGTGTATTGTATGAAAGTTCTTTTGTTATCTCTAACCAACAGTTAGGTCCGTAGTGAGTCGTTCGTCTTTAAGCTTTCACATGGTTAGTGATGCTTGGGTTACAGGTTAGAGAATGTGTTTCATCCTTCATGTTGTATAATTTTCGAGTCCGGTTTCCCATATAAACTAAATCATTTTTATTTTTATATGATATTATACGAGAGCTCATCCTTTCTTAGCTTAAAAAAACTCAAAGAGGTATTACTTACTTAAAGCTTCATTGTAACTTGGTTGTAACCCGTAAGTATGAATATGTTGATCCATTAATATTTCAAATATCAACATCTGATGTGTAATAGCAAATTGCACTTGAAAATAGCTAGAATGAGCACGAACATGAATAAAGATGTTTTAGTCAACTAATAAGCTAATAACCAAATTTTGATTTTTCAAATGCAGCAAATCTAATTAACTACTTCATTAAATCCAAATAAGGCATTTTAAACTTGTTAGATAAAAGCACATAGAAATGACCATACTATCTTCCTATCATTTTTCATTAACGGATTTACAATTACTAACCAGAGATTGTTTTGCCCGTGGGACTAAAAAAAACCGAAGTAGGAAGGAAATATGGAAGTATAAAAACGACTCCATTCAACTTCGAAAAAAAGTTGTCGTAGCCTTTATACTCAAAGTAACTTAAGGCTTCGTTTGGGAAGCCTGAAACCGGCGTGGAATAGACCCTATCCACGCGTGTCGTGAGATCAGAAACACCTATAGATCAAAATACATGTCATGCGCCAAGGATGTGTTTGGCTCGGCGTGAAATTGGTCCAACCACTCCCAATCCACGCACATCGACGAGGGAATCGAACCGCTTCACCACAGGCCGGGATCGGATCACTCGCCCCGCTCGTGTTTCCACCGAACCGACGGTCGACGGGGGCACGCGCGACAACAACCTCTTCCCTCGACTATAGCTGTCCAAATGGGTCGGGTTAGATGGGCCGGCACGAAAGCCCGCAAAAAGAGCACGGCCCGAAAAAATCGGGCCCGGGCCGGCCCGAAGCCCGTTGCGGGCCGTGCCCGGGCCTCGACTTCCGGCCCGTCGGGCACAGCCCGTTTAGGCCCGACACGGTCGGCCCATGGGCTGGCCCGGCATGGCACGACCCGTTTAGGACCGAATTTTGATTTTTTCGCATTTTTAGTGTATTTTTAACTTAAACCGGCTGTGGGCCGGGCCGGCCCGGCACGGCCCGTTTATGGCCCGGCACGGCCCGGCACGCCTAAATTGAACTCGGGTCGTGCCCGGGCCTCAACCTTCGGCCCGCGGGCTGGCCTGGCACGGCCAATCGGGCCGTGCCGGGCCAAGATTTCTAAGGCCTCAGCCCGGCCGGGCTCGGGCCGGGCCGGCCCGGCACGGCCCATTGGACACCTATATCCTCAACCGGGCGGTGGCGCGGTCTTCACCGAATAGCGGCGTGCTCTACTCTGGTGCCACCCTTCCTTCTCCTCCTCCCCCCCCCCCCCCCCCATGCTCAGTTCTGGTGTTCGTAACATGCATCGTGGCGACCGCGGGTGTGCTCCTGGGCTTGGACTTCGTCCTCGCGCCACCGCATGTGCCCAACATCGTCGCTTTCCTCTTCTGCATCGTTCTCTTTCTTGGTTGCCGCGTCGGTGGTCAGCATGTTGGACAGCGCATACTTCGCGGTCCAGGCTGCACGACAAGATGGTGTCAGATCGTGTGGTGAATGGTGATCACAGTACCGTCGAGCTGCTCCAGGCTAAGATATCCACCGTGTGCACCACGATGCAAGCACCCGGAGACCGCAATGCAAGCACTTGGAGTCCGCGATGCAAGTGCCTGGAGTCCGTGATGCAAGTACACAAACTGCTCGATGTAAGGCTTCAGTGGCAAGAAATTATTTCTTCATTTTTTTTCTTATTTTTCATTGCTTCTGTCATTTATTTTGTAATGTTTGGACTTGATTCTCTTGAATTTCTTTACTTTGTCTCTGATTGGATGTCTCTGTTTCCCCAAATTTTTCATACAATCGTTTGGAGAGGAACACATCCCAGCATATCCCAAATGGTCAACGGGATTAAGATGAGTTGGTAAATAAACTCAAGGTGGATTGAATGATCAGACGTGGGATCAACCCAATCTATGGAGGGGTCAGCTCCCATGTGGATATTATTTCTAATTTGCCAAACGAGCTCTAAAGCAAGTTGTTGATTTTTATTTTGCAGTGTATTTTGGTAGAATACACGGTGGATCCATACGGATTACATAGTAATAATTTGCTTCATCTCACACGCTATTCTATCCTTATATAAGATCACAAAAAAGTTGGGAATCAAACTCGTGCCACAATCGCTTAGGATGTTGTGTTTGAACCAGTCAACCTGCAATACTTAGCTAGATTGTACGAACACTTAAATGTATTTAATATGAGTAAGGAAGGTAAAATATACCATAAATATTCACTCATTGGTATCCGAAATCTTATCTAGAATGACTTCATCTTTAAACACAACCATGATGAAAGACACGTTATGTACTGATCGTTGAGCAATAAATGTTATAAGTCGTTCAACCGCTAGCTCATAGCAGTGGTTACGGACACTGTTTCTACTAGGACAGTAGTATGAACAATTTGGAGTACATTTATGAAATACGGTACACACGTCCGGGCGTACGTCATCTACTATACGGTTGCAGCATGCAACATTAATCGATCCACTTTTGAGTTCTAGCGTTGTTCGTCATTTCGACCGGTCCAGGGTGGCAGGAACGCTGATGTTTCACTAATGAGATGGTTTGTTCTTGTGATTGGGTTCAACATTCCAGAGGCCCATAGTGAGCAATACATGCAAGTACATTTGCGTCCAGCCCAAAGTGTAAAAGGGTCGTAGTGATCGCAGTCGGGATCCATTAAATCCATGGCCTTCGAAATAAACAACAACTGTGCAAGCAACGGATCTGAGCGAAGAAGCAAGAGAGGAAAAAATAAATAGACAGAGAAGAAAGTAGCTTCCACGCTAAGGCAAAGCACCCCACTGGCCGCCAGCTGCTTTACATTTGTCCCCAGCGGCACCAGCGGCACCAGCAGCAACAAAGCAAAGCAGAGGTATCACCCCGGTTCGCTAATCAAATCGCCGTAGTTGGAATCAAGACCTAGGACCTCTCGTATCTGGACCTGGGCGAGTCGTTTGTAACTTTTCATTTCAAAATACTTACCACTCTTTAATCAAAAGAGAATTAGAGAGTGACAAATATTTTAAAATAAAGGAAATACGTAAGATCATCTCAAAATACTTGTTACTCTGTAATAAAAAATTAGAGAGTGATAAAGACCGCTAGCTAGCTAAAGACGAAGGGGCACCCGTTGGTTTGGACCTCTCAACATAGAGTACAGAGCGAGAGCCGATCGAACGAAACTTAGAGTTCACGACGACGCGTGATACGACTGGATCACGCGGTGGGGGGTGTGGTTCAGTTGTGATAGTCTCGTGGACGGCGGCGTTCACGTCACACAATGACAGGGTGTGGTTCAGTTGTGATAGTCTCGTGGACGGCGGCGTTCACGTCACACAATGACAGCACACAGCGGGTGGGGGTGTGGTTCGGTTGTGACGGTCTGGTGGACGGCGGCGTTCGCGTCACGCAATGACGGCACACGGCAGGTAGATCATCTACGCGATCGAAATGGCGAGAGGTTTGTACGTAGGCGGAGAAATCAAGGTGACGAGTCCGGTTATTTGCTTGTCGAGTACACGGTTATTTTCACGAAAGTTGAAGCGCAAACCGACGCGTAAAATCTCGTCATGCACCTAGAAGCCGTCAATATATATGGACTAGCTTTTCGTGCGAGGAGAATTCAACTCGCACGACGAATTAGACGCTGTGCCACCACACGGACTTCTTGGTCGATCTTGGCTGCCATATATAACCAATCTTCACCTCTGGTTCATTAACGTTGCAAATCTCTGAACAAAGTCATGTCAAACTACTTCTAGAAATACAATACCGCACACGGAAGATCAGCAAAAACAACTCGAAGAAGACACGTAAGCCTGTATACGTATGCTTACACACCTAAACGCGTAGCCGTAGCAACATCGGAGGAAAAGGAACGGAACGGATAAACTCATAAACGTGAGAGCAGTTGCGCAGACAGGTCAAATCAGGGGTCCTTATACGTAATATAATGATCTGCCGAGGACCGATTCGTAAAACCCCACCCACCTCGCCCTCGACCTCGGTTTCTCGTTTTTTTTTTTATTAATCCCCTTTTCCCCGCTTGCCTGCCTTCCACCATTCCCACCACCCCCTTCTTTTTTTCCCTTTCTCTCCACCGCCCCCTCACCGGCGGCGAAGCGAACTCCATCCGTCCATCGGCGGCGAAGCGAGCAGGATCCGATCCGAGCCGGGCCGAGACGATGGGGCAGCAGTCGCTGATCTATGCGTTCGTGGCGCGGGGAACGGTCGTGCTGGCCGAGTACACCGAGTTCACCGGCAACTTCACCACCATCGCCGCGCAGTGCCTGCAGAAGCTTCCGGCCAGCAACAACAAGTTCACCTACAACTGCGACGGCCACACCTTCAACTACCTCGTCGAGGACGGGTTCAGTGAGTGCTACTACTACTAGCACCATCTGCTCGCCCCTCTCCCCCTTCCCCTTCCCCTTCCCGCGCTCGATCCGATCCGCTCGGTTCCGCCTGGATCTGCGCCGCCGCCGGCTCGATTCGGGGTTCCCGTCGCGTGGATCTCGCGGGGTCTCGCTCGATCGGCGCCCGCGCGCGAGGTTAGGTAGGTAGGTTCGGTTCGTCGAGCGGTTGGGGCTTCGATTCGGCGGTTGCTTCGAGGCTAAGGTGTGTGCGCCGGTGGTTGTTGGCTGGGCTCAGCAAGCAGAGTTGCTGATCCGGCTTCAGTTCGAGTTGAGATGTGCTTTGGCCTTTGGGATGGGCGGGTGCTGTATATGGCTATTTTTAGGGGTGACTGGGTATTTTCCATGTATGATGATCGCGTGGTAGGTGGCATAAAATATAGGACCGTGGCATCTGACGATGTGCGTACGTGCTATGATTGTGGTGCACAAATTTCGGGATTTTTAGTTTCGGCTGGATGTGTTTACCTCATGTGTTTCGGATAATTATGAAATGATGCTTGCTATTTTGCCCTGCGTGCGGTGGCGGGGGATAATTTCACTTTATTCCTGTTGGCGTTGTAGTCTTGTGTGATGGCTATATGGCTCTGACCTCCATTCCATTTCCATTCGGTGTTTCGGTTCATAGAAGAGGTAATTGCATTGTTTTAGAAAAAATGTCAAAGTAGATCGATGTAAGTGCCACTTTTAAGTAAATTTTGTTTTGGCATTGTGACTTGTTTAGGCTTTAGATTTTTTGGACCCGTAGAAGGTAGGGCAAGTGAGTGTTGCTGAGATGCGCATGCTACGGTGGATGTGCGATCACACAAGAAGAGACAAAATTAGGAACGAGGTGATACGTGATAGGGTAGGAGTGGTACCGATCGAGAAGCTAGTCCAACATCACCTACAGTGGTTTGCGCATATCCAACGGAGACCTCCAGAAACACCGGTTAACAGTGGGATTATAAAGAGTAGAGAAAATTTTAGGAGAGGTACAGGTCGACCAAGATTGACATGGCAGGAAGCGGTGAAACGAGACTTAAAGGAGTGGGACATACTTAGAAATTTGACTCATGATAGGACTGCATAGAAATTAACAATTCATGTGCCAAAATCTTAGTGTATTCGTATTTTGTTACTCTTATCTTCTTTCTTATTAATCCATTTCTAAAATAAATAAAATGTAGAATCTTATTTTATTTGTTTTTTTACTCTCATCTTATTTTCTATTACTTTTCTTCAAAAATTGTTGGGTTTCATTTCTAGCCGACCCCAACTTGTTTGGGACAAAGGCTTGGTTGTTATTGTTGTTGTAGAAGGTAGGGCAAGTAAGGAAGCTAGGGCCTGTATGCCTGGAGAGATTCTAATTGTCTATACAACACATCTTCTATTATTTCCTTTCTCATAATTCCCCCAACTTGAGATAATATAACTATCATCACCATGTATAGAAGTATATATGTTTGTGTTTCTCCATTGTGAATGCTCGTAGTTAATCGTCCTGGAATGTTTGATTACTGATTTTTTAAGTTGATGCTTGGTTTGTCTACTTGCCTAATATGGTTGTGATAAATATTCTTTGCTCTTCTACAGCATACTGTGTTGTTGCCGTTGAATCAGTTGGGCGACAAATCCCCATTGCTTTCTTGGACAGGGTAAAGGAAGACTTCACCAAAAGATATGGTGGCGGCAAGGCAGCTACTGCTGCAGCAAACAGCCTGAACCGGGAGTTTGGGTATGTTCTTTTTGTCGATTACTTGATACTTAATCAAGTTCATATATGCACTGACTTTGCTGACCAACATCTATTATATCTATACTGTTTGCAGTTCAAAAATTAAAGAGCACATGCAGTATTGTGTGGACCACCCTGAGGAGGTCAGCAAGCTGGCCAAGGTAAAGGCTCAAGTCTCAGAAGTCAAAGGAGTTATGATGGAAAACATTGAAAAGGTACTATATTAAATAATCTAAAACCGATATATGCATATATGCACTTCTTTGGAAAATTATGGTGCTGATTCCATCTTACAATTGCCATTTAGGTTCTGGACCGTGGTGAGAAGATTGAACTGCTCGTTGACAAGACTGAGAACCTGCGTTCTCAGGTAATGATTTCTGCCCCATCCGTTTCAAAATAATTGCCGTACTGGCTATGCTCTGGGACAAGTGCTTGTCCAGGTGCATACCCAGAATGACAATTATTTTGAAATGGAGTATAAGATGTCTACAGTAATGAATTTAATTATTTAGTATATAGTTATTTAGCAGTGATGGCACATTGAATCTTTTAGCTACTGAAATTTTGGGTATGGATTCAGTTAATATGTCGCCGTTGGTTGAAGTGTAATTATTATTGTACTTTCGGGATGGCTTCATTTGTCAAAAAGTTGTCAGTAGCATGTTGTTGTTCGTTGAAGTGTGATTGTTAATATAATACAGGTGACTTCATTTGTTATAAAGTTATCAGTAGTGTTAATTGCTGCTCTTAGTTGAAGAATTTATGTAATGCAAACCTCATCTTAAATATAAAAAGCTGAAATTGTAATTCAGTGACAATTTTCTGCCCTATGTCTGCAAGCCATTGTATGCATAGGAATAATCGATCATGTGTTTAAGGTGGAGCATCCTGGATTGATGTCATGCCATATTGTTGTAATGTTGTCTCGTATATAGCAAGAAATCATGTATGATTACTTTTATTTCCTATGATTAGCTTGCTGTTATGTGGTAACTGTTATGTTCCTATGTGTTGTCTAATTTACCAGCATAATTGGTATTGCCTACTTGCTTGAAGATAAGTGTGGCTACTGCACTGGTGAAGCATGTAGTTATTAATCATGTTAATTAATCATCTTTTGATCTAGTATATCCCTACCTTATATGGGCCCCTACTATTTTTAGTTGTTCGATGTGGTCTCATAGTCCCTATTTATTTCATATGTCGAGCTTTGGCAAGTAATAAATGCTGGCGTAGCATTGTTAGATAAACCAATACAACTAGACAGTTTTCTAGTTTGGTCATTTCATTCTGCATATGGGTAACTCGTGAATTCTGATATATGATTTTTGCAGGCACAAGATTTCAGACAGCAGGGTACCAATGTGCGGAGAAAGATGTGGCTGCAGAACATGAAGATCAAGCTCATTGTCCTGGGCATCATCATTGCGCTCATCCTCATCATCATCCTGTCTGTTTGCCACGGCTTCAAATGCCATTGAGGGTGGACTCACTGATCACTGGATTCACATTGCATCTGCTATATTATACTGCTACCTCCAGCAAAAGACCGTTTGGGTTTTGTTCTGTTAGTCGCGAGTGTTCCTGATGTCGTGGTTGGTTGATTGCTGTTGACTGATATTGACTGGGTTCATCGGCTGGGGAGCGTCGTGTATTTTTGGATGCTACTATTGTGCATGTATAGCTTGTATGCTACCCTCATGTTTCATTGTTATATGAGTAGATTTTACTACGTTTGCTCCAAGATTATTCTATTAGTGAAATAATGTGCGATCATCAACCTGTGATTGCGAACTGCACGGAAGCTGACTCAGCTGGGTTTTGAAAATATCTGGTCTGTGGATTTTTTTTTCCCCTTCTTGGCCATGCTCCAATTTGCTTGCTGGTAGTAAAATGTTCATGATGGGGACATGAGTCTAGGACTAGGGTACCTTGATAAACCATTGAGCTGATGTGTCGTTTATGGATCAGGTAGATGATCAACAACCTGAACTTTATATGGAAAGTCAAGCTGTAGGTCTTAGCCTTTTATTTTTAATTTATTTATATGTCACCAATAAAATTTGCATCTTTCATCCTTGGGAAGTGGCTCCTTTGCTATCGGGGTTCCAGATGGCTTGATGATCGAGAGGCTGTGGGGCAAAGCTGTTTGTAGAACTGGGTGTCTATTTGTGAGGTCACGAAACTTTGCTGAGTTTGCACCAGAGTAACTGGCGACTGCCTCAAAACTTAAAAGAAAAAAGCTAAGCACTGTAAAGCATATAAAGTACATACTGAAAATATAAAATATATAGAATATGGTTTAGAGTGTAAAATATGTTTTAAAGGGTGCTGGTACGAATGATCTAACTAGCAATAGTTCAGCGATTTGCAGTTTTAGCGACTGGTCGCACCTATAATTGTCCAAAAGACCGTGTCTGGCCGACTTCTTACCCGGGATCTGGACCCAACACGGCACGTGAAAGATCCGGTCCGTGCCGTGTCGGCATGACGGGCTGAGTCTAGGTCAAAACACGGGCCCAATCACGGTAGGGAGCATTGTTTAACGTGCCGGGTTGTGTAGGGTCAGCTCGAAGTCCAAGGCCCAAGCTAGGGTAGCGATGCGGGGGCGGCGCGACGAGAGTACAACAAAAGGTGACGCCGACTGCGAGACAGACAGCCGAGGAAGAGGAGAGTCGGTTCCTGGAGGTCGGATTCGAGTGGCCGGCGAATGAATCTTGATTCCTAGGGTTCTAGCCGCCGCGTCGGGAGCGCGAGCCCCGAGAGCGAGGGGTCGAATCCACGTCGGAGGGGAGTGTCGGACGGCTAGAACCCAGCGGCGGGGGTGGTCATTTGGGGTGTCGGCGTTCGCCAGTGCGGAGACGGGGAGTTGGGACCGGAGTTCGAATCGAGTCGAGAGGTATCAGGGTATTAAGGTTTGCGATGCGAGAGGATCCGTCGGGTGCCGACCGAGTAATATGATCGAGCGGGCTACACGGATCATGGTCGTGCCTGGCCGGTCCAAACGCGCTGATCAGGCCGACTGGGCTGCAAATAAATGGGCCGTTTCGAAAGAGGTACAATGGGTTTGCGCCAAGCTCCAAGCCCGGCTCGGACCATGCTTCAGGCTAGCCTGGACCCGGTGCCAGTATGCCACCGGGCCGGGCGTGCTCGTGCCGGGCTTTGAACCGGCGCGATTGGTACACCTATGGCCGCACCTGCCGCGAATTTATGACGTCTCTGCGATCTCACGAGGAGCTCTCTGCTTTGAGTTGAGCGTTGAGCAAGGTGCGCGCCCGGCACGGAGACGGACTGCCAACTTTCTCGTTGATGTGGCCATGAGCCCATGTGGCCATGTGGGTGGTGCAAGTTGTACAACAACACAGGAGACAGGTGCCGAGATAATATCGTTTTTTTAGAAATACGATTTTGCAGGCGTTGAAACCCTAAAAATTCAGCGACATCGTGATCCGCTGATCTGATTTTAAGATTCGTGTTGTTCACCTTATCTTCTCTCCCTCGCGCAAGCTTATGCCCGCGGCGGTGGAGCGGGCGGGCACGGTCGTCGACGATGACAGAGCGCGGACGCGCGGTGGCGTCAAGCTGTGTGGCGCGGGCGCGACGGTACGGAGCAGCGAGGCGCAGCGGCCGTAGACGAGTAAGAAGATGAGTTATTTATTTTGTTGACTGTTGTTGATTTTGTTATCTTGAAAGGATTATGTTAGTCGTCAAATAAGCAATTAAAGTAATTTTATCAATGAATGGATAATAAGAAAACTTATTAATTCTGTTAATTGTAAAGATTAACTGCTAATGACAGTGATTATGCATTAACAGACCCGTTTGTTTTTTATTTCAAATTTGTTTGCTTGCTACGCTGGTAAATAAAGTATAACGTGTGTAGTAGTGTCTCCTTTGTTGCATGGAGGACAGTCTACATCTACATTATTCACTCTGTTCCGCATGTTCTACGCATGCCTTTCTTCGGTGGCAGCTCAGATTTGTGTTGGCCAACCCTAGCAGCAAAAGAGAAGTGCGGTTTAGTTTATCTGGGAAATGGGATCCAGAGGGTGGTGAAGGCGACATGTTACTTGCACGACTCGGATTGGATGCCCATCGAATTAAACCCACGGATACAGACACGACTCAGATAATCAAGATTCCACATTACTAGAACAACGCGTACGAGCCCTGAGCGGCTGCTTGATTAGAAACACATTACACGTGCACGCAGTGATACAAAAGCTAACCAGAACGACCGACACAGTAACGTACTAGCGCCAGCCACGGATGGTCATCACGATGGTACGGAACGACGTCAGGAGAGGCACGCGCGTCTTATTACAGAGCGCAACACAAATGCAAGCGTGACCGCCATACGGCAACATTAAACACGTACGACGACCTTGTCGCGTTCGTGGTGGAGCACGAGCGGATGCACCTCCTCCTTACGGCACGCCGCCGCCTCCGCCACCACCACCGCCACCGAGGCCGCCGCCGCCCCCGAACCCGCCGAACGGCCCGGCGCCAGCGACGGCCCCGCCGAACGGGCCGAACCCGGCGACGCCCCCGCCCAGCGGCCCGTGCACGCCGCCAAACAGGTCGCCGCCGCCGGACCTCCCGAGGAAGGCGTCGGCCGTCTTGGACTCATCCACGGCGCCAGCAACTCTGTCGCCGACGACGTCGAAGGCGGTGGCGGTGTCGCAGTCGTCGCGGGGCACGTCCCTGGCGGCCGCGGCCACCACGGCGAGGCACAGGAGCAGGGAGGCGATGCACCACCACTTGGCCGCCATTTGTGTAGCAGAGGCTCGTCGAGGTGCCTGCGTGCGGAGTGAGCCGGCGTTCCAGCGAGAGGGGCCCGAGGGGGTTTTAAAGCCCAGGAGGGGACAGGGACAGGTGACGACTGACGAGAAGCCATAAATAGCGAGCAAGCTTTGCCAGTACTGCTAGCTGTTGGCATGGTGTAATGAATCGGAGATATAGTTCTCCAAATGGGCCGCCCGGCTCGAGCACGGCACGAGCCCGATTTGGTCCGGCACGGTTGGGCCCGGGTACAGTTCTATGTCGTGCCGTGCCGTGCCTCCGTGCCAAACCGGCGGCTCAGGCACGACACGACTGGCCTTTTTTCGTGCCGGGCCGGCACGACGGCACGGCCGGCACTATCGGGCTCGTGCCGTGCCAGGCACGCCCATTCAGCAGACACTAATACAGTTTGAACACATTGTTTTGATACAAAATCAAATAAATTTTACAAAAATCATTAAAATTCAAAAGAGATCAGAAGATGCAAAGAACAGATTGAAATAAAATCAATTGAGCTGGTGCAATGGCTGTCTCATTAAAAACCTATCTAGGTAAAACTCACACCTCGTGAGATAAAACCCTAGATAGGGAAAAAAGAGTGCAGCCCAGCTCAGTTAAATATTATTGATCAGATGTTTACAGTTTCAGTTTCACAAGTCCATTACACATCAGAATCAGGAACATCAAGATACAAATTTGCAAACTCTCTTCAAGTTCTGGATCCTCTACCATATCTTGCAGTATTGCCTCGGCAGCTTCCCAATCTTTGAGACAAGCCAGCACTTCAACCGTCTCTGGTTTCAATCGACGCCTTCGTTCTTCAATAATCCTGCCTGTAGTACTGAAAACAGACTCCGAAGATACAGTAGAAACAGGAACAGAAAGAATATCTCTAGCTAAGATGGAAAGAACTGGATAGGTCATTTTATGCTCATGCCACCAAGTTAAGATACTGAAGTTATCATCAAAATCAGTAACATTATCACTATCTAAGTAGATTGAGAGTTCAGTACCTGACATGGTAGCAGAAGCAGTTGCTGCTTGCAGCAAAGCACTAGCTGATGATCTTCTGGACAGTGAAAGAGGCATAGAGGGAGGGGTGCAGAAACTAGAACCTGGGACTTCATCAAGTCCAAAGGAAGGTACAACAGAACTGGATGATGGTGTTGAAAATATATCATCCCAAGCACTTGCTTTCTTACCTGAACTGGGTGGAGGTGCTGCTCTTTGCAATTTAACAGCACCAAACTTGTCATCATACAATTTAAATGCAGTAGACAATTGAGTTCTAACTTCAGTAAAATAAGCAGAATAATCAGTTGCAGTTAGGTTAGATAACAACCTCAGTACATTTTGAAAACCTTTCAATTTAGCTCTAGGGTCTAATATGAATGCAACAGAATAAAGAAGAGGAATGTCTCTCCAGTACTTAAGATAGTAATCTTGCATACTAACTACAACAGTTCTAAGCAATCCATCATTTTCATACTGTTTAAGATGTTTAGCAATCAAAATGAGTTGATGCAACATAAGTGGAGAGGTAGGGTAATACACCCCAGATAATGCAACAGTGCAATCATAAAAAAGTTCAAAAAAGGAAAGCATTTTTTCTGCAACATTCCAATGTTCATCTGTCAGCAGCAAAGAATCTCTTTCACCCCTAGGATAGTTAGTCTCAATGTAAACATTAAAAGTTTGTTTGTAAGGAAGCAAATGTTTAAGCATCAAATAAGTGGAGTTCCATCTTACCTCCATGTCCAAGCTAAACTTCCTAGGACGAACATTAACAGCAAGACAAAATCGTTTAAATGAAGCAATGCGCTGATTAGAAGCATTAATGAATGATATTGCAGATCTAAATGCATCTATATATGGCTGAATAATATGCAAGGCAGATTTAACCATAAGATTGATGATATGACAAGCACAATGTTGATGTAAGAACAATGAACCAACATATGAAGCTAATACAGGAGACAGTTTGTCCATAGCAGTTGAATTAGCAGAGGCATTATCCAAAGTAACAGAAAATACTTTACAATTCAAATTATACTCCTGCAACACATTACACACACGCTCAGCAATGTTTTGACCAGAGTGTGATTCATCAATAAGTCTTAAACCTATCAACCTCTTCTCTAATTGCCAATCAACATTAATATAATGAGCTACCACACTTAAGTAATCTTCTTTAGCTTTTCCAGACCATATATCAGACGTGATAGAAACAGACGACACAACATCAAAAGAATTAATTAGCTTATCACGACGATCAACAAAGTACTTAAACATATCTCTAGTTGTTGTTTGAGCAGAAACAGTAGAGAATCTAGGGTTATGAGCACGTTGTATATATTCTTCAAAAGCATCAGTGGAACCAACAGTGATAGGAAGGTCTAGTCTAGCAATCAAACGACACAATTCAGTACGAGCAACCTCAGGAGAGTATTCCCAATGGCGTACAGAGCCGTCAGGGTTAAAACTGACCAAAGATTGGGAACTACGAATCTTAGCTTTTCTATTTTGGCATCTTTTAACATGTCTAAGGAGATGGCCAGTGCCAATAGTTGATCTAGCAGCGTAAACATGACCACAATGTAAACACTTAGCAGAAACCCTTACCTTTTTACCATCGATGTTCTTGAAGATCTTTTTGAAGTCTTTCCAGCACTCAGAGCTACTGGAATGGCTCCTCTTGCCAGTGCCGCTGTTATCCTCTGGATCATTTGCATCACCAGCATCATCAGCTGCTTCAGCATGCTCGGCTTCAGCATCGCCATCGGCAGTGCTGCCACCGAAGACTTCCTCAAGCTCGGCCTCCATGTCGCTCTCGTCATCACCGCGCTGGCCCATCAGACGCAGGTCATCGTTGATGTTGTGCACCTCCAGGTCGTCGCCGCCGTCCATGGTTCCTCGACGGATTCGCAAATCCGGAGCACCAGCACCGAGGACGACGAGCTGCAGGATGGAGGACGCCTGGTTCCTCGACGGATTCTTGCGAATCCGGAGCACCAGAGACCGGAGAGGACGAGGACCGACACAGATCTGGAGGCAGTAAGGTTGAGGAGCGGGTGAGTGGCGCAGACCTGGAGGCGGTGACACCGGCGATGGCGACGAGGGTGCGAGTGCGTCGGCCTGGCGACGGAGTGGACGAGGAGCCGGCGAGCGGCGCAGATCTGGAGGCGGAGAGGTCGAGGAGCGGGCGAGTGGCGCAGATCTGGAGGCGGTGACGCCGACGAGGACAAGCCGGCGACGACGACGAGGGTGCAAGTGCGACAGCCTGGCGGCGGAATGGATGAGGAGCCGGCGAGGCGGCGCGCGTGCAAGAGCTGCGAGGCAGCGGAGGCGAGGCGACTGTAAGGATCGAAATGCCCAAGAGGGGGGTGAATTGGGCTTTCTTTCAAATTTTAAGGCAATTAAAAACTAACAACCTAAAGCCCAATTCCCTATGCGATTAAACTATGCAATCAATGTAAATTAAAGTTGCGTAATGAAGATTGCATAAGTGTAAAAAGGGAGAGGGATGCAAACGCTCAAGGGACACGGAGTTTATCCCGTGGTTCGGTAAGATCACAAGGATCTTCCTACATCCACGTTGTGGCACCCACCGAGGGGTTTTGCCACTCCCAAGTCACCGAGACAAGGGGGTCTTCACTATTCTTCTCCGTTCGCCAATCTTGGCAAGGTGGAGCTCAAGCCTTGTACACTTTAGAATCTTCTGGGCTTCCACAATCCTCTTGGCAAGCTCCGGAAGTCACACACACCAAGGGACACTCCCTTATTGCTCTCACTACACTAGAGACTCCAATCACCAAGAGTGGAGGCACCCAAGCACTGTCTCTAGCTAGTTCTAGCCTATCTCTTGGTGTACAAATGATGATCAAATGATGTGAAAGTGGTAGCTCTATTGCTTGAATGCTCTAGGATGTGTAGAGTATGTCTGGGCTTCAAGTCATGTCGATTTGACAGGTTGAAGGGGTATAAATAGCCAGCCTCCACGAGATAGCCGTTGGAAAAGTAGGCTGACATCACTTCTCTGCGAACACCGGATGATCCGATGTCTCCCCTTCAGTTAACATCGGTCAAAGCCAAATTAGCTGATGTCACTGTGTCAGATATGACCGTTGTTAGACCGATGTTGATCTGTCTTCTCATCGGATGATCCGGTGGCTCTTCCTCCAGAATTTTGCTTGATCTTGAGGCTTACTGGAGTGATCGACCGATGTATGTAAGTCTGTACATCGGATGATCCAGTGCTTCACTTTGTCCAATGGTATTGCAATCTGTGATGATGGACCGATGTCACTGAGCCACTCACATCGGATGATCCGGTGAGTGCATTTGTCTGAGGTCTTCTTCTTCAGTTGAACCAACTCGACCGATGTAGTCAACTCATAGAACGTCGGTTGATCCGGTGTGTTCAACTTGTTGACTTCGAGTTGTTTTGAGTTGTTCTTTTGGAATTTGAACTTGTGACCTCTTTGACACTTTGTTTGAAATGTTGCTTTGATTGTCTTCAAGCATTGAGTGATGTCAAGTTAGATCTTTTACTTCTTGTCTTCATATGATTTGATTTGATCTCATTAGTTGATTTTATATGGGTCTCCAATGTAATTTTGATTTCATTTGATTGAGTGTTATTGGGATCTTGCATTCACAAATTCATTAGTAATATCGAATGGTTGTCATTAATCACCGAAACCGTACCTCATGGGGCCTAGATGCTTTCAATCTCCCCCTTTTTGGTGATTGATGACAACACAATAATTTAAAGCGCAATAATAATGAATTTGATGATACAATACTCAAGTAGATATGCAATGAATACAAGATAAGACACATTAAGCTTGTAAAAAGCAAATGAAATTTATGGTGCGAGAAGCTCAATCGATTAAAGCCATAAGCAAATGAGACAAGCGGAAGAGTGCTTAATTAAAATTACAAAAGAGTACTCAAGCACGAATACAAAGGACAAAACACACACTCCCCCTGAGACTACTACTACCACTCCCCCTGACTCTTCTACCTCTTCTCCCCCTTTGGCATCAAGATACCAAAAAGGGATCAGAGAGCCTACAGACCCTGAGAGCTGGGTGCGAGGACGAACTGGTCACCGTCGCAGTCGTCGAAGCTGGAGTCGCCGGTCGTAGGAGCTGCCGGAGCGGAGGGAGCTGGAGGGTCCGCTGCCGGTGCTGGAGGAGAGGAAGCAGGTACTGGAGGTGCCGGTGGAGCTGGAGGAAGTGGAGCGCTCACCACGGACGCCGGCGTTTGCTGGAACAGAGTCGTTGCCGGCAGTGGTGAGTGAATTGGTGCGCTGGGTGCCAGAAGTGGTGACATACTGATCGAAGGGATAGGAGTAGTAGGCACTTGAGCAACACCTGGAGCCAGTCCCAGTCCAGGCTGCTGTGGAGGAAGGGCGATCCCGGTCTGAGTGTAAAGGTTGGTGATCAACCCTAGGATCCCCATCATGGCCTGTTGGGTTTGCTGCTGCTGGTCGAGGGTACGGCGGTGCATCTGATCGACCAAGTTGGTGAACCGGTCCGTATCCTCTCGCCTCTGACGGGCGATCTCCAGCTGGAGCTCTTGCTGCTGCCGCTGCAGCTGTGCCAGGTGAGCAGCCTGCTCTGCCCTGGCCTGCTCAGCAGCGAGCCTGTCCTGGCGTTGCTGCTCGATCATCTGCTGGAGAAGAGATGACAGCTCTGACAGCTGTGACACCTGCGCCTCGGACACAGGTGGTGGTGTCGGTGGCGGAGCAGCTGATCCTCCTGCCTCGGCGTCGTGCTGCCTCGGTGAGGGTGGAGGCGGAGGGAAGTACTCCTCGACACTCTCGTTTGTGTCGCTCTCGGACCAGACGTGCTGCAAGTCTCCACCTTGAGCTTCTGCCTCAGCCAGACGCTCATCTTCCTTCTCGAGGTCAGACCAATCCTCCTCAGTCAAGCGGGTCCTGACCTGGCGCTCAACTGGTCGACCAAGGCGACGGTCTCCAGGAGCAGAGGCACGATAGTGACCAAAGCGAGTCACGCTCTCGTCAGCAAGCCTGGCCTGTGCTGCATCCCCCTCAGGCACCATCATAGAGCATATGTAACTGATCCAATGCCCGTAGACCATCTGCCTCATCATGCCAACCCCGTCTGTGATCACGTCTTCCATCTCGCACAGGAGGATGTCCACAATGTCGAAATCCATCCCGTTCATTATGTAGAACAGGAGGGTCTGCTGCAGACTAGTGAACCCCTCCAAGTATCCTGACCTCGGCAGGAGCGTGCGGCGCAAGGCGAGGTGCACAATGCGCGCAGCTGGGGTCAGAAGGGCTGGAACTCTCGGCTGGTCCGGAGAGAACGTGGGGCCAAACAGGGACCGGATCTCGTCAAGCTGTGGTGCTACCCCTCCAGTAAGTGGCCTCCTCGGTGGATTTGCCTGCCCATAGACCTTCTCGTGCACGCAGGTGTCGTGCAGGTCCAAACCAAGAAGTTGCCCCAAAGTCTGCCTCGAGAGGTGGTAGCGCTGTCCCATAAACATGAAATCAATTGACCTCCTGCCCTCAGAGATGTACATGGTCGCATAGAAGACACGGACCCAATCTTCCACATATGCACTTCTCTCATAAGCAAGCAGCTGTACCAAACCTCTGTACCTCTCAAAGTATGAACGGACCTCTGACTCCGCTGCCACTTCAAGCTGCCCCCAATCCAAGTAGTTGTGCTGAAAAAGCTTGTGCCCCCGACGTCTGTAGGTCTCGTAGAGAGACGCCTGGGTGGCAGTCCAGAAACGACTGTCCACAAGAGCTTCACGGGGCTGAGGGTACCACTCCTCAAGTAGTATGCTCCAACGAAGCTTGCGCAGCTGCTTGGCCTTCATCTTCCGGTAGTCCGTGAGACGGACTCCCTCACCGACACGGACGGCCGTGTCCATCTCGTAGATGGCCCTCTCGGCCTCCCTGTCCTCACGACGGTCGGTAGCCGTCGGTCTCGAACGAGGAGCAGCCTCGGTGTGACCCCCACGCGTCCGGGCTGAGCGCCGGCGGACGAGAGGCTCAACCGGCCCCTCTTCGGCGTCGGAGTCGTCGATCACGGGAGGCTGCCTCGGACGGGCCTCGCGAATCCTCAGGGAACCCCCTCGGCCACGCTCACGCTCCTCGGCAGCGCGAGCGGCCATAAGGGCCTTCTTCTCATCCTTCGACAGTTTGCGCTTCTTTGCGGCGGGCTCCGCGATCGCCTTTCCCTTTCCTTTGTGGTCGCGACCCATCTAAGCAACGGAGAGCTAGGGTTAGCGACGAAGAAAGAAAGGACGATGAAAACAACGATGGACGTCGCACGGCACGAGGCAAACCTAGGCGACGGAGAGCAAACGGTAACCGGGTGCGAAGTTGAAGCGACGGCGACGAGGAGAGGCGGCGGCGAGGTCGATGGTGGTGGAGAGGTCGAAGATGGAGGCGGCACACCGACGGCGCTGCAATTTGAGGCGGCAGGCGGCGAAGGACGGCGGCGGCCGGTGGGCGGCGGCGGCGTCCGGCGGCGGTGGCGCGTGAGGTGGTGGTGGAGCCGCGTGTGGGCGGCGGCGAGTGGTGAGGGGAGGCGGCGGCGGCGCTAGGGGCGGCGGCGGCGCGAGGCGGCGACGGCGCTAGGCGGCGGCGCTGCGAGCAGTGGCGGCGGCGGCGGCGACCGGCGGCGGAGGAGGTGGCGGCGCGGTCGGGTGCGGCGAGGTGGGCGAGAGACGGCGGCGATGGAACGGGAGAGCGAGGCGTCGGGGAGAGAGAGAAAAGGCGGCGGCGCGCGGGTTAAATAGTGGACCCCAAACCCTAGACGTTATTTTAACACCGGATGAACCGATGCTAGATAATATGAACATCGGTCGAATGCAACAGTAAGGATATTCAGGAATTGCTGTTGACACTGGATGGACCGACGTCTAGGGTTTTGATCATCGGTCGAATAGCACAGTAAGAATATTCAAGGAGTTACTGAGGACATCGGATGGACCGACGTTAGATAAGAAAGGCATCGGTGGAATTCATCAAGGTTGCAGATTTGTGAACATCGGATAGACCGATGTTTTTCTGAGTGAACGCATCAGATCATTTTGAGATTCTGATTGAATTGGCACTTGAAGACTGAACACCTATTGATCCGATGAGGGATTGATTTGGGCATCGGATAATCCGATGAAAACTAAACACCAACATCCCATATATGTCCTTTGACCAAACAATCAAACAATGGGAAATACATGTCTTGCGACTTTTTGGGCAACCCCTTACCCCTCAAAAAGCTAATATGCCAATATCTTGGCTAGACCTTGAAGCAAATGGAACACCGAAAAAAGAAAAAATAGAGGGAAAAATATCCAAATGAAATGTAAGGCCCATGCTTTGTGAGGTAGAGTATGAAGACTGCTATCTCAATGAAGCATGTTCCTCTAGGCATCAACGTACCTAACATTTTGTTCTTTCCTCCTTATATGAGTTGAGATATTGCATTTCAAACAAGTCTCTTTCTCATAAGGTGGGTTCCCCTTTGTGACAATCTACCGTATGCAATGTCAAACAAATTATAGTGCAAGAAATTAAAATGAGTGCAAGTCTATACGGCAGGGATCATGCAAGTCATAAAGTAAATATATCTTGCCAAGTTTAAACCTTCCAAAGGCTTATTCAGGGAAAACTATTTTTAGCTCGCCCCTATCCTTTGAGAGTTAGATAAGACCTATATGATATGCATCCTTACATGAACATGGCAACTCACAGAACGTTGGATGCATCTAGCACATTTAATTCATTTCTAAGTCTAGAGAAGGTTTTCTCATCAAGTGGTTTAGTGAAGATATCCGCCAATTGTTCTTCGGATCTAACACCTTGCAAAGAGATGTCTCCTTTAGCCTCATGATCCCGTAAGAAGTGATGGCGAATATCAATGTGCTTAGTGCGGGAGTGTTGAACGGGGTTTCTAGCTATCTTAACCGCACTTTTATTGTCACAAAGGAGAGGCACACAACCAATTTTAATTCCAAAGTCCAAAAGGGTTTGCTTCATATATAGAATTTGGGCACAACATGCACCGGCCGCTATATACTCCGCTTCCGCGGTGGACAAAGCCACGGAATTTTGCTTTTTGCTAGACCAAGACACTAGGGAACACCCAAGCAAGTGGCACCCACTGGAGGTACTCTTGCGATCTACGCGGCATCCGATAAAGTCCGAATCCGAGTATCCCTAGAGTTGGAAGGTTGTACCTTTAGGGTACCACAAGCCTATACTAGGGGTATGCTTAAGATACCTAAGTATCCTAAAGACCGCCTTCTTATGCGATTCTTTAGGAGCCGCTTGAAAGCGGGCACATAAGCATACACTAAACATTATATCGGGCCTAGATGCGGTAAGATAAAGCAATGAACCAATCATAGAGCGGTAGTGAGATTGGTCAATAGGTTTACCGTCCTTATCCGTGTCGAGATGGCAATTTGTTCCCATTGGAGTGCTTCTTGAGCTACAATCTCCCATCTCAAATTTCTTCAAGAGATCCTTGGTGTATTTCTCTTGGTAGACAAAGGTTCCCTCTTGAAGTTGCTTGATTTGGAATCCAAGGAAGAAGTTGAGCTCTCCAATCATTGACATCTCGAATTCCCTAGACATCATGGTGCCAAACTCATGGCTAAGAGATTTGTTAGTTGAGCCAAAGATAATATCATCGACATAAATTTGACAAATGAATAAATCCCCATCGATGTCCTTGGTGAAGAGTGTAGAGTCCACCCTCCCGATCTTGAATCCTTGCATGACCAAGAAATCCCTTAGACGTTCATACCACGCCCTAGGTGCTTGCTTGAGCCCGTAGAGCGCCTTGTGTAACCTATACACATGGTTAGGATTCCTCGGATCTTCAAACCCGGGAGGTTGCTCAACATAAACAAGCTCGTTAATATAACCATTAAGAAAGGCACTTTTAACATCCATTTGATAAAGCATTATATTGTGATGTGAAGCAAAAGCAAGGAGTATGCGAATGGCTTCTAACCGAGCGACCGGAGCGAATGTTTCTCCAAAGTCTAGTCCTTCAACTTGTGAAAAACCCTTGGCCACAAGTCTTGCCTTGTTGCGGACCACAACACCATTCTCGTCTTGTTTGTTGCGGTACACCCACTTCGTTCCGATGACGTTCTTGTTCTTGGGTCGCTCCTCCAACACCCAAACTTCATTGCGGGTGAAGTTGTTGAGTTCTTCTTGCATGGCCATCACCCAATTTGGATCTTGGAGTGCTTCCTCTATATGAGTGGGTTCTACATACGGAACAAAGGAGTAGTGCTCACAAAATGAAGCGACATGGCGAGAACGAGTACTTACTCCCCGTGACGGACTTCCGATGATTTGATCAATCGGATGCGCCTTGGAGATGCGTCCATGCTTCATAAGTGATTGTGAGGCACTTGGCGGTGGTGGAGCATCATGCTCGTCTTGTGGTTGGACTTGATCTTGGACTTATTCTTCTTGTTGTTGGTGTTGTGTAGCTTGTGAGTCTTGCATTGGCAATGGATCATCTTTCTCTTCTTCTTCATCAACTTGAGGCGCCATGGAGGTGTTGATTGTGGAACTTGATGCTCCCCCTTGATCATGTCTCTCCTCAACTTCGGGCTTGATGTCTCCAATGGTCATGTTTTTCATGGCTTCTCGTAGAGGCTCATCATCTATATCATCATGACCAAAACTCTCCTCTTGGGAGCCATTAGTCTCATCAAACTCAACATCACAACTTTCTTCAACTAGCCCGGAGGTTTGGTTGAATACTCGATATGCTTTTGAGTTTGATGCATAACCAAGAAAAATACCAACATCACATCTTCTTTCAAACTTACCGAGCCTTTTCTTGCGGTAGATGTAGCATTTGCACCCAAAGACTCTAAAGTAGGAGATGTTGGGCTTTCTCCCAATGAGGAGCTCATATGGGGTCTTTTGGAGTAGTCGGTGAAGATAGACCCTATTTGCGGCATGGCACGCCGTGTTGATTGCTTCGGCCCAAAACTTCTCCGACGTGCCATAGTCATCAAGCATTGCTCTAGCAAGGGTGATGAGAGTCTTGTTCTTCCTTTCAACGACACCGTTTTGTTGAGGGGTGTATGTGGCTGAAAACTCATGCTTCACGCCTTCACGATCACACCACTCCCCAATGTTGTAGTTTTTGAACTCGGTGCCGTTGTCACTCCGGACCTTGATGATGGGAAGTTGAAATTCCCTTTGAGCACGTTTAGCAAAGGTCTTGAAGATTTTCGGAGTTTCACCCTTGTCACCTAGAAACAAGGTCCAAGCATATCTAGAATAGTCATCAACAATAACAAGACAATAGAAATTACCACCAAGACTTTGATATGTGGACGGTCCGAAGAGGTCCATGTGGAGTAGTTCAAGCGGCTTGGAGGTTGACACCATTGTCTTCATTGGGTGGTGTGAAGCAACTTGCTTCCCGGCTTGACAAGCACTACAAAGCTTGTTCTTCTTAAATGTGACATCCTTCACGCCGGTCACCATCCCAAGCTTGAACGACTTCTTAAGCTTGCTCATCCCAATGTGAGCAATGCGTCGATGCCATAGCCAACCCAAGCTTGTCCTAGTGAAAAGACAAGTGGTCAAGCTAGCATCCTTGTTGGAGAAGTCCACCAAGTAAAGATGTCCATGCCGAAAGCCTTTGAAGATTAGTTCTTTGCTTGATTCACTAGTTACTACAACACCATTCTTGTCAAAGGTGCACGTTAGTCCAAGATCACATAGTTGTACAATGGAAAGTAGATTGAAACTAAGTGACTTAACATATAGTACATTAGAAATGGACAAATCATGCGAAATAGCAATTTTACCTAAACCAATTACCTTCCCCTTTGAGTTGTCACCGAAGGTGACTTGTTCATGATTATCGGGGTTCTCTATGGTGGTGAACATACCATCATTGCCGGTCATATGTTAAGTGCACCTGCTATCGAGTACCCAATGCTTTCCTCCGGCTTTGTAGTTCACCTACACACATGAAGTTAGTTTTTGAGTTTAGGCACCCAAGCCAACTTAGATCCTTGTATGTGTGATACAAGTGATTTTGGGACCCAAAGTTGCTTGGGGAGCTTCCCCTTCATGCCCTTAATGTCTTTGCCGATGAACCTTGCCTTCACCTTGCCACCTACTTTGCTCAAGAGATAGTGGTAATCATTGAAAGTAGTTTTGTAGTTAGGAGGCAATTTTGGAGAGGGACGGTTGGGAAGAGGACACTCCCTCGTGTGATGTCCGGTGAACTCACAATGTTGGCAATAGGAACCAACTTCTTTGATGAAGCTCGTCCTAAGCTCCGGTGAGGGCACCTTCCCTTTGTTGAGCACCGGGAAGGATCCAAGTCCTCTCTTGTTGAAACCTTTAGCTTGTTGGTAGAGGATTTCCTTGTGCTTGTCCTCTCCCTTAGAAAGTCTTGTCACACTAGTGCGGAGACTTTCAATCTCGTCCATCAACTCCTTCTCCCTAAGGTTTGCTTTCAAAGGCAAGGACTCATCCAAAATATTAGTGGCATGTGAAGTAGTTGATACTTTGCCATCAAGGGTTTCCTTTTTCATGTTTTTCATTTTTAGTTCAATTGCTTCATAAGCACGGTTAATCACTTCATGTTCTTGAACCAAGTCATTGTGCTTTCCCAAGAGTGCTTGGTTTGCTAAGTCAAGTTCATGATGATCAAGCTTGATTTGAGCATTTTCCTCCTCGATTTGCTTGACATGTGTTTTGAGCGTGTCATGCTCTTTAAGTATGGTTACATACTTGTCATGCAAATCGAGCTTCGCACTCTCAAGTTTAGCACAAGCTTGTTCAAGTGCCTTAACCTTGCTCTTTTCCCTTTTTATGATGACATGGTATTCATTAATCATAGATGCTAATTCATCGGGGGAGAGCTCATCATCATCATCGCTAGAGTCATCACGTACCTTAGTGTTACCTTTTGCCATGAGGCACATAGGAGGTGGACGAAGAGGTGAGTTGTCCTTGTTGACGATGGCCAGGCCCGCCAAGTTTTCTTCATCTTCACTCTCTTCGTCGCTTGATTCTTCATCCGTGATCCACTCATTGGCCTCGCACATGAAGACCTTTTGGGGCCCTCTTCTCTTCTTTGGAAAGAGCTTGGTCTTCTTGCCTTTGTTAAATTTCTTCTTTCCAAAGGAGCGCTTGGGCTTGACCTCTTCTTCATCTTCATCACTTTCTTCTAGCTTTCGATTCTTTCCCTTGTGGTTGTCCTTCCTCTTGTCCGGTCTTGGACAATCATATGATATGTGGCCTTGATCACCACAATTATAACATGTCTTATTTTCATCTTTTCTTGGGAGGAAGGCTTTCTTCTTGGGATCAAAAGAGTATCCCTTCTTTGCGATCTTGGAGTTTAGACGTGAGAATTTTCTCATCATCAACGCAAGCTCATCATCGTCATCTTCGCTTGTTGCTTGCTCTTCTTCGCTTGAGCTAGGCTCAACCACTTTCTTTTTCTTGGGAGTTGTCTTCTTAGTTGAAGCCTTGAGAGCAATGGTTTTTGACGATGACTCCTCCATCATTCCAAGTACGCTCATCTCATGAGCATGAATTTCTCCAATGAGCTCCGAGACTTCAATGTTGTCAAGTGATTCCTTTTGGAGCATTGAATTGATAATGTTGTACTTGGGCTTGGGTAGAAGCATGAGGATCTTGCGGTTGATAAGTCCCTTACCAAGAGAAGCAATGTCAAGTGCGTTAATCTCCTTAATGAGCACATTTAAACGAGAAAACATTTGGTTAACATTCTCATGAGGAAGCATTTTGAATTCATCATACTTGGATTTAAGCAAGTGATATTTGAGTTCTTTAACACGAGATGAGCCCTCATGAATTTCAATTAAACATGCCCAAATTTCACAAGCTCTCTCTTTACTAGCAATTCTAGCAAATACGTCTTGACTTATACATTCATAGATGGCATTTCTAGCCTTAGCATCCCATTTTAGTTGATCACCAACATAATTGAGATCTCCAAATCCCGCATGGGTCGCTTCCCAAACTTCGGGAGCAATAGCCTCTAGGTAGGCACGCATGCGTGCTTTCCAATAGGCAAAGTTCTTGCCCTCGAAGGTAGGAACCGGACCCCCATTCTTGGCCATTTAAGCTCTCTAGCGGTGAAGCTAGAATGATCCAATGAGCAACCTTGCTCTGATACCAATTGTAAGGATCGAAATGCCCAAGAGGGGGGGTGAATTGGGCTTTCTTTCAAATTTTAAGGCAATTAAAGACTAACAACCTAAAGCCCAATTCCCTATGCGATTAAACTATGCAATCAATGTAAATTAAAGTTGCGGAATGAAGATTGCATAAGTGTAAAAAGGGAGAGGGATGCAAACGCTCAAGGGACACGGAGTTTATCCCGTGGTTCGGTAAGATCACAAGGATCTTCCTACATCCACGTTGTGGCACCCACCGAGGGGTTTTGCCACTCCCAAGTCACCGAGACAAGGGGGTCTTCACTATTCTTCTCCGTTCGCCAATCTTGGCAAGGTGGAGCTCAAGCCTTGTACACTTTGGAATCTTCCGGGCTTCCACAATCCTCTTGGCAAGCTCCGGAAGTCACACACACCAAGGGACACTCCCTTATTGCTCTCACTACACTAGAGACTCCAATCACCAAGAGTGGAGGCACCCAAGCACTGTCTCTAGCTAGTTCTAGCCTATCTCTTGGGGTACAAATGATGATCAAATGATGTGAAAGTGGTAGCTCTATTGTTTGAATGCTCTAGGATGTGTAGAGTATGTCTGGGCTTCAAGTCATGTCGATTTGACAGGTTGAAGGGGTATAAATAGCCAGCCTCCACGAGATAGCCGTTGGAAAAGTAGGCTGACATCACTTCTCTGCGAACACCGGATGATCCGATGTCTCCCCTTCAGTTAACATCGGTCAAAGCCAAATTAGCTGATGTCACTGTGTCAGATATGACCGTTGTTAGACCGATGTTGATCTGTCTTCTCATCGGATGATCCGGTGGCTCTTCCTCCAGAATTTTGCTTGATCTTGAGGCTTACTGGAGTGATCGACCGATGTATGTAAGTCTGTACATTGGATGATCCGGTGTTTCACTTTGTCCAATGGTATTGCAATCTGTGATGATGGACCGATGTCACTGAGCCACTCACATCGGATGATCCGGTGAGTGCATTTGTCTGAGGTCTTATTCTTCAGTTGAACCAACTCGACCGATGTAGTCAACTCATAGAACGTCGGTTGATCCGGTGTGTTCAACTTGTTGACTTCGAGTTGTTTTGAGTTGTTCTTTTGGAATTTGAACTTGTGACCTCTTTGACACTTTGTTTGAAATGTTGCTTTGATTGTCTTCAAGCATTGAGTGATGTCAAGTTAGAGCTTTTACTTCTTGTCTTCATATGATTTGATTTGATCTCATTAGTTGATTTTATATGGGTCTCCAATGTAATTTTGATTTCATTTGATTAAGTGTTATTGGGATCTTGCATTCACAAATTCATTAGTAATATCGAATGGTTGTCATTAATCACCGAAACCGTACCTCATGGGGCCTAGATGCTTTCAGCGACGCGCGTGCAAGAGCGAAGAGTCTAAGAGGCGGCGGAGGGCCGGAGGCTTCGGGAGGCTTCGAGAGGCGACAGGCGAGGGAGCGAATGACTAGGATTACGGGGCCGGCTGCGGGGACCAACGGTCCCGATCGACCCCATCGACGGCTGAGGAGGAGCGCTGCCGGGGAGCCGGGCCACTATCGGGCCGGCCAAAATTTCGTGCCGGGCTCGGGCCGGCACGCCGTGCTGGGAACGCGGCCCAGGCACGGCACGGCTTTCGGGCCCGTGCCGACCCGGCACGAATCGCTCCGGGCCGGGCCCGTGCTCGGACCGGGCTTTTTAGTGCCGGGCCTCGGGCGGCCCGTTAGGCCCAGCCCATTTGGAGAACACTGATCGGAGACGAAGGGGTAGATGGATCGAGCATCCACGTCCACTGCACTGCAGACATCCACATGGATCGACCAGCAGCGAGTTAGTGCGAGAGCAAGGAATCAGGAGCATGACTGTTTGGCAGTATGGGCAAAGCAGTTTCTGTAAGCATGCAAAGACGTAGGGTCCCGCTCACGACCGTCCGGTTCACCTCAGCTCCGCAACTGCCACCGCCGCTCCACGAGCTTCCCGTAAAGTGGTTCGAAATGCAAGTGCAAGGCCACCTGGCTGTGGTATGCGAGTTTCTTGCTTTCTACTGTACTGTATTTTTTTTTCCTTCAGAATTTGCTGTCTCTTCAACAGGCTCTGACGTCGTTCTGAAGGGGTAAAATAAAATAAAAGCAACTGATACATACCTTCTCTTGTTCTTTGTTTTTTATGTCGTTTTTTTTCTTCTGTTTTTAAATTTATTTTCTCTAGGAACCCCTAATCTTTGAGCAAATCTAGGAGGAGGCGTGATAGACAGAGATTGCACTGGCAAAATGGGGCCCCCAAAAACCATGCTACTTCCCGCACTGATAAGCATCGTATCATTTATCAACATTTCAAAAACCAATTAGGAACACACCATCCCAGGCATCTCGCACTTAACTTTGAGCGCCTTGGCTGGTAGCCGCGTGATTTACAGCATCTGGAACTCCCTTTCACAGAAGAGGAAGTCACCAAAATGGTCAAAACCATGCCAAAAATCAAGGCACCAGGTCCCGATGGTTTCACAGGCTCATTCATTTCTACATGTTGGAATATATTAAAGCCTGACTTCATGGACATTATAACCCAGTTCAGCCAACTAAATCAGCAAGGTCTGCGCCATCTAAACAAGGCATTTGTGACCCTCATCCCTAAAAGATCTGCTCCAAGACGAATAACAGATTTCAAACCAATAAGTTTAATCTATATGTTTGCCAAACTTATCTCAAAAGTCTTGGCTAACAGACTTGCCCCGGAACTGGACAACATTATCTCCATGCATCAAAATGCATTTATTAAACGTCGTTGCATACATGACAATTTCCAGTTTGTTCAACAAGCTATACAGAAGCTCCATAAAAAGAAGACCCTGTCTCTCTTCATCAAACTAGACATCTCCAAGGCTTTTGACACTGTTAGTTGGCCATACCTATTGGACATTATGTCCTATTTGGGTTTTGGAGCAAAATGGCGTGAATGGATAGCTGCTTTATGGGGTACTTCTACCTCATCCTTCCTGCTCAATGGCGAGCCTGGAATCAGGCTAGCTCATGCTCGAGGGGTGCGCCAAGGGGACTCCCTCTCGCCGATGATTTTTCTGTTAGCTATGGAACCATTAATCAACATGTTTTATGTTGCTCAACAAAGGGGATTACTCACCCCATTGCCGGGACTGGAAAATCACCTTAGAGTTTCATTATATGCGGACGACGCGGCTATTTTTATTGCACCAGCCACTCAAGATCTTCTGGTTACTAAGCTCATATTACACATTTTTTGTCAAGCGTCTGGCCTGATCACGAACCTGGAGAAAACTGAGTTCTACCCCATTCATTGCCATGCAAATGAGGTATTGCCCTTGCTAGGACAAGGAAGCAGACTCTCAACCTTTCCTTGCACATACCTAGGTCTGCCTCTACACTTCACAAAATTGCCAAAGTCTGCAATACGTCCAGTGATACAAAAAATAGCTCAACGACTACCTAGCTGGAAGAAAAATTTACTGTCGTACTCGGGTAGAGAAATCCTTGTCAAAACAGTCCTCTCAGCCATGCCAACTTACTTTATGTCAGTATTTAATCTGCCATCATGGGCAATCAAGCAAATTGATAAATTAAGGCGGAACTTTCTCTGGAAAGGTGATGATCCAGACAAGATAAATGGTATAAACTGTCTGGTAAAATGGGAAACCTGTATACACCCAAAGAAATGGGGTGGCCTTGGTATTAAGGATCTTGAAAGATTTGGGCGAGCGCTACGTCTTCGTTGGTTATGGCTACATTGGGATCAGCGGAATCGCCCCTGGAAAACCTTGCTCAAGTATCACAACCAGTCAGACAAACATCTTTTCTTCGCCTCCACTCTTTTTATAGTTGGCAATGGTCAAGACACACCTTTTTGGGAAGCAAGATGGTTATTTGGTCAAGCTCCAAAAAACCTAGCACCTAATTTATTTCGGCAGGCTCGTTTCAAGAAAAGGTCAGTGGCCACGGAGCTTAAAAATCGTAACTGGATCAAAAACATTTTCTCATTACACAATGAGGAGGTACTGGATGAATTCATAATGCTTTATGTAGCTATCAACGAAGTCACCTTATCAGAAGAAAGAGATCGAATTACCTGTAGATGGACACCCAATGGAGAATACTCTGTTGCAACTGCATATGAAGCACAATTCTTTGGAAATATGGAGTCTCGTTGGGCAAGCACTATTTGGTCAGCTAAAACTCAGCCTCGATGCCGCTTCTTTGCATGGTTGGTCATGCACAAAAAAATCCTCACAACTGACAATCTAGCAAAGAAAAATTGCCCACATCAAAGCGATTGTTCCTTATGTATCTGTCTCCCTGAAACGGCTGATCACCTTCTTGCATATTGCACCTTCACTGAGGCGGCCTGGCACAAGCTTGTCCAGCTTCTTAGCCTCCCCAATAATCTGTCCCGAGTTAACATGAATGGTGCTCTAAACTGGCTAGATGACATCTCTGCGTCTTGCTCCAAAACTCAAAGCAAGAAGATGGTTGGGGTCTTGATCTATTTTTGGTGGAATATTTGGAAGGAGAGGAATCGAAGGCTTTTTCAAAACAAGGAATTATCATATACTCAAGTGGCGCATCTGACACTAGAGGACATTAGACTACAGGAACTGGCTCTCAATAACAGTAGCGATTAAGTCTGGCCCTCAATGCCAGTAGCGTTTTAGTCCTTCAATGGGAGAATATCTTCCTGTTTTGTAGTAGTAGAATTTGAATTTCTGCTCTGTGTAACTTAGCTAATGTAACATCTAGGTTGTATTTTACTTCTATCTTAATAAACGGCAGCTCTCCTGCCTATTTCAAAAAAAAAAAAAAATGGGGCCCCCGAAAAGCAGCATCGAAGTGAGAAGCATCCTGAAGATGGTGTACAAATGCACATCTGCATGCTACTAGTACTTTCAGGTAATATGTTACTATCCTTTGCATACTACATGCATCATTCTTTCCTCATCAGCCATGAAAAACATTATACTGAATATGAATTCACGTTTCAGTTTTTTTGAAAGACGTTTAGGCGTATATTCTTTTTTTTAAGATGTGATTTACCAACTTGCTTATGTGCAGCTAATAAAGTCTCTTTAAACAAATGAGATAGACAAGAAAGTGCACATGACTTCGATATTGTGGAAAGGGCCAAAGGAGTTTGTTATTCATTGAGACAGCCTCACAAACTGCAAACAGTACTAGCTGTCCTCGAATCTACGGTTATGTAAGCCAACAAACTAAACTGAAACGTTTCAAAGCCGAAACCCCAAACGCTTCGGAAAATCGACGTACTACAGGCTAAAATCTGGTCTTACTATATAAATACTCTCTCCTTCTTATTTTACTTGTCATTTAGAACAATAATTTTTATTTTAAAAGTCTTATTCTAAACAAGTAATATGAAATGGAGTGAATAATCGAAGCCGGTTTGGATACAGGTCGCCCTGCTCCGCCTTAGTGACGACCGCGCGACGGCCGCGTCCTGTTCCGTGACCAAAGGGTGCCTGAGCAGCTCGACCATTGACGCTCGCCACCCGGCCTTCTTCTGAAGGCACAACGCCACGAAATTCCTGAATTCCTCCTACGCCGCAGCCGACAGCTCCAGCACCCCGCCGAAGCATATGGTGCACATGAGCATGGTCTAGTCCGGACGCTGCCCCTCAGACAGGAGCGAGAAGTGATCCAGGTAGAGCTCGAGGATGGCCACCCAGGGCCAGGGGCTCCACACGTCGGCAGCGTAAGGGTTGTGGTGGCTGGAGTACGCGTTCGGGTCGAATCGTTCTTGGGACATGTACGCGGACGTGCCGACATAGGACGTGCAGGGGCCGAGCGCCGCTGCAGCAGCCTAGGGTTTGGGTCACGATCGACGCCGGCGCGATTGGTTGAGGTCCGTGCGGGACAAGTCCGCCTGAGAGGAGGCTTCCCAACGCCGAACGTATCTCCTCTCTGGATTTTCGCCATTGGCTTGCTCTTTTGGTTTTCGCGGCAATGTCCCTGATAATCTAGCCCTGTATTCGAACTCATGTGCTTGCTGATGAATGATGATGAGTCTTGGATGCTCTGTCTTTATTTTGTTGCTTGTTGATGATGTGGGTAGACGAGTTCATGCTCTTTTTTTTTTTGTTATTGTTGATGATGAGTGTCTGCTCTGTTCTTTAGAATCTGATTTATGCTCTTTTCTCTGTACGAGTTGCATATATACATCTGTGCCTCATGAATTGAAACCCTAATCAAACCAATTCATAATAACCATATCCAAGGTAAAGAAGTCTGATCGATCAAACAATGGGCTATAAAAGTGTTGGCCTGTAACAACAACTTGGAATTGGTTAATCAGGTTGTCAATGCGATCATTATTCCAGAGAAACAGAGCCTGCTCTGCCACTTATATGAATAGACAAGGAGAGAATACAACTTGTATATCCTTTGACACCAAGTTGTGCATGATAATATTGTATTTGCATTGTCACAAAGTTCATGTCCCATTCAATGTTGAATGTGACTCCAAATCGGCCCGGCCAATTGAGCAAGCCTGGCAAAAATAGCCAGACACGAGCACGATCCAACATGAAAAATCGGGCTAGCGTCAGTCCGAAGCCTGATGCAGGCTGTGCTCGGGCATGGCCTTAGCCCCGTTAGGTTGGCCCGACACAATCCATTTAAGGTCGGTCGGCCCGGTGGTATGGCTCGGTTAGCCTACGGTGGTCCGGTCCTGACACGGGCCGTATAGTATATTTTTCGCTATTTTTAATGTATTTTTAAATAAACGGGCTTCGGACCAATCCAGCCCAGCACGGTCCATTTCATACCCAACACGACAAGAGTAAAATGAAACCGAGTCGTGCTCGGGTTGAAGTGTAGGCCTGTCAAACCAGCCCGACACACCTCGGTCCATTTCCAAACCGTGCCAGATCGAGGCTTTTAAGGCTGTGCTAGGTTGGGTCGGCCCAGCATGACCCGTTGGGCAGCTATATTTCTATCTAATAAAATCACACTAAACAACCAAGGTATTTGGGTCAATTCATGACTGGTCCTCCTTATACTGAAACTAGAAAATTAATCAAACGATTCTTTGAAACACTAGAAAACTAAGTAACGATTTGTAAAGTGATCCAGTTTCATGTTGATAGTATTTCAGATTGAAAGGAAACCTTTAAAGTCGACCGTGTATATAAAGTAGTTTAGTTCATCACTACCAATGTCAGTCGCAGGACAGATCCCATTTCTACTGCATGAGTAAATACGAAAAGTTACTTCTTCAACTGTAGTAAACTTGGAACTTTGAAAACTAAGAAAACGGAGCTTCTATCTTCACTGCAGTCCACTGTCTGCATAAACACTGTCTCGTTGATCCGGAAATTTCTCTAAGTATGTACACATCGAGTATGCAGTAAGGGATGCCAACACTGCATCTGTTAAGAAAAACGCAAAAAATGGGTCTATGAATCACAGGCTCTGCAGCTCTTCCGGCACTGACCAGGCGCTCCTCCGCCGCCCACCATGTACACCGGGTTATTGGCGCATTCGCCTGCTGCAGCCCATTGCGGGCAGTGGTTGCTCCTGTCAGTGCATCCTTCAGTCTCCTCCTCCTTCGGGGCAGAGACACGTTCGTAGGACCTGATGTGGATCCACTTGGGTGCCGACCACTTCTCGCCTTTGATGACCGGGCAGCTCCCGTGGAGGCTGAGGGGGTCCGGCACGCCGTTGGGGTGAAGGCTGAAGAAGAGCACCGCGTCACCTTTCACCGGTTTCACTGCAGTAAGAGATCAATTAACCTTGTTGAGTTCAGAATTTTTTCAGAGTTCTTTTTTGTTGAAAGAGAATTTCTTCAGAGTTCAGATTTCAGAGTTTCAGACTGCAATAAGAAATCACCTGCCAGTCCTGTTCGAGCACACTCAGAGAAAGTCTCGTCCTTGACCTGAGACTCCCATCCCTACATCAGTTTGAAACAGGAAATGTTAGTCAGTCCGTCAGTCACAACAATTAGCAAACCACATCAACTGGTTGGTTTGAGGCGCCAAGAGCATAGGGCCTGTCGGGTAGGGTACCTTGGCGTTGGGGAACACGGTCTCGCCGCCCTTCTCGACGGTGGACAGGTACATAAGCACAGTCGCGTAGCGGTGGCCTCCCAGCGCCTGATTGACCTTGTCCTGGAAATAGTCGTGGTGCGGCTCGTACTTCTGGCCGTGCTGGTACCGGAGTATCTGAATGTTCTCGGCGTTCTCTGTCGAAACCGACGGATTTTATACATGTTATTGAAGCGAACATCATCCTAAAGAGAAGCAAAGAACTCTGAATAAGCTCCATTATTACCTTCAGGAAGAAACGTCCATGCTGCAATCCTCTCTTCGATCCTACTGATCACCGGATCCTTCGCAGCAAGAGAGAAGTAAAAGGAATCAATTTTCTGAAATTTTGCTAAATCTGGTAAATTTTGATGGAGTGGCGCAGAGAGAGGTTGCACTGTGCTGTACCTGGCGCTTGTCGAGGAACATGCCGGAGCTGGTGCGCACCTGGCTCAGGACGCTCTTGCCTGACGCGTTGTCCGCTACCAACGATCGGTGCACCTTCTTCTTCCCCTGCTCGTTTCATCACCACCAAAATTTCAGATGTTTATACGGTCCATCGTCCGGTTCTTCCCACGGTGCCCGCCAACAGTTCAGGTGCTCACCAGCCTGACGAGGTGGTCGCACTCGGCGTCGGAGAGGAACCCCTTGTACACGAAGATTCTCGGCTGCCACGAGACGGCCTTGACGCGCGACACGTTGAATGGAGGCGCCGGCGCGGCGGCGGCGGCCTCGTCCACCTCGCTCAGGAGGATGACCGGCACGACGGCGGTGGCGGCGAGGAGGAGCGCGAGGACGAGCAGCACGCCTCGGAGCCTCTTCATGGCGATCGGACCGAAGGAGTAAGCAACAGCTAGCTAGCGTGTGTGATCGGACCGAATGGTGCTAATGATGCTCCCGGAGAAAGTCCAACGCTTTAATATCGAGCGCGCGTGCGTTTCCGGTGGGTTCGTCTTCCTCGGGTCGGGCGCGCGTCGTCGGCGCCGAGGTTTTCTGCGGCTGCTGGGGTCGCCGGTTTGAGCACGCCCACGGCATCGAGAAATGAAGGAACGCGCGGTGCTGATCTGCTCGGGTCGGGCGGCTCGTGGTTTCTGCCGGGCCAGACGACTGGCCAATACCGGATCTACGACTGGCCAGAAATGAAGAGGCTGGAAAACCAGATCTACGACTGCTTGCTTCAGCTGCTGCAGCTTTTTTCTATCTTTATTGACTTTTTCGTTTAGCTTTGACCTGTTTCACAACCTTTGTGCACTTCTCCATCTCTCTGGTAACATCTTTTGCAATTTTCTCATAAGATATTCTTTTCTTGACATATTGCCACAATTTTGTAGCACTACCAAGGTTGAATCGTCCACAAAGGGTAGAGCGCATGATATTCGACTTTTGAGATGAGAGGCGCTATAAACCTAAGCTGGTGCTAAATATTTTTATATTACCTTGATGCTATTGAATTTAATAAAGTGCTCTTTATATAAAAAGCTTAGTTCAAAATTAAAGATTGAAATTAAGCTGCTCGTTATTAGAGTCGTGGTGAGAAGATATATTAGTTTTTCAAAACAATTATTGTGCATTACAGTGTGATAAATTATAAATTCAAGTATTTGTGATAAATTCAAGTTGAAAGTTTATTTTACTTCCTTCAAGTATGATCTGTGTTCGCATAACTTTAAACTAATAAGTTGTTTAACTCATGAGATTCTTAAAATCAGATAACTTTTTGCCTTAGGCCACTAACCTAAACTATTTGTGCCTAGATGCACAATGGTATTACCATGTGGTTGTCACGTCTTTTTCCTCCCCCTCATTCGATATCGTAGTGTGACTTAGCTCTTCAATCTTCATATAGATGAGCAATATCACCTAGGTTAACCTTAGATATCCCAGAGGCGTGGAGTGACACAAGAGGAAATCGGAGGCTGACAAATAGATCCGCTAGAAGCTAGCGGTGTTCCCACAATTCCATTTGCGCTGCCACCATCTGTTGATCATTTTGTAGCAAAATCAACATCAAATCGTCCACAAAGGGAAGAGCACATGATATTCGAACTTGAGACGACGGTTGCTATAAACCTGGTCTATGATTAAAGATTGAAATTAAGCTACTCGTGATTATAGAGAAATCGAAGGAAATAGGCTCAGAGAAAGAGTGATGCATAAAAAGATTGAGAAAGTGAGTCAAACAAATGAAATCAGAGTAAGAAATCTCACAAATGAATAGTAGATTTTACCTGACTAGAACAAACAAAATAACTTGTTTTCACTAAAAAGGAAATCCACACACACTTGTCTTTCAGGCCCAGCCCACCAGAGATTTCCAAATTGTGAGGTTAGCTATGTGTCTTTCTTCTTATGGGTGAGTTGCAGAGCTACTTTTTCTTTCTATGATTCCTTCTCTCTCTGTATGCTTGGGTGAATGCCATAAGCGGATTTATATGCCCCGGTTCCAGCGTTAGGGTATTCCCTATGTTGAGCCTATTCAGATCAGAATACTCTTTTAACTGAAGATGATGATTGAACTTTGGTACCGCATCAAATAATCAAATAGAGCGTGAGTACTGTACTAACAGTAGCAATAACTATTCCTTTGCAACTTCGCCCTTCTCGCGAGGTCCCTGTGTTGTTCTCGGGAGGGTGACTCGGGCGGCAGCCAAAATCGCCCCTGCCGATCCCAAACCACCACATCCCTCCATCCGGTCGCCGCTGGAGCAAGCCACCAGGGATGTGCTACTTGCAAGAAAGGCAGTGAGCGCGAGCGCCAGAGGTGAGCGTCCGTGCTGTACGCATGGGAGGCACAGATGGAGGATCACGCCAGCGAGGAGCACGACCGTGGCTGCCTGTTGTGGGAGTAATGGTGTTGGCGACGACGGGTGAAGTTGGAAGCGCGGCGCGGTGGGGGCTCGTCTTGCGACAGCCTGTTGGGAAATTAGAAATTATTAGACTTATTTTAATCCACAATAAAATATAATTCATGATTTGCATATTAATCGTAACTATGATAATTGTTGCCCATCATATGCTCTCAATATTAGCAATAGTAATGCTCAGATGACTAAAATTAAAATAAAAGTCTCAGATGTATACTCAGAGGCAGGACCAGTGCAAGAGGCACCGACAAAGCTATTCCCAACAATCGACATGTTAGGCCGTTCGATGTATTCGATCTCGCTTGATGCAGTGAAGATCGTCGATGCAGTGTAGTCACGTTGCAGTGCAGATCACATGTTAGAAAACAATGCACTTTAGAGACAAAATTAATTCCTAAAATTACAACAGTACGCATGACAGATAGTCCACAAAACATGAACACCAACATGCAAATAAAGCAGATTATATCTATCATACTCATGCGTAGAAAACTCATCTCTACTTACAGTGCTGACGCTTCCAGCTTGAAAAATGACGAGAGGAGTGTGAAGAAGACTGTAGATGAAGCAGATCTTCTATCGAGCAGTCGCGCGAACGCTACCCAAAAACCTGATTCGCCCCAATCCGTGCAGATTCTTCAAGTGGGACGTGGTTTCGGAGACACTGCTCTCCCACACGTCGGTGACACGCCGATGGGAGGGATGGACTAGCCTATAGCTGACGCTCAACACAGTGGACTAGTGAGTCTGTTCACCTCTGTATTTTTGAATGAAGGCACTCATTCTGTATATATAGTGATAGACTCTAGTAACTGAAAGAATTAAGTATACATTAAAGCAGCACAATTAGGCTCTAGTAACTGAAGACAATAAACTTCAGTATTTGCAGCATAATTGCGTCAGTTATTGCATACCATTATTTTTCCAGAAACTGTCTCATAAAGTGCCACAAATTGCAGCAAATTAAAGTCATATTAGTGTCAGTTTTATCAAAAAGAGAGAGAACAAATTTACTGCGCCAGTCACCACGTCGCAAGTCACAAGTCACGCGTTAACTCACGCGAAAATACGCGAATACGCGAATACGCGCGCGTGTGCGTGTGATTTGTTTGTGACTATAGCCATCCTTCTCTCACATATTCCACACATAGAAAATAGTTTCCCTTATAAATAAGTGCTACTCTCCTCAAATAGTCAATGTAGGATTAATACCTCCTTTACACCTTTGTAATTCAATAAAGAATAGTTGAGCCTAGACCCAAATATTCCAACAATCCCCACCAAATTCCAAAGGCATAGCTGACACTACTTGTCATATGTCCACAATGTTATTTGATATATCACTTTAACGATGGAGACCTATTCGGTTGAACATCCATCTAGATCTAAAAAATCTGCCAACTCACAACTACACAATGGACTATGCCTTGAATTGGTAGTTTTGCGCGAGACGGTTTCATTTAAAGACCAAACTGATACTAAGCGCCTATTGGGCCAGTCCTCAGGTGGAGCCTATAAGTCATACTCTCGTGTCTCTTTCATGAGCTTCTTAGAGAATTCACAAATCTCACAGACTGTGACCAACAATCAGCTCATATAGGTGTGTTCGTACAAGAATACTCTGTAGGACAGTATCTCGCACTATAGCCTCCGAACACATTAAGACTTAAAGCCAGCCTTCCTTACAGAATGGAGAGTTTTGCATCTTCACTGGAGTGGGTACTACATAGTTATATACTCTCCTAGTTATACATACAGCTTGTTCTTCCCGAATTCTAATTCACGGGATCTCCGATCACATAGGTTTGGGTTACCGCTGTGTATAACTCACGTGGGTCTCAATCCCATCTCCTTCGATGCACTATCTATCACATTTCTTGATAGACCTTTTGTAAATGGATCTGCCAGATTTTTCGCCGTTTGAACATAATCAATGGCTATCACTCCGGAGTTTCTCAATTTTCTGACAGATTTTAACCGTCTTTTCACATGTCTTGAGGGTTTCATATTATCCTTTGTACTTGACACCTTCGCAAGAACTGTTTGATTGTCACAATACATAAGTATTGTAGGAATTGGTTTTTCCACCACTGGTAAATCCATCAAGAGTTCCTTCAACCACTCTGCTTCTACAGAAGCTGTATCTAATGCTGTAAGCTCTGCCTCCATGGTTGACCTCGTCAAAATAGTCTGTTTACAAACCTTCATGAGACAGCTGCTCCTCCAAGAGTAAAGACATAACCACTTGTTGCCTTTATCTCATTAGCATTAGAAATCCAATTGGAATCACTATAACCCTCTAAAACTTTGGGGTCTCCTGTATAGTGAAGTCCATAGCTCATTGTACCACATAAATAGCGCATAACTCGCTCAAGCGCGCGCCAATGATCATCTCCTGGATTAGCAGTAAACCGGCTCAATTTGCTAACCGCGAAAGAAATATCAGGTCGAGTAGCACCAGCTAGGTACATGAGCGAACCAATAATCTGAGAATATCTCAGTTGGTCTCTTCCTAGTCTTTTATTCTTCCGAAGAATTATACTAGGATCGTATGGTGTTGGTGAAGGCTTGCTGTCCAAATAGCCAAAACGGCTCAAGACCTTCTCAACATAATGGGATTGTAAAAGAGTAACCTCATTCTCATTTCTTATCAGCTTGACGTTTAAGATAACATCAGCCTCCCCTAAGTCTTTCATATCAAATTTTTGGAACAGAAAAGATTTAACCTCATTTATCACATCAATATCAGTTCCAAAAATTAATATATCATCGACATACAAACACATGATCACTCCTCTACCCCCACCATATCGATAATATACACATTTATCAGCCTCGTTGACAACAAAGCCTGCTTGTGTCATGGTACTATCAAATTTCTCATGCCACTGCTTTGGTGCCTGTTTAAGACCGTATAAAGATTTCTTTAACTTACACACCTTATTCTCTTGACCGGATATCTCAAATCCTTATGGCTGATCCATATAAATCTCCTCATCCAACTCTCCGTTAAGGAAAGCCGTCTTCACATCCATTTGATAAATTATAAGACCGTGTGAGGCAACCAAAGAAAGAAGTACCCGAATTGTTGTCATTCTAGCAACGGGTGAGTAAGTATCAAAGAAGTCTTCTCCTTCTTTTTGTGTATAACCTTTCGCCACCAGTCCGACCTTGTACTTCTCAATAGTACCATCAGGCCTAAGCTTTTTCTTGAACACCCACTTACACCCAATCGTTTTACAACTGAATGGACGATCCACTATATCCCAGGTTCCGTTAGTCATGATGGATTCCATCTCACTACGGACTGCTTCCTTCCAATCGTCTGCATCAAGAGATGCAAACGCCTCTTGGATGGATCTGAGTGTATCATCCACAAGATAAACAATGAAATCATCACCAAAGGATTTTGGGATCCTCTGTCTCTTGCTCATTCTATGAGCTGTCTCATTGTTTTCTCCATCATACGGCTGTACTAGATTTTCTGATGGTGTAAGAAGAGGTTGTTCTAAGGTTTCGAATGAAGGATAATTTGTGTCATGCGTATGACCATATGAATTACGTGCATCATTCATAGGAAAAATACTTTCAAAAAACGTGGCATCTCTGGATTCAACTATTGTATCAACAAGTACAAGTGGTGAATCAGATCTGATTACTAAAAATCTATAAGCAGGACTATTCGAAGCATAACCGATAAAGATGCAATCAACAGTATTAGGTCCGAGTTTATGATTTTTAACTATTGGTATATTTACCATAGCCAAACACCCCCATGTGCGCAGGTAAGAAAGAGATGGTTTTCTTCCTTTCCAGCCTTCATATGGAGTTTTCTCACTATTTTTAGTGGGAAATCTATTTAGTACATAGTTTGCAGTCAAAACTGCCTCCCCCCACCATTCCTTAGATAAACCAACAGTTTCTAACATGGCATTCACCAAGTCTGTTAGAGTGCGGTTTTTCCTCTCGGCAACCCCATTTGATTGAGGTGAATAGGGTGGTGTTCTTTCATGTACAACTCCATTCTCAACACAAAATTGGATGAACTCATTGGAGAAATACTCCCCCCCACGATCAGATCTAATTTTCTTGATTTTTCTTTCTAGTTGATTCTCACCCTCATCCTTATAGATTTTAAAGTGATCTAATGCCCCATCCTTTGATTTAAGTAAATACACATAACAGTAACGAGTTGAATCGTCAATAAATGTCATTAAGTATTTCTTTTCTCCCTTAGTTAATATGCCATTCATTTCACAAAGGTCGGAATGAATGAGTTCCAAAAGTGTCATATTTCGTTCATCAACAGCAAAGTGAGGTTTTCTTGGATGTTTAGCTTGCACACAAGCTTGACACTTGGAACCTTTCAATATAGGAATTTTAGGAATTAAATTCAAGGTAGATAGCCGTGAGATGCATCCAAAATTTATATGACATAAACGCGAGTGCCAAACACTCTCTTCATCATCTTTATTCAAAAAATTCACCACAGAGCTACTAGAATGGGAAAGGGAAAAACGGAACAAGCCTCCGCTGTCATAACCTTTTCCAATAAAGAGTCCACATTTTGACACGACTACTTTATTTGACTCAAACACCAACTTAAATCCGTCTCGACACAACAAAGAGCCACTGACGAGATTTTTATTTATTGAGGGGGCATGCTGCACGTTCTTCAGCTGCACGGTCTTTCCCGAAGTGAACTTCAGTCTGACCGTACCAACACCATGAACAGAAGCACGTGAGCCGTTTCCCATCAGGACGGAGGCACCGTGGGTAGCCTGATAAGAAGAAAACATAGATACATCAACACAAACATGGATATTAGCCCATGTATCAATCCACCATTCAGTAGGTTGACATGCTGTTAAAACAATATATGTATTACCATACCCTGCTGTTCCAGCATCGCTAATAACCATGTTGGCAGATTTTTGCTGAGTTTTCTTGCCTTTCCTGTCTGTGCACTTTTTGGCAAAATGCCCAACCTTGCCACAAACATAGCATTCAACCTCAGCCATGTTTATCTTCTTCTTCTCCTTTCTCTTGAAGTTAGTGGTGTGTACAACTTTATTTTTCCCTTTCTTTGGTCCAGCATGTTGCATGACATTAGCACTGGACTGTCCTTCATGCACCTTGGACGCACCATCTTTTGCCCGAGCTTTCTCCTCCACATCAAGAGAAGCCAACAAATCCTCAACGGAAATGTTCTGTCTCTTATGTTTCAGAGATGTGGCAAATCCCCTCCAAGATGGAGGTAATTTGGCAATAATGCCCCCAGCCACAAATCGATCAGGCAAATTTAGTCCAAGTTGTTGGAGCTCTCCGACAATAAGTTGTATTTCATGAGCCTGCTCAACCACTGAACGGTTGTTTGCCATCTTAAAATCGTGATAGCGCTCCATGACATACAACTCATGTCCAGCATCCGACGCACCGTACTTGTGTTCGATAGCCTCCCAAAGCTCTTTTGCGCTCTTATGAGTCATATAAACATCACACAGTTTATCGGACAGCACACTTAAAATACAACCCACTGCCATCACATTAGCCTTATCAAACTCAGCCTGTTTCTCAACAGTCATGGGTCGATCTACAGACTTTAGAACATAAGATATGTCCATAGCAGTGAGCCACAAGTCAAGTTTTGTAGCCCATCTCTTAAAGTTCAAACCAGCGAACTTCTCGGGTTTCATTGCATCAGCAAAGCTATTACCCATCTTAAAGTGCCCATCAGGTTTTTGGATTGTTAGAAAACAATGCACTTTAGAGACAAAATTAATTCCTAAAATTACAACAGTACGCATGACGGATAGTCCACAAAACATGAACACCAACATGCAAATAAAGCAGATTATATCTATCATACTCATGCGTAGAAAACTCATCTTTACTTACAGTGCTGACGCTTCCAGCTTGAAAAATGACGAGAGGAGTGTGAAGAAGACTGTAGATGAAGCAGATCTTCTATCGAGCAGTCGCGCGAACGCTACCCAAAAACCTGATTCGCCCCAATCCGTGCAAATTCTTCAAGTGGGACGTGGTTTTGGAGACACTGCTCTCCCACACGTCGGTGACACGCCGATGGGAGGGATGGACTAGCCTGTAGCTGACGGTCAACACAGTGGACTAGTGAGTCTGTTCACCTCTGTATTTTTGAATGAAGGCACTCATTCTGTATATATAGTGACATACTCTAGTAACTGAAAGAATTAAGTATACAGTAAAGCAGCACAATTAGGCTCTAGTAACTGAAGACAATAAACTTCAGTATTTGCAGCATAATTGCGTCAGTTACTGCATACCATTATTTTTCCAGAAACTGACTCATAAAGTGCCACAAATTGCAGCAAATTAAAGTCATATTAGTGTCAGTTTTATCAAAAAGAGAGAGAACAGATTTACTGCGCCAGTCGCCACGTCGCAAGTCACAAGTCACGCGTTAACTCACGCGAAAATACGCGAATACGCGAATACACATGCGCGCGTGCGTGTGATTTGTTTGTGACTATAGCCATCCTTCTCTCACATATTCCACACATAGAAAATAGCTTCCCTTATAAATAAGTGCTACTCTCCTCAAATAGTCAATGTGGGATTAATGCCTCCTTTACACCTTTGGAATTCAATAGAGAATAGTTGGGCCTAGGCCCAAATATTCCAACATCACGTCCACGAACACGTGAAGTAGTCGTAGATGAGTGTGTAGGTTTGAAGTAGTTGTACACACGCACGAACAAATGAAGAGGATGTCAAGCAATCACGCGACTACAATTCCTAAAAATTTTATTCACCCTCTATCCCGTAGCAGGATATCGAGAGAGCATCGATTTCTGAGGCCTGCTCATTCCGTTTCTTGTGGGCGCAAGAAATAGAGTCGGGAATCCTTGAAGACAATGCAACAGTGAAAGCTTTGTGGAGGATGAGTAGTTCTCTTGTATGTCTCACAGTATGTGGAAGGACCTTCTTATATAGGCTCTAGAGAGCGAGGGAGAGAATGAATGCCATCAAACTGTTTTAAAATGTTCATCAATGCGGTCATTATTAATCAGCTATTAACATGTCATTTATGAGCCATAAGTAGGTTGGTTATGACTTAGACATTAACGTATCCGTTATGACTCAACCATTAACGTGCCCGTTATGATTCAGCTAGTAACGTAACTGTTACTAGTCTTAAGTAGGCCGAATTCATCAACTATTTCACTAGCTCGACACTGGTGTGATATGGCTTGGCTTAATGCGCATGCACGTGTGACACAACCTTCATCATCTCTCATACTCTCACAACATATAGAGAACAGTCAACTGCATTTTGCTTATGAGATTTGAAAGTGCATCTAGGCATTCCCTTGTGGATTTTGTATGATTGATGACAAAGAAATGAGATCCTAATAAATTCATTGAGATGAATGCAAATTAACAAAGATTATATATTATGGTGCAACCAAAAAGGTGAAAAATAAGAAATGAGAAAGGAAGAAGCCCAAATGATCAATGGAAGCACAAAGTAGACATAATTGTATAGGATGTGTGTGAGACACATCCCAAGAGCTCATGTCTTTGTGTAAGGGGTAAAGGCTAAAGTCAATCTAAGTAGTTCATTGAGCACCGGACAAGTCCGGACACACACCGGACTAGTCCGTTCAACTTTCTGATATCACAGTTCACTGAGCACCGGACAAGTTCGCACGCACACCGAACAAGTCCGTTAAACTCTTTGATGTTTCAATTCACTTTGCAACGAACAAGTCCGACACGAATCGGACAAGTCCGGACACAGACCAGACAAGTCCGTCCAACTTTCTGATATTTTACTCAAACAATTTGAAAAACACATTTCACATTGGATCAGACAAATCCATCTCATTGCGGACTAGTCCGATCAACTCTCTGTAATCACAACGGACTAATCCGTTGAACTCTTTGTTCCAATACGGACAAATCCGATATACCTCACACAAATTAGGGTTTTTAGTGTACTGCACATTCCATGCGAATTTTACATAGCACATGGGCAAGTTCGGTCACCAGAGCGGACTAGTACGGTCGCCGGGATCCCTAACGGTAATATTTTTGGAAACACTATATCGGTACCCTGGGTACCGTATACCCCTTGGGATTGCAAAGATCTCAAGGGAAAGTCACCTACTTGATACGAAGACCTTTGGAGGCCCACATGTCAGACATGTCCGGACCCACTTCTCCAACATGGTTAGTCCCAGGGTCGCCACGTGTACTATCAAACCGGAGCTACCGCCCGCAAGGGAGGAAGCTCCGGGCTATGTACCGAAGTGGTACCCCCGGACCTAACCCCAGACCGAGGGAAGCTCCGGTGCTGACACGTGTCGGCTAACACCAGAACTATCTGTTCTCCACAGTGTGCTCCGGTGCTGCCACGTGTCCAACCGTCGGATCTTCACCCTCTAACCTCCGGAAGACCCCACAACGGCTCCGGATCTTCAAAGGGGAATCAAGGACTTCAAGACCCGATTAAGTGTCCTTAATACCATATTAATGACACATGATCGGACGACCTTAATTACCAGTAACGGTGCTGTCAAAGCCCATTACACAGTCATTAAGGGCAATTAAACGTGTTGAATAAGTATCAATACTAGTAACCGCCAGGGCCACATGTCGGGCCAGGCTAATTTGTAACGGCGTGCCCTTGTACTATAAAAGGACAGGCTGACGACGTTTACACACGCTCTCTATAGACGCTCCCTAGACGCTCAGTACAATCTCATACAGCTAATACAACACCAACACACCCGTGGAGTAGGGTATTACGCTCAGGCGGCCCGAACCACGTAAGTTCTTGTGTCTCCTGCATCATTTACAATTCACCTTCTTGAATCTCCGCGCGCCCACACCGAACCACAAACTCCTCTAACACTTTAGTAGTGTCGGGAGATCTGCCGGATCCAAACCACCGACAGTTGGCGCGCCAGGTAGGGGTGCCTGAGATTTCGAGAATGGTGAACTCAGCTGCTGGATCATCCAACGGTCAACCTGCTGCTCAGGCCGTTGGGGGCAATCCCTCCAATATGCAGCCACCAGCAGGAGCCTCAGCGCCAGCAGGAGTCACACTCCCACCACCACCGCCTCCACCAGCAAATCAAGCTGGGCAACACGATGGTGCACCAGCGTCAATCACTGCGTCGGCAAATCATGACAACCCGGAACACGCGCTCCATGCAGCGCGTGCTCTTCTCCAACACCCACCACCTCCGGATGCATCTCGGGATGCACTGGAGCAGTGAAGGGCCGATGTAGAACATTTGGTTGCAGCAGCAGCCAAACGCATCAGCAACCAGGGTCCTCCTCCTTCAGGGCGGGCCCCATCGCAGCGGCGGACCTTGTCCAACAGACTTGGTCCGCATGTTTCCAACAACAGGAGACGTGCTGCATCACAGCAAGTGACGTCATTGCCCTCCGGGGCACGACACACTCACACGGTATCCAGGCTCTCAACTCATGACCTCTGGGCGGAGCTTGATCGCCGATACCGCCAACAGGACGGCCGAGTCCATATTGAGCGTGCTCGTGAAGGACGAGAAGCTCAAGACGTTCTTGCTCCTGAAGGAGTAGGAGGCGACTGTTCAGCCCTGGCCATGCATCTGCGTATGGTCAGGTGGCCACAGAAGTTCCGGCCTCACCTACCGGAAAAGTTCGACGGGACTGTCAATCCTGCCGAATTTCTTCAGATCTACTCCACTGCAATCCTGGCAGCTGGAGGAAATGAGGCCGTAATGGCCAATTATTTTCGAGTGTCTTTGACTGGGACCGCTAGGTCTTGGTTTATGAGCCTTCCATCCAACTCCATCAACAGTTGGGAGGAGCTGTGCCGGCAGTTCACCGCCAACTTCGGGAGTTCATACACACGACCAGGCACTGAACTGGACCTTTTTGCAGTCGTGCAAAAAGAGGGAGAATCCCCCCGATCATTCATCCAGAGGTTCTCTCAGGTACGAAACACTATCCCTTCTATCTCTAGCGCCTCTGTCATTGTGGCATTCAGACAGGGTGTACGGGACAAGAAGATGCTGGAGAAACTGGCGATCAAGGAGATCACCAGCGTCACGGAACTCTTCAGCTTGGCTGACAAATGTGCCAGAGCTGCGGAGGGCCATGAGATGCACTCCAAACCACTCCGGAGGGTCACAAGAAATCCTCCAAAGAAGAAGCCGCTACCTCCGGGAACGGCAATAAGAAGAAAAAGACCAACGACAAGAAGAAGCCGTCGGCCGGTACATCTAATGTTGCAGCTGCTGCAGCTCCGGGTGGCCGGGGGCCACGCCCCGAAAAGCGACCTCAACCATCTTCTAAAGACGGTGGCAAGCCCAAGGTGTGGTGCCCAACTCACAAAACGGGCAACCATAGTTTGGAAGACTGCCGGGAGGTCCAAAACCTTGCCGAGAGTTACAACAAACGCCGGGAAGAATCTCCTTTCCGACAGAGGGAAGGAAAGCAAAAAGTCGACGAAGCTCCGGCTGAAGAGGAGTTAGGTTTTCAGGATCCCAAAAAGGTCCTGAAGGCCGTCTACACCTCCGTCGATGACGATTCTGATGTCTCTGACAACGAGCGTCGGAAGACCATGAACATCATTTTTGGTGGATCATGGGACATCACCTCCCGCCGCGTCATCAAGACTATGCGTCGGGATATGGCTGCTGTAGCTCCTACAGTCAGGCCGGAACCTCATTGGAAGTGGATGGACACAGCCATCACTTTTGATGCTTCGGACTGCCCTCGGAGCATGGTTGGAGAAGGTTACTTACCTTTGATGGTATCTCCTACCATTAATAACATCCAACTCCACCACGTCATGGTAGACGGAGGTTCGGGGCTTAACCTCATAAGCTTCGAAGCTTTTACCAAGCTTCAGCTCCGACCTTCGGATCTCCACCCCTCCCGACCTTTCTCTGGAGTAGGTCCGGGGGCCATTACCCCACTCGGAGCTATTACTCTCCCCGTTACCTTCGGGACACGGGAGAAGTACCGCATCGAGAAGTTGGTCTTCGACGTCGCTCAGATCAACTTACCCTTCAACGCCATCTTGGGTAGGCCTGCCCTGTACAAGTTCATGGCAGCTGCTCATTATGGCTACCTGGTGTTAAAGATGCCAACACTAGTAGGCGTTCTCCAGATCCGCGGAGATCGTACTGCCGGAGTAACTGCACTGGAAGAATGCCATGCACTTACCACAGCGCAAGAGGAGGACTCCAGGCAGGAGCAAGCTCCAAAACCCCCGAGCATTCGTCAACGAGGCTCGACTTCTACACCTCGTGTGCAGCCAAGCGGCGACACCGACATTCCCGTCAAAGTCGTCCAAATTGGTTCCGATGCCGCTCAGACCACCCGTATATCGGGGGGATTGAACAACAAATAGGAACTCGCGCTCATCACTTTCCTCCGGGCTAATATCGACGTGTTTGCCTGGCAACAGTCACAAATGTCTGGGATCCCCAGGGAAGTGATTGAGCACAATCTGAAGATCTACCCCGACGCCCGACCTGTGCATCAGAAGCCTCAGAAGCAATCTGTAGAGCGACATAACTTCATCCGACAAGAAGTGAAGAAGTTGCTCAAAGCCGGATTCATCCGAGAAGTCTTCCATCCAAAATGGCTGGCAAACCCAGTCGTTGTGCCCAAGGCCGGCGCGAAGCTTCGGATGTGCATCCACTACACCACACTAAATAAGGCATGTCCAAAAGATCCATTCCCACTAACTAGAATAGATCAGATAGTGGATTCCACCTCCGGGTGTGAATTACTGTGTTTCCTAGACGCATATTCTTGGTATCATCAAATCAGGATGTCTAGGGAAGATGAAGAGCATACCTCATTCATCACAGTAGATGGATTGTACTGTTATACAGCCATGCCATTTGGTCTCAAGAATGCGGCTTCAACTTTTGTATGAGCTATGTACAAAACCTTTGATGAACTCATTAGAGACATAGTGGAAGTGTACGTCGATGACATCGTGGTCAAGGTCAGGAACAAGAAGTCACTCCTTGACACCTTGCAGGCTGTCTTCGACAAGCTGCGGGCCACCCGCACAAAGCTAAACCCAGACAAGTGTGTCTTCGAGGTTAGCTCCGGAAAACTTCTCGGTTTCCTGGTAAGTCACCAGGGCATAGAAGCTAATCCGGCGAAGATCAAGGCCATTGAAGACATGCAGCCACCAACCCGCATCAAAGATGTCCAAAAGCTAACTGGATGTCTAGCAGCCCTCAACCGGTTCATTTCAAGGCTGGCGGAACGGGCACTCCCCTTCTTCAAGTTATTGAGGAAGTCCGGACCATTCCAATGGTCTGAAGAAGCAGAGAAGGCATTCCAGGAGCTGAAACATTTCCTCACCAACCTACCAATTCTGGTAGCTCCGATCCCTGGTGAGCCTTTGTTGCTTTACATTTCAGCAACTGACGAAGTCGTCAGTATGGTTCTGGTTGCGGAGAGACCAGAGCTACCTCATACTCAGGAATCTAGACCCCTTCGGGAGGGTCCGGAGGTACCTGAAAGCGAGTCTGGGTCCCAGCTCCCAGACTCGAATCCACAAGAAGTCACTTCAGAAGACCCAGACCCCTCCGGGAGGGTCCAGGTCACTTCTGAAGAAGCTCCGGGTTCCTCTAGCCAGGACCCGGAGGTCCCCGAAGAAAGTCCAGATCCCTCCGGGAAGATCCGGGTCAGTGGAGAGGAAGCTCCGGGCCCCTCCGGGAAGGTCCGGACCATTCAACGCGCAGTGTACTTCATCAGTGAAGTACTACATGATGCCAAGACTCGATATCTAGAGGTGCATAAGCTGCTCTATGCAGTTCTTATTGCCTCCAGGAAGCTTCGCCATTACTTCCAAGCTCATCAAGTCTCAGTGGTGACCTCTTACCCACTTCGAGCAATCTTGCACAATCCCAATTCAACTGGGAATATTGCAAAGTGGGCAACGGAATTGGCCGAATTTGATCCTGAATTCATTTCAAGACAAGAAGTCAAGAGTCAAGCCTTGGCAGACTTCGTGGCGGAATGGACTCCCTCTCCATCAAACACTGGGGGCCTCAGTGAGCAGAAGCCGGAACATCAAGCTACAGCTTTCACCGAGCCTCACTGGACCCTCTACTTCGACGGCTCCATGCAGAAGCAGGGGGCCGGAGCTGGAATTCTTCTCCTTGCACCAACCGGGGAGAAGGTGAAATACATGGTACACCTTGACTTCAAGGCGACCAACAACATGGCGGAGTATGAAGCACTCATCTACGGACTAAAGGTGGCACTGTCATATGCTGTCAAGCAACTGCTGGTCAAGGGAGATTCACATCTCATCATTAAGCAAGTGAAGGGTGAATGCTCCTGCAACAACCTCCAGCTAGCTGATTACCTCCTTGAAGTACAGAGGCTTCAGAAGGACTTCAAAGTCCCAGATCTCCACCATGTTCAGCGTGCCCATAACGCTGAAGCTGACGAACTCTCGACAAAAGCGTCAACCGGAGCTCCGGCTCCTGACGGAACTTTTGTCCGAAGGTTGTCAAAACCAACAGCTCAGCCTACCGAACTGAGCGAAGGGGGCGAGATCAGCATCCCAAAGCTGACGGTCCCGGTGGCCCTGTTACCATGGCAGCCATCAAGGGTCGTAGGTGCTGCCGGAAGCTCCGAGCAACCCAGCACGCAAGACTCAAACGCTCAAGCTAGTTCCGATGCATGGATCTCAGAGATCCGGAACTACTTGAATGACAACATCCTTCCTGACGACAATGTATCCGCTGACCGGGTAGTCAGATTGGCTAAAAAATACACGTTGGTAGAAGGGGATCTCTACTGGCGCGGTGCCAATGGCATCCTAATGTGGTGCATCACAAGGGAAGAAGGCTGCGAGCTCCTCGTGGAAATCCATGGAGGCGAGTGTGGGAACCACGCGTCTTCCTGCACGCTGATTGGTAAAGCCTTCCGACATGGCTTCTACTGGCCTACAACACTCCAAGATGCAACTGAGCTGGTGAAGAAATACGAAGCATGTAAATTTCATGCAAAGCAAATTCACACACCAGCTCAACCCCTACAAATGATACCTCCTACATGTCCCTTCGCTGTGTGGGGGATGGACATCTTGGGACCTTTCCCAAGAGCCGTCAGAGGTTACAAGTTCCTGTACGTTGCTATTGACAAGTTCACCAAGTGGCCGGAAGCAACTCCAGTTGTGACAATCAACAAGCAATCTGCTATCAACTTTTTACAGTCCATTGTTTGCAGATTTGGAGTCCCAAATAAAATCATCACTGATAATGGGACCCAATTCACAAGCTCTGCATTTCAAGGATATTGCGAAGACCTTGGCATACAAGTTTGCTACGCCTTCGTAGCTCACCCAGCAAGTAATGGCCAAGCCGAGAGAGCAAATGCTGAAATCCTTAAAGGACTCAAGACGCGCACTTATGAGCGCTTGAAAAAACATGGAGGCAACTGGATTGAAGAGCTTCCGCCCACTTTATGGGCCAACAGGACATCTCCAAACCGGTCAACTGGAGAGACACCCTTCTTTCTGGTGTACGGAGCTGAAGCAATCCTTCCTCCGGAAATCACCTTGGGTTCACTCCGGGTCCGGACCTTCGACGAAGACACGCAGGACCAGCTCCGACGTGAAGACCTAGACCTCCTTGAGGAGGGAAGGTGCCAAGCAGCTATTCGGAATGCCCGATACCGTCAAGCCCTTCGGCGCTATCATCAGCGGCATGTACACAACCGACAGCTCGAGGAAGGCGATCTGGTGCTACGGAGAATACAATCCAGAGAAGGGTTAAACAAACTCTCCCGCAGCTGGGAGGGACCCTTCCGAGTGATTAAAGTATCCCGTCCCAGAAACGTTCGCTTGGCTACCGAGGATGGGACACCTCTCCCAAATTCTTGGAGCATCGAGCACCTCCGTAAGTTCTAAACTTAATATCACGGAGGTGAGTCTGTAGTAACTTGAGGTGTATGTTATGAAGTCATTGTACAGAGTCGGGTAGTTCCTCCGAGAGAACAGCCGGACCTTCCCCGGAAGGTCCGCAAAGTTCATGCAACACTTGTCACAGTCCCAGAACTAAAAGTGTGGCTAGCTACCCTGGGTCAAACGAGAAAGTAAACACGCTTAGCTTGGTTTCGTACCCTAAGAGTGTACTTGTTTCCCCTGTACCCCGGACCTATAATGAAAGACATCTTCAGGTGAAACAGACTCCACGTGCATTCATTTTGTACAGGCTCAACATTTTTTATTTTTCTCTTTCTTGTCTATAACAAAGACGTGCAATTCTTAAGAAATTTTAGTTTGACCGGTTCATATACGATTCGAGTGGTATTGTCGATTCTTTTGGATTCAAATATTGTTCATGACCCACTCGCCTGAATGCCGCCAAGCCAATCTAGGGCCGGAGTGTGCTACCGACTTAGCCTGGTCAAGCACCCTAAGTACACCACTCTACCTACACCTCGACAGGCCGAAGTAAGGCGGGTCCAAGTACAATTGAATCTGGAAGAAAAGGCAACACATTCGGTTGTGTTTAGAATCGCGTTTGACCTAAAATTTTCTCGAGAATCGTAAGCCGCGACGAAGTTATAGGCAAGAAACGAATTTTACTATTTTTCTTGGCTTCAGTGTGCAGGAAAAATAAAATCCACGTTGATAGAGAAAAATCAGAGCCAACAAAGTTCCGACTCTCCTAGATGGCTTGTAATCAATGTTAAGCATTGAAAACGAGCATCACCAGAGCAACCAAGCTCCGGTAAAGCTAGGGGGGCCAGCCGTCGACGTAAAATAAAAGATGGTGAGAAGACCCCACAAGTGGAGTCTGCTGCCGACAAGCTACGTGTTGGCAAAGGTCAGTGCCGGAGCTACTAAGCTCCGACACCCGGAGGGCTAACTATCGATGCTATATGCGTTGATAGGGACTATTGCCGGAACTAATAAGCTCCGGCGATAGTGAGTTTGACCTCAGGGGGCCTTCTCTATCGAAGACTTCGGACCTACACTCTACAAGTTTGAAGCAAATGAGTCTTCAACAACACACAATATCCTCTTGGTACATGTTCACAATCAAATTGTGTACATCTACCAGGGGGCCAAGTGAAGACAAAAGCGTTGAAGACAAAAAGTGAAATTCACAAAAATTTGGGGATTTCATTCATCTAGAGACAAGGGATTACAAAATTGAGGAAGAAGAAGAAAGGATACAAGTGGGAACTATGGAGATGGTCCTAGACCCTATGGAAGAATTGAGCGACCTTCTGGGCAACCTCCGACACGTTGGCTCGGGCAGCTTCCCCTTCTCCTTCAACGGGACCTTCAAGCACCGGGTCCAGAGGAAATTGGGAGTTCCGGCTGGTGTAGCACGTCAGCACATACTCTGCGACGTTCTTCGCCAGGGATTGCCCCTCAACCTCCAATTGGTCCGTGATGACATCGCCCACCTTGGAGAGCTTGCTACCTGCCGAGCTCAATGCCTGCAACGCTAGGTCCGGCTCCGGCTCCGGATCATCCGGGCGCACGGGACTGAAACCCATCGGTGTCAGCGCGTCGTTGGCCTTGCCCAGGAACTCCCAAATTTGTAGGGAGTCCGCAGTCCTCAAGCCCTTCAATTCTTCCAAAGATCTTTTGGCCGCCACCAGTTCGGAATTCTCACGGGCGAGGCGCTCAACTTCTTTGGCGTTTTGCTGAATCTTCTCAGCAACCCGCTTCTCGAGTTTTCCAAGATCCTCCTCCCGGAGGTGGATCTTGTTCCGGTGGTCGACCAGGTCCTTCTCCCTGCCCCTCACTTTCTTTTCCCTGGCAACAAGGGCACACTCCCGTTCATGGAGCTCCTGCCCTCGCACCCAGGCCTTCTTCTCCTCCTCTACGCATCGCTCTTCCAATTTCTTGGCGCGCTCCTCAAGGCCCTTGTCAGCCAGAGCCACCTTCTCGGAGAGCTCCTCCTCCCTCCTCAGGACGTCATCCCGCAGCTCTAGGAGTTTCTGCTCTTCATCTTCGAGCCGTTTCTCCCTCTCTTCAAGTGCCTCTCGGCGCTTGATGAGTGTAGTGTTAATGGCCTCAAGCCTTTTGTGGCGTTCATCGACCGCACTGTTAGGTGCTTTGGCCTGCTCGTAGATCTCCTGGGATTGAGCGTCGAGGGCGGGAGTCATACTCTCCCTGTCATCCAATAATTTACCCCAATATTCCAGGCAGACCTTCTCCCGCTTGATCCACTCCTTGTCATCTGCTAGCCTCGACTGCGCCAGCTTGGTCTCGAAGTAGAGCCAGTTACGCCACCTCCTAAGGGTTTGGCGCTCCTCTTCAAGAGCCTTGCTGTCGTGGAAGAAGGCCAGTTGAACTTGACGCAGACTGGAACATGCGTTGTCAATAGACAGTGACAACGGGATAGGTTCCGGACCTGCTGGGGTCTCCTCCGCTGGTTCCAGCGGGTTTTCAGAAACAAACATTTGGTCCCACTCCACAAGAGTGGTCCCCTGGGTCTCCATAGCACTAGGGCCATCCTCCGGGATGGCCTCAGTCGCCATCGAGGAAGGCCCCGCCGCCAGGTCTTCATTCACCCCCTCAGACAGGGGGCCAACGACTTCACCACGGCACTCCGGCTCAGCCGCAGGTACCTCCGACATCGTCACTTCCGGAGCAGGGGCCGCTTCTGGCTCCGGCCTTGGAACCTCCTCCGATGGGGGCTTGAGCTCCGACGCCTCTGCATCAACCGGCTCGGGAGCCGGAATAACTTCATCCTCAATCGGCCCTGCGGCCGGAGCTCCAACAACGACCGGCTCTGCGGCCGGTACTTCTGAGGTAGCCGGTCCAACCGCCGGGACTTCCTAAACATCCGGCGTGCACGCCGGGACTTCAATCACCTCCGGCTCAACCGCCGGAGCTTCGACAATTTCTGGCTCTAGGGCCGGAATTACAGCTTCTTCCGGCTCAACGGCCGGAGCTTCCATCATCTTAGCACCAGGACCCGGAGCTTCAACCTCCGGGACAGGTGTCGCTGGCGCATCTTCACTCCCGCGGTCTGGCGCTACCATGGGAGCCTCTGGGGATGAGTCGAGGTCCATGACCACGACAGCCGGCGCCGGAGCTGTCACAGCTTCAGCCACCACTTAGGGCAGCACCGGGACAGGAGCAGATGCTTCCACCCTCATGGCTTCAGCTGCTGTGGTTGAGGGTGGAGCCTCACTCCCCTTCTTTGGGACGTTGTAGATGATGAACGAAGAAACTTAAAAAATAGTTACTACAATTAAACAACTATCCAAGGTAAAGATTAAAAATTACCTTAGGAAGCTTCTGCACCAGCTTGCGCATAACCCTTTTCCCGGGCATTCTGGGCTGGTCATAGCCGGCGTGGAAGCTCCGGAAGGCCCCCCCGGAACTCGTTGCGGCCACGGTTGTTTCCCTAGTCGAGGCCCCCCTCGATCGGGAAGGACCTCCGGACCTAGAGGCCTCCACCGGCCCCAGTGCTGGAGTCGCATGCCCGGAGCTAGCACCCCGGGAGGACCCCACTGCGGGAACAGTCGCCGCAGTTGTAGAAGACCTCCCCCTCTGTGGAGAAGGAGCCGACACAGAGGTAGCGGGCCTGACGGACCTTCCGTCGGCGTACTGCAGCTTCCTCTTACGGCTCAAGGGTTCGTCCGCCAGCTCCTTGCCCTTGCCGACGACCTCAACCCTCAGCTTCGGGGTAGGGTCGGAGCCACCCTCGGACATTCCGGGGATCGCCACCCTGGTGGTTGATCTTCTCTCGACAACACCAAGGTCGTCAAGCACGGGCATCTTCCGCTGGAGCTCCCTGCTGAACTCTACTTCCACGTTCAGAGGGAGAAAAGCTGATGGCGAAGTCAAGTCGTCGCCCTCGACGTCGATGCCGTGCTGGAACTTCTTGAGGTGAAACTCCAAGTTTTTCCCCACCATGTTGGACTTCAGCCCGGTCTCGACCCGGTCGTCGTCCATCACACTGTTGAGGGCCCATGCGAGTTTCTCTCTCTTCTTCAGCGGTGCCCACCTGTTGACCAGGAAGTTGCAAAAAACCACCTGAGGAGTCAATCCTCCCTTCACGCATTGGCGGATCCTGGTCAAAGCAGGGTTGAAGGTTTTCGCCAGCACCGGAGCTTCACTCCAGATTGTCGTGTCGATGCTGGGGAGGCCTTCGGGCAGCTCCATCTTTTCGTGCTCCTCCACCCGGACGACTATCCAGTCCTTCTTCCAGTCATCCCACTTCCCAGAGGGAAACGACCGGAGGTACTTGAATGGGCACTTCTTGCGCTTCACGAAGTAGTAGAAGCCAAGGTACTCATTGCTCCTGCCGGTGGTATGGACGGTGAAGAAGGTCCGGAAGAGTTCAATGCAGGGGGGGATGACCAATCACATCTCACAGAAGTGGACGAAGATAGACACAAGAAGAATGGAGTGGGGGCCAAGGTGATACAACTGCAGACCATAGAAGTCTAGCAGCATCAAGAAAAAGGAGGAAAAAGGTGGGATCAACCCCACCATGGCGTAAGAGGAGAAGTACACCATTTCGCCGGCGTGCTCCTTCTCAAACGGGAGCTCTCCACCGGCGGGGACCGAGCGGTTGAAGAAGTCCGAGGACCATCCCATGAGGGCCCGGACCTTCTTCAGGTCGCCGTCGGTCTTCAAACGACTCTCGCGGAGACCCAACTCCATCGCGGCACGGCAAGGCAAGAGAAGAAAAGCGAAGCACAAGTTGGGAGTTTGAGCGCAAGATCAGATGAGAGGCGTAAAGAACCCCAAACGGTGCGTGCTTTCCTTCTTTAGTAAGCCCTTGCGACGCTTGGATGGAAACTGCAAGGAAGTCGAAGATACCACTCAAAAATTCCACCCAGCCAATGACAAGAGGGCCCGGGACCACTCCGACGATCAAGTCGAGGTTCTTACCCAGGCGAACGGTTGCCATCATGAGGCGGGAAGCCCGATGGCGGCGACCTGACAAGGCGCGCAGAACCAATACGATTTTCGTATCGGGAACCGGCGACCTTCAATTGCATGAGATCCGCACGCTAATGATCTCACCTGCCACACACAGGATATGCCACGCGGCAAGGATTTAACTCCGGACCATCGCCAACGGCACATCTGAAGACTTTCGAAGACTTAGTTCAAAAGTCGAAGGATGGACCCACCTCCAGCGGAATGACTTCACCTAAGGTGTCTTCCCTGGAGGTGGGCCCAAGGGGCCACTATCGGTACCATGGGTACCGTATACCCCTTGGGATTGCAAAGATCTCAAGGGAAAGTCACCTACTTGATACGAAGACCTTCGGAGGCCCACATGTCAGACATGTCCGGACCCACTTCTCCAACATGGTTAGTCCCAGGGTCGCCACATGTACTATCAAACCGGAGCTACCGCCCGCAAGGGAGGAAGCTCCAGGCTATGTACCGAAGTGGTACCCCCGGACCTAACCCCAGACCGAGGGAAGCTCCGGTGCTGACACGTGTCGGCTAACACCGGAACTATCTGTTCTCCACAGTGTGCCCCGGTGCTGCCACGTGTCCAACCGTCGAATCTTCACCCTCTAACCTCCGGAAGAGCCCACAATGGCTCCGGATCTTCAAAGGGGAATCAAGGACTTCAAGACCCGATTAAGTGTCATTAATACCATATTAATGACACATGATTGGACGACCTTAATTACCAGTAACGGTGCTGTCAAAGCCCATTACACGGTCATCAAGGGCAATTAAACGTGTTGAATTAGTATCAATACTAGTAAGCGCCGGGGCCACATGTTGGGCCAGGCTAATTTGTAACGGCCTGCCCTTGTACTATAAAGGGACAGGCCGATGACGTTTACACACGCTCTCTACAGACGCTCCCTAGACGCTCAGTACAAGCTCATACAGCTAATACAACACCAACACACCCGTGGAGTAGGGTGTTACGCTCAGGCGGCCCGAACCATGTAAATTCTTGTGTCTCCTGCATCATTTACAATTCACCTTCTTGAATCTCCACGCGCCCACACCAAACCACAAACTCCTCTAACACTTTAGTAGTGTTGGGAGATCTGCCGGATCCAAACCACCGACACACTATAAACAAGATGTTTGACTATGAAGCCGAGCATGAACGTGCAGGAGTTGAAAGAGCAAAAGAAAGGGTAAGCAAGAAGAGTCATGACTTCAATGCCCACTCCTCTCCTCCTGATGATGCTCTTCTGAAAAAGAGGAAAGTGTTAGTAAAGAAAGCATTGAGCAAGGATGGTGCTGGTGCCAGCTCAACCGTACCTAGAAGGAGCGCCAACTAGGGAAAGGGACTTGCAAGTGATCCCATTGGTCCGCTTAAGATGAAGTCACCTATGCAGCGCAACATGCAACAATCAGAAAATGACTTCATGGGGGGAAGGAAATGAGTTGCCTGACAAGTTCAAAAAGATTGAAGCTTATGAGCAGCCAAAGCAATCTGCTGATCCAAGATTTTGGAGTCACTTCCATGCTGACTATTATGAGCATGTGTACATGAAGATGAGAAATGCAGTGGTTGCTAGTCAATGGGTGGATATGACTTATTTACAATCCAAGAACTGTCAAGCATATCATGAAGTCTTGGAGGCATTGGAGAGGCATGGCTTGAAGGATCTTCTATCCTTCCGATATAATTAGAACAATGAAGTCATCACCCAATTTTACTCTACTCTCTACTTTGCCTGTGATGATGGGGATAAGATGATTTAGATGACACATAGATCCAAGTATAGTGTCACTTATGAGGAATTTGCCAGGATACTTCACCTTAAAGATGCCTTGAACAATGAGCTCATTATCCATAACTAGAAGCCTTTGGAAAAGGATGAGCTAGATTTCCTCTATGATATAAGAATGCCATACAAGCCTCCTACCACCAAGTACCTGAAGCCATTCTTTGCCGTACTTAATATAATTTTAAGAAAGACTATTGCTCCAAAGGATGGAGACGCATAGACGATTCAAGGAACTTTAAGGACCTTGATGAAAGTGATAAGCAAGAAAAGGACCTTCAATGTCTTTGAATATATCTACAATGACATTGTGAACATCTCAATCACTCCCAATAGGTCCTGTGGCTATACACTTTACATCATGTTCATGATTGAGAAGGTCATCGACCTTGAGTTTGTTAAGGATGTTGAGCATACCGGCCTCAAACCCTAGAAGCCTATAGTCTACACTGTTCCCTCAGCTCCCGCCTCACCTGCAGTGGAACAAAGATCTAAGCAACCTCATGAAGACACAAGGACTCTAGGTGCTACCTCTGCTCCTCCATCATCCAAAGAGTCCTCCAATGGTATGCTAAAAATGCTCTCCTCCATCTTTGCATCTTGCCGCAAAGTGGAAATTAAGCAGCATAAGGAAAGTCTAGCTAGAAATAGACATCAAAGGTATATGAAGGCAAACATTAAAGCAATATGTGAGAAGCTAGATATTGAGCTAGTCGGATCATCTCAAATCTCAGAGGATTCAAAAGAGAACATCTCAGAGATGGCACCCCTCACGGAGCAAGAATTGGCATCCTTTGGACTAGATGGTGTCTCCGCTCCTCCTCCTCAGCATGCACATGAAGATGGAGATGAAGCTGAAGATGATGATATAACTCAGAGTGAGGTATGAGTAATTCCTCTCAATTTTCCCCTTTTTGTGCCTTGATGCCAAAGCGGGAGAGATTGAGACTAGTATTATTTACTTGTAAGCCTTAAGGACTAGTGATCTTGGACATGTACCTTAAATTTCAAATTACTGTAATCACTTTTGGATGTGCCTATTTCACTTAATATGACTGTGTGATGCTTATTTTTAATATTATTGTGATGGTTGTTGCTACAATTGTTATTCTCTTAATTTTGTTCATCACATTATTTGATCACACACACGTTATAGGCATCCCACCATAAAGAGTGCATATATGTAAGAAGTTTTTATTGCTCATTTGTCATTCTCATATATGCTCACTTTATGAAAGTACATTTTTACTCTTAATTATGAAATCTCAATTGGTTGTCATCAACCACCAAAAAGGGGAAGATTGAAAGTGCATCTAGGCATTCCCTTGTGGATTTTGGACGATTGATGACAAACAAATGAGATCCTAATGAATTCATTGAGATGAATGCAAGTTAACAAAGATTAGATATTGTGGTGCAACCAAAAAGGTGAAAAATGAGAATTGAGAAAGGAAGAAGCCCAAATGATCAGTGGAAGCACAAAGTAGACATAACTGTATAGGATGTGCGTGATAAACACATCTCAAGAGCTCATGTCTTTGCGTAGGGGGTAAGGGCTAAAATCAATATAAGTAGTTTACTGAGCACCGGACAAGTCCGGAAACACATCGAACTAGTCCGTTCAACTTTCTGATGTCACAATTCACTGAGCATCGGACGAGTCCAGACACACACCGGACAATTCCGTTAAACTCTATGATGTTTCAATTCACTTTGCACCGGACCAGTCCGGACACATACCAGACAATTATGTTCAACTTTCTGATGTTTCACTCAGACAAGTTGAAAAACACATTTCACATTGGACCGGACAAGTCCGTCTCACTGCGGACTAGTCCGATCAACTCTCTGTAATCACAGTGGACTAGTTCAATGAACCATCTGTTCCAATACGGACAAGTCCGATATACATCACACAAATTAGGGTTTTAGTTTGCTGCACATTCCACGCGAATTTTATACAGCACACTGAACGAGTCCGATCACCAGAGCGGACTAGTACGGCCGTCGGGATCCCCAACGGTAATATTTTGGAAACACTATAAATAGGTGATCCACGACCCCACAAATAGCAAGCACCGTACACAACTATCAAAAACATAAACCCTAGCGCCGCCACTCGTCCCAAGAGCACAAAAACACATCTCCCCACACATCTAAAGGCCTAAATAGTTAAATATTTTAGGTATCTATTGATGGCTATTATATATCTATTTCACCCGTCAATATAACTCGATTATATGAAGGAAATATCATTTCTTGCACACATCACCTTTCTATTTATAACCTATATCCACTTGTCCTTGGAGAAAGTAGTGCATGCAGGGATTCTATGTAGAATTGAAGTGAAACAAGGGGATGAATTCTATAAAATATCATTCTAGCCAATCAAGCGACGACACGTGGCACCACATGGATCAAATGGCCCAAACAGAAGTATCCGAAGCCATCCAATGGTGTAGCACCCATATAAAGGAATGGGACCCACCTGGTAGAGACCTGGAGGAAGCATAACCCCAACGAGGCCAAGACCAGGTCGACCGACCCCCCTAGTCGGTCGACTAGGTCTTGGCGCCTTTCACAGTCAAACGCCACGTGTTGGCTCCTCTCGGCTTGAAGAGGTCATGGGTGATTGATTCATGCGCTTTTGGTGGCGGGAACTGACCTTTCTCCAAGCTATAAATAGGACCCCTCACCCCTCACTACAACAGACACCACTTGAGTATTCTTCCTTTGTATCCACTACTCTCCATAGGTTTAGAGGAGTATAGGCTGTAGAGAGGAGATGTGACACCCGATTTCGAAAATGAACCAAGTGAAAGCATATGTGTGCCCAAGACGTTCAACACACATACACGAGTGCATTCACAAAAGGATACACATAAAATTACCACAAGACAAGATTAATTAACCACTTCTATTACACAATTCATAATATCCTCGAATAAATGTCCTAATGAATATTAATGACGAGTTTTAACTAATGTAGTGGAAATTTTCTAAATAAGCAACTATGCAGCTAAGCAAAAGGGATATGGCGTAGCTCAAATCAAACCACAGGCAAGCTGACGACAGACACGTCCTAGAACTCCACATTATCAACGTTATACTCCCAAATCTGACCTGCAACTGTTGGTGGGGGGGGGGGGGGGGGAATAGCAAGGGTGAGTACATGTCATACTCAGCAAGTGTGGAAAAGTATGACATGTAGCTGATACAAATGACGAATATAATAAAGGCTAAGTGCTGAAAAGCATATTAAAACATTTGAAAAGCAATATATTGTATGTATGTGAAGTAAACCCATCATAAACCATGTAGTTATCATAGTACCAATCCATATTTCGTTACCATCATCCATATTCCAGATTTTTCATTACCATTAACCATATCCATTGCCATAAACCATAATACCATCCCATAACCAGTACCAAACCATTCTGATCCAAAACTCCTCTAATCATGTAGGTCATCCAGGTGCTCTTAACCGGGAGCATGCCTATCATGATAGTTTTAATACTCTGTAGAGTTTGTACTTCTTTACCCACGTGTTTGTGATTTCGTCACCCGTTGGCGACTAAAGAACATCCCTTATGCCAATTAAACTTCCTTTGGTGTATGGCCAAGAGATCACAAAATAGCCTTTACAAAGGGATTACTAGCATGTACGAACCCACTGAGGTTTCACCGGTGGTGATGCCTCCAACTGAGCACATCTTCAACCAAGGGCCCCCACTTGTACCATTCGGATCCCAGGGAGTCCCACCACTCATACAAACCCAATCCGCATCCCCTTCCATGGTGCGCCAAATGATCCGCGCAATACTAGCAATACCCTAATTAATCAGCTACGCCGCACCCATACTTGACCTCATGGTGGCACTTTTGTCCTGACATATTCTCGCATGAACCGATCCTTAGATCTAAAGCAAGTAACCACCATGTCTTCCAACCCATCCACATACCAGGCTTGCTTAGATCACCCATTACAATATCATATTAACCAGTTCATATTAACCATAATCTCATTAATGCATAATTAAATAGTATAGGTGTTTTACCATCCCAATTAATTAAGCGAAGCAAAGGTAAAATGCCCTTCCCGACTCTCTACCATGTATTCCATGTGACAAGGGTGGTTAAACAAAGCTAGTAAACTTCCTTTCATAGGAATTCCCGTCAAATTGACATAAGCATGCAGTTTTGAAACAAACCATTTATTATAAAAACAGGATCAATATGTTCAAGGGCACTTGCCTTGCTCTTGAGCTTGGTTTGGGTCAAAGTTTTCAAATTCCCGGTGCTGGAGGTCCTCCACAGCACCCTCTAGCGCAAATCTATCTAAATCGCGCAATAAACATACATGACAAGAATTACAATCAATAAGTGCACATATATTACTCACTATGTCATGACATGCATGATTAATGCAAATGCGAAGCAAAACTAGTTAATGAGTTACTATTAATGCTCACTAATCATTTATAATGGTTATTAACAAGTTTACACAGGTTCATGTTGATTCAATTAAATTCAGAATTAATTTAACAGTAGTTAGATCTAGAGGCCGAACAAGTCTGCTAGGGGCCGGACTAGTCCGCCCTACGCAGAAACAACAAGTTAGGGTTTTATAGATCAACATGAATTTGGAGAAATAGGGTTTAATTCACGTGATAAAGAGAAAGTAGAAGGTATAAAAGGTGCTTACAACTCCAAAGAATCAAGAGTTTTGGAGGCAACACTTAGATCTTGACGATCTAGGGTTGATGAAGAAAACTTGATGGTGAATTGTTGATGAAGAACGCAAAGTTGATGGAGATCTTGGTCTCTTGATCTTCTTTCGTTTCCTCCTCCTCTTCTTGTTGCCCTAGATCTCCTTCTCCCTCCTTGGCGGCGGCTATCCACGAGTTAGGGTTTGGTTGTGATTCAAAAGTGGCAAAGAGGTGAAAAGGTGGGGTGTTGGGTTTTTTATATAGGGGTGGAGGATTGGGGTTTGATGGATTTCGAGTTTGGGGTGGGTGGAGTACGGTTTGGGGTCCGACATGGACTCCAAAAGGGTTAGACACGAGTCCTTAGGCCCGCTTAAAGTAAAACCCAAAAACACGTCGTGGAACAAAAGATCAACTCGAAATCGTGAGCACCGGACAAGCCGCACTAGGCCGAACTAGTTCGATATTGAACAGAGAGAAATCGGTTAAGTCCAGACTATATTGGACAAGTCCGAACTTAGTTAGAGGAAAAACAGACAAGTCTGGCCAAAACCGGACAAGTCCGATCTTAGTCAGAGAGGAAAACGGACAAGTCCGCTAGATATCGGACAAGTCCAGGGACTTGGCAAAATTTCAAAGATTCATAATACCAAACTAGTCCGCAATGGACCGGACAAGTCCGAAAACGGTACAGAGAGAAAAACGTACTAGTCCGCAGCAAAAACAGACATGTCTAAGGGAGGTCAGAGAGAAATCGGACTAGTTCACACCAGAGCCGGACTAGTTCGCACTTTTCAGAACTTTTGAGTGTGGTTTTGCTTTAAATTCATTTTAAACTCATTCCTTTTTATGTGGATTATACATGTATATGAATGTATGCAATGCATGATGCATTAAAATGAGGGTGTTATAAACCTACCCCCCTTAAAATGAATCTCGCCCTCGAGATTCGACGCGAAAGAGAAGAGAGATGGAAAATCCTTCTTGAAATCATCCTACAACCCCCATGTTGCTTCTTTTTCGGTGTGGTGCTTCCATTGAACTTTAAACCATCTAATAATCTTGTTTCTCATGACCCTCTCCTTGGTTTCCAAGATCTTGACCGGTTGCTTGGCATACGTCAAATCTGCCTCTAGTTCCAAATCTTCCATTGGCACTTGTTCTTCTGGCACTCTCAAACACTTCTTGAGCTGGGAAACATGAAATACATTATCGACATCTGAAAGATGAGCTGGCATCTCTAACTTATATGCTACTTCTCCCCTCTTGTCCAAAATCTTGAATGGACCAATGTATCGAGGTGCTAGCTTGCCTCTTATGTAAAACCTCTTATGACCTCTCATTGGTGACACCTTGAGGTAAAAAAAATCTCCTACTTGAAAGGCTAGTTTCCTTCTCCTATTGTCCACATAGCCTTTTGCCTTGATTTCGAAGCCCTCAAGTTTTCACGAATAATATGGACTTGTTTCTCAGCTTCTTGCAACATATCCGGTCCAAACTTTTGGCTCTCTCCTAGTTAATTCCAAAATAATGGTCTCCTACACTTCCTCTCATAATGCTTCAAAAGGTGACATCTTCAAGCTTGCTTGATAACTATTGTTGTATGAAAATTCTGCATATGGCAAGCTCTTGTCCCAACTTTTCCCATGCTTCAAATCACAAGCTCTTAACATGTCCTCCAAAATATGATTGGTCCACTCAGTTTGTCCATCCGTTTGTGGATGATATGCTAAGCTGAAATTCAACCTTTTTCCCAATACTTCATGTAGTTTCTCCCAGAACCTAGAGGTAAATTGAGAACCTCTATCTGATACTATCTTCTTTGGTACCCCATGCCGGCACACAATATGCTCCATATACAACTCTGCCAGCTTCGCGGCGATATATTGGTCTTGACAGGAATAAAGTGAGCTGACTTGGTCAAATGATCCACAATTACCCATATGGAGTCATAACCGGACTGTGTACACGGTAAACCAACTATAAAGTCCATTCGAATCTCTTCCCACTTCCACTCCAGAATCTTTAGCGGCTAATAATCCAGCCGGCCTTTGATGTTCCGCTTTGACTTGCTGGCATACATCACATAGTGCCATGTACCCTGCTATGTCTTTCTTCATACTAGCCCACCAATAACAAGTCTTTAAATCTTTGTACATTTTTGTACAGCCGGGGTGAATTGAGTACAACGAGTCATGTTCCTCTTTTAATATTGTCTCCTGAATAGGCTTCACATTAGGTACGACAATCCTTTTTCCAAGCCAAAAGGTACCATGGTCATCCTCATCAAACCTGAACTCTCTTCCCTCTTGGGTTCTTTCTTTGATCTCTTGGATTTCTTCATCCTTTGTTTGACCCTCTCGAATCTTATGCTCCAAGGTCGGATTTAACTCCATGGTCCCCATCTCATTCACAAATCCAATATTTAGCCGTTCAAACTCCTTACATAACTCAGATAGCAATTCTCGAACCGTGAGCTGATGACTTACTCCTTTCCGACTCAAAGTATCGGCCACTACATTAGCCTTCCCTGGATGATAGTTGGTCCCCACATCATAATCCTTGATGAGCTCCAACCATCTTCGTTGCCTCAAATTCAGATCTGTTTGTGTGAAAATATACTTAAGACTCTTATGATCCATATAAAATTTACACCTATGTCCAAGGATATAATGTCTCCAAATCTTCAATGCATGTACCACGGCTGCTAGTTCAAGATCATGTGTTGGATAATTCTGCTCATGTTTCTTCAATTGTCTCGATGCATAGGCTACCACTTGACCTTCTTGCATAAGCACACATCCAAGTGCTTGTCTTGATGCATCACATAAATCCAAGCTTCTTGTTCACGTCTAGTAATACCAACACTGGTGCAGTTATAAATCTCTTCTTCGCTTTCTCAATGCCGTCCTGACAAGATATAATTCATTTGAGAAGCATTCCCCTTGATAGCAACTCAGTCATGCACTTCACTACGTTGGAGTAGTCCTTGATGATTGGTTAGCTTTGACATCTATTGCGACGCATCAACTCCAATGCTGACTCCCTTATCACCTGTCAATTGCACTGTCCCTGTGGCATACTGGACCACTCCATTATGATTCCGTAGCCAATCCATTCCAAGTGTTATGTCCTATCCTTGTGAATCCAAAACAATAAGGTTGGCGAAGAATTCTACCCCCCGTATTTTAAAACTTACTTCTAGACATACTATCTTTGTTCTCATCTTCCATATAGCTTCGTCTAAGACGGTGAACCTTCTAGTTGTGTCCATCTTCCATTGACGTAGAGGTTGAGCGAGATAGAAAAGAGAGATAGAACGAATCTCCAACTATATGCATCAAGGAATATGAAACTAAACAACTAACTATACAAGCCTATATGGACATGGCAATGCTAAAGCATCCCAAAATCCTCTACTAAGCACACAAGCAACAATACATAACAACCAGCACACAAAACAAAACACAACGCTTCCTGAGTGCTCCTATGTGCTCTAGAGTGTCCATTTTATCTAGGTTGCGTCATACGGTCAACCTGTGCCTCTGATACCAATTTGTGATACCCGGTTCCAAAAATGAACCAAGTGAATGCATATGTGTGCCCAGAACGTTCAACACACATACACGAGTTCATTCACAAAAGGATATATAGAAAATTACCACACGACAAGATTAATTAACCACTTTTATTACACAATTCATAATAGGAAACGAATGCTATGCAATCTGAACTCCCGTACAAGCGTTCAATCCGCGAATCTCAGCCGTTGGATGGACATCTAAGGGTGGCTACCATTTTACACATAGATCCTTCCCTTTAGACAAGCAGGTGGAAGGATTTATGTGTAGAATGTCAGCCACCATTGGATGTCCATCAAATGGCTGAGATTTGCGGATTACACGCTTGCACAGGAGTCCAGATTGCACAGAATACAAGCTCTAATAAATATTAATGACGAGTTTAACTAATGCAGCGGAAATAATCTAAATAAGAAACTATGCAGCTAAGCAAAAGGGATATGGCACTCCAATCAAACCACAGGCAAGCTGACGGCAGACACGACCTAGAACTCCACATTATCAACGTTATACTCCCAAATCTGACCTGCAACTGTTGGTGGGGAAATAGCAAGGGTGAGTACATGTCGTACTTAGCAAGTGTGGGAAAGTATGACATGTGTTTAATACAAATGACAAATATAATAAAGGCTAAGTGCTGAAAAGTACATTAAAACATTTGAGAAGGAATATATTGTATGTATGTGAAGTAAACCCATCATAAACCATGTAGTTATCATAGTACCAGTCCATATATCATTACCATCATCCATATTCCAGATTTCTCATTACCATTAACCGTATCGATTGCCATAAACCATAATACCATCCCATAACCAGTACCAAACCATTCCGATCCAAAACTCCTCTAATCATACAGGCCATCCAGGTGCTCTTAACCAGGAGCACGACAATCATGATAGTTTTAATACTCTGTAGAGTTTGTACCGCTTTACCCACGTGTTTGTGATTTCGTCACCCGTCGGCGACTAAAGAACCTCCCTTATGACAATTACACTTCCTTTGGTGTATGGCTAAGAGATCACAAAATAACCTTTACAAAGGGACTAATAGCATGTATGGACCCACTGAGGTTTCACTGGTGGCCATGCCTCCAATTGAGCACATCTTCAACCAAGGGCCCCCTCTTGTGCCATTCGTATCCTAGGGAGTCTCACCACTCATACAAACCCAATCTGACTCCCCTTCCCCGATGCGATAAATGATCCGCGCAGTACTAGCAATACCCCAATTAATCAGCTACGCTGCACCCATACTTGACCTCGTGGTGGCACTGTTTTCCTGGCATATTCTCGCATGAACTGGTCCTTAGATCTAAAGCAAGCAACCACCATGTCTTCCAACCCATCCACATACCAGGCTTGCTTAGATCACCCATTACCATATCATATTAACTAGTACATATTAACCATTATATCATTAATGCTTAATTAAATGGTATAGTTATTTTCCCATACCAATTAATTAAGCGAAGCAAAGGTAAAAAGCCCTTCCCGACTCTCTACCATGTATTCCAAGTGACAAGGGTGGTTAAACAAAGCTAGTAAACTTCCTATCACAGGAATTCCCGTCAAATTGACACAAGCATGCAATTTTGAAAACAAACCATTTATTGTAAAAATAGGATCAATATGTTCAAGGGCACTTGCCTCGCTCTTGAGCTTGGTTTGGATCAAAGTCTTCAAATTCTTGGTGCTGGAGGTCCTCCGCAGCACCTTGTAGCGCAAATCCGTCTAAACCACGTGATAAACATACAAGACAAGAATTATAATCAATAAGTGCACATATATTACTCAATATGTCATGACATGCATGATTAATGCAAATGCGAAACAAAACTAGTTAATGAGTTACTATTAATGTTCACTAATCATTTATAATGGTCATTACCAAGTTTACACAGGTTCATGTTCATTCAATTAAATTCAGAATTAATTTAACAGTAGTGAGATCTAGAGGCCGAACAAATCTGCTAGGGGCCGAACTAGTCCGCCCTACGCAGAAACAACAAGTTAGGGTTTTCTAGATCAACATGAATTTGGAGAAACGGGGTTAAATTCACGTGAGAAAGAGAAAGTAGAAGGTATACCAGGTGTTTACAACTCCAAAGAATCAAGAGTTTTGGAGGCAACACTTGGATCTTTATGATCTAGAGTTGATTAAGAAAACTTGATGGTGAATTGTTGATGAAGAACGCAAAGTTGATGGAGATCTTGGTCTCTTGATCTTCTTTCATTTCCTCCTCTTCTTCTTCTTGCCCTAGATCTCTTTCTCCCTACTTGGCAGCGGCTATCCACGAGCTAGGATTTGGGTGTGATTCAAAAGTGGCAAAGAGGTGAAAAGGTGGGGTGTTGGGTTGTTTATATAGGGGTGGAGGATTAGGGTTTGATGGATTTCGAGTTTGGGGTGGGTGGAGGCCGGTGTGGGTTCCCACATGGACTCAAAAAGGATTAGACCCGACGTCCTTAGGCCCACGAAAGGTAAAACCCAAAAATACGTCGTGGAACAAAAGATCAACTCGGAGTCATGATCACCGGACAAGTACGCACTAGGCCGTACTAGTCTGGTATTGAACATAGAGAAATCGGATAAGTTCGTACTATATCGGACAAGTCCGAACTTAGTCAGAGGAAAAACACACATGTCTGGCCAAAACCGGATAAGTCCGATCTTAGTCAGAGAGGAAAACGGACAAGTCCGCTAGATATCGGACAAGTATGGACAAGTCTAGGGACTTGGAAAAATTTCAAAGATTCGTAATACCGACAGAGAGAAAAACGGACTAGTCCGCAGCAAAAATGAACATGTACGAGGGAGGTCAGAGAGATATTGGACTAGTCCGCACTTCTCAGAACTTTTGAGTGCGGTTTTGCTTTAAATTCATTTTAAACTCATTCCTTTTTATGTGGATTAATGTTGAACATGTATATGAGGTTATGCAATGCATGATGAATGAAAATGAGGGTGTTACAGGAGAGCCTCTAGTCCATAGTCCAAGTAGGAGAGGAGTAGAAGGAGTCTCTTCCAAATTGGGAAAGGTATGTCTCCCATATTCCTATTTGTATTTGTGACTTTATTCATAATAAAAATGATATCTTTAGTCTTGTATTGTTCATATACTGGGATGAAGCATTTCTTGTTTGATTGTGGATTCCATGTATGTGGTAGAAATAATATTTATGATTGTGCTATACCATTCTCATTTCATTAACATAAACACTATAAACCTCTACTATAGTCTAAGTAGCTATGCTATGACTATGTTAATATGAATCACTTATGCTATGAATTAACATTGGTTCAACGATGATTTAGTCCATTTCCTTAGGATGGCTTGTGCCTAGGCTCTTAAGGTAATTACTTAATATGCTAGCATTGTGCTAGGATAGAGTGTAGCGTTGAATGTCTCGTAGACCCACTGATTGAAGAGGTATGTAGTAGGTGGTGACAACCCTATCTGTCCTTTGTAATCCTCCACGTTTGGCTATGCCACAGGCTCTTGGCGGGAGTCGCCTAGTGTTGCTAGGGGTAAACCCGTGCCTGATGTGTTAATCCACTTAGCATGAGAATTCATAATTAATATAATCTTTAGTAACTAACTTAGGCTATGTATATGTACATTAGAAGCATAGTAGGAGTATCTACCTAACTCTTAACCTAGTCCCTCTATTACCTCATTTATCCCCTTAGGATAGGATGCTCTTGTGTGTGTCACACTACCTCAATTACCCTTTATCCATCCTTGGTAGAACCCTACCGATATCAACCTAGCATCTCCACTTGATGATTGCTTTGCTTCCACCTAGCCTTCCTTTGAGAAAATATAAATGACACCCTTTGGGAATACTCTTAATAAGGGAAATGCTACGTTGATAGTTTCCGTGCGCTTGTAGACATTCATTTAAGAATCAAAACCTACCAACAAGCATTTCTGGCACCACTGCTAGGGATGACTTGTTAGTAGTGCGTAGGAAATTTCAACAGTATCCAGATTTGGGATAGGGAGATCATCGTCTACGCATCATTAAGCTCTTGGGGTTTGATCTCTTATACACTCGTGCATTATTTGTAATCTTTTGAGTGTATTAGATCATCTTTTTCTCACTGTAATTTTGTGGGAGCCCTCAACGTGTGAGGTTGCCCCATCAACTTGATGATTATCCCGTGATAGTGGAACTCAAGTCGGCCTTGTATGGCGACTTGACGAGGGAAAATGGTTTGAAGAGACCTGACTCTGTGTGGGCTTCCTCAACGAGGATGTAGATCTCTTTGGTGAGATCGAACCTCAGTAAAAATCCATGTCTCGCATGTTCCATTCTTTTACTTTTGCAAGTTTCATCATTAGGGCATTAGAATTGATAAATCAAGTAATTTGTGTTCCACGTAAAAATTAAGCAATCTTATATCTTGTTCAAGTTTTAAGAATAGTAGTTACATTCCGTTGCCATTTCATTTGAAATTCCTGCCTCGACACTTAATCCTTTCGTAGTAATTGAATAACCGGAATAGTCCGTACCTCATACCGGACATCCGACCCCTCGGTATTTAACGTATTTGTTAAATGTTGCAGGAAAAGTTTAAAAGCCTATTCACCCCCTCTAGGACACTTTCAAGATTTAAAAATTCCTCATAATATTTCATATATGCCTTGGAAATCATTTGATTAAATTAAATAAATGGGTCGAAGACCCAGATATCTAATAATCCCCACCAAATTTCGAGGCATATATAAGTACTCTCAAATCCACTACTGTTGAAGTGTGGATACGACACTTCCCCCAGTACTGCTACTGGAGTAGCCCACAGAGGTTCGTTGTTTGGAGGGGCTAAGTTTCCTGAACGCTCAAACGAGATGGAGACGGTGAACACCGAATTTATGTGGTTCGGGCCACCAGAGCATAATACCCTACATCCACGGGAGTGTGTTGTATTGCTCTTGCTTGTGTGTTGGAATGTCTAAGTGAACTTCTGAGTCCTTAGTTGAGCCTTGTTTGTGTTGGTGGCTGCCTGATCTTTTTATAGTTCAAAGATGGACAATTACACAAAGACTCAGGGCCCGACAGGTGACCCCGAGGAGATCTTACCCTATACAATATCTAGGGCACTTATGGCTACATGCTGCATCCACTGGGAATATCTTGAAGACGTGTTGTCTCACATCGAATGCCAGTAGCTAAGCATAGATGCTAATAATGGTGGGGAATGCCCCGTCCTCTCGTGTCGCTGCAGTCTAGAATGTCAGCTGTATGGTGTTGCACTGTTGCATCACCACTGCGATCTGAGTGGGCACAACAGTGCTTGACAGAGGCATGCGCCTGCGCCCTGTGCTTGAGAACGCGCGGGCCTTAAATGTGCATCTATATGGGTTGTGACGCCATTTACTCTCGCGAACTACCGCCTAATATGGGTCGTAGGACAAGCGACAACGCCAAAACTTACCTCTGTGGGGAGGCCAGGCCCGGAGCTGCTGGACACGTGGAGGCACTGAAGTTTGCCTCTGTTTAGAAGTAGGGTCGGGACCCGCTGGACACGTAGCAGCACCGGAGCCCACCTCTGCAAGGAGGTCGGGTTCGGGTCTGAACTACACGGGGTGGTGCTAAAGCCCGCTTCTGTGGAGAAGTAGGGTCTGACCCGCTTGACACGTTGTAGCACCGAAGTACGCCTTTGTGGGTAGGCTGGGTTCGGAGCTACAAGACACGTGGCGGTGTCGGAGCCTGCCACTGTGGAGAGGCAGGGTCCGGGCCTGCTGTACACATGGCTGCATCAGAACCCGCCTCAGTAGGGAGGCAGAGTTTGAAGCCGCTCCAAGCTTGTATGCTGGGGTACCCAGTCTGCAGGGTACCTAGAACTGCTGTTTGATATATCATTGTTTTGATGGAGACTGTTAAGTTGAACATCCAACTAGAATAGAGATTTACACTCATCCACAACTAAACAATAGATTATGCCTTGAATTAAAAATTTTGTGCGAATGAGTTTCATGAAAGTCTTTGCTGATACTAGACTGCCAGAAGCATTCCTTCAGTTTGGAGTGTATGAGTCATAATCCCTGGTCTTTCATGAGCATATAGACATCACAATATGTGTAGGTGTTTGAATCATATCCAAGTAAGAAACCTTCATCAGATTTTGATGTAAACTTCAAAGTCCTAGGCTTCTTGTTAAGAGTGTAGCACTTACTACTGAAAACTCGAAAGTATGAGATGTTTTGTTTGTTATCGGTTAGTAGCTCATACGGAGTTTTCTTCAATAGATGATGGAGGTAGATATGTTTTGTGGCATGACAAGTGGTGTTAACAGCTTCCGTCCAAATCCGATCGGATTTCTTGTAATCATCTGTATAAGAGTGCGATTCTTACTTTCGGCCACCCCATTTTGTTCGGGTGAGTAGGATGCCTACAACTCATGTTTGATGCCCTTCTCGTCCAAGCACTCTTCTAGTGTAGTGTTCTTCAACTCGGTGCCGTTGTCCCTTCTTATCTTCTTGACTCTCAAGGAGAACTCATTTTGAGCTCTTCTCAAAAATTTCTTGAGGACTCCTTGAGTTTTACCTTTGTCATGCAAGAAAAACACCCAAGTGAAGCGAGAAAAGTCATCAACAATAACTAAGCCATATTTTTTACTGTCAATGCTTATGTAAGGAATGGGACCGAAGAGGTCCATATGAATCATCTCCAATGGGCTTGTTGTCATCATCACATTCTTGGCAGAATGACCGACTTTGACTTGTTTCTCGACTTGGCATACACAACAAGGCCTATCCTTCTCAAAAACAACATTCTTAAGACCTCGGACGTGATCCCCTTTTAGAAGTTTTTGAAGATTACTCATACCAACATGGGCTAGCCTATGTTGCCACAACCACCATGTTGGTGGTCCTTAAGTGCAATATTTAGACCGTCAATTCACTTCATAACACTCCCAAAAGAGAAACACAACGTAGTGGTAAGGTTAAATACTATCCAATTTCACAAGTGTTGGTGTTTATTTGTATGCATGTGAATTAATACCCAAAAATACCAAGATATGCACAAAGTAATCCATTAAAATGGATTCCAACAAATCAGGCTACACCACGTGTCATCACATGGATAAAATGGCCCACAAATAGTAGTATCCGAGGCCATCCAACAGTGTATCACCCATATAAGTCAATGGGACCCACCTTGCAGTGATCTGGAGAAAGAACACATGAAACAGTCATAAGATCACTTCAGCCGAACAAGGAGTTCGGCTGAAGTCATCCTGGTGCCAAGCTCGGTCAATCGACGTGTGTCGACTCCTCCTGACTTCCTGGTGGCGGGGATGATAGATTCACACGCATTTGGTGACTGGAACCGACCCTTCCCCACCTATAAATAGCACCCCACACCACACCACACCTCACTTCACACACACACACACACACACACACCAAAAGTTGAGAATAAAACACCACTTCTAGGATTTAGAGTAGTCCTAGAGGCTGCCAAGTAGAACGAGAGTGCAGTGAAGATTCTAGGAGGAGGAGGCTTGGGCTTGTCAAGTCTCTCTTCTACACTTTTACCCCTACAAAGGTTTGATTCAAAATCAAGTAAGCCCTTTGTGAATTCATCTCAAGTTTGATTTCACATTCAAGGTAGTTTGCACAAGTAGTTACTTGTGGGTTCATTGCTTTAATTTATTAGAGGCTCTAGTTGTAGCTTTGTGTTCGAAACAGCTAGAGTAGTGATTTAGAATGTAAGTGTGGTGCTTTGGTTAGAAATCACTAGTGAATATCTCGTAGACCCACGAATTGAAGAGGTAGGCAGTAGGTGGTGACATCCCTACTTGTAATCCTCCACATTCGGCTATGCCATAGGCTCTTGGCGGGAGTCGTCCTAGTGTTGCTAGGAGTAAATCATGTCCGAAGCAAGCAGCTACCACAAATCTCTTTGAATTAGAATCAATACTTTGAATTCCTCTATTTTCCTTGCCTACCAAACAACTTTGTTTCCTTGGGTGAGCCACTTCATAAGATTAACACATACGTTTCTTGGATCCGATACTCTTGGGAATACTCTTTAAGGGGAAGTGCTACACAATATTTTTTTTGCACTTTCGGATATTTATCTGTGATGTTAGAAACGTTAACAAGCATTTCTGGTGCCCTGTTCAGGGACGGTTGATGTTGATCTTCGAACCTAGTTCACCCTCGTATCTATCTTCTTACCGTACCTTCCTTTTCTTACCACCACCACCACATATATGGAGCAGTCCACCATTCTTTCTTATTCTTTCACAGGATACGTACCAGTAGGAGAAAACAAAAAGAAACTCATCTATGAGAGTCTTAGACACCTTTGGGATGACCCATATCTCTATCGAGTCTGTGCTGATGGCCTTCTTAGAAGGTGCATCCCATCAATCGAAGGCACCAAGATTTTTGAGAAATGCCTTGCTAGCCCCTATGGTGGCCATTAATGTGTTTACCGTACTCAAGCAAGGATCTGGCAGAGTGGATTCTATGGACCTTCTATGTACGAAGACACAAAGGAATTCATTCGCAGATGTTGGAAATGCCAAAAGCATAGAAGAATCCCCACTCACAATGCGATGCCCCTAACATATAATCTCCAAGTGGAATTATTTGATGTGTGGGGTATCGATTTCATGGGACCTTTCCCTAGGTCCTATGATTGGGAGTATGTTCTAGTAGTCGTAGATTATGTGTCAAAATGGTAGAAGCCTTGCCATGCAAGAATGGTAATTCCAAGCAAGCTAAGAAAATATTCCATGAGATAATCTTTTCACACTTTGGCACTCCCCGTATGGTCATAAGTGATGGAGGATATCATTTCATAGATAAGACCTTCCAGAACTTTTTGAGGGTGTGATACCTATGTGTGCTGAATACATTTGCAATTTAAATAAAACTAAGGATTCACATGCAAAGTTTTGAATATACTAAAATCTCACTTCAGATTGTCCAAACTTGTGGGAATTTGTTTTTTTGCACTATCCAAACTTTCGGTCACGTGATTTGCACGTGATTTTGAGATTGGATTGTCCAATCTTTTGCCTTTACATTGCAACACTGCTTTTTGTCTATTCGATAATGTTATTTGCTGAAATAATTGTGTGGAGGATCTATTTTTAACTTGCAATGTGGCCCTGGGTGTACCAAATACCTCCTAAGATTTGGGAGTAAATGCTATCCCCCGACAATGGCTTCAAAGTGCCGCCTTGCCATGCCCTGCTCCAAGGCTACACATAGGCCCTCATCATGGCAGGCGATGTCCCGTCCATCCTGTCGCAACCTCTCATTCGCCCATCGTACGCAGTAGTTTGGCGCCAGCCTGTTACCGTCGAGCTTGGTACAGGACTTTTGACTTATGAGTGTGAGCTCCTGCTTGCCTTGGGAACACACACGTCTTTCCCGTTTAGGTGCACTGGGCTCGTCCCACTTTATTGCCACTATCGTAGGATGAGCTAGGTGCAGTGCTGCTTGCCACGTGGCGAGTCCAACCTTTCCTCTGCCGTACGGTCAGGCGCGGAGCTTTCAAACACGTGGCTGCATCGGACCTTCTTCCTGCAGGGAGGCAGGTCCGTAGCTCCAGACCTGATGAGCACGCCAGACTCCTCCTTGGTAGGGAGGTGGACCCAGACCTGCAAGACACGTGGCAGCGCTGGACCTCCCTTCCGTGTGGGAGATGCACCTGGAGCTACAGGACACGTGGCTACGTCGGGTATCCCTCTAGTGGAGAGGCATGGCTATGCCGCGTTCCATGTGGCACCCTGGGACCACGTCGGGTCCTGCCCCTACGGGTGGTGGGACCCAGCGTGCTTCCTTTCTGGTATATGAGGGTAACCGTTTTGCCAGGTACTAACAGTGGCCCCCGAGCCCATCTCAGGGAGGAACTTCCTTGGCTGAGTGGGTATACCTGAGGTGGGGCAATTTCGAATCCTCGTGCCGCGACTTTAAGGGCTTCCCTTCAATGCGGCAGATAAAATCTCTGCCTGCAGATATCGCGACATCAACGGCAGTCGGTTCTTGATACGAATTTTGTTCGGTTCCGCGCGCCCATTAAGTCGCCGCCTTTATTTTTTAACTCCCGCCTACAAGAGCGGCTTCCTCGAGGTGGTTACTCGGCATTCCTGCCGAATCAGACTCCAACCCACCAGTCATATTGCGAGCAGCCCCAATATCATGGCACCTGTGGTTCCCACCCAAACGCCGCAGATGTATACCTGAGAAGGGGACTAGCACATGTCACATGCTCTTCACGCCTCCACTTGCACCCGCGCTTAAGTCCTTACTGCCTTCTCGCATCCTTCAGCTTTGAGCCTTAGTTCCTCGCATAGCCAACCTTTCCCTACTCCATCTTGTTGCCATGGAGTTGGGTCTCCCCGCCAGCAAGATCAAGACTGAGAAGGGGCTGAAGAAGGTCCGAGCCTACATGGTCTGGTCCCACGAGTCCTTCAACGACAAGATCCGCATTGGCGAGCTTCCTTTCGAGAAGAATAACACCAGTGACATGGTCTTCTTCCAAGGATACGCTATGGTCAGCCTGCTTCCCCCTTTCTCATCCTTCCTAATGACATTGCTGGAGTTCTACGACATCCAGTTACACTTCCTTGGGCCCCACTCAGTTCTGCTGGTCGCTACCTTCGTCCACTTCTGCGAGATGTGGGTGGGGGTGCGACCCAGCTTAGAGCTCTTTCGGAATGTCTTCACCCTGTAGACCACTGGGAAGGTGAACGAGTTGATCGGGACGTACTACTTCGTGAAGCGGAAACAGTGCCCTTTCAAGTACTTGGACACCTTTTCCTCTGACAAATGGGACAATTGGAAGAAGGAGTGGGTGATCATCACTGTGGACTGGCACAAGAAGCTGGAGCTGCCAGAGAGCCTCCCGAACGTGGACACCGACCTCTGGAACGAGCTCCCGGAGCTACCGGCGGCATACAAGCCCATTGTGGCTAGGATTGAGGGCTATGTCACCGGCGGAGTGACCCCCTAGATGGTCTTCGGGAACTTCCTAAGGAACAGATGGGCACCACTGAAGTTCAGGGAACGGACTGCATGGACATTCACGCTATGTGACGCTGACACCCAAGTGAAGGATGAAGCACTGAAGAAGTTGCTGAAGAAGTTCCATAGAAAACCCAGTATCTTGCTTGACTCCCTGGCACCTCCAGAGTCCTTTCCTCCCCTGAATCTGGCTCTTGAGTTCGATCGGGAGCTCTGGAAGATAATGCCAAGATTAGATGACATTGGAGTCGTGACGAGACAGGTTCCCCCAGCAACCTCCGCTCCTGGGGCCTCCGGGGGGTCAACCCCAGTTCCCCCTAGCCGGGGAGGTGAAGTAGCTAGCTCCGGCAAGGGCGAGGTTCTGACGGAACCCTTGAAAGTGTATCTAGGAATCCCTTGTGGGTTTTAGATGATTTATGACAAGCAAATAAGATCCTAACAACTTTGTTGAGATGAGCATAGGTTCTAATGAGAAAATGAGCAAGGTGCCAAAAAGAAAGGAGAATGAGGAACAAAGCAGAAAAGAGCCCAAGAAACAAGTGTGGTAGATCATTGTGTATGGAGTGTGTTAAGGAAACACACCCCAAGAGCTCAAGCACAAATAATCACACACATTGCACATATTTATACAGGACCGGACTAGTCCGACTTACACCGGACTAGTCCGATATCTTTCTGCACAAGATCGGACAAGTCCGATATTCCCACGAACTAGTCCGATATCTCTCGGACTAGAATCGAACTAGTACTGCCCAGTGCGGACTAGTCCCCAAACACTTCACAAGTTGCACAAAATCGGACAAGTCCGATCACACACCGGACTAGTCCGATATCTTTCTGATGTCAATCGGACAAGTACAATATTAGCACGGACTAGTCCAGAAAACCCTCTGACCTAAATTGGACAAGTACTCCAAGTGTGGACTTGTCCCCAAATTCACTTAGGGTTTCACTTTTCCGGACAAGTCCGAGATCCATCGGACTAGTCCAAATATTTCCAGAACCAAAATCGGACAAGTCCAATCACAGTCGGACTAGTCCGATATTTCAGGACACCTAGGGTTTGCTATACTCAACACACCGGACTAGTCTGGTGTCCACCACAGACTAGTCCGATCTTTCTAAACCCTAACGGTTACTTTTGGGAACCCCATATAAATAGGTGTACACAACCCATCTTTCAACAACCCTCGACCCCCTGCGCCGTCACACCTCCCAAGAGCCTAGAAAACACCTCTCTCCAAGAAATCAAACGCAACAAAGATCAATCCCTTGGGGATACACTTTGGATCATTGGAGAGACACGGTTCATCACTCATTGATCTCTTGGTTTGATTCCCTAACACACTCCTGTGGTTTTCATTGTGATCTTTCGAGTGTGTTCCTGGTGGTGTTCATATTGTAATCTTGGGGAGCCCTCAACGTGTGAGAAGGCCCCTTGAATTTGGTTATTTACCCTTTGTGATAAGTGAAGAGGATTGGCCTCCGTGGTGATCCGACAAGGGTAGGGTTGGAGAAGACCCGATACTTTTGTGGACTCCTCAATGTGGACGTAGGTTGCCTCTGTGGGAACCGAACCACGGGATAAAATCATTGTGCTCTTTCTTTGCGCACATTGTTCTTACACTTTATACATATCTAGGGTTTCAACCAATCTTATTCACTTTACGTTGAAACATTGAATATAAGATTAACTTGTGGTATATCCTAGTTTATAATTGTGTAACACTTCAATTAAAGGTATATTTCCGCTGCATACATCCTAGGATCAAAGTAATCGATAAGATTTGATAAACCTAGTCGGTACACACCGGACTAGTCCGCATTCGACCGGACTAGTCCGATATCTCGAGATTTGATCTAGTTGTTAAGTGTTGCAGGTTCCGATAGATATTCAAAAAGGCCTATTAACCCCCCCTCTAGGCCACATTCAACCCTCCAGCCGGAAGAGGAAGCTGGTGCAAGGTGACGGGAGTCACGTCGGTACCTCTGAGGAGCTACCTCATCTAGCTCTGGGACCTCCAGTGTGGAGACCGGAGTCCACACATCCGAGGATCTCATTGGGTGGTGTCGTGCGATGCGACACCCAACAGTTTACAAGAATAGAACCAGAATAAAGTACAAGACCAAGTCTTTTATTTAATACACAGCGGAAGTTTTCACAATACTAGCGGGTGTAAAGAAATATATACATACCATAGCTACGCTCTCAGCACTAGCTATGCAAAAAGCAAAGTTTTCCATGCCAGGGATACTTTGCACTAGCAACACTCAAACTATGGCGGCGTGCAGGGTTCCCACTCGGCTGTACACCCTGGAGGGGGTGTTGCCTCATCGTCAAACCCATCCTCAATAGGGTAACCTGCAAAAACTCGTTAACTGCAAACGTGAGCTTAAGGCTCAGCAAGACTTAACCGTCTCACTAGACAGATGCACGGGGACACTAAACATAGGTATGGAATTGCATAAATAACTCGCCTACAAGTGGATCCTTATAACCAAGTTTTAAGTAGCAAATGACATTCTCTGAGCACGGCACATCATGGGCTCCACAATCAAACACGAAATGCTTTACCGATGATATGACATGCCCAAGGCAAATAATGCTATTATAGCTAAAGTATGGGGAAATTGTAAATCTTTAGTTATACTATCTCTAAACCAAACAAAGTTGCAAAGTAATTATAATTCAATATCATCTGACTTCCCTGACTTCTTTAGTATTTACTACATCACCACTCAGTGAACAAGTGGTACTCTATTACTGCGAGGGACAGTGATTGCAATCAAGACACACCCGGACAACACGACACATACGTCGTTCGGAAGTGTCAGCGAGCACACCTGTACCTACATAACACTTCAGTACTAGGCGTATGTGGCCACCTTTCACGAGAAACTCAAATGCTGAGCCCGTCTCACCTCCGCAAACAGAAGGTCTCCGCACGGAACACCTCATGTGTCCGCCGACCGATTTACACCTTACTGTCCTCAACCCACCCCTATCGATGGTGAGTTAATGGGTCTCAACATCCCAGTTATCAAGTTACATCAGTTTATTGGATTCCATATGTCCATTATATTGCCGGTACAATTCAAGCTTGTCCGAAGGGGCCGCACACGACGCGGGCCTTAATCGACACAGGCAGAGCTATGCGACCGAGACTCACTTCTCGCCGCTTCCTAGCCATTCCCTGCCCGGTCTCAATTTCATTATATTAAGCCATTTCCTATCCAACCAATCCTGTGAGATACATCTCTCGCGAGTAGATTCCAACTACTCGACTTCTACCGGATCTTCTATGCATTAGCAAAGCAGTTACTACAGGTCAAACTGTAACTCGTGCCAAATAAACCCCTGGGATTTTTGGTCATGCAAGTGGAGTATCATTCACCCTAGACGTAATGCACAATTCATATACTACTCTAGTGATAAAGCAAAAGTTTATAAACGACTTAAATGCAAACCGGGGCTTGCCTTGTTGCAGGTCAGGTTCTGAGTTAAAAATTGGAAGGTTCTCTTCCAAGGCTTCTGGCTCCTCCTCGACTTCGGTCACTATACGATATGCAGATAACATGGATATATAAATGACTTTGAAATTTATTTATTTTAAGACCATAAATCAATTCATGGTGATCACTATATGACAGGGATCTTGATTGGCTTTGGAACTTCGATGGTAGATACTAGGGAATATGATCAAAGCTCTTGCAAAGAACAGGAGATGATCATAGCAGATTGTGGTCTCCGAAAGTATGGCAAGCAGATCAACTTCCAAAAATTTCCGAGAGGAAACTGTAGCTTGAACCTAGCTAACAGTTGATAATCAAGATGGAGGGAGTGGTTCTGGTCTTAGCAAAATTAGTTGCATAATTTTCTAAGCTGTGGGGAAGGAGTTATTGTATTTATGATTCGGCAAGAATTTCTGAATTTACTTTATATTTGAGTTTCTAGACATTAAATCAATATTTAGTTTGTAACTGATTGAGGACTAGTATAGTAGGTTAATTAAATCCAAGACTTTAACAGGAGCTAGGGTATGACTAAAGGAAGACTCAGTAAAATTTTGGGACCTAATAAAGCAACCTAATAGCTGTGAAAATTCAATAACTGAAAAAGGAAATTGAATTATACAGAGGGTTGAACAGGTGCTATGGCTCCTAAATTTTGCCTGATAATCGAGAATAGGACAATAAATTTTATGTGAATTTTGGGGATTTTTCTCGTGGTTATCTTGTCTGGAAAAATTGCACTTGCATTAGGAAAGATTATTTTCTACAGAATTTAACTCTGGGTTTCACAGAACCTAATTGGCATTGACAGAAACTAGAGCTCAAGAGCTTTCGAACAAAATTTGTTTGAAGAATTTTGGAGTATCCTACAGAAAGTTATGGATTTTCTAAGTTGGAGCCTAATCTGGAATAATTTCCTAATTTGATTTAACTCGTGGGCCCCACTGTTTTAAAATGAACCAATAGTATTTAAACCACACGGGGGCCACAGATTCCCACCGCGTAGCCACAGCAAATCCCGTGGCCACACCTGATCCGACGGGATTTACCGCCGCTGACACGCGGGACCCGCCGCGTCGTCTTCTACCTCCCGACGCGGGCGGCGCGCGGGGTTCCCGCGGCGGTGCTCTCCGGCGAGCCTCGCCGCCGGCCAATCCAACGCACCAGAATCGCGGAAACTTGCCGCCTGGGGGTTTTTGGGGTCGCTGAGCACGATGGTGAGGTCAGTGGGTCTTGAAACTCGCCGGAAAAGGTCGTGCGACGGCGGTGGCGGCGATGAGCGCTCGGGCATCATAGAACTCTCTATAGAGTAGCTCAAATCACTTGGGAATTGCTCCAAAACCTTTCTGGGATGATGGAGTTCAAGGATATGGGCGCAGAAGGGGAGTGAGTTGCCGGGAATCATGAGCTCGACGGTGAACCGAGGTTTTCTCACCGGCGGCGAGCAAAACTCGAAATTCAGAGCCGTTGCTTGACGATCCTTAAAGGTTTTTGCTCAGACAGGATCGCTAGGGCCTATAGAAACTATCTCTAAGTAATTGCAAAGGATGATGCTTGCCGAAAAGGAATTTGACATGAAATCATAGCTAGCTATCTACCCTCGGCCGTAGAGGAAACGAACAATATCTTGCTCAGGCTTCAACGATAAGGGAAACGGTTTGTACCATGAGCTAGAGTTTGATCAGGCGCACCTTTTTGCTCTTTGGAGCTAGGCTTGAAACGGCGTGGAACGGCGGCACGCCGCGGAGCAGTGGCGAGCGGCGGCGATGGCGCGCGGCGGAAGAAAAGTGGCAAGGCAGTGGAGCTGTGATCGGGGATGAGGATTAAAAGGAGCTTCGGCCGGCCTTTTATAGAGCCGCGGCGAGCAGGCAGGCAGCTCGCTGGAGCTGCATGCGCGCGCGGTGTCGAGCGGGGGCGCGGCGGTGCAGAGGTGTCGGGGTTGAGCTGATCCGTTTAAAAGGGGAGCTGACATGTGGGGCCCACTGTCCAGTGATTCTCCCCACAACTCAGTTACTAAATTATTTAAAAATAGAAGATCAACTCCAAAAATCATGAAATTTTGTGGAGATGGCAAATGAATTATTCTGAACACAATGGTGAATTCAATTCTTATGTTTAAAGAAGTTGGAGAAGAATTAAAAATTCAGATTTGAATTTGATTCAAATTTGCTAAGCACCTCAATAAAAATAGTAGATGAGTTTCTAAAATTTTGAAACTTTGTAAGCATGCTATTGAGGAATTTAGGAGCTCATGGAAAAATTTAGAGCCCTTAATTTGAATATTTGGTTTAGAGCTTATGAGGGCTTCATTGTGCATTGCTTACTAATCCTTATCCAAAAATTCTTATTCTTAAAAGGTGAATAGAATATAATTTGGATTCATGGTGAAGTCAATACCTATGATAAAAGAATCTAACAAAGAGTGCAAGATAAGTTTTGGATGGCATAGTTCATGTGTACCATTATATTGGAGATCCAAAATAGTTGATCACAAAACCCATATGAACTTAACATGCCATAAAAGTGGGGTTTTACATTCCTCCCCCCTTAAAAGAATCTCGTCCCGAGATTACAAAAGAAGGCAAAGGAAAAAGGATCTATCGAACATATGCCGCTAATAAGTCCGGATAGTTCGTTCTAAGATACTCCTCGCTTTCCCACGTGGCTTCTTCCGCACTGTGGTTGCTCCACAAAACCTTATAGAAATACAAGGTGCGACTTCTTGTGGTGCGAGTCTTTTCATCGATGATCTGAATTGGATGCTCGGAATAGGTGAGATCTGGTTGGAGAGCTTCCAAATCTCTATGCGGACATCAGCGGGAGTTTTAAGACACTTTCGTAACTGAGAAACGTGGAACACATTGTGAACCCCTGAAAGTGACGGTGGTAACTCTAATTGATATGCCACAGGTCCGCATTGTGCCAGGATTGCGAATGGCCCAATAAAACGTGGGGCTAGCTTCCCTTTCATTCCGAATCGATGGATACCTTTCATAGGGGATACCCGAAGATAAACTTGATTTCCAACTTCGAAGTGAAGAGGTCGACGTCGTTTGTCCGCGTAGCTCTTCCGACGAGACTGAGCAGCTTTGAGATTCGCCTGAATAGTGCAAACTCGATCCTCGGCGTCATTTACTAAGTCGATGCCGTACACTGCCCGTTCACCTGATTCGCACCAGTTCAAGGGTGTGCGACACTTTCGGCCATAGAGAGCTTCATAGGGCGCCATCTGGATGCTAGCCTGGTAACCGTTGTTGTATGAAAACTCCGCCAAAGGTAGATGATCATCCCAGTTCTTGCCCTGGTGGATGGCACAGGCACGAAGCATGTCTTCTAGCACTTGATTCACCCGTTCGGTCTGACCATCGGTCTGAGGATGATAGGACGAGCTCCGAATTAACTTGGTTCCCAGTGCAGCGTGGAGATGCTCCCAGAATCGCGAAACAAATACAGCTCCACGATCTGAGATGATGGTACAGGGTACACCATGTAGACATATTATTCTGGAGATATAAATTTCCGCGTATCGCCTCGCATCGTATGCCACGCGGACCGGTATGAAATGAGCCGATTTGGTCAATCGGTCAACGATCACCCAAATGGAGTCGTGTTTATGGAGAGTGGGAGGCAACCCAACAATGAAATCCATACTGATATCCTCCCATTTACAAGCCGGTATGCTTAAAGGTTGAAGCTGTCCAGCTGCCTTCATATGGTCGGCCTTTACTCGCCGGCACGTATCACACTCGGACACGTATTTAGCTACTTCTCTCTTCATCCGAGTCCACCAGAATTTCTTCTTCAAATCTTGGTACATCTTGTTGCTTCCCGGATGAATGGAATACTTGGACAAATGAGCTTCGTCCAGTATCTTCTTTCTAAGTTCCATGTTTCGGGGTACCACTATACGGTCGTTAAACCAGATGGTACCCTCTTTGTCACTATGGAAACATTTCATTGCCCCCTTTATCATTCTTTGTCGAATATGCGACATCCCCTTGTCTTCCTTCTGAGCTGCTACAATATCCTCCCTGATGGTAGGAATGAGAGCTAGGTTGTAGAGTGCTGCATATGGAACCAAGTAAAGACTCTGTCCTTCTTTACCTTCCATTGTGGTGAGGGAAAGATTGTTGACATGGGACTTGCGGCTCAGTGCATCGGCGACTACATTCGCCTTGCCTGGATGGTAGTGGATCTCAATCTCATAATCCTTGATCAATTTAACCATCGCCTTTGTCGCATATTCAAATCCTTCTGGGTGAAGATGTATTTCAAGCTTTTGTGATCAGTGTAGAGGTGTACTAAATTACCCAGTAGATAATGCCTCCACATCTTCAATGCTAGCACCACAGCAGCCAGCTCAAGATCATGAGTCGGGTAGTGCTGCTCGTGGTTCCGAAGCTGTCGCGATCCATACGCGATCACTCTTCGCTCTTGCATTAATACACAACCTAAACCAATCCCAGATGCGTCGGAAAAGACCTCAAATGCTTTGGTTGTGTCTGGTTGGGCTAAAACTGGTGCCGTTGTAAGGTGTTTCACCAATGCTTTGAAACCTGCCTCACATGCCTCAGTCCATACATACTTTTGTCCTTTCTTCAGAAGTTCTGTCATTGGTTTAGCTATTTTGGAGAAACTGGGTATAAACCTCCGGTAATATCCTGCTAAACCCAGGAAACTTCGGACTTCATGTACAGACTTTGGAGACTCCCATTTGAGGACTTGCTTGATCTTGCTTGGATCAACTGCAATACCTTCTGCTGAAATGATGTGCCCTAAAAATGGCACCTGGTTGATCCAGAATTCACACTTGCTGAACTTAGCATACAACTGATGGTCCCGTAATCGCTGAAGCACAATATGCAAGTGTTGAGCATGTTCTTCTTCGGATTTTGAATACACAAGTATGTCGTCAATGAAGACCACGACGAACTTGTCCAATTCCGGCATGAACACTGAGTTCATGAGATACATGAAATGAGCCGGGGCATTGGTTAATCCGAAGGACATAACCAAATATTCATACAGTCCATACCTTGTTGAGAATGCTGTTTTGGATATATCTTCTGGTCGGATTCTAATTTGATGATAACCAGAACGAAGATCCATCTTCGAAAACACTTTAGCACCCACTAATTGATCGAAAAGAATATCAATGCGCGGTAGTGGATACTTGTTCTTGATGGTGACAGCATTAAGTGGACGATAGTCTACACACAGTCTCAAGGTCTTATCTTTCTTTTCTACAAACAGTGCAGAACAACCCCATGGTGATGAACTTGGACGAATAAAACCTTTGCTCTCAAGTTCAGTTAATTGTTCCTTCAGTTCTGCAAGTTCCTTAGGTGCCATCTTGTAGGGTGGCCTTGAAATTGGCACTGTTCCCGGTGCAAGTTCAATCTTGAACTCTATATCTCTCTCTGGGGGCATACCAGGAAGATCTTCAGGAAATACGTCGGGGTATTCACATACTACCGGAATATCCTTAAGTTCCATAACCTCGGTGTTGTGAGTGGATGGGTCTAATGGAATGATGTTCTCAAGATTGAGAACCTGGGGCTGATGGAGTGGAGAGTTTAGATAAATTTTTCGAGGAACGATATCAAGGATAGCACCATGGTATTGCAACCATGCCATTCCTAAGATGATATCTAGCTTTTGATGTTCTAATATCAGAAATGAAGTAAGATATATGGTTCCATCTAGGTTAAGTGGGATTCCAGGAACCAATTTATTTGTTACCGTTTTCCCGGCTGGAGTGCTAATCACATATGGGGTTTTTGTGGAGATAACAGGCAATTGACTTTTAACGACAAAAGATTTACTAATGACATTGTGTGAAGCTCCGGAGTCAAAGAGTATGACTACGGGTTGATTGAAGATAGAGAACGTACCCGTGAGCACGGGTGCGCCTTCTGGAACGTTCTCGATAGCGAGGTGGTGGATGTTGCCGGGTCTGGTGGCTAGCTTCTTGGGCTGGTTGCGGGGTTGGTTGGCCCCCTGGTAAGATGATTGCCCTCCGCTTTGTCGATTCTGCGGACAATCCTTGGCGAAGTGCCCCGTACGTCCACACGTGAAACACGTGTACGGGGTTTGGCCAAAGCGAAGGGGAGGACGGAATCCCGGTGCACGTGGTGGAGGTGGAAGTGCACGTGGAACCATCCCCTGTTGTTGCTGCGGCCGAAATCCGCCGTTGTTGAACTGACGACCACGGAACATTGGTGGTCGCGATGGCGGCTGCCACCTTTGGCCGGATGGTGATCGATACACCATACGGTACTTCTGAGGAGCACCACCTCCGCTGCTCTGTGGAGCACCCCTCTTCTTTTTATCGGAGGACAGCTCGCGCGTAGCGTCCTCGCATGATAGCGGCATTGACTATGTCGTTGAAGTTGCCGCGGTTGAACAGAGCAAGCTTGTCCTTCAACTTGGGGTTCAAACCCCGGTAGAAACATTCCCGCTTCCGATCTTCGGTATTCACTTGGTCCTGAGCATATTGGGCCAAGTGGTTGAATGATTTGGAGTATTCGTATGCACTCCTTCCTCCTTGCCTTAGCTCCAAGAACTCTTGAAGCTTCCTCCTCATAATCCCGGGAGGGATGTGGTAGGCGCGAAATGCCTCCCGGAATTCGGTCCAGCTTACAACATGGCCTGCGGGGCGTGCGGCAAGGTAATTGGCCCACCACGCACCGGCAGACCCCTGCAGTTGTTGCGCTGCAAACAATGTCTTTTGCTGTTCGGTTACCGCGAGTAAACCGAACTTTCCTTCAATGGTGCGGAGCCAGTTATCCGCGTCCAACGGTTCATCGGCTTCTGTGAATACCGGTGGGTGTGTCGATGAGAAATCAGAGTAGGAACTCTGAAATTGCTGACGCGGTCCATCATCCTGTCGTCCCCCTTGACGGGACGAGTGCTGCACCAACGTCCGCAGTAACTCGGTTTGCTCGTCGCGCGAGCCGAGCACTGCAGCGAGAACCTCCGCGAGACTCCTGGGGAGTGTGGTTGGAGGTGGTGGAGGTGGTTGCGTCTGAGGCGTATTCTGCCCCGGGGGTGGTGTGTCATCCCCCTGTCCCCCACTAGATCCTCCCACCTCTGAGGCTGTACGAGTACGCACCATACTGCAATATAATGAATAACACGGTAAGTCTCATTGCCTCAAGTTTATCCTCCCTTAGAAATGCGGTAGACAATAATAGACGATGCATAACATTTACATATATTGATAAAGCACAAACTTTATACAAAATATATCATCTCAAGACCAAGTTTACAGTAGTAAATCCAAAATGATGGACTCCCTTTATGGAAATACATCTCTACCATACTTGGCCTTCCTGACATGTCATACTCATCTAATTAGCTAGACACCACAACCATTACTCTTAATATGACACAAACATGGTCACAAAAGAGAAACACTAGCAACCATGTAACTATATGCCCCCCGGTGTTGGCGGAAGTGCTACCACATCTAACTTCAATACGCTCTACTCGACGTATTCAAGTTCCTCTGGGTCTTCTTCTTCTTCTTCATCTTCAGGGCTAGGCACCTCTGATACGGGTGCTGGAGTAGAAGTTGATACATCGTTCAACATCAACGTCTTCTTGGCAGCCATAGCTTGCCAATCTGCCTGTATCATAAACATCCCCCAGGCCTCATTCTCTTGCTGAGCCTGTTCCCAGCTGGTCTTCCAGCTCTGAGCCTCTACTCTGGACTGATCCCTGTCTGCAGTCACCACGTTCAACTGTGTGTCCCGTTGGTGCCCATAAAGTAGGCTTGCCTCCAGATCAATATCTCTCTCTAGAGTCTCCTGGCGAGACGCGGCCAAATCCATAACAGCGTCATGCCATTGATTCTCCCTAAGGTTCAAACGATGATTAAGAGGAGCCATCATATCCCTAAGTCCGTCATTTGCCCACTCAAAGTGATTTGCTCGCTTCATGGCTTGCTTCAGATTGTTTGTCAATTCTTTTATGCATGTCCTTTGATTACCCTTCTCGCGATGTGAGGCGGCTGCATACATCGCTAAGGCTGTTGCGGATGTTTCGCCATGCTCTCCCACCTCCGCAAGCAAGCGGGTTGCCCAGGCTTCAGAAGCCCTGCCGTTGACTGGAAAGAACTCATACGGAGTACCCACCAGATGACGGTAATGGAGTTTGCAAAACCTCCCTATGGCAACACTTGCGGCGTAGCTCCATGTTTCTTCTAATATCAATCCCTTGATCTTGATGGAGTATGGAGCCCATCCGAGGTGCGGTGGACCGGCAGGCACATCGACGTAGATAGTGCAACTCCACATACCGCCCTCCTGGAACTTCTTGCCCCAATAGCTAGGTAACACCAAATAGCCAAACTGTCCGAGCAACCGTGCAAACACGTCCGGAAAACCGGCGTGCCCGGTGCATGTTGAGAACACCCATCCATTAGGCAACTGAATTCTTGGTGCTGCCATCTGTGGACAAATATACCCGAATGTCAATACACCGTTTAAGTATTCGACCCAATCACTGATGATGTGGGACAAAAAGAAATATCCCTAATCCATTGGTTCAGTCAAAGCGGCAATCTGGAAATGAGTACAGTTCTGGTTTATCTGACCTGTCTGCATTAACCCGTAAGTTTCATACAGAAGAAGTCAGAACTAAACTTTATGTTGAATACAAAAATTGTAGTACACTTCAAAACCTTTCCAGATTGTACTCATACAGCCACTGTTGAACTAGTATGAACAATCTATACCAGTTTTAAGTTGACTCAAGGGTTCTGAAAATTTCGACAGAACCTCCACTGTATATGGGCTTATCTCCACATTCTATACAGGTTCATCATGATAAGATATTGAGGTAGTGTCAAAATAAACCGTGAGTAACATCGTGTTAACAATCCAGAACTAAAAAATCCATATGCATCAATTCACAATTATGTGCAAACTGTTCCAAGTTTTGGACTGCAGGAACCAAATTTGCGACAAATGGAATTAGGCATAGCTACACCTAGATTCAGGTCAGGAGTGATAAATAAAGTTGATAGATGACTCCCTAAGCTTTCCAGAAATGTATATGCGTAATCATATCACTGTTCTGGATTAGGGGTTATAATTATCCAAACTCATCAGTAAAGCTGACTGGTTTGCATCAGTAGTCATGCAGTTTACTGTGCTGACTTCCCAATTTGGTTAAACTCCAATTAAAATCAGGAAAGACTCCCCAAAACAAACTCGTGAATCTCCACCTACCCTTCTCAAACATATATCCCAATAAGGTAGTGGATTTTTCTACAGTGAGTTATGGCAAGAATACAGAAACGGTACAAAGGTGGGTTCATGTGGAGTAATTACAGTAAACCCCAGTTTTCAACAGATTAACAAGCTTTTCTGTCTTTATGGTCAACGGAAAAGTTGGAGAGACCTTCACAAGCTTTCCATTCATGTAGGATATGCTTATGTTATCTAATTGCTAACCAAGATTACAACCTGGCGAAGTTGAGCTACTTCTACCAGAAAGCAAAAATCTTGGTTCTATCCAATTTATCAAGTTGAGCCCGAAATTATCAGTATCTGATAGTCGGACTTTCTTAAAACACAATGCAACCATTCTGTCGGTGGGGAGGGTCTAGTATCATGTTTGATACTGACGGTACTACGTGCCTCACGAAAGGAAATTCTATCCGGTACATCCAGTTACGTCTATTGGTGGTTCCTATATCGTTCACTCGCAAACGGCTTCTACACGGGTTGCTACCGGAGTTAGGTTACCTGCAGAAGACAAACAATCCCCTTTCACACCTTCGCACCTCAAGGGCGGCACGGGGAAACACGGCAGGCAGTCACAATAATATATAACTAAAAGTAAATGCACACGACTCAGGCGTGAGTCGTCCTCGAGCGAGGCCATGTCTCGAGGTACATGGCTGTAAATACGTCTGTACAGCAAAGACTCCCGTACGATCCGGCTTATACATGCTCGGGCATACGTGTTCGCATGTTCTCATAGATATGAGAACACACTATCGGGTTACATACCACCCGACGGGGTTTCCCTCTAACTTTGTGTCACGCTGGGGTACCGCGTGTCATATGTTCTTAGAAACATGGAAAGTTTCAAAGACTCATATTGACTTTCCGTGCCAAGCCACGGAAATTTCACATACCACCTCTCGTATGCTGAGTTTACCGAGATTGATCCGCTCTCGGTGGCGTACCTTACCTCTTACCTGATGTCGGAGCGTCGTTACAGAATATAATAACACATAGTTAGTTTACCACCTTTAAATCTTATACTAATAATATTCCTTATAACGGCATATAACTAATTCCTCACTCAAATTCCTAATTTTTGAAAATATGTTCTTTTCCGGTACACTGTTCCCAACGAAGCTCTGATACCATGTCTGTGGAGACCGGAGTCCACACATCCGAGGATCTCATTGGGTGGTGTCGTGCGATGCGACACCCAACAGTTTACAAGAATAGAACCAGAATAAAGTACAAGACCAAGTCTTTTATTTAATACACAGCGGAAGTTTTCACAATACTAGCGGGTGTAAAGAAATATATACATACCATAGCTACGCTCTCAGCACTAGCTATGCAAAAAGCAAAGTTTTCCATGCCAGGGATACTTTGCACTAGCAACACTCAAACTATGGCGGCGTGCAGGGTTCCCACTCGGCTGTACACCCTGGAGGGGGTGTTGCCTCATCGTCAAACCCATCCTCAATAGGGTAACCTGCAAAAACTCGTTAACTGCAAACGTGAGCTTAAGGCTCAGCAAGACTTAACCGTCTCACTAGACAGATGCACGGGGACACTAAACATAGGTATGGAATTGCATAAATAACTCGCCTACAAGTGGATCCTTATAACCAAGTTTTAAGTAGCAAATGACATTCTCTGAGCACGGCACATCATGGGCTCCACAATCAAACACGAAATGCTTTACCGATGATATGACATGCCCAAGGCACATAATGCTATTATAGCTAAAGTATGGGGAAATTGTAAATCTTTAGTTATACTATCTCTAAACCAAACAAAGTTGCAAAGTAATTATAATTCAATATCATCTGACTTTCCTGACTTCTTTAGTATTTACTACGTCACCGCTCAGTGAACAAGTGGTACTCTATTACTGCGAGGGACAGTGATTGCAATCAAGACACACCCGGACAACACGACACATACGTCGTTCGGAAGTGTCAGCGAGCACACCTGTACCTACATAACACTTCAGTACTAGGCGTATGTGGCCACCTTTCACGAGAAACTCAAATGCTGAGCCCGTCTCACCTCCGCAAACAGAAGGTCTCCGCACGGAACACCTCATGTGTCCGCCGACCGATTTACACCTTACTGTCCTCAACCCACCCCTATCGATGGTGAGTTAATGGGTCTCAACATCCCAGTTATCAAGTTACATCAGTTTATTGGATTCCATATGTCCATTATATTGCCGGTACAATTCAAGCTTGTCCGAAGGGGCCGCACACGACGCGGGCCTTAATCGACACAGGCAGAGCTATGCGACCGAGACTCACTTCTCGCCGCTTCCTAGCCATTCCCTGCCCGGTCTCAATTTCATTATATTAAGCCATTTCCTATCCAACCAATCCTGTGAGATACATCTCTCGCGAGTAGATTCCAACTACTCGACTTCTACCGGATCTTCTATGCATTAGCAAAGCAGTTACTACAGGTCAAACTGTAACTCGTGCCAAATAAACCCCTGGGATTTTTGGTCATGCAAGTGGAGTATCATTCACCCTAGACGTAATGCACAATTCATATACTACTCATCATAGTGATAAAGCAAAAGTTTATAAACGACTTAAATGCAAACCGGGGCTTGCCTTGTTGCAGGTCAGGTTCTGAGTTAAAAATTGGAAGGTTCTCTTCCAAGGCTTCTGGCTCCTCCTCGACTTCGGTCACTATACGATATGCAGATAACATGGATATATAAATGACTTTGAAATTTATTTATTTTAAGACCATAAATCAATTCATGGTGATCACTATATGACAGGGATCTTGATTGGCTTTGGAACTTCGATGGTAGATACTAGGGAATATGATCAAAGCTCTTGCAAAGAACAGGAGATGATCATAGCAGATTGTGGTCTCCGAAAGTATGGCAAGCAGATCAACTTCCAAAAATTTCCGAGAGGAAACTGTAGCTTGAACCTAGCTAACAGTTGATAATCAAGATGGAGGGAGTGGTTCTGGTCTTAGCAAAATTAGTTGCATAATTTTCTAAGCTGTGGGGAAGGAGTTATTGTATTTATGATTCGGCAAGAATTTCTGAATTTACTTTATATTTGAGTTTCTAGACATTAAATCAATATTTAGTTTGTAACTGATTGAGGACTAGTATAGTAGGTTAATTAAATCCAAGACTTTAACAGGAGCTAGGGTATGACTAAAGGAAGACTCAGTAAAATTTTGGGACCTAATAAAGCAACCTAATAGCTGTGAAAATTCAATAACTGAAAAAGGAAATTGAATTATACAGAGGGTTGAACAGGTGCTATGGCTCCTAAATTTTGCCTGATAATCGAGAATAGGACAATAAATTTTATGTGAATTTTGGGGATTTTTCTCGTGGTTATCTTGTCTGGAAAAATTGCACTTGCATTAGGAAAGATTATTTTCTACAGAATTTAACTCTGGGTTTCACAGAACCTAATTGGCATTGACAGAAACTAGAGCTCAAGAGCTTTCGAACAAAATTTGTTTGAAGAATTTTGGAGTATCCTACAGAAAGTTATGGATTTTCTAAGTTGGAGCCTAATCTGGAATAATTTCCTAATTTGATTTAACTCGTGGGCCCCACTGTTTTAAAATGAACCAATAGTATTTAAACCACACGGGGGCCACAGATTCCCACCGCGTAGCCACAGCAAATCCCGTGGCCACACCTGATCCGACGGGATTTACCGCCGCTGACACGCGGGACCCGCCGCGTCGTCTTCTACCTCTCGACGCGGGCGGCGCGCGGGGTTCCCGCGGCGGTGCTCTCCGGCGAGCCTCGCCGCCGGCCAATCCAACGCACCAGAATCGCGGAAACTTGCCGCCTGGGGGTTTTTGGGGTCGCTGAGCACGATGGTGAGGTCAGTGGGTCTTGAAACTCGCCGGAAAAGGTCGTGCGACGGCGGTGGCGGCGATGAGCGCTCGGGCATCATAGAACTCTCTATAGAGTAGCTCAAATCACTTGGGAATTGCTCCAAAACCTTTCTGGGATGATGGAGTTCAAGGATATGGGCGTAGAAGGGGAGTGAGTTGCCGGGAATCATGAGCTCGACGGTGAACCGAGGTTTTCTCACCGGCGGCGAGCAAAACTCGAAATTCAGAGCCGTTGCTTGACGATCCTTAAAGGTTTTTGCTCAGACAGGATCGCTAGGGCCTATAGAAACTATCTCTAAGTAATTGCAAAGGATGATTGCTTGCCGAAAAGGAATTTGACATGAAATCATAGCTAGCTATCTACCCTCGGCCGTAGAGGAAACGAACAATATCTTGCTCAGGCTTCAACGATGAGGGAAACGGTTTGTACCATGAGCTAGAGTTTGATCAGGCGCACCTTTTTGCTCTTTGGAGCTAGGCTTGAAACGGCGTGGAACGGCGGCACGCCGCGGAGCAGTGGCGAGCGGCGGCGATGGCGCGCGGCGGAAGAAAAGTGGCGAGGCAGTGGAGCTGTGATCGGGGATGAGGATTAAAAGGAGCTTCGGCCGGCCTTTTATAGAGCCGCGGCGAGCAGGCAGGCAGCTCGCTGGAGCTGCATGCGCGCGCGGTGTCGAGCGGGGGCGCGGCGGTGCAGAGGTGTCGGGGTTGAGCTGATCCGTTTAAAAGGGGAGCTGACATGTGGGGCCCACTGTCCAGTGATTCTCCCCACAGCTCAGTTACTAAATTATTTAAAAATAGAAGATCAACTCCAAAAATCATGAAATTTTGTGGAGATGGCAAATGAATTATTCTGAACACAATGGTGAATTCAATTCTTATGTTTAAAGAAGTTGGAGAAGAATTAAAAATTCAGATTTGAATTTGATTCAAATTTGCTAAGCACCTCAATAAAAATAGTAGATGAGTTTCTAAAATTTTGAAACTTTGTAAGCATGCTATTGAGGAATTTAGGAGCTCATGGAAAAATTTAGAGCCCTTAATTTGAATATTTGGTTTAGAGCTTATGAGGGCTTCATTGTGCATTGCTTACTAATCCTTATCCAAAAATTCTTATTCTTAAAAGGTGAATAGAATATAATTTGGATTCATGGTGAAGTCCAATACCTATGATAAAAGAATCTAACAAAGAGTGCAAGATAAGTTTTGGATGGCATAGTTCATGTGTACCATTATATTGGAGATCCAAAATAGTTGATCACAAAACCCATATGAACTTAACATGCCATAAAAGTGGGGTTTTACATCCAGCGGGCGCCGGCTCTGGGGGGCCACCTCCCACTTCGGCACCAAGTACGAGACCAAGCTCCAGAGGTCTCCCTCAAATAGGGGTCACTCCGGCCAGGGAGGCTCCGGCTCCGGCTCCGGTTCAAGCTCCTGGGAGGCCTGGGGCTCCGGCCTCGTCGAGTACTTCGGGCTTCGGCTCCGGCCCCGCTCAGAAGCGACTCTGTCTCCGCGACACTTTGGGCTTCCCAAGGTGAACAGCCGAGCCCTTACTTTGATCTCTTTTCGGGACAAAGTCATCCTTTAAACGTTTCCATCTTGGTTGTGTAGCGCTTCCAATAAAGGAGAGACGGACGCCACACCCCCGGCTGCACAGGAGGTTGCGCAGGCAGGCAACTCCACTCCGGTTCCTGCGCCTTCTCAGTCGGACGTGGAGGCTCCATACAAATCGAGGGCGCCCTCAGCCACAGGCACAGTTGCACCAAAACCGAGGCTCGCGGTTGCTGATACGGGGACAGCTGGGGCTCTAGTGCCGGAGCCAGTGGCCCCTGAGGCCCCAGCGGAGGTGCCAAGCACCGGCTCAGCTCCGGAGTCAGCGGAAGCTCCACTCCTAGTGCGGGGGGCCACCAAAGGATCGGCCCCCACGCCATCTTCCGAGGAGATTCCGGCACCTCAGCCAGATGTAGCTGAGGGACCAACCCCCATGCCAGATGCGGAAGAGGCTCCGATCGGCAAGTCGATAGTGGTTGAAGAGCCAGCCCCACACCAAATACTGCGGAGGTGGGGGTGGCCGACCCAATGGTCATCGACGTACACGCTCCTGCTCCGAGGGTGGTTGAGGCTCTGGTGCCTCAGTCAGCGGCGTCCAATGCACCTGCGTCCGCGCTTCAAGTTGTTGAGGTTCCGGGCACACGTCCTGCTTCTCTGATGCCAGAGGCTGAACCGGGAGAACCGGGAGCTGAACCGGGAGCGTCTGCGGCTGCACTGGAGGGTCTGGCGGAGGCCCCAGGCACGTTCAGCCCGCAGGTGCCACCGCCTTCGAGGGGGACCCCTCCCGGGTGACGCGGATGTTTCGGTGAAGATGGGGGAAGTGGCGCTCCTATCTGGTACGATGCCCATTCCCTTAGAACTGGCCATCGACAACGCCTGCTCCAGCCTGCAGCAGGTTGCCCTGTCCTTCGAGCACAACTGCAAGGCTCTGGAGGAGGAGCGTAGAAAACTCCGTCAACGTGAAGAATGGGTCGAGGGTGAGCAAACCCAGCTGGTCGAGCAAGGTGAGCTTCTCGACGTGAGAGAGGCTTCCCTCAAAGCTCTCGATGAGAAGGTGCAAAAGATATATGAGGAAGCTGTGGAATGCCACAGAGTTGCGGACCAGCGGCAAGGGGGTTTAACTGCCTGACATGAGACCCTCCAGAAGCGCTGCCAGGAGCTCAACTCGGGCGAGGCCGAACTCGCCGAGAAGCTGGAGGACTTGAGTCAGAGAGAAGAGGAGCTCTCCCGGAAGCTATTGGCGGGTGAGCAGAGCTTGGATGACCGCCGCAAGAAATTTGAAGCGCGGTGTAAGCTTGAGGAGGACATGCTTTGGGAACGGGGGCAAAGCCTCAACAAGCGAGAGGCCGATGTCTCCGCCAGAGAGGATACAGTCTGGGGCCGGGAGGAAGACTTGGCGAATCGTCAGAACCGTATCTTCCTCAAAGAATTGGAGCTCACTGATCGCGAGCGGCAGCTAGCCAAGAGCATCCAGCAGCGTGGCAAGGAGGCCGAACACCTTGCAAAGGAGAGGGCGGCCGAGTCCCAGCGGGTGTGGGACTTCCTGGGACGAGCCAACGGAGCATTGGCACAGTTTGGCTTCAGCCCTACACGTCCGGCTAACCCGGTGCCGGAGCTAAATGAAGCACTGGCAGCTCTTAGCTCTGCTGGTAGCAAGCTTGACGCAGTGGTCGACATCATCGCGGACCAGCTGGAGATGGAGGGAAGGTCGTTGCCAAGACCGTCGCCGAGTACGTGTTAACATGCTACCGGAGTCGGGACCCCCACTTCCCCCTGAGCCCAGCAGTCGAAGGCCCGATCGAGGGGGAGCTGGGTGCCGCCCGGGAGAGCGTTCAAGAGGCTGCTCAAGCTGTTGCTTCAGCTATCTGTAGGACCTAGGCCTTTCTTTTCTTGCTCCCGCTTGTATGCTTCCAATTTTGTAAGATAATATTTTAATGAATGAAGTCCTCTTGATCTTCGACTCTAATATTTTTGTGTCCCGCCCCTGGTATATGTACATAATTTTGATTGTGTACATGTACCAAAAGGAACTAACACTTGCTTCAGGAAAATCGGCTCCCTGGGGTTGTCGGGGCTTAGGAGCTCCGTCGACACCCACTGTCTATGTGGGGGGCGCGACCTCTGGCCCCCTGGGGTTGTCGGAGCTTAGGAGCTCCTTCAACACCCATGATCTTCGTAGGAGATGCCACGGCCTGGCCCTCTTGGGTTGTCGGAGCTTAGGAGATCCGGCAACACCCATGATTGTGGTAGGACATCGACGCCGTGCCCCCTGTAATTGCTGAAGCTCAAGAGCTCCATCATCCCCCATTGTTGATGTAGGGGACACAGACGGCGGGCCCCCGAGCCTACTCTCGGTGGGGTGGCCGTTCACCATCGGAGGTGCGGGAGTGGTTTTATTTATCGTTGTACCTTAGGGACCTGTGCATATGACAGATAAAAGGTAATTCCGCTCTCCAGTCAACCTTTTACCCACGCTCTATTAGTGTCGCTTGTTTTACGACCCGTCGCCGTCGTGGGGGGCTTGTCTGACTCAGGGCCCCCATACTCGGAACCTATTTCCCGCCACATGCGAGGGGTGAGTTCATAGGTTTCAGACACATAGCAGGCACCCTAAGTGACCTGCCGGTAAACGGACAACAACGCTCCCACTATTGCAGAGACGAAGGAAAAATTGACCGCACCCACGCTAGGTGATGAGCTAATGGCAAATGCGTGACATCATTCATAAGAACTAAAGATAATTTCAAATGAACAAGGCATTTTAGGGTAGGGCAAACATCTTTTTCATTATAACGCTCATAGGAGAGAACATACTTTACAGGAGGAACGACCCGACCCAGGTGGCAGGGAGCTGAGTGTACCTTCTCTGGGTACCGGACCATGCCGAGCAAGGTAGACACTCAGAGCTCATTTGCCCGGCCTTAGTTAACCCAAGTACTATCTCTAGACACTATGCTAACTTTATAACAAAATAAAATAAAATGCCCTTCCACTGGTTATGGGTAAAACTTACGGAGGTGTTTGATATTCCATGGGTTGGGCACTGGTTGCCCATCCTCCGTAGCTAGGCGAACACACCTTGGGCGAATAACTCTGTAACCCGGAAGGGAACCTCCCACTTGGGGGAGAGTTTGTTAGTCCCTTCACGGGAAAGCAGACGTCGCATGACCAGGTCGTTCACCTTGAGCTCCCTACTGCGCACGGTTCGCTGGTGGTAGCGTTGGAGCGCTTGCCTGTACCGTGCGTTTCGGAGGGCAGCTTGTATGCGTACCTCGTCGACGAGGTCCATATCTTCACGCCGGAACTGGTCCTGCGTGGCTTCATCGTACATCCGGACATGAGGGGAGCCCATGATGATCTCTGGGGGAAGGATGACTTGCGCCCCGTACACCAGGAAGTAGGGCGTTTCTCCCGTAGCCCGCCTTGTTGATGTCCGGCTAGCCCACAAAGCATATGGCAGCTCATCCACCAAGTTTGCACCATGCTTCTCGAGGCTTGAGTATGTACGAGTCCAGAGGCCCTTGAGAATCTCGGCGTTTTCCCTCTCTAACTGCCCATTGCTCTCGGGATGGGCGACAGAGGCATAACAAACTTGGATTCCAAGGTCCTCGCAGTATTCTTGGAATGCAACACTTGTGAATTGGGTTCCATTATCAGTGATGATTCTGTTCGGGATCCCGAACCTACAGACGATCGACTTGATGAACTTCACTGCCGACTGCTTGTTAATGGTGACGACTGGGGTGGCTTCTGGCCATTTGGTGAACTTATCTATGGCGACGTAGAGGTGCCGGAATCCTCCGATGGCTCTTGGGAAAGGTCCCAGGATGTCCAGCCCCCACACGGTGATTGCCCACGAGGGAGGGATCATCTGCAGCGCTTGAGCTAGTGTGTGGATCTGCTTGGCATGGAACTGGCACGCCTTGCATCTCTTAACCATGTCAGTGACATCCTGGAGTGTTGTGGGCCAGTAGAAGCCGTGCTGAAAGGCTTTGCCGACCAGCGTCCAGGCCAATGCGTGGTCCCACACTCACCTCCACGGATTTCTGCGAGCAAGTCGCTGCCCTCCTCCCGGGTAATGCATCGCAGTAGGATGCAATTGGCGCCACACCGGTAGAGATCCCCCTCTGATAGTGTGTATCTTTTATCCATCCGCACAATATGTTCGGCCAGGGCATGTTCTTCGGGAAGGTAATTGTCTTTCAAGTAGTCCCAGACCTCCAAGACCCATGCATTGGGACCTCCTTGAGCTTCTGGTTCTTGGGCGCCCAGCTGCTCGGAGCTGCTGGAGGCGCATAGGAACCTTGGCGGGCACCATGGCTGTAGGGGTGCCTGGGTTCCTAGCTTCGAGGTGCTAACTTCACCCCCTTCACTCAGTTCGGCAGCTCGGGCGGTTGGTCACAAAAACATCTTTGCAAAGACTCCTTCGGGCACTGGTGCATCTATGATGGCCTTCGCTGATAGGTCGTCTGTGACTGAGTTGTCAGCTCTGGGCACATGGCACAGATCCTGGACTTCAAAATGTCTCTCCAGCTTCCTAACGTGCATCAAGTATGCTACCAGCTAGGGGTCGTTGCAAGTGCACTCCCCTTTAACCTGCTTGACAATTACCTGGGAATCACCTTTGGCGAGGTGCTGGAGGACGTTGAGGGTCATTGCTGTCTTCATTTCGTAGATGAGGGCCTCGTACTCTGCCATGTTGTTGGTGGCTTTGAAGCCAAGGTGTGCCATATAGTTGAACTGCTCCTCCGTAAGAGCTATGAGCACCACTCTGGCCCCGACCCTTTGTTTCCGGGCGGAACCATCAAAGTAAAGTGTCCACGGGGTTTCAGTGAAAACCGGTGCTCCGGACACTGTGTCCCCGCTGACTGGGCTTTCGGGGTTCCTAGGCGATGGGGTCCACTCGGCCAGGAAATCCGACAGGGCCTGACTTTTGACCGCATGCCGAGGGAGGAACTCGATTTCAAATTCCACTAGCTCGGCTGCCCACTTGGCGATGTTGCTGGTAGCGTTAGGGCTGTGGAGCACCGTTCTCAGTGGAAAGGAGGTGCCCACTGAGATCTTATGGCCCTGAAAGTAGTGTCGGAGCTTCCTCGATGCTATCAACACAGCGTATAGCAGCTTATGTATCTCCTGATACCTAGTTTTTGCCTCATGGGGGACTTCGCTGAAGTAGTAGACCGGTCTTTGAGTGGTCCAAACTGTGCGCGAGAGGTCCGGTGCTTCCTGCATCAGATCTAGGTCCTGGGGTTCCTGGCTCCCGGGACCCGCATCATACTCCGGGGACTGGGAGGCGGTGACTTCCTGGTTCCTGGAGCCCCCCTGAGAGAGATCCATGGCTTGGTCCGGGACCGGAGGCTCGGCGTGCGTTACGGGCTTCTTCTCGTGTATGTTGCTGATGCGGTTCTGATCGATCTATGACCAAGACCATACGAACCACTTCAGTTTTTGCAGTAACATACAGCAGGAGGGGCTTGCCGGGCTCCGGCGCCACCATAACTGGGAGGGACGTCAGGTGCCTCTTGAGCTCCTGAAACGCCGCTTCCGCTCCTTCTGTCCAGGCAAAGGGACCTGCCTTTCGCAGAATCTTGAAGATGGGAAGCGCTCGTTCCGCCAGCCTTGAGATGAAACGGCTGAGGACCGCTAGGCAACCTGCGAGCTTCTGTACATCCTTGATACGCGCCGGGGGCCGCATCAGCTCTATCGCCTTGGTCTTTTCTGGATTGGCTTCGATCCCACGGTGAGAAACCAGGAATCCAAGCAGCTTCTGAGAAGAGACCCCGAAGACACACATTTCGGGGTTTAGCATCATGCGCGTAAGGCGTAACCTGCTGAAGACTTGCGCTAAGTTGTCCAGGAAGGACGCACGGTCTTTGATTTTGACCATGATGTCATCGACATACACCTCTACTAGGTCTCTAATGAGGTCCCCAAATGTTTTATGCATCGCACGTACAAACGTAGGGAGAGCATTCTTAAGACCAAAAGGCATGGAGACATAACAATACAGTCCATCTAATCTTACAAAAGCAGTATGTTCTTCATCACCTCTAGACATGGGTATTTGATGGAAACCAGAATACATGTCTAGGAAACACAGCAGATCATAGCCTGACGTAGAGTCTAAAATTTGATCTATCCTAGGGAGTGGGAATGGATCTTTTGTACATGCCTTGTTTTGGGTTGGTGTAGTCGATGCACATCCGAAGCTTCTCGCCAGCCTTGGGGACGACAACAAGATTAGCCAACCACCGAGGGTGGTGGACCTCCCAGATGAAGCCGGCGTCGAGCAACTTCTTAATCTCGTCTCGAATGAAGTTTTGGTGCTAAATGAACTGCTTCCGGGGCTTCTGTTGTACCGGGCGGGCATCAGGGTAGATCCTCAGATGGTGCTCAATCACCTCCCTGGGGATCCCAAGCATCTGTGATGGTTGCCAGGCGAACACATCGACATTGTCCCGAAGGAAGGTGACGAGCGCAAATTCCTATTTGCTGTCCAGGTTACCCGCTATACGGGTCGTCTGGGCAGCCTCGGAGCCGATCCTGACGACCTTTATTGGGACGTCATCTTCGGCAGGCAGCATGCGCGGTGCTGCAGTGGATGTCCGTTGGGGCGGGCCTTGACTTTATTGGCCTTCCCTCGCATAATCCAAGTTCAGGGCCTGCCCCGCAGTGAGTGTTTGGAGCTGCTCCAAGGCTGACACCACCACGGTGCGATCCCCCGGACCCTGAGGACCCCGGATGGTGTTGGTATCTTCAGGACCAGATAGCCGTAGTGAGCTACGGCCATGAACTGGTATAGTGCCGGCCTTCCGATGACGGCGTTGAAGGGAAGCTCAACATCTGCCATGTCGAATAGGATATTCTCCGTGCGGTAGTTCTCCAGGGTACCAAAGGTAACCGGGAGATGGATGCTACCACTCGGCACAATCCGCCCTGGGCCCATGCCTGAGAACAGGCTCAAAGGCGTGAGCTGAGACATAGGTATCTGCAGCTTCTGGAAGGCTGCAGTGGAGATGAGGTTGAGGCCGGCTCCGCCATCGATCAGCATGTAATGGAGCTTCACGTTGGTGATAGTTGGGGCCACGAGCAGTGGGAGCACTCCAGCTCCTGCCATGTTCTTTGGGCAGTCCGAAGCGTCGAAGCTGATAGCAGTGTTCATCCACTTGCTGTGGGGAGCCGGGATTGGCACCGGGGCCACTGCCGCCACGGCTCGTCGCAGGACTTTCACTACGTTTCAAGACACAGGGTCCGAGGCCCCCCGTAGATGACATAGAGGAGCTTCCTCCACTCCTGGCCGCTGCTAGTGTCCTAGTCATCACCCGTGAACACTGCTTTCACTGCTGTATGGGGCTGCTGGTACCCCATGTCCTCGTCCTTGTCCTCCGCAGGGTCAAGCTTCTGCTTACCCTCCCTCTGGCGGGAGAGCTCGCTCTCTTGATGACTCTGCTTCTGTCGGTGCTCGCAGAAACTTTCTGCGAGCTTCTTGACTTCTCGACACTCACTTGCACTGTGACCAATGGTCCGGTGCACCGGGCATCTGAAGTCAGCATCATCTCTTTCAGGCGATGGGCGCAGGCGCTTATCCTGACGCGAGCTCCGGGCTCTGCCAGGTGCCGCAGCTGCCACCATGGGAGCTCCGGGCCTCGACTTACTCCTGCCACGGTCGCCACTCTTCTTCTTGCTGCCACCACCCCGGTGGCCTCTGTTTCAGACTGTGAGGGTTCCCCACTTTTCAAGGAAGGTCGGGCGTGCCAATTACGTCCCTCCGCTGCCTTGGCACACCTGTCCGCCAAGGCGAACAACTCGGAGACATCACGCATGTCATGCGTGGCGAGCTTCTCGAGCATCTTATTGTCCCTCACACCCTGCCTAAATGCAACTATGACAGATGCATTTGAGATGTGCGGGATGGTGTTCAATACCTGGGAGAATCGCTGGATGAATGTTCGCAGCGGTTCCCCCGAGCGCTGTCTAACAGCCTGGAGGTCAATCTCCGTGCCAGGGCGCTCATACGAACTTCCGAAGTTCGCCACGAACTATCGGCACAATTCTTCCCAGGAGGTGATAGACCCCTGGGGTAGGTTCATGAGCCATGACCGGGCTGGACCGGCCAGGACCACCGGGAAGTAATTGGCCATGATGACCTCGTCACCCCCTGCAGCTAGGATCGAAGTGGAGTAGATCTGCAGGAACTCACTCGGGTTGACACTTCCATCATACTTCTCCGGCACGTGCGGCCAGAACTTGTGGGGCCACACCACCCTTCGTAGGTGGGGAGCTAAGGCTGCACACCCTCCACCTGTGCTTGCGGGCGGCAGGTTCGGTGCTGCATGGCCGTGATGAGCTGGTTGCACCGCGTACGTCGGGTGTTGGGGTATTGCAGCTGACGCTTGGTGTGGCGGAGGCACATCATATGCCTGCAGTAGGGGAGGTGCAACGTACGCCTGGTGCTGCGCGGGAGGCGCCGCATACGCCTGGCGCAGTGGGAGAGCATTGTGCACCTAGGGCCCAACGCCCGGCAGGCTGTAATCAGCTTCGAGGTTGCGACGCCGCTCCCGTTGTCGTACGATGATGACCCAGCAGTCCTCGCCCGCCCTGCGGCGGCGCTGCAACCTCGTCTGCAGGTCGGCTGACGAAAGCCTAGTTGAGTGGCTATCGGCAGTCCGCCGATCGACAGTAGGCGTATGAGACAGCGAAACAAATGTTGCTGCCGCTCGCCTTCCGCCTTGTGGAGTCGCCTGGAGTGCAGCGACAACCAGATGGTCGACATCGTTTACCCACTACTGGGTTGCCCCCTGGGGGCCTCCTGCCGTCGGTGCATTGCGGAGCAACTCACGCGCAGCAAGAAGCACACTTTCTGGGCTTGCCACTGGCAGTGCCGTAACAGCTGTCGCAGCAGGAGTCCGTCGTGCCACGTTGTGCTGACCTGCAGCCGGTGGAGTGGCTGTTCGGCGACGCGACGGACCAGATCTTCCCGCCCTGGAGCGGGACCCATCTCTGGGGTGGGATGAAGCTTGGTCCTCACGTGCCACCTGCTGATGGGGCTGTGGCCTAGAGGAACTAGCATTGGAACAAGTGTTCACCGTACTGCTGGTGAAGATTCTTGCAGGAAAAGGCCCCCCTACCTGGCACGCCAAATGTCGAGGTGTCTAAACTGACACCTCCCCGGGACCCACTCTGGAGCAGTTCGCAGAGGTTCGATGTGTTTCCGAGGGGCTAGTCCTAACAAGATCAAGCTCAGAGAATGATGAACATGAGGGTTTTACATGGTTTGGGCTGCCTGAGCGTAATACCCTACTCCACGGTGGTTTGTGTGTTGTATTGCTTGAGACTGAGAAAGCCCTGGGTCTCCGTGAACGTGTCTTTGTCGGTTGCCGCTCGATCCTTTTATAGTCTAAGGCCGAGTGACTTACAAGTGGGACCCATGGCCCAACATGTGGCCCTGGGTGTACCAAATCCCTCCTAAGATTTGGGAGTAAATGCTATCCCCTGACAATGACTTCAATGTGCCGCCTTGCCATGCGCTGTTGCAGGGCTACACATAGCCCCTCATCATGGCAGGCGATGTCCCGTCCATCCTATCGCGACCTCTCATTTGCCCGTCGTACGTAGTAGTTCAGCGCCAGCCTGTTACCATCGGGCTTGGTACAGGACTTTTGACTTATGAGTGAGAGCTCCTGCTTGCCTTGGGAACACGCGCGTCTTTCCCATTTAGGTGCACTGGGCTCGTCCCACTTTATTGCCACTATCGTAGGATGAGCTAGGTGCGGTGCTGCTTGCCATGTGGCAAGTCCGGACCTTTCCTCTGCCGTGCGGTCGGGCCCGGAGCTTCCGGACAGATGGCTGCACCGAACCTTCTTCCTGCAGGGAGGCAGGTCCGGGGCTCCAGACCTGATGAGCACACCGGACCCCTCCTTGGTGGGGAGGTGGACCCAAACCTGCGGGACACGTGGCAGCGCTGGACCTCCCTTCCGTGAGGGAGATGCACCTAGAGCTGCAGGACACGTGGCTGCGTCAGGTCTCCCCCCAGTGGAGAGGCATGGCTATGCCGCGCGCCACGTGGCACCCTGGGACCACGTCGGGTTCTGCCCCTACTGGTGGTGGGACCCAGTGTGCCTCCTTTCTTGTATCTGAGGGTACCCGGTTCGCTAGGTACCGACAACTGCAAATAACAACAATAAGAAGGGTTTTACAGGTCGCCAACTAGTAAACAACTTTGTCTCTGCACTTCAACTTGGCTCGAGCGATGTGTGAGACCTATGTGTGCTGAATACATTGGATTTGACGATAAAACTTTTGAATATTACCAAAACACCTTTTTAACAAGGTCCAACGATAAGTCCGACTTTTTTTGGGTAGCTCGGCCAAAGTTCGACGTAAGGTCCGATATGCTTTGGAAGGGTTCAATTTCTTTGTCTAGGTCCGACTTATTTTGGTTAGGCCTGACTTGCTGTGGCTAAGTCCGACTAGCTTTGTTCATCTCTGGTGCTAGGTCCGACTAGCTTTGGTAAGCTCCGGCGCTAGGTCCGACTATCTTTGGTTAGCTCCAGCGCTAGCTGCTGCTAGCTTTGATGAGCTCCAGTTCAAGGTCTGGTTAGCTTTGGCAAGGTTCGGAGTTTGGTCGCAGTGGTTTTGCTTTTAACTTGCAATGTTTCGAACTTGCTTTTTGGATTATGAAAAGTTTACTTAGTATTCTTTTACTAAGTTTTTGGTGTGTTTCGGTGGTTATGGCTGATATCATTTTGCTATGGTTTGCAACATGCTTATGTGAGGTGCTCACATAAGGTGTTGTGGTTTGGGGACTAACAAGAGTCAAGTCGAGGACTTGTGCTCGGAAGTATTGGCTGTTTATTCATGTGCAGGTGTTGCTTGAGTTCAAGACATGGCTGGTGACGGGATCCATTGAACTAGTCTTAGGGAGAAGATGAGGTTCAACAACCAAGTTCGGGAGGAATTGTGGTTGAGTTGATCGGGAGATCGCGCAACATGTTTGAATCAAGAACAATACATATGAAGGTATCGTGGAAGTCATTGGAAGTTATATGAACGTGTGCAAGGAGTTCATGGACGTGGCTACATAGTTCCAAGGCGTGATGAAGAGAAGTGGACGTAAAGAATTGGCCGGAAAGGTCCAACCGACTTGGTTATGGACTCAGACTGCGGTTGAGTCGGGTTTGACTCAAATATGGAAAGATTTGAGTTGGTTATGATAGGATTTCGTGTGGGCCATGAAGTTTAGTTGTTTTAGGAATGTGGGATACGTCCCTAAGGTGTTTGGAAGTCTTAAGATTGCTTCTATATGCATATAGAAGAGTCTTGAGCAGTCATGGAAAGTTTCGAGTCGTGAATTGAGTAGGATTAGAGTCCTAGTTTGAGTTGAGTTGGCCTTCTGTCAGGTTATATAAGCATGGGAGGCGAAATCTTGTGGAAGACTACTTTTGGGCTGTTCCTCTTGTGGTCTATTGAATAAAATTCGTAGTTGAAAGAAACTTTTGTGCCTTGTTCGTCTGTATTATTTCAGACAAGTCTTTCTGGTCGAGTTTCTGCACAACACTACCTTGCTTCGATGGTTTTATCATAATTCGAGTTTTACAGATCCAATTGACGTTATTCTTTTTTGGTTTTCTTCACAAATTGATTTTCTATCATCTGTGGAAACTTCACGGTCATTGAATTTGTGGTTTCTTATCTACACAAGTTTCTTTGCAGTGTTGCAGATCTATTTTTTCTCGGTAGGACAGATTGACCTTTGTTCGATCTTTCGATCATAACTTGAGTTTTTCTAGACGGTTTTTTCATGATTCTTGTTGTCGTGTCTTTGTGATTTCATTATCCACAATCTATACTGGTTTTTTCATGATTGATCACATCTAGATTATTTGTACACACAATTTCTTAACAGATTGATTTTCTACCGAGGGGTTTTTGTTGCTTCTGCTGAAAAAGTTTAAATCTATCACTCACCCCCCTCTGGTAGCTTTTCACATGCTCTTAAATCCTACAATTGGTATCAAAGCCACGGTTCTCTAATCCTTGTAATTTGCACGTGTTTTTTCTAAGCCTCATGGAGAAATACTCGGCAAAACCTTGTGTGTTTGTTGGCATTGATTTTCAGGTTTGGAAGGCACGTATGAAAGCTTTCATCAAGGCACAAGGCTTCACAATATGGGAAAGGTGTACAAGCCTTACGATGTGCCATCAAACGATCAAGTCACGGCTAGAAACATGAGAGATGTCGACAACAACAATAAGGCTCACAACTTGATCATACAAGGATTAACTCAAAGCGATTTTGACTGTGTTGCTCACCTCTGATCTGCATACTGTAGGATCGAAGAGCACGTGAAAAGCTACCAGAGGGGGGGGTGAATGGTAGATTTAAAAATCTTACGCAGCGGAAACAATTAAACCCCAAACCCTTTCGGCAGAAAAACGATCTGTTAAAGAAATCGTGTGTGAGACTAATATAAATGTGTTTCACCATGACAAAAGTGATAGATATCAGAGAGAATCAAGTCACGAAGACAACACAAAAAGAATCACTCAAATCCGTCGAGAAAAACTCAAGTTATGATCAAAAGATCAAACAAAGGTCAATCTGCCCTACCCGAGAAAAAACAGTTCTGGAACGCTGCAAGGAAACTCGTGTAGATCATAGACCACAAATCCAATGACCGTGAAATTTCGATAGATGATAGACAATCAAGTTGTAAAGACAACCCAAAAAGAATAACGTCAATTGGATCTGTAAAACTCGAGTTATGATAAAACCACCGATGAAAGGTAGTGCTGTCCAGAAACTCGACGAGTAAAACTTGACTGGAACAAGTCGGACGAACAAGGCACAAAAGTTCCTTCAAACTACGAATTTTATTCAATAGAACACAAGAGGAACAGCCCCAAAGTCGTGCACCACGAGCTCTGGGCTCCCTTGCTTTATAACCAGCTCGAAAGCCAACTCAACTCAGATCAGGAACCTAATCTTACTCTGTTCACAAATCGTAACTTTCCATAACTGCTTAGGATTCTTCTATACCCAGATAGAAGCAATCTTAAGACTTCAAACACTTTAGGAACGTATCCCACATTCCTAAACAACTCAAATTCGTGACCCACATGAAATCCTATCATAACCAACTCAAATCCTTCCATATTTGAGTCAAACCCGACTCAGCCGCAGCCTGAGTCCATAACCTAGTCGGTTGGACATTTCCGAAAAATTCTTTACGTCCACATCTCTTCATCACGCCTCGGAACCATGTAGCCACGTCCATGCACTCCTTGCACACGTGCAAACATCTTCCAATGACGTCCACAATACCTTCACATGCATTGTTCTTGATTCAATCATGCTGCGCAACCTCTTGATCAACTCAACCACAATTCCTCCCGAACTTGGTTGTTGAACCTCATCTTCTCCCTAAGGCTAGTTCAATGGATCCCGTCACCAGCCATGTCTTGAAATCAAGCAACACCTGCACATGAATAAACAATCAATCCATACGAGCCCAAGTCCTTGACTTGACTCAAGTTAGTTCCGAACACAACACCTTACGTGAGAACCTCACATAAGCATGGTGCAAAGCATAGCAAAACGATATCAGCCATATCATCCAAAACACACCAAAAACTTAGTAAAAGAATACTAAGAAAAATTTCGAACAATGTAAAGCAAGTACAAAACATTGCAAATGAAAAGCAGAAGCACTGCGGTCAAGTTCCGGACCTTGCCAGAGCAACCCGGACCTTAAGTAGGAGCTAACAAAAGCTAGTAGAACCTAGCGCCGGAGCTTACCAAACTAGTACAACCAAGCTCCCGCCGGAGGTTACAAAACTAGCAGGACCTAGCGCCGGAGCTTACCAAAACTAGTCCAAACTAGTTAACCCAAAAGCCGGAGCTAGAAAAATCAACTCGGAGCTTAGCAAAAACACGACAGAGCTATCAAAAACATGTCAGAGCTATCAAAGAAAACATGTCGGAGCTATCAAATACATACCGGAGCTATCAAAGACATGTCGGAGCTATCAAAGACATGCCAGAGCTAAAGACAAAACTTCACCGAAGCTGACCAAAGCTAGTCAGACTTTGCTGTAGCTCAGAGCTAGAGTCGGACCTTGATAAAAAGGTGTTTTGGTGATATTCAAAACTTTTTTCGTCAAAGCAAGTATATTCACTACAAGCCAATGTATTCAGCACACATAGGTCTTACAATCTCCCCCTTGATGGATGCATTGGCAACACCATTTAAAATCCGAACATTGGCTTATTCACATAAAAGTTTTGAAGACAATTTCTCCCCTTTTGTAAATCAAAAGTAAAATGAGAACAAAAAATTCCCACATTATCTCTCCCCCTTTATTATCTCTCCTTATGCACATATTCTCTCTCTCTTCATGCTTATCTCTCCCCCTTTGACAATGTATTCAACAAGTCATGAGCATATAAACAAATTATCTCTCCAACTTTAGTTGTTATGAGCATATTATAATATATACATATAAACAAAGCTCATCCAAGTCATACTATCAAGTAACTTACATTATCACATCAATGAAATACATAAAGTAGTGTAAGCCATGCTAGAGATCAAATGTAATTTTCAATTTAAGTAAGTCATGATCTCACAAACTTAACTATTTCAAAACCTGAAAGCATGACACTTGTTGCTGCATTTTATTAATTTTCAAAGCACAGATTTAGATCATATGATATTTGCAAGAGATTATATGCGCATCTGCCTTATTCTAACCAACCAAGCCAAGCCTATGTCATTTGACAATCAGAAGCTTAAGGACATGGTTTTAGTCATACACAACTTCTTCCAAGTTCATATCTAAGTGCAATGATAAGCCATCTCAAAAGAAGAAGTGCGATGCATGCATATTCTCTTGATCTTTTCTCAATTTATATTTGTTCATAAAAACTCAACATGTGAGTTGATTACTTGATTAATTCTTTATGATTAAAAGCACTTGTGAACATGTAACAAGTTCAAAACAGCAAGAAAGTTCGACCATGACCAGTTTTAGTGTAAGTAATTATTCCAATTACTATACATGGCAAAAACTATAAAATGTATAACACGAGTAATGTAGTAAGAACTTTTAGCATGTAAAAGGAATCACAAAGTCATATATGTATGAAATACTATGATCATATTATTTTAATTTCAGATTCACACATAGACTTTCCAAGTTTCAAAACTCCCCCTCAATTTAAGCCATGAGGATGCATAACCCCTATTTCACTACGAATGTAACAAAAACGAGTGAAATCCAAAGGTTTTGTAAAAATGTCAGCCAATTGTTGTTCGATATCTACATAGTGAAGCACAATGTTTCCTTTTTCAACGTTATCTCAGAGAAAGTGATACCTAATGTCAATGTGCTTAGTTCTAGAATGTTGCATGAGGTTTTTAGCAATGCAAAATGGCACTAGTGTTATCACAGAATAGTGGAACACTATCTAGATCAACCCCATAGTCCTTAAGTGTTTGAACAATCCAAAGAATTTGTGAGCAAGCACTAGCAGCAGCTACATATTCTGATTCGGCTTTGGATTGTGCAACTGAATTTTGTTTTCTAGAGGACCAAGCAACAAGAGAATTACCAAGAAAATGACAAGCACCAGAAGTACTTTTCCTATCAATCCTACAACCCCCAAAATCAGCATCCGAAAAAGCTTTCAAAGTAACGGTTGAGGAAGAAGGAAGAAAAATTCCAAATTCTTGTGTTCCATGTAAGTACCTGATAATCCTTTTGACGGCTTGACGATGTGAAGCACGTGGGGAAGCTTGAAATCGTGCACAAAGACATACGCTGAATTGTATGTCCGGTCTTGATGCCGTGAGGTACAAAAGTGATCCGATCATGCTTCTATATTCTTTTTGATCCATGGGTTCACCATCTTCATCAAGTTCAAGTGTTGTTGCTGTTCCCATTGGTGTCCGAAGAGACTTGCTTTTGTCCATGTTGAAGCGCCTTAGGAGGTCTTTGGTATACTTCGTTTGATGCACAAAGGTACCCTCCTTGGTTTGCTTGATTTGCAGCCCCAAAAAGTAAATGAGTTCACCCATCATACTCATTTCAAATTTGGAACTCATCATTGCTGAAAACTTGGACACAAGATCATGAGAAGCACAACCAAAGATAATATCATCCACATACACTTGAATGAATAATGAGTCATTGCCATGTTTAAGCACAAAAAGAGTTTTATCAACCTTGCCCATGGTAAACCCCTTTTCAAGTAAGAATGTTTTTAACCTATCATACCATGCTCTAGGGGCTTGTTTGAGACCATATAAGGCTTTGGACAGTTTGTAAACATGATTAGGAAAATCTGGATTTTCAAAACCAGGTGGTTGTTTGACATAAACCTCCTCATCTATGTAGCCATTAAGTAAAGCACTTTTAACATCCATTTGATATAGCTTAAAACCTTTAGATGCTGCAAAAGCTAACAAAATTCTTATGGCTTCTAATCTAGCAACGGGAGCAAAAGTTTCATCAAAATCTAGACCTTCAACTTGAGCGAAACCTTGAACAACCAACCTAGCCTTATTCCTAACCACAACCCCATCCTCACTTTGTTTATTTTTAAATACCCATTCAGTTCCAATTAAAGTGTGACCTTGAGGTGGAGGTACAAGTTTCCAAACGTTATTTCTTTCAAAATTTTCTAACTCTTCTTGCATGGCAATAATCCAAGATTCATTAGTGAGTGCGTGTGATATATATTTGGGTTCAAAAGAAGCAAAAAAAGCAGAATGAGCATGAGAGTTTGGATCGCAAAACCTGGACCGTGTGACTCGTTCGTGCAAGCTTCCAATCATCTGTTGTGGGGGATGATCTTTGTAAAACCGTAGGGGAACAGATGTCTCACAAGCTTCTTCTTCTTCATGTTCATCACAAATTGATGAGCTTGTGGCTTGAGGATGATTTGAATCAGCATTGATGGTTGTCGGTGCTGGTTGAGAATTAACATCCGGAGCTAAACCAAAGTCTTTAGCTGCTGAATTTTCCGGCAGCAACTCCAATTCTTCCTCATCTTCAATAAAAATGCTCTCCCCCTGCGGATATGGATCTGAACCTGCAATGTTTGAGCTAGTACCTGGGCTAGATTCATCAAAATACACTTCACAAGTCTCCACAATTTTGTTAGTGTCAAGTAAAAGCACACGGTAGCCTCTAGTATGAGATGGATAACCAAGAAACATGCCATCAATGGATCTAGGTTCAAATTTATCAAGATTACCATGTTTCTTAACAAAGCATTTGCAACCAAAGACCCGAAAGTGTGTAACACTAGGCCTATGTCCAAACCGAAGCTCATATGGTGTTCTACCTAGCTTAGCACGCAAGAAAACACGATTTGAGACATAACAAGCGGTTGCTAACGCATCAGCCCAAAATTTCCTAGGAGTTTGATATTCATCAAGCATAGTCCTAGCCATCTCAACTAAGGTTCTGTTCTTTCTTTCTACAACACCATTTTGTTGAGATACATATGGTGAAGAGAATTGATGATCTATTCTATTTTCAACACAAAAGTGATCAAAAGATTGATTTTTAAATTCAGTTCCATTATCACTTCTAATTGCTTTTAATGATCCTGGGTGATCAATTGATAATCTAAGAAATAAAGTTCTAAAGTGACTAAAAACTTCATTCTTAGATGCCATAAAGTAAACCCAAGAGTATCTAGAATAATCATCAATGATAACAAGAACATACCATTTACCTACGAAGGATTGAACACGTGAAGGTCCTACGGTGTCAAGATGCAAAAGTTGACATGGTTCAGTTGTCATGATCATTGTGAGAGGAGTATGTGAATCTGCAACCATCTTAGCATGTCTACAAGAAGAGCACACAATTTCTTTGTCCCCTTTAAGCTTAGGCAGCCCACGTATGCGATCAAGAGCACTAACAAATGTTAGGTGATCAAAGCCTACGTGACCAAGTCTACGATGCCAATAATATAAGTCCTTTGAATCATTAGCAACTAGAAACCTATGCTTAGAGTAAGACATATCAAAATCAGCTTTAAAAACTCTTCCAAACCGAGACATGTTAAAAATAAGCTCACTATTTGAACCTACAACTTTGCAGCAGTTTTTATTGAAAATAATTTCTAGATTTTCATCTAGCAATTGTGCAACAGAAAGCAAGTTGTATTTCAAAATTTTGACAAGTGCCACATCCTTCAAAGTGTAGTGATCATTTACTCTAATCAAACCCTTAGCAATTATAGGAGTTGAAGAATTATCGGCAAAAGTAACATTCTCTACACGTGACACAAAAGAGAGGGAGGAGAACCAATCTTTGTTACTGGTCATGTGGCGTGAGCAACCTGAATCCACAATCCAAATGTTCTCCTTCCTCAAATGTGTAACCTACATAAATGCACAATACGTCGATGACTCAATACTGGGGTTAGTCAAAAGGCAATTAGGAATCCAGTACTGAGTCACGCGACGTGTAGCAGGAAAAACACGCGAAAGCTGAGACAAAACAGCAGGTTTATGAGTCAAAGTTTGAGATTTTTTAATCTTGACTACTGACCTATAAGGTGTTACTTGTGTAGCACAAAAATCAGTAGCTCCAGAGGCAAAAATAGAAGGTCCGGAGGTAAACTTTGAATGTGTTTTACTCAAAACAGCAGGTTGTACATTCGGTTCAATGTGTGCAGCAAATTTTGCATGAAAGTTATGAGATCTAGCAACCATTCTTTCCCTTTCCGTTGTTTAGCTAGTCTATAACAAAAATCTATGACATGACCATCTCTACCACAGAAGGTACAATGAAATTTAACTTTGTGTTCATGTCTAGAGGAGCAAGCAATATTTTTATTTGAAACCGAATGGGGCAACACTCCTGCAGATTTGAAAACCACTCCTTTTTGTTTAGGAACTGTTTGAATTAAACCACTTCCTAATGACTTTACAATTTTAGGTGGATGTGCCTTAGCATGAGCATGAGAATCAAAACCTAAACCATTTTTATCATTGCAAGACTTGGAAGAATTCAACAGTAAGTTTAGGTTCATATTCCCATTACAAAAATGATCTAATGTACTATGCATGTCATCAAGTTTATTGGACAGATCAAGGCAATTTTCACATGAAGTTTTTCCTTTTAGTTTGCAATTGGAACAAAATTTAACTTCATGAGAACGTAAAGCATTGTTCAATATAGAAATTTCATTCATAGCATCCTGTAGTTTCTTATCAAGATCATCACAAGTAGAACAATGCAAACCAATTGTAGAACAACTAGCATCTTTCAAGTTTTTATCATTAAGTGCCGCAAGCTCTTTGTTCTTTTCAATTGCTAACTCAAGTTTATCAAGTGTGGAGGTGTGCGCACTTCTTAATGAGGACAATTGTTCATATATAAAATCACATGAGGAACATGCATCATCACTAGGAATCAAAGTTTTTAAACGGTTGATTTCAGATTCTAGTGATTCAATTTTAGCAGCACTATCCCTAAGTTTTTTTGTCCTTTTTCTTAACAATAATAGTGGCACGAGAAATAGCATCACACATTTCTTCGCAAGTAGGACATACCTCTTCATTGTCGCTGTTGTGTTCCGCCTCCTCCATACTTAATCTTGACTTGCCCACCATGAGACACAAGTTTGCCAAATCATCTTCATCTTCATCACTTCCAATGTCCACGTCGCTTGAACTGAACTCTTGAAGCGCAGTGATGAAACTGTTGATCATCTTGCGTCCTATGGTACCTTTCTTCTTCTTGTTGGAATTTCCAGAGGAGGTCCGAACCTTGCTTTGTTTTTCTTCCCGGGTGGTAGGACCTGAAAGGTTAGGGCATTCTATACGAAAGTGTCCTGTTTTACCACATTCGAAACAGCGTTGAGGTCCGGAGCTTCCTCTCCTTCTAGTTCTCACTTTTTGCAATGCTTTTGAGAATCTAGTAGAGATGAGTGCCAACTCCTCTTCTGGAAATTCTTCGATCTGCTCCACGGTTAGTGAGGACAACAAAGCAAGAGTATTGCAAGATGATGATTGGCCGGAGCTAGACATATCACATTGTGAAACAAATGCAATAGACTTATTGGGGTTCTTACGTGAGATTATGTCAATTTCATGAGTTTTTAACTTGGAATATAGCGCATCTAAAGTAAGTGAACTCATGACAGTAGATTCACGAATAGATGTGACTTTCATCTCCCAAATTGACATATCTAATGCACTTAGCAATTGCCTAGCATTTTCAGCATCTGAAAAATTAACATTGACACTACGCAAGTTGCTGAGAATCTTATTAAAGCGAGCAAAAAGGTCATCAATAGACTCACCGGGTTGCATCTCGAAGCGCATGTATTCTTTCTTGAACATGTCTTGCCTTACCTCTTTGATCGTGTTGGATCCTTCGTGGTAGTCACAAAGTGCTTTCCACACATCGTATGCAGATCGGAGGTGTGCAACACGGTCGAAGTCGCTTTGTGTTAATCCTTGTATGATCAAGTTCCGAGCCTTGTTGTTGTTGTCGACATCTCTCAGATTTGTAGCTGTAACTTGATCGTTTGATGGCACTTCGTAAGGCTTGTATACCTTCTCCCATATTGCAAAGCCTTGTGCCTGGATGAAAGCCTCCATGCGTGCCATCCAAACCTGAAAATCAATACCAGCAAACACACACGGTTTGGCGGAGTACTTCTCCATGATGATTAGTCAAAAACACGTGCAAATCACAAAGATTAGAGCACCATGGCTCTGATACCAATTTTTGGATCGAAGAGCACGTGAAAATCTACCAGAGGGGGGGGGGTGAATGGTAGATTTAAAAATCTTACGCAGCGGAAACAATTAAACCCCAAACCCTTTTGGCAGAAAAACGATGTGTTAAAGAAATCGTGTGTGAGACTAATCTAAACGTGTTTCACCATGACAAAAGTGATATATATCAGAGAGAATCAAGTCACGAAGACAACACAAAAAGAATCACTCAAATCCGTCGAGAAAAACTCAAGTTATGATCGAAAGATCAAACAAAGGTCAATCTGCCCTACCCGAGAAAAAACAGTTCTGGAACGCTGCAAAGAAACTCGTGTAGATCATAGACCACAAATCCAATGACCGTGAAACTTTGACAGATGATAGACAATCAAGTTTTGAAGACAACCCAAAAAGAATAACATCAATTGGATCTGTAAAACTCGAGTTATGATAAAACCACCGATGAAAGGTAGTGCTGTCCAGAAACTCGACGAGTAAAACTTGTCTGGAACAAGTCGGACGAACAAGGCACACAAGTTCCTTCAAACTACGAATTTTATTCAATATAACACAAGAGGAACAGCCCCAAAGTCGTGCACCATTAGCTCTGGGCTCCCTTGCTTATATAACCAGCTCGAAAGCCAACTCAACTCAGATCAGGAACCTAATCCTACTCTGTTCACGAATCGTAACTTTCCATAACTGCTTAGGATTCTTCTATATGCAGATAGAAGCAAGCTTAAGACTTCCAAACACTTTAGGAACATATCCCACATTCCTAAAAAACTCAAATTCGTGACCCACACTAAATCCTATCATAACCAACTCAAATCTTTCCATATTTGAGTCAAACCCGACTCAGCCGCAGCCTGAGTCCATAACCTAGTCGGTTGGACCTTTCCGACGAATTCTTTACATCCACTTCTCTTCATCATGCCTCGGAACCATGTAGACACGTCGATGCACTCCTTGCACACGTGCAAACATCTTCCAATGACGTCCACGATACCTTCACATGCATTGTTCTTGATTCAATCATGCTGCACAACCTCTTGATCAACTCAACCACAATTCCTCCCGAACTTGGTTGTTGAACCTCATCTTCTCCCTAAGACTAGTTCAATGGATCCCGTCACCAGCCATGTCTTGAACTCAAGCAACACCTGCACATGAATAAACAACCAATCCATACGAGCCCAAGTCCTTGACTTGACTCAAGTTAGTTCCGAACACAACACCTTACGTGAGAACCTCACATAAGCATGTTGCAAAGCATAGCAAAACGATATCAGCCATATCATCCAAAACCACCAAAAACTTAATAAAAGAATACTAAGCAAACTTTCCAACAATGTAAAGCAAGTACAAAACATTGCAAATGAAAAGCAGAAGCACTGCGGTCAAGTTCCGGACCTTGCCAGAGCAACCCAGACCTTGAGCAGGAGCTAACAAAAGCTAGTAGAACCTAGCGCCGGAGCTTACCAAACTAGTACAACCAAGCTCCCGCCGGAGCTTACAAAACTAGCAGGACCTAGTGCCAGAGCTTACCAAAACTAGTCCAAACTAGTCAACCCAAAAGCCGGATCTAGAAAAATCAACTCAGAGCTTAGCAAAAACACGGCGGAGCTATCAAAAACATGTCAGAGCTATCAAAGAAAACATGTCGGAGCTATCAAAGACATGCCGGAGCTATCAAAGACATGTCGGAGCTATCAAAGACATGCCGGAGCTAAAGACATTCTTCACCGGAGCTGACCAAAGCTAGTCGGACTTTGCTGTAGCTCGGAGCTAGAGTCGGACCTTGATAAAAAGGTGTTTTGGTGATATTCAAAACTTTTATCGTCAAAGAAAGTATATTCACTACAAGCCAATGTATTCAGCACACATAGGTCTTACACATATGATGTGTGGAAAGCACTCTACGACTACCACAAAGGATCCAACAAGATCAAGGAGGTAAGATAAGACATGTTCAAAAAGGAGTACATGCGCTTTGAGATACAACCAGGTGAGTCCATCGACGATCTTTTTGCTCGCTTGAACAAAGTTCTCAGCAACTTGCGTAGTGTTAATGTCAACTTTTCAAATGCTGAGAATGCTAGGTAATTATTAAGTGCATTAGACATGTCAATCTGGGAGATGAAAGTAACATCTATTCGTGAATCCACTATCATGAGTACACTTTCATTAGATGTGCTTTATTCCAAGTTAAAAACTCATGAAATTGACATTATATCACGTAAGAACCCCAACAAGCCTCTTGCATTTGTTTCTCAATGTGATAAGTCTAGCTCCGGCCAATCTTCATCTAGTGATACACTTGCTTTGCCGTCTTCACTAACCCTGGAACAGATTGAAGAATTTCCAGAAGAGGAGCTATCACTCATCTCTACTCGGTTCTCAAAAGCATTGGAAAATGTGAGAACTATAAGGAGAGGAAGCTTCGGACCTCAATAATGCTTTGAATGTGGTAAGACAGAACACTTTCGTACAGATTGCTCTAACCTTTCAGGTCCTTCTACCCGTGATGAAAAGCAGAATAATGTCAAGTCCTCTTCAGGCAACACCAACACGAAAATGAAGGGTTTTACAGGACGCAAACTGATAAACAGTTTCATCACCGCACTTCAAGAACTTGGCTCAAGTGATGTAGACATTGGAAGTGACGAAGATGAAGATGACCGAGTAAACTTGTGCTTCATGGCGGGCAAATAAAGATCAAGTATGGAGAAGGCATAACACAACAGCGACAATGAAGAGGTATGTCCTACTTGCGAAGAAATGTGTGATGCTATCTCTCGTGCCACTGTTATAGTTAAGAAAAAGGACAAAAATGTTAGAGACAACGCTATTAAAATTAAGTCACTAGAATCTGAAATTAATCATTTGAAATCCTTGATTCCTAGTAATGATTCATGTTCATCATGTGATTTAATATATGAACAATTGTCCTCATTAAGAAGTGCACACACCTCCACATTTGATAAACTTGAGTTAGAAATTGAAAAGAACAGAGAGCTTGCTGCACTTAATGATAAAAACATGAAAGATGCTAGCTATTCTACAGTTGATTTGCATTGTTCTACATGTGATGATCTTGATAAGAAACTACAAGATGCTATAAATAAAATTTCTATATTGAACAATGCTTTACGTTCTCATGAAGTTAAATAATGTTCCAATTGCAAATTAAAAGGAAAAACTTCATGTAAAAAATGCCTTGATCTGTCCAATAAACTTGATGACATGCATAGGACATTAGATCGGTTTTGTAATGCAAATAAGAACCTAAACTTGTTGCTGAATTCATCCAAGTCTTGCAATGATAAATCTGGTTTAGGTTTTGATTCTCATGCTCATGCTAAAGCACATCCACCTAAAATTGTGAAGTCATTAGGAAGTGATTTGATTAAAACAGTTCCTAAACCAAAAGAGGTGGTTTTTAATTGTCACATTTGGGTTCAAATAAACATACTGCATGCTCATCCAGACATGAACACAAAGTCAAATTTCATTGTACCTATTATGGTAGAGATGGTCATGTCATAGATTTTTGTTATAGACTAGCTAAACAACATAAAAAGGAGAGAATGCAAGCTAGATCTTATAGCTCTCATGCAAAATTTGCTGCACATACTAAACCGAATGTCAGGAACATGCAACCCGCTGTTATGAGTCAAAAACATTCAAAGTTTACCTCTGGAGCTTATGTTTTTACCTCTGGACCTTCTGTTGTTACCTCCGAACCTTCTGTTTTTGCCTCCGGAGCTACTGATTTTCATGCTACACAAGTAACACCTCATAGGTCAGTAGTTAAGAACAAAAAATCTCAAACTTTGACTCATAAACCAGCTGTTTTATCTCAGCTGTCGTGTGTTGTTCCTACTAGACGTCGTGTGAATCAATACGGGATTCCTAAATGCCTATTGACTAACCCCATTATTGAGTCATCGACATATTGTGCTTCTATGTAGGTTTCACGCTTGAGGAAGGAGAGCATTTGAATTGTGGATTCAGGTTGCTCACGCCACATGGCCAGTAACAAAGGATGGTTCTCCTCCCTCTCTTTTGCGTCACATGTAGAGAATGTTACTTTTGCTGATAATTCTTTAACTCCTATAATTGCTAAGGGTTCAGTTAGAGTAAATTATCACTACACTTTGAAGGATGTGGCACTTGTTGAAAATTTGAAATACAACTTGCTTTCTATTTCACAAATGCTAGATGAAAATTTGGAAATTATTTTCACTAAAATTGCTGCAAGGTTGTAGATTCAAACATTGATCTTATTTTTAACATGTCTCAGTTTGGAAGAGTTTTTAAAGCTGATTTTGATATGTCATGATCTAAACATAGGTGTCTAGTTGCAAATGATTCAAAGGACTTATATTTTTGGCATCGTAGACTTGGTCATGTAGGCCTTGATCATCTAACGCGTGTAAGTTCTCTTGATCGCATACGTGGGTGCCTAAGCTTAAAGGGGATAAAGAAATTGTGTGCTCTTCTTGTAGACATGCTAAGATGGTTGTATGTTCACATACTCCTCTCACAATGATCATAACAACTGAACCGGGTCAACTTTTGCACCTTGACACCGTAGGACCTTCACGTGTTCAATCCTTCGGAGGTAAATGGTCTGTTCTTGTGATTGTTGATGATTATTCTAGATACTCTTGGGTTTACTTTATGGCATCTAAGAATGAAGATTTTAGTCACTTTAGAACTTTATTTCTTAGATTATCAATTGATCACCCAAGATCTTTAAAAGCAATTAGAAGTGATAACGGAACCGAATTTAAAAATCAATCTTTTCATCACTTTTGTGCTGAAAATGGAATAAATCATCAATTTCTTCACCATATGTTCCTCAACAAAATGGTGTTGTAGAAAGAAAGAACATAACCTTAGTTGAGATGGTTAGGACTATGCTTGATGAATATCAAACTTCTAGGAAATTTTGAGCTGATGCAATTGTAACCGCTTGTTATGTCTCAAATCGTGTTTTCTTGCGTGCTAAGCTAGGTAAAAAACCATATGAGCTCCGGTTTGGACATAGGCCTAGTGTTACACACTTTCGGGTCTCTGGTTGCAAATGCTTTGTTAAGAAACATGGTAATCTTGAAAAATTTGAACCTAGATCCGCTAATGGCACGTTTCTTGGTTATCCATCTCATACTAGAGGCTACCGTGTGCTTTTACTTAACACTAACGAAACTGTGGAAACTTGTGAGGTGTCTTTTAATGAAGCTAGCCCAGGTGCTTGCTAAAATATTGCAGGTCTGGATCCATATCCGCAGGGGGAGAGCATTTTTGTTGAAGAAGAGGAAGAAGTGGAGCTGCTGCCCAAAAATTCAGCAGCTAATGACATTGTTCCAGCTCCGGATGATGATTCACAACCAGCACCGATGACCATCATTGCTGATCCAGATCGTCTTCAAGTCAGAAACTCATCAATTTGTGATGAATATGAAGAAGAAGAAGCTTGTGAAGTATCCACTCCCCTCCGGGTCCTCAAAAGTCATCCTCCACAACAAATCATTGGAAGCTTGCATGAACGAGTCACACGGTCCAGGTTTTGCGATCCAAACTCTCACGCTCATTCTGCTTTTGTTGCTTCTTTTGAACCTAAAGATATATCACACAAACTCACTAATTAATCTTGGATTATTGCCATGCAAGAAGAGTTAGAAAATTTTGAATGAAATAATGTTTGGATACTTGTATCTCCACCTCAAGGTCACACTTTAATTGGAACTAAATGGGTATTTAAAAATAAACAAAGTTAGGACGGGGTTGTGGTTAGGAATAAGGCTAGGTTGGATGCTCAAGATTTCAAACAAATTAAAGGTCTATATTTTGATGAAACTTTTGCTCCTGTTGCTAGATTAGAAGCCATAAGAATTTTGTTAGCTTTTGCTGCAACTAAAGGTTTCAAGTATATCAAATGGATGTTAAAAGTGTTTTTTTTAATTTCTATATATATGAGGAGGTTTATGTCAAGCAACCGCCGGGTTTTGAAAATTCAGATTTTTCTAATCATGTTTACAAACTGTCCAAATCCTTGTACGGTCTCAAACAAGCCCCTAGAGCATGGTATGATAGGTTAAAAACATCCTTACTTGAAAAGGGGTTTACCATGGGCAAGGTTGATAAAACTCTTTTTGTACTTAAGCATGGCAATGACTCATTATTATTCAAGTGTATGTGGATGATATTATCTTTCGTTGTGCTTCTCATGATCTTGTGTCCAAGTTTTCAGCCATGATGAGTTCAGAATTTGAGATGAGTATGATGCGAGAACTCACATACTTTTTGGGGCTGCAAATCAAGCAAACCAATGAAGGTACCTTTGTGCATCAAACGAAGTATACAAGAGACCTTCTGAAGTGCTTCAACATGGACAAAAGCAAGCCTCTTCAGACACCAATGGGTACAACAACGACACTTGAATGAAGATGGTGACCTAGTCAATCAAAAAGAATATCGAAGCATGATCGGATCACTTTTGTACCTCACGACATCAAGACCGAACATACAATTCAGCTTCCCCACGTGCCTCACATCGTCTAGCCGCCAAAAGGATTCTCAGGTACTTACATGGAACTCAAGAATTTGGCATTTTTCTTTCTTCTTCCTCAACCTTTAGTTTGAAAGCTTTTTTGGATGCTGAGTTTGGGGGTTGTAGGATTGATAGGAAAAGTACTTTGGGTGCTTATCATTTTCTTGGTAATTCACTTGTTGCTTAGTCCTCTAGAAAACAAACTCAGTTGCACAATCCACAACCAAATCTGAATATGTTGCTGCTGCAAGCGCTTGCTCACAAAATCTTTGGATTGTTCAAACACTTAAGGACTCTAGGGTTGATCTAGATAGTGTTCCACAGTTTTGTGATAACACCAGTGCCATTTGCAATTGTTAAAAATCCTGTGCAACATTCTAGAACAAAGCACATTGACATTATGTATCACTTTCTCCGTGATAATGTTGAAAAAGGAAACATTGTGCTTCACCATGTAGATACCGAACAACAATTGGCTGACATTTTTACAAAACCTTTGGATTTCACTCGTTTTTGTTTCATTTTTAGTGAATTAGGGGTTATGCATCCTCATGGCTTAAATTGAGGGGGAGCTTTCAAATTTGGGATCTGAATTTAAAATAATATGAGCATAGTATTTCATACATATATGACTTTTTGATTCCTTTTACATGTTGAAAGTTCTTACTACATTACTTATGGTATACATTTTGTAGTTTTTGCCATGACTAGTAATTGAAATAATTACTTACACTAAATCTGGTCATGATCAAACTTTCTTGCTATTGAACTTGTTGTATGCTCACAAGTGCTTTTAATAATGAATACTTAATCAAGTAATAAACTCACATGTTGAGTTTTTATGATCAAATAAAAAAATATCAAGAGAATATGCATGCATCACACTTCTTCTTTTGAGATGGCTTATCATTGCACTTAGATATGAACTTGGAAGGAGTTGTGTATGACTAAAACCATGTCCTTAAGCTTCTGATTGTCAAATGGCATAGGCTTGGCTTTGTTGGTTAGAATAAGGCATATGCACATATAATCTCTTGCAAATTTCATATGATCAAAATTTGTGCTTAAAAGAAAAAAATGCAGCAACAAGTGTCATGCTTTCATGTTTTGAAATAGTTGAGTTTGTGAGATCATGACTTGCTTAAATTGAAAATTACATTTGATCTCTAGCATGTCTTACACAACTTTATGTATCTCATTGTTGTGATAGTGTAAGTTACTTGATAGTATGACTTGGATGAGATTTGTTTTATATGTATATGTTATAATGTGCTCATAACAAATTAAAATTTCTCGTTTCTACCTTGCTAAATACATTGTCAAAGGGGGAGAAGTATGCAAGGGGGAGAAATTTATTTCTATCTCATTTGGTTTTCAAAAAGGGCGAGAAATTGTTTTCAAAACTTTTCATGTGAATACGCCAATGTTCGGATTCTAAGTGGTGTTGCCAATGCATTCATCAAGGGGGAGATTGTGAGACCTATATGTGCTGAATACATTGGCTTTGACGATAAAAGTTCTGAATATTACCGAAACACCTTTTTAACAAGGTCTGACTCTAGGTCTGACGATAGGTCCGACTTGTTTTGGTTAGCTCCGGCAAGGTTCGACTTGCTTTGGTAAGGTCCAACTTCTTTGTCTAGGTTCGACTTATTTTTGTTAGGTCCGACTTGCTGTGGGTAGGTCTGACAAGCTTTGGTCAGCTCTGGCGCTAGGTCCAACTAGCTTTGGTAAGCTCCAGCGCTAGGTTCGACTAGCTTTGGTTAGCTCCAGCGCTAGGTCCTGCTAACTTTGGTAAGCTCTGGTTCAAGGTCCAGTTAGCTTTGGCAAGGTTCGGAGTTTGATCACAGTGGTTTTGCTTTTAACTTGCAATGTTTCAAACTTGCTTTTTGGATTATGGAAAGTTTGCTTAGTATTCTTTTACTAAGTTTTTGGTGTGTTTTAGTGGTTGTTGACGGTCCTTAAGTACCATATTTTGACTGTCAATTCACCCCATAATGTGCATAAAAGAAACACCAAACATAGTGGTAGGGTTATACACTAACCCAATTCCACAAGTGTTGGTGTCTATTTGTATGCAGGTGAATTATTACCCAAAATACCAAAACATGCAAGGATGAATCCATGAAAATGGATTTCAACGAATCAAGCGATGACACTTGGCAACACATGGATCAAATGGCCCATAAACAGAAGAATACGAGGAGATCCAACGGTATTGCACCCATATACATCAAGGGGGCCCACCTGGAAGCCACCTGGAGGAAGCACTCCCCAAGGGGAGCCTTGACCAGGTCGGCCGAACCAGGGGGTTCAGCCGACCTCTTCCTGGCGCCAAAATCGGTGAAACGACACGTGTTGGCTCCTCCTGGCTCCCTGGAGTCAATGGTGACTGATTCACGCATAAACTATGGTGGGAACAAACCCTTCTCCAACTATAAATATACCCCCTCACCTCACTTCTCACTCACACAAAAAGTTGAGAATAGTGCTACACTCCAAAGGTTTACAGTAGTCCTAGAGGCTACCAAAGTAGAAGGAGAGTGTGGTGAAGAGTTTAGGAGAAGGAGGCTTAGGCTTGTCAAGTCCCTCTTCTACACTTGTACCCCTACAAAGATTTTACTCAATCAAGTAAGCCTTTGTGAATTCAATACGAGTTTGATCTTTTATTCTTAGTAGTTTGCACAAGTAGTTACTTGTGGGTTCACTACTTTAATTCATTAGAGGCTCTAGTTGTAGCTTTGTGTTCGAAACAACTAAAGTATTGATTTAGAACGTAAGCGTGGTGCTTAGGTTATAAATCATCAATCGATATCTCGTAGACCCATAGATTGAAGAGGTAGGCAGTAGGTGGTGACAGCCCTATCCGTCGTTCGTAATCCTCCACGTTCGGCTGTGCCATAGGATCTTGGCGGGAGTCGTCCTAGTATTGCTAGGAGTAAGCCCGTGCCCGAAGCAAGCATCTACTGCAAACTACCTTGAATTAGGATCAATACTTTGAATTCCTCTCTGTTCCTTGCCTACCAAACAACTTTGTGTCCTTGGGTGAGCTAGTTCGAAAGATTAACACACACGTTCTATGGATTCGATACCCTTGGTAATACTCCTTAAGAGGAAGTGCTACAACGGTGTTTCCGTGCACTTGAGGATAACTCTGTGGTGTTAAGAAATACCAACAAGCATTTCTGGCGCCGTTGCCGGGGAGCGGTTGCTGTTAATCTTCGAACCAAGATCACCCTCGTATCATATCCCCCTTATCTATCATCTTACCTTTCTTATTCTTACCTTACCACCACCATATAAATGGAGCAACCCACCATTCTTTCTTATTCTGCTCCGAAGGGCAAGTTCTGTGAGCCACTGCCTCCGGCGGAACCTATTTGTTCAACCAGCTATGAACTTCGCCCTGGCTTTATAGCCATGGTTCAGGAACAATAATTCTCAGGAATGGATTGTGAAAACCATTACCACCATCTACGAGAGTTCGAACAACTGTGTTCATACCTTCCAATCAAAGGTATGACACAAGAAAATCTCAAATGGAAGTTGTTTCCTTTTTCCCTCAAGGAAAAAGCCAAACAATGGTACAACCACTACGTTGGGAAGACAAACGGTGATTGGAGTGAATTACGAGACAAATTTTGTCTTGCTTTCTTTCCCATTGCCCGAATTGTTTCTGTACGAAAGGAAGTACTATGCTTCCAGCAGATGGAGAAGGAATCCATAGGTGCAGCTTGGGACAGATTTTCTCTTTTGAAAAATTATGGCCCATATTTGTTAATCCCTGATCCAATGCTTTTGCAACATTTCTTCATGGGATTGAACAAAGAGTTTGCCCTATATCTTGACATTACAGCTGGAGGATCTTTCCTCCAAAAGACACCAGAAGAAGGCAAGGATCTTCTGGACATAATTCTATAAAATTCTTCCTTCATTATGGGTCTTAATGAGCCTACCCAAGAGGAAGTCGTGTCAAGAACGAAGGATACACTCTTGGACAAGGATGAACCCATTTCTTGTTTACCCTAAGCCTTGCCAGAGGAATCCTCTCCCGAACCTGAGACTATGAAGGTAGAAGAAATTCAACCCTCGCAGTTTCCATTTTACTTCGAGGAAGAGATTTTTGAAGATTATGGAAATACCTCGAAGTATTGTTGCCATAGGAAACCTTCATTGCCACCAACTCCACCTGACGTGGTGTTCGTCCGTCAGACGGTCAAGGAGTTGACCTCTATCCCAAGTAGAGAGTGGACAGCTGAAGTTGAGAATTCACCCAAAATTCTTCAGATAACTCACCTTCGGCTACCATTTTATGTTCTATTAGAGGGACACCAATGAGAATCCTATACAACCCTACTGTTGGAGCAAATCTCATTTCCGATTCTTGTGCTCTCGCCATTCTTGGCGATGTGCCATTAGCACCAACAGGCAAATCCTTCCGAGATTCATTTGGAACCATTCTTGAAGGATGTGGGGTTTTGCAACAAGTGTCTGTTAGACGCAAAGATGTTGAGGCTCTCCTAGATTTTCACGTGTTTGAAATCCAAGATTTCGACATCATGATAGGGATTCTCTTAGAGAAATTTCTCATGGAAGTTCCTTTGCAAGGAAGCCTCAATATCAATCTTGGAGGGAGAAACTTCTCCATGCCTATTCTACGTTCAAAGAACACATCTGGAGAATCTCCCATCCAAGATGAGCCAATGGAGGAGGTTAGGACTCTTCAATTTTTAGAACTCCCTGAAATTGAAGGAGAAGAAGACTTCGTCCAAGAGGAGGATGAATTTCCGGAGGAAATTGAATTGCCAAAAGAAGAGCCCTCCCCAAAACCTCCTGTTGAGCTCAAGATTCTACCTCCATGCCTACGTTATGCCTTTCTAAATGGCGGTTTGGAAGCCACTATCATCATAGTGACAAGCTTTCAGATGATGAAACACTCACACTCATAGCCATGTTAGAAAGGCATATAGCTGTTTTTGGATATTCACTTCAGGATCTCAAGGGAATTAGTCCAGTGTTATGCACCCATCGTATTCCTATTGACCCTCAGAGTGTTCCCTCAAGGGAACCTCAGAGGCGATTGAATAATGCGATGCGGAAAGTTGTCAAGAAAGAAGTCTTGAAACTTCTGCATGCCAGGATTATTTACCCTATTCCTCATAGTGAATGGGTAAGCCCAGTTCAAGTAGTGCCTAAGAAGGGAGGTATGACAGTTGTTCAAAATGAGAGGAATGAATTAATTCCTCAACGGACCGTCACGAGATGGAGGATGTGCATTGACTACCAAAAACTTAACAAGGCAACAAGGAAAGACCATTTTCCATTGCCCTTCATCGATGAGATGTTAGAGCGATTGGCAAAGCACTCCTTCTGTTTCCTTGATGGGTATTAATGATATCATCGAATTCCTATCCATCCCGATGATCAAAGTAAGACCATGTTCACATGTCCTTACGAAACCTATGCCTACCGGCTTATGTCCTTTGGACTGTGTAACGCTCCTACCTCTTTCCAGAGATGCATGATGTCTATATTTTCAGACATGATCGAGGATATCATGGAAGTTTTCATGGACGATTTCTCTGTCTATGGAAAAACTTTCAATCATTGTCTGGAAAATTTAGACAGGGTCTTACAAAGATGCCAGGAGAAGGACCTTGTGCTTAATTGGGAAAAGTGCCATTTCATGGTCTGGGAAGGCATCGTTCTTGGACACTTGGTGTTCGAGAGAGGAATAGAGGTGGATAAAGCTAAAATTGAAGTTATTGAAAAACTTCCACCTCCTATCAATTTTAAGGGAATCTGCAACTTTTTAGGTCATGCGGGGTTCTACCGATGATTTATCAAGGATTTCTCCAAAACCGGCTGAGTCGTGTTTGACTCAAATATGGAAAGATTTGAGTTGGTTACGATAGGATTTCGTGTGGGTTATGAAGTTTAGTTGTTTTAGGAATGTGGGATACGTCCCTAAGGTATTTGTAAGTTTTAAGATTGCTTCTATCTGCGTATAGAAGAGTCTTAAACAGTTATGGAAAGTATCGATTTGTGAATTGAGTAGGATTAGAGTCCTAGTTTGAGCTGAGTTGGCCTTTGGTCTAGTTATATAGGAAAGGGAGGCCAGAGCTCATGGTAGACGACTTTTGGGCTGTTTCTCTTGTGTTATATTGAATAAAATTCGTAGTTGAAATGAAATTTTGTGCCTTGTTCGTCTGACTTGTTTCAGACAAGTCTTTCTCGTCGAGTTTCTGCACAACACTACCTTGCTTCGGTGGTTTTATCATAACTCGAGTTTTACAGATCCAATTGATGTGAATATTTTTGGTTTTTCTTCACAACTTGATTTTCTATCATCTGTGAAAATTTCACGGTCATTGAATTTGTGGTTTCGGATCTACACGAGTTTCTTTGCAGTGTTGCAGATCTGTTTTTTCTCGGTAGGACAGATTGACCTTTGTTAGATCTTATGATCGTAACTTGAGTTTTTCTCGATGGTTTTTCGTGATTCTTGTTGTCGTGTTTTTGTGGATTGATTCTCCACAATCTATACTAGTTTTGTCATGATTGACCATGTCTAGATTAGTCGCATACACAACTTCTTAACAGATTGATTTTCTACCAAGGGATTTTTGTTGCTTCCGCTAAAAAAGTTTAAATCTACCATTCACCCCCCTATGATAGCTTTTCACGTGCTCTTAAATCCTACAGATGACATTGGAAGTGACGAAGATGAAGAGAATTTGGCAAATATGTGCTTCATGGCAGGCAAATCAAGATCAAGTATGGAGGATGCAGAACACAACAACAACAACGATGAAGAGGTATGTCACACTTGCGAAGAAATTTGTGATGCTATTTCTGGTGCCACTATCATACTTAAGAAAATGGACAAAAAACTTAGGGTCAATACTGTTAAAAATGAATCACTAGAATTTGAAATTAATCATTTAAAAACTTTGATTCATAGTAATGATTCTTGTACCTCATGTGAGCTTATATATGAACAATTGTCCTCTTTAAGAAGTGCAAAAACCTCCACACTTGATAAACTTGAGTTAGAAATTAAAAAGAATAGAAAACTTGCTGCACTTAATGATAAAACTTGAAAGATACTAGGTGTTCAACAATTGATTTGCATTGTTCTGACTGTGATGATCTTAATAAGAAACTGCATGATGTTATGAATGAAATTTCTGTTTTGAACAATGCTTTATGTTGTTATGAAGTTTAATATTATTCTAATTGAAAATTAAAAGGAAAAACTTCATGTGAAGACTGCCTAGACTTGTCCAATAAACTTGATGACATGAATAGGACACTAGAGCAATTTTGTAATAGGAATAAGAATCTGAACTTGCTACTGAATTCCTCTAAATCTTGCAATGATAAAACTGATTTAGGTTTTGATTCCCATGCTCATGCTAAGGCTCATCCACCTAGCCATTAGGAAGTGGTATGTTTCAAAAAGTTCCTAAGCAAAAAGAAGTGGTTTTCAAATCTGCAGAAGTGCTTTCTCATTCCGTTTCAAACAAACATGTTGCTTGCTCACCTAGACATGAATACAAAGTTAAATTTCATTATACGTACTGTGGTAGAGATGTCCATGTCATAGAATTTTGTTATATACTAGCTAAACAACAGAAAAAGGAAAGAATGCAAGCTAGATCTCTTAACTCTCATGCAAAATTTGCTGCACATGCTGAATTGAAAGTTAGGAACATGCAACCTGCTGTAATGAATAAAAAACATGCAAAGTTTGCTCCCAAACCTACTGCTTTTCGTGCTACATATGTTACACCTTGTAGTTCAGTAGTTGGGTACAAAAATCCTTAAACTGTGGCTCATAAACCTGCTGTTTTATCTCAACTTTCACGTGTTATTCCTGCTGGACGTCGTGTGAGTCGATATTGGATTCATAAATATCTTTTTACTAACCCCAGTATTGAGTCATCAACGTATTGTGTTTTAATGTAGGTTACACGCTTGAGTAAGGAGAACATTTGGATTGTGGCTTCAGGTTGCTCACGCCACATGACCGGTAACAAAGAATGGTTCTCCTCCCTTTCTTTTGTGTCACGTGTAGAGAATGTTACTTTTGCCGATAATTCTTCAACTCCTATAATTGCTAAGGGTTCAGTTAGAGTAAATATTTACTACACTTTGAATGATGTGACACTTATTAAAAATTTGAAATACAACACGCTTTCTATTTCACAATTGCTAGATGAAAATCTAGAAATTATTTTCACTAAAAATTGCTTCAAGGTTGTAGATTCAAATAGTGAGCTTATTTTTAACATGTCTCGGTTTGGAAGAGTTTTTAAAGCTGACTTTGATATGTCATCCTCTAAGCATAGATGTCTAGTTGCTAACGATTCAAAAGACCTATATTTTTGGCATCGTAGACTTGGTCACGTAGGCTTTGATCATCTCACGTGTATTAGTGCTCTTGATCGCATACGTGGGCTGCCTAGTCTTGAAGGGGACAAATAAATTGTGTGCTCTTCTTGTAGACATGCTAAGATGGTTGCAGGTTCACATGCTCCTCTCATAATGACTATGACAACTGAACCAGGACAACTTTTGCACCTTGACACCGTAGGTCCGTCACGTGTTCAATCTTTTGGAGGTAAGTGGTATGTTCTTGTGATTGTTGATGATTATTCTAGATACTCTTGGGTTTACTTTATGACATCTAAGAATGAAGCTTTTAGTCACTTTAGAACTTTATTTCTTAGATTATCAATTGATCACCCATGATCTATAAAAGCAATTAGAAGCGATAATGGAATCAAATTTAAAAACCAATCGTTTGATCAATTTTGTGCTGAAAATGGAATAAATCATCAATTTTCTTCACCCTATGTACCTCAACAAAATGGTGTCGTAGAGAGGAAGAACATAACTTTAATTGAGATGGATAGGACTATGCTTGATGAATATCAAACTCCTAGGAAATTTTGGGCTGATGCAATTGCAACTGCTTGTTATATCTCAAATTGTGTTTTCTTACATGCTAAGCTAGGAAAAACACCATATGAGCTTCAATTTGTATATAGGCCTACTGTCACACTTTCGGGTCCTTGGTTGCAAATGCTTTATTAAGAAACATGGCAATCTTGATAAAGTTGAACCTAGATCTATTGATGGCATGTTTCTTGGTTATCCATGTCATACTAGAGGCTACCGTGTGCTTTTACTTGACACTAACAAAATTGTGGAGACTTGTGAGGATTCTTTTGATGATGCTAGCCCAGATACTAGCTCCAATATTGCAGGTTCAGATCCTTATCTGCAGGGAAAGAGTATTTTGATCGAAGAAGACGAATAAGTGGTGCTGCTGCCCAAAAATTTAGAATCAAATGACATTAATCACGCTGCAGATTTTGCGCCACAACCAGCACCAACAACTACTGCAGCTGGTACAGATCGTCCTCAAGCCACAAGTTCTTCGATCTGTGATGAACATGAAGAAAAAGGAGCTTGTGAAGTGTCTACTCCCCTCTGCGTCCTCAAAAGTCATCCTCCACAACAAATAATTAGAAACATGCACGACGAGTCACACGGTTCAGGTTTTGCAACCCAAACGCTCATGCTCATTCTGCTTTTGTTGGTTCTTTTGAACCGAAAGATATATCACACGCACTCACTAATGAATCTTGGATTATTGCCATGCAAGAAGAGTTAGAAAATTTTGAAAGAAATAATGTTTGGAAACTTGTACCTCCACCTCAAGGTCACACTTTAATTGGAACTAAATGGGTGTTTAAAAATAAACAAAGCAAGGATGGGGTTGTGGTTAGGAATAAGGCTAGGTTGGTTGCTCAAGGTTTCACTCAAGTTGAAGGTCTAGATTTTGATGAAACTTTTGCTCCCGTTGCTAGATTAGAAGCCATAAGATTTTTGTTAGCTTTTGCTGCATATAAAGGTTTCAAGTTATATCAAATGGATGTTAAAAGTGCTTTTCTTAATGGCTACATAGATGAGGAGGTTTATGTCAAGAAACCACCAGGTTTTGAAAATTCAGATTTTCCTAATCATGTTTACAAACTGTCCAAAGCCTTGCACGGTCTTAAACAAGCACCTAGAGCATGGTATGATAGGTTAAAAACATTCTTACTTGAAAAAGGGTTTACCATGGGCAAGGTTGATAAAACTCTTTATGTGCTTAAGCATGGCAATGACTCATTATTCGTTCAAGTGTATGTGGATGATATTATCTTTGGTTGTGCTTCTCATGATCTTGTGTCCAAGTTTTCAGCTATGATGAGTTCATAATTTGAGATGAGTATGATGGGAGAACTCACTTACTTTTTGGGGCTGCAAATCAAGCAAACCAAGGAGGGTACCTTTGTGCATCAAACGAAGTATACAAAAGACCTCCTAAGGCGCTTCAACATGGACAAAAGCAAGCCTCTTCGGACACCAATGAGCACAACAACAACACTTGAACTTGATGAAGATGGTGAACCGGTTGATCAAAAAGAATATAGAAGCATGATCGGATCACTTTTGTACCTCACGGCATCAAGACCGGACATACAATTCAGCGTATGTCTTTGTGCACATTTTCAAGCCTTCCCACGCGTTTCACATCGTCAATCCATCAAAAGGATTCTCAGGTACTTACATGGAACTCAAGAATTTGATATTTTTCTTCCTCCTTCCTCAACCGTTACTTTGAAAGCTTTTTCCGATGTTGATTTTGGAGGTTGTAGGATTGATAGGAAAAGTACTTCGGTGCTTGTCATTTTCTTGGTAATTCACTTGTTGCTTGGTCCTCTAGAAAACAAAGTTCAGTCGCACAATCCACAGCTGAATCTGAATATGTAGCTGCTACTAGCGCTTGTTCACAAATTCTTTGGATTGTTCAAACTCTTAAGGACTATGGGGTTGATCTATATAGTGTTCCACTATTTTGTGATAACACTAGTGCTATTTGCATTGCTAAAAACCCCGTGCAACATTCGAGAACAAAGCACATTGACATTAGGTATCACTTTCTCCGTGATAATGTTGAAAAAGGAAACATTGTGCTTCACCATGTAGATACCGAACAACAATTGGCTGACATTTTTACAAAACCTTTAGATTTCACTTGTTTTTGTTACATTCGTAGTGAAATAGGGGTTATGCACCCTCATGGTTTAAATTGAGGGGGAGCTTTGAAATTTGGGAAGTCTATGAATCTGAACTTAAAATAATATGAGCATAGTATTTCTTACATATATGACGTTGTGATTCCTTTTACATGCTGAAAGTTCTTACTGCATTACTCGTGGTATACATTTTGTAGTTTTTGTCATGTCTAGTAATTAGAATAATTACTTACACTAAATCTGGTCATGGTCGAACTTTCTTGCTGTTTTGAACTTGTTGCATGTTTACAAGTTCTTTTAATCATAAAGAATTAATCAAGTAATCAACTCATATGTTGAGTTTTTTTTATGATCAAATGAAAAATTGAGAAAAGATCAAGATAATATGCATGCATCACACTTCTTCTTTTGAGATGGCTTATCATTGCACTTAGATATTAACTTGGAAGAAGTTGTGTATGACTAAAACCATGTCCTTAAGCTTCTGATTGTCAAATGACATAGGCTTGGCTTGGTTGGTTCGAATAAGGCAGATGCGCATATAATCTCTTGCAAATATCATATGATCTAAATTTGTGCTTTAAAAATAATAAAATGCAGCAACTAGTGTCATGCTTTCAGGTTTTAAAATAGTTAAGTTTGTGAGATCATGACTTGCTTAAATTGAAAATTACATTTGATCTCTAGCATGGCTTACACTACTTTATGTATCTCATTGATGTGATATTGTAAGTTACTTGATAGTATGACTTGGATGAGCTTTGTTTATATGTTTATGTTATAATATGCTCATAACTTTTTAAAATTTCTCTTTTGAATCTTGCTGAATACATTGTCAAAGGGGGAGAAATTAATCACACATTGGCATGATTCTTCTTCTCAGAGGGAGTAGTATGAAATTGTTGGGGAGAAATGATAAAGGGGAGAAATTGTTGGGGAGATATTTTTGATTTTCGATTTTTTGATTTTCTTCTCATTTTGTTACTGATTTCAAAGGGGGATAAATTGTCCTTTATCACCAAAACATCTTTTTATCAAGGTCCGACTCTAGCTTCGTGCTACAGCAAGGTATGACCGTAGGTCCGACTTGTTTTGGGTAGCTCCGGGTACGTTCGATGCTAGGTCCGACTTCTTGGCAAGATCCGACTAGCTTTGGTTAGCTCCTGCTAGTCTTGTAAGCTCTGGCAGAAGCTTAGTTATACTAGTTCTGGTAAGCTCCGACTCAAGCTCCGATTTGCTCTGGCAAGGTCCGGAACTTGACCGCAGTGTTTCTGCTTTTCATATGCAATGTTTCGTACTTGCTTTACTCTGCTGGAAAGATTGCTTAGTATTCATTTGCTAAGTTTTTGGTGCGTTTTGGTTGATATGGATGAATTTTTTTACTGAGGTTTTTGCAACATGCTTATGTGAGGTGCTCACATAAGGTGTTGTGTTCGGAACTGACGTGAGTCAAGTCGAGGACTTAGGCTCGTATGGATTGGTTGTTTATTCATGTGCAGGTGTTGCTTGAGTTCAAGTCATGGCTGGTGACAGGATCCATTGGACTAGTCTGAGGGAGGAGATGAGGTTCCAACAACCAAGTTCAAGAGGAATTGTGGTTGAGCGGGTCAGGAGGTTGCGCAGGATGATTGAATGAAGGGCAGTGCATATGAAGGTCAAAGGAAGGAAGATTTGATTGGAAGGATTAGATCATACTGGATGAAGACTTCGGCTGCTGGCTGAGTCGGTTATGGCTCGATATGGAAATATCGAGGTGGTTAGGTAGATGTCGTGTGCTGCATGAAAGATGAGTTGTTTTAGGAATACTGGGTGTGTTCCGAGTCTGTTAGGAAGTCTCGAGATTGTTTCTATATGCGTATAGGAAAATCTTGAACAGTTATGGTTAGATGGGGTTCGTGATCAGGATAGGATCAGAATTCGGATCTGAGTTGAGTTGGCCTGTGGGCTGGTTATAAAAGCAAGGGAAGGCCAAAACTCGTGGTAGCAACCGAAGTAACAGAGGTGGTTGCACGACTACTTTTGGGCTGTTCCTATTGTTCTTTATCGAATAATGTTCGTGGTCGAAAGGAACTTTTGTGCCTTGTTCGTCCGACTTGTTCCAGACAAGTTTTACTCGTCGAGTTGTCTGTTCAGTACTACCTTTCTTTGGTGGTTTTGTCATAACTCGAGTTTTACATATCCAATCGACGTGATTCCTTTTGTGTTGTCTTCACAACTTGTTTTTCTATCGTCTGTGAAAATTTCACAGTCATTGGATTTGTGTTTTTGTATCTACACGAGTTTCTTTGTAGAGTTACAGAACTGTTTCTACTCGGTAGAACAAATTGATCGTTGTTCAATCTATCATTCATAACTTGGGTTTCTCCTGATGAATTTGAGTGTTTATAGTTGGGTTGTCTTCGTGACTTGATTCTCTCTGATATAAATCACTTTTGTCATGGTGAAACACGATTAGATTAGTCTCACAAATGATTTCTTTAACAGATCATATTTCTGCTGAAGGGGTTGGGATTTAAATTGTTTCCGCTGCGTAAGATTTTTGAATCTACCATTCACCCCCCTCTGGTAGTCTTTCACATGCTCTTCGATCCTACAAAGTGTAATTGGCATAAGGGAGGTTCTTTAGTCGCCGACGGGTGATGAAATCACAAACACGTGGGTAAAGCGGTACAACCTCTGCAGAGTGTGTCTAAAACTATCATGATAGCCGTGCTCCCGGTTATGAGCAACCTGGACCCTCACATGATTAGAGGGAACTCGGTATTGGGATGGTATTTGGGGTGGTTATGGTTTGGTCATGGTTATGGATGGTTATGAATTAGTTTCTGGTATTGAATATGGATATTGGTATGTGATGATGGATATGGAATATGGACTGGTACTATGATTTTAATTATGGTTGATGATGGGTTTATTTCACATACACATAATATATTGCTTTTCAAATGTTTTACTGTACTTTTCAGCACTTAGCCTTTGTTACATTCGTCATTTGAATCAACCACATGTCATACTTTCCACACTTGCTGAGTACGACATGTACTCACTCTTGCAATCCCCCCCAACAGTTGCAGGTCAGGATTGTGAGTTTAATGAGGATAATGCGGAGTTCTAGGCCGTGTCTACCGTCAGCTTTGCCTGTGGTGTTGCATGGAGCTGCACTATCCCTTTTGCTTAGTTGCTTCATTGCTTAATTAGTTTATTTCCGCTGCATTAGTTGAACTTGTCATTAATCTTCATTGGAGCTTGTATTCGAGAATATTTTGAATTGTGTAATAAAATTTGGTTAATTAATCTTGTTCTGTGGTAATTTTCTGTATACTCTTTTGTGAATGCACTCGTGTATGTGTGTTGAACATCCTGGGCACACATATGCGTTCACTTGGTTCATTTTTCGGAACCGGGTGTCACACCGGTGCACTGTGAAGTGAGACTCCAGAGAGTTGAACGGACTAGTCCGGTTTGTGAACGGACTAGTCCGGTGCTCAATGAATTATTAAGGTTGATTTTAAGCCCTTATCCCTACGCAAAGACTTGAGCTCTTGGGATGTGTCTCTCACACACATCCTATACAATTAAGTCTACTTTGTGCTTCATTCATCAATTGGGATTTTCTTTTTCTTTATCACTTCATTTTTCACTTTTTGAGTGCACGAAACTATCTCATTTGAGTTAACCTGCATTCATCTCAACAAGTTCATTAGGATCTCATTCGTTTGTCATCAATTGTTCAAAACCCACAAGGAAATGCCTAGATGCACTTTTTGGTGATTGATGACAACCAATTGAGATTTCATAAAGGGTGGATATATGAGAATGAAAAATGAACAATGATAACTTCTCACATATATGCTCTCATTATGGTGGGGTGCCTTATAGTGTGTGGTCAAGTAATGTGAAGTGCAAATATCACAACAATATTAAATAAACATCACACATTCAGATTAGATAACATAGGCACATCCACAAGAGATTACAATAATTTCAAATTAAGATACATGTCCTCGATCACCAGTCCTTAAGGCTATAAAATAAGCTACTATTCTCAATCTCTCCCCCTTTGGCATCAAGGCACCAAAAAGGGAAAAATTGAGGGGAATCACTCATCACCACTGCCACCCTCACTCTCGGTCCTCTCTTCATCTTCATCTTCATGTGTATGCTGAGGAGGAGGAGCAGAGACACCTACTAGTCCAAATGAGCTCAACTCTTGTTTAGTGAGGGGAGCCATCTCAGTGATATCCTCTTCAGAATCCTCTTAAATCTGAGGTGATCCCACTGGCTCAATTTCTAGATTCTCACAAATATCTTTGATGTTTTCCTTCATGTATCTTTGATGTCTCTTTCTGGCGAAACTCTCCTTGTGCTGCTCAATTTCCACTTTGCGACAGGATGCAAACATGGAGGAAAGCATTTTTAGCACACCACTGGAGGAATCTCTAGAGGGTGGAGGAGCAGGGGTAGCAGCTGGAGTCCTTGAGCCTTCATTAGCATGTTTGGATCTTTGCTCCACTGCAGGTGAGGCAGGAGCAGAGGGAATGGTGTAAACAATTAGCATTTGAGGCCAGTGTGAGGAACATCTTTGACAAACTCAAGTCCTGTCACCTTTTAAATCATGTACATGATATAGGGTGCATAGCAACAGGACTTGTTTGTAGTAATGGAGATGTCACAATGTCATTGTATATGTACTCAAGTACATTGAAAGACCTTCTCTGTCTGATCACTTTCACCAATGTCCTTAGAGTCCCTTGGATGGTTCCTGCATCTCCTTCCTTAGGAGCTATGGTCTTCCTCAAAATTCTATTCAGGACTGCATAGAATGGCTTCAAATATTTTGTAGTTAGAGGCTTGTAAGGTATTCTTGTGTCATAGAGGAATTCTAGCTCATCCTTCTCCAAATGCTTTAGATTATGAATTGTGAGGTCATTGTCCAAGGAATTCTCAGGATGGAGTATTCTTGCAAACTCTCCATAGGTTACACTATAAATGGATCCATCATACCCGGGCAAAGTAGAGAGTAGAGTAACATTGGGTGATGACCTCATTGTTCCAATTGTATCGGAAGGATAGAAGATCCTTCAAACCATGTCTCTCCAATGCCTCCACGACCTCTTGATAGGCTTGACACTTCTTGGATTGGAGGTAGGTGACATTGACCCACTGACCTTCAATCACCGGGTTCCTCATCTTCATGTAAACATTCTCGTAATAGTTAGCATGAAAGTTGCTCCATAACCTTGGATTAGCTAACTGCTTAGGTTGCTCATAGATTTCAATATTCTTGTATCTATCAGCCAATTCACTTTCCTTTCGAGTAAAATTATCATCTGAGGGCTGCCTATTGCGGTGAATAGGGGCCATCATCTTCAACTGACCGATAGGACCACTAGCCAGTCCTTTGCCCTTGTTAATGCTTCTCCTAGGTACCGTTGAGCTGGCACCAGCAACATTCTTGCTTTGAGATTTCTTCACTACTAGTCTCCTCTTCTTAGGGAGTGCATCGTCAGAAGGAGAGGAGTCAACATTGTGATCAAGCCTCTTCTTCATGACTCTCTCTATGGCTTTTTGTACACTTGCACGGTTACGCTGGGCTTCATAATCGAATGAGCTGTCCTCGAAAGCTGACGACATCGTGCCTGATAGGGGATTTCAAGGATTGATAAGAATTGATTGTAGTCTTTGTGGAAATAAGAATTCAGAGGTTTAATTTTTCAGGTACATGATTTGTCCATTTTCATAGTGCGGACTTGTCTGGAAGACCGAACTTGTCCGCACCAGATGACGGACTAGTCCAGACTGATGTATGAACCCTAACTTCCTATTTCAACAAATGTAGCTCGAATTGAAGCAAAACAAGTGGGAGTACAGTAGGAATAAATCTAGAAAGGTAATGTATGCCCTAGGAATCAAGAAAAATAAGCAAGATTGGAGGAAAGGTGAGAACTAGGGTTAAGTGAGATTTTTACCGAGAAATCAAAGATTTAAGGTTGGAGGAGCGGAGTAGGGTCCAGATTAGTCCGGAGAGGGATGCTTCACGCCGAGGAGAAGAGTTCCCGTGGAGGGATTTTCGATTTTGGTGCAAAAGTGAAAATCGCCTAGGGAGCTAGGTTTTGAGGAGAGAGAAGGTAAATGCGATTGTGAGGGGAGGAAGATGAAGTCTGGGCATAGGGTTGGGTTTAAAACTATGACACCTGATTCCAAAAATGAAACAAGCGTAATGCATATTTGTGCCCAGGATGTTTAACACACATACACAAGTGATTCACAAATTACTACACCATTGGATGGACTCGGATACTTCTGTTTGTGGGCCATTTGATCCATGTGATGACACGTGGTTTCATCTAATTCGTCGAATCCAATTTTATGGATTACTCCCCGCATTCTTGGTATTTTGGGCCTAAATTCACCTGCACACAAATAAACACCAACACTTGTGGAATTGGTTAGTTTTTAACCCTACCACTACGTTGTGTTTCTTTTTTGTGCACATTATGAGGTGAATTGACGGTCTAAATATGGCACTTAAGGAACGTTAATATTGATGCACTTCTTCTTCATTTTGTTTGTTCTCCTTGAGTACATGGAATTCCTTTGTGTCATGTTCATCTTCGGTGTTGGGCACCTTCAGGATCTCATTTTTCTTCTCTGAGGCCATTCGATCTCTCCGAGAGATGAGTCTCGTAAATGGAGAGGCTGCTCTGGTACCAATTGGATGTGGCTTAGAGGGGTGAATTGGCTTTTAAAGTTTTCCTGCACACTTAATCAAATCGTTAAATACCTGAGGGATCGGACTTGCCCGGTGTGACTGCGGACTAGTCCGGCGTGCTGATGTGTTGTGAAGTGATCAAGTGTTGATGCAGAGATTGTAACTGTTATAGAACTGTAATTTAATTACTATTCTTACAACCTGAATAAGAGATAAGATTGCTTAACTTTCACGTGCAACATAAATTACTTGATTGATCAATTCAAATGCCCTAGATGATGAAATTTGCAAAAGTAAAAGAATGGAGCACACGAGACACGGATTTTTACCGAGGTTCGATCTCACCAAAGAGATCTACTCCTCGTTGAGGAAGCCCACACAGAGCCGGGTCTCTTCAAACCATTTTTCCTCGTCAAGTCACCACAAAAGGCCGACTTGATTCCACTATCACAGGTAATCACCGAGTTGGTGGGGCAACCTCACACGTTGAGGGCTCCCACAAAGATTACAACAGAAAAAGTGACCTAATACACTCGAAAAGATTACAAGTAATGCAAGAGTGTAAAGAGATTAAACCCCAGGAGCTCAATGACGCGTAGACAACAATCTCCCAATCCCAAATCTGAATACTCAAAAATTTTCACTTTTGAGGACTTAGATGCATGGGGAGATGTGTATTTGTGCTCTTGGGACAAGTGGCATCGCTAGGGTGTCAATTCCTGACAGTAAAATACGAGAGTTGTGTTTGTGGGGTTGTGGATCTCCTATTTATAGTGTTTCCAAAATTATTGTCGTTAGGGATCCCAACGGCCGGACTAGTCCGCTCTAGGGACCAGACTTGTCCAATGTGCCGTGCAAAATCCGTGTGGAATGTGCAGCACACTAAAAACCCTAATATTTGTGAGGTATACCGGACTAGTGCGCTAGGAGTCTAGACATGTCCAGTTCCCTGTGTATTGGAACATAAAAAAGTTTCTCGGACTAGTCTGATCCATGAATGGACTTGACTGGTGCATAGTGTTATAGAACGTCAGAAAAGTTTTTGGACTAGTCCGATCCATGAATGGACTTGTCTGATGCACAGTGTTATGGAGCATCACAGAGTTTCTCGGACTAGATCAGTCCGTGAACAGACTAGTCTAGTGCACTGTGAAGTGAGACTCCAGAGAGTTGAATGGACTAGTCTGGTTTGTGAACGGACTAGTCCGGTGCTCAATGAATTATTAAGGTTGATTTTGAGCTCTTACCCCTACGCAAAGACTTTAGCTCTATGGATTTGTCTCTCACACACATCCTATACAATTAAGTCTACTTTGCGCTTCATTCATCAATTGGGCTTTTGTTTTTCTTCATCACTTCATTTTTCACTTTTTGAGTGCACCAAACTATCTCATCTGAGTCGACCTGCATTCATTTCAACAAGTTCATTAGGATCTCATTCGTTTGTCATCAATCGTCCAAAACCCACAAGGAAATGTCTAGATGCACTTTCAGCTGGGATGAATTGAGTAAGGTGAGTCATGTGCCTCCTTTAATATCGTTTGTCGGAGATGCTTCACATAAGGCACAAAAATCCGCATTCCAAGCCATAGAGTATCGTGGTCATCCTCATCAGATCTGAATTCTCTCACTTCTTGGGTCCTTTCCTTGATTTCTTTGATTTCCTCATCCTTTGTCTGACCTTCCCAAATTTCTTGCTCTAGAGTTGGATTTAACTCCATTATTCTCATTTCATTCACAAATCCAAGATTCAACCATTCAAACTCCTTGCATAGATTGGATGGCAACTCTCGAACTGTGAGTTGGTGGCTTACTCCTTTATTACTCAAAGCATCGGCCACTACATTAGCCTTCCCCAGGTGATAGTTGATTCCCACATCATAATCCTTGATGAGCTCCAACCATATTCTTTGCCTCAAATTTAGGTTCGTTTGTGTGAATATGTACTTGAGGCTCTTGTGGTTTGTGTAAATCTCACATATATGACCAATAATGTAGTGTCTCCATATCTTCAAGGCGTGCACTACGGCTGCAAGTTCAAGATCATGCGTAAGATAATTCTGCTCATGTTTCTTCAACTACCTTGATGCATAGGCTACCACTTCGCCTTCTTGCATGAGCACACATCCAAGTCATTGCCTTGATGCATCGCAATAAATATCAAAACCTTGGCTCACATCTGGCAATACCAACACAGGTGTTGTTGTAAACCTCTTCTTTAGCTCCTCAAAACTGTCTTGACAAGCTTTTGTCCATTAGAAAGCTTTTCCCTTCATTAAAAATTCAATCATGGGTTTTGCTATTTTGGAGAAGTCCATGATAAACCGACGGTAATATCCAGTCATTCCAAGAAAACTCCTAATTTCCTTCACATTCTGTGGCGGCTCCCATTTTAGCACATCTCTCACTTTTCCTGGGTCAATCGATACTCCTCCTACGGAGATGATATTGAAAGTCGTCTAGAGGGGGGTGAATAGGCAATAATACCTAAAATGACTTAATCAAACGATATTAAACTGCTAAGGCCAGACTTGTCTGGACAGGGCCGGACTAGTCCGCTCAGCACAAAGTGAAAACCTAAAACTTGGTTTCAACAAGTTACTTGCGGAAGTTAAGTTCAAAAAAGATGTAAACAATGTGCAGTAACTTAGTACAACTACGATTGGAAGGTTTAAGAACTTAGATCACAAGATTTCAACAAAGTTCAAAAGTGAAAAGAAATATGAACAATATGAACCCTAGTAGCAATACTAGTGATCACAAAAAGCAGAAGACAAGTGAGACAGGATTTATCCCGTGGTTCAGCTCCACAAGGAAGCCTACATCCACATTGAGAAGTCCACACAAGGACCGGGTCTCACTTGACCCTTCTCTCACCAAGCCACCACGATGGACGGCTTGGTTACCACTATATCAATGGGTAATCACCAAGTTTGATGGGGCTGCTCACAAGTTGAGGCTCCCACAAATCAATACAATGAGGAGCACAAGAAGCTCAACTCACGCAAGCCACATAACACAATCATAATGTACAAAGAGATCAAACCGAGAGCCCAAGCGCGATGATCTTCCTTCACTCTCCTCCCCAAACCCTAACCTCTTCAAGATTTGGTCTTAGAGGGCTAGTAGGACGAGTAGAAGTCTTTGGAAGGCTCTTGATCACTTGTGGCAACGCTATGGTTCAATACATGTTCAAATGAGGCCAGGGGTCCCCCTTTTTATAGGGGTCCCGAGCCCCTTCTGCTGACCTCAGCAGAAGGGTGGACTAGTCCGGCCACTGGCCCCGGACTAGTCCGGCCCATTGGAACCACTGACCTCTAGTCAAGGCCCAACAACTGCCACACTGCGCGACAATCGTCATGCTACCCGCTAAATTTCCAAATTCAAACGTTCACTAAACAATGGACTAGTCTGGTCCACAACAGACTAGTCCGAAGTAGGACAGTAGGGTTTAGTCCGGATCAAAATGGACTCATCTGTGTAGGCCCGAACTAGTCTCGCCCTCTAGGGTTTCTCTCGGTTAATCTCATTAAGTCTCAAACGGACTAGTCCGTACACAAACAGACAAGCCCGAACTTTTCCAGAGAGCTTTGTTCCGTCCGAAAACGGACAAGCCCGGTCTTCTAGGACTTAGCTTCAAATTCACTATGAAACACTCCAGGGATGTTTGGTCCGTCTCAAAACGGACTGGTCTGCCTGGCCGGACAAGTCCGGCCTCCTAGGGTTTTTCCTCATTTTGGCTTCTCACTTAGGTTTTTCTCTAAACCACCACTTTGAGCCCTCTAGAATGATCTCAATGCACATGATACATCCACCCTTTCACATGCCACAACTCATATAAGCTCATCTTCGTAGAAACCCTAATTTCTACTCTTGAGCCTTTGACGCCCGTTATGTCCTTTTCCTTTTTGAAGGGTTTCATCTCATTTCAATCATTGTACCTATGCTTAAGATCAACTTAGCTCATTAGACTCTTAATTGTCGTCATCAATCATCCAAAAACACACGTGGATGCCTAGATGCACTTTCAATCTCCCCCTTTTTGGTGATTGATGACAACACATTAAGAATTCAACAAAAAAATAATAATTTGTTTTTCATAACATGTATTTGTATGAGTGACTCGCCCTCAATGTATGCATCATGAATAAGAGAGATTTGAGAGAGTTATCATACATATACATGTTATGGTAGGGTGCCTATTTGATGTGCTCATAAATTGTGATAAGACAACAAATATGCAAGATAAACATGTAACTCAAGGCATAACATCACAATTGATATGAATTAAGTCTTACAACAATTTGAGTGAGAGTTTTAAACATAAAAACATAAAATAAGTCCAATCTTGGATCAATCAATCTCTCCCTCAAGTAACTAAGTAGAGCTTTCAATCTCTCCCCCTATCTAAGTGTTGCATCCACCAATCTCTCCCCCTTCTCTAAAAGCCACATCCACTAAACTCTCCCCCTTTTGGCATCAAGACACCAAAAAGGAAAAGAAGAAAGGAGGAGCCCTTAGGTCTACTCGTCATCATCATCGGCGTCATCGTCGTCGTCTTCGCCTTGGTGCCCGCTATCACTCTTCGTGGCCTCCGGATCAATATTAGCATCGTCATCGAACGGGGCTGCGGTGGAAGTACCATGTTCAGCAAATTGAGCGAGCTCCTCGGCGGTGAACTCCGAGAATGAAGTGAGCTCACTATCACTCTCCTCGGCGGGAGACATGGGGATGTCCAGCTTGTCGCACATTGCCTTGAGATACTTCTCGTTGCGATGCTCCATGCGATGTTGCCGAATTTCCGTCTTCCGGCAAGAGGAGAAAAGAGCATTGAAGCATTTGAAGAATCCACTCCCGCATTGTGATGAAGGCGGAGGTGGCGGAGGAGATGAACAAAGCGAGAGGAAGAAGCGGGAGGATTCACATTCTTCCTCCTAGGGGCAGCCGACTCCGTAGGAGGGAGTTGGGGTCGAAGTCTCCGGTGAGTGATGTCTTTCTTGAAATTGAGTTCGGAGTTCTTCTTGATCATGTACATGATGTACAGAGCGTATCCACATGATTGTTTTGGAGTATGGGAGATGTTGAAGATGTCGTTGAAGATGTAGTCAACCACATTGAAGCGGACATCTCCATCAATGAGGACCATCAAGTGCCTCAAATTCCCTTGAATTATCCCCGCGTCTCCATCCTTTGGGGCTATGGTCTTCCGGAGCACCCTGTTGAGGACACTGTAGAAGGGCTTGATGTTCCTTATGTGCCCCACCTCAAAGGGTACATGGCTAGGATACATGTACTCCAGGGTATCGTGATCAACTGGCCTCAAGTTGGAGATAATGATTTCATTGTCCAATTGATCCTCTAAGTCAAGCAGCTGAGCAAACTCCCAGTAGGTGGTGGAGTATTGCTTTCCATGGGTCATCTAGGTGATCCTCTTGTCCCCATCGGTGTGGAAGTAGATAGTGGAATAAAATTGAGTGATTACTTGCACATTCCAGTCATACTGAAAAGCCATGAACTTCTTCAAACCATGGCGCTCTACGGCCTCAATCACAACATTGAAGGCCACATGATCCTTCTGGGCCATATAGTCCTAGTCAATCCACTGAGCATCGGTGACTGGGGTTTGCTTGGTCATGTAGACAGTCCGGTAGTAGTCACAGTGGAAGTCACACCAGAATCGGGGATCCACTGTGCTCCTGTCCCTCTGATAGATATTGATCTTCCTTAGCTTGCGCGCTTTCTCAGCCCCTTTGCCTTTGAAAATGTCGGCATCGAAGGCAGCTGCACAGTTTGGGTTTCGTGCAGGAGAGGACATCCTCAAGGGGCCTATGGGCTGAGAGACACCCTTCTTGGCCTTGCTTGCAGGCTTCTTGGCAACAATCACCCTCTTCTTGGGTGCAGCATCGACTGGGGCTTTTCCCTTATCCTTCGAGGTCCTTGCCTCCTGGGCTCTAGCTTGATCCCCCAATGTCACAAGTCTCTATTTCCTTGGGGCTGCCTCGGCGGCAACAGAGTTGTGAGCTTCTCGCTACGTCTTCTTTACTCTTCTTGATTCAAAGTAGGCATCAACCATTTCCTGATCCTCACGTCTCCGGCGGTAAAGAGCTTGCCTTCCTGCTTCGACCTTAGAGCCGGAGAGTGGAACATACTCGTTATCCGACATGGTTGCTGATAAGAGAAGCAAGGGAATGTGTATGAGTCAAAGGAAGTTAAGGGGTAGTGGTAGAAATCACAAAATTGATCAAGTTTATGATTTTTCCTGTGTAATCCGGACTTGTCTGCCCAGGGGCCGGACTAGTCCGCACCTAACCGGAGTTGTCCGCCCAGAGGCCGGACTAGTCCGGTTCACACAGCAAGAACCCTAATCTAGAGAAATTTTGTGAAACCTACGGATCCTACCACAAAAGTGGAGGTACATGATCACAATGATGTGCACAACAACATTTGTGAAGAAGTTTCTATCAATAGACCCAAAATAATTGAAATTCAAGGATATTGGGGTTAGGTCAAGAATAGCTCTTCAAATCTTCAAATTGATGAAATGTGTATGGAGAATCGGCCTCTGATGCTTGGGAAATAGTTCCCTAGCACCTTAGGGCTTCAATCCACGAATTGGAGTCGAGATTTGTTGGTGGGAATCAAAAATCGCCGTTTGGGGGGTGGTTTTCGAGCGTTTTTGGAGAGAGAGAGAGAGAGAGAGAGAGAGAGTTTGAGTGGAAGTGGAGAGGTCAAGGGCTCCCTGGGGAGGTTAAGTCCCCAAGGGCCGGACTAGTCCGGTCACGGACCCGGACTTGTCCGGCGAACGGACTGGGTCAGGACAACCTGAGCCACCGGACTAGTCCGGTCATAGAGCGGACTAGTCCGATCCTAAGGCTGAAAACTCCTATATATTGAGTTTTCAGTGGAGATTTGATCCTCTTGGACTAGATTCCACAAAAGATATTTGTGAACATGGTCAATAAGCAGTCAACTATCAAACTATGACCATGGTTCACAAGGATTCAATAATTTCAAAATAATTTGTAGAAAATGGAGGGGGATGAGTTTTTCGCAAGCATGTGTGAATTTTGAATATGACAACCAGATTTGCAAGATTCAAGCCACATTTCGAGAATCCAAGATATTAAGTTCACTCCTAAGTTCACAAAATCTTTTCTCATCTAAGGGTTTGGTAAATATATTGGCCAATTGTTTATTGGTTCTCACATGTGAAATTGCAATGTCTCCTTTGATGGAGTGATCTCTCAAGAAATGGTGTCGAATATCGATGTGTTTGGTACTTGAGTGCTCAATTGGATTATGGGCTATTTTGATGGCACTCTCATTGTCATATAGGAGGGGAATATGGTGCAAGTTAATTCCATAGTCCCTAAGAGTTTGTCCCATCCAAAGAAGTTGTGCACAACAACTTCCGGCGGCGACATACTCCGCTTTGGGTGTAGAAAGAGCAATGGAGTTTTGTTTCTTTGAGGACCAAGACACTAGATATCTACCAAAGAATTGGCAAGTTCCCAATGTACTCTTCCTATCAACTTTGCACCCCGCATAGTCCGCATCGGAATATCCAATGAGGTTAAACTTAGAGCCTTTGGGGTACCAAAGTCCTAGGCTTGGTGTGTGAACCAAATATCTAAGAATTCTCTTAATGGTGGTCAAATGACACATCTTAGGAGCAGCTTGAAGTCTAACACACATACACACACTAAGCATAATATCGTGCCTAGATGCACATAAGTAAAGCAATGAGCCTATCATGGAACGATATACCTTTTGGTCCACACTTGGACCATCTTCATTGAGATCAAGATGCCCATTGGTTGCCAAAGGAGTCTTGATGGGTTTGGCCTTGTCCATGTCAAACTTCTTGAGTATATCTTGTGTGTACTTGGTTTGACAAATGAACGTGCCTTCCTTGAGTTGCTTCACTTGAAAACCTAGGAAGAACTTCAACTCCCCCATCATGGACATCTCAAATCTTTCCGTCATTATCTTAGAAAACTCATCACAAAAAGCTTTGTTAGTAGAACCAAATATAATGTCATTTACATATATTTGGCAAACAAACAAATCATCATTGAAGTGCTTAGTGAATAAAGTGTAATTTGCCTTCCCAATTTTGAAACCATTTTGAGTTAGAAAATCTCTAAGACACTCATACCAAGCTCTAGGAGCTTGTTTGAGTCCATAGAGAGCCTTACGCAATTTGTACACATGGTTTGGGAATTCTTCATCTTCAAATCCGGGGGGTTGCTCCACATACACCGCTTCCTTGATTGGACCATTGAGGAATGCGCTCTTGATGTCCATTTGATATAGCTTAAAATCATGGTGAGTAGAAAAGGCAAGTAATATGCGAATTGATTCAAGCCTAGCTACGGGAGCAAAGGTTTCTTCGAAATCCAAACCTTCGGCTTGTAAATACCCTTTGGCCACAAGTCGTGCCTCGTTCCTTGTAACCACCCCGTGCTCATCTTGTTTGTTGCGGAACACCCATTTGGTGCCTACAACATTCGCATTAGGACTCTTCACAAGCTCCCATACTCGATTTCTTTCGAAGTTGTTGAGCTCTTCTTGCATGGCCATCACCCAATCCGGATCTCGCAGTGCTTCTTCAACCTTGTGAGGCTCCAAGGAAGAAACAAAAGAGTACTGTTCATAAAAGTTTGCAACACGAGATTGAGTAGTTACCTCCTTGGAGATGTCTCCAAGTATATTGTCAACGTGATGGTCCCGTTGGACGCTTTGATGCACTCTTGGGTGAGGCGCTTGAGGTCTTGAGTCATCATTTTGGTCTTCCTCATCCTCATTGTCCCCCCCTTGACCGATGCCTCCATTTTCATCTTCTTGAAGCGCATCTTGGGAACTTGATCTTGATCATTTGAGGAGGAGCTTGCTTGATGTGTAGGATGGTCACTTGCGTCTTGAGGTTGTTCTTGTGGTCATATATCACCAAGTGCCATCCTTCCTATCACCACTTGTGGAGCTTCTTCTTGATCTAGCACATGACGATCAACTTGTTCCACTTGGGAGCCATTAGTCTCATCAAACACTACGTCACATGCTACTTCAACAATTCTGGAGGATTTGTTAAAGACAGGATAGGCATAAGTGTTTGAGTCATAACCAAGTAAGAAACCTTCATAAAACTTAGAAGCAAACTTTGAAGTCCTAGGATTCTTGTTAAGAATGTAGCATTTGCTACCAAAAACACGAAAGTAGGAAATGTTTGGCTTGTTACCGGTTAGGAGCTCATAAGACGTCTTTTAAAGTATGCGGTGAAGATACAACCGGTTTAAGGCATGACAAGCAGTGTTGACCGCTTCCGCCCAAAACCGGTCTGACATCTTGTACTCATCAATCATGGTTCTTGACATCTCAATTAAGGTTCTATTCTTCCTCTCGGCCACCCCATTTTGTTAGGGGGAGTAGGGGGCCGAGAAATCATGCTTGATGCCTTCTTCATCCAAAAATTCTTCAACTTGAGTATTCTTGAATTCGGTGCCATTGTCACTCCTTATTGTCTTGATACTTAAGGAGAACTCATTTTGAGCTCCCTTCAAGTATTTCTTGAGAACACCTTGAGTCTCACTCTTATCATGCAAAAAGAATACCCAGTGAAACGTAAAAAATCATCAACAATAACATGACCATATTTGTTACCGCCAATACTTATGTAGGCAATTGGATCGAAAAGATCCATGTGTATAAGCTCCAATGGTCTTGATGTTGTCATAATGTTATTGGATGGATGTGGTGCTCCAACTTGTTTTCCGGCTTGGCATGCGCTACATGGTTTATCCTTTTCAAACACAACATTCTTTAAACCACGGATGTGCTCGCCCTTAAGGAGTTTTTGCAAATTTCTCATCCCAACATGGGCTAGCCTTCTATGCCATAGCCACCCCATGTTAGTTTTTGCAATTAAGCATTTATCAAGTTGGGCTTTATTCGCGGAGAAATCCACAAGATAGAGCTTTCCCTTGAGTACACCCTAAAGGAAATTGAGTCATTGCTTATCCTTGTGACGGTCACACCCTCATTAGTGAATACACAATTATAACCTTTGTCACATAGTTGTGATATGTACAAGAGGTTATAATCAAGTGAATCAACATGTAAAACATTCGAAAGAGTGTGATTAGGGGATATAGCAATTTTACCAGTGCCAAAGATTTTTCCTTGGCTATTGTCCCCAAAATAGATTCCTTCACTTGGATCTTCATTTAGCTCATACTCCACAAAAATCTTCCTATCTCCGGTCATATGATTAATGCACCCGCTATCAAGAACCCATTTGGTTCCACCGGAGGAGTATGCCTACAAGAAAGATTTAAGCCTTGGCTTTAGGTACCCAAGCAGTGTTGGGTCCTTTGATGTTAGTCAATAGGCACTTGGGAACCCACACAAAAGGTTTGGGACTCTTGCGTTGTGGCCCAACATACCTAGCATAGGCCTTTCCAAACTTGTTCCTCAATAAAACATATGATGCATCAAAATCATGGAACAATGGATGAGGTTCTTTCTTAGGCATTTTGCATGAAGTAGCAATGTTCTTCCCTTTATTGTTGTATGAGCCTTCTTTGACAAAAACAATCAAGTCTTTGCCATTCTTGGGAGTTTTGTCATTTTGCCTCATCTCCCTAGAATAACCAAGACCATCCTTGACAAGGGGATATCTTGTGTTGGTATATGCGCTACACGCATACGCCACTTTCTCCTTGGCAAAGATTCCACCCCTTGGTGCTTGATTGGTTTGTGTCAACTTAAGCTCATCTTTAAGCTTTATGATCAAGTTTGAGCATTTACACGGTTGACATGCTTCAGATTTAATATTTGTGGAAGATGGGCTTGCAGAGGAAGAAGGTGCATTGATCTTGAGAGACTTCACTTGTGTCTCAAGGATCTTGTTAGCTTGTCTCAAACTAACAAGTTCATCCTTGAGCACAATTGTAGTGTTCTCAAGGTTTGAGCAAGTTTCCTTGCTCAAAGCGAGTTCACGCTCAAGTGCCTTGCTTCTTTCTGTTTCAAGCTCTAAGAGCTCCTCAACCTTTTGACATCTCTCCTTTTGTTGGATCAGCATGTCCACTTGACGGTTTATGAGCTCTTCCTTCTCAAATATTTTCTCTGTCAACAATCTCAATCTTTTCAAAGTACTTTTACTCATGTCTTTAAGCATATGTTCATTTTCACTACTACTATCAAAATCATCATGAGAAGAAATTGAAGAAGAGGATTTATATTTAACCTTCTTTGTTCCCCCCTTTGCCTTGAGACACGTTGGCCTTGAAGTCTCCAAGTTGGGGAAGAGCTTGTTTTCTGTAGTTGTCTTCTTCATAGCAATTGTTGCTATCTTCTCTTCTTCATCGGAGGAGGATTCCTCATTTGAATCCCACTCCTTTCCGAGGTGGGCATGTACGGATTGCTTCTTCTTCTTGAAATAATTCTTCTCCTTGGACTTGCCCTCCTTCTTCTTCTTGTTTTCTTCATGTGAATAATCCACAATGAAGTGGCCATACTCCCCACAATTGTAGCAAGCCCTCTTTGATCTTGTTTTGGGCTTGTCTTTGCTTTTCCTTTCATTTTGGTAGCGCCCCCTCCTTTGTCTAAACATCCTCTTAAAGTGGTTGATGAAGAGAGCCTCTTCCTCATCAGTATCGGGACTCTCTTCATCACTCTCTTCCTTTTCTTGTGATCTTGAGGACGTTGCCTTGAATGCAACGTCCCTTTTCTTCGAGGAGGAAAGCTTTTGTAGATCATTGTAAAACATGGCTTCTTGCTCCATCATCTCATGGTTGATGATCCTCCCTAGCACTTCTTCGGGAGTCATCTTGTGGAGGCCCGGGCTCTCACGCATTAGTGAGCAAAGAGTGACGTTTCGAGGCATGAAAGCTCAAATCATCCTCTTTACCACCTCGTGGTCGGTCCACCGAGTGCTTCCATATGACCGACTCTTGTTGATGAGAGTCTTGAGGCGGTCGTACATGTCTTTGGGGGACTCACCATCCATGATGGTAAACCTCCCAAGCTCTCCTTTGATCATCTCGATCTTTGCATCCCTAATGTTGGGTTGCATTCATGCGCCATATTGAGGGTATCCCATATCTCCTTGGCAACCTCTAACCATTCAATGCAGTTGAATTCCTCTCGAGTCAATGAGGAGGTAATCACTCCAACGGCTTGAGCATTGCGATGGAGAAGAACGGCTTGTTCCAGAGTGATGTTTTCCTCATTCTTCGAAAGATGAACACCTGTCATAAAAATTTGCCACAAGCTAGGGTTTAAGGATATGAGGTGCATCTTCATATTATGATTCCACATAGAGTAATCGTTTCTGTCGAACTGAGGAGGTTTGCCAATGGGAATAGACAAATAATGATTGCTCGCGGTAAGTTGCTCATAATTGTAAGGATACCGGGAGTAGTCTTGTGAACTACTCCCATTGTCGACATTGATTGGAGCAATTGGCTTGATCTCCTTCTTGGGCACATTGAGCTTCTCACGAAGCCGTGCCTTGAGCATCCGAACTTCTTCGCCGTCGTTTGGATCATTTTGAAGAACATTGACGTTCTTCGTCTTGGTGTCATCGACGACCACCAGAACCTCGTTGTCACCCATTTCGGCCATTACTTCTCCGAGTTGTTAGACTCTTGTGGAGAAGCCTTCTTTGATATCGATTGAAAGTCGCCTAGAGGGGGGTGAATAGGCAATAATACCTGAAATGACTTAATCAAACGAGATTAAACTGCTGAGGCCGGACTTGTCTGGATAGGGCCGGACTAGTCTGCTCAGCACAGGGTGAAAACCTAAAACTTGGTTTCGACAAGTTATTTGTGGAAGTTAAGTTAATCCAAGATGTAAACAATGTGTAGTAACTTAGTACAACTAAGATTGGAAGGTTTAAGAACTTAGATCACAAGATTTCAACAAAGATCAAAAGTGAAAAGCAATATGAACAATATGAACCCTAATAGCAATACTAGTGATCACAAAAAGCAAAAGACAAGTGAGACAATATTTATCCTGTGGTTCAGCTCTACGAAGAAGCCTACATCCACGTTGAGAAGTCCACACAAGGACCGAGTCTCACTTGACCCTTCTCTCACCAAGCCACCACGATGGTCGGCTTGGTTTCCACTATATCAATGGGTAATCACCAAGTTTGATGAGGCTGCTCACAAGTTGAGGCACCAACAAATCAATACAATGAGGAGCACACGAAGCTCAACTCACACAAGCCACAAAACACAATCACAATGTGCAAAGAGATCAAACAGAGAGCCCAAGCGCGATGATCTTCCTTCACTCTCCTCCCCAAACCCTAATCTCTTCAAGATTTGGTCTTACAGAGCTAGTAGGATGAGTAGAAGGCTTTGGAAGGCTCTTGGTCACTTGTGGCGGCGCTAGGGTTCAAGACATGTTCAAATGAGGTCGGTGGTCCCCCTTTTTATAGGGGTCCCGAGCCCCTTCTGCTGACCTCAACAAGAGGGCGGACTAGTCCGGCCAGTGGCGCCGGACTAGTCCGGCCCGTTGGGACCACTGACCTCCGATCAGGTCCTGACAACTGCCACACTGCGCGACGATCGTCACGCTACCCGCCAAATTTCCAAATTCATACGACCATTAAACAACGGACTAGTCCGGTCCACAACAGACTAGTCCGATGTAGGATAGTAGGGTTTAGTCCGGATCAAAATGGACTCATCTGTGTAGGCCCAGACTAGCCCGACCAAAGGGGGCGGACTAGTCCGGCCCTCTAGGGTTTCTCTCGGTTAATATCACTAAGTCTCAAACGGACTAGTTCGTACCCAAACGGACAAGTCCGAACTTTTCCAGAGAGCTTTGGTCCATCTGAAAACGGACAAGTCCGGTCTTTTGGGACTTAGCTCCAAATTCACTAAGAAACGCTCCAGAGACGTTTGGTCCGTCTCAAAATGGAATGGTCTGCCTGGCCGTACTAGTCTGGCCCTGAGCCCCGGACTAGTCCGGCCTCCTAGGGTTTTTCCTCATTTTGGCTTCTCACTTAGGTTTTTCTCTAAACCACCACTTTGAGCCCTCTAGAATGATCTCAATTCACATGATACATCCACCCTTTCATATGACACAGCTCATATAAGCTCATCTTTGTAGAAACCCTAATTTCTACTCTTGAGCCTTTGACGCCCGTTATGTCCTCTTCCTTTTTCAAGGGTTTCATCTCATTTCAATCATTGTACCTGTGCTTAAGATCAACTTAGCTCATTAGACTCTTAATTGTCATCATCAATCATCCAAAAACCCACGGGGATGCCTAGATGCACTTTCAGATATATCCCAAAAATGACACTTCCCTTAACCAAAATTGCTACTTGCTGAATTTAGCATATAATTTGTGTTCCCTTAATTTTTGCAACATGAGCCTCAAATGCTCCTCATGTTCCTCTATAACACCCTCATTTTCATCGATCATGCATTGCATACATCTCATACATGTTTAACATTAAGCAACACAAAAAGGAACAAGCTTAAAATGAATTTGTTGGATCGAGGAGCACGTGAAAAGCTACCAGAGGGGGGTGAATGGTAGATTTAAAAATCTTACGCAGCGGAAACAATTAAAACCCCCTCGGCGGAAAACTTATCTGTTAAAGAAACCGTGTGTGCGACTAATCTAAATGTGTTCAACTGTGACAAAACAAGTATATATTATAGAGAATCAAGTCAGGAAGATGACACAACAAGAATCACTCAAATCGTCGAGAGAAACTCAAGTTACGATCGAAAGATCGAACAAAGGTGAATCTGTTCTACCGAGTAAAAAATAGATATGCAATATCGCAAAGAAACTCATGTAGATCATAACCACAAATCCAATGATCGTAAAATTTTGATAGATGATAGAAAATCAAATTGTGAAAATAACCCAAAAAGAATCATGTCAAACGGATCTGTGCAGAAAACCACGAGAAAAACTTATCTGGAACAAGTCGGACGAACAAGGCACAAAAGTTCCTTTAAACTACGATCTTTATTCAATAGAACACAAGAGGAACAGCCCACAAGTCATCTCACACGAGCTCTGGCCTCCCTTGCTTATATAACCAGCCCGAAGGCCAACTCAACTATAACTAGGACTCATATCCTACTCAATTCACGAATGAAAAGTTTCCATAACTGCTCAAGACTCTTCTATACGCAGATAGAAGCAACCTCAAGACTTCCAAACACCTAAGGAACGTATCCCACATTCCTAAAACAACTCAAATTCGTGACCCACACGAAATCTCATCATAACCAACTCAAATCTTTCCATATTTGAGTCAAACCCGACTCAGCCGCAGCCTGAGTCCATAACCTAGTCGGTTGGACCTTTCCAACCAATTTTTTCGTCCACACTTCTTCACCACGCCTTGGAACCATGCAACCACATCCATGAACTCCCTACACACGTGCAAACATCTTCCAACGATGTCCACGATACCTTCATATGCATTGTTCTTGATCCAAACATGCTGCGTGACCTCCCGATCAACTCAACCACGATTCCTCTTAAACTTGGTTGTTGAACCTCATCTTCTCCCTAAGTCTAGTTCAATAGATCCCATCACCAGCCATGTCTTGAACTCAAGCAACACCTGCACATGAATAAACAACCAATACTTCTGAGCACAAGTCCTCGACTTGACTCATGTTAGTTCTGAAACTACAACAACTTACGTGAGCACCTCACATAAGCATGTTGCAAACCATAGCAAAATGATATCAGCCATAACCACCAAAACACACCAAAAACTTAGTAAAAGAATACTAAGAAAACTTCTCATAGATGTAAAGCAGGTTTGAAACATTGCAAGATAAAAACAGAACCACTACGATCAAGCTCCGAACCTTGCCAAAGCTAACCGGACCTTGATAAAAAGATGTTTTGGTAGTATTCAAAACTTTTATCATCAAAGCCAATGTATTCAGCACACATAGGTCTCACAATCTCCCCCTTGACGAATGCATTGGCAACACGATTTAAAATCCGAGCATTTGGCTTATCCACGTGAAAAGTTTTGAAAACAATTTCTCTCCTTTAAACACATTTCTCCCCCTTGCATACTTCTCCCCCTGAGAAGAATCGTGCCAAAAACACTTGTCAATATGCGCAATGTGTAATAAATTTTTCTCCCTTGCATACTTCTCTTAAAAAATTCACATATTTTCTCTCCCCCTTTGACAATGTATTCAGCAAGGTTCAAAAGAGAAATTTTAATTGTTATGAGCATATTATAACATATACATATAAAACAAAGCTCATCCAAGTCATACTATCAAGTAACTTACAATATCACAATAATGAGATACATAAAGTAGTGTAAGCCATGCTAGAGATCAAATGTAATTTTCAATTTAAGCAAGTCATGATCTCACAAGTTAACTATTTCAAGACCTAAAAGCATGACATTTGTTGCTGTATTTTATTATTTTTCAAAGCACAAATTTAGAACATATTATATTTGCAAGAGATTATATGCGCATCTGCCTTATTCTAAGCAACCAAGCCAAGCCTATGTCATTTGACAATCAGAAGCTTAAGGACATGGTTTTAGTCATGCACAACTTCTTCCAAGTTCATATCTAAGTGCAATGATCAAAATAAAAAGTGTGATGCATGCATATTCTCTTGATCTTTTCTCAATTTATATTTGTTCACAAAACTCAACACGTGAGTTGATTACTTGATTAATTCACTATGATTAAAAGCACTTGTGATCATGCAACAAGTTTAAAACAACAAGAAAGTTCGATCTTGACTAGATTTCATGTAAGTAATTATTCCAATTACTATTCATGGCAAAATCTACAAAATGTATAACATGAGTAATGTAGTAAGAACTTTCAACATGTAAAAGGAATCACAAAGTCATATATGTATGAAATACTATGATCATATTATTTTTAGTTCAGATTCACACATAGACTTCCCAAGTTACAAAACTCCCCCTCAATTTAATCCATGAGGATGCATAACCCCTATTTCACTACGAGTGTAACAAAAACGAGTGAAATCCAAAGGTTTTGTAAAAATGTCAGCCAATTATTGTTCGGTATCTACATGTTGAAGAATAATGTTCCCTTTTTCAATGTTATCACGGAGAAAGTGATACCTAATATCAATGTGCTTTGTTCTTAAATGGTGCACGGGGTTTTTAGTAATGCAAATAGAACTAGTGTTGTCACGAAATAGTGGAACACTATCTAGATCAACCCCATAGTCCTTAAAGGTTTGAACAATCCAAAGAATTTGTGAACAAGCGCTAGCAGCAGCTACATATTCAGATTCAGCTGTGGATTGTGCAACTGAACTTTGTTTTACAGAGGACCAAGAAACAAGTGAATTACCAAGAAAATGATAAGCACCCGAAACACTTTTCCTATCAATTCTATAGCCCCCAAAATCAGCATCGGAAAAATCTTTCAAAGTAACGGTTGAGGTAGAAGGAAGAAAAATGCCAAATTATTGAGTTCCATGTAAGTACCTGAAAATTATTTTGATGGTTTGACGATGTGAAGCACGTGGGGAGGCTTGAAATCGTGCACAAAGACATACGCTGCATTGTATATCCGGTCTTGATGCTGTGAGGTACAAAAGTGATCAGATTATGCTTCTATATTCTTTTTTATCCATAGGTTCACCATCTTCATCAAGTTCAAGTGTTGTTTCTGTTACCATTGGTGTCCGAAGAGGCTTGCTTTTGTCCATGTTGAAGCGCCTTATGAGGTCTTTTGTATACTTCATTTGATGCACAAAGGTACCCTCCTTGGTCTGCTTGATTTGCAGCCCCAAAAAGTATGTGAGTTCTCCCATCATACTCATCTCAAATTCTGAACTCATCATAGTTGAAAACTTGGACACAAGATCATGAGAAGCACAACCAAAGATAATATCATCCACATACACTTGAACGAATAATGAGTCATTGTCATGCTTAAGCACAAAAAGAGTTTTATCAACCTTGCCCATGGTAAACCCCTTTTCAAGTAAGAATGTTTTTAACCTATCATACCATGCTCTAGGGGCTTGTTTGAGACCGTAGAAGGCTTTGGATAGTTTGTAAACATGACTAGGAAAATCCGGATTTTCAAAACCCGGTGATTGTTTCACATAAACCTCCTCATCTATGTAGCCATTAAGAAAAGCACTTTTAACATCCATTTGATATAGCTTAAAACCTTTAGATGCAGCAAAAGCTAACAAAATTCTTATGGCTTCTAATCTAGCAACAGGAGCAAAAGTTTCATCAAAATCTAGACCTTCAACTTGAGTGAAACCTTGAGAAACCAACCTAGCCTTATTCCTAACCACAACCCCATCCTCACTTTTTTTATTTTTAAACACCCATTTAGTTCCAATTAAAGTGTGACCTTGAGGTGGAGGTACAAGTTTCCAAATATTATTACTTTCAAAATTTTCTAACTCTTCTTGCATGGCAATAATCCAAGATTCATTAGTGAGTGCGTGTGATATATCTTTGGGTTCAAAAGCAGCAATAAAATCAGAATGAGCATGAGATTTTGGACCGCAAAACCTAGACCGTGTGACTCGTTCGTGCAAGATTCCAATAATTTGTTGTGGAGGATGACTTTTGAGAACCCGGAGGGGGGCGGACACTTCACAAGCTTCTTCTTCTTCATGTTCATCACAAATCGATGAGCTTGTGACTTGAGGAGGATCTGGACCAGCAATGCTGGTCATCAGTGCTGCCTGTGAATTAAAATCAGGAGTTGGAACAATGTCATTAGCTGCTTAATTTTCAGGCAGCAGCTCCACCTCTTCCTCATCTTCAATGAAAATGCCCCCCCCCTGCGGATATGGATCCGGACCTGCAATGTTTGAGCTAGCACCTGGGCTAGCTTCATCAAAAGACACATCACATGTCTCCACAATTTTATTAGTGTCAAGTAAAAGCACACGGTAGCCTCTAGTATGAGATGGATAACCAAGAAACACGCTATAAATGGATCTAGGTTCAAATTTATCAAGATTACCATGTTTCTTAACAAAGCATTTGCAACCAAAGACCCAAAAATGTGTAACACTAGGCCTATGTCCAAACCGGAGCTCATATGGTGTTTTACCTAGCTTAGCGCGCAAGAAAACACTATTCGAGACATAACAAGCAGTTGCAATCGCATCAGCCCCAAATTTCCGAGTTTGATATTCATCAAGCATAGTCCTAGCCATTTCAACTAAGGTTCTGTTCTTTCTTTCTACAACACCGTTTTGTTGAGGGACATATGGTGAAGAAAATTGATGATCTATTCCATTTTCAGCACAAAAGTGATCAAAAGATTGATTTCAAAATTCGGTTCCGTTATCACTTCTAATTGCTTTTAAAGATCTTGGGTGATCAATTGATAATCTAAGAAATAAAGTTCTAAAGTGATGAAAAGCTTCATTCTTAGATGCCATAAAATACACCCAAGAGTATCTAGAATAATCATAAACAATCACAAGAACATACCATTTACCTCCAAGACATGTTAAAAAAAGGCTCACTATTTGAATTTACAACTTTGCAGCAATTTTTAGTGAAAATAATTTCCAGATTTTCATCTAGCAGTTGTGAAACAGAAAACAAGTTGTATTTCAAGCTTTTAACAAGTGCCACATCCTTCAAAGTGTAGTGATCATTTACTCTAACCAAACCCTTTGCAATTATAGGAGTTGAAGAATTATCAGCAAAAGTAACATTCTCTACACGTGACACAAAAGAGAGAGAGAGGAGAACCATTCTTTGTTACCGGTCATGTGGCGTGAGCAACATGAATCCACAATCCAAATGTTCTCCTTCCTCAAGCGTGTAACTTACATAGAAGCACAATACGTCGATAACTCAATATTGGGGTTACTCAAAAGGCATTTAGGAATCCAGTACTGTGTCAAAACGACACGCAGCAGGAAAAACACGCGAAAGCCAAGATAAAACAGCAGGTTTATGAGTCAAAGTTTGAGATTTTTTGTTCTTAACTACTGATCTATAAGGTGTTACTTGTGTAGCACAACAATTAGTAGCTCTGGAGGCAAAAACAGAAGGTCCAGAGGTAAGAACTGAAGTTCCGGAGGTAAAATTTGAATGTTTTTTACTCATAACAACAGGTTGCAAGTTCCTGACATTCTGTTTAGAATGTACAACAAATTTTGCATGAGAGTTGTAAAATCTAGATTGCATTCTTCCCATTTTATGTTGTTTAGCTAGTCTATAACAAAAATCCATGACATGACCATCTCTACCACAATAGGTACAATGAAATTTAACTTCGTGTTCATGTCTAGATGAGCATGCAGTATGTTATCACTACAGGAATATCGGTCACTTACGTCGGCCAAAGCCGACGTAAGTAAGGCTTAAACCGACATAAGTAACTTAATTACGTCGGTTTTCCCTTAATTACGTCGGCTTTCAGCCGACATAGGCATTTGGACGTAATTAAGGTGACTTACGTCGGCCACCGACATAAGTTACCTTAATTACGTCGGTCTGCAGAAGGCAACGTAAGTTAAGTGTCGAGATGGGCCTTGGGCTGGGCCGGAGGACTTACGTCGGCTTGGGAAAGCCGACGTAAGTAAAGTGTTGTAACTTACGTCGGCCAGGGCAAACCGACGTAAGTTAAGTGGTTTAACTTACGTCGGTATGGCCTGACCGACGTAAGTTAACCTGGGCTAACTTACATCGGCACTCCCATAGCCGACGTAAGTTAAGTTTTCGAATTTTTTTTAAAAACAGAAACTGACTACCTCGCTCGATGGCGAGAACACAGAACAGACAAATAAGATATACACAGCATAATAGTTTCAATATATAGTTCAAAACATCAACAACAACACAATTTGCAAAATAAATTCCACCGGGCTACACGCTAGCCCCTCCATTACCTCCGGGATCTTCTCAGCGCGTTTCGGATCCCTGCAAAAGAAACATAATCACTAGTAAGCATCAATGTCAACTCAGTGATAACATAAGAGGGCAAGAACATCAGTGACAAAAGAAGGAAGCATGATGTAGTTTCAAATGAAGTAATATACTATATCACTAGTTAAATGGAAGCACTAGCCCTTTGTTAACTCAGTGAACATCAGTTTCGACATAAGAAGGAAACATCAGTGATAATAACTAGACCTTTTGTTAAATGGAAGCACTGACAACTTGTTCACTATATACTAATCATTTCTACCATGGTCAAAAACTACTAAAGCTTGATTAGATACACTTAACTTCCTCACCACTATAGGAATCAATATCTGACAAGTCATCAAGATCTACATCTATGTTGTACCTCCTTATCTCTCTATGTAAAATACTAAAATGGATACAACAATATTAAAGAGAGTTTATCACCTGCTCCGGTGTCTACACACTAGCCCCTCCACTGCCTCCGGGATCTCGACGCGTTCCGGAACCCTGCAAAAGAATCATAATTAGGATAAATTAGAAGTCCATAAAACAACTAGTCAATAGTGTGAGTAACACATTTGCTAAATTAAATGTGATGCAAGTAACTTCTTTAACATAATGAAAAGGGAATCAAACTCCTAGGTATAGACAATATTACCTGCTCCGGTGTCTGCTGCGGCGGAAGCATAGGAATCTCGATGTCCTGACCGCTTTGTCGAGCAAGAGCCTGCCATTGCAAGATATTAGCAGATATATGTTATTAAGTGTTGTGAAATTTAACTACGGTACTTTAAATTACTTACCACCACCGTTTCTTGCATCTGGGCCATCATTAAGGCCGTCCTCTGCTGCTCCTCCCTTGCCTCCGCTCTCGTCCTCTCCAGCTCTGCCTGAGTTTGCGTCAGCGACTCCCTCATGGCCTGGAGCTCCAGCTGGGTCTGCGAGAGACGACCACTGGTCCCAACGGTCGAAGCCTACGACGATGAAGCGTCTCTCAAAGGTCGCGTCGACCTCGAGTCGACAACTCCATCGAAAATGGCAAACCTGCAAAAGAATGAAAACACTAAGTAGAAGAAGATTAATTGAAAAAGAAATGAAATACACGAAGAACTCACCGTCCGTGGGCCTTCCCACCTCCGCTTGCGTACGCGGCTTGGGGGTCGATCGACACGCTTTCCCAATCGTAATCCGCACCATGTATCTTCGCGACCTCCTGCGCGTACTTTGTCTACAAAACAAATAAATCTTGTAAGCATGTCAATAATAGCATTAGTTATAATGAAATTGATGAATTTCGAAAACTTACCAGTCGGTCGGCTGCGACCTGACTACACTGCCCTGGCTGAGAAGGGTCACTTCCCTTGTGACCTCTCTTCCAAACCTGGGTCGGGGTCGGCTCATGACCCATCTCTCGCTCCTGTACATCCGTGTTAGTGAGATAAATAATATATTAGGAACACATAAATAAAATAAAAAGGTACTTACCATGCGTTTAGCCAAACACAAGTAGCCGTCGCCGCCATAGTTGTGCTTGCCCTCGGACCCCATGCGGCACCGTCTAGCCTTCGTGGACTTGTTGATAAAAGCGTCGCTAGCCCAGTACCGACAGAGAGCTAAGTACGCCTCGATGTTACCCTGTAACCAGGAAATACTAACCTGCACATATTTCATTTTCATCAACGCGGTTAACATACGTAGATATTGTAAATATTTAACAATAGCGTGTGCCAGAAAGAGCTCACGTTGGCTAGAAAGGAACGAGCTCCCTAAGCAAGGGTCTGCTGGCGGCTCAAACCCTCTCACTGGCTTCCCCTTCCCCTTCCCCTTTGACGACATCCTATTGCAAGGAATAAATGATTAATATGCAAAGATAATATACAAAATTAATGTTAAATTAGTGAATAAAACGTTACTTCAAAATTCATCAACATCACGATCATGCACCCTAGTCCTTAAACCAGCCCATCGATCTTCTTCTTGCACATATCGTTTTCGTTTGCGCAAATCAGCAGGTTCGACTATGTCATCGATATCTTCAGTTTCTGATTTTGATTCAGTTTCCGCTTCCGTGCCATCCTCGATATCTTGAGCGTCTCCAACTAAGTTATCGAGTCCTACACCGGGCTCGACTGAGAAGGAGTATGGCAACTCTTCCTCTTGGTAGACACAATCAACCTCATCTTCGTCATGATAATCATCATCTACTGGAGCGTATAACCGCTCACGAGGATTCACCTTATGTACCACCCACCAAGCTTTGAATTTATTGCATGGATAAGGTAGATAGTACACTTGCTCTACTTGGTGTGCAAGAACTAATGAATCGAATCCTTTCAACCGTTCCTTGTGTTTTACTTCGACCATGCCAAATTCGTTTACTCGAATTCCATGAATGGAATCAAACCATTCGCAGTCAAAGAATACCGCTCAAATTGGCTTGTTTCGACAAAGGTGAATTCAAGGATTTTTTTAATAATCCCGTAGTACTGCGTTTCATGATCTTGCGAATCGATTGCCCTCATCACAACTCCGGTATTACATGTTTCCGCGAGAGGACGAAGAGATTCAAATTGAGTTGTACGGAATCGAAAGCCGTTGACGTCATATCGACCATAGCTTCTAACATTAATCACTCCACGGGATAGTTGTCGCAAATCTTCATGGACGTTGGCATCTTTTTGGCACTGTCCAAGATATGGACTTATTAGAAAACGTAAGCATTCTTAAGTTATAAGAAAACATTGTTAACATTGATTAGTTATCGAGAAAACGTTACATGATCTCGAAACCAGGAGAGAAAATTAGATCCCCCGTTTATTCCTTCCCGTCGAATATGTTCTATTTGCTTGCTCGTGGGTTGATGTCTATGTCTCCAATTTTGCTTGTCGAACATACTACACGACAAAGAGAACCTCTTAGAATACATGTGTCGGAAAAGATGGTGAAAAGCATAAGTGTAGGAGAAACACTTACTTGAAATATTCATTCATTTCTTCCATATTAGCGTACATGTAGAAGAATGCAGCACGCCTTTCTTTTTCGCTAACATCATACGAAGTGTAACTACCAACAGTAGTGCCTCTTGTTGCAAAAATGGAGAGATCGCTACAAGGAGGTTGCTCATCTATATTGTATCGCATTACCGAAGTATTAACATTGTTTTCCTCTGCAAAGTAAACACTTGAGAAGTATCCCACTTCCTTAAGAGTAAAAGCTTCGGCGATGCAACCTTCAACCCTTGCCCTGTTACCAACCATTGGTTTCAGATATCTAAGTGATCTTTCAATATGATACATCCACCTATATTGCACGGGACCGCCCACTTTCGCTTCAAATGGAAGATGAATTAAGAGATGTTGCATTGGATTGAAAAATCCCGGAAGAAAATTTTTTTCCATCTTACACAAAAGTACCGGAACCTCCTTTTCAAATTTATTCATCATCTCTGGCGTGATTTCTTTAGCACAGAGTTGCCTATAGAAGTGGCTAAGCTCGGCTAACACCTTCCACACTGCATCGTCAAAATAGCCTCAAAACATAACAGGCAGAAGTCTTTCCATGATTATGTGATAATCATGACTCTTCAACCCAATGAGCTTTCCCTTTTTCACATTCACGGCTCATCTCAGACTAGCTGCGTAACCATCTGGGAATTTCAACCTTTGCAACCATTCGAGAACTTCTTTTTTCTCTTTAGGTCGAAGACAGAAAGGAGCGCGTGGTTTACCACCATTTTCGGAGAGCTCAAGAGTTTGATGGTTACAAAGCTCGGCAAGATCCTTTCGAGCCTTTAAATTGTCTTTTGTTTTGCCCGTCATGTCCATGCATGTGCTTATGATACATTCGGCCATGTTACGCTCTTGATGCATAACATCAATGTTGTGCCTTACAATCAACGACTTCACATATGGTAACTCCCAAAGTCCACATATGTGAGTCCAATTGTGTTTGTCTCCGTAACCTTCAAAATATCCAGGACGACCTTCATCTGGCACCAATTTGTCCAACATATTAGATATTTCTGACCCGTCAAGATGTTTCGGTGGTCCTTTAGTGACAACGGTGTTATTTCTGAAGACATTCCTCTGTTGTCTAAACAAGTGATTCGGAGGTAGCCAACATCTATGACAATCGAAGTAAGATATCTTGCCTCCATGGGTAAGTCGAAAGCAATCGGTGTCCGAGGCACATATCGGACACATCAACCGACCATGAGTGCTCCATTCAGAAAACATGCCGTATGCCGGAAAATCATGAACGAACCACAAATAAGCAACTCGGAGGTTGAATTTATGTTTCTTGTAACAGTCGTACGCTTCGACTCCTGTCCACAACATTTTCAACTCTTTGATCAACGGTTTCAACATCACGTTGAGACATGACCCAGGATGATCTGGCCCAGGTACAATGAGGCTAAGAAACATACACTCATTCTTCATGCAATAGGTCGGCGGAAGATTGTACGGAATGACAAAGACGGGCCAACAGGAGTATGGTGCGGCGTTTGTGCTGAACGGCATGAACCCATCTGTCGCCAACCCGATGCGAACATTTCTCGCTTCACGAGCAAATTCTGGGTCGAACCGGTCCAGAGCCTTCCATGCCTCACCGTCGGACGGGTGCGTCATGACTCCATTGTTCTCACGCTCACCTTCTTTGTGCCATCTCATGTGTCTGGCCATTTTTTTTGAAAGGAACAGCCGCTTCAACCTCGGTGTCACAGGTATGTAACGAAGCTGCTTACGTGCGACTTCCGTCGTCACTGTATTACCATCGTTATTAACAGCTTCGACAAACCTCGGTTGACCACATTTCAAACATTTGTTCTCATTGGCTTGCTCTCTCCAGAAAAGCATGCAGTTGTCCGGACACACATCAATCTTTTCGTGCTTCATCCCGAGACCAGAAAGAATTTTCTTCGAGTTGTACATATCCTTAGGCACTTTGTTGGGTTGTGGAAGGGCATCTTTGAACAAATCGATGAGCATGTTGTAACAATTGTTAGAAAAGAAGAACTTAGACTTAATTGCCATAAGTCTAGTCACAAAATTGAGGATTGACAATTTAGTGTGTTCATGCATAGCCTCTTCTGAATCTTTGAGACGTTTGAAGAAATCTTTAACCTCTGCTGTTTGAGTATCTTCTGTAAGCTCTGGTCGTATAGCTTCCAGCATCTCATCCATCATATCAACCTCTTGAGCATCATCATTGTCCGCTTCCACTTCTTGTACAGCTTGAGAAGCTGTCTCGCTGTGGAAGTTCCACAACTCATAATGTGACACGTAACCGTTTCGACACAAGTGCAATGTAAGTTCCACTTTGTCCAAAAACGTTCTGTTTCGGCATTTCGTACATGGGCACCGCGCCTTATCACTATTTGACAATGAAAAAGCTCATTCCACAAAAGCTTCTGTCTTGGCGTACCACTCATCTGAGTGACCACCAGTTCTGCTCTTCCAACCAGTGTACATCCAACTACGGTCTTCGCCCATGTTTGACTCTGCAGTTTAACGCGAAAGAAATTGTCGTTAATGTATTGTTATGTTATGTGTCACGGCCCTACAACCTAGGCAGATAGATCCTAAACCCACCCAAGAGTGACCGAGCGGAGCGTGCTCATGACGAGACACGTGATCCGGATTCGAACGAAATTTCGGCAGCATAACCTCACTGTTCTCCACTGCACGCCCAAAAATCGTGCAGCAGAGAACAACAGGGTTACGCCACCGAAATCTCGTCCAAATCCGGACCCGCGTCTCGTCACAAGCCACGCCCCCTCGGTCACTCCGAGGCTGTCCAAAAAGGGACAATTCTGAACCTGCACGTCTCACATGCCAATGGCATGTGAGACATGCCGATCCGAAACGGGTAATACATTGCTATAGGTTACGTTGCTCATTTTCATTTTGAGGTCACTTAAGAGAGAGGAAAGAACTAGAGAAAGACTGAGAGGAAAGTTGGTCTTAGAGAAGGAGGCGGAGGACTAAGCCATCGGGGGAGGCGGAGGACTGAGGCGAGTGGGCCTGAGGAGTAAAATCGGCCCAGTTATTGTGAGCCGTCGGATCATATCCGACGGTCCACACTTCAGATCGGCCACATAAAAGTCCTCCCTGACCTAACCCTACTCATTTTCCTTTCTCTTCTCCATGATTCCATCACTCCAGAGTCCAGATACGGCGGCCGCGACGATCCCCTTCTCCTCTCCTTGATACCCCTACTCCAGCGACGGCGGCCCGGCGATCCAACGATGGCGGTGGAGATTCGGCTACGATGGTGGCAACCTAGCAGCGACGAGGCCTCGAGGGGCGAACAGGGGCAATGGAGAGTGTCGGCGGCAACCAGGCGACGGCAGCCTGGTCCAGGCGAGTCGACCGGCCATGGCGTCCGGTCCGGAGCGACTTGACGCCTAGGTGACGACTAGGCGACGCCTGGACAACGCTGGCGCAGGTGCTTGCCATCCTCACCGTCGTCGTTCGCCTTCGTGCCCGTCTACACGCATACTTTACCTTACCACTAAATGGGCCTTGTCGGGCCTTTTCAAGCCTGTCCAAAGCCCATTTATGTATATATAGTACTTGAACACTCAAGCAATCAAAATTAAAATTGTAACCATAATTCAAAAAACTAAGCAATTCAAATAAACCTAAACATAACAATTATCCATTGTAATTCATCAATTTATCAACTCAATTCTAACATAAGCAATTCAATTCAAATGAGAGCAATTCAATAAACCTAAACATAACCATAATTCAAATGAGAGCAATTCAATAAACCTAAACATAACCATAATTCAAATGAGAGCAATTCAAAACCTAAACATAACCATAATTCAAATGAGAGCAATTCAATAAACCTAAACATAACCATAAGAGCAATTCAATAAACCTAAACATAACCATAATTCAAATGAGAGAAATTTAATTCAAATGAGAGCAATTTAATTCAAGTAAATGCATGAGGCGAGGAAATACTTGCAACGAAGATCGGCGGTGGAGTCGGGAGCACAGGGGCGGCGACGGCGAGCCGGCAGCGGGGCGGTCGGAGCGGCTCGGGGTCAGGGCGACGACGCGGGGGCATTCGGGGCGGCGGTGGCTCGGGGTCGGGACGGCTCGGGGTCGGGGCGGCGGCGGCTCGGGCTCGGGGTCGGGGCCGCGCAGGTCGGGGCAGCGCCGCGGGGGCGGGGCAGCGGGCAGGAGGCGGGTGGCGGCAAGGCGGCGACGGCGGGGCGGCGAGGGGGAGCAGGCGGCGGGGCGGCGGCTCGGGGTCAGGGCCGCGCGGGTCGGGGCGGCGCCGCGGCCGGGAGGCGGGTGGCGGCCGGGCGGCGACGGCGGGGCGGCGAGGGGGAGCAGGCGGCGGGGCGTCGGCTCGGGGTCGGGGCCGCGCGGGTCGGGGCCGCGCCGCGGGGGCGGGGCCACGGCGGGGAGGCAGCTGGCGGCCGGGCGGCGACGGCGGGGCGGCGAGGGGGAGCAGGCGGCGGGGCGCCGACTCGGGGTCGGGGCCGCGCGGGTCGGGGCGGCGCCGCGGGGGCGGGGCCGCGGGTGGGAGGCGGGGGGGGCGGCCGGGCGGCGACGGCGGGGCGGCGTGCCGGCGGTGGGACAGCGACGGGGAGCGGCGGCGGGGCGGTGGCTCGGGGGGCAGGCGGCGGTGGTTGGGTCACTCAGCGCGCGTGAAATGAAGGCGTGTATCGCTCGCGCGTTTAGGTTAAACAATAACTAACGTCGGCTTATTTAACTTACGTCGGCCCACTTCGCGGCCGACGTAAGTTAGGTCTAAATTACGTCGGTCTCCTTAATTACGTCGGCTTTGGGCCGAGGCCGACGTGGGTAATTTTTATTACTGTCGGTCCCTTTACTTACGTCGGTCAATCGACGTAATTTATTTAACCTATGTCGGCTACTAGTAGCCGACGTAAGTTACTTACTTACGTCGGCTGGCCGATGTAAGTTGCTCTGGCCGACGTAAGTGATCGATATTACTGTAGTGTATTTGAAACCAAATGAGACAACACTCTTGTTGATTTGAAAACCACTTCTTTTTGTTTAGGAAATGTTTGCATCAAACCACTTCCTAATGACCTTACAATTTTAGATGGATGTGCCTTAGCATGAGCATGAGAATCAAAACCAAAACCAGATTTATCATTACATGATTTAGAGGAATTCAGCAGCAAGTTTAGATTTTTGTTCCCAATACAAAACTGCTCTAGTGTCCTATTCATGTCATCAAGTTTCTTAGACAATTCTAGTTAGTTTTCACATGAAGTTTTTCCTATTAGTTTGCAACTAGAACAATATTTAACTTCATGAGCACGTAAAGCATTGTTCAAAACAGAAATCTCATTCATAGCATCTTGCATCTTCTTATCAAGATCATCACAACTAGAACAATGCAAATTAATTGTAAAACAAGAAGCATCTTTTAAGTTTCAAATATTAAGTGTAGCAAGCTTTTTGTTCTTTTCTATTTCAAGTTCAAGTTTATCAAGTGTGGAGGTATGTGCACTTTTTAGAGAGGACAATTGTTCATATATTAAATCACATGCGGGACATGCATCATCACTAGGAATCAAAGTTTTAAATGGTTGATTTAAGATTCTAGTGATTAAATTTTAGTGGCACTATCCCTAAGTTTTTTTCCTTTTTCTTAACTATAATAGTGGCACGAGAAATAGCATCACACATTTCTTTGCATGTAGGACATACCTCTTCATTGTCGCTGTTGTGTTCTGCATCCTCCATACCTGATCTTGATTTGGCCGCCATGAAGCACAAGTTTGCCAAATCATCTTCATCTTCATCACTTCCAATGTCCACATCGCTTGAGCCAAGTTCTTGAAGTGCAGAGATAAAACTACTCACCAATTGACATCCTGTAAAACCCTTCTTTTTCTTTGTATCTTTTGCAAAGGAGTGTTTTGTACTTGTTTGCTTTTCATCCCGGGAAGTAGGACCTGAAAGGTTAGGACAATCTGAACGAAAATATCCTGTCTTACCACATTCAAAGCATGGTTGAGGTCTGGAGCTTCCTCTCCTTCTAGTTCTCACATTTTTCAATGCTTTTGAGAACCGAGTATAGATGAGTGCTAGCTCCTCCTCTAGAAACTCCTCAATCTATTGATGGGTTAGAGAGGACAACAAAGCAAGTGTACCACAAGATGAAGATTGGCCGGAGCTAGGCATATCACATTGAGAAACAAATGCAAGAGACTTGTTGGGGTTCTTACGTGAGATTATGTCAATTTCATGAGTTTTCAATTTAGAATATAAAACATCTAAAGTAAGTGTACTCATGACAGTAGATTCCCGAATAGATGTAACTTTCATCTCCCAAATTGACATGTCCAATGCACTTAGTAATTGCCTAATATTTTTAGCATCTGAAAAATTAACATTAGCACTACACAAGTTGCTAAGAATCTTATTAAAGCGACCAAAGAGATCATCAATGGACTCACTGGGTTGCATCTCGAAGCGCATGTATTCTTTCTTGAACATGTCTTGCCTTACCTTCTTGATCGTGTTGGATCCTTCATGGTAGTCACAAAGTGCTTTGCACACATTATATGCAGATCGGAGGTGTGCAACACGGTCGAAGTCGCTTTGAGTTAATCCTAGTATGATCAAGTTTCGAGCTTTGTTGTTTTTGTCGACATCTCTTAGATTTGTAGCTGTAACTTGATAATTTGACAGCACTTTGTAAGGTTTGTATGCTTTCTCCCATATTGCGAAGCCTTGTGCCTGGATGAAAGCTTCCATACGTGCCTTCTAAACATGAAAATCAATACCACTAAACACACAAGGTTTGGCAGAGATTTCTCCATGATGATTAGTCAAAAACACGTGTAAATCACAAAGATTAGAGCACCGTGAATCTAATACCAATTGTAAGATCGAATAGCACGTGAAAAGCTACCAGAGGGGGGGTGAATGGTAGATTTAAAAATCTTACGCAGCGGAAACAATTAAAACCCCCTCGATAGAAAACCGATCTGTTAAAGAAACCGTGTGTGTGACTAATCTAAACGTGTTCAACTGTGACAAACTAGTATATATTGTATACAAACAAGTCACGATACGACACAACAAAAGTCACTCAAATCCTTCGAGATAAACTCTTGTTACGATCGAAAGATCGAACAAAGGTCAATCTGTTCTACCGAGTAAAAAACAGATCTGCAATACTGCAAAGAAACTCGCGTAGATTAGAAACCACAAATCCAATGACCGTTAAATTTTGATAGATGATAGAAAATAAAGTTGTGAAAACAACCCAAAAATAATCATGTCAATCGGATCTGTAAAACTCGAGTTATGATAAAACCACCAAAGAAAGATAGTGTTGTGCAGAAAACTCGACGAGAAAAACTTGTCTGGAACAAGTCAGACGAACAAGGCATAAAAGTTCCTTTAAACTACGATCTTTATTCAATAGAACACAAGAGGAACATCCCAAAAGTCGTCTCACACGAGCTATGGCCTCCCTTGCTTATATAACCAGCCCGAAGGCCAACTCAACTCTAACTAGAACTCATATCCTACTCAATTCACAAATCAAAACTTTTCATAACTGCTCAAGTCTCTTCTATACGCAGATAGAAGCAACCTTAAGACTTACAAACACCTTAGGAATGTATCCCACATTCCTAAAAAAACTCAAATTCATGACCCACACGAAATGTCATCATAACCAAATTAAATCATTCCATATTTGAGTCAAACCCGACTCAGCCGCAACCTGAGTCCATAACCTAGTCGGTTGGACCTTTCCGACCAATTTTTACATCCACACCTGTTCATCACGCCTTGGAACCATGCAGCAACGTCCATGCACTCGCTGCACACGTGCAAACATCTTCTAACGAGGTCCATGATACCTTGATATGCATTGTTCTTGATCCAAACATGTTGTGCGACCTCCCAATCAACTCAACTACAATTCCTCCTGAACTTGGTTGTTGAACCTCATCTTCTCCTTAAGACTAGTTTAATGGATCCCATCTCCAGCCATGTCTTGAACTCAAGCAACACCTGCACATAAATAAACAACCAGTACTTCTGAGCCCAAGTCCTCGACTTAACTCACATTAGTTTCGAAACTACAACAGCTTACGTGAGCACCTCACATAAGCATGTTGCAAACCATAGCAAAATGATATGAGTCATAACCACCAAAACACACCAAAAACTCAGTAAAAGAATACTAACCAAACTTTCCGTAGATGTAAAGCAAGTTTGAAACATTTGCAAGATAAAAGTAGAACCACTGCGATCATGCTCCGAACCTTGCCAAAGCTAACCGGACCTTGATAAAAAGATGTTTTGGTAGTATTCAAAATTTTTATCATCAAAGCCAATGTATTCTACACACATAGGTCTCATAGAATTAGTAATTAAACAACATTTAAAAATTCGTGTAGGTGCGGACTTGTCCGGTTCGAACCCCCAACTAGTCCGGTTTTGTCCTCGGTTGAGCCTTCGAACTTGTCCGCTCTAGACACAGATTAGTACTGTCGGTGGTTTTGATCCGGCAGATCTCCCGACACTACTAATGTGTTAGAGGAGTTTGAGGTTCGGTGCGGGCGCGCAGAGACTCAAGAAGGTGAAGTGTAAATGACACAGTAGACACGAAGATTTACGTGGCTCGGTCCGCCTGAGCGTAATACCCTACTCCACGGGGAGTGTTGGTGTTGTATTGGATGTATGAGCTCAAAGTGAGTTCAGGGTGCAGAGTGAGCATGTCATGTATAGAGCGTCGGCCTGTCCTTTTATAGTACAAGGGCAGGCCATTACAAGTTAGCCTGGCCCGACATGTGGCCCCGGCGGTTACTGATTATTGATACACATTCAACACGTTTAATTGCCCTTAATGACCGAGTTATGGGCTTTGACAGCACCGTTACCGGTAATTAAGGTCGCCGATCGTGTGTCATTAATATAGTATTAATGACACTTGATCGGGTCTTGAAGTCCTTGATTCCCCTTTGAAGATCCGGAGCCGTTGTGGAGTCTTCCGGAGGTTAGAGGCTGAAGATCCGACGGTTGGACACGTGATAGCTCCGGAGCATACTGTGGGAAACAGATAAGCTCCGGAGCTACCTGACACATGTCAATTTCGGAGCTTCCCTCGGTCTGAGGTTAGGTCCTGGGGTGCCATTTCGGTACATAGCCCGGAGCTTCCCCCTTGTGGGCGGTAGCTCCGATTTGATAGTACACGTGGCGACCCTGGGACTAACCATGTTGGAGAAGCGGGTCTGGTTATGTCTGACATGTGGGCCTCCGAAGGTCTTCAAATCAAGTAGATGACTTTCCCTCTAGATCTTTGTAATTTCAAGGGGTGTACGGTTCCCAGGGTACCGACAGTGGCCCCCTGGGCCCACCTCTGGGGAAGGCCCCTTGGGTGAAGTCATTCCGCCAGAGGTGGGTCCATCCTCGCGACTTATGAACTGAGTCTTCAAAGGTCTTCGGATGTGCCGTTGGTGATGGTTTGGAGTTAAATCCTCGCCGTGTGGCGTATCCCGTGTGCGGCAGATGAGATCTTTGGCGTGCGGATCTCACGTAATTGAAGGTCGCCGGTTCCCGATACGAAAGTCGTATCGGTTTCGCGCGCCTTGTCAAGCCGCCGCCTTCGGGCTTCCCGCCTCATGATGACAACCGTTCGCCTGGGTAAGAACCTAGACTTGATCGTTGGGCTGGTCCCGGGCCCTCTTGTCATCGGCAGGGTAGGATTTTTGAGTAGTATTTTCGACTTCTTTGCGGTTTCCATCCAAGCGTTTCAAGGGCTTACTTAAGAAGGAAGGCGCGCACCGTCTGGAGTTCTTTACGCCTCTCATCTGATCTTGCGCTCAAACTCCCAACTTGTGCTCGCTTTTCCTCTCTTGCTTTGCCATGCTGCGATGGAGTTGGGTCTCCGCGAGAGCCGTTTGAAGACCGACGGTGACCTGAAGAAGGTCCGGGCCCTCATGGGATGGTCCCCGGACTTCTTCAACCGTTTGGTCCGCGCTGGGGGAGAGCTCCCATTTGAGAAGGAGCACGCCGGCGAAATGGTGTACTTCTCTTCGTACGCCATGGTGGGGTTGATCCCACCTTTTTCCTCCTTTTTTCTTGATGCTGCTAGACTTTTATGGTCTACAGCTATACCACCTTGGCCCCCACTCCATTCTCCTTGTGTCTATCTTCGTCCACTTCTGTGAGATGTGGGTGGGCATCCCCCCTGCATTGAACTCTTCCGGACCTTCTTCACCGTCCATACCACCGGTAGGAGCAATGAGTACCTTGGCTTCTACTACTTCGTGAAGCGCAAGAAGTGCCCATTCAAGTACCTCCGGTCGTTTCCCTCTGGGAAGTGGGATGATTGGAAGAAGGACTAGATAGTCATTCCGGTGGAGGAGCACGAGAGGCTGGAGCTGCCCGAAGGCCTCCTCAACATTGACACAACAGTCTGGAGTGAAGCTCCGGTGTTGGCGGACGCCTTCAAACCTGCTCTAACCAGGATCCGCCAGTGCGTGGAGGGAGGATTAACCCCTCAGGCGGTGTTTTGTAACTTCCTGGTCAACAGGTGGGCACCGCTGAAGAGGAGAGAAAAACTCGCTTGGGCCCTCAACAGCGTGATGGGCGACGACCGGGTCGAGTCCGGGCTGAAGTCCAACATGGTGGGGACAACCTTGGAGTTTCATCTCAATAAGTTCCAGCACGGCATCGACGTCGCGGGTGACGACTTGACTCCGCCATCAGCTTTTCTCCCTCTGAACGTGGAAGTAGAGTTTAGCAGGGAGCTCCTGCGGAAGATGCCTGTGCTTGACGACCTTGGTGTCGTCGAGAGAAGATCGATCTCCAGGGTGGCGATCCCTGGGGTTTCTGAAGGTGGCTCCGACCCTGCCCCGAAGCCAAGGGTCGAGGTCGTCGGCAAGGGCAAGGAGCCGGCGGACGAACCCCTGAGCCGGAAGAGGAAGCTGCAGCATGCTGACGGAAGGTCCATCAGGCCTGCCACCTCTGCATCAGCTCCTTCTCTCCGGAGGGGGAGGTCTTCTACAACCGCGGCGACTGTACCTGCAGCGGCGTCCTCCCGAGGTGCTAGCTCCGGGCGTGCGACTCCAGCACCAGGGCCGGTTGAGGCCTCTAGGTCCGGAGGTTCTTCCCGATCGAGGGGGGCCTCGACTAGGGAAATGCCCGTGGCTGCAACGAGTTCCGGGGGGCCTTCCGGAGCTTCCACGCCGGCGGCGGATATGACCAGCCCAGAATGCCCAGGAAAGAGGTTCCGCACAAGCTGGTGCGGAAGCCTCCCAAGGTAATTTTTAATCTTTACCTTAGACAGTTGTTTTGTTGTAGTAACTGTTTTTTATGTTTCTTCGTCCATCATCTGCAGCGTTCCCAAGAAGAGGAGTGAGGCTCCACCCTCAGCCACAGCAGCTGAAGCTGTGAAGGCGGAAGCTTTTGCTCCTGTCCCGGTGCCGCCCCAAGTGGTGGCTGAAGCTACGACAGCTCCGGCGCCAGCTGTCGTGGTCATGGACCTCGACTCATCCACAGAGACTCCCGTGGTAGCGCCGGACCGCGGGAGGGAAGATGCACCAGCGGCACCTGCCCCGAAGGTTGAAGCTCCGGGTCCTGGTGCAGAGATGATGGAAACTCCGGCCGTTGAGCCAGAGGAAGTAGTAATTCCGGCCCCAGAGCCGGAAATTGTCGAAGCTCCGGCGCTTGAGTCGGAGGTAATTGAAGTCCCGGCGTGTGCATCGAATGTTGAGGAAGTCCCGGCAGTTGGGCCGGCTACCTCAGAAGCACCGCAGAGCCGGTCGTTGTTGGAGCTCCGGCCGCGGGGCCGGTTGATGTTTAAGATCTTCCGGCTGCCGAGCCAGTTGTTGCAGAGGCGTCATGGCTCGAGCCCCCAGTAGAAGAGGTGCTCAGGCCGGAGCCAGAAGCAGCTCCTGCTCCGGGAGTGACGACGCCGGAGGTACCTGCGGCTAAGCCAGAGTGCTCAGAAGATGTTGCTGGCCCCCTGCCTGAGGGGGCAATTGAAGACCTAGTGGCGGGGCCTTAGGAACCACTTCCGAAGGTCAAAACTTCATCAGCGGGACTTCCCTCCATGGCGATTGAGGCCATCTCGGAGGACAACCCTAGTGCTATAGAGGCTTAGGGGACCACTCTTGTGGAGTGGGACCCAGTTTTTGTAACTGAAAACCCGTTGGAACCAGCGGAGGAGACCCCAGCAGGTCCAGAACCTATCCCGTTGTCATTTTCTATTGACAACGCCTGCTCCAGTCTACATCAAGTTCAGCTGACATTCTTCCACGACAGGAAGGCTCTTGAAGAGGAGCGCCAAACCCTTAGGCGGTGGCGTAACCGGCTCTACTTCGAGACCAAGCTGGCACAGTCGAGGCTAGCAGATGACAAAGAATGGATCAAGCGGGAGAAGGTCCGCCTGGAATACTGGGGCAAATTATTGGATGACAGGGAGAGCATGACTCACGCCCTCGACGCTCAATCCCGGGCCATTTATGAGCAGGCCAAAACAGCTAATAGTGCGGCTGATGAACGCGAAGAAAGGCTGGAAGCCATTAACACTACTCTCATCAAGCGCCGGGAGGCACTTGAGGAGAGGGAGAAGAGGCTCGAAAATGAAGAGCAGAAACTCCTTGAGCTGCGGGATGACGTTTTGAGGAGGGAGGAGGAGCTCACCGAAAAGGTGGCTCTGTCTGACAAGGGCCTCGAGGAGCGCGCCAAGAAATTGGAAGAGCACTGCACTGAGGAGGAGAAGGCCTGGGTGCGGGGGCAGGAACTCTACGAGCAAGAGTGTGCCATCGCAGCCAGGGAGAAGAAAGTGAGGGGCAGGGAGAAGGACCTGGTTGACCGCCGGAACAAGATCCACCTCCAGGAGGAGCAGCTCGGAAAACTCGAAAAGCGAGTTGCTGAAAAGATTAAGCAAGACGCCAAAGAAGTTGAGCGCCTCACTCGCGAGAATTCTGAATTGGTGGCGGCCAGAAGATCCTTGGAAGAATTGAAGGGCTTGAGGATTGCGGACTCCCTACAGATTTAGGAGTTCCTGGGCAAGGCCAATGACGCGCTGACACCAATAGGCTTCAGTCCTGTGCGTCTGGATGATCCGGAGCCGAAGCCGGACCTGGCGTTGCAGGCGTTGAGCTCGGCAGGTAGCAAACTCTCCAAGGTGGGCAATGTCATCGCGGACCAATTGGAGGTTGAGGGGCAATCCCTGGCGAAGAACGTCGCAGAGTATGTGCTGACGTGCTACACCAGCCGGAATCCCTAATTCCCTCTGGACCCGGTGCTTGAAGGTCTCGTTGAAGGAGAAGGTGAAGCTGCACGAGCCAACGTGTCGGAGGTTGCCCAGTTCTTCCATAGGGTCTAGGACCATCTCCGTAGCTCCCACTTGTATTCTCTTTTTTTCTTCCTCAATTTTGTAATCCCTTGTCTCCAGATGAATGAAATCCCCAAATTTTTGTGAATTTCACTTTTTGTCTTCAACACTTTTCACTTCACTTGGCTCCCTGGTAGATGTACACAATTTGATTGTGAACATGTACCAAGAGGATATTGTGTTTTGTTGAAGACTTAGGTTCTGTTTGGTTTGAAGCCAAAACTTGCCACATTTTGCCATGCCTAAGTTTAGTCAAGTTTGACCAACTTAGCCATTGTTTGGTTCATAGCCACAATTGTGGCAAGATTCCTTGCCATCTAACTAGGTCCCATATGTCAATGCCTCAAAAAAGTGTGGCAAGATTCCCTTAGGCTTGCCAAGTTGTGGCTGCAAATTTGAGCACCTAACCTTAGTCAAGTTAGGCAAAAATTTGTGGCAAATTGTGACAACCTTAGTACATAAACCAATCAGGCTCTTATTTGCTTCGAACTTGTAGAGTGTAGGTCCGAAGTCTTCGATAGTGAAGGCCCCCTGAGGTTGTCGGAGCTTAGAAGCTCCGACATTGTCTATCGTCAGAGCCTAGTAGCTCCGGCAATAGTCCCTATCAACGTGTAGAGCATCGATAGTTAGTCCTTCGGGGTGTTGGGGCTAGTAGCTCCGGCAGTGACCTTTGCCAACGCGTAGTTTGTCGACAGTAGATTCTGTTTGTGGGGTCTTCTCACCATCATTTATTTTGCGTTGACGGCTGGCCCCCCTAGCTTTACCGGAGCTTGATTGCTCCGATGATGCTCGTTTTCAATGCGTAACATCGATTACAAACCACCTAGGGGAGTCAGAGCGTTGTTAGCTCCGGCTTTTCTCCATCAACGTAGATTTTTTATTTTTCCTGCACACTGAAGCCAAGAAAAATAGTAAAAATTCGTTTCTTGCCTATAACTTCATTGCGGCTTACGATTTTCAAGAAAATTTTAGATCAAGCGCGATTCTAAATACAACCGAATGCGTTGTCTTTTCTTTCAGATCCAATTGTACTTGGACCCGCCTTACTTCGGCCTGCCGGGGTGTAGGTAGAGTGGAGTACTTAGGGTGCTTGACCAGGCTAAGTCGATAGCACACTCTGGCCCTAGGTTGGCTTGGCGGCATTCAGGCGAGTGGGCCATGAACAATATTTGAATCCAAAAGAATCGACAATACAACTCGAATCGTATACGAACTGGTCAAACTAAAATTTCTTAAGAATTGCACGTCTTTGTTATAGACAAGAAAGAGAAAAATAAAAAATGTTGAGCCTGTACAAAATGAATGCACGTGGAGTCTGTTTCACATGAAGATGTCTTTCATTATAGGTCCGGGGTACAGGGGAAACAAGTACACTCTTAGGGTACAGAACCAGGCTAAGCGTGTTTCATTTCTCGTTTAACCCAGGGTAGCTAGCCACACTTTTAGTCCTGAGACTGTGACAAGTGTTGCATGAACTTTTGTGGACCTTCCGGGAAAGGTCCGGCTGTTCTCCCGGAGGAACTACCCGACTCTGTACAATGACTCTATAACATACACCTCAAGTTACTACAGACTCACCTCCGTGATGTTAAGTGTAGAACTTACGGATGTGCTCAATGTTCCAAGGATTTGGGAGAGGTGTCCCATCCTCGGTAGCCAAGCGAACGCTTCCGGGACGGGATACTTTAATCACTCGGAAGGGTCCCTCCCAGCTGGGGGAGAGTTTGTTTAACCCTTCTCTGTATTGTATTCTTCGTAGCACCAGATCGCCTTCCTCGAGCTGTCGATTGTGTACATGTCGCTGATGATAGCGCCGAAGGGCTTGGCGGTATCGGGTATTCCGAACAGCTGCTTGACACCTTCCCTCCTCAAGGAGGTCTAGGTCTTCACGCTGGAGCTAGTCCTGCGTGGCTTCGTCAAAGGTCCAGACCCAGAGTGACCCCAAGGTGATTTCCGGAGGAAGGATTGCTTCAGCTCCATACACCAGGAAGAAGGGTGTCTCTGCAGTTGACCGGTTTGGAGTTGTCCTGTTGGCCCATAAAGTGGGCGGAAGCTCTTCAATCCAGTTGGCTCCATGTTTTTTCAAGCGCTCATAGGTGCGTGTTTTGAGTCCTTTAAGGATTTCAGCATTTGCTCTCTCGGCTTGGCCATTGCTTGCTGGGTGAGCTACGGAGGCGTAGCAAACTTGAATGCCGAGGTCTTCGCAATATCCTTGAAATGTAGAGCTTGTGAATTGGGTCCCATTATCAGTGATGATTTTGTTTGGGACTCCAAATCTGCATACAATGGACTGCAAAAAGTTGATAGAGGATTGCTTGTTGATTGTCACAACTGGAGTTGCTTCCGGCCACTTGGTGAACTTGTCAATGGCAACGTTCAGGAAGTTGTAACCTCCGATGACTCTTGGGAAAGGTCCCAAGATGTCCATCCCCCACACAGCGAAGGGCCATGTAGGGGGTATCATTTGTAGGGGCTGAGCCGATGTGTGAATTTGCTTTGCATGAAATTGACATGCTTCGCATTTCTTCACCAACTCAGTTGCATCCTGGAGTGCTGTAGGCCATTAGAACCCATGCCGAAAGGCTTTACCAACCAGCGTGCGGGAAGACGCGTGGTTCCCACACCCGCCTCCATGGATTTCTACGAGGAGCTTGCAACCTTCTTCCCTTGTGATGCACCGCATTAGGATGCCATTGGCACCGCGCCGGTAGAGATCCCCTTCTACCAACATGTATCTTTTAGCCAATATGACTACCCGGTCAGCGGATACATCATCGTCAGGAAGGATGTTGTCTTTCAAGTAGTTCCGGATCTCCGAGATCCATGCATCGGAACTAACTTGAGCATTTGAGTATTGCGTGTTGGGTTGCTCGGAGCTTCCGGCAGCACCTACGACCCTTGATGGCTGCCATGGTAACAGGGCCATCGGGACCGTCAGCTTCGGGATGCTGATCTCGCCCCCTTCGCTCAGTTCGGCAGGCTGAGCTGTGAGTTTTGACAACCTCTGGACAAAAGTTCCGTCAGGAGCTGGAGCTCCGGTTGATGCTTTCGTCGAGAGTTCGTCGGCTTCAGCGTTGTGGGCACGCCGGACATGGTGGAGATCTAGGACTTCGAAGTCCTTCTGAAGCCTCTGGACTTCAAGGAGGTAAGCAGCTAGCTGAAGATTGTTGCAGGAACATTCACCCTTCACTTGCTTAATGATGAGCTGTGAATCTCCCTTGACCAGCAGTTGCTTAACACCGTATGACAGTGCCACCTTTAGTCCGTAGATGAGTGCTTCGTACTCTGCCATGTTGTTGGTCGCCTTGAAGTCAAGGTGTACCATGTATTTTACCTTCTCCCCTGTTGGTGCGAGGAGAAGGATTCCAGCTCCGACCCCCTGCTTTTGCATGGAGCCGTCGAAGTAGAGGGTCTAGTGAGGCTCGGTGAAGATCGGAGCTTTGTGTTCCAGCTTCTGCTCATTGGGCCCCCCATGGTTTGATGGAGAGAGAGTCCATTCCGCCACGAAGTCTGCCAATGCTTGACTCTTGATTGCTTGCCTTGAAATGAATCCGAGATCGAATTCGGCCAATTCCGCTGCCCACTTTGCAATATTCCCAGTTGAGTTGGGATTATGCAAGATTGCTCGAAGTGGGTAAGAGGTCACCACTGAGATTTTGTGAGCTTGGAAGTAATGGCGAAGCTTCCTGGAGGCAATAAGAACTGCATAGAGCAGCTTATGCACCTCTAAGTATCGAGTCTTGGCATCATGTAGTACTTCGCTGATGAAGTATACTGGGCGCTGAATGGTCCGGACCCTCCTTGAGGGGCCCGGAGCTTCCTCTTCACTGACCCGGATCCTCCCTGAGGGATCCGAATTTTCTTCAGGGACCTCCGGGTCCTGGCTGGAGGAACCCGGAGCTTCTTTAGAAGCGACCTGGACCCTCCCGGAGGCATTTGGGTCTTCTGAAGTAACTTCTTGTGGATTCAAGTCTGGGAGCTGGGACCCAGACTCGCTTTCAGGATCCTCCGGACCCTCCTGAAGGGGTCTGGATTCCTGAGTATGGGGTAGTTCTGGTCTCTCCGCGACCAGGACCATACTAACGACTTCGTTAGTGGCTGAAATGTAAAGCAGCAAAGGCTCACCAGGGTTCGGAGCTACCAGAATTGGTAGGATGGTGAGGAACTGTTTTAGCTCCTGGAATGCCTTTTCTGCTTCTTCGGACCATTGGAATGGTCCGGACTTCCTCAATAACTTGAAGAAGGGGAGTGCCCGTTCCACCATTCTTGAAATGAACCGGCTGAGGGCTGCTAGACATCCAGTTAGCTTTTGGACATCTTTGATGCGGGCTGGTGGCCGCATGTCTTCAATGGCCTTGATCTTCGCCAGATTAGCTTCTATGCCCCGGTGACTTACCAGGAAAACAAGAAGTTTTCCGGAGCTAACCCCGAAGACACACTTGTTTGTGTTTAGCTTTGTGCGAGTGACCCGCATCTTATCGAAGACAGCCTGTAAGGTGTCAAGGAGTGACTCCTTGTTCTTGACCTTGACCACAATGTCATCGACGTACACTTCCACTATGTCTCTAATGAGTTCTTCAATGGTTTTGTACATAGCTCGTACAAAGGTTGAAGCTGCATTCTTGAGACCAAATGGCATGTCTGTATAACAGTACAATCCATCTACTGTGATGAAAGAGGTATGCTCTTCATCTTCCCTAGACATTATGATTTGATGATACCCGGAATATGCGTCTAGGAAACACAGTAATTCACACCCGGAGGTGGAATACACTATCTGATCTATTCTAGGTAGTGGGAATGGATCTTTTGGACATGCCTTATTTAATGTTGTGTAGTCGATACACATCCGAAGCTTCCCGCCGGCCTTTGGCACAACGACTGGGTTTCCCAGCCATTTTGGATGGAAGACTTCTCGGATGAATCCAGCTTCGAGCAACTTCTTCACCTCTTGCCGAATGAAGTTCTGTCGCTCTACAGATTGCTTCCGAGGCTTCTTATGCACAGGCCAGGCGTCGGGGTAGATCTTCAGATTGTGCTCAATCACTTCCCTGGGGATCCCAGGCATTTGTGACGGTTGCCAGGCAAACACGTCTACATTAGCCCGGAGGAAAGTGATGAGCGCGAGTTCCTATTTGTCGTTCAATCCCCCGGATATATGGGTGGTCTGAGCGGCATTGGAACCGATTTGGACGACTTTGACGGGAATGTCGGTGTCTCCGCTTGGCTGCACACGAGGTGCAGAAGTCGAGCCTCGCTGACGAATGCTCGGGGGTTTTGGAGCTCGCTCCTGCCTGGAGTCCTCCTCTTGCGCCGTAGTAAGCGCATGGAGTTCTTCCAGAGCAGTTACTCCGGCGGTATGATCTCCCTGGATCCGGAGAACGCCTACTGGTGTTGGCATCTTTAACACCAGGTAGCCATAATGAGCAGCTGCCATGAATTTGTACAAGGCAGGCCTACCCAAGATGGCATTGAAGGGTAAGTTGATCTGAGCAACGTCAAAGACCAACTTCTCGGTGCGATACTTCTCCCGGGTCTCGAAGGTAACGGGGAGGGTAATAGCTCCGAGTGGGGTAATGGCTCCCGGACCTACTCCGGAGAAAGGTCGGGAGGGGTGAAGATCCGAAGGTCGGAGCTGAAGCTTGGTAAAAGCTTCGAAGCTTATGAGGTTGAGCCCCGAACCTCCGTCTACCATGACATGGTGGAGCTGGATGTTATTGATGGTAGGAGATACCATCAAAGGTAGATGACCTGCTCCAACCATGCTTTGAGGGCAGTCCGAAGCATCGAAAGTGATGGCTGTGTCCATCCACTTCCGATGAGGCTCCGCCCTGGCTGTAGGAGCTACAACAGCCATGTCCCGACGCATAGTCTTGATGACGCGGCGGGAGGTGATGTCCCATGACCCACCAAAAATAGTGTTCATGGTCTTCCGACGCTCGTAGTCAGAGACGTCGGAATCGTCGTCGACGGAGGTGTAGACGGCCTTCAGGACCTTTTTGGGATCCTGAAAACCTAACTCCTCTTCAGCCGAAGCTTCGTCAAGTTTTTGTTTTCCTTCCCTCTGTCGGAAAGGAGCTTCTTCCCGGCGCTTGTTGTAGCGCTCGGCAAGGTTTTGGACCTCCCAACAGTCTTCCAAACTGTGGCTGTTCGTGAATTGGACACCACACTTTGGGTTTGCCACCGTCTTCAGAAGACGGTCAAGGTCGCTTCTCAGGGCGTGGCCCCCGGCCACCCGGAGCTGCAGCAGCTGCAACATTGGATGCACCGGCCGACAGCTTCTTCTTGCCGTTGGTCTTTTTCTTCTTCTTGCCACTCCCGGAGGTAGCGGCTTCTCCTTTGGAGGATTTCTTGTGATCCTCCGGAGTTGGTTTGGAGTGCATTTCACGGCCCTTCGCAGCTCTGGCACATTTGTCGGACAAACTGAAGAGTTCCGTGACACTGGTGATCTCCTTGATCGCCAGTTTCTCCAACATCTTCTTATCCCGTGCACCCTGTCTGAATGCCACAATGACAGAGGCGCTAGAGATAGAAGGGATAGTGTTTCGTACCTGAGATAACCTCTGGATGAATGATCGCAGTGATTCTCCCCCTTTTTGCACGACTGCAAAAGGTCTAGTTCGGTGCCTAGTCGAGTGTATGAACTCCCGAAGTTGGCGGTGAACTGCTGGCACAGCTCCTCCCAACTGTTGATGGAGTTGCGTGGAAGGCTCATAAACCAGGACCTGGCGGTCCCAGTTAAAGCCACTGGGAAATAATTGGCCATTACGGCCTCATTTCCTCCAGCTGCCAAGATAGTAGTGGAGTAAATCTAAAGAAATTCGACAGGATTAATGGTCCCGTCGAACTTCTCTGGCGGGTGAGGCCGGAACTTCTGTGGGCACCTGACCATACGCAGATGCATGGCCAGGGCTAAACAGCCTCCTCCTACTCCTTCTAGAGCAGGAACGTCTTGATCTTCTCGTCTTTCACGAGCACGCTCAATATGAACTCGACCGTCTTGTTGGCGATATCGGCGATCAAGCTCTGCCCGGAGGTCATGAGTTGAAAGCCTTGATACCGTGTGAGTGCGTTGTGCCCCGGAGGGCAATGACGTCACCTGCTGTGATGCAGCACGTCTCCTGTTGTTGGAAACGTGCGGACCAAGTCTGCCAGACAATGTCCGTCACTGCGACAGGGCCCGTCCTGAAGGAGGAGGACCCTGGTTGCTGATGCGGTCGGCTGCTGCTGCAACCAAATGTTCCACATCAGCCCTCCACTGCTCAGTGCATCCCGAGATGCATCCGGAGGTGGTGGGCGTTGGAGAAGAGCACGTGCCGCATGGAGCGCGTGTTCCGGGTTGTCATGATTTGCCGATGCAGTGATTGACGCCGGTGCACCATCGCGTTGTCCAGCTTGATTTGCTGGTGGAGGCGGCGGTGGTGGAAGTGTGACTCCTGCTGGCACTAAGGCTCCTGCTGGTGGCTGCATATTGGAGGGATTGCCCCCAACAGCTTGAACAGCAGGATGACTGTTGAATGATCTAGTAGCTGAGTTCACCATTCTTGAAATCTTGGGCGCCCCTACCTGGCGCGCCAACTGTCAGTGGTTTTGATCCGGCAGATCTCCCGACACTACTAAAGTGTTAGAGGAGTTTGAGGTTCGGTGCGAGCGTGCGGAGACTCAAGAAGGTGAAGTGTAAATGACACAGTAGACACAAAGATTTACGTGGTTCGGGCCGCCTGAGCGTAATACCCTACTCCACGGGGTGTGTTGGTGTTGCATTGGATGTATGAGCTCAAAGTGAGTTCAGGGTGCAGAGTGAGCGTGTCATGTATGGAGCGTCGGCCTGTCCTTTTATAGTACAAGGGCAGGCCGTTACAAGTTAGCCTGGCCCGACATGTGGCCCCGGCGGTTACTGATTATTGATACACATTCAACACGTTTAATTGCCCTTAATGATCGCGTTATGGGCTTTGACAGCACCGTTACCGGTAATTAAGGTCGTCCGATCGTGTGTCATTAATATAGTATTAATGACACTTGATGGGGTCTTGAAGTCCTTGATTCCCCTTTGAAGATCCGGAGCCGTTGTGGAGTCTTCCGGAGGTTAGAGGCTGAAGATCCGACGGTTGGACACGTGGCAGCTTCGGAGCATACTGTGGTAAACAGATAAGCTCCGGAGCTACCTGACACGTGTCAGTTCCAGAGCTTCCCTCGGTCTGGGGTTAGGCCCAGGGGTGCCATTTCGGTACATAGCCCGAAGCTTCCCCCTTGTGGGCGGTAGCTCCGGTTTGATAGTACACGTGGCGACCCTGGGACTAACCATGTTGGAGAAGCGGGTCCGGTTATGTCTGACATGTGGGCCTCCAAAGGTCTTCAAATCAAGTAGATGACTTTCCCTCGAGATCTTTGTAATCTCAAGGGGTGTACGGTTCCTAGGGTACCGACAAGTACGATTAAGTATCTATTGTTGTCCAGACTTGTCTGTTGTTGAGTACGGACTAGTCCATTCCTTGCTACTAGAACTTTTTGGACATGTCTGGTAGATCCCTCTTTAGGTCCGGTTTTCAAAAAATCAAGCACTCTTCCAGACTTGTCCGGCCCCATACCGGACTTGTCCATTTTTGCTCTCTGGAACCGATCATACTAGTTTGGCCCCTAGAGGACTTATCTGGTATGCCTGACTCAAATTCAATCTTTTCCTCCACGACTTGTTATTGGGTATTTCCCTTAATTGGGTCCAAAAACGTCGTGCCCAACATCTGTGGAGCCCATGTGGGGCCCCTACACGGCCTCTACAACTTTGAACTCAAAATTCATCAAACCCTACCACCTCCACCTCTATATAAACACCCCACCACCTCAACTTTTCATCTCTTTGTCACAATTGAAGAAACGTCAAACCCTAGTTCGTGGGAGCCGTCATCAAGAGAAGATCACCACGACCAGGAGAAGAGAATGAGGAAGGATCAAGTAAGTTCGATCTTTGTCAACTCATCAACAACATCATCAATTCTCCACCAATTCTTCGTCTTCTTTGGATCTAGAAGTCAATTCTCGGAGCCTGGCCTTTGGACCCTTGGATTCGTGATAAATATCTTAGATGCATCTTTTCTACGTAAAATTTGGTTTCATAATTAATCAAACTATGCTCTAGTTGGAAATTCGCCAAAAACCCTAGCTGAACGAACTTGTCTGGTCCAGTGCGGACTAGTTCAATTTACTTTCTAGTCTAGGGTGGACTAGTCCGGTCCCCAGTACGGACTTGTCTGACCTCTGAATTTGTATTTGCTGAATTGATTCCAATTTGACTCAAATCAATTTGAAACTTGTTCAAACTTATTAGAAACCATTGTAACTAGTTAGTAAATATTATGTGAGACCTATGTGTGTTCAATACATTGGCTTTGACAATAAAAGTTTTGAATATTGCCAAAACATCATTTTAACAAGGTCCAATTCTAGGTACGAGCTCCTGCAAGGTCCAACTTGTTTTTTGTGGCTCCGGCAAGGTCCGACTTGCTTTGTCTAGGTCCGACTTCTTTTTCTAGGTCTTACTTCTTTGTCTAGGTACGAGTTATTTTGGCTAGGTCCGACTTGTTTTAGCTAGGTCCGGTACAAGGTTCGACTAGTTTTGGTTAGCTCCGGCGCTAGGTCCGACTAGCTTTGGTAAGCTCCAGTACTAGGTTCGACTAGCTTTGGTTAGCTCCAGCGCTAGGTCCTTCTAGCTTTGTAGTTCAAGGTCCGATTAGCTTTGGCAAGGTCTGGTGCTAAATTGCAATGGTTATTCTTTTAACTTGGAATATTTCGAACTTGCTTTTGGGATTATGGAAAGTTTGCTTAGTACACATTTACTATGTTTTTGGTGTGTTTTGGTGGTTATGGCTGATATTGTTTTGCTATGGTTTGCAACATGCTTATGTGAGGTGCTCACGTAAGGTGTTGTGATTGCGAAACTAACTTGAGTCAAGTTGAGGACTTGTGCTCAGAAGTATTGGTTGTTTATTCATGTCCAGGTGTTGCTTGATTTCAATACATGGCTGGTGACGGGATCCATTGAACTAGTCTTAGGGAGAAGATGAGGTTTAACAACCAAGTTCAGGAGGAATTGTGGTTGAGTTGATTGGGAGGTCGCGCAACATGTTTGAATCAAGAACAATGCATATGAAGGTATTATGGACGTTGTTGGAAGGTGTATTGCATGTATGCAGTGAGTGTATGGACGTGGCTGCATGGTTCTAAGGCGTGATGAAGAGAAGTGGACATAAAGAATTGGTCGAAAAGGTCTAACCGACTATGTTTTGGACTCAGGCTGCGGCTGAGTCGGATTTGACTCAAATATGGAAAGATTATAGTTGGTTATGATAGGATTTCATGTGGTTCACAAGGTTGAGTTGTTTTTAGGAATGTGGGATACGTTCCTATGGTGTTTGGAAGTCTTAAGATTGCTTCTATTTTCGTATAGAAGAGTCTTGAGTAGTTTTGGAAAGTTTCGGTGGCCTCATGGCTGGTTATATAAGCAAGGGAGGTCAGAGCTCGTGGTAGATGGATTTTGGGATATTCTTCTTGTGTTATATTTAATAAAGATCATAGTTTTAAAGGAACTTTTGTGCCTTCTTCGTCCGACTTGTTTCAGACAGGTTTTTCTCGCCGAGTTTCTGCACAGCACTACCTTGCTTCGGTAGTTTTATCATAACTCAAGTTTTACAGATCCAATTGACATGATTCTTTTTGGGTTGTCTTCAAAACTTGATCACATTTCATCTGTGAAAATTTCACGGCTATTGGATTTGTGGTTTCTGATATAGATGAGTTTCTTTGGAGTGTTTCAGATCTGCTTTTTACTCGGTATAACAGATTGACCCGTGTTTGATCTTTTGATCATAACATGAGTTTTTCATGACGGTTTTTCGTGATTCATATTGTGATATCTTCATGACTTGATTCTTAACAATCTATACTGGTTTTTTGCATGATTGATCATGTTTATACTAGTCGCACACACGGTTTCTTAACAGATTGATTTTTAGTCGAGGGATTTTTTGTTGCTTCCGCTGAAAAAGTTTTAATCTACCATTCACCCCCTATGGTAGCTTTTCATGTTCTCTTCGATCCTATAATTGGTATCATATCCAAGGTTCTCTAATATTTATGATTTGCCCATGTTTTGACTAATCATCATGGAGAAATGATTCACAAAACCTTGTTTATTTAGTGGCATTGATTTTCAGGTTTCGAAGGCACATATGGAGGCTTTCATCTATGCGCAAGGATTCGCCATATGAGAAAAGGTGTACATGCCTTATGAAGTGCCGCCAAATGATCAAGTCACGGCTACGAACATGAGAGATGTGAACAACAACAAGACTTGGAACTTGATCATACAAGGATTGACTCAAAGTGACATCGATCGAGTTGCACACCACCAATCTGCGTATGATGTTTGGAAAGCTCTATGTGATTACCACGAGGATTCAACACGATAAAGGAGGTAAGACAAGGCATGTTCAAAAAAGAGTACATGCGCTTTGAGATGCAACCAGATGAGTCTATCAATGACCTCTTTGCTCGCTTTAATAAAATTCTCAGCAACTTGCGTAGCATCAATGTTATTTTTTCATATGCTGAGAATGCTAGGCAATTACTAAGTGTAGTAGACATGTCAATTTGGGAGATGAAAGTCACATATATTTGTGAATCTACTGTCATGATTACACTTACTTTAGATGTTCTATATTCCAAAATCAAAACTCATGAAATTGATATAATCTCACATAAGCACCCCAACAAGTCTCTTGCATTTGTTTCTCAATGTGACATGCCTAGCTCCGACCAATCTTCATCTTGTGGAACAGTTGTTTTGTTGTCCTCTCTAACCCTTGAACAGATCAAAGAGTTTCGAGAGGAAGAACTTGCACTCATCTCTACTCGGTTCTCAAAAGCATTGAAAAATGTGAGAACTAGAAGGAGGGGGAGTGTCGGACCTCAATGATGCTTCAGATGTGGTAAGACAGGACATTTTCACTTAGATTGCCCTAACTTTTCAGGTACTACTTCCAGTGATGAAAAGCAAACAAGGATGAAGCACTCCTCTACAAACAACAATAAGAAAAAGAAGGGTTTTATAGGATGCCAATTGGTGAATAGTTTTATCTTCGCACTTCAAGAACTTGGCTCGAGCGATGTGGACATCGGAAGTGACGAAGATGAAGATGATTTAGCAAACTTGTGCTTCATGGCGGGCAAGTCAAGATCAAGTATGGAGGATGCAGAACACAGCAACAATAGTGAAGAGGTATATCCTACTTGCAAAGAAATGTGTGATGTTATTTCTCGTGCCACTGTTATAGTTAAGAAAAAGGACAAAAAGCTTAGGGACAATGCTATTAAAATTGAGTCACTAGAATCTGAAATTAATTATTTGAAATCTTTGATTCCTAGCGATGACTCTTGTTCCTCATGTGATTTAATATAAGAACAATTGTCCTCTCTAAGAAGTAAATACACCTACACACTTGATAAACTTGAGTTAGAGATTGAAAAGAACAGAGAGCTTGCTACATTTAATGATAAAAACTTGAAAGATGCTTGCTGTTCTATAATTGATTTGCATTGTTCTACTTGTGATGATCTTGATAAGAAACTACAAGATGCTATGAGTGAAATTTCTATATTGAACAATGCTTTATGTTCTCATGAAGTTAATTATTGCTCTAATCGCGAACTAAAAGGAAAAACTTCATGTCAAAACTGCCTAGAGTTGTCTAAGAAACTTGATGACATGAATAGGACACTGGAGCAGTTTTATAATGGGAATAAAAATATGAACTTGCTGCTGAATTCCTCTAAATCATGTAATGATAAATCTGGTTTGGGCTTTGATTCCCATGTTCATACTAAGGCACATCCACCTAAAATTGTAAAGTCATTAGAAAGTGGTTTGATTAAAACAGTTCCTAAACAAAAAGAAGTGGTTTTCAAATCTGCAGGGGTGTTGTCTTATTCGGTTGTTAATAAACATGTTGCTTGCTTGTCTAGACATGAACACAAAGTTAAATTCATTGTACTTACTGTGATAAAGATGGTCATGTCATAGGTTTTTTTATAGACTAGCTAAACAACATAAAAACGAAAGAATGCAAGCTAGATCTCATAACTTTCATGCAACATTTGCTGCACATGCCAAACCGAATATCAAGAACATGCAACCTGCTGTAATGAGTTGAAAACATGATTAGTTTGTTCTCAAACCTACTGTTTTTAGTGCTACACATGTAACACCTCGTAGGTCAGTAGTTGGCAACAAGAATTCTCAAACTTTGGCTCATAAACCTGCTGTTTTGTCTCAGCTTTCGCGTGCTTTTCCTGCTGCACGTCGTGTGACTCAGTATTGGATTCCTAAATGCCTTTTGACTAACCCCAGTATTGAGTCATCAACGTATTGTGCTTCTATATAGGTTACACGCCTGAGGAAGGAGAACATTTGGATTGTATATTCAGTTTTCTCACGCCACATGACCGGTAACAAAGATTACTTCTCATCTCTCTCTCTCTTTTGTGTCACGTGTAGAGAATGTTACTTTTGCCGATAATGCTTCAACTCTTATAATTGCTAAGGGTTCAGTTAGAGTAAATGATCACTACACTTTGAAGGATGTGGCACTTGTTAAAAACTGAAATACAACTTGTTTTATGTTTCACAATTGCTAGATGAAAATCTTGAAATTATTTTCACTAAAGATTGCTGCAAAGTTGTAGATTCAAATAGTGAGCTTATTTTTAACATTTCTCGGTTTGGAAGAGTTTTTAAAGCTGATTTTGATATGTCATCCTCTAAGCATAGGTGTTTAGTTGCTAATGATTCAAAAGACTTATATTTTTGGCATTGTAGACTTGGTCACGTAGGCTTTGATCATCTAACGTGTGTTAGTGCTCTTGATCGCATACGTGGGCTTCCTAAGCTTAAAGGAGATAAAGAAATTGTGTGCTCTTCTTGTAGACATGCTAAGATAGTTGCAGGTTCACATGCTCCTCTTATAAAAACCATGACAACTGAACCGGGTCAACTTTTGCACCTTGACACCATAGGACCTTCACGTCTTCAATCTTTTGGAGTTAAATGGTATCTTCTTTTGATTATTGATGATTACTCTATATACTCTTGGATTTACTTCATGGCATCTATGAATGAAGCTTTTAGTGAATTTAGAACTTTATTTCTTATATTATCAATTCACTACAGGAAATGATGAATAGGGTGTCGGTTTATCTATATGTGTCGGCCCCGACGCATTTAAAGTGTCTAAGGGTGTTGGTTTAACAGAACTGACACCCATAAGTTAGAGTTGTCGATTTTCTTGAGCCAACCTATGCACATATTAAATGCGTCAGCAAAACCGACGGTTATATTAAATGCGTCGATTGAACCGATGCTCATATGGCGGGCCCGACTGGCTCAGGCTCTAAGAGCGTCAGCCAAGGCAAAACTGACGCTCTTAAGCGGGCCCACTCAAAACCTAAATCCTTCGCCTCTTCTCTTCTCCCCCTCTTCTCTTCTCCCGTGTACACTTCGTTCTCCCAGTTGCCCGCCCACCGCCAGCCCGCCTCCTCGCTGCCGCCGCCAGCCCGCCGCCTCGTCGGCGCCCTTGCCCGTCGGTGCCGCCAGCTCCCTCCCGCTGCCGCCTGCCCGCGCCCCCGCTCGCCTATGCCATCCAGTCGCTCGCGCCCCTGCCCGCCGCTGTCGCCAGCCCGCCACCTTGCCAGCGCCCCTGCCCGTCGGCCAGCTGGCGTCCCCTCTGCCTCCCTTGTCCGGCCCCACGTCCGCCCCCCCCCCTCTCCAGTGCCCTATCTGCTTTGGCTGCCAGCGCCCCTTCAGACAGTCGTCCGGCGCCACGACGCCCCCGTCTACCCCTACATCGGTGCCTCCTTGTGGCCGGCGCCCACGTCATCCCGACCCCTTCCATGCGGTTCAACCGATTCTAAGTGAAGGTAAAATATTTGTTAATTCTTAGGTGCATTGCAAATACGTGATTAGAGTTGAATGTGATTTATATCATATAGTTGCTAACTCGTGAAAGTAATGCTTTATCATATCATGTGATTAGAGTTAACTCGTGAATGTGATTCATATTATATAGTTGCTAACTCGTGAATGTGATTCATATCCATTATGCTATATGAATTGAATGTATTTCATGTCATGTATCATGTGAAGTTGAATTTTCAAATTCATATCATGTGATTACTTTTTTTAGATATGAATTAAAAAGGCTTATAGTTTTTCATCTAAATGGATTAAAAGTCCGTATCATGCATGCGATTGCTTCTTTTTGGCATTTGCGATATGATGACTAATTATATGTTTGTAATATCGTAAATATCTTTATAATTTTGGTAGCTTTAGAGGCCTGTAGTGGAAGATGATTCTAGTTGTGAAGTATGTGTCAAAAGATGAGCACAGATGCGTACGGTGACAATGAGGACGACCCATTAACCGCGCCTGAATGGTCGATCAGGACTTAGAACTTTCAACTCTGACCAACTTTCCTCCTCTGTATTGTTCTTTCCTCCCTCACAAATGATTGAAAATGAAAGTGAGCAACATAACCTATAGAATTTGATTACCCATTTCGAATCGGCATGTATCACATACTATTGGCATGTGAGACATGAAGGTTCAGAATTGTCCCTTTTTGGATAGCCTGGGAGTGGATCAGGGGGAGCATGGCTTGTGACGAGATGCGAGTCTGGATCTGGATGAGATTCTGACAATGTAACCTTGATGTTCTTTGCTGCACCATTTTCGATTGTGCAGTGGAGAATAGCGGGGTTATGGTGCTGAAATTTCGTCAGGATCTGGACTACATGTGTCATTATAAGAACGCCCCACACGACCACTCTTGGGTGGATTTAGGACCTATCTGCCTAGTTGTAGTGAACATCACATAATATGAAAATAAACTAATAATGATTTTTCTGCTTTGAAGGTATAAGCTGAAAATGGGTGATGATCACAAGGTGATGCATGATGGATGGACTTCAGATGGTGTGTACACTTTGGAATGGGCACAAATCGCATATGTGTTCGTGAACCAAGCATTTCCTATTGGTGCTCGTTTTGTGAAATGTCCGTGTAGCAGGTGCCAGAATCGTCGACGTTTGGAGAGGTCTGAAATTATGATGCACCTTTGTAAGCGCGGATTTATGCCAGACTATCTAGTGTGGTGTGAGCATGGAGAGATGGATCATGCTAGTGAGTCGGACAGAAATGAGAAGGAAGATTGGATGGATGAGATGATGGCGGATGTTGGTCGAGAGTACGAAGAGTAGTCACTGCCAGAGGAGGTGAAGAAGTTTTACAGGCTTCTTGCCACCGCGGATGAAAAAGTGTATGAGGGCACTAATGTGACCGTTTTGCAAGCGATCACACGACTTATGGGGTTGAAGTCTAAGTTCAATTTTGCAAACAATTACTACAATGGTATCCTGAAGTTGATCAATGATATCCTTCCGTCAAAACATAAGATGCCGGAAGACATATATCACTCAAAGAAGATTTTGGAAGCTCTGGGCATGAGTTATGAGAAAATTGATGCGTGCGACAATAATTGCATGTTGTTTTGGAAGGAACACCAGAATGATACTCATTGTATGCATTGCAAAACATCTAGACATGTGAAAGTTTTGAATGATGATGGAGAGGAAATAAGTACAAAGGTATCGGTCAAACAGCTTTGGTACATGCCCATCACGTCCAGGCTTAAACGGTTGTTTCTTTATCAAGAAACAGCAGAGTGGATGTGGTGACATTCAGAAGGATTACATGAGAGCGATGATAAAGATATTATGGTGCATCCTTTGGACGACGCAACATGGCAATCTCTAGACCTTTTTGATCCAGAGTTTGGTAAAGATCCAAGAAATGTTCGTCTTGGGTTGTCAACAAATGGAATCACTCCTTTCAGCACAAGTAACAGTTCATACTCTTATTGGCTTGTTTTTATCATGCCTTACAATCTCCCTCCCAACATGTGCATGAATGAAGGATACATATTCCTCGCGGCCATCATTCCTAGTCCAAAACATCCTGGGACGAAAATAAATGTGTTTATGCAACCGTTGATTGAGGAGTTGAAAGAGTTATGGCAAGGTGTAAAGGCATACGACAGTCATCTGAAATGTGAATTTACTTTACGTGTTGTGTATCTATGGTCTATACATGATTTGTTGGCATATGGAATTTGGGCTAGTTGGTGTGTCCATGGAAAATTGTGTTGCCCCATATGTATGGCTAACACTGATGCCTTCAAATTAAAGTATGGAAGAAAAGTCAGCTTCTTTGATTGCCATTGACGATTCCTTCCTTCAAATAACCCTTTCAGGAGTGATAAACGATCATCCCGAAAAGGCAAAAGTGTTACAGAAGGACCCCCTCGTCGATTGACAAGCGAACAAAAAATGGCATGGCATGCAAAGTTAAAAGAGTCCGCTGAAGGTGGTTTTGAAGGGTATGGTACAGAACACAATTGGACTCATATTTCTTTTCTTTGGGAGCTACCATATGCGAAGGCGTTGCTTTTACCGCACAACATAGATTTGATGCACCAGGAGCGTAATGTTGCTGAAAGCATCATAAGTATGTGTTTTGATTTTACCGATCATATTGAAGATAATTTGAGTGCGAGGAAAGATTTAGCTGATATTTGCGATCGTCCTGGTCTTGAGGTTATAACAAATGCAAGCGGAAATGAAAGAAGGCCACAATCTCCATGTTGTGTTAGACCAGAAGAAAGAAAGCAAATACTTAGTTGGTTGAAAACATTGAAGTTTCCAGACCGCTATGCAGCAAACATAAAACGATGTGTTAATCTCAACACTGGTAAATTGAATGGGTTGAAGAGCCATGATTACCACATTATGATGGAGAGACTTATACCAGTAATGTTCCATGGCTATTTCAAACCTGATTTTTGGAAGTCGTTTGCTGAACTTAGCTACTTTTATAGACATATTTGTGTTAAGGAAGTGTCGAAAAAGATGATGTGGCGGTGGGAGAAAGAAATTGTTGTGCTTGTATGTAATATGGAAAAGTGTTTCCACTTGGATTTATGAATTTTATGCAACATTTGCTGGTGCATTTACCTTATGAAGCATTGGTAGCAGGTCCTTCAGAATTCAGGTGGATGTATAGCTAAGAAAGAGAATTGGAGAAACTTAGAGCTACAGTGCACAACAAGGCAAGAGTTGAGGGTTGTATTGCATAAGCATTTGCAGCTAAAGAGATTACTAACTTCTCTAGCAAATATTTTTCACGTGCCAACAATGTGAATGCATCTTTCACACGATATCATAATGTAGAAGAGCAATCTACGAGTGAGCTTAAGATTTTTTAATGGAAGGGTAAAGGTGTTGGGGGTGCTAATTCTCATTATATCTCGGCACAAGAGAGGAACTACACCATGCTTTACATATTTTTCAACATGGAGGAGGTGTTACTATATTTTGAAATGTTTGACAAGTTGTATTGGAAATCTTCACGAAAACCTACACAAAGTCAATTGGATAAGATGCGTCAGCATGGCATAAATGGTGGGAAAAGATTTGTGAACTTGTTCCATGAACATGTAATTTTTATCCGCTTTTCTTTCAATATTAGTTCACATGTTTATCTTAAGATGCTAACTTTGTTTATTTATGTAGTGTATGAAAGATGTCAACATATCTGATGACTTGCAACAGATGTCACATGGTCAATTGAGAGCAATAGAATTTAGCAGGTACGATATCAACCGATATCATTTTTGGACGGCAAGTTTAGAAGCAAGTCGTCCACTTGATGCCACTACAAACAGTGGAGTAATGATAACTGCCGCAGAGGGTAGTGGAAAAATGACAGAATACTATAGTGTTCTTCAAAAAAAATAATAGAGTACACATTTGGCGGTCCAAAAACACTTCAACTTGTGATTTTCAACTGTGAATGGTTCGATCCAACATCGGGCACACGAGTTGATAATTTTGGAATGGTGGAGGTCAACCACAAGTCATGATACACAACCCATAATAACAATGTTGTACTTGCAAATCAAGTGGTACAAGTGTACTATTTAAGTTATCATCACCCAAGTTTGAAAAAATGGTGGGTTGTGTATACAGTTAACCCTGAAGTGCACCCTCATCGTTGTGATGTGTATATAGAGATTCAAGAAGATGACAATATTATCTATCAAGATGAAGACGAGGAAGCAGGAGATTTTATGATATCTTGTGGGATAGGACTCATAGAAATAGCTAGTGATACGCTAGAGTTGATGTTTGAAGAACAAGTTGGCCCTTCAAGAGAACATGTTCGACAATCAAAAAGGATTATGGAAAAGAAGAAAAGGATTATGGATGAAGAGGAGAGATATGATGATGAAGAAGAAGAGATGGAAGAGAGTGAAGAGGAAGAGATGGAAGAAGAGATACGTGAATATCTTAATGCACGTGTGATAGAAGCAGATTCTAATGCTGATGATTTTTTATTTATATTGTATGCATTTTTTAGATTTTATTATTATTGTATACATTTTTTATTTGTTATCTACTGTTGTATACTAATCATTTCTATAAAAATGTGCACAGATGTTTAAGCTTTTGCCAAGTTTGGGGAAGAAGAAGAGCAAGAAGGGTAGTGGATCTTCGTCCTCCACTCCCAATTCTACTTCGAGTCAACCGGACCCATTTCAGGTACTTGTTTTTACATACATTTAAATATTAATATTAACTTTCTATTGTTTCTTACTTCTTGACATACTTATTTATTTATAATTTTAGGGTACTACTTACAGTGGGCAGAGGAAGAGACAGTTTTTAAGTTTTGTGGTAGAGTCGACGTCGAGCGAGCCTGCACAAGGTTCGAGTCTGACACAGGTGGAAGATCATTGCCCGATGTACGAGGAGTTGTACTGGGAGGAACCAGAGACTGTCAGGCAGATGTCGAAGCAGGAAGGTGGCTCAGGAGGAGGAGGCTCAAGACGAGGCTTAGGAGGCGGCTCAGATACTGTTGGGCGGTGGACCTCTTCTGATGGTGGTGTCGGTACCCTGGGAACCGTACACCCCTTGAGATTACAAAGATCTCGAGGGAAAGTCATCTACTTGATTTGAAGACCTTCGGAGGCCCACATGTCAGACATAACCGAACCCGCTTCTCCAACATGGTTAGTCCCAGGGTCGCCACGTGTACTATCAAACCGGAGCTACCGCCCACAAGGGGGAAGCTCCGGGCTATGTACCGAAATGGCACCTCCGGACCTAACCCCAGACCGAGGGAAGCTCCAGAACTGACACGTGTCAGGTAGCTCCGGAGCTTATCTGTTTCCCACAGTATGCTCCGGAGCTGCCACGTGTCCAACCGTCAGATCTTCAACCTCTAACCTCCGGAAGACTCCACAACGGCTCCGGATCTATAAAGGGGAATCAAGGACTTCAAGACCCGATCAAGTGTCATTAATACTATATTAATGACACACGATCGGACGACATTAATTACCGATAATGGTGCTGTCAAAGCCCATAACTCGGTTATTAAGGGCAATTAAACGTGTTGAATGTGTATCAATAATCAGTAACTACCGGGGCCACATGTCGGGCCAGGCTAACTTGTAACGGCCTGCCCTTGTACTATAAAAGGACAGGCCGACGCTCCATACATGACACACTCACTCTGCACCCTGAACTCACTTTGAGCTCATACATCCAATACAACACCAACACACCCCGTGGAGTAGGGTATTACGTTCAGGCGGCCTGAACCACGTAAATCTTCGTGTCTACTATGTCATTTACACTTCACCTTCTTGAGTCTCCGCGTGCCCGCACCGAACCTCAAACTCCTCTAACACTTTAGTAGTGTCGGGAGATCTGGCGGATCAAAACCACCGACAGTTGGCGCGCCAGGAAGGGGCTCCCGAGATTTCAAGAATGGTGAACTCAGCTGCTGGATCATCCAACGGTCATCCTATTGTTCAAGCTGTTGGGGGAAATCCCTCCAATATGCAGCCACCAGCAGGAGCCTTAGTGCCAGCAGGAGTCACACTTCCACCACCGCCGCCTCCACCAGCAAATCAAGCTGGACAACGCGATGGTGCACCGGCGTCAATCACTGCGTCGGCAAATCATGACAACCCAGAACACGTGCTCCATGAAACACGTTCTCTTCTCCACCGCCCACCACCTCCGGATGCATCCCGGGATGCACTGGAGAACTGGAGGGCTGATGTGGAACATTTGGTTGCAGCAGCAGCCGACCGCATCAGCAACCAGGGTCCTCCTCCTTAAGGACGGGCCCCATCGCAGCGATGGACCTTGTCTGGCAGACTTGGTCCGCACGTTTCCAACAACAGGAGACGTGCTGCATCACAGCAGGTGACGTCATTGCCCTCCGGGGCACGACACATTCACACGGTATCAAGGATTTCAACTCATGACCTCCGGGCGGAGCTTGATCGCCGATATCGCCAACAAGACGGTCGAGTTCATATTGAGCGTGCTCGTGAAAGACGAGAAGCTCAAGACGTTCCTGCTCTTGAAGGAGTAGGAGGAGGCTGTTCAGCCCTGGCCATGCATCTGCGTATGGTCAGGTGGCCACAGAAGTTCCGGCCTCACCTGCCGTAGAAGTTCGACAGGACCGTTAATCCTATCAAATTTCTTCAGATTTACTCCACTGCTATCTTGATAGCTGGAGGAAATGAGGCCGTAATGGCCAATTATTTCCCAGTGGCTTTAACTGGGACCGCCAGGTCCTGGTTTATGAGCCTTCCACCCAACTCCATCAACAGTTGGGAGGAGCTGTGCCGGCAGTTCACCGCCAACTTCGGGAGTTCATACACCCGACCAGTCACCGAACTGGACCTTTTTGCAGTCATGCAAAAAGGGGGGGAATCCCTACGATCATTCATCCAGAGGTTCTCTCAGGTACGAAACACTATACCTTCTATCTCTAGCGCCTCTGTCATTGTGGCATTCAGAGAGGGTGTACGGGATAAGAAGATGTTGGAGAAACTGGCGATCAAGGAGATCACCAGTGTCACAGAACTCTTCAGTTTGGCCGACAAATGTGCCAGAGCTGCGGAGGGCCGTGAAATGCACTCCAAACCAACTCCGGAGGATCACAAGAAATCCTCCAAAGGAGAAGCCGCTACCTCCAGGAGTGGCAAGAAGAAGAAAAAGACCAACGACAAGAAGAATTCGTCGGCCGGTGCATCCAATGTTGCAGCTGCTGCAGCTCCGGGTGGCCGGAGGCCATGCCCCGAGAAGGGACCTCGACCGTCTTCTGAAGACGGTGGCAAACCCAAAGTGTGGTGTCCAATTCACAAAACGAACAACCACAGTTTGGAAGACTGTCGGGAGGTCCAAAACCTTGCCGAGCGCTACAACAAGCGCCGGGAAGAAGCTCCTTTCCGACAGAGGGAAGGAAAACAAAAGGTTGACGAAGCTCCGGCTGAAGAGGAGTTAGGTTTTTAGGATCCCAAAAAGGTCCTGAAGGCCGTCTACACCTCCGTCGACGACGATTCCGACGTCTCTGACAACGAGCATCGGAAGACCATGAACACCATTTTTGGTTGGTCATGGAACATCACCTCCTGCCGCGTCATCAAGACTATGCGTCGGGACATGGCTGCTGTAGCTCCTACAGCCAGGGCAGAGCCTCATCGGAAGTGGATGGACACAGCCATCACTTTCGATGCTTCGGACTGCCCTCGAAGGATGGTTGGAGCAGGTCAGCTACCTTTGATGGTATCTCCTACCATCAATAACATCCAGCTCCACCATGTCATGGTAGAAGGAGGTTCGGGGCTCAACCTCATAAGCTTCGAAGCTTTTACCAAGCCTCAGCTCCGACCATCGGATCTTCACCCCTCCCAACCTTTCTTCAGAGTAGGTCTGGGAGCCATTACCCCACTCGGGGCTATTACCCTCCCCGTTACCTTCGGGACCCGGGAGAAGTATCGTACCGAGAAGTTGGTCTTTGACTTTGCTCAGATCAACTTACCCTTCAATGCCATCTTGGGTAGGCCTGCCTTGTACAAATTCATGGCAGCTACTCATTATGGCTACCTGGTGTTAAAGATGCCAACACCAGTAGGCGTTCTCTAGATCCGCGAAGATCGTACCGCCAGAGTAACTGCCCTGGAAGAACTCCATGCGCTTACTACGGCGCAAGAGGAGGACTCCAGGCAGGAGCAAGCTCCAAAACCATCGAGCATTCTACAGCGAGGCTCGACTTCTGCACCTCGTGTGCAGCCAAGCGGCGACACCGACATTCCCGTCAAAGTCGTCCAAATCGGTTCCGATGCCGCTCAGACCACCCGTATATCCGGGGGATTGAACGAAAAATAGGAACTCACGCTCATCACTTTCCTCCGGGCTAATGTAGACATGTTTGCCTGGCAACCGTCACAGATGCCTGGGAACCCCAGGGAAGTGATTGAGCACAATCTGAAGATCTACCCCGACGCCCGACCTGTGCATCAGAAGCCTCAGAAGCAATCCGTAGAGCGACAGAACTTCATTCGGCAAGAAGTGAAGAAGTTGCTCGAAGTTGGATTCATCCGAGAATTCTTCCATCCAAAATGGCTGGCAAACCGAGTCGTTGTGACAAAGTCCGGCGGGAAGCTTCGGATGTGTATCGACTACACAACACTAAATAAGGCATGTCCAAAAGATCCATTCCCACTACCTAGAATAGATCAGATAGTGGATTCCACCTCCGGGTGTGAATTACTGTGTTTCCTATACGCATACTCTGGGTATCATCAAATCAAAATGTCTAGGGAAGATGAAGAGCATACCTCTTCATCACAGTAGATGGATTGTACTGTTATACAGCCATGCCATTTGGTCTCAAGAATGCAGCTTCAACCTTTGTACGAGCTATGTACAAAACCTTTGAAGAACTCATTAGAGACATAGTGGAAGTGTACGTCGATGACATCGTGGTCAAGGTCAAGAACAAGGAGTCACTCCTTAACAACTTGCAGGCTGTCTTCGATAAGCTGCGGGTCACTCGCACAAAGCTAAACCCAGACAAGTGTGTCTTCGGGGTTAGCTCCGGAAAACTTCTTGGTTTCCTGGTAAGTCACCGGGGCATAGAAGCTAATCCGGTGAAGATCAAAGCCATTGAAGACATGCGGCCACCAGCTCGCATTAAGGATGTCCAAAAGCTAACTGGATGTCTAGCAGCCCTCAGCCGGTTCATTTCAAGACTGGCGGAACGGGCACTCCCTTTCTTCAAGTTATTGAGGAAGTCCGGACCATTTCAATGGTCTGAAGAGGCAGAAAAGGCATTCCAGGAGCTAAAACAGTTCCTCACCACCCTACCAATTTTGGTAGCTCGAACCCTGGTGAGCCTTTGCTGCTTTACATTTCAGCCACTGACGAAGTCGTCAGTATGGTCCTGGTCACGGAGAGACCAGAACTACCCCATACTAAGGAATCCAGACCCCTTCGGGAGGGTTCGGAGAATCCTGAAAGCGAGTCTGGGTCCGAGCTCCCAGACTTGAATCCACAAGAAGTCACTTCAGAAGACCCAGACCCCTCCGAGAGGGTCCAGGTCGCTTCTGAAGAAGCTCCGGGATCCTCCAGCCAGGACCCGGAGGCCCCCGAAGAAAATTCGGATCCCTCCGGGAGGATCCGGGTCAGTGAAGAGGAAGCTCCGGACCCCTCCGGGAGGGTCCGGACCATTCAGCGCCCAGTGTACTTCATCAGCGAAGTACTACATGATGCCAAGACTCGATACTTAGAGGTGCATAAGCTGCTCTATGCGGTTCTTATTGCCTCCAGGAAGCTTCGCCATTACTTCCAAGATCACAAAATCTCAGTGGTGACCTCTTACCCACTTCGAGCAATCTTGCATAATCCCAACTCAACTGGGAATATTGCAAAGTGGGTAGCGGAATTGGCCGAATTCGATCTCAAATTCATTTCAAGGCAAGCAATCAAGAGTCAAGCATTGGCAGACTTCGTGGCGGAATGGACTCCCTCTCCATCAAATTCTGGGGGCCCCAATGAGCAGAAGCCGGAACACAAAGCTCTGGTCTTCACCGAGCCTCACTGGACCCTCTACTTCGACGGCTCCATGCAAAAGCAGGGGGGCGGAGCTGGAATCCTTCTCCTCGCACCAACAGGGGAGAAGGTAAAATACATGGTACACCTTGACTTCAAGGCGACCAACAACATGGCGGAGTACGAAGCACTCATCTACGGACTAAAGGTGGCACTGTCATACGGTGTTAAGCAACTGCTGGTCAAGGGAGATTCATAGCTCATCATTAAGCAAGTGAAGGGTGAATGCTCCTGCAACAATCTCCAGCTAGCTGCTTACCTCCTTGAAGTCCAGAGGCTTCAGAAGGACTTCGAAGTCCTAGATCTCCACCATGTCCAGCGTGCCCACAACGCTAAAGCCGACGAACTCTCGACGAAAGCATCAACCGGAGCTCCAGCTCCTAACGGAACTTTTGTCCGGAGGTTGTCAAAACCCACAGCTCAGCCTGCCGAACTGAGCAAAGGGGGCGAGATCAGCATCCCGAAGCTGACGGTCCCGATGGCCCTGTTACCATGGCAGCCATCAAGGGTCGTAGGTGCTGCCGGAAGCTCCGAGCAACCCAGCACGCAAGACTCAAATGCTCAAGTTAGTTCCGATGCATGGATCTCGGAGATCCGGAACTACTTGAAAGACAACATCCTTCCTGACGATGATGTATCCGCTGACCGGGTAGTCAGATTGGCTAAAAGATACACGTTGGTAGAAGGGGATCTCTACCGGCGCGGTGCCAATGGCATCCTAATGCGGTGCATCACAAGGGAAGAAGGCTGCGAGCTCCTCGCAGAAATCCATGGAGGCGAGTGTGGGAACCACGCGTCTTCCTGCACGCTGGTTGGTAAAGCCTTTCGACATGGCTTCTACTGGCCTACAGCACTCCAGGATGCAACTGAGCTGGTGAAGAAATGTGAAGCATGTCAATTTCATGCAAAGCAAATTCACTCATCGGCTCAGCCCATACAAATGATACCACCTACATGGCCCTTCGATGTGTGGGGGATGGACATCTTGGGACCTTTCCCAAGAGCCGTCGGAGGTTACAAGTTCCTGTACGTCGCCATTGACAAGTTCACCAAGTGGCCGGAAGCAACTCTAGTTGTGACAATCAACAAGCAATCCGCTATCAACTTTTTGCAGTCCATTGTATGCAGATTTGGAGTCCCAAACAAAATCATCACTGATAATGGGACCCAATTCACAAGCTCTGCATTTCAAGGATATTGCGAAGACCTCGGCATTCAAGTTTGCTACGCCTCCGTAGCTCACCCAGCAAGCAATGGCCAAGCCGAGAGAGCAAATGCTGAAATTCTTAATGGACTCAAAACGCGCACCTATGAGCGCTTGAAAAAACATGGAGCCAACTGGATTGAAGAGCTTCCGCCCACTTTATGGGCCAACAGGACAACTCCAAACTGGTCAACTGGAGAGACACCCTTCTTCCTGGTGTATGGAGCTGAAGCAATCCTTCCTCCGGAAATCACCTTGGGGTCCCTCCGGGTCCGGACCTTCGACGAAGCCACGCAGGACCAGCTCCGGTGTGAAGACCTAGACCTCCTTGAGGAGGGAAGGTGCCAAGCAGCTGTTCGGAATGCTCGATACCGCCAAGCCCTTCGGCGCTATCATCAGCGATATGTACACAACCGACAGCTTGAGGAAGGCGATCTGGTGCTACGGAGAATACAATCCAGAGAAGTGTTAAACAAACTCTCCCCCAGCTGGGAGGGACCCTTCCGAGTGATTAAAGTATCCCGTCCCGGAAGCGTTTGTTTGGCTACCGAGGATGGGACACCTCTCCCAAATCCTTGGAACATTGAGCACCTCCGTAAGTTCTACACTTAACATCACGGAGGTGAGTCTGTAGTAACTTGAGGTGTATGTTATAGAGTCATTGTACAGAGTCGTGTAGTTCCTCCGGGAGAACAGCGAGACCTTTCCCGGAAGGTCCGCAAAAGTTCATGCAACACTTGTCACAGTCTCAGGACTAAAAGTGTGGCTAGCTACCCTGGGTTAAACTAGAAATGAAACACGCTTAGCCTGGTTCCATACCCTAAGAGTGTACTTGTTTCCCCTGTACCCCGGACCTATAATGAAAGACATCTTCATGTGAAACAGACTCCACGTGCATTCATTTTGTACAGGCTCAACATTTTTTATTTTTCTCTTTCTTGTCTATAACAAAGACGTGCAAATCTTAAGAAATTTTAGTTCGACCGGTTCGTGTACGATTCGAGTTGTATTGTTGATTCTTTTGGATTCAAATATTGTTCATGGCCCACTCGCCTGAATGCCGCCAAGCCAACCTAGGGCTGGAGTGTGCTATCGACTTAGCCTGGTCAAGCACCCTAAGTACGCCACTCTACCTACACCTCGGAAAGTACAATTGGATCTGAAAGAAAAGACAACGCATTCGGTTGTATTTAGAATCGCGTTTGATCTAAAATTTTCTTGAAAATCGTAAGCCGCGACGAAGTTATAGGCAAGAAACGAATTTTACTATTTTTCTTGGCTTCAGTGTGCAGGAAAAATAAAAAATCTATGTTGATGGAGAAAAGCCGGAGCTAAGAAAGCTCCTACTCCCCTAGGTGGCTTGTAATCGATGTTACGCATTGAAAACGAGCATCACCGGAGCAATCAAGCTCCGGTAAAGCTAGGGGGGCCAGCCGTCGATGCAAAATAAATGATGGTGAGAAGACCCCACAAACGGAGTCTGCTGCCGACAAACTACGCGTTGGCAAAGGTCACTGCTGGAGCTACTAGCCCCGACACCCCGAAGGACTAACTATCGATGCTCTACGCATTGATAGGGACTATTGTCGGAGCTACTAGGCTCTGCCGATAGACAATGCCGGAGCTTCTAAGCTCCGACAACCTCAGGGGGCCTTCACTATCGAAGACTTCGGACCTACACTCTACAAGTTCGAAGCAAATAAGTCTTCAACAAAACACAATATCCTCTTGGTACATGTTCACAATCAAATTGTGTACATCTACCAGGGGGCCAAGTGAAGACAAAAGTGTTGAAGACAAAAAGTGAAATTCACAAAAATTTGGGGTTTCATTCATCTGGAGACAAGGGATTACAAAATTGAAGAAGAAAAAGATAGAATACAAGTGGGAGCTACGGAGATAGTCCTAGACCCTATGGAAGAATTGGGCGACCTTCTGGGCAACCTCCGACATGTTGGCTCGGGCATCTTCACCTTCTCCATCAACGGGACCTTCAAGCACTGGGTCCAGAGGGAATTGGGGATTCCGGCTGGTGTAGCATGTCAGCACATACTCTGCGACGTTCTTCGCCAGGGATTGCCCCTCAACCTCAAATTGGTCCGCGATGACATCGCCCACCTTGGAGAGTTTGCTACCTGCCAAGCTCAACGCCTGCAACGCCAGGTCCGGCTCCGGCTCCGGCTCCAGATCATCGGGACGCACGGGACTGAAGACCATTAGTGTCAGCGCGTCGTTGGCCTTGCCCAGGAACTCCCAAATCTGTAGGGAGTCCGCAGTCCTCAAGCCCTTCAATTCTTCCAAGGATCTTCTGGCCGCCACCAGTTCAGAATTCTCGCGAGCGAGGCGCTCAACTTCTTTGGCGTTTTGCTGAATCTTTTCAGCAACTCGCTTTTCGAGTTTTCTGAGCTCCTCCTCCCGGAGGTGGATCTTGTTCCGGCGGCCAACCAGGTCCTTCTCCCTGCCCCTCACTTTCTTCTCCCTAGCTGCGAGGCACACTCTTGCTCGTAGAGTTCCTGCCCCCGCACTGAGGCCTTCTCCTCCTCCTCAGTGCAGCGCTCTTCCAATTTCTTGGCGCGCTCCACGAGGCCCTTGTCAGTCAGAGCCACCTTTTCGGTGAGCTCCTCCTCCCTCCTCAAAACATCATGTCGCAGCTCAAGGAGTTTCTGCTCTTCATCTTCGAGCCTCTTCTCCCTCTCCTCAAGTGCCTCCCAGCGCTTGATGAGAGTAGTGTTGATGGCTTCCAGCCTTTCTTGGCGTTCATCAGCCGCACTATTAGCTGCTTTGGCCTGCTCATAAATGGCCTGGGATTGAGCGTCGAGGGCGTGAGTCATGCTCTCCCTGTCATACAATAATTTGCCCCAGTATTCTAGGCAGACCTTCTCCCGCTTGATCCATTCTTTGTCATCTGCTAGCCTCGACTGTGCCAGCTTGGTCTCAAAGTAGATCCGGTTACGCCATCGCCTAAGGGTTTGGCGCTCCTCTTCAAGAGCCTTGCTGTCGTGGAAGAATGCCAGCTGAACTTGACGTAGACTGGAGCAGGCGTTGTCAATAGACAATGACAATGGGATAGGTTCTGGACCTGCTGGGGTCTCCTCCGCTGGTTCCAGCGGGTTTTCAGTTACAAAAATTGGGTCCCACTCCACAAGAGTGGTCCCCTGAGCCTCTATAGCACTAGGGCTGTCCTCCGGGATGGCCTCAGTCGCCATGGAGGGAAGTCCCGTTCATGAAGTTCCGACCTCCGAAATTGGTTTCGAAGGCCCCGCCGCTAGGTCTTCAATTGCCCCCTCAGGCAGGGGGCCAGCAACCTCTTCTGAGCACTCCGGCTCAGCCGCGGGTACCTCCGGCGTCGTCACTCCCGGAGCAAGAGCTGCTTCTGGCTCCGGCCTGAGCACCTCCTCTACTGGGGGCTCGAGCGCTGACGCCTCTGCAACAACCGGCTCGGGAGCTGGAAGATCTTCAACATCAACCGGCCCTGCGGCTGGAGCTCCAACAACGACCGGCTCTGCGGTCAGTGCTTCTGAGGTAGCCGGCCCAACCGTCGGGACTTCCTCAACATTCGGCGCGCACGCCGGGACTTCAATTACCTCTGGCTCAACCATCAGAGTTTCGTCAATTTCTGGCTCTGGGACCGGAATTACTACTTCCTCCGGCTCAACGGCCGGAGTTTCCATCATCTCTGCACCAGGACCCGAAGCTTCAACCTCCGGGGCAGGTGCCGCTGGCGCATCTTCTCTCCCGCGGTCCAGCGCTACCACGGGAGTCTCTGGGGATGAGTCGAGGTCCATGACCACGACAGTTGGCGCCGGAGCTGTCGCAGCTTCAGCCACCACTTGGGGCGGCACCAGGACAGGAGCAGAAGCTTCCGCCTTCACAGCTTCAGCAGCTGTGGCTGAGGGTGGAGCCTCACTCCTCTTCTTGGGAACACTGCAGATGATGGACGAAGAAACTTAAAAAACAGTTACTACAACAAAACAACTGTCCATGGTTAAGATTAAAAATTACCTTGGGAGGCTTCCGCACCAGCTTGCGCGGAACCTCATTCCCGAGCGTTCTGGGCTGGCCATATCTGCCGCTAGCGTGGAAGCTCCGGAAGGCCCCCCAGAACTCGTTGCAGCCACGGGCATTTCCCTAGTCGAGCCCCCCCTCGATCGGGAAGAACCTCCGGACCTGGAGGCCTCAACCCGCCCTGGTGCTGGAGTCGCACGCCCGGAGCTAGCACCCCGGGAGGACGCCGCTGCGGGTACAGTCGCCGCGGTTGTAGAAGACCTCCCCCTCCGGGGTGAAGGAGCTGATGCAGAGGTGGCAGGCCTGACGGACCTTCCGTCAGCATGCTGCAGCTTCCTCTTCCGGCTCAGGGGTTTGTCCGCCGGCTCCTTGCCCTTGCCGATGACCTCGACCCTTGGCTTCGGGGCAGGGTCGGAGCCACCTTCGGAAACCCCAGGGATCGCCACCCTGAAGATCAGTCTTCTCTCGACGACACCAAGGTCGTCAAGCACAGGCATCTTGCGCTAGAGCTCCCTGCTGAACTCTACTTCCACGTTCAGAGGGAGAAAAGCTGATGGCAGAGTCAAGTCGTCACCCGCAACGTCGATGTCGTGCTGGAACTTCTTGAGATGAAACTCCAAGGTTGTCCCCACCATGTTGGACTTCAGCCCGGTCTCGACCCGGTCGTCATCCATCACGCTGTGGAGGGCCCAAGCGAGTTTTTCTCTCCTCTTCAGTGGTGCCCACCTGTTGACCAGGAAGTTACAAAACACCGCCTGAGGGGTTAATCCTCCCTCCACGCACTGGCGGATCCTGGTCAGAGCAGGGTTGAAGGCGTCCGCCAGCACCGGAGCTTCACTCCAGACTGTTGTGTCAATGTTGGGGAGGCCTTCGGGCAGCTCCAGCCTCTCGTGCTCCTCCACCCGGATGACTATCCAGTCCTTCTTCCAATCATCCCACTTCCCAGAGGGAAACGACCGGAAGTACTTGAATGGGCACTTCTTGCGCTTCACGAAGTAGTAGAAGCCAAGGTACTCATTGCTCCTACCGGTGGTATGGACAGTGAAGAAGTTCCGGAAGAGTTCAATGCAGGGGGGATGCCCACCCACATCTCACAGAAGTGGGCGAAGATAGACACAAGGAGAATTGAGTGGGGGCCAAGGTGGTATAGTGCAGACCATACAAGTCTAGCAGCATCAAGAAAAAGGAGGAAAAAGGTGGGATCAACCCCACCATGGTGTACGAAGAGAAGTACACCATTTCGCCGGCGTGCTCCTTCTCAAACGGGAGCTCTCCCCCGGCACGGACCAGATGGTTGAAGAAGTCCGGGGACCATCCCATGAGGGCCCGGACATTCTTCAGGTCACCGTTGATCTTCAAACGGCTCTCGCGGTGACCCAACTCCATCGCAGCACAGCAAAGCAAGAGAGGAAAAGCGAGCACAAGTTGGGAGTTTGAGCGCAAGATCAGATGAGAGGCGTAAAGAACTCCAGACGGTGCGCGCCTTCCTTCTTAAGTAAGACCTTGCAACGCTTGGATGGAAACCGCAAAGAAGTCGAAAATACTACTCAAAAATCCTACCCTGCCGATGACAAAAGGGCCCGGGACCACCCCAACGATCAAGTCGAGGTTCTTACCCAGGCGAATGGTTGTCATCATGAGGCGGGAAGCCCGAAGGCGGCGGCCTAACAAGGTGCGCGGAACCGATAAGACTTTCGTATCGGGAACCGGCGACCTTCAATTGTGTGAGATCCGCACGCCAAAGATCTCATTTGCCGCACACGAGATACGCCACACGGCGAGGATTTAACTTCAAACCATCGCCAACAGCACATCCGAAGACCTTTGAAGACTCATTTCAAAAGTCGCGAGGATGGACCCACCTCCGGCGGAATGATTTCACCCAAGGGGCCTTCCCCAGAGGTGGGCCCAGGGGCCACTGTCGGTACCCTGGGAACCGTACACCCCTTGAGATTACAAAGATCTCGAGGGAAAGTCATCTACTTGATTTGAAGACCTTCGGAGGCCCACATGTCAGACATAACCGAACCCGCTTCTCCAACATGGTTAGTCCCAGGGTCGCCACGTGTACTATCAAACCAGAGCTACCGCCCACAAGGGGGAAGCTCCGGGCTATGTACCGAAATGGCACCCCCGGACCTAACCCCAGACCGTGGGAAGCTCCAGAACTGACACGTGTCAGGTAGCTCCGGAGCTTATCTGTTTCCCACAGTATGCTCCGGAGCTGCCACGTGTCCAACCATCGGATCTTCAGCCTCTAACCTTCGGAAGACTCCACAACGGCTCCGGATCTTCAAAGGGGAATCAAGGACTTCAAGACCCGATCAAGTGTCATTAATACTATATTAATCACACACGATCGGACGACCTTAATTACCGGTAATGGTGCTATCAAAGCCCATAACTCGGTCATTAAGGGCAATTAAACGTGTTGAATGTATATCAATAATCAGTAACCGTCGGGGCCACATGTCGGGCCAGTCTAACTTGTAACGGCCTGCCCTTGTACTATAAAAGGACAGGCCGACGCTCCATACATGACACGCTCACTCTGCACCCTGAACTCACTTTGAGCTCATACATCCAATACAACACCAACACACCCCATGGAGTAGGGTATTACGCTCAGTCGGCCCGAACCACGTAAATCTTCGTGTCTACTGTGTCATTTACACTTCACCTTCTTGAGTCTCCGCACGCCCGCACCGAACCTCAAACTCCTCTAACACTTTAGTAGTGTCGGGAGATCTGCCAGATCAAAACCACCGACAGGTGGTAATGAGGGGGATGATGAGGACGACAGTGAAGAGCCTGAGGATCCCGAACGAGATGACAGAATTGCAAGAAGGGCAGAGCTAGAAGAGTTAGGACATCCCGATTGATGTCCCTTTAGGTAATATTTCTGATTAATTAATAACTTCATTTTATATTTTAACTAATTTTATGTACTTTTTATGTACAGGCTGCGGAGGCACTTTTTATGTGGTGTAAGTAAAAGCATGGACGAGTGGACGATTATAAGGCCGAAGGGTACTAGGTGCTGGGTCGAGCTTGGTTGGAGTGGAACGGGGCATCGACGAGTTGTTAACAACGAGTTGGGAAACGCCGTCCGGTTTTGCTATCCCGAGATGGTTTTAGTGGATGTTTAAAGGATTGCAGCACATCATTGGGATCACTATGCGCTTTAAGAGTATGGCGATTCGGGTACACGTCAGGATAGAGTTTGGGAGATCTTCTGGGTAAGTTTGTTTTGATTGTTTCCATTACATTGCATCTTATTTTTTGAAATTAATTGTTACTTGTATGTAGGGTATGTTTCGTTTGGAGGAGGGTGTGAGTCAAGCATATGCTTGTTCGGTTTTTCATAATGCAGCAAAAAGACGTGTCAAGGACTCCTTCCTCCTTCTGTAAGGCACGGATCAAAGTTGTGACCGTCTACTACAAGACGGTGATGTTCCAGCCCTTGACAAACAAATAAGCAACCAAAATTCACCTCACTAGGGAGGAGTACTTGCAGAGTCGTGTGGATCGGATTTGTGCAAATATGGAGGCTTGGGATTGGTTATGCGGGTATTGGGGTTCAGCTGAGTTCAGAAATATTTTTGATAGACACCGAAGAAACCGGAAGAGCAAGCCAGAAAAGCACTTTTTCGGGTCGGATGGTTATGTTCGGATGGAACAAAGGATGGTATGAATTCTTACATTCATACATAGATTGCTTCAATTAATTGTATTGATTAAATTGTTGAATTTTGATATTGCAGACAGCTGAAACTGGTACGCTTCCTACATTTTTTTGAGGTTTTTCTTAAGGGGCACAAAGGTCCAGACCCAAATCGCCCGGAGGTGTTGTGTGACGAGGTATCAACGCAGAAATTGGTACGTATGTTGGTTCTTTGTTGCTTTTATCTATCAACTCAATTTATCTTGTATTACATTAATTTGTTAACTAAATGTATCATAGCAAAAGTATGTTTAGTGTTTTAAAAAGAACCATTTACCTAATTCAGGCTATTTGAGAGAGCCGTTGGATGTCGCTGCGGCGTACGATGCCGGCGGAGGTCTACCGCGTGGGAGGTATGTGTAAAGATAATGATGATTTGTATGTTAATGAATATCGATTCTTTACACTTGTATTTTTTATAGACTTGGGTTAGACGACGGCTATGTAGAGCGTGAGGCTTATGCTAGACGACGGCCATCCATTGTTAGTGGTAGTCGATTTCAATCTTCTACAGAGACTGAATTACGAGAAGAATTGAGACGCACCAAGGAGGAGATGTAACAACAACAGCAACAGACGCAGATGCTGCTACAACAACAACAACAAGAGACACATATGTTACTGCAACAACAATAGCAACAGACACAGATGCTGCAGCAATAGATGCATTATTTATATATGTCTCAGGTAACATGTAATTTTCTCATTTGAAAATATTCGATTTACAAATGTTTCTACTCAAGATATCACAACTAATTTATTTGATGCAGTTCATAGGTCAAGGTAGCTCCAGTTCTCAGTATGGTCCTAGACCAATGCAGCCAGCACTACAGATTGGCTCCTCCTCAGAGGTAAAACTGCTTATCTTGTTGACTCGAGTTATATAATGCAATATTATAACCATTTGTGTTTCAGGGTTCCGAGAGTGGTCAACCGTGTATTCCACGACCTTACGGATTCATGTCACTGTTGGCTTCTGGATTGCAGCAAAATAATCCAGGTAAACTGTAATTTTTATATTTGACCATTTTATTCAATTTCAAAATGATTCTAATTATAATCTCACAACTTGATGCAGTTTTCCACTGATGCCTTTCCCTCCGGTGCAGACTCACCCATCACAGGGTAGAGTCACAGCGGTATGCATGACTTGTATACTTGTTACAATATTTTCATTATAACAACACATATTAATTAGCACAATATTAAAAAGAAAAGGAAAAGACTTAGCGGAGAGATGAATGGAAAGAGGGAACAAGAGAAAGAGCGAGAAAGGAAGAGATAGATAGAGAGGGATAGGAAGACATAGAGAGAGGGATGGAGATAGAGAGAGAAAAGAAGTGATAGATAGAGAGGGAGAGAAAGACATAGAGAGGAAGAGAGGGAGAGAAAGACATATAGTAGAAGAGAGGGAGAGATACAGAGATAAAATAAGAGATAGATATAGAGGGAGCTAGAGAGAAAGAGATAGAGGGAGAGGGGAAGAGATAGAGAGAGTGGGAGAGCGAGTGAGGGCGAGGGAGATAGGGAGAGTGAGGAAATGAGGGAGTTTTGATAAGTTTTAGTTGAAACCAACGTGCTTCTCTTTTATTAAGTTCTGTTATTAAGTTAGTCAAAGTTAACATGTTACGTTATTAAGTTTCTCTATTATTTGTTTATCGCAGGGATCTCGTCATGGAACACCCAAAGGTTGCGATGTTTTCCTTAACATGAACGACGGAGATACAAGTGGAGGAGATGGGAGCGCAGGACGTGCGAGTGGAGGCTCCCACAACGACATTTGAATTTCGTTTACTCATTTACATACTGTTGTGCTTGTGTTTGAAATGTTTGAAAACATGTGTACATTTATGTGTTTGAACTGTTTGTGAATGTGTTTGTGTACATGGCTGTATAACTTGTGTTGTTAATTGTGGCTGTATAATGGAGGCTCCCCAGCCAGGGAGGGAGAGGAAATAGGTTTTTTTAAAAAAAAAACATACGTTATGTGCATCGGTTTTAGCTAAACCGACGCCCATAGTCGTCTTCTGTACGCTGCCCAAGTGGCACCTTAAATGTGTCGGTCTCCATCAACTGTTGCACCTAAGTGGAGTAAGAGCGTCAGTTTCAGTGGTACTGACACTCATAGTGGCACTCGGTGAGCTTGCCACGTGTCTCTCTAGTTGCGTCGATGTGACTAAACCGACGCTCTTATGGGACTTAAATGTGTCGGTTCCTCTGGCCGACGCCTTTAACCCTAAGGGCGTCGGCTCCTGCAAACTGACGCATATATCCACTAAATGTGTCGGCCCTGATTCACTTACAGGTTAAAGGCATTCGAACTATTTCGTCAGCTAAGTGCGTCGGTTGATCGACACTTTTAGATTATGGGTTTTGGTTTCTATAAGCAACCAATGCTCATATGGCCGATGCCCTATTGACGAATTCCTGTAGTGATTGATCACCCAAGATCTTTAAAAGCAATTAGAAGTGATAATGGAATCGAATTTAAAAATCAATCGTTTGATCACTTTTGTGCTGAAAATGGAATAGATCATCAATTTTCTTCACCATATGTACCTCAACAAAATGGTGTTGTAGAGAGAAAGAACAGAACCTTGGTTGAGATGGCTAGGACTGTGCTTGATGAATATCAAAGTCCTAGAAAGTTTTGGGCAGATGCAATTGCCACCGCTTGTTATGTCTCAAATCTTGTTTTCTTGCGTGCTAAGCTAGGAGAAACACCATATGAACTTTGGTTTGGACAAAGGCCTAGGGTCACACACTTTTGGGTCTTTGGTTGCAAATACTATGTTAAGAAACATGGTAATCTTGATAAATTTGAAGCTAGATCTGTTGATGGCATGTTTCTTGGTTATCCATCTCATACTAGAGGCTACCGTGTGCTTTTACTTGACACTAACAAAATTGTGGAGACTTGTAAGATCTCTTTTGAGGAAGCTAGCCCAGGTACTAGCTCAAATATTGCAGGTCTGGATCCATATCCGCAGGGGGGAACATTTTCGTTGAAGATGAGGAAGAAGTGGAGCTGCTGCCCAAAAATTCAGCAGCTAATGACATTCTTCCAGCTTCTGATTTTGATTCACAACCAGCACCAACGACCACCATTGCTGGTCCAGATCATCCTCAAGTCACAATATTTTTGATTTGCGATCAACATGCAGAAGAAGAAGCTTGTGAAGTTTCTACTCCCCTCCGAGCCCTCAAAGTCATCCTCCACAACATATCATTGGAAGCTTGCACAAACGAGTCACACGGTCCAGGTTTTGCGATCCAAACTCTCATGCTCATTCTGCTTTTGTTGCTTCTTTTGAACCCAAAGATATATCACACGCACTCACTAATAAGTCTTGGATTATTGCCATGCAAGAAGAGTTAGAAAATTTTGAAATAAATAATGTTTGGAAACTTATACCTCCACCTCAAGGTCACAATTTAATTGAAACTAAATAGGGTTTTTAAAAATAAATAAAGTGAGGATGGGGTTGTGGTTAGGAATAAGGCTAGGCTGGTTGCTCGAGGTTTCACACAAGTTGAAGGTCTAGATTTTGATGAAACTTTTCTTGTCAGAAGAGTACTTTCAGCTATCCCAGTTTATCTCCTTATCACTATGAATATTTCTAAAGGGGTTATCAAGTATATTGATAAGATAAGAAGAGGTTTTTTGTGGACTGGACGGAAGGTTGCAAATGGAGGTAATTGCCTAGTGGCTTGGGATAAGGTGACTAGACCTTATTTTTTGGGAGGTTTAGGTATCCCTAATCTGCAGCTCATGGGATGGGCCCTCCAATTGAGATGGTTGTGGTTGAGTAAGACTGATCCCTTGAGGCCTTGGATTGGTCAGGATGTTCCCATTCAACCTCAGGTCAAGGATTTCTTTGCAATTTCTAAGGATTCTATGATTAGCAAGAGGAATTCTACATTCTTTTGGAAGGATAGGTGGATTAATGGATGTACTATATTAGAGATTGCTCTTGAGGTGATCACTACTGTACACAGGAGGGCTGTTAATACTAGGACGTTGGCCCAAGCCCTTGATAATACAATTTGGGTTAGAGACATTTCCACTACTCTTTCATTGAAGGGAATCCATCAATATCTTATGCTTTGGGACATTATGGAAGAAATGGTGCTCTCTCAAGAGGAGGATCGTCATGTTTGGAGGCATGAGGCCTCTGGGATATTCACATCAAAATCAAGCTATAAATCCTTCTTTAGAGGTTCCATCACTTTTGAACCATGCAAACGTTTGTGGAAATCTTGGGCCCCCCAAAAATGTAAGGTCTTCTTATGGTTGGCTATCCAAAATAAATGTTGGACGGTGGACAGGTTGGAGCAGCGAGGAATGGATCATCCCATGACTTGTTCTTTTTGTGACCAAGAGTCTAAAACAGTCCAGCATATTCTTCTTAGTTTTGTTTTTAGCTGTCAATTTTGTTATGATCTGTTGATCCATTTTGGTCTCGCTGCTTCGACCCCTTTTGTTGAAGATAAGATTTTCTAAGAGTGGTGGAGGAAAGCATTGAAAAGGGTTCACAAAAATAGCAAGAGAAGTTTAAATAGTGCCATCATCCTTGGGGCATGGTGTCTTTGGCTTCATAGGAATAGGTGTGTGTTTGAGGGTGCTAGACCTGATTTGGTTAGGTTGAAGCAAGATTTCTTAGATGAGGTTGTTTATTGGGTGTTGGCTGGTGCTAAACATCTCCATTTCTTGAGGACAGCCTTTGGTCTAGGGTGATTTGGGCGTGAGTGGTTGGGTGTGTTTTCTGTTTTGACAGAAACTTTGTATGTTGATCTCTTTTCTTCTCTTTAATATAAAAGATGTGCAGTTCTCCTGCGCGTTCGAGAAAAAAAAAGGATTTTGATGAAACTTTTGCTCCTGTTGCTAGATTAGAAGACATTAGAATTTTGTTAGCATTTGCTGCATCTAAAAGTTTCAAGTTATATCAAATGGATATTAAAATTGCTTTTCTTAATGGCTATATAGATGAGGAGGTTTATGTCAAGCAACCACCTGGTTTTGAAAATCCAGATTATCCTGATCATATTTACAAACTGTCCAAAGCCTTGTACGGTCTCAAACGAGCCCCTAGAGCATGGTATGATAGGTTAAAAACATTCTTGCTTGAAAAGGGGTTTACCATGGGCAAGGTTATGATACCTATGTGTGCTGAATACATTGGCTTTAACAATAAAAGTTTTGAATGTTGCCGTAAAATCTTTTTAGCAAGGTCCGACTTTAGCTCCGAGCTTCTGCAAGGTCCGACAATAGGTCCGACTTTCTTTGTCTAGGTCCAACATGTTTTTTTTGTAGCTCCGGTGAGCTTTGTCGTTGATAGCTCCGGCATGTCTTTGTTAAGCTCCGATATGTTTTGATAGGTTCGACTTATGTTGGTTAGCTCCGACATGTTTTTCTAGCTCTGGTTTTGGGTTGACTAGTTCTGACTAGCTTTGGCAAGCTCCGGCGCAAGGTTGTACTGGCTTTGGTAAGCTCCGGTGCTAGGTTGTACTAGCTTTGGTAAGCTCCGGCTCAAGCTCCGGTTAGCTTTGGCAAGGTTCGGAGCTTGATAGCAATGATCCTGCTTTTACTGTAAATGTTTCAAACTTGCTTTATATTGTTGGAAAGATTGCTTAGTATTCATTTGCTAAGTTTTTGGTGCGTTTTGGTTGATATGGATGATATCGTTTTACTGAGGTTTTGCAACATGCTTATGTGAGGTGCTCATGTAAGGTGTTTTGTTTGGAACTAACTTGAGTCAAGTCGCGGACCTGGGCTCGTACAGATTGGTTGTTTATTCATGTGCAGGTGTTGCTTGAGTTCAAGACATGGCTGGTGACGGGATCCATTGAACTAGTCTTAGGGAGAAGATGAGGTTCAACAACCAAGTTCGGGAGGAATTGTGGTTGAGTTCATCGGGAGGTCGCGCAACATGTTTGAATCAAGAACAATGCATATGAAGGTATCGTGGACGTCATTGGAAGATGTTTGCACGTATGCAAGGAGTGCATGGACGTGGCTACATGGTTCCAAGGCGTGATGAAGAGATGTGGACATAAAGAATTGGTCAGAAAGGTCCAACTGACTAGGTTATGGACTCAGGCTGCGGCTGAGTCGTGTTTGACTCAAATATGGAAAGATTTGAGTTGGTTATGATAGGATTTCGTGTGGGTCACGAATCTGAGTTGTTTTAGGGATGTGGGATACGTTCCTAAGGTGTTTGGAAGTCTTAAGATTGCTTCTATCTGCGTATAGAAGAGTCCTCAGCAGTTATGGAAAGTTTTGATTCGGGATTTGAGTAGGATTAGGGTCCTAGTTGAGATTGGGTTGGCCTAAGGGCTGGTTATATAAGCAAGGGAGGTCAGAGCTCATGGTGCACGACATTGGGGCTGTTCCTCTTGTGTTCTATTGAATAAAATTCATAGTTGAAAGGAACTTTTGTGCCTTGTTCATCCGACTTGTTCCAGACAAGTTTTCCTCGTCGAGTTTTCTGCACAGCACTACCTTTCTTCGGTGGTTTTATCATAACTCGAGTTTTACAAATCCAATTCACGTGATTCTTTTTGGGTTGTCTTTATAACTTGATTATATATTATATTTAAAAATTTCACGATCATTGGATTTGTGTTTTGTTATCTACACGAGTTTCTTTGCAGCGCTCCATAACTGTTTTTCTCAGGTAGGACAGATTGACCTTTATTCGATCTTTCAATCGTAACTTGAGTTTCTCTTGACGGATTTGAGTGATTCTTGTTGTTTCGTCTTTGTGACTTGATTCTCTCTAATTTATATCTCTTTTGTCACGGTGTAACATGTTTAGATTAGTCTCACACATGATTTCTTTAACAGATCATTTTTCTACCGAAGGGGATGGGATTTAATTGTTTCCGCTACGTAAGATTTTTTAAATCTACCATTCACCCCCCCTTCTGGTAGCTTTTCACGTGCTTTTCAATCCTACAATTGGTATCAGAGCCATGGTGCTCTAATCTTTGTGATTTGCACGTGTTTTGACTAATCATCAGAGAGAAATACTCTGCCAAACCTTATGTGTTTAGTGGTATTGATTTTCAGGTTTGGAAGGCACGTATGGAAGCCTTCATCCAGGCTCAAGGCTTTGCAATATGGGAGAAGGTATACAAGCCTTACGAAGTGCCGTCAAACAATCAAGTTACAGCTACAATCTGAGAGATGTCGACAACAACAACAAGGCTCGGAACTTGATCATACAAGGATTAACTCAAAGCGACTTCGACCGTGTTGCACACCTCCGATCTGCATACGATGTGTAGAAAGTACATTGTGACTACCACGAAGGATCCAACACGATCAAGGAGGTAAGGAAAGACATGTTCAAGAAAGAATACATGTGCTTCGAGATGCAACCCAGTGAGTCTATTGATGACCTTTTTGCTCGCTTTAATAAAATTCTCAGCAACTTGCGTAGTGTCAATGTTAATTTTCCAGATGCTGAAAATGCTAGAAAATTGTTAAGTGCATTAGATATGTCAATTTGGGAGTGAAAGTCACATCTATTTGTGAATCTACTGTCATGAGTACACTTACTTTAGATGTGCTATATTCCAAGTTAAAAACTAATGAAATTGACATAATATCACGTAAGAACCCCAACAAGTCTATTGCTTTTGTTTCTCAACGTGATATGCCTAGCTCCGGCCAATCTTCATCTTGTGGTACACTTGCTTTGTTGTCCTCTCTAACCCTTGAACAGATTGAGGAGTTTCCACAGGAGGAGCTAGTACTTCTCTCTACTATGTTCTCAAAACCATTGCAAAATGTTAGAACTAGAAGGAGAGGAAGCTCCGGACCTCAACGATGTTTCGAATGTGGTAAGACAGGACATTTTTGTTCAGATTGCCCTAACCTTTCAGGTCCTACTTCCCGGGATGAAAAGCAAACAAGGACGAAGCACTCCACTGCAAAAGATACGAAGAAAAAGAAGGGTTTTGCAGGACGTCAATTAGTGAGCAGTTTTATTTCCGCACTTCAAGAACTTGGCTCAAGCGATGTGGACATTGGAAGTGACGAAGATGAAGATGATTTGGCAAACTTGTGCTTCATGGCGGGCAAAACAAGATCAAGTATGGAAGATGCAGAACACAACAACGACAATGAAGAGGTATGTCATACTTGCGAAGAAATGTGTGATGCTATTTCTCGTGCCACTATTATAGTTAAGAAAAGGGACAAAAAGCTTAGGGATAGTGCTTCTAAAATTGAATCACTAGAATTTGAAATCAACTGTTTAAAAACTTTGATTCCTAGTAATGATGCATGTCCCTCATGTGATTTAATATATGAACAATTGTCATCATTAAGAAGTGTGCACACCTCCACACTTGATAAACTTGAGTTAGAAATTGAAAATAATAGAGAGCTTGCTGTACTTAATGATAAAAACTTGAAAGATGCTAGTTGTTCTACATTTGATTTGCATTGTTATACTTGTGATGATCTTGATAAGAAACTACAAGATGCTATGAATGAAATTTCTATATTGAGCAATGATTTACGTTCTCATGAAGTTAAATTTTGTTCCAACTACAAATTAAAAGGAAAAACTTCATGTGAAAATTGCCTTGATCTGTCCAATAAACTTGACAATATGCATAGGACATTAGATTGGTTTTGTAATGGGAATAAGAACCTAAACTTGCTGTTGAATTCTTCCAAGTCTTGCAATGATAAAACTGGTTTAGGTTTTGATTCTCATGCTCATACTAAGGCACATCCACCTAAAATTGTAAATTCATTAGGAAGTGGTTTGATTCAAATAGTTCCTAAACAAAAAGAAGTGGTTTTCAAATCTGCAGGAGTGTTGTCTCATTCGGTTTCAAATAAAAATGTTGCTTGCTCATCTAGACATGAACACAAAGTTAAATTTCATTGTACCTACTGTGGTAGAGATGGTCATGTCATATATTTTTTTTATAGACTTGCTAAACAACAGAAAAATGAAAGAATGATTGCTAGATCTCATATCTTTCATGCAAAATTTGCTGCACTTGCTAAACCGAATGATAGGAATAGGCAATCTGCTGTAATGAGTCGAAAACATGCAAAGGTTGCTCCCAAACCTACTGTTTTTTGTGCTACACATGTAACACCTCATAGGATAATAGTCGGGTACAAAAATCCTCAAGCCTTGACTCATAAACCTGTTGTTTTATCTCAGCTTTCGCGTATTATTCCTGTTGGACGTCATGTGACTCAGTACTGAATTCCTAAATGCCTTTTGACTAACCCCAGTATTGAGTCATCGACGTATTGTGCTTATATGTAGGTTACACGCTCGAGGAAGGAGAATATTTGGATTGTGGATTCAGGTTGCTCATGCCACATGACCGGTAACAAAGAATGGTTCTCCTCCCTCTCTTTTGTGTCACGTGTAGAGAATGTTACTTTTGCCGATAATTCTTCAACTCCTATAATTGCTAAGTGTTCGGTTAGAGTAAATAATCACTACACTTTCAAGGATGTGGCACTTGTTAAAAATTTGAAATACAACTTGCTTTCTTTTTCACAACTGCTAGATGAAAATCTGGAAATTATTTTAACTAAAAATTGATGCAAAGTTGTAAATTCAAATAGTGAGCTTATTTTTAACATGTCTCAGTTTGGAAGAGTTTTTAAAGCTGATCTTGGTATGTCTTCCTCTAAGCATAGGTGTCTAGTTGCTAATGATTCAAAGGACTTATATTTTTGGCATCGTAGACTTGGTCACGTAGGCTTTGATCATCTAACGTGTGTTAGTGCTCTTGATCGCATACGTGGGCTGCCTAAGATTAAAGGGGACAAATAAATTGTGTGCTCTTCTTGCAGACATGCTAAGATGGTTGTAGGTTCACATACTCCTCTCACAATGATCATGACAACTGAACTGGGTCAACTTTTGCACCTTGACACCATAGGACCTTCACGCATTCAATCCTTCAGAGGTAAATTATGTCTTTTGATGAAGCTAGCCCAGGTACTAGCTCAAATATTGTAGGTCCAGATCCATATCCGCGGGGGGAGAGCATTTTCGTTGAAGATGAGGAAGAGGTGGAGCTGCTGCCCGAAAATTCAGCAGCTAATGACATTGTTCTAGCTCCTGATTTTGATTCACAGCCAGCACCGACAACCACCATTGCTGGTCCAGAACCTCTTCAAGTCACAAGCTCATCGATTTTTGATGAACATGAAGAAGAAGAAGCTTGTGAAGTGTCCACTCCCCTCCGGGTTCTCAAAAGTCATCCTCCACAACAAATTATTGGAAGCTTGCACAAACGAGTCACACGGTCCAGGTTTTGTGATCCAAACTCTGATGCTCATTCTTCTTTTGTTGCTTCTTTTGAACCCAAAGATATATCACACGCACTCACTAATGAATCTTGGAATATTGCCATGCAAGAAGAGTTAGAAAATTTTGAAAGAAATAATGTTTGGAAACTTGTACCTCCACCTCAAGGTCACACTTTAATTAGAACTAAATGGATGTTTAAAAATAAACAAAGTGAGGATGGTGTTGTGGTTAGGAATAAGGCTAGGTTGGTTGCTCAAGGTTTCACTCAAGTTGAAGGTCTAGATTTTGATGAAACTTTTGCTCCTGTTGCTAGATTAGAAGCCATAAGAATTTTATTAGCTTTTGTTGCATCTAAAGGTTTTAAGATTTATCAAATGGATGTTAAAAGTCCTTTTCTTAATGGCTACATAGATGAGGATTTTTATGTCAAACAACCACCGGGTTTTGAAAATCCAGATTTTCGTAATCATGTTTACAAACTGTCCAAAGCCTTGTACGGTCTCAAACAAGCCCCTAGGGCATGGTATGATAGGTTAAAAATATTCTTACTCGAAAAGGGGTTTACCATGGGCAAAGTTGATAAAACTCTTTTTGTGCTTAAGCATGGCAATGACTCATTATCCGTTCAAGTGCATGTGGATGACATTATCTTTGGTTGTGCTTCTCATGATCTTGTGTCCAAGTTTTCAGCTATGATGAGTTCAAAATTTGAGATGAGTATGATGGGAGAACTCGCTTACTTTTTGGGGCTGCAAATCAAGCAAACCAAGGAGCGTACCTTTGTGCATCAAACAAAGTATACAAAAGATCTCCTAAGGCGCTTCAACATGGACAAAAGCAAGCCTCTTCGGACACCAATGGGAATAGCAACACTACTTGAACTTGATGAAGATGGTGAACCCGTGGATCAAAAAGAATATAGAAGCATGATCGGATCACTTTTTTACCTCATGACATCAAGACCGGATGTACAATTCAGCATATGTCTTTGTGCACGGTTTCAAGCCTCCTCACGTGCTTCATATCGTCAAGCCGTCAAAAGGATTCTCAAGTACTTACATGGAACTCAAGATTTTAGCATTTTTCTTCCTTATTCCTCAACTGTTACGTTGAAAGCTTTTTCCGATGCTTATTTTGGAGGTTGTAGGATTGATAGGAAAAGTACTTCCGGTGCTTGTCATTTTCTTGGTAATTTACTTGTTGCTTGGTCCTCTAGAAAACAAAATTTAGTTGCACAATCCACGGCTGAATCTTAATATGTAGCTGCTGCTAGTGCTTGCTCACAAATTCTTTGGATTGTTCAAACACATAAGGATTATGGGGTTGATCTAGATAGTGTTTCGCTGTTTTGTGATAACACTAGTCCATTTGCATTGCTAAAAACCCTGTGTAACATTTTAGAACTAAGCACATTGACATTAGGTATCACTTTCTCCATGATAATGTTGAAAAAGGAAACATTGTGCTTCACCATGTAGATACCAAACAACAAATGGCTGACATTTTTACAAACCTTTGTATATCACTCGTTTTTGTTTTATTCGTAGTGAAATAGGGGTTATGCATCCTCATGGCTTACATTGAGGGGGAGTTTTGAAACTTGAGAAGTGTATGTGTGAATCTGAAATTAAAATAATATGAGCATAGTATTTCATACATATATGACTTTGTGATTCCTTTTACATGCTGAAAGTTCTTACTACATTACTCGTGTTATACATTCTGTAGTTTTTGTCATGTCTAGTAATTGGAATAATTACTTACACTAAATCTGGTCATGGTCGAACTTTCTTGCTGTTTTGTACATGTTGCATGCTCAAAAGTGCTTTTAATCATAAAGAATTAATCAAGTAATCGACTCAAATGTTGAGTTTTTATGAACAAATATAAGTTGAGAAAAGATCAAGAGAATATGCATGCATCACATTTCTTCTTTTGAGATGGCTTATCATTGCACTTAGATATGAACTTGGAAGAAGTTGTGTATGACTAAAACCATGTCCTTAAGCTTCTGATTGTCAAATGACATAGGCATGACTTGGTTGGTTAGAATAAGGCAGATGTGCATATAATCTCTTACAAATATCACATGATCAAAATTTGTGCTTTGAAAAATAATAAAATGCAGCAACAATTGTCATGCTTTCAGGTTTTCAAATAGTTAAGTTAGTGATATCATGACTTGCTTAAATTGAAAATTACATTTGATCTCTAGCATGGCATACACTACTTTATGTATCTCATTGCTGTGATAGTGTAAGTCACTTGATAGTATGTCTTGGATGAGCTTTGTTTTATATGTATATGTCATATTACGCTCATAACAAATTAAAAGTTCTCTTTTATACCTTGCTGAATACATTATCAAAGGAAGAGAAATTGATCACAAATTGCACACATTCACAAGCGTTTTGGCACGATTCTTCTCAGGGGCAGTGTACATCCTTAGGGGGGGATTTTTGTTTTTTTTTCTCATTTTATTTCTGATTTACAAAAGGGGGAGAAATATTTCATGGAGAAAAAAATTTTTCAAAACTTTTCATGTGAATAAGTCAATGTTTAGATTCTAAGTGGTGTTTCTAATGCATTCATCAAGCGGGAGATTGTGAGACCTATGTGTTTTGAATACATTGGCTTTGATGATAAAAGTTTTGAATACTGCTAAAACATCCTTTCAACAAGGTTTGACTCTAGGTCCGAGCTCCTGCAAGGTTCGATGATAGGTCCGGCTTGTTTTGGGTAGCTCTGGCAAGGTCTGACTTGATTTGTCTAGGTCTGAATTCTTTGTCTAGGTCCAACTTCTTTGTCTAGGTTTGACTTATTTTGGCTAGGTCCGACTTGTTTTTGCTAGGTCCGGAACAAGTTTCGACTAGTTTTGGCTAGCTCCAGCGCTAGGTCCGACTAGCTTTGGTAAGCTCCGGTGCTAGGTCCTACTAGCTTTGGTTAGCACCGGCGCTAGGTCATACTAGCTTTTGTAAACTGCGGCACTAGGTCCTGCTAGCTTTGCAGTTGAAGGCCGGTCCGGTGCTAAATTGCAACGGTTCCGCTTTTAACTTGCAATGTTTCGAACTTGATTTCTGGATTATGGAAAATTTGCTTAGTATACTTTTACTAAGTTTTTGGTGTGTTTTGGTGGTTATGGATGATATCGTTTTGCTATGGTTTGCAACGTGCTTATGTGAGGTGCTCACATAAGGTGTTGTGATTACGGAACTAACGTGAGTCAAGTCAAGGACCTGTGCTTGGAAGTATTGGTTGTTTATTCAAGTACAGGTGTTGCTTGCGTTCAAGACATGACTGGTGACGGGATCCATTGAACTAGTCTTAGGGATAAGATGAGGTCAAGAACCAAGTTCGGGAGGAATTATGGTTGAGTTGATCGGGAGGTCGCGCAAAATGTTTGAATCAAGAACAATGCATATGAAGGTATAGCGAACGTCGTTGGAAGGGGTTTTTCATGTATGTAGTGAGTGCATGGACGTGGGTGCATGGTTCTAAGGTGTGATGAAGAGAAATGAATGTAAAGAATTGGTCGGAAAGGTCCAACTGATTAGATTATGAACTCAGGCTACGGTTGAGTCGGGTTTGACTCAAATATGGAAAGACTTGAGTTGGTTATGATAGGATTTCTTGTGGATCATGAAGTTGAGTTGTTTTTAAGAATGTGGAATACGTTCCTAAGATGTTTGGAAGTCTTAAAATGGCTTCTATCTCCGTATAGAAGAGTATTGAGCAGTTATGGAAAGTTTCAGTGGAAACTGAGTAGGATATGGGTCCTAGTTTTGTTTGGGTTGGCCTCATGGCTGGTTATATAAGCAAGGGAGGCAAGAGCTCATGGTAGATGGATTTTGGTCTGTTACTCTTGTGTTCTATTGAATAAATATCGTAGTTTAAAGGAACTTTTGTGCCTTGTTCTTCTGACTTGTTTCAGACAAGTTTTTCTCGTCGAGTTTCTGTACAGCACTACCTTGCTTTGGTAGTCTTATCAAAACTCGAGTTTTACAGATCCAATTGATGTGATTATTTTTGGGTTGTTTTCACAACTTGATTATCTTTCATCTGTGAAAATTTCACGGCTATTGGATTTGTGGTTTCTGATATACATGCGTTTCTTTTGAGTGTTGCAGATCTGGTTTTTACTCGGTAGAACAGATTGACCCGTGCTTGATCTTTCTATCATAACTTGAGTTCTTCTCAGCGGTTTTTCATGATTCTTGTTCTGACAACTTTGTGAATTGATTGTTAACAATCTATACTGGTTTTGTCACGATTGATCACGTTTAGATTAGTCGCACACACAGTTTCTTAACAAATTGATTTTTCATCGAGGGGTTTTTCGGTGCTTCCGCTGAAAAAGTTTTAATCTACCATTCACCCCCTTGTGGTAGATTTTCACGTGCTCTTCAATCCTACACATTAATAAAAACTCATTAACAAGTTTTACCTCACGATTGCATTAATCATGCATATCATGGCATATTGAGTAATATATGAGCATTTATTGATTGTGATATCTGTTTTTTATGTCTTTTGTGCGGAATAGAAGGTGTTGCTCTAGAGGGTGCAGTCGAGGACCTCCAGCACCAGAACTTTGAAGATTCCGACCCTAACAAATCTCAGGAGCAAGGCAAGTGTCCTTGATCATTTTGATCCTGTTTTTAAATGTTTTGTTTGAAAAATTGCATGCTTGTGTCAAATTGATGGGAAACCCAAGATAGGAGTTTACTAGTCTTGTTTGACCATCCTTGTCGCTTGGGACATGTTGAAGAGTGTCGGGAAGGGCTTTTTACCTTTTTTCTTCGCTCTTATTAATTGGGAAGAGGAAACAACTAAATGGCTTAACTATGAATTAATGAGCATGTATGTGATGAAATTGATGAATGTGGACAATTGGTAAACATGGGTTGGGAGATCTAAGCAAGCATGGTGTGTGAATTGGGTTGGATGTTATGGTGGTTTGTTTGCCTTATATCTAAGGATTAGTTCATGGAGCGATCATCCAGGATTTACAGTGCCACCACAAGGCCATGTATGGGTGCGGCGTAGTTGAATAGTTAGGCTTGCTGCTGGTATTGTATGGACCATTGGATGGCGCGGGAATGGGAGTCGATAAGGACTGCCCTGAGAACCGCGTGGCACATGAGGGGGCCCGTGGGTGGGATAATAGAGATTTGAGCCTGCTAGTGAAACCTTAGTGGGTCCGTACATATTAGTAGTCCCTTTGTAAAGGCTATTTTGTGATCTCTTGGCCACACACCGACAAAAGTGTGATAAGGCATAATACAGGTTATTAGTCACCGAAAGGTGATGATATCACGAATGTGTGGGTAAAATGGTACAACCTCTGCAAAGTGTTAAAAACTATCATGATACTTGTGCTCCTGGTTATGAGCAACTTGGACCCTCACATGATTAGTGGGAAACTTGGTATTTGGGATGGTTATGGTTGGGTTATGGTTTGGTACTGGTTATGGTTATGGACGGTGATAAAAGGGCATGGTAAAGGCTGATGGTAAGAATTTGATTTTTTGATGGATATTTATTGGTGTATGTGATATCATGGTAATTGGTGGCATTGGACTCATAATTGGTAATTATTGGGATATGATGGGATTATTTCACATAGACATAGTATGATGCTTTTCACATGTTTTAAATGTACTTTTCAGCAATTAGCCAGTATTTATCATCATTCCTTGTTTAAGCTACATGTCATTATTTTCCCACACTTGTTGAGTACGACATGTACTGACACTTGCAATTTCCCCACCAATAGTTTCAGGTGATGTTTGGGAGTATCATGAGAATAATGCGGAGTACTACGCTGTGTGCTACAGTCGACTTACTTGTGGTGTAGTTTGGAGCTACGCTATATCCCTTTGATCAGTTTGCTTAGTTTGCTTAGCAGTTTAGATTATTTCCGCTGCAGAACTCATTATTAATGATCATTAGAGTTTGTAATTGAAGATTATTTGAATATTGTAATAAAAGTATCTTCTTAATTAACTTGTGTTGTGGTAATTTTTTGTATATCATTTGTGATGCACTCATGTATGTGTGTTGAACATCCTGGGCACACATATGCGTCGCACTTGATTCATTTTCAGGACCGGGTGTCACAAATTGGTATCAGAGCACAGGTTGACCGTAGAACTCAGCCTAGATAGAATGGACACTTTAGAGCACATAGGAACACTCAGAAAACGTTGTGGTTAAATTAGTGTGCTGATTGCTATGTAATGCTTGCTTGTGTGCTTAGTAGGGGATTGTGGGATGCTTTAGCACTTGCCACATCCATATAGGCTAGTATAGGTAGTTACTTAGTTTCATATCCATTGATTCATATAGTTGGGAACATTTTTTAAATTCTTCTATCTCTTTCTCTTTCTTCAGATGTCGAGGACTCACAACCAAAGGGATGCCAATGAGAATGAAGAGAACAATGAGGCTTCTCAGAACAATAACAATGGACCTGGACCGGAGGCTGTCAACCTTCAGCAGTTGTTGGCTATGCAGAATCAACTTATGCAGACGGTGATGCAGACTTTGGGACAGCTGCATGCTAATAATCATAATCAGCCCCATATTTCTCCACCAACACTACCCCCACCGCCTCATAACAGATTAGGAAAGTTTATGAGGACTAGGCCACCCACCTTTGCTCAAAGCAAATGATCCTATGGAAGTTGATTACTGGCTGAAATCGGTGGAGAAGAAGCTTGCCATTGTGCAATACGGTGACAGGGAGAAGGTTCTCTTTGCTTCCCATTAGCTAGTTGGAGGACCTGTAGATTGGTGGGACTCACTATGCAATGCCCATGAAAATCAGGAGAGGATCACTTTGGTTGAATTCAAGGAGAGTTTCTGTTCTCACTTTGTTCTGAAAAGTGATATGATCCTAAAGAGGCAGGAATTTGAGAACCTAAGGCAGGGAAAGTCTAGTGTGAGTGAGTATCTCATTAAATTAACTCAACTTTTAAGGTATGCTCCAGAGGATGTCAACCGGGACAACCGCAAGAAATATTTTTTCATGAGAGGCCTAAATAATGAGATTCAAGTCCAATTGCTCAATGTGACTATGTCAGCTTTTAGAAGCTTGTGGATATGGTCATTGTGGTTTAAAACAAGATCCGCAAGATGGAACAAGACAATAAGAGGAAGATGCCATACCAAGGGCAGCCGCAGGGGAGCAATGTCCCTCCTCGCCTTGCGCCGCCAAATGCGCCATATTACAACCCCTCCGCTCCTGCTGATAGATTTCCTTATCCTCCATGCCCAAACTAGCAACAGCAGCGCCCTATTATGCAAGCGCCTCGTCAGCCTGTGTCGTATGCACCGCGCCCTCATATGGTGAATAACCCTCAAGGTCAGCAGCGTCCGAGTTTCCCTGGTGCTTCGAGCGGCAAGACATGCTATGTTTGTGGAGAGGTTGGACACTTTGCAAGTCAGTACCCCAAGAGAAGCTATGGACCAATGAACAATGCACCAAGGCAGAATCCACTGCCGAATGGAGGAGCACCACAAGGAAACCGTGGGAAGCATAAAGTCACTCATGGAAATGTGAATCATGTATCTACTGAGGAGGCCCAACAAGCGGATGATGTCGTGATTGGTATGTTCCTCGCCAACTCCAACCCCGCGACCATTCTATTTGATTCTGAGGCATCTCATTAATTCATCTCATCGAAGTATGTTCTCAAGTATAATATGCCTATAGCTCATTTGGAACACACTATGTTGGTAAAATCTCCTGGAGGAGAAATGAGGACAAATATAGTGTGTCCAAGAGTAAGTATCAAAATAAGGGGGGTAGACTTTCTTGTGAATCTCATCATCCTGGATTCCCATGGTATACACATAATACTTGGTATGGATTGGTTGAGCAAGTATAATGGAGTGATTCAGTGTGCTAATAGGATTGTGCATTTGACAAGTGAGCATGGCACCCGTATTGAAGTGGAGACAGCCTAACCCCCAACGGATAAAGTGGTGTTGAGTCACCTGGAAGGTGTGACATTGGAGGGTATTCCGTTTGTTCGCGAGTATCCAGATGTGTTCCCAGATGAGTCGTCGGGTATGCCGCCTGATCGTGATATTGAGTTTGTTATTGACTTGATACCTGGAACTACACCTATAGCTAAGAGGCCATATAGGATGCCTCGTATGGAGTTAGCGGAGCTCAAGAAGCAGATTCAAGAGCAGCTAGAGAAGGGTTTTATCCGCCCAAGCTATTCACCTTGGGGAGCACCAATGCTTTTCGTGGACAAGAAGGATGGATCTCAAAGGATGTGCATGGATTACCGAGCTCTTAATGAGGTGACAATAAAGAACAAGTACACGTTAATCCACATAGAGGATTTGATTGATCAAATGAAGGGTCCTTGTGTTTTCTCCAAAATTGACTTGAGATCAGGTTATTTCCAAATGAAGGTTAGACCGTCGGACATACCCAAAACAGCTTTCCGGACACAATATGGATCCTACGAGTACACCATTATGTCCTTTGGATTGACAAATGCACATCCATACTTCATATACCTCATGAATAAGGTTATCATGGAGTACTTGGACAAATTTTTTGTGGTGTTCATTGATGAAATTATGATCTACTCGAGGAGCGAGGAGGAGCATGAGGAGCATTTGAGGCTCACATTGCAGAAATTGGGGGAGCACCAATTATATGCCAAATTCACCAAGTACCAGTTTTGGTTAAGGGAGGTGTCATTTTTGGCCATATCATCTAAGGAAAGGGGTATCGGTTGACCGAGGAAAAGTGAGAGATGTGCTAAAATGGGAACCACCTCAGAATGTGAAGGAGATTAGGAGCTTTCTCGGAATGGCTGGATATTACGTCAGTTCATCAAGGATTTCTCCAAAATAGCCAAGCCCATGACTGAGTTATTAATGAAGGGAAAAGCATTCTAATGGACTCAACCTTGCCAAAACAATTTTGAGGAGCTAAAGAAGAGGCTAACAACTGCACATGTCTTGGTATTGTCTGATGTGAGCAAAAGTTTTGATATCTAGTGCGATGCCTCAATACAAGGGCTTGGATGTGTGCTCATGCAAGAGGTCAGAGTAGTAGCCTATGCATCGAGACAATTGAAGAAACATGAGCAGAATTATCCCACGCACGATCTCAAACTTGCAGCTGTAGTGCATGCCTTGAAAATATAAAGACATTACATTCTTGGCCATAGGTGTGAGATTTATACGGATCACAAGAGTCTCAAGTACATTTTCACGCAAACAGACCTAAATTTGAGGCAACGAAGATGGTTGGAGCTCATCAAGGATTATGATGTGGGAATCATTATCACCCAAGGAAGGCCAATGTGTTGGCTGATGCTTTGAGTTAGAAAGGAGTAAGCCACCAACTCACAGTTCGGGAATTGCCATCCGAGCTATGCAAGGAGTTTGAGCAGTTGAATCTTGGATTTGTGAATGAGACGGGAACAATGGAGTTAAATCTGACCTTGGAACAAGAAATACGAGAAAGTCAGGCCAAGGATGAGGAAATTCAAGAAATTAAGGAAAGAACCCAAGAGGGGAAAGAATTCAATTTTGATGAGGATGACCATGGTGCCCTATGGATTGGAAAGAGAATTGTTGTGCCTAATGTGAAACATCTCCGAGAGACGATATTAAAGGAGGCACATGATTCACCTTACTAAATCCATCCCAACTGTACAAAGATGTGCAAGGACTTGAGGACGTGTTATTGGTGGGCTAGCATGAAAAAGGATATAGCCGAGTATGTGGCTTTGTGCGATGTGTGCCAACGAGTCAAAGCTGAACATGAAAGGCCAGCTAGATTATTGCAGCAATTGAAGCTTCCGGAATGGAAGTGGGAAGAAGTTGGTATGGACTTCATAGTTAGTTTACCTTGCACTTCGGCAGGTTATGACTCAATATGGATTATTGTGGATCGATTGACGAAGTCAGCTCATTTTGTTCCTATCAAAATTACCTATGGTGGAACAAAGTTGGTATAATTGTATATGGGAAGAATAGTGTGCTTACACAGAGTGCCCAAGAGAATAGTGTCTGATAGAGGTTCTCACTTTACCTCAAGGTTCTAGCAAAAGCTGCACGAGTTGATGGGAACTCAATTGAATTTCAGTTCTGCATATCATCCCCAAACGAATGGGCAAACCAAGAGGACAAATCATATTTTGGAAGACATTCTAAGAGCTTGTGCGCTAAAGTATGGAGGAAGTTGGGACAAAGGCTGCCATATGTTGAATTTTCCTACAACAACAGTTATCAAGCAAGTTTGAAAATGCCACCCTATGAAGCATTGTATGGGAGAAGGTGCAGAACACCTTTGTTTTGGAATGAGACAGGAGAAACCCAAGTATTTGGACCTGATGTAATATAAGATGCCAAAAAGCAAGTTTAGATAATCCGCAAGAATTTGAGGGCTGCTCAATCAAGACAAAAAGGCTATGCGGATAATAGGCGGAGAAACTTAGCTTTTGAAGTGAGAGACTTCATATACCTCAAAGTGTCGCCTATGCGAGGTCACAAGCGATTTAACGCCGGAGGCAAGTTGGCACCTCGCTATATTGGACCATTCAAGATTTTGGCCAAACATGGAGAAATGGCATATAAGTTGGAGATGCCATATTTCTGATGTTAATGATGTGTTCCTTGTTTCTCAGCTCAAGAAGTGCTTGAGGGTTCCAGAAGAGCAAGTTCCAATGGAAAAATTAGAATTGGAGTCAGATTTGACTTATGTGGGGCAACATGTCAGAATCTTGGAAACAAAGGAGAGAGTCCCAAGGTACAAGGTGATTTGATGGTGCAAGGTTCAATGGAAGAATCATGCAGAATCAGAAGCAACCTGGGAGCTGGAAGATAACCTCAAGAGAGAATTTCCCTATCTCTTCTCTTCTACATTGAATCTCAAGGACGAGATTCATTTTAAGGGGGCTAGATTTGTAACACCCTCATTTTCATCCATCATGCATTGCATACATTCTCATACATGTTTAACATTAAGCAACACAAAATGGAACAAGCTTAAAATGAATTAGAAGCTAAATAGTATTTAAAAACCTGTGTAGGTGCGGACTTGTCCGGTTCGGACCCCAGACTAGTTCGGTTTTGTCCTCTATTGAGCCTCCGGACTTGTCCGCTCTAGCTGTGGATTAGTTCGATTAAGTTTTTGTTGTTGTCCAGACTTGTCTGATCGAGTATGGACTAGTCTATTCCTTGCTACTCGAACTTTTTGAAGTTGTCCGATAGATCCCTCTTTTGGTCCTGTTTTCGGAAAATCAAACACGCTTTTGGACATGCCTGGCCCCATATCGGACTTGTCCGTTTTTGCTCTCTGGAACCAATCGTACTAGTCCGACCCCTAGCGAACTTGTTCGGTATGCCCGACTCGGATTCAAAACATTCCTCCACGACTTGTTATTCGGTATTTGCCTTAAATGGTCCTAAGAACGTCGTGCCCAACCCCTGTGGAGCCCATGTGGGCCCCCTACACGGCCTCCACCACCTTGAACTCGAAATTCATCAAACCATACCACCTCCACCTCTATATAAACATCCCACCACCACAACTTTTCATCCCTTTGTCACAATTGAAGAAACCTCAAACCCTAGTTTGTGGGAGCCGCCATCAAGAGAAGATCATCGCGACCAGGAGAAGAGATGGAGGAAAGAGAAGGATCAAGTAAGTTTGATCTTCGTCAACTCATCGACAACATTGTCAATTCTCCACCAATTCTCTATCTTCTTTGGATCTAGATGTCAATTCTCGAAGCCCGACCTTTGGACCCTTGGATTCATGGTAAATATATTAGATGCATCTTTTCTATGTAAAATATGGTTTCATAATTAATCAAACTATGCTCTAGTTGGAAATTCACCAAAAACCCTAGCCGAACGGACTTGTCCAGTCTAGTGCAGACTAGTCCGGTTCACTTTCTGGTCCAGGGCGGACTAGTCCAGTCTCTAGTACGGACTTGTTCGGCCTCTGAATCTGTATTTGCTAAAATGATTCTAATTTGACTCAAATAAATTTGAAACCTATTCAAACTTGTTAGAAACCATTGTAACTAGTTAGTAAACATTAATAACAATTCATTAACAAGTTTTACCTCACAATTGCATTAATCATGCATATTGTAACACCCTCATTTTCATCCATCATGCATTGCATAAGTTCATATACATGTTTAACATTAAGCAACATAGAAAGGAACAAGTTTAAAATGAATTAAAAGCAAAACCGTACTCAAAAGTTCTGAGAAGTGTGGACTTGTCCGTTTTGGTGCGGACTAGTCTGATTTCTCTCTGAACTCTCTTCGGACATGTCTGTTTTTTTTTTTTTGGACTAGTCCATTTTTATCTCTGTACCGTTTTCAGACTTGTTCAGTCTATTACAGACTAGTCCATTCACCACATCCTTCGACAATTTTGCCAAGTCTCCGGACTTGTCTGTTTTTCTCTCTGACTAACATCGGACTTGTCCAATTTTGGCCAGACTTGTCTGTTTTCTCCCTGACTAGCTATCGGATTAGTCTGGTCCATTGCGGACTTGTCTGGTATTCGCGACTCTAATTCAATCTTTTCATCCATGACTTGTTTTAGGTTTTTGCCTTAAGTGGGCCCAAGGACATCATGTCTAACTTGTTCGGAGCCCATGTGGGACCCCACACCAGTCTCTACCCACCTTAGACTCGAAGTCCATCAAACCCTACACCACAACCCCTATACAAACAACCCAACACCCCAACTTATCATCTCTTTGCCACTTTTGAAAGACCACCAAACCCTAGTTTGTGGGAGCCGCCATAAAATGGAGATCCAACAGCAAGAAGAAGAGGAGGAAACGAAAGAGGACCAAGTGAACAAGATCTGCATTGAGTTTCCTTTCATCATCACCAATTCCCCCTCGACACTTCATCATCAACCCTAGATCGTCAAGATCCAAGTGTTGCCTCCAAACTCTTGATCCTTGGAGCTCTACACACGTGGTACACCTTCTATTCTCTCTTTTCTACATGAGTTTTATTCCAAATCTCGCAGATCAAGAAAACCATAGAAAATCCTAATTTGCTAGTTCTGCGAAGGGCGGACTAGTTCGGTCCCTAGTGGACTAGTCCGATCATGTTGTCTGTTTTCTACTGAAACAATTCTAAATTGATTTGAATCGATTCCAAACCTGTCCAAACTTGTTAGAAATCATTGTAACTAGTTAGTAAACATTATTAGCAACTCATTAACAAGTTTTACCTCACAATTGCATTAATCATGCATATCATGGCAAATTGAGTAATATATGAGCATTTATTGATTGTAATGTTTGCTTTGTATGTTTTTTGCACGAAATAGAAGGATTTGCTCTAGAGGGTGCTGCCGAGGACCTTCAGCACCAGAATTTTGAAATCTTTGATCCTAACCAAGCTCAGGAGCAAGGCAAGTGTCCTTGATCATATTGATCCTATTTTTAAATGTTTTGTTTGCAAAATTGCATGCTTGTGTCAATTTGATGGGAAACCCAAAATAGGTATTTACTAGACTTGTTTGACCATCCTTGTCTCTTGGGATACATTGTAGAGAGTCGGGAAAGGGCTTTTTACCTTTTTTCTTTCCTCTAATTAATTAGGATAGGAAAACAACCAAATGGCTTAATTTTGAATTAATCAAGTTATGGATGATGTATATTGATGAATATGGTTAATTGGTAACATGGGACTTGGGGGATCTAAGCAAGCATGGTCTATGGATTGGGTTGGATGTTAAGGTTGTTTGCCTGCCTTGGATCTAAGGACTGGTTCATGCGAGAATAGGTCAGGACTACAGTGCAACCACAAGGCCAAGTATGGGTGCGGCTTAGCCAATTAATTAGGTGTATTGCCAGCAATGATTTGGATCAAATGGTGGAGTGGGGAATGGGAGTCGGTTGGGTTTGCAATAGAGGCGGGACTGCCCTGGGTCCGAAAGGCACAAGAGGGGGCCCTTGGTTTAGGATGTGCTCAGTTGGAGGCATCGCCACCGGTGAAACCTTAGTGGGTCTAAATATGCTGGTAGTCCCTTTGTAAAGGTTATTTTGTGATCTCTTGGCCGCACACTGATGTAAGTGTGAATGTGACCGACGGGTCATGGGAACAATGGAGGTTCTCTAGTAACCGAAAGAGGACAAAATCACAAACTTGTGGGTAAAGTGGTACAACCTCTACAGAATGTTTAAAAACTATCATGATAGGAGAAAATCACAAACTTGTGGGTAAAGTGGTACAACCTCTACAGAATGTTTAAAAACTATCATGATAGTCATGCTCCTGGTCATGAGCACTTGGAGAACTTCCATGATTAGAATTGGACTTGGGAATTGGGATAGTTGGTTATGGTTATGGTCATGGTCATGGTTATGGATTGAATTATGATGAACGGACATGGTTAATGATCATGGTAATAATCTGGTATATAGAGATGGATAATTGATGATGGTTTCATATTATGTTTATTTGGATTATGATGAGATTACTTCACATAGACATAGTAAGATGCTTTTTACTTGTTTTAAATGTACTTTTCAGCAATTAGCCATTGTATATTATCATTCCTTGTTTAAGCTACATGTCATACTTTTCCCACACTTGCTGAGTATGACATGTACTCACCCTTGCAATTCCCCCACAAACAGTTTCTGGAGATGTTTGGGGGTATCGTGATGATAATGTTGAGTACTAGGTTGTGTTCTGCCATCAGCTTGCATGTGGTTTGCTTGGAGCCGCGCTACCCTTTATGCTTAGTTTGCTTAGTTGCTTAGCTTCATATTTAGACTATTTCTGCTGCAGTAGTAGTTTCATCAATAATAATCATTAGAGTTGTAACTTGAGGATTAATGAATTTTGTAATAAAAATACTTAATTAATATGTTCTATGGTATTTTTTTGTATATCGTTTGTGATGCACTTCTATATTTGTGTCGAACGTCCTGGACACACATATACTGCACTTGGTTCATTTTCGAGATCGGGTGTCACACATATCATGGCATATTGAGTAATATATGAGCACTTATTGATTGTAATGTCTGTTTTGTATGTCTTTTGCGCGGAATAGAAGGTGTTGGTCGAGAGGGTGCAGACGAGGACCTCCAGCACCAAAACTTTGAAGCTTTCGACCCTAACCAATCTCAGGAGCAAGACAAGTGTCCTTGATCATTTTGATCCTGTTTTTAAATGTTTTGTTTGAAAAACTGCATGTTTGTGTCAAATTGATAGGAAACCCAAGATAGGAGTTTACGAGTCTTGTTTGACCATCCTTGTCGCTTGGGACATGTTCTAGAGTGTAGGGAAGGGCTTTTTACCTTTTTTTTTCTTTGCTCTTATTAATTGGGAAGGAGAAACAACTAAATGGCTTAACTATGAATTAATGAGCATGTATGTGATGAAATTGATGAATGTGGACAATTGGTAAACATGGGATTGGGAGATCTAAGCAACCATGGTCTATGGATTGAGTTGGATGTTATGGTGGTTTGCTTGCCTTAGATCTAAGGACCGGTTCATGGAGCGACCATCCAGAATTTATAGTGCTACCACAAGGCGTATGGGTGCGGCGTAACTGAATAATTAGGCGTGATGCTAGTATTGTATGGACCATTGGATGGCGCAGGGAATGGGAGTCGAGAAGGGATGCCCTATGAACCGCATGGAAGATGAGGTGCCCTTGGGTGGGAGAATATAGATTTGAGCCTGCTGGTGAAACCTTAGTGGGTCCGTACATACTAGTAGTCCCTTTGTAAAGGCTATTTTGTGATCTCTTGGCCACACACCAACGGAAGTATGATAAGTCATGATAGAGGTTCTTATTCACTGAAAGGTGATGAAATCATGAACATGTGGGTAAAGTGATTCAACCTCTGTAGAGTGTTAAAAACTATCATGATAGCCGTGCTCCCGGTTATGAGCAACATGGACCTTCACATGATTAGTGGGAAACTTGGTATTGGGGATGGTTATGGTTGGATTATGGTTTGGTACTGGTTATGGTTATGGACGGATATAAATGGTTGTGGTTAATGATGATGGTTAGAATTTTATTTTTGGATGGATTTATTGATGGATGTGATATCATGGTAATTGGTGGCATTGGACTCATAATTGATAATTATTGAGATATGATGGGATTATTTCACATAGACATAGTATGAAATTTTTCACATGTTTTAAATGTACTTTTCAGCAATTAGCCATTATTTATTATCATTCCTTGTTTAAGATACATGTAATTATTTTCCCACACTACCTTAGGTGTATGGCCAAGAGATCACAAAATAGCCTTTACAAAGGGACTACCAGCATATTCAGACCCACTAAGGTTTCACCGGTGGTGATGTCTCCAACTGAGCACATCCAACCAAGGGCCCCCTCTTGTGTCGTTCGGATCCCGGGACAGTCCTGCCACCATTGCAAACCCAACCAACTCCCATTCCCCACTCCTCTAAAAGATCCAAACAATGTTGGCAATACACTAATTAATTGGCTAAGCCGCACCTATACTTGGCCATGTGGTGGCACTATTATCTTGGCTTATTCTTGCATGAACCGGTCCTTAGATCTAAGGCAAGCAAAACCACCATATCATCCAACCCAATCCACAAACCATGCTTGCCTAGATCTCCCAGGTCCCATTTACCAATTAACCATGTTCATCAATTCTCATCATTCATAAGTGCATTAATTCAAAGTTAAGCCATTTGGTTGTTTTCCCATCCCAATTAATTAAAGCGAAGAAAAAAGATAAAAATACCCTTCTCGACTCTCTACAACATATTCCAAGCGACAAGGATGGTCAAACAAGACTAGTAAACACCTATTATCGGTTTCCCATCAATTTGACACAAGCATGCAGTTTTGCAAACAAAACATTTAAAAACGGGATCAAAATGATCAAGGACACTTGCCTTCCTCCTGAGCTTGGTTTGGATCAAAAGCTTCAAAATTCTGGTGTTGGAGGTTCTCGACAACACCCTCTAGAGCAACACCTTCTATTCCATGCAACAAACATACAAAAAAAGAATTATAAGCAATAAATGCTCATATATTACTCAATATGTCATAACATGCATGAATGATGCAAGTAACGCATGTTATTAGGTTGATATCATAGCCTACTAACTACTCGCAATTAAGTTTTACATGTTAGAGCAAGTTCCAAGTTATTTTTGAGAATATTAAAGAAGTTCCAGGAATTTTCAGAACTAAAGGACCGGACTAGTCCGCACAAGGGCCAGACATGTTCGTTCTGGGATAGAAAGAAAATCAGACTAGTCTGCACTCGGACCGGACAAGTCTGTTTTGGCTAGGGTTTTGGCGAATTTTTCAACTAGAGCATAGTTAAAGTTAGTATAGAGCCATAATTTATGTAGAAAAGATTGATCTAAGATATTTACAGTGAATCCTAGGGTTCACAGTTGAGGATTCGATGGAACTCGAGAGTCTCAAAGTCTAGATGCAAAGAAGATGGAGAATTGGTGGAGAATTGACGATGATGTTGATGAGTTGACAAAGATCGATCTTGCTTGATCATCCTATCCTCCTCCTCGTGGATGCGAGCTCCTTTGTTCTTGATGGCGGATCCCACGTGAACGAGGGTAACGGTTTTCTTCAATTGTGACAAAAGGGATGAAAGGGAGGGTGTTGGGGTGTTCATATAGCGTGGAGGAGGTAGGGTTTGGGTGGAATTCTAGTATAAGGCGGAGGAGGCCTCGATGGGTGAAAGTGCATCTAGGCATCCCTTGTGGATTTTGGTTGATTTATGACAAACAAATGAGATCCTAACCAAATTGTTGAGATGAGCGCTGGTCTTAAAAGAAATTATGAAGAAAGCGCAAAAAGAAAGGAGAATGAGAATCTATATGGAATAGAGCTCAAGAGCTAAATAGACTAGATCATTGTGTATGGAGTGTGTTGGAGAAACACACCCCAAGAGCTCAATCACAAGAAAACTCACTGCACTAATTTAGACAGGTCTGGACTAGTCCGATAATATCCGGACTAGTCCGATAACCCCTCTGTTCAAAATCGGACAAGTCCTCCCAGTGCGGACTTGTCTGCACAGTCTGAGTCTACACAGACCGCACTAGTCCGGTATCACTACGGACTAGTCCGATATCTTTCTGACTAAAATCGGACTAGTCCTCCCCAGTGCAGACTAGTCCTCTACACTTCACGGATTTGCACAAAATCGGACAAGTCTGAAATCACCATGGACTAGTCTGATAACCTCTCTGACTAAAATAGGACAAGTCCTCTAAATGCGGACTTGTCCCAATTCACTAAGGAGATCAACACAGTCGGACTTGTCCGAAAATAATCGGACTAGTCCAAACTTTTCCAGAGCCTAAATCAGACTAGTCCGCCCTAAGTCGGACAAGTCCGATCTTCCTAAGAACTTAGGGTTTTCTGCATGCCGCACACCGGACTAGTATGGACTCCACCTCGGACTAGTCCGGACCCTCGCAACCCTAATGGTAATTTTTGGAAACACCCTATAAATAGATGTGCACGGCCCTACTTTCAACTCTCTCGACCCCCTGCGCCGTCACACCCTCCAAGAGCTTAGAAAACACATCTCTCCACGCAATCCAACGCAAGAAAGATCAATCTCTTGAGGATTCACTTTGAATCAAAAGGGAGACATGATTCCACATGTTTGAGCTCTTGGGTTTGATTCTCTAACACACTCCTGCTGTTATATTGTAAATCTTACGAGTGTGTTCTTGGTGGTGTTCCATTTGTAATCTTGGGGAGCCCTCAACTTGTGAGAAGGCCCCTTGAACTTGGTGATTTGCCCCTTGTGATTAGTGGAAGGGAATCGTCCTCCGTGGCGATTCGACGAGGTTAGGGTTGGAAAAGACCCAGTCCTTTTGTGGAATCCTCAACGTGGATGTAGGTTTCCTCTGTGAGAACCGAACCACGGGATAAACTCTTGTGTCAAAATTGTTCTTAATTTTCATATTACATTCTAGGGTTTTGTCAATCTTGCATAACCTACGTCAAAACTTTGAGAAAAGAATTGGTTTGCATTATACCTAGCTTCATTGACTCAATACTTGCAAGTTACATACTATATTCCTCTGTGTACTGTTCTTGTATTGAAATCATTGATCGAACTTGATCAATCTAGTCTGCACTTTACCGGACTAGTCCGATATCTTGGGATTTGATCAGTCTGTAAAGTGTTGCAAGTTCCTACTAAATTTCAAAAAGGCCTATTCACCCCCCTCTAGGCCACATTTAATGGGATCCCACTTGGGCTCCACAGGGGTTGGGAACGACGTTCTTAGGCCCACTTAAGGCAGATACCCAATAACATGTCGTGGAGGAAAAATAGAATCTGAGTCGACACAACGGACTAGTTCGCTCAGAGGCTGGACAAGTTCGATATGGAACAGAGCGATTAACGGACAAATCCGTATAGGTCCGGACAAGTCTTTTTTTGAACAGAGAATAGAACGGTGAACGGACAAGTCCGATCAGGTCCAGAAAACAAAATGGACAAGTCCAGTATGAGGGCAGACAAGTCTGGAGTTTTGTCCAATTTTTCAAAAACCGTACTAAAACGAGGGATTACCGGACGACTCTGAAAAGTTCCAGTAGCGAAGATCAAACTAGTCCGTACATGATAACTCACATGTCCAGAAAACAACATAAATGTTTTCGAACTAATTCGCAGCAAAACAGGTGAAGTCCGGAGAACAACAGAGAGAAAATCAGACTAGTCTGGACAAGTCCGAACTGACACAGACTTTTAACTGCTGTTTTGGTTTTAATTCATTTTAAACTTGTTCCTTTTGTGTTGCTTAATGTTAAACATGTATAAGAGTGTATGCAATGCATGATGGATGAAAATGAGGGTGTTACACTTGGGTACAATGACTTGGTTTGCCAGCCGCCATGGATGATGAACCTCCCAGATGAATCCTGCATCAAACAACTTCTTGATTTCTTCGCAGATGATGTTTTTCTGTTCAATGGACTCCTTCCAGGGCTTGTGTTGTACCGGTCGTGCATCGGGTTAGATCTTCAGATGATGCTCAATCACCTCCCTAGAAATCTTAGGCATTTGTGATGGTTGCCATGCAAACACGTCGACATTATCCCGGAGGAAGGTGATGAGCGCGAGTTCCTATTTGTCACCTAGACCTCCCGCAATGTGAGTGGTCTGGGCGGCTTCGGAACCGATTTGGATGACTTTGATAGGAACATCATTGTTGCCGCTTCGCTGCACATAGGGTGCAGAGGTTGAGCCGCGCTGGCGCATGCTTGGAGGTTGTTGAGCTGATTGCTCCTTGTTGGAATAAGCTTCTTGCGCAGTAGTGAGTGTGTGAAGCTTCTCTAAAGCAGTAAATCTAGCAGTGCGGTCTCCTCGGATCCGGAGGATGCCTGTTAGAGTCGGCATCTTCAACACCAGGTAGCTGTAGTGAGCTACTGTTGTGAACCGGGACAGGGCCGGTCTACCGAGAATGGCGTTAAAGGAAAGGCTGATCTCTGCTACGTCAAAGATCAGTTTCTTTGATCGGTAGTTCTCATGAGTCCCAAATGTTACCGGGAGAGAGACACAACTGAACGGAGTGATAGCTCCCAGACCCACTATGGAGAATGTGCACGAGGGCTTAAGGTCTGAAATAGGGACCTGCAGTTTCGTGAAGGTAGCGAAGCTGATGAGGTTGAGAGCCGGCCCGCCAAACCAGAATGTGGAAGAGTTGTAGATTGTTGATGGTCGGGGACACTATCAGTGGAAGTTGCCCAGCTCCCGCCATGTTCTTAGGGCAGTCAGAGGCGTTGAAGGTGATCAGAGTGTCCATCCACTTCTGATGGGGCTCCGCCTTGACGGTGGGAGCTAAAGCAGGTATCTCCCGACGCAGATTTTTCACTACACGCTGGGAAGTAATGTCCCACGACCCTCCATACTTCATATGGAGAGTCCTCCTTCGGTCATTGTTGGAGCTGGTGTCGGGGTCATTGACGTTGTTGTAGACCGCCTTCAACGCCTCCTTGGCGTCTTGGAAGCCTAACTCCTGCTCCGCTAGAGCCTGATCAACCTTTTGTTTGCCCTCCCGCTAGAAGAAAATTGCGTCTTCTCGATGCTTGTGCTGGACAAGTTTGGCCAACCTTTTGACCTCTCAACAGTCCTCGAGGCTATGACCCGAAGTGTTGTGGATTAGGCACCACATCTTGTTGTCACTGTCATTAGACGACGATGAAGGCCGCTTGTCGAGGGGTGGCCCTCGGCCACCTAGAGCAGTTGCGTCTACAGATGTAGGTGTGTCAGCAAGTGACTTTTTGCCACTTGCCTTCTTCTTCTTACCACTGCCTTGGATAGTGGTTCCCGCATTGGAAGCAGATGGCGCTCCTACCTCCGCGGCTGGCTTGGAGTGTCAGTCATGCTCTTCAGCAGCCCTGGCGCATTTGTCTGACAGTCTGAAGAGCTTTGTAACATCATGGATGTTCTTGGTGGCCATCTTATCTAACATCTTCTTATCTCGCATGCCCTGTCGTAATGCAATAACAACCGAGGCGTTCGAGATAGAAGGAATTGTGTTTCATACCTGAGAGAACCACTGAATGAAAGAACACAACGACTCTCCCGAATTTTGTTGTATGGCAAAGAGGTACAGTTCAGTGCCAGGGCGAGTATAGGAACTCCCAAAGTTGGTAGTGAACTAGCGGCATAGCTGTTCCCAACTATAGATGGAGTCAGAGTAAGCTCATGAACCATGACTGAGCAGTTTCGATCAAGGCTACTGGGAAGTAATTAGCCATGACAACCTCATTCCCTCTTGCAGCAAGGATGGCAGTAGAGTAGATCTGCAGGAATTTGATGGGCTTGACTGTCTCGTCATACTTCTCTGGCTGGTGAGGCCAAAACTTGGGTGGCCATTCTACCATGCAAAGGTATGGTGCGAGCGCCGCACAGCCACCACCTGCTCCTAGAGGGGAAGACTCCTCTAGGATATGTCGCCACTCGTGGTTATGATCATGGTGATTCGACCATCTTGCTCCAAGTAATGGCGGTTAAGCTTCGCCCTGAGGTCTCCCGTTTGTAACCTCGACACTGTGGAGGTACGATGGGCCATCGAAGGAGTGCACGACATCGCATGGTGTGATGGTACGTGTCTCCTTTGTGACGGCATAGTACCGAGTTGTCCTGTCGGGGTCATGTTGCGCGTTGGGGACGACCTGGGCCAGAACTGCGGAAGATTGTTGAGTGTCGTGGTTGTGGTGGCAACTAGATGTTCGACATCGCTGAGCCACTGCTCCAGCGCTGCTGGAGGTGCATCCTGTGCTGGTGGACATCGAAGAAGAGCCTGAGCTGCAATCAGCGCGTTCTCCGGACTTATGGTCGATTTTGTGACCGATGCTAGGGCACCATCCTACATCTGTGCAGCGGTTGCTGCTGCAGCAGGTGGTGGGGCATTATTTGCAGGTTGATGCGTTGCAGCACCAACTTGTAGATCAGCGGCTGGATTGCCACCAAGACGGCGAGAGGTGTCGCCGGCTCCATTTCCTCTTCCAGCCCGTGCATCCGGGCCAAAGGAAGCAACAACAGAATTCACCATCGTTGATCTTGAAAATCTTCAACAAGTTGGCCCCTACCTGACACGCCAAATGTCGAAGTGTGGATCGACACTTCACCCGACATAGAGATTTTTACATGGTTCGGGCCGCCTGAGCGTAATACCCTACTCCACAGGGGTGTGTTTTATGCTTGATTATGTTACGTGCGTCTGAGATCAAATCCTATGAGCTTCCCTTGTTGTCTACCATGCAGCATAGACCTTTTATATGTCAAGGTCTGGCTGTTACAGCGAGGCCGAGGCCTGACAGGTGGGCCGAACTATTAAGCACCATGTACACGATCTAGGCGCTTAACAATGGTTTATTTGTGTAATAACGGGCCTTGATGGCAGCATTACCACACTTGAAGGCCCTTTGATCATGTGTCATTAATGCAGAACTAATGATGTGTTAATCAGGTCTTGTAGCGGCTGATTTATAGCCACATGAATGCCCGTGCCATTGGAGATCCCAGAGTCCTTCCTGTTGGAGAAGTTGGGTCCGACACTTGGCAACACCGGAGCCATCCTTAGCAAGGAGGTAGGTCCAGAGGTGCGGGACACATGGCAGCACTGGAGCCACTCTTAGGAAGGAGGCAGGTTTGGGGCTGCAGGACACGTGGCAGCACTGGGGCTACCCTTAAGAGAGAGGCGGGTCCGATGCTGCGGGACACGTGGTGGCACAAGAGCCACCCTTAGGAGGGAGGCAGGTCCGGCGTTGCGGGACACGTGGCAGCACTAGAGCCACCCTTAGGAGGGAGACAGATCCAGCACCGCGGGGCACGTGGCAGTATGGGAGCCATCCTTAGGAGGGAGGAAGGTCCAGCGCCGCAAAACACGTGGCATCAATGGAGCCACCCTTAGGAGGGAGGCAGATCCGGCGCCGCGAGACACGTGATAGCACCGGAGCCCCTTTTAGGAGGGAGGAAGGTCTGGCGCTATGGGACACGTGGCCTCCGAAGGTTTCTCTCCTAGAAAGTGGGACTCGATGCTTCTTCTTCTGGTACATGAGGGTACCAGGTCCGCAGGGTATCGACGAACGCAAAATTTAAAAATTAGGGTGTGAATCACAATTAGCCTTCAAAACTATGGTCAAAACACAATTGTCCCTAAATGAAAAGGATCGAAGGACATTCATATCATCTTTTAAAAATCTAGACAGGTACTTTTTCAAACTCTTAAAAGATGCCAAATATCTAATACTCCCATAGCCCAAAATATGCCAAATTAAACTAAAATTCTTGTACAAAGTGACAATTATTTTGGGATGGAGGGAGTACTCACAATAAATGAACTGGATTTTTATTGTAAACAACATTTATTTCGTAATAACAAAGTGCTCCATTCGAAAATAATTGTCACTTAGGAAAGAACTTTAGTTCAAATTGAACTAAGATTCTTGTCTAATGTGACAATTATTTTAAGTTTGAGGTAGTATATAACTGGAAATATATGTATAATTGAATGGTGGTAGTCTTATCTATTTTTGCTCTCTCTCGTACTATCAGCAATTCTCAGTCTCTACCCTGTGCAAAAAAATGTAACAACCAGAAAAAGGTAACAAGAAACTAAATCGTTAGAGTAGTACAGGCTGCTTGGTAGAGCTTTTTCTCATCGAAAAACACTAGCCGATGGTCAGGATCCATTAAGAAGAAAGAGTTTACTTGCACCAGAGGTGCAGGGCTAGATGTGGCCTAGAGGGGGTGAATAGACGTTAAAAAATTTTCATGTAAAACTTAACAAAAATGTCAAATTGTTGACAGCTGTTATATATCAATTTCACCCGTCAATATAACTCAATTATGTGAAGGAATTGTCATTCTTGCACATATCACCTTTCTATTTAACCTATGTCCACTTGTCCTTGGAGAAATAGTGCATGCAAGCATTTTATGCAGGAATTGAGGTAAAAGAGGGGGAGCAATCCTATAAAATACTATCCCAACCAATCAAGCACTGACATGTGGCACCACATGGATCGAATGGCCCACAAACAGAAGTATTTGAGGACATACAATGGTGTAGCACCCATATCATGGGATGGCACCCACCTGGCTATGACCTGGAGAAAGCATATGAGAAATGGTGCAGAGACCAGGTCGGCCAACCTCCCTAGTCGGCTGACTTGGTCCTAGCGCCAAATTCAGTCAAACGCCACGTGTTGGCTCCTCCCTGCTTGAAGAAGTAAGTGGTGACTGATTCGCGTGCTTTTGGTGGCGGGAACCAACCCATCTCCACCTATAAATAGGACCCCCTACCCTCACTTCACACACACACACCACTTGAGTATTCATCTATTGTATACACTATTCTCCATAGGTTTAGAGGAGTGTAGGTTGTATAGAGGAGAGCCTCTAGTCCATAGTCCAAATAGGAGAGGAGTAGAAGGAGTCTCTTCCCAATTCCCAATTTGAAAGGTAAGGATCTCATATTCCTATTTGTATTTGTGACTTTGCTCTTAATAAAGATGTATCTTTAGTCTTCTATTGTTCATATACTTGGATGAAATGTTTCTTCTTTGATTGTGGATTTCGTATATGTGATAGGAGTAGTATTTATTATTATGCCATACAATTCTCATTATATCATCATAAACACTACAAACCCCCACTATAGTCTAATTAGCTATGACACGATTATGTTAATATGAATCACTTATGCTATGTGTTAACATTGGTTCAACGATGATTTAGTTCATTGCCTTTGGATGGCTTGTGCCCAGGCTCTTAAGGTAATTACTTAATATGCTAACAAGCTGCTAGGATAGATAAGTAGTGTTGAATGTCTCGTAGACCCACGGATTGAAGAGGTAGTCAGTAGGTGGTGACATCCCTATGTGTCATTTGTAATCCTCCACGTTCGGCTATACCACAGGCTCTTGGCGGGAGTTGTCCTAGTGTTGCTAGGGTTAAACTCGTGCTCGATGTGTTAATCAGCTTAGCATGAGAATTCATAATTGATATGATCATTAGTAACTAACTTAGGCTATGTATATGTATATTAGAAGCATAGTAGGAGTATCAACCTAACTCTTAGCCTAGTCCCTTTTTACCTCATTTACCCCCTTAGGATATAATGCTCTTGTGTGTGTGTCACACTACCTTCAATGACCATTTACCCATCCTGGCTAGGACCCTACCTAGACCAACCTATCCTCTCCATTTGATGATTGATTTGCTTCCACCTATCCTTCCTTTGGGAGAATATAAATGACACCCTTTGGGAATACTCTAAATGGGGAAATGCTACATCGATAGCTTTCGTGCGCTTGCGGATTTATATTTGTGACTTAAGAACTATCAACAAGGAGCACTCCTCTTCACACTTCACCTCATTTCACACCTCCCTAAAGTCACTCTTTGCTCACATTGTTTTTCTTGCTCTTCATCAAAGAACTCTTGCTCAAATCCAACCCAAAAAGGTTTGCTTTTGTTTGCACCTGCAATTTGCTCTCAAGTTCTTTAAGGGAAAAATCGTCAGGGGTTTTGTTTTCACTAACATCACTTCTTTTCTAGTTTTTGTCTTGTTGTGTTCTTGCTTGTTGTGGCCATGAAAGGAATGAAGAGGTTTTTTGGGAAGAGGAAGGAGGCTGCAAGCTCAAGCCATGGTGGTGACTCAAGTGCACATCCCTCCTCCGTTGCTACACCGAGTCTAGGGAGGAGGAATGTATGTGAGGACATTCCCATGGGTGAGAGGAGCAACCCGCAACAACTTCTCCATGATGACAACCTCAGCATACAAAGTGAAGTTGAAGATCAAGCATGCAAGCTCCTCCAAGATCGTGAGTTTTCTCATACAAAAGCTTATGATCCGGATTTGATCTCGAAAATAGGTATGGATTCCAAATTCTTTTCCATTTAGCGTGCACTAGGATGGGAGAATTTTGCACACATAGAAGAGAGCGGTTCACGCCCTCTCCATGCAATTCCTTTGCACCCTTAAAATAGGATTTGATTGTATTTCTTTTAGATTATTTCAAAAAGAATACAACATCCTATGGAAAGAACTAAGTGAAATCCTAGGCTTCCGTAAATGTTGTTTGCTAGACTTAGACACTTTGCCTAAGTTTAACAAACAAAGTTTTTGGCATGAATTGACTAGTGAGGTCAAATGTAGTGATGCTAGGAATAGCCACTTGCACAATTCTACTTTACGCTTCATGCATAGATGGGTGGCCATGACTATTTTCCCTAGAGGAGATGTTAGAGTAGTGCATGACGATGAGCTGAAAATTTTATTTGCCATGGTTAAAAAGATAAATGTTGTTCCATGTTATTGCCATGATGACACAATGGTTAAATTACATTTCAAGAACATGGCCTATTGAATACACTTCGTTGATTACCCGCATTGCTACTAGGGTAGGAGCACTAGATTCTACTTCATTTGAATATATTGAAAATGAACGAGAATTAATTAATGAAGATTATCTAGTGCAAGGACATACCCTTAAGGATGATCATGATGGCTCTTTAATATTTTATTATCCCGGCTTTGCCAATGAAATTTGGTTACCTGGCCCGGATTTTCATTCGTACAAATGCTGGAGGCTAACCATTGATCTTCTTCCCATCGAGGAAGCCCGACGAAGTAATGTCTCTGGCAGGATAACTAGAAACCGTGCAAGGAGAGTGGCCATGCCTGCGACAACCTTCACGGTCCATGAGTACGAGGAGGAAGAGAACCCAACGGGTGATGCACCAGGATGGACTCAACCTCCATCTTATGAGACCGAAGGTCCGTCTTGGCATGGATGGACAGGTGCCGCGTGGGAGCCACCCCTATCCGTTTCAAGCTCTAGTAGCTTGCCTCCAACGTCCATGAGAGGATGTCATTCCTTTTCGACTAGAAGTCATCAGGACTATAGCAAAGGAATGACGGATCTCACTATACGTATGGGAGATCTTGAAGTGAGGACGGGAGACATCTAAAACACTCTCCAAGAGGATGTCCAAGGTACCCAAGATTGTCAACAACACATGGACTCTCAATTCACCAACTTCAACTCTATGCTACAACAACAACAAGCTGATCTTGCGGCATACTTTCTTCATCAACGGTTCAACCCTCATCATAAAGTAGAAGACATGGCTACAAGAAAAGGAAAAAGAAAATGCATGCTTACATCATAAGCATTAGAAAAAAAGGAGAAGAAAAGTAGTCATGTTTCATCATTGCAAAATAAGAGAGTCTACATAAATAGGAGTCATCTCAAACATCCACATCCACTCCACCACACATGCACAAGTCTCGAATCAAATAGTTTTGAACTAATTTATCCTAAGGCTTGCTTTTTTGACTTAGAAATATTATGTGTTGCAAATATGCCTACTACATTCCCTACCAAGCTCCACATACAAGCCTTATTTAGTGGTAGGATGAGTATAGGGAAAATGCCATGGTGAGGAAATATTTCCACTACACACAAATGAGTGATTGAGAAAATCAATTTGAGGTACTTAAATATCTAAATTGAACTCTCCGGAATTTGAGTGGAACTTGATCTCTAGGGTATGCTTGCTCCATTTTTTGTTCTATCTTTCAACCACCCATGAATAGGAGAAGGCATAAGCCTCATAATGACTTAAGATGGTTGAAATACCATGCCAATTTTTGCAATACTAGGTAGAGTATTTTGTTGTGCACGTGGTACTTTTGAAAAATAGAACATTGTAGCAACTCCTGATCATCAACCTAAAGTCTTGACTTTGCTCTGGACGAGCAAAGGATAAGCTTGGCGGAGTTTGTTGACATCTGTTATATACCAATTTCACCCGTCAATATAACTCAATTATGTGAAGGAATCATTTCTTACCCACATCACCTTTCTATTTAACCTATTTTCACTTGTCCTTGGAGAAATAGTGCATGCAGACATTTATTGCAGAAAATGAGGTAAAAGAGGAAGTGCAATTCTATAAAATATCATCCTAGCTAATCAAGCGCGATATGTGGCACCACATGGATCGAATGGCCCACAAACAAAAATATCTGAGGCCATCCAATGGTGTATCACCTATATTAGTAAAGGGGGCCCACCTGTCAGTAACCTGGAGGAAACACAACCCCAACGGAGCACTGACCATGTCAGTCGAACCCTCTGTTCAGCCGACCTGGTCCTGGCACCAAACTCGGTCAATCGACATGTGTTGGCACCCCCCGGCTTCCTGAAGACAATGATCACTGATCCGTGCGCTTTTGGAGGCGGGAACCAACCCTTCTCCACCTATAAATAGGACCCCCTACCCTCACTTCACACACACACCACTTGAGTATTCATTCTATTGTATCCACTACTCTTCATAGGTTTAGAGGAGTTTAGGCTATAGAGAGGAGAGCCTCTAGTCCATAGTCCAAGTAGGAAAGGAGTAGAAGGAGTGTCTTCCCAATTGGGAAAGGTATGGATCTCATATTTCTATTTGTATTTGTGACTTTATTTTAATAAAGATATTATCTTTAGTTTTCTTTTATTCATATACTTGGATGAAGTGTTTCTTGTTTGATTGTGGATTCCATGTATGTGGTAGGAGTAACAACATTATTCTATCAACATAAACACTACAAACCTCCACTATAGTCTAATTAGTTATGATATGATCATGTTGATATGAAAAACTTATTCTTTGTCTCAACATTGGTTCAACGATGTTTAGGTTAGTCATTACCTTAAGATTGCTTGTGTCATGACTCTATGCTAGCATGGTGCTAGTATAGTTAGGCAACATTGGATGTCTTGTAGACCCACGGATTGAAGAGGCAGGTAGTAGATGGTGACAGCCCTATCTCTCCTTGTAATCCTCCATGTTCGGCTATGCCACAGGCTCTTTGCGGGAGTCGTCCTAGTATTGCTAGGGGTAAACCCGTGCCCGATGTGTTAGACAACTTAGCATGAGAATTCACCATTGATATGATCATTAGTATCTAACTTAGGCTATGTATATGTATACTAGAAGCATAGTAGGAGTACCTACCTAACTCTTAGACTAATCCCACTTGACCCATTTACCCCCCTTAGGATAGAATGCTCTTGTGTGTGTCACACTACCTCACTTATCTATTACCCAATCCTTACTAGAACCCTACCTAGACCAACATATCCCCTCCATTTGATGATTTCTATGCTTCCACCTAGCCTTCCTTTGGGAGAATATAAATGACACCCTTTGAATACTCTTTTAAGGGGAAATGCTACATTGATAGTTTTCGTGCGCTTGCGGATTTTTATTTGAAACGTAAGAAATGTCAACACAAATACAGGAGGGTCAGATTAGTTCGGTATAGGGTACAAACTAGTTCGATGTGCTTGTTATGCCAACAAAAGATTGACTGTTTTATGTGATTTTCTAAAACATTACAACTGCGGAATGTAGTAAACTATCCTAACAACATTAGCAAGAGTTTAGGATGAGTAATTTGCGCGTGGAATACAGAATTAATACAAGTTGCAAATTTGATCAAGCCTATGCCCCAGATTGTGTTGATTGCAAAAGTAAAGAACTAGAACACACGAGACAAAAGGATTTTTACTGAGGTTTGATCTCATGAAATATATCTACGTCCTCGTTGAGGAGCTCACACAAAGTTGGGTCTCAATCAACCCTTTAACTCTTTAAGTCACCACAAAGGCCGACTTAAGTTCCACTATCACAGGGTAACCACCGAGTCAATGGGGCAACCTCACACGCTAAGAGCTTCCACAAAATTACAGCGAGAAAGCGAATCAAATACACTCAAAAGATGTACAATAGATGCGAGAGTTTATCAGAGATCAAACCCGAAGAGCTCAACAATGCGTAGGTGACAATCTCCCTTTTCCAAATCTTGATTCCCAAAATATTTAACCTTTTAGGACTTTAGATGTGTGGGGAGAATTGTTTCTGTGCTCTTGGGACATGTAATGGCCCTAGGGTTCTTAGTTAGAGGTTATGGACTCATGGACCGTTAGGGATCCCGATGGCCTGACTTATCCGCTCAGAGAACCGGGCTAGTTCGGTGTGTTGTGTGATATGTGTTTGAATTGTGCAGCACACCTGAAACCCTAATTGTTGTGAGTCATCCGGACTAGTCCGCACGGGAACAGAAAGTTAACTAGACTAGCCCATGGTGAATCCAATAACTAAATCAGACTAGTCCACAATTAAACGGACTTTTCCGGTGCAAGGTGAGATGTGTGTTTTGTTGGTGGACTAGTCCAAATCTTGGGACTTGTCCGTGAAAAACATTAGAAAGTTGATCATACTTTTTCGTCTCATATCTAAACTAGTCCATGTAGAAACAGAGAGTTGACCGGACTAGTCCAGTTCTGCTTCGGACTTGTCCGTGTGAGAACAGAAAGTTTGTCAGACTAGTCCGCTTGTGAACAGACTTTTCCGTTTCTTCAGTGAGTTTCTTAAATTGTTAACTTTAGCCCTTACTCTCCACGCAAAGTCATGGGCTCTTGAGATGTGTCTGTCACACACATCCTATACATTAACAACTACTTTGCGCTTCCATCCTTCACTTGGGCTTTTCCCTTCTCATTCCTCATTTTCCACCTTTTTGTGCACCATTAATTCTATTTTTTGTATACCTACTTTCATGTCAACAAAACTCATTAGGAGCTCGTTTGTTTGTCATCAATCGTCCAAAACCCACAACGGAATGCCTTAGATGCACCTCAATCTCCTCCTTTTGGTGATTGATGACAACCATTTGAGATTTTACAATTAAGAGTAAAAATTGATTTTCATAAAGTGTGCATATATGATAATGAGATATGAACAAGAAATATTTCTCACATATATGCACTCTTTATGGTGGGGTGCCTATGGAGTGTGTGTGAGCAAGCATTGTGATGTGCATAATTAAAATTACAATAGTTATAATGAACAATCATCACAAGAGTATCATAATAAGCATCACACATACATATTAAACAAAATAGGCATCATCCAAATAGAAATTACAATAGTTTGAAACTTAAAGCATAAAAGAGATACATGTCCATGATCATTAGTCCTTAAGTCTCAAAATAGACTACTAGTCTCAATCTCTCCCCTTTGGCATCAAGGCACCAAAAAGGGAAAACTGAGGGAAGTTACTCTTCGTCACTCCCTCTCCCACTTTCTTTCATGTCCTCCTCTTCATCTTCAGATTCATGATCATGCTGAGGAGGAGGAACAGATACACTTGCAAGTCCAAAAGAAGCTAGTTCCTATTCCGTGAGAGGTGCAAGCTCTGTGAAGTTCTCTGCGGAGTCTTCGGAGATTTGAGGAGATCCCACTAGTTAAATGTCCAATTTTTCACGTATGGCTTTGCCTTCATGTATGTAGAATCGAAGAGCACGTGAAAAGCTACCAGAGGGGGGTGTGAATGGTAGATTTAAAAATCTTACGCAGCGGAAACAATTAAATCCCAACCCTTTCGGCAGAAAAACGATCTGTTAAAGGAATCGTGTGTGACACTAATCTAAACGTGTTTCACCGTGATAAAAATGATAGATATCAAAGAGAATCAAGTCACGAGAACAACACAACAAGAATCACTCAAATCCGTTGAGAAAAACTCAAGTTATGATCGAAAGATCGTACAAAGGTCAATCTGTTCTACCCGAGAAAAACAGTTCTGGAACGCTGCAAAGAAACTCGTGTAGATCAGAAACCACAAATCCAATGACGGTGAAAGTTTGACAGATGACAGATAATCAAGTTTTGAAGACAACCCAAAAAGAATCACGTCAATTGGGTCTGTAAAACTCGAGTTATGATCAAACCACTGATGAAAGGTAGTGCTGTCCAGAAACTCGACGAGTAAAACTTGTCTGGAACAAGTCGGACGAACAAGGCACAAAAGTTCCTTCAAACCACGAATTTTATTTAATAGAACACAAGAGGAACAGACCCAAAGTCGTGCTCATGAGTTCTGGCCTTCCCTTGCTTATATAACCAGCCCTTTAGGCCAACTCAATCTCAACTAGGACTCCAATCCTACTCCGATCACAAATCAGAACTTTCCATAACCGCTCAAGATCTTCCTATTCACAGATAGAAACAATCTTAAGACTTCCAAAAACCTTAGGAACGTATCCCACATTCCTAAACAACTCAAATTAGTGACCCACACGAAATCCTATCATAACCAACTCGATACTTTCCATACCAAGCCATAACCGACTCTGTCGCAGCCAAAGTCATCAACCGATACGATCCGATCCTTCCAACCAGATCTTTCCTTCCTTATCCCATCTTTGGAACTATGTTGCCACGTCATGCACCGCATGCATACGTGCGAACACCTTCCTTCGATGTTCAGTAACCTTCATATGCACTGTCCTTGATTCAATCATCCTGCGCGACCTCCTGATCAGCTCAACCACAGTTCCTCCCAAACTTGGTTGTTGGAACATCATCTCCTCCCCGAAACTAGTCCAATGGATCCCGTCACCAGCCATGACTTGAACTCAAGCAACACCTGCACATGAATAAACAACCAATCCGTACGAGCCCAAGTCCTCAACTTGACTCAAGTTAGTTCCGAACACAACACCTTACGTGACGGCCTCACATAAGCATGTTGCAAAACCACAGTAAAACGATATCATCCATATCAACCAAAACGCATCAAAAACTTAGAAAATGAATACTAAGCAATCTTTCCAACAGCGTAAAGCAAGTACGAAACATTGCAAATGAAAAGTAGGAATACTGCAGTCAAGTTCCGGACCTTGCAAAAGCGAACCGGAGCTTGAGCCGGAGCTTACCAAAACTAGTATAACCAAGCTTCCGCCGGAGCTTAGCAAAAACATGTCGGAGCTATAAAATACATGTCGGAGCTACCCAAAACAAGTCGGACCTACCGTCGTAACTTGCTGTAGCTCGGTGCTAGAGTCGGACCTTGATAAAAAAGTGTTTTGGTGATATTCAAAGCTTTTATCATCAAAGCAAGTGCCTTCACTACAAGCCAATGTATTCAGCACACATAGGTCTTACAATCTCCCCCTTGATGAATGCATTGGCAACACCATTTAAAATCCGAACATTGGCTTATTCACATAAAAGTTTTGAAGACAATTTCTCCCCCTTTGTAAACCAAAAGTAAAATGAAAGAAAATCTAAAAACAAAAATTATCCCATATTATCTCTCCCCTTTATTATCTCTCCTTATGCACATATTATCTCTCTCTTCATGCTTATCTCGCCCCCTTTGACAATGTATTCAGCAAGTCATGAGCATAAAAACAGATTATCTCTCCTGCTTTAGTTGTTATGAGCATATTATAACATACACATATAAACAAATCTCATCCAAGTCATAATATCAAGTGCCTTACACTATCACATTAATGAGATACATAAAGTATTATAAGCCATGCTAAAGGTCAAATGTAATTTTCAATTTAAGCAAGTCATGATCTCACAAACTTAACTATTTCAATACCTGAAAGCATGACACTAGTTGCTGCATTTTATTATTTTTCAAAGCATAAATTTAGATCATATGATATTTGCAAGAGATTATATGTGCATCTGCCTTATTCTAACCAACCAAGCCAAGCCTATGTCATTTGACAATCAGAAGCTTAAGAACATGGTTTTAGTCATACACAACTTCTTCCAAGTTCATATCTAAGTGCAATGATAAGCCATCTCAAGAGAAGAAGTGCGATGCATGCATATTCTCTTGATCTTTTCTCAATTTATTTTTGTTCATAAAAACTCAACATGTGAGTTGATTTCTTGATTTATTCTTTATGATTAAAAGCACTTGTGAACATGCAACAAGTTCAAAATAGCAAGAAGGTTCGATCATGACCAGATTTAGTGTAAGTAATTATTCCAATTACTAGTCATGGCAAAAACTATAAAATGTATAACATGAGTAATGTAGTAAGGACTTTCAGCATGTAAAAGGAATCACAAAGTCATATATGTATGAAATACTATGCTCATATTATCTTAATTTTAGATTCACACATAGACTTCCCAAGTTTCAAAACTCCCCCTCAATTTAAGCCATGAGGATGCATAACCCCTATTTCACTACGAATGTAACAAAAACGAGTGAAATTCAAAGGTTTTGTAAAAATGTCAGCCAATTGTTGTTCAGTATCTACATGGTGAAGCACAATGTTTCCTTTTTCAACATTATCTCGAAGAAAGTGATATCTGATGTCAATGTGCTTAGTTATAGAATGTTGCACAGGGTTTTTAGCGATGCAAATGGCACTAGTGTTATCACGAAAAAGTGGAACACTATCTAGATCAACCCCATAGTCCTTCAGTGTTTGAACAATCCAAAGAGTTTGTGAGCAAGCACTAGCAGCAGCTACATATTCAGATTCGGTTGTGGATTGTGCAACTGAATTTTGTTTTCTAGAGGACCAGGCAACAAGTGAATTACCAAGAAAATGACAAGCACCGGAAGTACTTTTCCTATCAATCCTACAACCTCCAAAATCAGCATCGGAAAAAGCTTTCAAAGTAACAGTTGAGGAAGAGGGAAGAAAAATGTCAAATTCTTGAGTTCCATGTAAGTACCTGAGAATCCTTTTGACGGCTTGACAATGTGAAGCACGTGGGGAAGCTTGAAACCGTGCACAAAGACATACGCTGAATTGTATGTTTGGTCTTGATGTTGTGAGGTACAAAAGTGATCCGATCATGCTTCTATATTCTTTTTAATCACGGGTTCACCATCTTTATCAATTTCAAGTGTTGTTGCTGTTCCCATTGGTGTCCGAAGAGGCTTGCTTTTGTCCATGTTGAAGTGCCTTAGGAGGTCTTTTGTATACTTCGTTTGATGCACAAAGGTACCCTCCTTGGTTTGCTTGATTTGCAGCCCCAAAAAGTACGTAAGTTCTCCCATCATACTCATCTCAAATTATGAACTCATCATAGATGAAAACTTGGACACAAGATCATGAGAAGCACAACCAAAGATAATATCATCCACATACACTTGAACGAATAATGAGGCATTGCCATGCTTAAGCACAAAAAGAGTTTTATCAACCTTGCCCATGGTAAAACCCTTTTCAAGTAAGAATGTTTTTAACCTATCATACCATGCTCTAGGGGCTTGTTTGAGACCGTACAAGGCTTTGGACAGTTTGAAAACATGATTAGGAAAATCTAAAGTTTCAAAACCTGGTGGTTGTTTGACATAAACCTCCTCATCTATGTAGTCATTAAGAAAAGCACTTTTAACATCCATTTGGTATAGCTTAAAACCTTTAGATGCAGCAAAAGCTAACAAAATTCTTATGGCTTTTAATCTAGCAACAGGAGCAAAAGTTTCATCAAAATCTAGACCTTCAACTTGAGTGAAACCTTGAGCAACCAACCTAGCCTTATTCCTAACCACAACCCCATCCTCGCTTTGTTTATTTTTAAACACCCATTTAGTTCCAATTAAGGTGTGACCTTGAGGTGGAGGTACAAGTTTCCAAACATTATTTCTTTCAAAATTTTCTAACTCTTCTTGCATGGCAATAATCCAAGATTCATTAGTGAGTTTGTGTGATATATCTTTGGGTTCAAAAGAAGCAACAAAAGCAGAATGAGCATGAGAGTTTGGATCGCAAAACCTGGCCTGTGTGACTCGTTCATGCAAGCTTCCAATTATCTATTGCGGGGGATGATCTTTGTAAAAACGTAGGGGAACAGATGTCTCACAAGCTTCTTCTTCATTAGGTTCATCATAGATTGATGAGCTTGTGACTTGTGGACGATCAGGACCAGCATATGTGATAGTCGGAGCTTGTTCAATGTCCTGAGCTGGACACGTGTCAACTTTGGAACTACCAGGCAGTATCACCAGGTCTTCTTCATCTTTGAAAATACCCTCCCCCTAAGGATATGGATCTGGTCCTGCAACACCGGAGCTAGTACCTTGGCTAGCTTCATCAAAAGACACTTCACAAGTCTCCTTAATTTTGTTAGTATCAAGTAAAAGCACACGGTAGCCTCTAGTATGAGATGGATAACCAAGAAACATTCCATCAATGGATCTAGGTTCAAATTTATCAAGATTACCCTGTTTCTTCACAAAGAATTTGCAACCAAAGATTCGAAAGTGTGTAACACTGGGCCTATGTCCAAAGCGGAGCTCATATGGTGTTTTATCTAGCTTAGCGTGCAAGAAAACACGATTTGAGACATAACAAGCGATTGCTAACGCATCAGCCCAAAATTTCCTAGGAGTTTGATATTCATCAAGCATAGTCCTAGCCATCTCAACTAAGGTTTTGTTCTTTCTTTCTACAACACTGTTTTGTTGAGGTACATATGATGAAGAAAATTGATGATCTATTCCATTTTCAGCACAAAAGTGATCAAAAGATTGATTTTTAAATTCATTTCCGTTATCACTTCTAATTGCTTTTAATGATCCTGAGTGATCAATTGATAATCTAAGAAATAAAGTTCTAAAGTGACTAAATGCTTCATTTTTAGATGCCATAAAGTAAACCCAAGAGTATCTAGAATAATCATCAACAATCACAAGAACATACCATTTTACTCCGAAGGATTGAACACGTGAAGGTCCTACGGTGTCAAGGGGCAAAAGTTGACACGGTTAAGTTGTCATGATCATTGTGAGAGGAGTATGTGAACCTGCAACCATCTTAGCATGTCTACAAGAAGAGCACACAGTTTCTTTGTCCCCTTTAAGCTTAGGTAGCCCACGTGTGCGATCAAGAGCACTAACACGCGTTAGGTGATCAAAGCTTACGTGACCAAGTCTACGATGCCAAAAATATAGGTCCTTTGAATCATTAGCAACTAGACACCTATGCTTAGAGTAAGACATATCAAAATCAGCTTTAAAAACTCTTCCAGACCGAGACATGTTAAAAATAAGCTCACTATTTGAACTTACAACTTTGCATCGTTTTTTATTGAAAATAATTTCCAGATTTTCATCTAGCAATTGTGAAACAGAAAGCAAGTTGTATTTCAAATTTTTTACAAGTGCCACATCCTTCAAAGTGTAGTGATTATTTACTCTAACCGAACCCTTAGCAATTATAGGAGTTGAAGAATTATCGGCAAAAGTAACATTCTCTACACGTGACACAAAAGAGAGGGAGGAGAACCAATCTTTGTTACCGGTCATGTGGTGTGAGCAACCTGAATCCACAATCCAAATGTTCTCCTTCCTCAAACATGTAACCTACATAGAAGCACAATACGTCGATGACTCAATACTGGGGTTAGTCAAAAGGCATTTAGGAATCCAGTACTTCGTCACGCGACGTGCAGCAGGAAAAACACGCGAAAGCTGAGACAAAACAGCAGGTTTATGAGTCAAAGTTTGAGATTTTTTATTCTTAACTACTGACCTATAAGGTGTTACTTGTGTAGCACAAAAATCAGTAGCTCCAAAGGTAAACTTTGAATGTTTTTGACTCATAACAGCAGGTTGTACATTCGGTTCAATATGTGCAGCAAATTTTGCATGAAAGTTATGAGATCTAGCAACCATTCTTTCCCTTTTCCGTTGTTTAGCTAGTCTATAACAAAAATCTATGACATGACCATCTCTACCACAATAGGTACAATGAAATTTAACTTTGTGTTCATGTCTAGATGAGCAAACAACATTTTTATTTGAAATCGAATGAGACAAAACTCCTGCAGATTTGAAAACCACTTCTTTTTGTTTAGGAACTGTTTGAATCAAACCACTTCCTAATGACTTTACAATTTTAGGTGGATGTGCCTTAGCATGAGCATGAGAATCAAAACCTAAACCAGTTTTATCATTACAAGACTTGGATGAATTCAGCAGCAAGTTTAGGTTCTTATTCCCATTACAAAACTGATCAAATGTCTTACGCATGTTATCAAGTTTATTGGACAGATCAAGGCAATTTTCACATGAAGTTTTTCCTTTTAATTTGCAATTGGAACAATATTTAACTTCATGACAACGTAAAGCATTGTTCAACATAGAGATTTCATTCATAGCATCTTGCAGTTTCTTATCAAGATTATCACAACTAGAACAATGCAAATCAATTCTAGAACAAGAAGCATCTTTTAAGTTTCCAATATTAAGTGCAGCAAGCTTTTTGTTCTTTTCAATTTCAAGTTCAAGTTTATCAAGTGTGGAGGTATGTGCACTTCTTATGGAGGACAATTGTTCATATATTAAATCACATGAGTAACAAGAATCATCACTAGGAATCAAGGATTTCAAACGATTAATTTCAGATTCTAGTGACTCAATTTTGACAGCATTGTCCCTAAGCTTTTTGTCCTTTTTCTTAACAATAACAGTGGCATGAGAAATAGCATCACACATTTCTTCGCAAGTAGGACATACCTCTTCATTGTCGCTATTGTGTTCTGCCTCCTCCATACTTGATCTTGATTTGCCCGCCATGAAGCACAAGTTTGCCAAATCATCTTCATCTTCATCACTTCCAATGTCCACGTCGCTTGAGCCAAGTTCCTGGAGTGCTGAGATAAAATTGTTCACCAGTTGGCGACCTGTAAAGCCCTTCTTCTTCTTATCATTTGTTGAGGAGTGCTTTGTTCTTGATTGTTTTTCTTCCCGGGAGGTAGGACCTGAAAGGTTAGGACAATCTGTACGAAAGTGTCCTGTCTTACCACATTCGAAGCATCGTTGAGGTCCGGAGCTTCCTCTCCTTCTAGTCTTCACATTTTGCAATGCTTTTGAGAACCTAGTAGAGAGAAGTACTAGCTCCTCCTCTGGAAACTCCTCAATCTGTTAAAGGGTTAGAGAGGACAACAAAGCAAGTGTACCACAAGATGAAGATTGGCCGGAGCTAGGCATATCACGTTGAGATACAAAAGCAATAGACTTGTTGGGGTTCTTACGTGATATTATATCAATTTCATGAGTTTTTAACTTGGAATATAGCACATCTAAAGTAAGTGTACTCATGACAGTAGATTCACGAATAGATGTGACTTTCATCTCCCAAATTGACATATCTAATGCACTTAGCAATTGCCTAGCATTTTCAGCATCTGAAAAATTAACATTGACACTACGCAAGTTGCTAGTAATTTTATTAAAGCGAGAAAAAGGTCATCAATAGACTCACCGGGTTGCATCTCGAAGCGCATGTATTCTTTCTTGAACATGTCTTGTCTTACCTCTTTGATCGTGTTGGATCCTTCGTGGTAGTCACAAAGTGCTTTCCACACATCGTATGCAGATCGGAGGTGTGCAACACGGTCGAAGTCGCTTTGAGTTAATCCTTGTATGATCAAGTTACGAGCCTTGTTGTTGTTGTCGACATCTCTCAGATTTGTAGCTGTAACTTGATCGTTTGATGGCACTTCGTAAGGCTTGTATACCTTCTCCCATATTGCAAAGCCTTGTGCCTGGATGAAAGCCTCCATGCGTTCCTTCCAAACCTAAAAATCAATACCAGCAAACACACAAGGTTTGGTAGAGTACTTCTCCATGATGATTAGTCAAAAACACGTGCAAATCACAAAGATTAGAGCACCGTGGCTCTGATAACAATTGTAGGATCGAAGATCATGTGAAAAGCTACCAGAGGGGGGTTAATGGTAGATTTAAAAATCTTACGCAACGGAAACAATTAAATCTCAACCCTTTTGGCAGAAAAAACAATTTGTTAAAGAAATCGTGTGTGAGACTAATCTAAACGTGTTTCACCGTGAAAAAATGATAGATATCAAATAGAATCAAGTCACGAGAACAACACAACAAGAATCACTCAAATACATTGAGAAAAACTCAAGTTATGATCGAAAGATCGTACAAAGGTCAATCTGTTCTACCCGAGAAAAACAGTTCTGGAACGCTGCAAAGAAACTCGTGTAGATCAGAAAACACAAATCCAATGACTGTGAAAGTTTGACAGATGATATATAATCAAGTTTTGAAGACAACCCAAAAAGAATCACGTCAATTGGATCTGTAAAACTCGAGTTATGATAAAACCACCGACAAAAGGTAGTGCTGTCCAGAAACTCGACGAGTAAAACTTGTATGGAACAAGTCGGACAAACAAGGCGCAAAAGTTCCTTCAAACCACGAATTTTATTCAATAGAACACAAGAAGAACAGCCCCAAAGTCGTGCTCACGTGTTCTGGCCTTCCCTTCCTTATATAACCAGCCCTTTAGGCCAACCCAATCTCAACTAGGACTCTAATCCTACTCCGATCACAAATCGGAACTTTCCATAACCGCTCAAGATCTTCCTATTCGCAGATAGAAACAATCTTAATACTTCCAAACACCTTAGAAATGTATCCCACATTCCTAAACAACTCAAATTCGTGACCCACACGAAATCCTATCATAACCAACTCGATACTTTCCATACCGAGCCATAACCGACTCCGCCGCAGCCAAAGTCATCAACCGATACGATCTGATCCTTCCAACCAGATCTTTACTTCCTTATCCCATCTTCGGAACCATGTTGCCACGTCATGCACCGCATGCATACGTGCGAACACCTTCCTTCGACGTTCAGTAACCTTCATATGCACTGCCCTTGATTCAATCATCCAGCGCGACCTCCTGATCAGCTCAACCACAGTTCCTCCCGAACTTGGTTGTTGGAACCTCATCTCCTCCCTGAGACTAGTCCAATGGATCCCGTCACCAGCCATGACTTGAACTCAAGAAACACCTGCACATAAATAAACAACCAATCCGTACGAGCCCAAGTTCTCAACTTGACTCAAGTTAGTTCCGAACACAACACCTTACGTGATCGCCTCACATAAGCATGTTGCAAAACCACAGTGAAACAATATCATCCATATCAACCAAAATGCATCAAAAACTTAGCAAATGAATACTAAGCAATCTTTCCAATAGAGTAAAGCAAGTACGAAACATTGCGAATGAAAAGCAGGAACACCACAGTCAAGTTCCGGACCTTGCAAAAGCAAACCAGAGCTTGAGCTGGAGCTTACCAAAACTAGTATAACCAAGTTTCCTTTGGAGCTTAGCAAAAACATGTCGGAGCTATCAAAGACATGCCGGAGCTACCCAAAACAAGCCGGACCTACCGTCGGAACTTGCTGTAGCTCAGTGCTAGAGTCGGACCTTGATAAAAAAGTGTTTTGGTGATATTCAAATCTTTTATCATCAAAGCAAGTGTATTCACTACAAGCCAATGTATTCAGCGCACATAGGTCTTACAATGTAGTTTTTGGTAGGTGGCTTGTATGGAATTCTTGTGTCATTGAGGAATGTGAGCTCATCCTTCTCTAAAGGCTTCAAGTTGTGAATCATAGTTTCATTATCCAAGGTATCTTCAAGATGGAGTATTTTGGCAAACTCCTAATATGTGACACTGTACTTGGATCCATGTGTCATCCATGTGATTCCTTTCTCGTCATCACCTGAGAACTAGATGGTGGAATAGAATTGGATCATAACTTTATTGTCCCAATTGTATTGGAAGTATAGGAGATCTTTTAGACCATATATCCCCAAAGCCTCTAAGACTTCATGATAGGACTGGCTGTTCTTGGATTGCATATATGTCACATCCACCCATTGGCTCACAACAACTGGATTTTCATCTTATTGTACACATACTCATAGCAGTCTGCATGGAAGTGACTCCAGAAGTGTTAGCATCGTGGTCATGGAGCTTTTTGCTTCTCAACTTTTTTGCCCTGGCCACTCTCTCGCGATCACGTTCGGCTTCATAGTCAAACATGATATCATCCAATGCGAACGACATCGTGCCTGAAGGTGTGGTAAGAATGATGTGAATTAGACTTTATAGAGACAAGAGTTTAGAGGTTAAAATTGTCAAGGGGACGGACTTGTCCGGTTTCAGAGTGCAGACTTGTTCGGAGTACGGGACAAGAGCACCAAGGACTGGACTAGTCCGGTTTAGCTGTATGAATCCTAACTTCTTATTTCAAAAAAATCTAACCAACACTAATGCAAAAAGGTAGAAGGACAATAGGAATACATATAGCAATGCAATGTATACCCTAGGAATCAAGAAAAGTGAGCAAAACTTGAGAAAAGATCAGAACTAGAGTTTAGAGTGATTTATACCAAGATTTGAAGATTCGAGGAGGAATGTGTGGAGCAAAGTCCGGATTAGTCCGGAGAAGAGGTGCTTCGTGCCAAAGGGAAGGATTTCCGTGGAGGAATCTTCGATTTTGGTGGCTACAAGTGGAAATCGCCTTGGGAGCTTGAGCTTGAGGAGAGAGTGTGTTATGGTGATTGTGAGGAGGAGGAAGAGAGGTTTTGGTGGCGGGCTAGGGTTAAGCCCAACAAAAGTGGACTAGTCCGCACAAGGACTATTCTGGTACACCGGACCAGAGCCGAACTAGTCACTAGTAACCGACTAGTCCGATGCTGACCATGGACTATTCCGGGTCAGCTGGACAGAATTGAATTGAAATAAAGAGATTTTTAGGATTTGAACTAATATCGATCTAATGGACATCATTTCATAAATAATCTTGATGAATATAACCAGTAAGCAATCAACAATCATACAATAGCCATAATTCATCAAGATTCAATAATTAAAATAGTTTTCGAGAGAAAATTGAGATAGGAGATGATTTTTCGCAAAATGGGTAAGCTTTGAAGAGCCAATCGGGTATGCAGTTTTTCAAGCCACATCTCGAGAATCAAAGTGACTTGAAACATTACACACAAAGCATATACTTAGTGTGATATTGAGCTTAGATGCACAGTAGTACAATAAATTACGAACAAAGGTTGATATACAGGCTTAATATGGCCTAGATGCACCATGATACAGTAGAGCCAAAAATAGACCAATATACCTCCTTTTCTTGTCCATTTTCTTCAGCTCCCCCTTGATTGTTGCCTCCATTGTTATATTGATTATCTTGATCTTGTTGAGGTTGATCTTGTACATATTGAGCTTTTTCTTGTGTAGAGGCTCCCCTTGATCATTGCTCTCTGGTTGTTGTTCACTTTGAGTCTTGTGATGATGGTTTCGGTGGAGATGAACTTGGATTTTCATTGTACCCCATGAATACTTTCTTTCCTCCGATCATTTTGTTGGTGCCTGTGAAGCACCTTTGTGGATCCTCGGGAGGGAGGGGGTACACCTACAAAACAGGATTATGTCTTGGTCCTAGGTACCCAATCTTGCTTGGGTCCTCGGAGGTTAGTCACAAGTGCTTTAGGCACCCACACACAAGTTTTGAGTTTCTTGTGGCGTGGCCCTGCATACTTGGCATAAATATGATCAAATTTATTTCTGATAGGAACATATGAGACATTAGACTCATGGAACACAATGTTTGGTCCATTTTTAGCTTTTTAATGAAAGGAAGGAACATGGTTGATGTTCTCAACTTTATTTGAGTGTAAAAGCCTTAAATTCAAAGTACAAAGTTCATATAGGAGAATTTAGAAATTTTAATGGGAAAAGGAAATCAAAATGGAAACTGAAAAATCAAACCAATTCAAACTTCAATGGAGGGAATTCAAATATTCAAAACTTGCTCCTTTTCAAACATTGCTAAAATAAAAATATGAGTTCACCATTAAATTCCAAATATTCCAAATAGCCTCTCTGCAAAGTTTCAAAATTTTTGAAGCACATTTGCTATTTAATTCAGTGGCTCCATTGAATTCCATTAAAATTCAAATTCAAACTTGAATTTCAATTTCAATTGAAACTTGATCAATTCAAAGTTTTGAATTCAGAATCAGATCCTAGATATTTGTTTGAGCTTATCTACAAACTTTCATGAATTTTGGACCTTGGTTGGTCGGTGAATTGAATGGAACAGAGAGAAGGGATGAGGATGGGAGCTGTGGGACCCACTGGTCAGCCTCTCCAACTTGATGGAACCGACTGAATGCTCTGTTTACGGCTGTCCCCGCTCTTCAATGCCGGGAGAGCTCTCCACTGAGGCCGACATGCACCCATCAAGCAGCTGCGTAGCATTGAGGTCCAATTTGTCCTTACTTAAGCCCTGGTGAATTCCCTTCGACGTTCCCCGTTTGTTTCTCCCAAACACAGAACACCGGCACCATTAGTGACAGCCCCCCTCTTCCTCACTTCGTCCGGCCATCTTAGCCAACGGTTGGTTCCAGTCCTTGAAGCAAACTGAAGCACAACTTGATGCTACATCTTCCTCTGTCGATTCCCTGTTGTTTCCTCAGCTTGTGCGCCCGTATTTTGCAGTTTCGCGACCGTCGCCATTGAGACGCCGAGGTGCACGCCTCTGCCTCCCGTCACACTGGCGCTGCAAGCCTTGTCACGGGTTGCTCCCAAAAGCAAAAAGGTGAGCCTACCCGAGCTGCTTGTGCTCACCAAGTTTCAGGTTGAGTCGTGGACCGTAGCTCCTGTAATTATCATTTTTCCCGACGGCAAAACAGAGCATCGGGTCTAGGTCGTCTGCTCAATTTCATTTCTATGTGAGGTATTATGTTCACCACCTCCTAGCACACCCCTCTACCAAGAATGAACGGAAATAATCCAGTGAGAGCTGAGTTATGCAAGTTTTCCCCACCACCATGGAAAATTTCGTCGGTCCACCGTCGAAGTCGACGTTTCTGTCTATTTCACCCTTGTTCCTCCCGCTATTCATCTTCCTCGGGTTCCTAGAAATGTTCCTGAGTGATTCCCGAGGAGTTTGATCAATGGAGCGGCGGTTCCAACATGGCCAGAACCCTAGCCGCCGCTGTCGTCGTTGAGCCGCCATTTCCGGCCGTCACCGTGTCGATTCGACCCCACCATCGTGTTTCTCGACCCTTAAAATGGTTGGGAGGAGAATTCCAGCAAGGGAGATGGCCGGTAGAAGGGAGCCGGCGCAGCGCCGCCGGGGCAGCTCGGGCGCCGCCCGTGCCGCGAGGTTGAAGACGACTCGGCGGGTCCCATCAGTCAGCGTCTGTTATGCCTCCCTTGGATCTGTTGTGGTCTTCGGATCTGATGCGGCTGCACGGTTAAACCAATGGCCCTCGGTGTTGCCCAATCCGACTGGCCCATTTAAAATAGGTGGGACCGGCCAGATTTATTTAAACTTTTCCTTTTACAAAAAATTCTAGATTTTGAGCAAATTTCAAAAGTTCATTGGTCGAAGTAGATTTGATCAAATAATTCCCAATAAATTTTGGTAGACTCATCTTGTTTTGCAGTGGTGCAATGTGCTGGACATGAAAGCCGCAAAATTTTCATAATTAATTCTTTTTAGCTAACTACTTTGGAAATTAGTTATCCCTGTCCTGCTAATTGGAAAATTACCAAATTTGGTCAGAACAATCTTAAAAATACCTTGAACTCTAGTAAAAATTTCAAATTCATTTGACTTCATTTACTGGGTGAATCAGTGTTTCAAATGTCTATGTAGTTGGAAAATTGTGAAATGTACATAAACATTTCCAGAATTTCCACCAAATTTTAAAATCAATTTCTCCCTGTAGGAATCTCAAAAAAAAATATGAAACAAATTTTAGTAGAACCAGTAAAATCTCCTCTACCATGATCACCCACTGTTAGCTATGTTAAAGCTACAGATTTAGTACCAAAATTCAGAGAAGCCTTTTACTTGTATGAATTTTAGAGACAACAAGCTTCCTTGAACATCTCCAAGTTTTGGTCCAGATCTTCCTAATAGAACCTAATGTCCACTGTAAAAATCCCAAAGCCAATTAAAATCATTTACATACCTGATCAGTATTTATAATATATTTTCTATAGTTTCACTATCACTCATGTACTATATATATTGCATATCATATAGTGACCGAGATCGAGGAGGAGCCGGAGCCCTTGGAGAGTCTACTTCCAGAAGCTAACTATCCCTCTGACTCGCAGCCAGGCATGCCCCGGTTTGCATTTAAGTGCTATTTCAAAGTTTCTATTTGTATCACTTATGTCTAGGATGATTTTGTGCATTAGGGCTAAGGTGCTTGTTACTCCACTTGGATGACCCACAAATCCCATGGAGTATTGGGTAGGTCTACAGGCCAACGAGTAGAAAATTCTATGTTTATGTTTTGAGGAATCTGGTAGAAGTTGAGTAGTTGGAATCTACTCGCGAGATAGGATTTTATCACACGGGAAAGATTTGATCAAATAATGGTTTAGAAATATGAAATTGAGGCCGAGCAGCGGGTAGGATGCAGTGAGACGTGGTCTCACGTGCGTAACCCTGCTTGTGTCGGTTGAGGACCAATCCGTGTGCGGCCCTGCTGGACAAGTTTGAACTGGACCGGATGCATACTGGCTATATAGAAACCAGGAAACCGATGTAATTGGTTAACCTAGGTGTCGAGGCTTACCCTACCATTTTATAGGAGTGGGCTGAGGGTAGCAATGTGTAAATCTGCCGGCAGGCATAGAGATGCTCCACGCGGGGACCTCCTGCCCGTTACGGAAGGGCCAGTTTGGCATTTGGGTTTCCTTTGAAAGGTTGTTGCATACAACATAGTATTGAAGTGTGATTCGCTCCACTTCCAAAATGGGTGTATGTGACGTGTTATCCGGGTGTCTACTGATTGCAATCCCTGTCCCTCACGGTTATTTGAGTACCGCTTGTTCACTGTGTTGTGATGTAGTAAATACTGAAGAAGCCAGGAGAATATGATGTATTGAATTATAATTGTTTTGCAACTATGATTGCTGTCAAATATGCTCACTAAAGTTACTGTTATTAAACTTTTATGCTACTATTAATAACTTGAAAATTAAGGATCAACATGTAGGTGAGTCATTTACTGCTATATCCATTCCTATGTTAAGTATCCCGGCATGTAGAGTTCCATGTTTAGGTGAGACGGTTAAGTCTTGTTGAGCCTTCGTGCTCACGGTTGCTTTATTAAGTGGTTTGTAGGTGGGACGTATGTAAGGATCGAAACGTCCAAGAGGAGGGGTGAATTGGGCTTTCTTTCAAATTTTAAGGTAATCAAAAACTAACAACTTAAAGCCTAATTCCCTATGCGATTAATCTATGCAATCAATGTAAATTAAAGTTGTGGAATGAAGATTGCATAAATGTAAAAGGGAGAGGGATGCAAACGCTCAAAGGACACGGAGTTTATCCCGTGGTTCGGCAAGATCACAAGGATCTTCCTACGTCCACGTTGTGGCACCCACCGAAGGGTTTTGCCACTCCCAAGTCACCGAGACAAGGGGGTCTTCACTATTCTTCTCCGTTCGCCAACCTTGGCAAGGTGGAGCTCAATCCTTGTACACTTTGAATCCTCCGGGCTTCCACAATCCTCTTGGCAAGCTCCGGATGTCTCTCTTAGTTACACACACCAAGGGACACTCCCTTACGGCTCTCACTACAATAGAGATTCCAATCACCAAGAATGGAGGCACACAAGCACTATCTCTAGCTAGTTCTAGCCTATCTCTTGGTGTACAAATGATGAACAATGATGTGGAAGTGGTAGCTCTATGTCTTGAATGCTCTAGAATGTGTAAAGTATGTCTGGGCTTCAAGTCTTGTTGATTTGACAGGTTGAAAGGGTATAAATAGCCAGCCTCCACGAAATAGCCGTTGGAAAAGTAGGCTGACATCACTGCTCTGCGAACACCGGATGATCTGATGCCTCCCCTTCAGTTATCATCGGTCAAAGCCAAATTAGCTGATGTCATTGTGTCAGATATGACCGTTGTTAGACCGATGTTGCCCCTGTCTTCTCATCATATGATCCGGTGGCTCTTCCTCCAGAATTTGCTTGATCTTGATGCTTACTGCAGTGATCGACCGATGTGTGTAAGTCTGCACATCGGATGATCCGGTGCTTCACTTGGTCCAATGGTATTGCAAACTGTACTAATGGACCGATGTCACTGAGCCACTCACATCGGATGATCCGGTGAGTGCTTTGCTCTGAGGTCTTCTTCTTCTGTTGACACAACTCGACCGATGTAGTCAACTCAGAAAACATCGGATGATCCGGTGTGTTCAATTTGTTGACTTCGAGTTGTTTTGAGTTGTTCTTTTGGAATTTGAACTTGTGACCTCTTTGACACTTGTTTGAAATGTTGTTCTGATAGTCTTCAAGCATTGAGTGATGTCAAGTTAGAGCTTTCACTTCTTGTCCTCATATGATTCGATTTGATCTCATTAGTTGATTTTATGTGGGTCTCCAATGTCATTTTGATTTCATTTGATTGAGTGATTATTGGGACCTTGCATTCACAAATTCATTAGTAAAATCGAATGGTTGTCATTAATCACCGAAACCTTACCTCATGGGGCCTAGATGCTTTCAATCTCCCCCTTTTTGGTGATTGATGACAACACAATAATTTAAAGCGCAATAGTAATGAATTTGATGGTACAATACTCAAATAGATATGCAATGAATACAAGATAAGACACATCGAGCTAGTAGAAATCAAATGAAATTAATGGCGCGAAAAGCTCGATCGGTTAATACCATAAGCAAATGACACAAGTGGAAAAGTGCTTAATTAAAATTACAAAAGTACTCAAGCACACAAGAATACAAAGAATAAACTCCCCCTGAGACTGAGATACTACTACTACTCCCCCTGACTCCTCTACCTCTTCTCCCCCTTTGGCATCAAGACACCAAAAAGGGATCAGAGAGCCTACTGACCCTGAGAGCTAGGCGCGATGACGAACTGGTCACCGTCGCTGTCGTCGGAGCTGGAGTCGCCGGTCGCAGGAGCTGGAGTGGAGGGAGCTGGGGGGTCCGCTGTCGGTGCTGGAGAGGAAGTAGCAGGTACAGGAGGCGCCGGTAGAGCTGGAGCTGGAGGAAGCGGAGCACTGACCACAGAGACCGGCGTCTGCTGGAACAGAGTCGTCGCCGGCAGAGGAGAGTGGATCGGTGCGCTGGGTGCCAGCAGAGGTGACATGCTGATAGAAGGAATCGGAGTAGCAGGCACCTGAACTACACCTGGAGCCAGTCCCAGTCCAAGCTGCTGTGGAGGAAGGGCGATCCCAGTCTGAGTGTATAGGTTGGTGATAAACCCTAGGATCCCCATCATAGCCTGCTGAGTCTGCTGCTGCTAGTCGAGGGTACGTCGGTGCATCTGATCAACAAGGTTTGTGAACTGGTACGTATCCTCTCGCCTTTGTCGGGCGATCTCCAGCTGAAGCTCCTGCTGCTGCCTCTGAAGCTGTGCCAGGTGAGCAGCCTGCTCTGCCCTGGCCTGCTCAGCCGCGAGCCTGTCCTGGCGCTGCTGCTCTATCATCTGCTGAAGAAGTGTCGACAGCTCTGACGGTTGTGACACCTGCGCCTCAGACACACGGGGCGGTGTCGGCGGTGGAGCAGCTGATCCACCTGCCTCGGCGTCGTGCTGCCTCGGTGAGGGTGGAGGAGGAGGGAAGTACTCCTCGACACTGTCGTTTGTGTCGCTCTCGGACCAAATGTGCTAGAGGTCTCCTCCTTGAGCTTCTGCCTCTGCTAGTCGCTCATCCTCTTTCTCTAGGTTAGACCAGTCCTCCTCAGACAATTGGGCCCTCACCTGATGCTCAACTGGATGGCCAAGGCGGCGGTCTCCAGGAGCCGGGGCACGGTAGTGTCCGAATCGTGTCACACTCTCGTCAGAGAGACGGTCGTGCATGGTGGACCCCTCGGGAACCATCATAGTGAGCAGGTAGCTGATCCAGTGCCCATATACTAGCTGCCGCATCATGCCCACACCGTCTGTTATTACATCCTCCATCTCGCAAATGATGACATCCACTATGTCAAAGTCCATCCCGTTCATGATGTAGAACAGGATCGTCTGCTGGAGGTTGGTGAAACCCTCAAGATAGCCGGACCTCGGCAGGAGAGAGCGACGGAGGGCGAGGTGCACCGTGCGCGCTGCTGGAGTCAACAAGGCCGGTACTCTCGGCTGGTCTGGAGAGAAGGTGGGTCCAAACAAAGATTTGATCTCCTCCAGAGCAAGTGCCACTCCTCCAGTGAGCGGCCTCCTCGGCGGGTCTGCCTGACCGTAGACTCTCTCATGTATGCAGGTGTCGTGCAAGTCTACTCCAAGCAACTGTCCCAGCGTCTGCCTCGTCAGGTGGTAGTGCTGACCCATGAACATGAAGTCAATGGATCTTCTGCCCTCAGAGACGTAGAGGGTGGCGTAGAACACGCGGACCCAATCCTCCACGTAGGCACTCCGCTCATATGATAGCAACTGTACCAGGCCCCTGTATCTCTCAAAGAATGGCTTGATCTCTGTCCCTGCGGCTACTGCAAGCTGATCCCAATCCATGTAGTTATGTTGGAACAGCTTGTGGCCTCGGCGTCTGTAGGTCTCGTAAAGAGACGCCTGTGTGACCGTCCAGAAGCGATTGTCCACCAAAGCTTCCCGGGGCTGCGGGTACCACTCCTCAAGCAACACACTCCATGTGAGCTTCCGAAGCTGCTTGGCCTTCATCTTCCGGTAGTCGGTCAACCGAACTCCTTCAGCGACATGGACAGTGGTTTCCATCTCGTAGATAGCACGCTGGGCCTCCCTGTCCTCACGACGGTCGGCAGCCGTCGGTCTCGGATGAGGAGCAGCCTCGATGTGACCCCCACGTGTCCGGGCTGAGCGCCGGCGGACGAGAGGCTCAACCGGCTCCTCTTCGGCCTCGGAGTCGTCGATCACGGGAGGCTGCCTTGGATGAGCCTCGCGGATCCTTAGCGACCCTCCTCGGCCACACTCACGCTCCTCGGCGGCGCGAGCGGCCATCAACGCCTTCTTTTCCTCTTTGGACAGCTTCTGCTTCTTTGCGGCGGGCTCCGCGATGGCCTTCCCCTTGTTCTTCTTGTCACGAGCCATTGCAATCGCCGAGGTGAGCTTTGACGGGGTCGAGCGCACGGGGAAACGACAAAAGTGTCGCGGTCGAAACCCTAGCGGCGATGGAGCTTGGGAGGCACCACAGAGATGTCACTGGGGGCTGCTGTGGTGCCGGGGTGGAGCAGAGGCGGTGGAGGCGGTGATCGGTGAGGCGGCGGCGCTTGGAGGTGAGGTCGGCGCGGGTGAGTGACGGCGGGATGGAGGCGGCGGCACGGCGAGCGGTGGCGGCGCTGTGGTGAGGGCGGCGGCCGGAGATGGCGGCGGCGGCGCCTAGGGCGGCGGCGGCGGCGGCGCTTGGGTGCGGCGGCGGCGATTAGGGCGTGAGGCGGTGGCGAACGGGCGAGAGAAGTCGGGGAGAGAGAAAGGGTCGGCAGCGCTCAGGTTTAAATAGTGGGTCTCAAACCCTAGCCGTTATTTTAACACCGGATGGACCGATGTTACAAGATGGACGCATCGGTCGAATGCCACAGTAAGGATATTCAAAAATTGCTGTTGACATCGGATCGACCGACGTTTAGGGTTTGGATCATCGGTCGAATGGCACGGTAAGGGTGTTCAAAAGAGTGAGGTTGACACCGGATGGTCCGACGTGGGAGGAAGTAAACATCGGTTGAATTTACCACAGCTCCAGAATAGAGAACACCGGATGGACCGATGTTTTTCGGAATGAACGCGTCGTATCATTTGAGGTTCTGACTGAACTGGCCTTGAAGATTGAACACCTATTGGTCCGATGAGGGATTGATTTGGGCATCGGATAATCCGATGACGACAGAACAATAACATCCCATATATGTCCTTTGACCAAACAAACAAGCAAAGAGAAACACTTGTCTTAGGACTTTTTGGGCAACCCCTTACCCCTCAAAAGGCTAATATGCCAATAGCTTGGCTAAACCTTAAAGCAAATGGAACACCGAGAAAAATGGGAGGAAAATATCCAAACTAAAATGTAAGGCCCATGCTTTGTGAGGTAGAGTACGAAGACTTCTATCTCTTTGAAGCATGTTCCTCTAGGCATTATCGTACCTAACATTTTGTTCTTTCCACCTTATATGAGTTGAGATATTGTATTTCAAACAAGTCTCTTTCTCATGAGGTGGGTTCCCCTTTGTGACAATTCTACTGTATGCAATGCCAAGCAAATTATAGTGCAAGAAATTAAATGAGTGCAAGTCTATATGGCAGGGATCATGCAAGGCATAAAATAAATCTATTTTGCCAAGTTTAAACCTTCCAAAGGCTTCCTCAGGGAAAACTATTTCTAGCTCGCCCCTATCCTTTGGGAGTTAGACAAGACCTATATGATTTGCATCCTTACATGAACATGGCAACTTACATGATGTTAGATGCATCTAGCACATTTAATTCACTTCTAAGTCTAGAAAAGGTTTTCTCATCAAGTGGTTTAGTGAAGATATCTGCCAATTGTTCTTTAGACCTAACACCTTGCAAAGAGATGTCTCCTTTAGCCTCATGATCCCGCAAGAAGTGATGGCGAATATCAATGTGCTTAGTGCGGGAGTGTTGAACGGGGTTTCTAGCTATCTTAACCGCACTTTCATTGTCACAAAGGAGAGGCACACAACCAAATTTAATTCCAAAGTCCAAAAGGGTTTGCTTCATATATAGAATTTGGGCACAACATGCACCGGCTGCTATATACTCCGCCTCCGCGGTGGACAAAGCCACGAAATTTTGCTTTCTGCTCGACCAAGATACTAGGGAATGCCCAAGTAAGTGGCACCCACCGGAGGTACTCTTGCGATCCACACGGCATCCGGCAAAGTCCGAATCCGAGTATCCCAAGAGGTGGAAACTAGCATTCTTGGGGTACCACAAACCTACACTTGGAGTATGCTTGAGATACCGAAGTATCCTAAAGACCGCCTTCTTATGCGATTCTTTAGGTGCTGCATGAAAGCGAGCACACAAGCACACACTAAACATGATATCGGGCCTAGATGCGGTAAGATATAACAATGAACCAATCATGGAACGGTAGTGAGATTGATCAATAGGTTTACCGGCCAAGTCCGCGTCGAGATGACAATTTGTCGCCATTGGAGTACTTCTTGAGCTACAATCTCCCATCTCAAATTTCTTCAAGAGGTCCTTGGTGTATTTCTCTTGGTAGATGAAGGTCCCCTCTTGAAGTTGCTTGATTTGAAATCCAAGGAAGAAGTTGAGCTCTCCAATCATTGACATCTCGAATTCCCTAGACATCATGGTGCCAAACTCATGGCTAAGAGATTTGTTAGTTGAGCCAAAAATAATATCATCGACATAAATTTGAAAAATAAATAAATCCCCGTCGATGTCCTTGGTGAAGAGTGTCGTGTCCACCCTCCCGATCTTGAATCCTTGCATGACCAAGAAATCCCTTAGACGTTCATACCACGCCCTAGGTGCTTGCTTGAGCCCGTAGAGCGCCTTGTGTAACCTATACACATGATTAGGATTCATCAGATCTTCAAACCCGGGAGGTTGCTCAACATAAACAAGCTCGTTAATATAACCATTAAGAAAGGCACTTTTAACATCCATTTGATAAAGCATTATATTGTGATGCGAAGCAAAAGCAAGGAGTATACGGATAGCTTCTAACCGAGCGACCGAAGCGAATGTTTCTCCAAAGTCTAGTCCTTCAACTTGTGAGAAACCCTTGGCCACAAGTCTTGCCTTGTTGCGGACCACAACGCCATTCTTGCCTTGCTTGTTGCGGTACACCCACTTCGTTCCGATGACGTTCTTGTCCTTGGGTCGCTCCTCCAACACCCAAACTTCATTGCGGGTGAAGTTGTTTAGTTCTTCTTGCATGGCCATCACCCAATTTGGATCTTGGAGTGCTTCCTCTATATGAGTGGGTTCTACACACGAAACAAATGAGTAGTGCTCATAAAACGAAGCAACATGGCGAGAACGAGTACTTACTCCCCGTGACGGACTTCCGATGATTTGATCAATTGGATGCGCCTTGGAGATGCGTCCATGCCTCATAAGTGATTGTGAAGCACTTGGCGGTGGTGAAGCATCTTGCTCGTCTTGTGGTTGGACTTGATCTTGGACTTCTTCTTCTTGTTGTTGATGTTGTGTGGCTTGTGAATCTTGCATTGGCAATGGATCATCTTTTTCTTCTTCTTCATCAACTTGAGGCGCCATGGAGGTGTTGATGTTGAAACTTGATGCTCCCCCTTGATCATGGCTCTCCTCAACTTCGGGCTTGATGTCTCCAATGGTCATGTTCTTCATGGCTTCTCGTAGAGGCTCATAATCTATATCATCATGAACAAAACTCTCCTCTTGGGAGCCATTAGTCTCATCAAACTCAACATCACAACTTTCTTCAACTAACCCGGAGGTTTGGTTGAATACTCGATATGCTTTTGAGTTTGACGCATAACCAAGAAAGATACCAACATCACACCTTCTTTCAAACTTACCGAGCCTTTTCTTGCGGTAGATGTAGCACTTGCACCCGAAGACTCGGAAGTAGGAGATGTTGGTCTTTCTCCCAATGAGGATCTCATATGGGGTCTTTTGAAGTAGTCGATGAAGATAGACCCTATTAGCGGCATGGCACGCCGTGTTGATTGCTTCGGCCCAAAACTTCTCCGACGTGCCATAGTCATCAAGCATTTCTCTAGCAAGAGTGATGAGAGTCTTGTTCTTCCTTTCAACGACACCATTTTGTTGAGGGGTGTATGTGGCCGAAAACTCATGCTTCACGCCTTCACGATCACACCACTCCCCAATGTTGTAGTTCTTGAACTCGGTGCCGTTGTCACTCCGAACCTTGATGATGGGAAGTTAAAATTCCCTTTGAGCACGTTTAGCAAAGGTCTTGAAGACTTCCGGAGTTTCACCCTTGTCACCTAGAAACAAAGTCCAAGCATATCGAGAATAGTCATCAACAATAACAAGACAATAGAGGTTACCACCAAGACTTTGAAATGTGGACGGTCCGAAGAGGTCCATGTGGAGTAGTTCAAGCGGCTTGGAGGTTGACACCATTGTCTTCATTGGGTGGTGTGAGGCAACTTGCTTCCCGGCTTGACAAGCGCTACAAAGCTTGTTCTTCTCAAATGTGACATCCTTCACGCCGGTCACCATCCCAAGCTTGAACGACTTCTTGAGCTTGCTCATCCCAATGTGAGCAATGCGTCGATGCCATAGCCAACCCAAACTTGTCTTGGTGAAAAGACAAGTGGTCAAGCTAGCATCCTTGTTGGAGAAGTCCACCAAGTAAAGATGTCCATGCCGAAAACCTTTGAAGATTAGTTCTTTGCTTGATTCACTAGTCACTACAACACCGTTCTTGTCAAAGGTGCACGTTAGTCCAAGATCACATAGTTGTGCAATGGAAAGCAAATTGAAACTAAGAGACTTAACATAGAGCACATTAGAAATGGACAAATCATGCGAGATAGCAATTTTACCCAAACCAATTACCTTCCCCTTTGAGTTGTCACCAAAGGTAACTTGTTCATGATTGTCGGGGTTCTCTATGGAGGTGAACATACCATCATTGCCGGTCATATGTTGAGTGCACCCGCTATCGAGTACCCAATGCTTTCCTCCGGCTTTGTAGTTCACCTACACACAAGAAGTTAGTTTTTGAGTTAGGCACCCAAGCCAACTTAGGTCCTTGTATGTGTGATACAAGTGATTTTGGGACCCAAAGTTGCTTGGGGAGCTTCCCCTTCATGCCCTTAATGTCTTTGCCGATGAACCTTGCCTTCACCTTGCCACCTACTTTGCTCAAGAGATAGTGGTAATCATTGAAAGTAGATTTGTAGTTAGGAGGCAATTCGGGAGAAGGACGGTTGTGAAGAGGACACTCCCTCGTGTGATGTCCGGTGACCTCACAATGTTGACAATAGGAACCAACTTCTTTGATCAAGCTTGTCCTAAGCTCCGGTGAGGGCACCTTTCCTTTGTTGAGTACCGGGAAGGATCCAAGTCCTCTCTTGTTGAAGCCTTTAGCTTGTTGGTAGAGGATTTTCTTGTTCTTGTCCCCCCCCCCTTAGAGAGTCTTGCCACACTAGTGCGGAGACTTTCAATCTCGTCCATCAACTCCTTCTCCCTAGGGCTTGCTTTCAAAGGCAAAGACTTATCCAAAATATTATTGGCATGTGAAATAGTTGATACTTTGCCATAAAGGGTTTCCTTTTTATGTTTTTCAACTTTGGTTCAATTGCTCCATAAGCAAGGTTAAGCACTTCATGTTCTTGAACCAAGTCATTGTGCTTTCCCAAGAGTGCTCGGTTTGCTAAGTCAAGCTCGTGATAGTCAAGCTTGATTTGAGCATTTTCCTCCTCGATTTGCTTGACATGTGATTTGAGCGTGTCATGCTCTTTAAGTATGGTTACATACTTGTCATGCAAATCGAGCTTTGTACTCTCAAGCTTAGCACAAGCTTGTTCAAGTGCCTTAACCTTGCTCTTCTCCCTTTTTATGATGACATGGTATTCATTAATCATAGATGCTAATTCATCGGGGGAGAGCTCATCATCATCATCGCTAGAATCGTCACGTACCTTAGTGTTACCTTTCGCCATGAGGCACATAGGAGGTGGACGAAGAGGTGAGTTATCCTTGTTGACGATGGCAAGGCCCGCCAAGTTTTCTTCATCTTCAGTCTCTTCGTCGCTTGACTCTTCATTCGTGATCCACTCATTGGCCTCGCACATGAAGACTTTTTGAGGCCCTCTTCTCTTCTTTGGAAAGAGCTTGGTCTTCTTGCCTTTGTCAAATTTCTTCTTTCCAATGGAGCGCTTGGGCTTGACCTCTTCTTCATCTTCATCACTTTCTTCTAGCTTTCGATGCTTTCCCTTGTGGTTGTCCTTCCTCTTGTCCGGTCTTGGACAATCATATGATATGTGGCCTTGATCACCACAATTATAGCATGTCTTGTTTTCATCTTTTCTTGGGAGGAAGGCTTTCTTCTTGGGATCAAAAGAGTATCCCTTCTTTGCGATCTTGGAGTTTAGACGTGTGAATTTCCTCATCATCAATGCAAGCTCATCATCGTCTTCTTTGCTTGTTGCTTGCTCTTCTTCACTTGAGCTAGGCTCAACCACTTTCTTATTCTTGGGAGTTGTCTTCTTGTTTGAAGCCTTGAGAGCAATGGTCTTTGACAATGACTCCTCCATCATTCCAAGTACGCTCATCTCATGAGCATGAATTTCTCCAATGAGCTCCGAAACTTCAATGTTGTCAAGTGACTCTTTTTGGAGCATCGAATTGATAATGTTGTACTTGGGCTTGGGTAGAAGCATGAGGATCTTGCGGTTGATAAGTACCTTACCAAGAGAAGCAATGTCAAGTGCGTTAATCTCCTCAATGAGCACATTTAAACGAGAAAACATTTGGTTAACATTCTCATGAGGAAGCATTTTAAATTCATCATACTTGGATTTAAGCAAGTGATATTTGAGTTCTTTAACACGAGATGAGCCCTCATGTATTTCAATTAAACATACCCAAAATTCACAAGCTTTCTCCTTACTAGCAATTCTAGCAAATATGTCTTGACTTATACATTCATAGATTGCATTTCTAGCTTTAGCATCCCATTTTAGTTGATCACCAACATAGTCAAGATTTCCAAACCCCGCATGGGTCGCTTCCCAAACTTCGGGAGCAATAGCCTCTAGGTAGGCGCGCATGCGTGCTTTCCAATAGGCAAAGTTCTTGCCCTCGAAGGTAGGAACCAAACCCCCATTCTTGGCCATTTTAGCTCTCTAGCAGTGAAGCTAGAATGATCCAATGAGCAACAAGGCTCTGATACCAATTGTAAGGATCGAAACGCCCAAGAGGAGGGGTGAATTGGGATTTCTTTCAAATTTTAAGGTAATCAAAAACTAACAACTTAAAGCCCAATTCCCTATGCGATTAATCTATGCAATCAATGTAAATTAAAGTTACGGAATGAAGATTGCATAAATGTAAAAGGGAGAGGGATGCAAACGCTCAAAGGACACGGAGTTTATCCCGTGGTTCGGCAAGATCACAAGGATCTTCCTACGTCCACGTTGTGGCACCCACAGAAGGGTTTTGCCACTCCCAAGTCACCGAGACAAGGGGGTCTTCACTATTCTTCTCCGTTCGCCAAGCTTGGCAAGGTGGAGCTCAAGCCTTGTACACTTTGAATCCTCCGGGCTTCCACAATCCTCTTGGCAAGCTCCGGATGTCTCTCTTAGTTACACACACCAAGGGACACTCCCTTACGGCTCTCACTACACTAGAGATTCCAATCACCAAGAATGGAGGCACACAAGCACTATCTCTAGCTAGTTCTAGCCTATCTCTTGGTGTACAAATGATGAACAATGATGTGGAAGTGGTAGCTCTATATCTTGAATGCTCTAGAATGTGTAGAGTATGTATGGGCTTCAAGTCTTGTCGATTTGACAGGTTGAAGGGGTATAAATAGCCAGCCTCCACGAAATAGCCGTTGGAAAAGTAGGCTGACATCACTACTCTGCGAACACCGGATGATCCGATATCTCCCCTTCAGTTATCATCGGTCAAAGCCAAATTAGCTGATGTCACTGTGTCAGATATGACCGTTGTTAGACCGATGTTGCCCCTGTCTTCTCATTGGATGATCCGGTGTCTCTTCCTCCAGAATTTGCTTGATCTTGATGCTTACTGGAGTGATCGACCGATGTGTGTAAGTCTGCACATCGGATGATCCGGTGCTTCACTTGGTCCAATGGTATTGCAAACTGTACTAATGGACCGATGTCACTGAGCCACTCACATCGGATGATCCGGTGAGTGCTTTGCTCTGAGGTCTTCTTCTTCTGTTGACACAACTCGACCGATGTAGTCAACTCAGAAAACATCGGATGATCCGGTGTGTTCAATTTGTTGACTTCGAGTTGTTTTGAGTTGTTCTTTTGGAATTTGAACTTGTGACCTCTTTGACGCTTGTTTGAAATGTTGTTCTGATAGTCTTCAAGCATTGAGTGATGTCAAGTTAGAGCTTTCACTTCTTGTCCTCATATGATTCGATTTGATCTCATTAGTTGATTTTATGTGGGTCTCCAATGTCATTTTGATTTCATTTGATTGAGTGATTATTGGGACCTTGCATTCACAAATTCATTAGTAAAATTGAATGGTTGTCATTAATCACCAAAATCTTACCTCATGGGGCCTAGATGCTTTCAACGTATCAGGAAGGGCCCAAAGATGAGGCGATGCCGCCATCGGGGTATATCGCTGAGTGGGAGCCCTGCACGCCGCCGTAAATTGTTGTATGCTCCTAGTGTGTAGCATCCCCGGGCTGGACATCTACACTTTTGCATAGCTAGGCTGAGAGTTTAGCTATGAGTATTACTTCCGCTGTATATTAAGTCTTGTAAAGACTTCCACTGTTTACACAAATAAAACTTTGTATTTTGTCATATTCATTTCGTGTGTGCTGTTGGGTGCTGCATCGCACGACACCACCCTCTGTGATTCCTGGAATGTGTGGACCCCGGTCCTCATAGCCTGGTATCGGAGACGCATTGGGAATAGCACGCTCAAAAAGAGCCTATTTTGAAAACTTAGAAGTAGTCGAGTGAGGATTAGTTAATACACCCACATAAGGTCTATTATAGTATTAGTTACTTAAGGTGGCAAGCTAAGTTATGTGTTAGTATATCCTGTAACGACGCTCCAATGTCAAGTAAGAGGTAAGGTATGCCACCGCAATCGAATCAATTGCGGTAAGCTCACCATGCGAGAGGTACCATGCGATTATTTCCGTGGCTTGGTACGGAAATGTCAATATGAGTCTCTGAAACTTTCCATGTTTCAGAGAACATTTGACACGCGGTACTCCAGCGTGCTTCAAAGTTAGTGGGAGCCCCCGTCGGGTGGGACATAACCCGATGCGCCCCCTACTGGTGCAGCACTATGAAAAGACGTAGGACCCCGTCGGGTGGTAGAAAAACCGGTCATGTACCTCAAGACGTGGCTTAGCTCGAGGCGGCCCGTATAGAATGATACGGGACAAATGTTTTACTTTTATATATATTATTGTGAATTGTTCGCTCGTGCGGGCTGTGCCGTACGACACCATATGATTGATCTGTAGTTTGTGTGTAATCACAGGTACATTAACCACATTTTAAGTAGCTCAAGTAGAAAACGTTTGCGAGTGAACGTCATTAGTGTCACCTTTGAGACGTATGCCGGAATACCGGCTTAGAATTTTCTTTGGTGAGGGCATAGTGCCAGTATTGCATTGGAGTTTCATCAGACACGTCGATGATGATATCCGTGCAGGTGGTGTGAATCAACAACAAGTAAAAATTTCCAACTTAGGAATAAGCTTGAATTTGTAATCTCTGTTTTGGAGCGTGCAGGTTAGATTTGCAAATAATCATCTAGTTGTGAGGACCCGGGGTCCAGACAAACCAGGAATCACATTGGGTGGTGTCGTGCGATGCGACACCCAATAGCATAACACAGAAAAGACCAAAGAACTCATAACATAAGTGAGCAACTTACATTAATCTCAGAGTTTTATACAAAATCTTACATCAGCGGAAGTCTTCATACTACTCTCTCGAACCTACCCTACAACAGTAGCGGTCGTATCCAGCCTGCAGATACTCCACTCTAGCAGCACAGAAGCAAGCAGCAGCGTCCAGGGCTTCCATTGGCTATATACCCCGACGAGGGCAAAGCCTAGGAACCCTTCATAGCTATATACCTGCAAAACTCGTATAAATGCAATCGTGAGCACAAGGCTCAGCAAGACTTAACCGTCTCACCTAAAACATGAAACTCTACATGTTGGGAACGTAAAACTTGAATTTAAACTGCAATGAGTAAATGTTCACTATCAGTAAATCCTTGTTTCAGATATATAATAACAGGTGTAGTTTCTTTAGAATCATACTATAGTTCTTCTATCAACTACTTCAACCAAGTTGCTTAATCATCCAACAGGTTACTCCCAGTTCTAGTTGTTACTACGTCACAACTCGGTGAACAAGTATGCTCCCTTGTGCGAGCGACAGTGATTCAAATCAAGATACACCTGGCTTGCACGTCATGTACATCCGTCTAGAAGATGTACAACTTTTCTCGTTAACGTTGTACACAACAACCTTTCACAAGACACTCAAGCATTGAACTGGTCCTACCGTCCCGGAAGCAAGACTCACATGACGACCTATGTCGCAGTGGCCTCTGCTCTCCTCATGACGTGCGTGGTCTCTAGGGCGGTGGGGTATGCCTCAACACCCAGTTAACATGTTACATCAGTTTCCTGGGTCTCATATATCCAGTATGTATCCGGTACAAATTCAAACTTGTCCAGTAGGGCCGCATATGGTACGGTCTTTAATCGACACAGGCAGGAACTATGCTCACAGAACCACGTTCTTGAGCGTCCTAGCCTTCCTGCTCGGTCTCCTATTCCTTCCAAATTGATCCCACTTATTACTATTCACGAGTAGAGTCCGTCTGCTCGAGCCATACCGTTCCTTTTCTTTCATCAACTCAATCTCATCCATATTCCTCAAATTTAACATAACAATTATAGTCATGTAAAGTCCTATTCTACCCAAACTCCAGAGATTCTTGGGTCGTGCATGTGGAGGATCATACATCCCTAGACTTAATGCACAATTACCATCATAAAGATTATAAAAGCAAAACATATTAGCAACTTAAATTCAAACTGGGGCTTGCCTTAGGTTGCGGCTAGTGTAAATGTCAATAAGTCAGTGCTTGATCATCTTAGTGAAGCTCCTCGTCGTTCTTCCTCGTCTTTGACGCTGCTTAGGTGAATCTTGCTCATATGTGCTGCTTGGGTGAATCTTGTTCTTGCAGTGGGGTCCACGCTAATCCTTATCCTCCAAGTGGTGCTCCTCATCCATCTTCATCGTCACGTGATCTATCGATATGAAAATGCATCACACTATTGAACTTATCAACTTAGCAATAGAAGTCTTTCTTATAAATTTAAAAGTGAATTCCACTACTACTTAGGAAACCTATGTTGCATTAATAGAAATTAAAGAAAGTTGTTGCTTCTGCTCAAAGAGGATTAATAACCTTCACATTACTAGATTAGATGATGAGGGAGAATCATCCTTATGATTACAAGAGTATAAGGATGATGATTTGGATTTATGATGTCCTAGTAGCCAAATGGAAGGAATGAAGGAAATAATTCTGGAAACTTGAGGTGCACAAACATAAGAGAAGATTCAAAAGTTGGTAAAGAGAAATATTAAGAATATTTTTATTATACTCATGTAATCACTATGTTGATAATTTTACATTAAGTTCACTTGATTAATAGAAATGCCAAAGTTCTGGTCATCCAAAGTCCAGGTGAGAATTACTGGAGATAATTATAGGTTGAAGAATGTTTCTCACAAATTTATAGGATTTATACCTCTATGATGAATTATCTGGAATTTAGTTAACCAAGAGCACCTAATCATTTATTGTTCATGTTATTCAAGTCAAACTGATCTGAAACGTTTACTGTGAACTCTATAGACAACAAAGATATCATCAGAATAATTTTTGAATTTTTGAAGATCTGGAACTTGCAGAAGAATTATTTTAGTGTTGAAGCTTCTCAGATTTTTTTTAGGCATTTGTATGGCTTTTCATGTCAATTAAACTGTTCTACTGCAGAGTGTAGATCATAAGGAGGATGTAGGAATTTGTTTCAAATTTTTAAGAATTTTATACAAATTATAATGAATTTTATAAGTTCTGTATATTTTCTGCATTTTTCTTTTACTGCGAAATGACCTACACGGCTGACAGTAGGGCCCACTGGCAGGTTCATCTTCAACCTCTGGACAGGGATACAAGGGTGCCGGTTCAGTGGCAAAACGTGGACGTTCCTGTGTGTACAGTTGACTAAATGCAGCGGCACAAAGTGCAAAATATTACGAGGACCCGGGAACACCCTTTGGGAAACCTGACGGCGGCCAAGGACGGCTGGAATAACAGCAGAGACGGCGGCTGTGGCCATGGTCTGGCGGCGGCATGGATAGGACTCGGCAATGGGCAAACAAGTCGGAAATTAGATCCTAAAGCACCCTAATACCATTAGCAAACTGAATCTGGTATCTAATTGAAAGGAAATTAGTTGCAAAGTAGTGATTACCGCAGACCTAGGTTGACAAACGGTGGCCACGAGATTTGATATTCCGACTAAACCAAGGCATGATAGCTCGATTAACTGGAGGAGCGCTGAGAGGAGGGGGTAAAAGACCTTGCAGTCAACTGGTTGGAGCTGGAATGCGGCTGAGTTCGTGGGGTGGCATCGAGGCGCTGTGACTGCCCAAACTGACGGGGAAGAAGGAAATTTCGCCATGACCAGCAAGGGGAGGGCGAGGGACGATGCAACATCATGTAATAGACGTTGAGGAAGCCTTGGCGATGCTTTAGGGACACTTGACGAGCTGCAGAACAAAGGAAACCGCTTGTCACCATGGAACTGAAGGAGCGGCGGCAAAACATGAGAAAAACACTGTCGCTGTTGATGGACGCCACGACAACCAGGTTGGGCGCGTGTTGGGGAAGAAGAAGGGCGCGCGGCGCAGCTCTCGGGCGGCTCAGTGTTGCGCCCGAACGAGAAGAAGAAGAAGGCAGCTGCGTGGAAAGCATGCAGCACGGGTGGAGCACGCTGTGTTGCGCTGAACAGAGGAGGAAGGTTCTCTCCTCTCTGTTCTTACAGGTGGGTCCCACCCGACATGTAAATCCTATTCCTTTTTAAATGAACATTAAATAGTCTCTAAAAATACTCAAAAATTTTAGCTTGACCGAATAATTTGTGATGAATCCAATGGTGTAATCCGATTTTTCATTTGAGTAAATCGAATTCAAATTTTAAGTTTTTATGAAGTTGGAATGAGTTAAATTTGAATTTGTATGTCCTCACATGGCTTGACTCAAATACATGGCAAATGAAGTTCAACTATTATCAAACTTGGCGGGTGGGTTATTGGAAATATGTGAAACACACTAGTAAATTCCAGTTTGAAGTTTGCTATATTTGAATAGGAGATTTTGAATTGAATTTGAAACTCCCTTCATATAGTTTAATTGACATCTCCTCATATGAACTCTAGTGTTCAATATAAATTTTCTTCTTTCTCTATTAGACTTAATTTTTCATAAGCTTTTTAACGGATTTTCATTTGCTATTATTTGCATTTGAAACTTACATTTGTATTTCACTTTGCCTTTGGAATTGTATTTGGTATTTCCTCCTTTTTCCTAATTATTTGCTTAAGTGTCATTATATACTAACAAGCTCTTCTTTGATATAAAGTTTTTAACAAGTTCATATTTCAACATTATTTATCAACTAACATGATTTATGGGAGTTTGAATTCCCAATTTAACTTAAAAATTTTAAGTTCACATTTTTGCTTCTTGTTTTTCTCAAATGTGGGATTTTACAACCCTTCCCCCTTAAAGAAATATCGTCCCGAGATTCTCAGACAAAAGGAGAAAGTTAAGGTAAGCTATTAGTGATATGACTTTCCCAAGTGATTGGCTGGAAGTATCCTTCGTCTTCCCATGTGCTTCCTTGACAGTGTGGTTAATCTGTAACAGTCTACTACACCACAGCATCTGATTCCTAGTGATCTGAACTCAGTTACTTGATACAGGCGAGATTGGATTGTGAGTCTATATCTTTTCTTTGTATATCTCTGACGGTGTTCTGAAATCTTTATTTATACTCTTAAGTGATGTTTGCACAAAGACGAAAAATTCAACTCTACAGTCTTTGGTTGTAGTAATTGATGTTCTCTTTTGAAGACGTTTTTGTCCAAATCTTGATTCCAATATCCAATCTTTGCTCTTTGATTTCTATGATCACAATGATGTTATTCTTGCAGCTTACTTTGCTTTGGTTGCATCCTTAGGAATTGAACTTAGTATCTTTCTGGAATAAAAATCAAGGGGTATTGAGATCCAAACAAAGAATGATCAACTCGCAAGGAATCGTGATCTCAATAATTGAGTCTAAGGATGAAATGTTTTGTACTGACATAAGAGGATTCAAGGTTTGGTTTCTCTTATGTCATCAAAATACAAAGGCGTACAATAGATGATGACTACAAGATTGTGGGACCAAATAATGTCACCATTCATTACAAGTCAAGGAGTTCCATTAGTTTGGTAATGAATCGATAATCTCACGAGTAGAGAGAATGTCAAGGTTCTCGCGAGGTGGAGAAGTCATAAGGAAACTCCTCGCAAACTAGAAACATCAGTTTCCAACAATCAAGGTGATTGAATCTCGCGAGTCAAGGATAACGACTCAATTGTGATTTAATTACAAGGGTATCAGGTAATAGGTTCCCTTGTAGTAATCAAGGTAATGAATGGAGCAGTTGGCGTTATGAACAATAAAGTTGTTAAAAATTCAAGAATAACTGACATTTCTTACGTAATTGAATGAGGATACAGATTCCTGCTCAAAGGAATGCATTCACTTAGAGTTTGAGCAAAAATCGGTAAGATAGTTCAAATACACACGAAATACCTTCAGATTCACAAGGCTCGAATAACTTGGCCATGTAAGGTGCCGAACAAGGAACGCTACGTTCATGTATCAACCAAGGTCTACGAATTCAAAGTAATGGGTTTAGCAAGGAACGATGAGATTCATCTCAAAGTAACAGAGTGTACACGATAGCATGAAGTGACTGAGCCTATTGTTGATATGATGTTCCGTGAAGCCTGCAAATCACAACTTATAGATAGTTTTGTGGTTTCAAAGCAAAGAGTTAGGTTTCTCATCACGTAGTATTCTTAAACTACTATGTCTACCTTCTAGTAGGTGAGGTGACTTTGCCTTCCGGAGTAGCAGAGAGTAACCTTTGAAGAGCAAGCATCTAACTTCCAATTCAGTAAGTTGCAACAGGTGGTTGACAAGGGACTATGCTTGACCAATAATGCTATATGACCTATGTCCTAACGGAAGAATCCTAAGGTCATACTATACTCAAAAGTTGGTCAAACAATCCGTCGAAGACTAGTTGATGTAAACTAGATATAATATGTAACACTTTGGTTACTAGGGTGCACTCCTTTCCCCTTAAGTGCTAGCCTAATAACTTACATCACCTTCCTTGGATCACTTACATGTGCTTTGATCAACACCATATTCAAAAGTTACTTCCTTTTGAAGTTGACTACAGCTCTAACAACCTTGTCTATGAGACACATTGGAGGTGTCTCACTTACTCAAACTTTCGAAATTCTTCAAGTCAGTCTCTCATCCATTACTTCTGGCTCAGGTACCACTTGTATCGATTGAAATAATGATCCAAGACATAGTTGCAACATTGTTCTCTTATTCCCTTTTAGCTGTGTGAAATCTGTTCCAGCTAGACCATGCTGCACTCAAACTCGAATTTGGCCAATCAAATGACATTTTCGTGTAATGATCCAATTAAAAAAGTTATATCTGACTTTCAGACCTTTCCAAAAGTTACCCATATGCCTCCATTGCATCAAGGGCGTGAGAGTTATGGTGGTTTAAAGCTAACAGTTTTTCTGAGGCCATTTTGACAGAACCTCCCCTAAAAGTAGGGATTTTGGCCACAGTTTAAACAGATATAATATTCAAAATTTGAATTAACTTTCCATTACAACATTTTCACACAACATATCAACTTTCCAGAAATGCATCCATTCAGCCATTACAACTTTCATGCATATCGTTGCTCGCCAAATCACAAACCGTGTACTCTATGTCCAGATTCTGCAATGTTGGAACAGTTTCGACAATAACTGGAATTACACTCTGTTACAGCGACTTTTAGCTTTTGTGTTGAATAGAAAACTGATAGGGGACTTCTTTATATTTTCAGAAAGGTATCTATATGCCTATGTTACTTTTTGAACTTAGGAGATAGGGTTGTTCAAAGTTCAACTATTTTCTGGCTGATTCTGATAGCACCAATGCATATGCATCAGTTTGAACTTGAAATTCCAAATTTTTCTGAGTTGAAATTGAACAAACTTTAAATTTAAAAGTTGTATCACATCTTATATACTTTCCATAAATGTATCACACTAGTTTAGAGTATATTTCTACGAAGAGATATGGCAAAATTACAGAGGCTGGTCCATTAAGCTTCATAACTGTAGCAGTTTTAGTTATGGTACATTTTCATCTTCATAGATTAGTTTTCTGGTATGGAGGTCAATATAACATTCGTAGAGTACTTCTTTATATTTCCATCCATGTATACTACAACTAAAATGGCCAAACCTACTAAGATATATGAGCTTCCAAAGTTCAGCATCTTGCTGCCAGAGCCCGACAGCAAAGTGCAAGTTTGATGGAGTTTGGATTTGAGTCATTTTCAGGCTTTATTTTTGGAAAATTGACATGGTATTAACCAAAAGCTTTTAGATTATAGTTACATTCTCGGCATGGACTTGAATGGTCAACGTGTCCAACGTAACCCAAACGACATGTCGGACTACGTTCCTCACAAAATAGAAAATCCTAACCGGATTATCTCCCACATATACGTCTTATAGGTGGCACTATAATCGAACACTCACAAACGTGTTCTCTCGCAATATGTTTAACGCAGTTAGTGTACCTGCAAAAGATACACAATATCCATTTCACAGAATGTGCCACAAGAGCGAGCCACATGGGCTGCACGACAGACAGTCACAATAATAATATATCAGTGTCCAATCTAACGCATTGTATCATTCTATACAGGCCATCATCGAGGAGAACACGTCTTGAGAAACGTGGTCGCGTTTCAACACCACACGACGGGGAACCCGAGTAGAGTGTGAACAGGTCATCATGGTTGGGAATTTTATCAACCCAACGGATACCACCTACTGCCCCTACCTCACAGAGGCACTCCGATGGCAAGCACTGCATATGGCTCAATGAACATGAATTGTCCAAGAGTTGCATACTATCGCGTTTTTTACCACACGATGGGGTATCCACGCTTTCGCCTGAAGCACGCTGGGGAGCAGCATTTTCATATGTTCCCAGAACCATGAGAGGGTTAAGAGACTCATATTAACTCCTGTGCCAAGCCGCAGGGAACAATCACCGTACTACCTCTCGTACGGGAGAGCTTACCACAATTAATCCACTTACGGTGGCGTACCTTACCTCTTACCTGAAGTCGTAGCGTCATTACTGAATATAATAACACATATGTTTTTTTTTAACGCAAACTGCAGGGGAAAACTCCTATAGTACATATATTGATCAAACAAGTATGAAGTATAGGTGTTAGCCACTTGAAGTTAGGATACAATTGCATGCCTGGCGTCCCGAGGTGGGAGACCAACTACAAACTTTCTATCCAATCCTCTGTTGGAGCTCTGTCATGGGCCTTGAAGCGAGAAATCTGGGTAGCCAACGATGTTTTGAAACATTCTTTCCATGCTTGTGCTGTCGGCTGCGCTGCTCGAAATATTTTTGCATTTTTCTGTTTCCAAATTTCCCAAGAGGCTGTTGCAAACACTTCTATGAAGCAGTGTTTGTTCCACTCCTGCTTTGCTTTTGCTATGGTGTCGAAGAAGTACAACTCATGGTCCCAATGGATCCCAATGATGTTCCAGCAGGACTCGCTGAAGGAGCGGGTAAAGAATAAATGATAAGTAAACTCTTTTGTGTTCGTATTGCAAAGGACACAAGAGTAGTCATCCCCCTCGATGGTCATGTTTTTGCAGTTTAGGATATTCCTTGTGTTCAGCCGGTCTCGGAAAAGCAGCCAGGTGAAAATTTTGATTTTCTTTAGTGCCTTGGATTTCCATATCCACTGAAATGGCCAGGGCGGATTGATGTGGTCGAAGTTCCTCATGTAAACCTTCTTGGAGCAGTAAAGTTCGTTTCCATTTGCATCCAACCATAAATGCATGGGTTGAGCCCTGTTGATTACTTGTTCCATAATATTTTTGAGTGTATCCAGCTCTACCAAAGCTTCTTGTGATAACGGAGCGAAGAAGTGTTACAGCACTTCAGGTTGAGCACTGAATTTCGCAAAGGAAATGTTCTTCTTCTTAGCGAATGTAAATAGTCTTGCAAAGTATCTTTTAAATAAGTGTCCCTCCCATTCATCATTCCATAATCATATTGTGTCACCAACCCCCACCCTGGGTGATGCAATTTTCCTGAAGGCGCCCCACTGGCTTAGCACACCCCTTAGCCAAAACGAGCCTTTTCCGTGAATCACATGAGGAGAGCCATTCCTGTAGTATGCATGCCGCACCAGGCACACCCATGGAGTGTCATGTCTGTTGTATAGTTTGAATATGAATTTCTCGAGAAGAGCCCTGTTCATTAGTTTCAAGCTCTTTATACCTAGTCCCCCTTTGTCCAGTGGTGCCGTTACATTGGTCCAGGCAACCAACGTCTTTCCTTTTCCGGTTATCTCAGCGCCTCTCCACAAACAAGTTTTCGCGACCTGTCCAGTGCTTGAATCATCGGACCTTTGAGTTTGATGGTGCACATCGCATAAATGGGAATTGATGATATGACACTATTTACCAGCGTGCACCTTCCTGCCATGGAGAGCCAGGTTGCTGTTGATGTTAACTTTCTTTCCACCTTTGATATTATCTGAGTGAAGTCTTCCACCTTTGGTCTAGCTAGCCCCATAGGTAGCCCCAAGTATGTGAATGGAAAAGTTCCTAGTTTGCACCCCAATGTGCCCGCCATATTGTCTGCTTCTTCATTTGTAAGATTCAGCGACATGACGGAAGACTTTCCCCAATTTACCGTAAGCCCTGTCAATTGTCCCAGTGCATGAAGTAGGTTCTTCAAGAAGAAAAATTCGCTCTGTCAAGCTTTGAGTACCATAATCGTATCATCCGCATATTGGACCACTGGGAACTTCATATCCTCTGGTTGTTGGATTGGAATGGACAACAACCCCGTAGCCGCTTCTTTGTTGATTGCTAGTTGTAGTAGTTCAGCTGCTAGCACGAAGAGTAGTGGAGAAAGAGGATCACCCTGTCTTACTCCTCTTTTGCATTGGAATGTCTTTCTCGGGACCCCATTAAGCAGCACTGCAGATTCAGCAGTGGATAGAATGTCCTCCATCCATTTCAGCCATTGTTCAGGAAATCCCATTACCCGCAACATCCGTAATATGGAGCCGTGCTCAATTTTGTCAAATGCTTTTTCGAAATCTAGTTTTAGAACCACTATGCCTCTTTTTGATTTGTTGAATTGGTAGAGGTATTCATATGCCCAAGCCATGCAATCTTGAATTGTTCTCTTCCTTATGAACCCATATTGATTCTCATGAATTAGCTGTGTGATCACTTTTTGTAATCGAAGAGAGAGAATTTTGGTGATAAGCTTCAAAGTGGAGTTTAGTAATGAGATCAATCTGTAATCATTGACCGTGCTTGGGTTGCCCACCTTCGGTAGCAATGTGATGAATGAGCTATTCAGTGGTTTCAAGCAGATCGTGTTGTTATAAAAGTCCGAGCATAAGGCATATATGTCTTCTTTGATGATGTGCCAATAGTGTTTGTAGAACTTTGTGTTGAACCCATCGGGTCCCGGTGCCTTATCTCCCGGCATTTCCTTCATAGCCATGTTAATTTTCTTCCGTGGAGACTGGGGCACACAAGTCATCTAGACCCTGTATCTGCGGCAACATATCTTGTATGTTATGCCAAGGTTGAGTAGGCTTTGATTGACCAAGTCCTCCCTTGAATTATTTCCATAGCGAAGTAGCCTTTTCTCTTTGGTCCATCACCTCTATGCCTTCATCATTAATAATAATTGTGATTGTGTTCCTTCTGAATTTTTCCGTTGCCGCCGCTATAAAGAACTTTGTCGGTTCATCCCCCAGTTCTTCCATCTTACTGTATATCTTTGTCTCCAGTATGTGTTTTTGTTGTTGTAATAGATGTGCAATCTGAGCCTTGATCAAATCCCTAAATGTTTTTCTAGAGTGGAGAGATGCCTTTGTTCTTCTCACTTGTCTAGTACTGGCAAAACTTCATTACATTTCTTAATGAGATTTGTAATATTTCCAATGCTCTTACTCCAGTATTTCAACTTGTATCTCAGCCTTTTCAACTTTGCTGATATTCTCCCGGTACTGTCCATGTGTGGCAGAGGTAGATTCCAGGATTCTTGGACCATGTCCAAGAAATGAGGGTGATTTAACCAATAGTTTTCGAATCTAAAACATTGTGCCTTGGGAATATTAGTACCAATCTGCACCATACATGGTATGTGGTCCGAAGTGTCTCTTGCCATTGGTAGAAGTGTGGTATTAGGGAAATTGATTGTCCATTGAACTAATGTGAAACACCAGTCGAGTTGTACCAGGAGAGGTGTATCCTGCATATTGCTCCAAGTATAATTTCTTCCTTTCAGCAGTATCTCTAACATGCCCAAAGTTCTGAATGATGTTGTTGAAGGTCTGCATGTCATTGAAGTTCGCACCCGTCCTATTTCTGTCTTCTATACTTCTGTAGAAGTTAAAATCCCCTAGCAACATCCATAGATCATCCGGATGTAGGTTCAGATCCCACAACCACTGAGTAAACTCTCGCCTCTGCGGTCCTTGGCAAGGACCATAAACTGTTATTAACTTCCATCTCACCCCATTTTGTAGAGATGTGAAATGTACTGCAATTGCATGATCTAGAATCTGTATGACCTCCCCATTCAAAACATTTCCATTCCAACACATCAATATACCTCCTGAAGCTCCTCTTGAAGGCGAAAAGGCGAACTTTGTGAACCTTCTTGGTGCAATTCTTTTGATGAAGAAGATGTCAATCATTTCCTTTTTGTTTCTTGTATGCAAACGACATTGCAGTCAACCACTTCCTCAATCTTTGACCTTACTGCTTGTTGTTTCTCTGGATCATTAATACCTCACACATTCCAATTCAATATATTCCAGTTTGTGTTTACGTTGTGCGCCATATAAAACACTTTAGAAATTTTCTTGTCTGTAACCAGGATGTTGAAACCCTGACTGAGGCAACAGCTGAGCACGCCTTCCTCTGCCCGGTTGTCCTTAACAGCTTTAAGTGGAAATCTGAATAGCAATGATGTGTTGGGGCTTCCCCTATCTTTTGATTTGTATTTGCAGGACAAATAATAATAGTGTGAACCCAACTCTCGTTCAGCCATAGTGGATATTCATTCATACTTTTTGTCTGGTGAGTAAGTACATCAAAAGAACAGTGCATGACTGTTACACCAGAGTTTGCAGTCAAGTGCCCAAGGTGATGATCTGTTGCAGCAAAAGTCGAAAGCCACCCCATACAGACACAACTCCCACCTCTAACCTGTTTGTATCTTAGAACAAAAGTCCCCATTGGCATCTCAGATGCTAGTCTCCTTAGTGCTAACCTACACATCCTAATATATTGTAGATCCATTAGCCACGGTTCCTCTGGTCCAAGCTTTCCTCTTGCCCTGCATTTTCAGGTCTTGGCACCGAGGATAGCTTCTAATGTGCCAACTCAATTGGCACGCCACATTGCGAGACAGCGATGTCCTACAAGACATCAGTGGGAATTAGAGTATAAGGGTAACACTCAGTAAGGTCTGTTAAGTTGGGGAACTTAACAGGTCTTGGGAACAAAGTGTTACTCGCCCCAACTGCAGATGTTGGTTCCTCTTTCCCCTCATCAGTGATCGGGTCTTGTGCCTTTCCCTCTCTGTTCCTATGACCATCAAGGAGCTTCTGGATTCTTGCACTCCTCCTGGGAGTGTCTAGGCTGATTTCTGCTTTCTTCTTCCCTTTCTTACCCACAGCAACAGATTGGTGTTCAGTGACAGACAAGTCCATGGGATCTGCGTGCTATTGCACTACAGGAATCCCGATGATTTGCGACGGCCAGGGCCGTCGCTAACAAGGCAAATACCATCACAAATAAGTAATTTGCGATGACTTTCCTTATTTGCGACGGCTTTTAGCCATCGCAATTAAGCTTATTTGCGACAGCCACCGTCGCAAATAAGCTTAATTGCGATGGCTCAAAGTGGCTGTCGCAAGTTATCGCCAGGGGGCTGGTGGGCCCTGCAACAATATTTGCGATGGTCAGGCCATCGCAATTAAAACACTATTTGTGACGGCCTGGCCGTCGCAAATAAGTTCAGCCGGCAGGGTCCACGTGTCCTCCCCCGGGACCCATGCCCCTATTTGCGACGGCCAGGCCGTCGCAATTAATGCTTATTTGCAACGGCCACGCCATCGCAAATAGCAGTGGCTTAATTGCGACGGCCTGGATCCTTATTTGCGACGGTACTGTATAAAAAGCCGTCACAAATAAGGTTTTTTATTTTATTAAAAAACATAAAATACTACCCGGCTCGATGGCCAGAATCACAGAACAGGCAATATATTACAAACATTCATATAAACATCATAACAGTCTCAAAACACATCATAACACATTGTCGAAACATGGCATCAACATCAACAAACTAAACATGGGCTCACTCGCCCGTCTGACCTCCGTAGCCACCTTTGTAGCCACCTCCGGAGCCACCTCCGAAGTCGAAGTTGTCGTTGCACCTCATTCCAGGTGGCGGTAGCGACGACGACGGTGTTTGTGCAGCCGTCGCGGATCCCTGCAATTAATGAAACTTAGAGTTAGAATATAAATGCATCAACATCTCTCTCCCTCTCTTCCTCTCCCTCTATCTTCATCTAGATCCCCCTCTCTTCATCTCTCTTTTCATTTCTCTCTTTGTCTCTCACTCTATCTTTCTCTCTCACTCTGTCTCTCTATTGCTATCATTTTCCCTCTATCTCCATCTACATCTCCCTCGCTCTATCTTCCCTTCCCACTATCTCCATCTACATCTTCCTTTCTCTCTTCATTCCTCTCCTACTCTATCTAACTATCTTTCACTCTTTCTTCAGTCTCTCTCTTTCTTCTATCTCTCTCTTTCTTCTATCTCAATCTTTTTCTTCTATCTAACTATCTCCCTCTTTATTCTATCTCAATCTTTTTACGCTGGATAAGAAGGATTACATAGAAAATTACCTGACCCCGCAGAAGAAGGATCGCTTGGAAGGACCGGTGGTATTACCAGTAGCTGGATCCCCAGACCTTGCGCCTGAGCCATGGCATTGCAAACATTAAATGTTACCTATTAGTAAGTCATTTACGTTGAATTAATGAGAACTTTAGTTTTTATTTTGTTACCTCCATTGGTTCCTGCATCTGCGCCATCCAGGCTGCCTGGGTTTGGATCGTGGCCTCCATCGCGATCCTTTGGCGTTCTGCCTCCCTCCTTTCCTCCTCCTGTCGCCTTTGGTTTTCTTCTACAGTTTCTCAGAGGGATTGCATCTCAATGTCCCTATGTGATACGCGGCGGCCTTATGTGCCCACCGATGAAGCCTGCGTGGAGCTGTCTCTCGCAAGTCTCCCCGCCCTCGAGTCGACAACTCCGTCGAATATGGCGAGCCTATAAAAAAGAGAGTCAGTAATATGAAATTGAAATATCTTGAATACTTTGAATTGAAAATGATAAAATGACTATACTCACATTCCGTGTGCTTTTCCACCACCGCTTGCATACGCGGCTTGAGGATCGATTGGTTGACGTTCCCAATCGAAATCTTCGCCGTGTATCTTCCTAGCCTCCTCCTCGTACTTAGCCTGCAAAATAAGAAAACTGTGTAAGTTCAACAATCTATATAGTTATATTTAATATGAATGATTTCTAAACTTACCAATCGCTCGGCTGCAACCTGACTGCACCCCGTCGGCTGAGAAGGGTCCCTGTGACCTCTCTTCCAGATCTCAGCAGGGGTCGGCAGCACCCCCGTCTCGTGCTCCTGTCAATACGTGTTAGTACGAACAATATATTATGAATATATAAACATAAGTTACATACACTTACCATGCGTTTAGCTAAACGCAAGTGCTTATCTTGGCCGTGTCTGCTCTTCCCCTCGACCCCTCTGCACTCTCGAGCCTTCCCGGACTTAGCTTTAAACTCATCGTTAGCCCAGTACCGGCAAAGGGCCCAAAATGCATCGGACCAACCCTGCAACCAGCTCACGTGGCCCTGCACATAGTTGTAGATCGTTAAAAATACCATCGAGGAAATTATCAGAAAAAATACTTACTACACCCCACGTACCTGCGCGTACTCCTCCTCCGTCAGGTGCCTCTCACTCTCTTGCCGGAAGTGTAGCACGTGGTGCTGGTTCACCTTCAAGTGCTCATTAATGATTTGAACACGAGCATTCGACAAAGCTTGTTGAAGCGCCTTGGCAGCGTTGTAATGAAACACTCTCCTCGCATCCTCAACCATGCGAGGGTCGTTCGGGTCCTCTAAAATATACCTTGCCTGTGATAAAGAATATATTGAAGAGATGTTCATTAAAAAGTTTAAGAGTTAATACTTAGAAACTATTTTTAACATACTTACCATAAAATTGGCCCATACGGCCTCTTGAAGGTTGTCGTGCTCCTGGTGATGGACGCATGCGTAGTCCTCCCACGAAAGAGCAGGCACCCCGTCGATGAGCCCGGGATAGTGCAAACTCACTAAGGACCCGAGGACACCATTCACCGGTCTTTGGTGTCTCTCACCGGTGAAAGAAGTGTCGTCCCAAACCCTGCAAGATATTTATTTATCCATACTTAAGTAACTAAAAGAAACTAAAATTGAACACTATAATTTTTATTACCTGTCTCCGACTGGACGAATCATGATCCTCTGTCAAGGGACCGCAGGAGGACTCACAAAGTGAGTCCTCCTCGTCCTCCGCTTCTGCTGGGGCGCCACGTCAGGTGACCCAGACGGCTCGTCACCAGCCGAGCCAAAGGATCGCCAGCCGAGGGCTAGCTGGCCGAGGGCTGGCTGGCCGAGGGCTGGCTGGCTGTGGGCTGGCTGGCCGAGGGCTGGCTCACCGAAGGGTAGCCAAGGTCAAATGGCGCCGCAGCATCTGAGTCGGCCGGTAAGGACTACAATATTCAAATGATTCATAAGTAAGTTTAATGTGAAATTGAATTTAAAGAATTTGTCAAAAAACGAGTGAAATTTACCTATGACGAAGCTATAGAGCTGGTCTGAACGTGCCCCAGCAGCTAAGAGCGTCTACTGTCAGTCGATGAGGCACCAGCGAAAGCGTCCTCAGGTCTAGAGGGGTAGAACCCCCTCGTCGGCGGCACCTTCTTACCCTTCTTTGACGCCATCCTGTTTTAATTAGATAATCAGTAAATATGCAAATAAAGTAGACACTTGAAAAGTATCCTACTTCCTTAAGAGCATATGCTTCAGCGATGCACCCTTCCACCCTTGCCCTGTTGCCAACCATTGGTTTCAGATATCGTAGCGCTCTTTCAATGTGATACATCCACCTATATTGCACAGGACCGCCAACTTTAGCTTCGAATGGAAGATGGATAAGCAGATGTTGCATTGGATTGAAGAAACCCGGTGGAAAAAAAAAATCCATCTTACATAAAAGTATGGGTATCTCCTTCTCTAACTTATCCATCATCCCGATCTTGATTTCTTTAGCATAAAGCTGTCTATAGAAATAGCTGAACTCGGCTAAAACCTTCCACACCGCATCATCTAGATAGCCTCGGAACATAACAGGTAAGAGGCTTTCCATTATAATGTGATAATCATGACTCTTCAACCCAGTGAGGTTTCCTGTGTTAACATTTACGGCTCGTTTCAGGCTAGATGCGTAACCATCTGGGAATTTCAAAGTTTTCATCCATTTTATAACTACTTTCTTTTCTTTTGATCGAAGACAGAAAGAAGCACGTGGCTTTCCACCACTTTCAAAGATTTCAAGAGTTGGACAGTGACAAATTTTTGTCAAATCTAGTATAGCTTTATGATTGTCTTTCGTTTTGTCAGGCATATCCATACAAGTGCTTATGATACTTTCGCTCATGTTACGCTCCTGATGCATGACATCAATGTTGTGCATTAGAATCAATGACTTCACATACGGTAGCTCCCAAAGTTCACATATGTGAGTCCAATTGTGTTCCTCTCTATAACCTATAAAATATCCAGGACGACCTTCATCAGGCACCAGTTTGTCCAACATATCAGAAATTTCTGACCCGTTGAGACGCTTTGGTGGTCCTTTAGTGACAACAGTGTTCTTTCGAAAGACATGCTTATGCTGCCTAAATATGTGATTTGAGGGCAGCCAACGTCTGTGACAATCGAAGTAAGATATTTTGCCTCCATGAGTTAGTCGAAAGCAATCCGTGTCTGAAGCACATATCGAACACGTCAGACGACCGTGAGTGCTCTATCCGGAAAACATGTCGTATGCAGGCAAATCATGGACGAACCACAAATAAGCATCTCGAATGTTGAATTTCTGCTTTTTGTAACTGTCGTACGCTTCGACTCCTGTCCACAAGACTTTCAATTCTTCGATCAATGGTTTTAACATCACGGTGAGACGTGACCCGGGATGATCAGGTCCAGTTACAATGAGGCTGAGAAACATGAACTCGTTCTTCGTACAAAGAGCAGGTAGCAGGTTGTACGGAATGACAAAGACGGGCCAACATGAGTATGGCATGGCGTTCGTACTGAACGGTGAGAATACATCTGTCGTTAATCCAATGCTAACATTCCTCGCATCACGAGAAAAGTCTGGATCGAAACTGTCTAGCGCCTTCCATGCATCACCGTCGGACGGATGCATCAAGAATTCTTTGTTCTCACATTTACCTTCTTTGTGCCATCTCATGTGTCTTGCGGTTCTTTTTGAAAGAAACATCCGCTTCAACCGAGGTGTCACAGGCAAGTAACGAAGCTGCTTATGTGCGACATCTGTCATCACATTATCGCCATCGTCATTAACAACTTCAGCATACCTCAATTTACCACATTTCAAGCACATCTTCTCATTGGCGTGCTCTTTCCAGAATAGCATGCAGTTGTCTGGGCACACATCGATTTTCTCATACTTCATATCGAGACCAGATATCTTGATCTTTAAATGATACATATCGGCCGACACATTGTGAGGTTGTGGAAGGATATCGCAGATCAATTTCATGAGATCATTGTAGCAGTTGATGGAAAAAAATTACTTGGATTTAATTGCCATAAATCTAGTCAAGAAAGCAAGTACGGTCACAACAGTGTGTTCATGCAACGGCTCTTGTGATTTCTTCAGCTCCTCGAAGAACTTCTCTGCCTAATTTGTAAGAGGATCCTCCGCTTCTAGAGCTTCTAGCATCTCATCCATCCTATCAACCTCTGTTATATCATCATCCTCATCTACTTCGGCTATGACTCGAGAATTAGTCTCGCCGTGAAAGGTCCACACTTCATAATGTGGAGTGAAACCGTTTCGACATAAGTGAAACGAAAGCTCCAATCTTCTCAAAAACTTGGTGTTCCGATATTTCGTACATGGGCACCGCACCATATCTTCCGTTGACAACGAAAATGCTCGATCCAAAAATTGATCTAACTTGATAAACCACTCATCCGAGTGACCACCAGTTCTGCTCTTCTAGCCAGTATACATCCAACTGCGGTCTTCACCCATGTTTGGCTCTGCAGTTTAACGCGAAAGAAATTGTCCTTAATGTATTGTTATGTTATGTTATGTCACGGCCCTACAACCTAGGCATATAGATCCTAAACCCACCCAAGAGTGACCGAGCGGAGCATGCTCATGACGAGACGCGTGATCCGGATTCGAAAGAAATTTTGGCAGCATAACTCCGCTGTTCTCCACTGCACACCCAAAAATGGTGGAGCAGAGAACAACAGGGTTACGCCACCGAAATCTCGTCCAAATCCCGACCCGCGTCTCATCACAAACCACGCCCCCTCGGTCACTCCGAGGCTGTCCAAAAAGGGACAATTCTGAACCTGCACATCTCACATGCCATACCCAAAAATGGTGGAGCAGAGAACAACAGGGTTACGCCACCGAAATCTCGTCCAAATCCCGACCCGCGTCTCGTCACAAGCCACGCCCCCTCGGTCACTCCGAGGCTGTCCAAAAAGGGACAATTCCGAACCTGCACATCTCACATGCCAATGGCATGTGAGACGTGTTGATCCGAAACGGGTAATACATTGCTATAGGTTACGTTGCTCATTTTCATTTTGAGGTCATTTAAGAGAGAGGAAAGAACTAGAGAAAGAGTTAGAGGAAAGTTGGTCTTAGATGACAATTCCACATCCATTTCCACCGTCCACGCAATCGCGGGTCATTGACGTCCTTACCAACCCGTCCGCTTCCGTGTCAACTTGACGCATACGGTACCACTACAGTGGTCTACATGGCATGATCACACTTATTACGTGTCTTACCCTTCCGGGTTGGTCTGAGCCGACCCAAAACCCCTTTATTTATATATATTAAGTAGTCACTCAAAAACATTATATGAATGCACTAAAGTCCAAACATACACTAAATAGAATAGAAAAAAATTATTAATTCTAAACACTCACGCAATCAAAAGAACAAGAGAAAAAAATTATTAATTCTAGTAACTTGCATAATAAACATATTTACCAAAGCATGACAAAAAATTATCTAAACCTAAAAAAACATAATCATCTAGCAACATCTAGATCACACACTTGATATAGGCTGAACTAGTAACATGATGATGCAAATCTAAAGAAAATGTGTTACATCATTAAAAGTTTGATAAAAAAATAGTTGGAACATTATCATATCAGGGCAGCTACTATAAGAGCAACAAGTCGTCATATACATCTCAAAGCACTGTACTCCGTCATATACAATATGAGAAGAATGATGGTACCATACCTGAGCAGTGAAGTGGATCTGAGTGTGCACGGTGGGGAGGGGACCTGAGCAACGTAAAAAAATGCATTATGTCAAGATCGATTTGATAAAAATAGCTAGAACACTCAAAGAACTGAATATAATTGGGTCAGCTAGATCACCATATTATGATGCTTTTGGTTGATCCAGAAGCAAGTCCCTCACTCGCTAAAACACAATGGTTAATAACCTAATTTTCATCTTTAAGAGGTTACTCTAGTGCTAAACATAAAAAATTTGTAGTAATTACGTTCAGTGTTGTCCAGGCGTCGCCTAGGTGTCCAGTCGCTTTGGACCGGACGCCATGCTCCTCGCCTCGCCTGAAATGGTCCAGGCGCCCGACTGAGACGACTTGTTAGTCTTCTGTCGTCCAGGCATCGCATCCAGGCGTCGTCCGACTTCGACTAGGAGGCCAAAGGCGCGCCGGAGGGAGGCGCGCCGGAGGGAGGCGGCGCGGCAGACCGAAAAAGAGGGCGAGTGCTGCGCGGCGGACCGGCGGACCGGAGCCGACATAAGGGTACTAACATGCCCTTAGTGATATTAAGTGTGAACGTCAAATTCTTTGTGTAACTTTTAGGGGTATCAGGACCAGACCAGCATTCCCCATAAAATTTAGAACAATAGTTTATATTATTTTTGGAGTCCCACACACCGCACCGGGTGTGGCAAATCCTGTCTAGTCTCACTTGCCCACAAGTCAATCTCACCCCAAATATGTTCCCTATCTTTTATGTAAGGCCAGAGCCGTGCCAAAATTCTTGGCATCAAATTTCCAGATTAACGCGGTCCTCACCACCCTCCATCTTTCTTCTAACGTAAACAAAACAAAACCTCTCTCTCTGTCATACGCATGCACGATGAATCTACATGACTGTTTCAACTAGTCTCACCAACTAACCAAAACAAAAAATTCACTCTACCAGTACAAACAAACCCTCAAGCTTTAAAAACTTAGGCTATTCTAATTAATTCCATGGGCCTTGTTCTTTCCCTCCCACGATCCCATCTTCACTAACCATAAATTCAAGTCTAACATTCTCAAAATCTTTTAAATTATACGATTTATTAGTAAAACTCTCAAATCAGATGGGCCGAAATGCAGACAAATAATAGTTTTAAAAAACGTACCTGGAACGGCGGCGACGCGGTGGACCGGAGCCGGCGAGGCCGGGGGGGGGGGGGGGGGGGGGGGGGGCGGGGGCTACGAGGCCGGGGCGGCGACGGCGGGGCAGGCCGGCAGCGGGAGCGGGGTGCGGCGTGGCGGCAGTGTAGTTGGGGGCGCGGGGGCGCGCGGCGGGCCGGGGTCGGCGAGGCCGGTGGCGGCGGGGGCGCGGCGGACAGGGGGCGGCGAGGTCGGGGCGGCAGCGGCGCGGCGGGCCGACGGCGGGAGCAGGGGCTGTGGAGCCGGGAGCGGAGCGGAGCAGAGCGGCGGCGGCGGTGGTAAGGAAATGACGAAGGGAACGGTTCGGCCCGACGGTATAGGGCTTTAACTTGCGACGGCCAGCTTATTTACGACGACCCTAGGGTTGGCCGTCGCAATTAATACTATTTGCGACGGCTAGCAGAAAAGGCCGTCGCGAATAAGCTTTATTTGCGACGGCCTCCTTATTTGCGACGACCACTTTGGAAACCGTCGCAAATATAGGCTTATTTGCGACAGTTTAAATTATTTGCGACTGCCATCTGCGGGCCATCTCAAACAGATTTATTTGCGACGGCCGGCCGTCGCAAATACGGTCGGCCGTCGCTAATGACCGCATTTCCTGTAGTGTTGCCTTCCTTTTGCCTTTTCTTCTATCTCCAGCTTGGTTGGTCCGTCGACTGTACACTCTTTCAAATTGCCTCTGATTTTCATTCCCACCTATTGGAATTGGACCTCTGATGTTAGGTCTGTCACCTTGAATTTCCTCAATGATCACCGATGATCTTTTGGGCATGATCTGACCTCTTGACATGTCCTTGCCAGAGCTTATGTTAGTTGGTATTGTCACGGTAGGATGTGGACCCTGCTGATATGGTTCTTGTAGCTGCACATTCCACCACGCCGTAGAGTTATGAGGGAACGCTACCTGTAGCAGTCCTCTTAGGGCAGCCGAGTCAAATGGCTGCAACCATCTTGGCTGTTGTTGATCGCCATTGCGATCGAGAGCAATCACTGGCTCTCCATGGATTATTTTTTGAGTGGGCATTCCCTGGATTGTGGCCTCTAATTGTGTTGCTTGCTGTGATCCAGATGGAGGCCTTACTGCAATTCTAGGAGGAGTCAAGGAAGAAGAACGAACCGCAATACCCATCCCTTGGACAGTGAAATCCCTGATGCTCAGCCTAAAGGACTCCTATTCTTCCTCTGGTAAGATCCCCTCTTCATCCACTTCTTCCTCTAGTAAGACCCCCTCTTCATCCACTGCAATGACGTACTCTTCAAGTGTTGTTTGATGAATGCCAGTTAGGTGCACAAAAGCTCTAGGCAAACGATCCGGGCCTCCATCTTCGATGTGGAACTGGGTATTGGGGAAGAACCTCGACGGATCAAGAGGAAAGTTCGCTATTGATGTCGAAGTGTAGCTGGCGAGTGGTGTTGGAGCCTCAGTTGTGTCTCTAGTGAAGTGTCCTAGGAGAGGAAGAAGAGCAAGTGTGTTGATTTCTTCCGGCGAGGATGCGGTCTCCGCATTAAAACCCCCGTGCACTGTGGGTGGCGCATTAACTAGCACTTTTGGTTTCCAAACCCTCCTTCTACTCATATTCTTGAAACACCCCCTGCTGATGTGTCCATATTGGAAGCAGGTTTTACACCGTACTTGATTTTGCAGTGAAACTTTAGATGGAAGGGGCTGGGACATTTGAAGCAGAGTAGCGGGCCCTCCTTTCGCTGCTTCTTTGTGAAATTCCTCTGCTTTGCATGCTTCCACGTCGGCACCTGCGCCGGTGAGTTGGAAAGAGGCGACACTAGGGTGTAGTTATTCTGAGAGTGTTGCCGCGCGGCGTCAACCAGGGAGTATCGTGGTGAGGAATTGGCCACAACCGCGAGCTTACCCTTTGCCTTGCTGTAACAATCTGCTCCATTGGTGAAACTTGGGCTTGCAACGTGTGCTGCTGGGTTGTAGGTTAGCTCAGGTCTATGTCCATAGGCAGTAATTCCCGCCGAGCTACTAGTAGGTTTGCACTCAATGTACCGGAAAGGTGGATTTGAAAATAGATGGCTGTTCTTGATACCTTGACTGCTTCGGCAATTAAGCAGTGTAGCCTGGTGATTTCTTTGAAGATCTTTCTTGCCGATGCCGAATGAAGTGTTTTTGTCGTCCGATCAGCAAGGACGTCGCACTGCTGGAACGGACAGAAAATCCGTCCAATCCAGAGACCTGGTTCAGAACTGCCGATTCTTCTGTTTGGGGACAGAAATTGGATCGGAGAAGCAAATGTTATCTTCTTTCCATGACTTGCATTCCCCTGCTTCACCTTTTTGTTCTTTGATACCAAAGTCCAGCTGTTCCGCTGTTCTTCCTCCCAATGACGGAGTTCTCTGATCCAATCTGGACCACCATCGTACCACAAATGGAAGTAAACATCGAAAGAGTTTGTGATGATCCTCCGCAGGGAGTAGATGAGCATCCCGACATCCTTGTTGGACACCGAGAAACGGAAACTTCGATCTTGCAAGCGCCGCGCATGAAATCCAGTGGGTGCTCCTCCTAGCACCGAGTGAAGTGCTCTTTCGAAATGATCTTCCGTTAAACGGAAGGTGAATCTCTTGAAAACCGAAATCAGCAAGAACGAACCTTTTACTGAGCTGCTTGGGTGATGCACCGCACATCTGAATCTTGCAAGAACCTCTGCTTGAAAACGTCTCCCTGGGCAAAGGTCCCAGGATCCATCGCCAGCCGCCGGTCTTTCTCCCGCCATTGTCGAGGGGGTCGTTGTCCAAACCCACCAAAGTGTAAGACCTATGTGTGTTGAATACATTGGCTTGTAGTGAATACACTTGGATTTGATGATAAAAGTTTTTAATATCACCAAAACACCTTTTTATCAAGGTCCGTCTCTAGCTCCGAGCTATAGCAAGGTCCGACTTGTTTTGGGTAGCTCCGGCTACGTTAGATGCTAGGTCCGACTTCTTGGTAAGGTCCGACTAGCTTTGGTTAGCTCCGGTGAGCTTTATCTTTAGCTCTGGCTTGACTTTGTTAGCTCCGGCATGTCTTTGTTAGCTCCGACATATATTTGATAGCTCCGGCATGCTTTTGCTAAGCTCCGACGTACTTTGTCTAGCTCCGGTTTTGAGTTGACTAGTTTTGACTAGTTTTTGGTAAGCTCCGGTGCTAGGATCTACTAGTTTTGGTAAACTCCGGTAGGTGCTTCATTGTACTAGTTTTGGTAAGCTCCGGGTCAAGCTCCGGCTTGCTCTAGCAAGGTCCGGAACTTGACTGTAGTGCTTCTGCTTTTCATTTGCAATGTTTCGTACTTGCTTTACATTGTTGGAAAGATTGCTTAGTATTCATTTGCTAAGTTTTTGGTGCATTTTGGATGATATGGCTGATATCGTTTTGCTATACTTTGCAACATGCTTATGTGAGGCTCTCACGTAAGGTGTTGTGTTCGAAACTAACTTGAGTCAAGTCGATGACTTGGGCTCATATGGATTGGTTGTTTATTCATGTGCAGGTGTTGCTTAAGTTCAAGACATGGCTGGTGACGGGATAATTGGACTAGTCTCAGGGAGGAGATGAGGTTCCAACAACCAAATTCAGGAGGAATTGTGGTTGAGCTGATCAGGAGGTTACGCAGCATGATTGAATCAAGAACAATGCATATGAAGGTATCGTGGACGTCGTTGGAAGATGTTTGCACGTGTGCAAGGAGTGCATGGACGTGGCTGCATGGTTCCGAGGCATGATGAAGTGATGTGGACGTAAAGAATTGGTCGGAAAGGTCCAACCGACTAGGTTATGGACTCAGGCTGCAGCTGAGTCGGGTTTGACTCAAATATGGAAAGATTTGAGTTGGTTATGATAGGATTTCGTGTGGGTCACGAATTTGAGTTGTTTAGGAATGTGGGATACGTTCCTAAGGTGTTTCGAAGTCTTAAGATTGCTTCTATCTGCGTATAGAAGAATCTTGAGCAGTTATGGAAAGTTACGATTCATAATCTGAGTAGGATGGGAGTCCTAGTTGATATTGGGTTGGCCTAAGGGCTGGTTATATAAGCAAGGGAGCCCAGAGCTCGTGGTGCACGACTTTGGAGCTGTTCCTCTTGTGTTCTATTGAATAAAATTCGTAGTTTGAAGGAACTTTTGTGCCTTGTTCGTCCGACTTGTTTCAGACAAGTTTTACTCGTCGAGTTTCTGGACAGCACTACCTTTCGTCGGTGGTTTTATCATAACTCGAGTTTTACAAATCCAATTGACGTGATTCTTTTTGGGTTGTCTTCACAACTTGATTGTATATCATATGTCAAAATTTCACGGTCATTGGATTTGTGGTCTATGATCTACACGAGTTTCTTTGCAGCGTTCCAGAACTGTTTTTTTCTCGGGTAGGACAGATTGACCATTGTTTGATCTTTCAATCATAACTTGAGTTTTTCTCGACGAATTGGAGTGATTCTTTTTGTGTTGTTTTCGTGACTTGATTTTCTCTGATATCTATCACATTTGTCATGGTGAAACACGTTTAGATTAGTCTCACACACGATTTCTTTAACAGATCGTTTTTCTGCCGAAAGGGTTTGGGGTTTAATTGTTTCTGCTGCGTAAGATTTTTAAATCTACCATTTACCCCCCTCTGGTAGCTTTTCACGTGCTCTTCGATCCTACAATTGGTATTAGAGACACGGTGCTATAATCTTTGTGATTTGCACGTGTTTTTGACTAATCATCATGGAGAAGTACTCTGCCAAACCTTGTGTGTTCGCTGATATTGATTTTCAGGTTTGGAAGACACGCATGGAGGCTTTCATCCAGGCACAAGGCTTTGCAATATGGGAGAAGGTGTATAAGCCTTATGAAGTGCCACCTAATGATCAAGTCACGGCCACAAACCTATGGGACGTCGACAACAACAACAAAGCTCGAAACTTGATCATCCAAGGACTCACTCAAAGCGACTTTGATCGTGTCGCGCACCTCTGATCAGCATACGATGTTTGGGAGCTCTCTGTGATTATCATGAAGGCTCCAACACAATCAAGGAGGTAAAACAAGATATGTTCAAAAAGGAATATATGCGTTTTGAGATGCAACCAGGTGAGTCTATCGATGACCTCTTTGCTCGTTTTAATAAGATTCTCAGCAACTTGCGTAGTGTCAATGTTAATTTTTCAGATGCTGAAAATGCTAGGCAATTGTTAAGTGCATTAGATATGTCAATTTGGGAGATGAAAGTCACATCTATTCGTGAATCTACTGTCATGAGTTCTCTTACATTAGATGTACTCTATTCTAAACTAAAAACTCATGAAATTGACATCCTAGCACGTAAGAACCCAAATAAGTCTATTGCATTTGTTTCACAACGTGATAAGTCTAGCTCCGGCCAATCATCATCTTGCAATACTCTTGCTTTGTTGTCCTCACTAACCCAGGAGCAGATCGAAGAATTTCCAGAAGAGGAGTTGGCACTCATCTCTACTAGATTCTCAAAAGCGTTGCAAAATGTGAGAACTAGAAGGAGAGGAAGCTCCGGACCTCAACGCTGTTTTGAATGTGGTAAAACAGGACACTTTCGTACAGAATGCCCTAACTTTTCAGGTCCGACCACCCGGGAAGAAAAACAAAGCAAGGTCTGGACCTCCTCTGGAAATTCCAACAAGAAGAAGAAAGGTACCATAGGACGCAAGATGATCAACAGTCTCATCACCACGCTTCAAGAGTTCAGTTCAAGCGACGTGGACATTGGAAGTGATAAAGATGAAGATGATTTGGCAAACTTGTGCTTCATGACGGGCAAGTCAAGATCAAATATGGAGGAGGCAGAACACAACAGCGACAATGAAGAGGTATGTCCTACTTGCGAAGAAATGTGTGATGCTATTTCTCGTGCCACTATTATTATTAAGAAAAAGGACAAAAAACTTAGGGATAGTGCTGCTAAAATTGAATCACTAGAATCTGAAATCAACCGTTTAAAAATTTTGATTCCTAGTGATGATGCATGTTCCTCATGTGATTTAATATATGAACAATTGTCCTCATTAAGAAGTGTGCACACCTCCACACTTAATAAACTTGAGTTAGAAATTGAAAAGAACAAAGAGCTTGCTGCACTAAATAGTAAAAACTTGGAAGATGCTAGCTGTTCTACAATTGATTTGCATTGTTCTACTTGTGATGATCTTGATAAGAAACTACAGGATGCTATGAATGAAATTTCTATATTGAACAATGATTTACGTTCTCATGAAGTTAAATTTTGTTCCAATTGCAAACTAAAAGGAAAAATTTCATGTGAAAATTGCCTTGATCTGTCCAATAAACTTGATGACATGCATAGGACATTAGATCGGTTTTGTAATGGGAATAAGAACCTAAACTTACTGCTAAATTCTTCGAAGTCTTGTAATGATAAAACTGGTTTAGGTTTTGATTCTCATGCTCATGCTAAGGCACATCCACCTAAAATTGTAAAGTCATTAGGAAGTGGTTTGATTCAAACAGTTCCTAAACAAAAAGGAGTGGTTTTCAAATCTGCAGGAGTGTTGCCTCATTCGGTTTCAAATAAAAATATTGCTTGCTCATCTAGACATGAACACAAAGTTAAATTTCATTGTACCTTCTGTGGTAGAGATGGTCATGTCATAGATTTTTGTTATAGACTAGCTAAACAACAGAAAAGGGAAAGAATGGTTGCTAGATCTCATAACTTTCATGCAAAATTTGCTGCACACATTGAACCGAATGTACAACCTGCTGTTTTGAGTCAAAAATATTCAAAGTTTACCTCCGGACCTTCTGTTTTTGCCTCCGGAGCTACTGATTTTTGTGCTACACAAGTAACACCTTATAGGTCAGTAGTTAATAATAAAAAATCTCAAACTTTGACTCATAAACCTGCTGTTTTGTCTCAGCTTTCGCATGTTTTTCCTGCTGCACGTCGTGTGACTCAGTACTGAATTCCTAAATGCCTTTTGACTAACCCCAGTATTGAGTCATCGACGTATTGTGCTTTTATGTAGGTTACACGTTTGAGGAAGGAGAACATCTGGATTGTGGATTCAGGTTGCTCACGCCACATGACCGGTAACAAAGATTGGTTCTCCTCCTTCTCTTTTGTGTCACGTGTAGAGAATGTTACTTTTGCCGATAATTCTTCAACTCTTATAATTGCTAAGGGTTCGGTTAGAGTAAATGATCACTACATTTTGAAGGATGTGGCACTTGTCAAAATTTTGAAATACAACTTGTTTTCTGTTTCACAATTGCTAGATGAAAATCTAGAAATTATTTTCAATAAAAACTGCTGCAAAGTTGTAGGTTCAAATAGTGAGCTTATTTTTAACATGTCTCGGTTTGGAAGAGTTTTTAAAGCTGATTTTGATATGTCTTCCTCTAAGCATAGGTGTCTAGTTGCTAATGATTCAAAGGACTTATATTTTGGCATCGTAGACTTGGTCACGTAGGCTTTGATCACCTAACGCGTGTTAGTGCTCTTGATCGCATACGTGGGCTGCCTAAGCTTAAAGGGGACAAAGAAATTGTGTGCTCTTCTTGTAGACATGCTAAGATGGTTGCAGGTTCACATACTCCTATCACAATGATCATGACAACTGAACCATGTCAACTCTTGCATCTTGACACCGTAGGACCTTCACGTGTTCAATCCTTCGGAGGTAAATGGTATGTTCTTGTTATTGTTGATGATTATTCTAGATACTCTTGGGTTTACTTTATGGCGTCTAAGAATGAAGTTTTTAGTCACTTTAGAACTTTATTTCTTAGATTATCAATTGATCACCCAGGATCATTAAAAGCAATTAGAAGTGATAATGGAACTGAATTTAAAAATAAATCTTTTGATCACTTTTGTGCTGAAAATGGAATAGATCATCAACTTTCTTCACCATATGTACCTCAACAAAACGGTGTTGTAGAAAGAAAGAACAGAACCTTAGTTGAGATGGCTAGGACTATGCTTGATGAATATCAAACTCCTAGGAAATTTTGGGCTGATGCGTTAGCAACCGCTTGTTATGTCTCAAATCGTGTTTTCTTGCGTGCTAAGCTAGGTAAAACACCATATGAGCTCCGGTTTGGACATAGGCCTAGTGTTACACACTTTCAGGTCTTTGGTGGCAAATGCTTTGTTAAGAAACATGGTAATCTTGATAAATTTGAACCTAGATCCATTGATGGCATGTTTCTTGGTTATCCATCTCATACTAGAGGCTACCGTGTGCTTTTACTTGACACTAACAAAATTGTGGAGACTTGTGAAGTGTCTTTTGATGAAGCTAGCCCAGGTACTAGCTCCGGTGTTGCAGGACCAGATCCGTATCCTCAGGGGGAGGGTATTTTCAAAGATGAAGAAGAGCCGGTGATACTGCCTGGTAGTTCCGAAGTTGACACGTGTCCAGCTCCGGACATTGAACAAGCTCCGGCTATCACCTATGCTGGTCCTGATCATCCTCAAGCTCATCGATTTGTGATGAACATGAAGAAGAAGAAGCTTGTGAGACATCTGTTCCTTACGTTTTTACAAAGATCATCCCCCACAACAGATGATTGGAAGCTTGCACGAATGAGTCACACGGTCCAGGTTTTGCGATCCAAACTCTCATGCTCATTCTGCTTTTGTTGCTTCTTTTGAACCCAAAGATATATCACACGCACTCACTAATGAATCTTGGATTATTACCATGCAAGAAGAGTTAGAAAATTTTGAAAGAAATAATGTTTGGAAACTTGTACCTCCACCTCTAGGTCACACTTTAATTGGAACTAAATGGGTATATAAAAATAAACAAAGTGAGGATGGGGTTGTGGTTAGGAATAAGGCTAGGTTGGTTGCTCAAGGTTTTATTCAAGTTGAAGGTCTAGATTTTGATGAAACTTTTGCGCTTGTCGCTAGATTAGAAGCCATAAGAATTTTGTTAGCTTTTGCAGCATCTAAAGGTTTTAAGCTATATCAAATGGATGTTAAAAGTGCTTTTCTTAATGGCTACATAGATGAGGAGGTCTATGTAAACAACCACCGGGTTTTGAAAATCCAGATTTTCCTAATCATGTTTACAAACTGTCCAAAGCCTTATACGGTCTCAAACAAGCCCCTAGAGCATGGTATGATAGGCTAAAAACATTCTTACTTGAAAAGGGGTTTACCATGGGGAAGGTAGATAAAACTCTTTTTGTGCTTAAGCATGGCAATGACTCATTATTCGTTCAAGTGTATGTGGATGATATTATCTTTGGTTGTGCTTCTCATGATCTTGTGTCCAAGTTTTCACCAATGATGAGTTCCGAATTTGAAATGAGTATGATGGGTGAACTCACTTACTTTTTGGGGCTGCAAATCAAGCAAACCAAGGAGGGTACCTTTGTGCATCAAACGAAGTATACCAAAGACCTCCTAAGGCGCTTCAACATGGACAAAAGCAAGCCTCTTCGGACACCAATGGGAACAGCAACAACACTTGAACTTGATGAAGATGGTGAATCTGTGAATCAAAAAGAATATAGAAGCATGATCGGATCACTTTTGTACCTCACAGCATCAAGACCGGACATACAATTCAGCGTATGTCTTTGTGCACGGTTTCAAGCCTCCCACGTGTTTCACATCGTCAAGCCGTCAAAAGGATTCTCAGGTACTTACATAGAACCCAAGAATTTGGCATTTTTCTTCCTTCTTCCTCAACCGTTACTTTAAAATCTTTTTCAGATGCTGATTTTGGGGGTTGTAGGATTGATAGGAAAAGTACTTCCGGTGCTTGTCATTTTCTTGGTAATTCTCTTGTTGCTTGGTCCTCTAGAAAACAAAATTCAGTTGCACAATCCACAGCCGAATCTGAATATGTAGCTGCTGCTAGTGCTTGCTCACAAATTATTTGGATTGTTCAAACACTTAAGGACTATGGGGTTGATCTAGATAGTGTTCCACTATTCTGTGATAACACTAGTGCCATTTGCATTGCTAAAAACCCCGTGCAACATTCTAGAACTAAGCACATTGACATTAGGTATCACTTTCTCCGAGATAATGTTGAAAAAGGAAACATTGTGCTTCACCATGTAGATACCGAACAACAATTGGCTGACATTTTTACAAAACCTTTGGATTTCACTCGTTTTTGTTACATTCGTAGTGAAATGGGGGTTATGCATCCTCATGGCTTAAATTGAGGGGGGGTTTTGAAACTTGGGAAGTCTATGTGTGAATCTGAAATTAAAATAATATGAGCATAGTATTTCATACATATATGACTTTGTGATTCCTTTTACATGCTGAAAATTCTTACTACATTACTCGTGTTATACATTTTGTAGTTTTTGCCATGTCTAGTAATTGAAATAATTACTTACACTAAAACTGGTCATGGTCGAACTTTCTTACTGTTTTGAACTTGTTACATGTTCACAAGTGCTTTTAATCATTAAGAATTAATCAAGTAATCAACTCACATGTTGAGTTTTTATGAACAAATATAAATTGAGAAAAGATCAAGAGAATATGCATGCATCACACTTCTTTTTCTGAGATGGCTTATCATTGCACTTAAATTTGAACTTGGAAGAAGTTGTGTATGACTAAAACCATGTCCTTAAGCTTCTGATTGTTAAATGACATAGGCTTGGCTTGGTTGGTTAGAATAAGGCAGATGCGCATATAATCTCTTGCAAATATCATATGATCTAAATTTGTGCTTTGAAAAATAATAAAATGCAGCACCTAGTGTCATGCTTTCAAGTTATGAAATAGTTAAGTTTGTGAGATTATGACTTGCTTAAATTGAAAATTACATATGATCTCTACCATGGCTTTCACTACTTTATGTATCTCATAGATGTGATAGTGTAAGTTACTTGATAGTATAACTTGGATGAGCTTTGTTTTATATGTATATGTTATAATATGCTCATAACAATTAAAATTTCTCTTTTACCTTGCTGAATACATTGTCAAAGGGGGAGAGATTAATCATGCATTCAAAAAGGGAAAGATAATGTGCATGGGGAGAGATGATAAAGGGGGAGAGATATGTGAATTTTGAATTTTGAATTTTTGCTTTTCTTCTCATTTTATTTCTGATTTACAAAAGGGGAGAAATTGTTTTCAAAACTTTTATTCAAAATAAGCCAATGTTCGGATTTTAAATGGTGTTGCCAATGCATTCATCAAGGGGGATATTGTAAGACCTATGTGTGCTGAATACATTGGCTTGTAGTGAATACACTTGGCTTTGATGATAAAAATTTTTAATATCACCAAAACACCTTTTTATCGAGGTCCGTCTCTAGCTCCGAGCTATAGCAAGGTCCGACCATAGGTCCGACTTGTTTTGGGTAGCTCCGGCTACGTTAGATGCTAGATCCGACTTCTTGGTAAGGTCCGACTAGCTTTGGTTAGCTCCGATGAGCTTTATCTTTAGCTCCGGCTTGACTTTGTTAGCTCCGGCATGTCTTTGTTAGCTCCGGCATATATTTGATAGCTCCGGCATGCTTTTGCTAAGCTCCGACGTACTTTGTCTAGCTCCGGTTTTGGGTTGACTAGTTTTGACTAGTTTTTGGTAAGCTCCGGTGCTAGGATCTACTAGTTTTGGTAAGCTCCGGTAGGTGCTTCATTGTACTAGTTTTGGTAAGCTCCGGGTCAAGCTCCGGCTTGCTCTGGCAAGGTCCGGAACTTGACCGTAGTGCTTCTGCTTTTCATTTGCAATGTTTCGTACTTGCTTTACATTGTTGGAAAGATTGCTTAGTATTCATTTGCTTAGTTTTTGGTGCATTTTGGATGATATGGCTGATAACGTTTTGCTATACTTTGCAATATGCTTATGTGAGGCTCTCACGTAAGGTGTTGTGTTCGGAACTAACTTGAGTCAAGTCGAGGACTTGGGCTCGTATGAATTGGTTGTTTATTCATGTGCAGGTGTTGCTTGAGTTCAAGACATGGCTGGTGACGGGATCCATTGGACTAGTCTCAAGGAGGAGATGAGGTTCCAACAACCAAATTCAGGAGGAATTGTGGTTGAGCTGATCAGGAGGTTGCGCAACATGATTGAATCAAGAACAATGCATATGAAGGTATCGTGGACGTCGTTGGAAGATGTTTGCACGTGTGCAAGGAGTGCATGGACGTGGCTTCATGGTTCCGAGGCGTGATGAAGTGATGTGGACATAAAGAATTGGTCGGAAAGGTCCAACCGACTAGGTTATGGACTCAGGCTGCGGCTGAGTCGAGTTTGACTCAAACATGGAAAGATTTGAGTTGGTTATGATTGGATTTCATGTGGGTCACGAATTTGAGTTGTTTAGGAATGTGAGATACGTTCCTAAGGTGTTTGGAAGTCTTAAGATTGCTTCTATCTGCGTATAAAAGAATCTTAAGCAGTTATGGAAAGTTACGATTCATGATCTGAGTAGGATTGGAGTCCTAGTTGATATTGGGTTGGCCTAAGGGCTGGTTATATAAGCAAGGGAGCCCAGAGCTCGTGGTGCACGACTTTGGGGTTGTTCCTCTTGTGTTCTATTGAATAAAATTCGTAGTTTGAAGGAACTTTTGTGCCTTGTTCGTCCGACTTGTTCCAGACAAGTTTTACTCGTCGAGTTTCTGGACAGCACTACCTTTCGTCGGTGGTTTTATCATAACTCGAGTTTTACAGATCCAATTGACGTGATTCTTTTTAGGTTGTCTTCACAACTTGATTGTCTATCATATGTAAAAATTTCACGGTCATTGGATTTGTGGTCTATGATCTACACGAGTTTCTTTGCAGCGTTCCAGAACTGTTATTTCTCGGGTAGGGCAGATTGACCATTGTTTGATCTTTCGATCATAACTTGAGTTTTTCTCGACAAATTGAAGTGATTCTTTTTGTGTTGTTTTCGTGACTTGATTTTCTCTGATATCTATCACATTTGTCACGGTGAAACACGTTTAGATCAGTCTCACACACGATTTCTTTAACAGATTATTTTTCTGCCGAAAGGGTTTGGGGTTTAATTGTTTCCGCTGCGTAAGATTTTTAAATCTACCATTCACCCCCCTATGGTAGCTTTTCACGTGCTCTTCAATCCTACACGGAGCGTCACTGACTTGTGCATGATGGGGAAGATGAGGTGGCTAGAGGTTGAACGGCGGCGAGAGTGGATGCGGGGTTGAGAGCGCCGGAGGAGAGCAGGAGCGGGAGCGGAAGTGTGGAGCCATTACACTGTATATTTTTTCAGCCACGTGAAGTTGGTAAAGCACTTCAAGCTTGCCTAATAACACATATGTTAGCTTGCCACCTTAAGTAACTATGTTAATATCAGTCTTTATGTCCGACGAGGGCAAAGCCTAGGAACCCGTCATAGCTATATACCTGCAAAACTCGTATAAATGCAACCGTGACCACAAGGCTCAGGAAGACTTAACCATCTCACCTAAAACATGAAACTCTACATGTTGGGAACGTAAGACTTGAATTTAAACTGCAATAAGTAAATGTTCATTATCAGTAGATCCTTGTTTCAGATATATAATAACAGGTGTAGTTTCTTAGAATCATAACTTTAGTTCTTCTATCAACTACTTCAACCAAGTTGCTTAATCATCCAACAGGTTACTCTCAGTCCTAGTTGTTACTACGTCACAACTCAGTGAACAAGTATGCTCCCTTCCGCGAGCGATGATGATTCGAATCAAGATACACCCGGCTTGAACGTCATGTACCCCGTCAAGAAGAGGTGTACGACCTTTCCCGTTAAATTTGTACACAACAACCTTTCACAAGACACCCAAGCATTGAACCAGTCCTACCATCCCGGAAGCAAGACTCACATGACGACCTATGTCACAGTGACCTCTGCTCTCCTCATGACGTATGTGGTGTCTAGGACGGTGGGGTATGCCTCAACACCCAGGTTAACATATTACATCAGTTTCCTGGGTCTCATATATCCAGTATGCATCCGGTATAAATTCAAACTTGTCCAGCAGGGCCGCACACGGTACGGTCCTTAATCGACACAGGCAGGAACTATGCTCATAGAACCACATTCTTGAGCGTCCTAGCCTTCCTGCACAGTCTCCAGTTCCTTCCCAATTGATCCCACTTATACTATTCACGAGTAGAGTCCGTCTACTCGAGCCATACCATTCCTTTCCTTTCATCAACTCAATCTCATCCATATTACTCAAATTTAACATAGCAATTATAATCATGTAAAGTCCTATTCTACCCAAACTCTAGGGATTCTTGGGTCATGCATATGGAGTATCATACATCCCTAGACTTAATGCACAATTACCATCATATAGATTATAAAAGCAAAACATATTAGCAACTTAAATGCAAATCGGGGTTTGCCTTATGTTGCGGCTAGTGTAAATGTCAATAAGTTGGTGCTTGATCATCTTGGTGAAGCTCCTCGTCGTTCTTCCTCGTCTTTGACGCTGCTTGGGTGAATCTTGCTCATATGTGCTGCTTGGGAAAATCTTGTTCTTGCAGTGGGGTTCACGCTAATCCTTATCCTCCAAGTGGTGCTCCTCATCCATCTTCATCGTCACGTGATCTATCGATATGAAAATGCATCACACTATTGAACTTCTCAACTTAGCAATAGAAGTATTTCTTATAAATTTCGAAGTGAATTCCACAACTACTTAGGAAACCTATGTTGCATTAACAGGAATTAAAGAAAGTTGTTGCTGCTGCTCAAAGAGGATTAATAATCTTCACTTTACTAGATTAGATGATGAGGGAGAATCATCCTTATGATTACAAGAGTATAATGATGATGATTTTGATTTATGATGTCCTAGTAGCCAAATGGAAGGAATGAAGGAAAGAATTTTGCACACTTGAGGTGCACAAACACAAGAGAAGATTCAAAAGTTGGTAAAGAGAAATAGTAAGAATATTTTTATTATACTCATGTAATCACTATGTTGATAATTTTACACTAAGTTCACTTGATTAATAGAAATGCCAAAGTTCTGGTCATCCAAAGGCCAGGTGAGAATTACTGGAGATAAGGATAGGTTGAAGAAGGTTTCTTACAAATTTATAGGATTTATACCTCTATGATGAATTATCTGGATTTTGTTAACCAAGAGCACCTAATCATTTATTGTTCAAGTTATTCACGTCAAACTGATCTGAAACTTTTCACTGTGGACTCTAGAGACAACAAATATATCATCAGAATAATTTTAGAATTTTTGAAGATCTGGAACTTGCAGAAGAATTATTTTAGTGTTGAAGCTTCTCAGATTTTTATAGACATTTGTATGGCTTTTCAAGTCAATTAAACTGTTCTACTGCAGAGTGTAGATCATAAGGAGGCTTTAGGAATTTGTTTCACATTTTTACGAATTTTATACAAATTATAATTAATTTTACAAGTTCTGTATATTTTCTGCATTTTTCTTTTACTGCGAAATGACCTACCGGCTGACAGTAGGGCCCACTGGCAGGTTCATCTTCAACCTCTGGACAGGGATACAAGGGTGCCGGTTCAGTGACAAAACGTGGACGTTCCCGGGTGTACAGTTGACGAAATGCAGAGGCACAAAGTGGAAAATAATACGAGGACCCGGGAACACCTTTTGGGCCACATGGAGGCGGCCAACGACGGCTGGAATAACAGCAGCGACGGCGGCTGCGGCCATGGGTCCGGCGGCGGCATGGATAGGACTCGGCAACAAGCAAACAAGTCAGGAATTAGATCCTAAAGCACCCTAATACCATGATCAAACTTAATATGGTCTCTAATTGTAAGGAAATTAGTTGCAAAGTGGTGATTACCGCAGACCTAGGTTGACAAACGGTGGCCACGAGATTTGATGTTCCGACTAAACCAAGACATGATAGATCGATTAACTGGAGGAGCGCTGAGAGGAGGGGGTAACAGACCTTGCAGTCCACTTATTGGAGCTGGAACGGGGCTGAGTTCGTGGGGTGGCGTCGAGGCGCTGTGACTGCCCAAACCGACGGGGAAGAAGGAAATTTCGCCATGACCAGCAAGGGGAGGGCGAGGGACGATGCAACATCATGTAATAGACGTTGAGGAAGCATTGGCGATGCTTTAGGGACACTTGACGAGCTGCAGAGCAAAGGAAACCGTTTGTCACCATGGAACTGAAGGAGCGGCGGCAAAACATGAGAAAAACACTGCTGCTGTTGATGGACGCCACGGCAACCAGGTTGGGCGCGTGTTGGGGAAGATGAAGGGCGCGCGGCGCAGCTCTCGGGCGGCTCAGCCAGGCAAGGGAGCAGTGGAAACGGCGAGTCGCCGTCGAGCAGCAGACTGGTCGTGCCATGGCAGGTAGCGCTCACGCTTGAACGGGCAGCGCACATCTGAGCAGAGGAGAAACATAGCTGTTTGCCTTGAGTGCGATAGAGATGAGCCAAGGCGCATGATTTGGGTAGGAGAGAAGGCGGCAAGAAGGCAGCTGCGTGGGAAGCATGCAGCACGGGTGGAGCACGCTGTGTTGCGCTGGAACAGAGGAGGAAGGTTCTCTCCTCTCTGTTCTTACAGGTGGGTCCCACCCGACATGTAAATCCTTCCTTTTCAAATGAACATTAAATAGTCTCTAAAAATACTCAAAAATTTCAGCTTGACCAAATAATTTGTGATGAATCCAATGGTGTAATCCGATTTTTCATTTGACTAAATCGAATTCAAATTTTAAGTTTTTATGAAGTTGGAATGAGTTAAATTTGAATTTGAATTCATATGTCCTCACATGGCTTGACTCAAATACATGGCAAATGAAGTTCAACTATTATCAAACTTGGCGGGTGGGTTATTGGAAATATGTGAAACACACTAGTAAATTCCAGTTTGAAGTTTGCTATATTTGAATAGGAGATTTTGAATTGAATTCGAAACTCCCTTCGAAACTCCCTTCATATAGTTTAATTGACATATCCTCATAAGAACTCTAGTGTTCAATATAAATTTTCTTCTTTCTCTATTAGACTGAATTTGTCATAAGGTTTTTAACGGATTTTCATTTGCTGTTATTTGCATTTGAAACTTACATTTGTATTTCACTTTGCCTTTGGAATTGTATTTGGTATTTCCTCATTTTTCCTAATTATTTGCTTAAGTGCCATTATATACTAACAAGCTCTTCTTCGATATAAAGTTTTTAACATGTTCTTATTTCAACATTATTTATTAACTAACATGATTTATGGGATTTGAATTCCCAATTTAACTTAAAATTTTTAAGTTCACATTTTTGCTTCTTGTTTTTCTCAAATGTGGGATTTTACAGTGGTTGTTGTGGTAAGCAGACATATGGTTTGGGAACTTGAGGAAGTCCTCCACAAGTTTCATTTTCAGCTCCATGGCAGATTTCAAGATTTAAAACTTGAAAACTTCATTTGAACTTAAATTGCCCAGTTCCTGGTTCAAACAGTGAACTGGACAGAAAATTGACTAAGTTTGGAACAGCATAACTTACTATATAATTCACCCCTGAAGGTCTACCACACATGGATGGAAAGTGTAGAGAGTCCTTTAAAACTCTTATGTTCAACTCCAGATCAGAATTCCCCTTTAAACTAACAAAAAATTCAAATTTCCAAACTCTGTTAAATCTGAACAGAGACTGGACAGTTTCTGTATCCTGTTATTGTTTCCATCATATCTCATAGAAGAATCAACGAATGACTTCATGCGGCACATTTATGAAATCTTAAGGATGTATACAACAATGTTGTAATTTATTATTTCTTCATATATTGATATTTAGTATCTGGAAAAATGTGGACAAAATCAGCCTTAAACAGAGGAGGTGCTGTCAAAAATTTTCCATAAAACTGTCAACTTGAAAAAATAATATCTCCTCATACAGAAATTATTTGGAGTCAAATAAATACATTATGGAAATATTTTTGAGTGTACTACAACTTTGTAGTTGAACTCAAGTCTTGAATGTGCCTCTAACTGGATGAAATTTTTGAATTTCTCCAGACTGGTCAGAAGGAATAGAAACTGTGACAGAATTCCAGTGTGATGTTTCATTTGACATTTGAATTTGAATTCACTTTCATAATTCATTTATCACATCCATGAGCTGTTTCTCAACAAAATTTGATGAATTTGAGTATTTGAACCATTCAAATATTTCTTTGTAGATGGCGAATGTGGTGATGCTGTTGCCGGACGGGTGGGTATTTTGCACGTGCACTAGCCGTCTGGGCTTCCCGATCATGCTGCGGGAAGTACTCCAACAGTTTGGATTCCTCAAAATGCCAGGCTATTTGGGTCAAGAGACGGTTGACAGAGGTGTACTGTCATGCACCGTCCAAGTTGACGTCCCTGCTAGTCTGCATTTTTATGGATGGACTCTTTTTTCAGTCACTATCCAGGGAGCTCGTTTGGAGGACACGTGGGCCATTGCAGCGGGTGAAGCGTTGATGAAGCTTTGCGAGCTTCTTCAAGATGCCATGGCTGGGACACAATTTGCTCTTCTCCCGGTCCGTGGTGCGGCTGGTCTTGAGTGGCAACGTCGTATGGTTGAGGCCTATCAACCGAATGGTGATACGACATCGGCGACACTTGTGACTTATGCCGCTGCATCTAATATGGTGGTTCTTGCACAAGGTGCAATCCTTCAGGAGCAAGTCAAACCCTTGAGGCAAGCGATGGAACGGGGTGACACTCTTGATTACATCAATGAAAACCTACGTTCATTCCTGGCTCCGACAAATCACCGGCTGAATCAATGTGAGAATCAACTGCATCACACTCGCACTAGATTGTGGAAAGCTCGTGCGAAACTGCGACAAACTTGCAAGGACTGCAGCAAGCTCATGGTGGATTGCAGGAGAGCCAACTAGAGGTGCAGCAACAGCAAGAGCAGCTGTTGGTGATCACCGAGGCATGAGATGAAGCCGTCAAAGAAGCTCAGAATTGGGAATTTGAGGCAGAACAACTTAAGGAGGACTTGTTGGAGGCTGAAGCAAAATTGCAACCAGTTGTGTATCCGTCGGCTCAGGACATGTCGCTAAACATGGGTGAGCTGGTGCCTTCAGGTTTTGAGGAGGAGGAAGATCCTGAGATACTCGAGTACGTCGACGAGGATGCATTAGAGTAGGATGGAGCAGCACTACTGTCATCACGGGGCAATGTGTAGTTAACGGTTGCTCACGTTTACTTTGTAGCCATGTTTGTATCATATTATAAATAGTAGTGGTTTTGTATGAGATGACAAGGTGTGTATGACATCTCATGAAGACCAAGTATAGTGAGATGCACTTCCGTAGTGGGAGTCTAACATTTTGGAGTCCACTACTATAAACTTGGTCATGAGATAATATATCTTGTATAAAGTTTGTACTTTATCAAAATATGTGAATGTTATGCAATTATCACATTGTCAATACTCGCACTAATATGGTATATAATGGATGAAGGAAACAAACATGTTGCTGATTTTTAAATCATGTGGATGCAGAATGGTGCGTACACGTTCTACGCCCGAAATGGGAGGCTCGAGCCGGGGTCATGAGGATGAATCTCCGACCCAGGAACAAACCACGACACTGCAGGAACAAGTTCCTCCACCACCACCACCTGAACCTCCGAGGACTCCCTCGGAGATTCTGGCCACAGTACTCGGCTCGCGCGACGAGCAAACCTAGTTGCTGCAGATGTTGGTGCAGAATCCATCCCGTCAAGGGGGGCGACAGGACAATGGGCAAGGCCAGCCCCAACAGAGTTCGTACTCGGACTTCTGGGTGATGCATCCACTGGTCTTTACGGAGGCCGAGGAGCCTCTGGAGGCGAACAACTTTATCCGCGCGCTCGAGGTGAAGTTTGGTTTGCTGCGATGCACCAAACAACAGAAGGCGCTGTTCACAACACAACAACTTCAGGGATCTGCCGATGCTTGGTGGGCGAACTACATCGTGTCACTGCCGGCTAGTCATGTGGTCACCTGGACCAAATTCCGGGAGGCGTTCCGCGCCTGCCATATACCTCCCGGTATAATGAAGAGGAAGCTTCAGGAATTTTTGGAGCTGAAGCAAGGCGGGAGGAGTGCTCATGAATACTCCCGAGCATTCAATCACTTGGCGCAGTACGCGCCAGAGTATGTGGGAACGGAGGACAAGAAGCGAGATATTTTCTTCCGTTGTTTGAACCCGAAGATGAAGGTTCAGCTTGCACAATGCAATCGCGGCACCTTCAATGACATCGTCAATGCTGTGATTGTACAGGAGGATGCTCAGAACGAGCACATTTCTGATAAGAGTAAACGGAGCGCTCCATTGAGCAGCAGCAATGGTGGTCCGCAGAAGTACCGTGTGGTGTATCGCTCACCATCCGGTCAGCGATGGCAGCCACCGGCGCGACTGCGGCAATTCCTCGGTCGTTCTTTCAACGCGCCGCGTTTCCGACCACCATTTCCACAACAGCAGCAGAAGCAGCAGCACAGGATGGTCCCGCGTGCATATCCACCTCCACCACGTGCACCGGGATTCCGTCCGCAGCTTGGCAGGAACCTGACACAATACACGTGCTACATGTGTGGCCGTATCGGGCATTTTGCGAGGGACTGCCCCGAACAGCGACAGAGTAGCGGACAAGCACCGTATCAGGGTCCAGCTCAGCTCCGCAACCAGCCCTAGAAACCAGCAGCAAAACCCAGCAACGTCCACCACCTAGCTATCGAAGACGTGCTGGAAGACAAACTCGTCTTTGAGGGTATGTTTTCTCTACTCCAAAGTCCCGTGGTCATATTATTTGACTCCGGTGCCACCCATAATTTCATTAGCCAATCATCTGTTATCAAATATCAATTACCTATCATTCCCACAAAATGTCCATATTTGATTTGATCTGCGGGTGGGAAAGTAGCAGCCGATAGGATGGTCTATCGGGCACCACTTGAGATGGGTGGAAATCTATATCCGACTTCTCTAATTATATTAGAGAGTCATAAGCTTGACGTCATCTTAGGAATGTCATGGCTGCACCGTCATGGTGCTGTTCTCGACATCGTTCCACGTCTGGTCCATTTATACTCTCCACTACATGAACCACACACTCTCATTCTAGACCACCTTATCCAAGAAATTCCAGCCACATACAACATGGAAGCAACAAAACTTGATGACATTTGTGTGGTCTATGAATATCCGGACGTGTTTTCCGACGACCTTCCGGGTATGCCACCGGATAGGGACATCGTGTTCAAGATTGAACTTATTCCGGGAACCACACCTATTTCTCGACGGCCGTACAAGATGGCACCAAATGAGTTAGCGGAATTAAATGAGCATTTGAAGGACCTGCTGGACAAAGGTCTCATATGCCCATGTTCATCACCTTGGGGCTACTCTACATTATTTGTGAAGAAGAAAGACAAGACATTACATCTATATGTGGACTATCGTCAGCTCAACACCGTGACGATCAATAACAAATATCCACTGCCGCGCATCGATATTTTATTCGATCGACTAGTGGGTGCTAAAATATTCTCGAAGATGATCTTCGGTCCGGATATCATCAAATCAAAATCCGACCGGAGGATATACCGAAGACGACATTCTCGACGAGATACGGGCTCTATGAATATCTCGTCATGTCATTTGGACTTACCAACGCGCCGGCCCACTTCATGTATTTAATGAATTCAGTTTTCATGTCGGAGTTGGATAAGTTTGTCGTGGTCTTCATTGATGATATTCTGGTTTATTCTAAATCGGAGGAAGAACATGCCAAACACTTGCATATCGTGCTCCAATGACTGCGAGATCACAAGCTTTATGGAAAATTCAGCAAGTGTGAGATTTGGATCAGGCAAGTGCCATTTATTGGTCACATTATTTCAGCGGAGGGCATCACTGTTGATCCAAGCAAAATTGTGCAAGTGCTGAAATGGAAGTCTCCAACGTCCGTACACGAAGTTCGCAACTTCCTCGAGTTAGCAGGATATTATCGTAGGTTCATTCTGAGCTTCTCAAAAATTGCTAAACCAATGACGGAGCTACTGAAAAAGGGGACCAAATATATTTGGAGCAAGGCATGTGAGGATGCATTTCGAGCATCAGTGAAGCATCTCACAACAGCCCCAGTGCTAGCTCAGCCGGATACGACCAAATTGTTTGACATTTATTGTGATGCGTCTGGCATTGGTCTCGGCTGCGTGTTAATGCAAGAAGGCCGCATGATCGCGTATGGATCACAACAGCTCCAAAATCATGAGCAGCATTATCCAACTCATGACCTTGAGCTCGCTGCGATGGTACTCGCTTTGAAAATGTGGAGACATTATTTACTTGGCAATCTAGTGCACCTCTACACCGATCACAAGAGCCTGAAATGTATCTTCACTCAGAAGGAGCTCAATATGCGACAGTGAAGATGGTTAGAGCTGATCAAAGATTATGAGATTGAAATTCACTACCATCCTGACAAGGCGAATGTGGTTGCCGATGCGTTTAGCCGCAAGTCTCATGTCAATAATCTGTCCATTACCCCGATAGAAGAGGACGAGCCGAATTTATACTTGGTTCTATATGGAGAGTTATATAATCTTGCTCTCATTCCTACCATACGAGAGGAGATTATGGAAGCTCAAAAGAAAGACGTGGGTATGTCGCACATTCGGAGGAGAATGAAGAATGGGGAAATGAAGTGTTTCCGAAGTGATGAACATGGTACTCTATGGGTCAAAGACCGTATAGTGGTACCCCGTGACATGACACTTCGGAAGAAAATCTTGGACGAAGCTCACTTGTCCAAGTATTCTATTCATCCGGGCAGCAACAAGATGTATCAAGATCTGAAAACCAGATTTTGGTGGACACGGATGAAAAGAGAAATTGCAAAATACGTATCCGAGTGTGATACGTGTCGGCGGGTGAAAGCCGACCACATGAGAAAAGCAGGACAACTGCAACCACTGAAAATTCCGGTGTGGAAATGGGAGGATATTAGTATGGATTTCATCGTCAGTTTGCCTCTCACATTCCACAAGCATGATTCGATTTGGATGATAGTCGGTTGACTAACCAAATCAGCCCATTTTATCCGAGTACATACAAAGTACATTGCCAAAAAGTATGCAGAATTGTATATTGCAAGAGTCATGTGCTTGCACGGAGTTCCCCAGACAATTATTTCAAATCACGGTGCGCTGTTTGTTGCTCATTTTTGGAAGCAGCTGCACGCATCATTGGGGACGAAACTGATCCGAAGCTCCGCGTATCACCCGCAAACCGACGGTCTAACTGAACGGGTGAATCAAGTGCTGGAAGATATGCTACACGCTTGTGCCATCCACCACAGTAAAAATTGGATGATCATTTACCGTTGGCGGAATTCTCATATAACAATGGCCATCAAGCTAGCATCAAGATGGCGCCGTATGAAGCTATCTACGGCCGGAAATGTCATACACCACTCAACTAATGTGAATGTAGCGAGCGAGTTATATACGGAATTGATCTTGTAAATGAAGCCGAAGAACGAGTGCGAGTGATCCAAGCCAATCTCAAGGCTACTCAATCTCGGCAGAAAAGCTATGCGGATAAAAGACTTTGACCTCTCCACTTCGACATAGGATACCATGTTTATCTCTGTGTCTCTCCGATGAAAGGGATTCATCGTTTTGGAGTGAAGGGAAAACTTGCTCCACGATTCATCGGTTCGTTTACCATCATTGAAAAATGCGGACCATGGCCTATCGCTTGAAGTTACCGACGCCACTTGCTGGTATCCATAATGTATTCCACATTTCCCAGCTGCGGAAGTGCCTTAAATCCTCAGCTGAAATCCGCACTAAAGACATTGAAGCTCTCCAACCGGATCTCACATATTCTGAGTATCTGATCCGGATTATCGATGAAAAGACTCGCACCACCAGGAACCGGACTTTGTGCATCTACAAAGTCTTGTGGAGCAATCATACCACTGAGGAAGCGACATGGGAAAGCGAGGACTATCTCCAATCAAACTATCCGGATTTATTATCATCTCATATCCGGTAATACTTTTACCTCTGTCTCTTTTATTTGTAATCTCGGGACAAAATTCTTTTAAGGGGGGAGGGATGTAAAAGCCCTAAATTCAAAGTACAAAGATCATATAGGAGAATTTAGAAATTTGAATGGGAAAAAGAAATCAAAATGGAAACTGAAAAATCAAACCAATTCAAACTTTAATGGAGGGAATTCAAATATTCAAAACTTGCAACTGTTCAACTTTGCCAAAATAAAAATTTGAGTTCACCATTAAATTCCAAATATTCCAAATAGCCTCTCTGCAATGTTTCAAAATTTTTGAAGCACATTTGCTATTTAATTCAGTGGCTTCTTTGAATTCCATTCAATTTCAAATTCAAATTTGAATTTCAATTGAAACTTGATCAATTCAAAGTTTTGAATTCAGAATCAGATCCTAGATATTTGTTTGATATTATCTACAAACTTTCATGAATTTTGGACGTTGGTTGGTGGGTGAATTGAATGGAACAGAGAAGGGATGAGGATGGAAGTTGTGGGACCCACTGGTTAGCCTCTCCAACTCGATGGAACCGACTGAATGCTCTGTTTACAGCTGTCCCCGCGCTTCAACGTTGTCGGTGTTTGGATCTGGCAGATCTCCTGATACTATTGTTGGTAGATCGCGGAGTTGTAGTTCGGTAATGGGCGCGCAGAGATTCAAGAAGGTGAATGACAAGTGGACACAGAGATTTACGTGGTTCGGACCGCCTAAGCGTAATACCCTACTCCACGGGGTGTGTTAGTGTTGTATTGAGCGTGTGAGTCTAGAAGAAGCTCCAGAAGAAGAAGCTCGTCTAGGTCAGGGAGTCCAGAAGAGGTCTGAAGCCGTCCCTTGTGTATCGTCGACCAGTCCTTTTATAGTACAAGGACTGGTCGTTACACCGTTAGCTTGACCCGAAATGTGGCCCCGGCGGTTACACATGCTTGATACACAATTAATGAGGTTAATTACCCTTAATAGCTCGGTAATAGGCCTTAATAATGCCGTTACCAGTATTAAGGGCCATCCGACCGTGTGTCATTAATATGGCATTAATGACACTTAATCAGGTCTTGAAGTCTTTGATTGCTCCTTGAAGGTCCGAAGCCGTTGGGGATACAACAGCCTGATTGTTGAAGTTGAAGGTCCGGCGGTTCAGCCACGTGGCAGCTTCGGAGCTTACCGTCGTGGAAGGGTAGGTCCGATGCTGTTGGACACGTGTTGGCATCGGAGCTTCCCTCTGTCTGGGGTTAGGTCTGGGGATGCCATACCGGTATCTAGTCCGGAGCTTTCCCATGTGTGGGTGATGGCTCCGGTCTGATACACGTGGCGGTCCTGCGACTAACCATGTCGGGGAAGTAGGTCCGGATACGCCTGACATGTGGGTCCTTCGGAGGTCTTCAAATCTGGTAGATGGAGTCTCCTTATGATCTTTGCAATCCCAAGGGGTATCCAGTACATAGGGTACCGACAAACGCCGGGAGAGCTCCCCACCGAGGCAGACATGCACCCAGCAAGCAGCTGTGTGGCATTGAGCTCCAATTCTTCCTTACTTAAGCTCTGGTGACTTCCCTTCGACGTTCCTCGTTTGTTTCTCCGAAAAACAGAATTCTGACACCATTAGTGACAACCTCCCTCTTCCTCACTTCGTCCGGCCATCTTAGCCAACGGTTGGTTTCAGTCCTTGAAGCAAACTGAAGCACAACTTGATACTACATCTTCCTCTGTCGATTCCTGTTGTTTCCTCAGCTTTTGCGTCCATATTTTGCAGTTTCGCGACCGTCGCCGTTGAGCCGCCGAGGTGGACGCCTCTGCCTCCCCGTCGCACCGGCGCTGCAAGCCTTGTCACGAGTTGCTCCCAAAATCAAAAAGGTGAGCCTACCCGAGCTACTTGTGCTCACCAAGTTTCAGTTTGAGTCGTGGACCGTAGCTCCTGTAATTATAGTTTTGCCAACGGCAAAACAGAGCATCGGGTCTAGGTCGTTCGCTCAATTCCGTTTCTATGTGCAAACTTTTTCTAATCCAATTAGGTACTATGTTCACCACCTCCTAGCAAAACTCTCTACCAAGAATCAACGGAAATAATCGAGTGAGAGCTGAGTTATGCAAGTTTTCCCCGCCGCCATGGAAAATCCCATTGGTCCACCGTTGAATCGACGTTTCTTTCTATTTCACCCTTGTTCATCCCCCTATTCATCTTCCCCGGGGTCCTAGAAATGTTCCTGAGTGATTTTCGAGGAGTTTGATTAATGGAGCGGCGGTTCTGACATGGCCGAAACCCTAGGCGCCACCGCTGTCGTCGTGCTGCCATTTCCGGTCGTCACCGCATTGATTTGGCCCCACCACGTTGTTTCTCGACCCTTAAAATGGTTGGGGGAGAATTCTAGCAAGGGAGATGGCCGGTAGAAGGGAGCCGGAGAGCTCGCCAGCGCAGCGCCGCCCGTGACGCGAGGTTGAAGACAACCGGCGGGTCCCACCGGCCAGCGTCTGTTATGCCTCCCTTGGATCTGCTATGGTCTTTTGTGACACTCGGTTCCGAAAATGAACCAAGTGAAAGCATATGTGTGCCCAGGATGTTCAACATACATACACGAGTGCACTCACAAAAGGATATACAGAAAATTACCACAGGGCAAGATTAATTACGTACTTTTATTACACAGCCAAATTATCCTCGAATACAAGCTCTAATGAATTTTTAATGAGAAGTTCAACTAATGCAGTGGAAATAAACTAAATAAGCAACTAAGCAAACTAAGCAGCATAAGCAAAAGGGATATATGCGCAGCTCCCATCAACACCACAGGCAAGCTGACGGTAGACATGACCTAGTACTCCGCATTATCATCATTAAACTCTCAATCCTGACCTGCAACTGTTGAGAGAGGGATTGCAAGAGTGAGTACATGTCGTACTTAGTAAGTGTGGAAAGTATGACATGTAGCTGATTCAAATGACGAATATAATAATGGCTGAGTGCCGAAAAGTACATTAAAACATTTGAAAAGCAATATATCATATGTATGTGAAATAAACCCATCATAAACCATGTAATCATCATAATACCAGTCCATATTCATTACCATCATCCAAATTCCAGATTTCTCATTACCAATAACCATATCCATAATAGAAATTAATCCATTATCCTGCCATAACCATGTTTTTAACCATAACCATATCACAAACCATTCCAATACCAAGTCTTCTCTAATCATGTAGGTCATCCAGGCACTCGTAACCGGGAGCACGGATAGTTTATTAGACTTTGCAGAGTTTGTACCACTTTACCCACGTGTTTGTGATTTCATCACCTTCCATTGACTAAAACCTCTATTATGCCGTCTCACACTTCCATCGGTGTGCGGCCAAGAGAACACAAAATAGCCTTTACAAAGGGATTACTAGCCTATTTAGACCCCACTGAGGTTTCACTGGTGGCGATGCCTCCTACAGAGCACATCTTCAACCAAGGGCCCCCTCTTGAGCAATTCGGATCCCACAGTAGTCCCACTAATCATCAACAAATCCAATCCGACTACCCCTTCCCCGAGCATCCTTAGTGGTCCAAATAGCACTAGCAAAACCCTAATTAATCAGCTACGCTGCACCCATACTTGGCCTCGTGGTGGCACTGTAGTCCTGGCTTATTCTCGTATGAACCGACCCTTAGATCTAAAGCAAGAAAACCACTGTAACATCCAACCCATCTACATACCAGGCTTGCTTAGATCACCCATCACCATATCATATTAACCAGTTCATATTAACCATAATCTCATAAATGCACAATTAAAAGGTATAGTTGTGTTCCCATCCTAATTAATTAAGCGAAGCAAAAAGGGTAAAAAGCCCATCCCGACTCTCTACCATGAATTCCAGGTGATAAGGGTGGTCAAACAAGGCTAGTAAACTTCCTATTATAGGATTACCGTCAAATTGACACATGCATGAAGTTTTGAAAACAAAACATTTATTTTAGAACAGGATCAATATGCTTCAAGGACACTTGCCTTGCTTCTGGGATTGGTTCGGGTCAAAGCCTTCAAACTCTTGGTGCTGGAGATCCTCCGCAACACTCTCTAACACAAATCTGTCTAATCCACACAATAAACATACAAGAAAAGAAACCCGATCAAAGAGTGCACAAATATTACTCAATATGACATGACATGCATGATTTATGCAAATGCAAGGTGGAATTTGTTAATGGGTTGCTTTTAATGATCACTAGCTAGTTCTAATAGCTTTTAATAAGTTTATACATGTTTGGAGTTGATTAGTTCTAATTTTATAATTAATTCGACACAATTTAACTAGGAAAATCGAACTAGTTCGCATAGGACCGGACAAGTCCGCACTGCGCGAGAACAACATATTAGGGTTTTCTAGATCGACGTGAATTTGGAGATTTGGGTTTGAATTCATGTAAGAAAAAGAGAATAGAAGGTATACCAGGTTTTTAGAACTCCAATGAATCAAGAAACTTGGAGGTAACAATTTGATCTTGATGATCTAGGGTTGATGAAGAACTTGATGGTAGATTGTTGATGAAGAATACGAAGTTGATGGAGATCTTGATCCTCTTTCGTTTCCTCCTCTTCTTCTCCTTGCTCTAGATCTCCTTCTCCCTCCTTGATGGCGGCTCTCCACGAGCTAGGGTTTGGGTGAGATGGAAAAGTGGCAAATAGATGTCAAACCAAGGGGTGGGGTTGTTTATATAGAGGTGGAGGCTAGGGTTAGATGGATTTTGAGTTTGAGATGAGTAGGGTCAATTTAGAGTCCCACATGGGCTCTAAAAGAGTTAGGCACGACGTTCCTAGGCCCACTTAACATAAAACCCAAGAAACAAGTCGTGAAACAAAAGATCAACTCAGAGTCGCGATTTATCGGACAAGTCTGAAAAGGACCGGACTAGTCCTAAGTTAGTCAGAGAGAAATCGGCTCCGCACTGGACATCGGAAATGTCCGAGCTTATCCAGAGAGAAAAACGGACAAGTCCACTGGAATACCGGACTAGTCCGGACAAGTCCAGAGACTTAGCGAAATTTCCAAGGGAGTTGGAACACTGGACTAGTCCGCACTAAGCAAGGCAAGTCTGAAAGTGTCTAGAGGCAAAAACAGACTAGCCCGCAGCAAAATCGAACAAGTCTGATCGAGGTCAGAGAGAAATCGGACTAGTCCGCACCAAAATCGGAGTATTCCGCACTTCCTAGAATTCTTAAGTGCGGTTTTGTTCCAAATTGATTTTAAACTTTTTCCTTTTTATGTGGATTAATGTTAGACATATATATGAATGTATGCAGGACATGATGCATGAAAATGAGGGTGTTACAAACCTACCCCCCTTAAAATGAATCTCACCCTCGAGATTCAACGCAGAAGAGAAGAGATAGGGAAATTCCTTCTTGAGATCATCTTCCAACTCCCATGCTGCCTCTGATTTTGTGTGATGCTTCCATTGAACTTTACACCATCGAATCACCGTGTTCCTTGTGGTTCTCTCCTTGGTTTCCAAGATCTTGACCGGTTGCTCGACATAAGTCAAATCTTCCTCTAGTTCCAATTCTTCCATTGGCACTTGCTCTTCCAGTACTCTCAAACACTTCTTGAGCTGGGAAACATGAAACACATCATGTACATCTGAAAGACGAGCTGACATCTCCAACTTATATGCTACTTCTCCTCTTGCATCCAAAATCCTGAATGGCCCAATATAGCGAGGTGCTAGCTTGCCTCTTATGTTAAACCTCTTATGACCTCTCATTGGTGACACCTTGAGGTAAACTAAGTCTCCTACTTCAAAGGCTAGTTTCCTTCTTCTATTGTCCGCATAGCCTTTTTGCCTTGATTGAGCGCCTTCAAGTTTTCACGGATTACCTGAACTTGCTTTTCAGCTTCTAGTAACACATCCGGACCAAATACTTGAGTTTCCACTGTCTCATTCCAGAACAAAGGTGTCCTACACTTCCCTCCATATAGTGCTTCATATGGTGACATCCTCAAACTTCCTTGATAACTATTGTTATAGGAAAATTGTGCATATGGCAAGCTCTTGTCCCAACATTTCCCATGCTTCAAGGCACAAGCTCTTAACATGTCCTCCAAAATCTGATTGGTCCTCTCGGTTTGTCCATCCGTTTGAGGGTGATATGCCGAACTGAAGTCCAACCTTGTTCCCAATGCTTCATGCAATTTCTGCCAAAATCTAGAGGTAAATTGAGAACCTCTATCCGAAACTATCTTCTTTGGGACTCCATGTCAGCACACAATATGCTCCATATACAATTCTGCTAGCTTTGCGGTGGTATAGGTGGTCTTGACAGGAACAAAATGAGCTGACTTGGTCAGTCGATCCACAATTACCCAAATTGAGTCATACCCGGACTGGGTACGTGGCAATCCAACTATAAAGTCCATACCGATTTCTTCCCACTTCCATTCCAGAATCTTCAATGGATGCAATAATCCAGCTGACCTTTGATGTTCCACCTTGACTCGTTGGCACACATCACATAAGGCGACATATTCAGCTATGTCCTTCTTCATGCGAGCCCACTAATAGCAAGTCTTCAAGTCTTTGTACATCTTCGTACAACCGGGGTGAATCGAATATGGTGAGTCATGTGCCTCTTTTAATATTGTCTCCCGAATATGCTTCACATTGGGCACGACAATCCTCTTACCAAGCCATAGAGTACCATGTTCATCCTCATCAAACCTGAATTATGTCCCCTCTTGGGTCCTTTCCTTGATTTCTTGAATTTCCTCATCCTTAGTTTGACATTCCCGAATTTCTTGCTCTAAGGTTGGGTTTAACTCCATCATCTCCATCTCATTTACAAATCCGAGGTTCAACCGTTCAAACTCCTTACATAACTCAGATGGTAACTCTCGAACCGTGAGTTGATGACTTACTCCTTTTCGACTGAAAGCATCGACCACTACATTGGCCTTTCCCGGGTGATAATTGATTCCCAAATCATAATCCTTGATAAGCTCCAACCATCTTCATTGCTTCAAATTCAGATCTGTTTGTGTGAAAATATACATAAGACTCTTGTGATCCGTGTAAATTTCACACCTATGTCCAAGGATATAGTGTCTCCAAATCTTCAATGCGTGTACCACGGCTGCAAGTTCCAAATCATGCGTCGGATAATTCTGCTCGTCTTCATTTAATTGCCTTGATGCATATGCAACTACTCGACCTTCTTGCATAAGCACGCATCCATGTCCTTATCTTGATGCATCACAGTATATGTCAAAACTTTTGCTCACATCCGGCAATGTCAAAACTGGGGTTGTTGTCAACCTCTTCTTTAACTCCTCAAAACTCTCCTGACAAGCTGGAGTCCATTGGAAATCTTTCCCCTTCATTAGCAACTCCGTCATTGGTTTGGCTATCTTGAAAAAGTCCTTGATGAATCTACGATAATACCTAGCCATTCCAAGAAAACTCCTTATTTCCTTGATGTTTTGCGGCGATTCCCACTTCAACACGTCCCTCACTTTTGCTGGGTCAACCGATACTCCTCCTCCCGAGATGATATGACCCCAAAATGATACTTCCCTTAACAAAAATTGACATTTGTTGAACTTTGCGTACAATTGATGCTCCCTCAATTTCTGCAATGTAAGCCTCAAGTGTTCCTCATGTTCCTTCTCATCCTTCGAGTAGATCATGATGTCGTCAATGAACACCACAAAACATTTATCCAAGTACTCCATGAAGACATTATTCATGAGGTACATAAAGTATGCAGGTGCATTGGTCAATCCAAAGAACATCACGGTGTACTCATAAGATCCATACCGCATCCTGAAAGCTGTCTTGGGTATGTTCGATGATCTAATCTTCATTTGAAAGTATGTCGACCTCAAATCAATCTTAGAGAAGACACAAGCACCCTTCATCTGATCAAACAAGTCTTCTATGCGTGGCAAGGTGTACTTGTTCTTGATTGTTACCTTGTTGAGAGCTCGGTAATCCACGCACATCCTTTGCGACCCATCCTTCATGTCCACAAACAGCACAGACGCTCCCCAAGGTGAAGAGGTAGGGCGAATAAAACACTTCTCTAGTTGCTCTTGAATTTGCTTCTTGAGCTCCGCTAATTCCATATGAGGCATCCTATATGGCCTCTTAGCTATAGGTGCAGTTCCAGGTATTAAATCAATAACAAACTCAATGTCACGATCAGATGGCATACCTGACAACTCGTCTGGAAAAACATCCAAAAATTCACACACCAACGGAATTTCCTCAATTGCGGCACCATTCATATGATTCCGCTCCAATTGCTTCGGTGCGTGCTGAGATGCTTCAAACTATACGGTGATCCCTTCCTCATTGGTCAACTTCACCATCTTCCTGGCACACTCAATAACTCCATTGTGCTTCCTCAACCATTCCATACCGAGTATAATGTCCAATCCTTGGGAGTCCAAAACAATGAGGTTGCAAAGAAGTCTACCCCCCTTATTCTAAGGCTTACTTTTGGACATACTATATTTGTCCTCATCTCTCCTCCGGGAGACTTAACCAATAGAGTAAACTTCATATGAGAGATAGGCAAACTATACTTGGCAACATATTTTGATGCAATGAATGAATGTGATGCTCCAGAGTCAAATAATATAGTCGCGGGGTTGGAGTTTGCGAGAAACATACCAATGACCACGTCATCTGCTTGTTGAGCATCCTCCGTAGAGACATGGTTAACGTTCCCACGAGGAAAATCCTGCTGTCCACGGTTCCCTTGCGGCTGTCCTCCATTGGGTCTTGGGTTTTGCCTCGGCGCATTGCTTCCTTGACCAAGGCCTGACTTAGGACATTGATGCGCAAAGTGTCCAACTTCTCCGTAAGTATAGCACTTCTTAACTCCACCAGAATTTGGAAGGACTTGATTTTGCGCATTGGCACCAGGAAAGTTAGCGCGAGGTGCAAAAGGCATTGGATGTCTAGGTGCTTGCATTACAGGGTGTTGCTGCACAAACTAAGTTGGGCGCGGTGCAAATCCAGGGCGATAAGCAGGCGCAGAAGAACTGTAATATGGCCCATTGGGTGGTGCAAAGCGAGGGCACACATTACTTCCTTGTTGCTGTCCTTGATATGGCACCTTCTTCTTATTGTCTTGCTCCATCTCACGGACCTTATTCTCCACCACAATTGCTTTGTCCACAAGCTTCTGGAAATTTGCATAGTCACAATTGAGCAATTGCACTTGGATTTCATTGTTCAAACCCCTCATGAACAAGTATTGCTTTCGGCTGTCCCGACTAACATCCTCAGGTGCATATCTTGAGAGTTGAGTGAATTTGTTGAGGTATTCACCCACACTCGATTTTCCTTGCCTCAAGTTCTCAAATTCTTGCCTCTTCAAGATCATCACTCCATCCAGCACATAATGAGAACGGAAGCTCTCTTTGAATTCGGCCCAAGTAGTTCTCTCTTGGTTCTCATGAGCATTGCATAGTGAATCCCACCAATCGGCAGTTACTCCAATTAGTTGATGAGATGCAAATAGAACCTTCTCCCGGTTGCTGCATTGGACTATAGCAAGCTTCTTCTCCACGGACTTGAGCCAATCATCCGCATCCGTATGGTCAGCAGCTTCAGCAAAGGTTGGCGGCCTAGTCCTCATAAACTCTCCCAACCGGTTATGAGGAGGTGGGGGTGGCCTTGGAGGCATGTGAGGCTGATTGTTGTTATTGCCAGCCTGCAGCTCTCCCATAGTTTGTATCATGGTCTGCATGAGTTGGTTTTGCATAGCCAAAAGCTGCTCGATACTCATAGCTCCATGAGCATGTCCTTGTCCATTGTTGTTTTGGGGTACTCCATGGTTCTCCTCTTCATCATTTCCATCCCTCTGGTTGCGAGTCCTCACCATCTGAAGAAAAGCAATAGGTAAGAATTAGAAAATCGTCCCCAACTATATGCATCAAGGGATTTGAAACTAAACAAATCACTAGCCTAGGTAAACTTGGCAATGCTAAAGCATCCCAAAATACTCTATAAGCACACAAGCAAGCAATATATAGAAAACAGCACACAAAACAAAAACACATCGACTCTTGAGTGCTCCTATGTGCTCTAAAGTGTTCATTCTATCTAGGCTGCATCCTACGGTCAACCTGTGGCTCTGATACCAATTTGTGACACTCGGTTCCGAAAATGAACCAAGTGAAAGCATATGTGTGCACAGGATGTTCAACACACATACACAAGTGCACTCACAAAAGGATATACAAAAAATTACCACAGGACAAGATTAATTAAGTACTTTTATTATACAACCATATTATCCTCGAATACAAGCTCTAATGAATTATTAATGACAAGTTCAACTAATATAGTGTAAATAAACTAAATAAGCAACTAAGAAAACTAAGCCACATAAGCAAAAGGGATATATGCGCAACTCCCATCAACACCACAGGCAAGCTGACGGTAGACACGACCTAGTACTCCGCATTATCATCATTAAACTCCCAATCCTGACCTACAACTGTCGGGGGGGGGGGGATTGCAAGAGTGAGTACATGTCGTACTTAGCAAGTGTGGAAAGTATGACATGTAGCTGATTCAAATGACGAATATAATAATGGCTGAGTGCTGAAAAGTACATTAAAACATTTGAAAAGCAATATATCATATGTATGTGAAATAAACCCATCATAAACCATATAATCATCATAATACCAGTCCATATTCATTATCTTCATCCAAATTCCATATTTCTCATTACCAATAACCATATCCATACCAGGAATTAATCCATTATCCTGCCATAACCATGTTGTTAACCATAACCATATCACAAACCATCCCAGTACCAAGTTTCATCTAATCATATAGATCATCCAGGCACTCATAACTGGGAGCATGGCTATCATGATAGTTTATTAGACTCTGCAGAGTTTGTACCACTTTACCCACGTGTTTGTGATTTCATCACCTTCCAGTGACTAGAACCTCTATTATGCCCTCACACTTCCATCGGCGTGTGGCCAAGAGATCACAAAATAGCCTTTACAAAGGGATTACTATCCTATTTAGACCCCACTGAGGTTTCACCGGTGGCGATGTCTCCTACAGAGCACATCTTCAACCAAGGGCCCCCTCTTGAGCAATTCGGATCCCAGGGTAGTCCCACCAATCATCAACGAACCCAATCTGACTACCCCTTCCCCGAGCATCCTTAATGGTCCAAATAGCACTAGCAAAACCCTAATTAATTAGCTACACCGCACCCATACTTGGCCTCGTGGTAGCACTGTAGTCCTGGCTTATTCTCGCATAAGCCGGTCCTTAGATCTAAAGCAAGCAAACCACCATAACATCCAACCCATCCACATACGAGGCTTGCTTAGATCACCCATCACCATATCATATTAACCAGTTCATATTAACCATAATCTCATAAATGCACAATTACAAGGTATAGTTGTGTTCCCATCCCAATTAATTAAGCAAAGCAAAAAGGTTAAAAAGCCCATCCCGACTCTACCATGAATTCCAGGTGACGAGGGTGGTCAAACAAGGCTAGTAAACTTCCTATCATAGGATTCCCGTCAAATTGACACAGGCATGCAATTTTGAAAACAAAACATTTAATTTAGAACAGGATCAATATGCTTCAAGGACACTTCCCTTGCTCTTGGGATTGGGTCGGGTCAAAGCCTTCAAACTCTTGGTGCTGGAGATCCTCCGCAACACTCTCTAACGCAGATCCGTCTAATCCACACAATAAACATACAAGAAAAGAAACACGATCAAATAGTGCACAAATATTACTGAATATGGCATGACATGCATGATTTATGCAAATGCAAGGTGGAATTTGTTAATGAGTTGCTTTTAATGATCACTAGCTAGTTCTAATAGCTTTTTAACAAGTTTATACAGGTTTGGAGTTGATTAGGTCTAATTTTAGAATTAATTCGACACAATTTAACCAGGAAAATCGGACTAGTCCGCATAGGACCGGACAAGTCCGCACTGCGCGAGAACAGCAAATTAGGGTTTTCTAGATCAACGTGAATTTGGAGATTTGGGGTCGAATTCACATAAGGAAAAGAGAACAGAAGGTATACCAGGTGTTTAGAAATCTAATGAATCAAGAAACTTGGAGGTAACACTTGGATCTTGATGATCTAGGGTTGATGAAGAACTTGATGGTAGATTGTTGATGAAGAACGCGAAGTTGATGGAGATCTTGATCCTCTTTCGTTTCCTCTTCTTATTCTCCTTACTCTAGATCTCCTTCTCCCTCCTTGATGGCGGCTCTCCACGAGCTAGGGTTTGGGTGAGATAGAAAAGTGGCAAATATATGTCAAGCCAAGGGGTGGGGTTGTTTATATAGAGGTGGAGGCTAGGGTTAGATGGATTTCGAGTTTGAGATGAGTAGGGGTAGATTTAGAGTCCCACACAGGCTCTAAAAGAGTTAGGCACGATGTCCATAGGCCCACTTAATGTAAAACCCAAGAAATAAGTCGTGAAACAAAAGATCAACTCGAAGTCGCGATTTATCGGACAAGTCCGAAAAGGATCGGACTAGCCCAAAGTTAGTCAGAGAGAAATCGGACAAGTCCGCACTGGACATCAGACAAGTCCGAACTTACCCAAAGAGGAAAACGGACAAGTCCGATGGAATACCGGACTACTCCATACAAGTTCAAAGACTTAGCAAAATTTCCTAGGGAGTTGGAACACCGGACCAGTCCGCACTAAGCCAGACAAGTCCAAAAGTGTCCAGAGGCAAAAACAAACTAGTCCGCAGCAAAATCGGACAAATCTGATCGAGGTCAGAGAGACATCGGACTAGTCCACACCAAAATGGAACTAGTCCACACTTCCCATAATTCTTAAGTGCGGTTTTGTTCCAAATTGATTTTAATCTTGTTCCTTTTTATGTGGATTAATGTTAGATATATATATATATATATGAATGTATGGCATGATGCATGAAAATGAGGGTGTTACATCTTCGGATCCGGTGCAGCTGCACGGTTAAACCAGTGGCCCTCGGAGTGGCCCAATCTGATTGGCCCATTTCAAATAGGTGGGACCGGCCATATTTATTTAAACTTTTCCTTTTACAAATAATTCCAGATTTTGAGCAAACTTCAAATTTTTTGTCTCCTAGTATATTTGCTCAAATAATTCCCAATAATTCTGGTAGACTCATCTTGATCTCAAATTTGCATTGGTGCAATTTGTTGTACATGAAAGTCTCAGAATTTTCATAATTAATTCTTTTGAGCTAACTGCTTGGGAAATTAGTTATCCCTGTCCTGCTAATTGGAAAATTACCAATTTCGGTCAGAACACTCTTAAAATTAATCTTGATCCCCAGTAAAAATTTCAAGTTCATTTGACTTCATTTACTTGGTGAATCAGTGTTTCAAATGTCTATGTAGTTGGAAAATTGTGAAATGTACAGAAACATTTCCAGAATTTCCCCCAAACTTGTAAAATCAATTTCTTCCTGTAGGAAGCTCAGAAAAATATGAAACAAAATTTACTAGAACCAATAAAACCTCCTCTACCATGATAATCCACTGTTAGGTATGTTAATGCTACAGATTTAGTACCAAAATTCAGAGAAGCCTTTTAATTGTTGGAATTTTAGAGACAACAAGCTTCCTTGAACATCTCCAAGTTTTGGTCCAGATCTTCCCCATAGAACCTAGTGTCTACTGTAAAAATCCCAAATCCAATTAATATCATTTACATACCTGATCAGTATTTATAATATTTTTTCTATAGTTTCACTATCACTCATGTACTATATATATTGCATATCATATAGTGACCGAGATCGGGGAGGAGCCGGAGCCCTTGGAGAGTCTACTTCCAGAACTAACTATCCCTCTGACTCGCAGCTAGGTAAGCCCCGTTTTGCATTTAAGTGCTATTTCAAAGTTTCTATTTGTATCACTTATGTCTAGAATGATTTTGTGCATTAGGGCTAAGGTGCTTGTTGCTCCACTTGCATGACCCACAAATCCTATGTAGTAGTATTGAGTAGGTATACAGGCCGACGAGTAGAAAATTCTATGCCTATGTTTTGAGGAATTCAGTAGAAGTCGAGTAGTTGGAATCTACTCGCGAGATAGGATTTTATCACACGGGAAAGATTTGATCAAAGAATGGTTTAGAAATATGAAATTGAGACCGAGCAGCGGGTAGGATGCAGCGTGACGTGGTCTCACGTGCATATCCCTGCTTGTGTCGGTTGAGGACCAATCCGTGTGCGGCCGTGCTGGACAAGTTTGAACTGTACCGGATGCATACTGGCTATATGGAAACCAGGAAACCGATGTAATTGGTTAACCTGGGTGTCGAGGCTTACCCTACCATTTTATAGGAGTGGGATGAGGGTAGCAAGGGGTAAATCTACCGGCAGGCATAGAGAAACTCCGCGCAGGGACCTCCTACCCTTTACGGAAGGACCGGTTCGACATTTGAGTACCGCTCATTCACTGCGCTGTGACGTCGTAAATACTGAAGAAGCCAGGAAAATATGATGTATTGAATTGTAATTGTTTTGCAACTATGATTGCTGTCAAATATGCTCAATGAAATTACTGTTATTAAACTTTTAAGCTGCTGTTAATAACTTGAAAATTAAGTATCAACATGTAGGCGAGTCATTTACTGCTATATCCATTCCTATGTTAAGTATCCCGGCATGTAGAGTTCCATGTTTAGATGAGACGGCTAAGTCTTGCTGACCCTTTGTGCCGACAGCTGCTTTATTAAGTAGTTTGCAGGTGAGACGTATGAGGAAGGGCCCGAAGATGAGGCAATGCCTCTGTTGGGGTATACCGCCGAGTGGGATCAATGCAAGCCACTGTAAATTGTTGTGTGCTGCTAGTGTAGCGTCCCCGGGCTGGACATCTATACTTTTGCATAGCTAGGCTGAGAGTTTAACTATGAGTATTACTTCCGCTGTATATTAAGTATTGTAAAAGACTTCTGCTGTTTATATAAATAAAACTTTGTATTTTGTCGTATTATTTTCCTGTGTGTTGTTGGGTGCCGCATCACACGGCACCACCCTCTGCAATTCTCGGAATGTGTGGACCCCAATCCTCACATTGAGCCTCCCTTGACAAAAGCAATCGATTCCTTGTTATTCTTGGGGTTTCTAGCATTCCTCTTTTCACCACGAGAATATCCAAGCCCATCTTTGACATTAGGAGCTCTGGTAACCAAGTATACACTTCGTGCATACTTGATTTTCTCCTTGTGAAAAATACCACCTTGTGGTGAATGTTTGCTTTGTGCCACGTTAAGCGAATTCTTTCGATCAAGAACCAAATTAGCACAATTGCATGTCTTAAGTGGAATGGAATCAACATTTGAAGAAGGTGAGCTCTTAGATGAGGAGGGAGCACTTTGCTTGAGTGATTCAACTTGTACTTGAAGGTTCTTGTCAACTTTTGTCAAGTTAACAAGCTCATCCTTAAGTACACCATTTAAACCATTTAGATTTGAGCAAGTTTCCTTGCTCAATGCTAGCTCACACTCACGTGGTTCTATCTTTTCCTTTTCAAGCTCAAGAGCCTTTTCAACCACAAAATATCTCTCCTTTTGAAGAATGAGCATATCTTCTTGTCGGTTTATAAGGTCTTCCTTCTCAAATATTTCATCCGACGACTTTTACATTTTAGCTAATGCACTTTTACTTAAGCCCTTAAGCATATGTTCATTTTCATCACTATTATCAAACTCATCATTAGAGTAATGTAAAGATGAGGGTTTAGATATGACCTTTTTCTTGTCCTCTCTTGCCATGAGGCAAGTATGGTTGGAGTCCTTCCATCCTCCCAAGTTTGGAAAGAGAGTGGACTTCATGGAAGGTGTGAGACCCATGTGTGCGGAATACATTTGCTTTGATGATAAAAGTTTTGAATATTGCCAAAACACCCTTTTATCAAGGTCTGACTCTAGGTTCGAGCTTCTGCAAGGTCCGACAATAGGTCCGACTTGTTTTGGGTAGCTCCGACAAGGTCCGACTTGCTTTGTTTAGGTCCGACATATTTTTGGATAGCTCCGGTGAGTTTTGTCTTTAGCTTTGTTATGTCTTTGATAGCTTCGGCATGTCTTTGTTAATCTCTGACATGTTTTTCTGGCTCCGGCTGATGGTTTGACTAGTTCCGACTAGTTTTGGTAAGCTCTAGCGATAGGCCTGGTTAGCTTTTGCAAGGTTCGAAGCTTGATCGCAATGTTCCTACGTTTACTATGAAATGTTTCAAACTTGCTTTATATTCTTAGAAAGATTGATTAGTAATCATTTGCTATGTTTTTGGTGCGTTTTGGCTGAATATGGTTGATATCATTTTGCTATGGTTCGCAACACGCTTATGTGAGGTGCTCACGTAAGGTGTTGTGGTTTTCGAAACTAAAGTGAGTCAAGTCGAGGACTTGTGCTCGGAAGGATTGTTTGTTTGTTCATATGAATGTGTTGCTTGAGTTCAAGTCATGGCTGGTGATAGGATCCATTGGACTAGTCTCAGGGAGGAGATGAGGTTCCAACAACCAAGTTCAAGAGGAACTATGGTTGGGCTGATCTGGAGGTCACGCAGGGTGATTGAATCAAGGGCAGTGCATATGAACAAAATTGGATGTCGAAGGAAGGTGTTCGCACATATGCATGCAGTGCATGATGTGACAACATGGTTCCAAAGACGGGTTATGGAAGGAAAGATCAGGTTGAAAGGATCGGATCGTATGGATGGTGACTTCGGCTGCAGCGGAGTCTGTTTTGACTCGGATATGGAAAGTATCGAGTTGGTTATGATAGTTTTCGCGTGGGACACAAAGTTAGGTTATTTTAGGAATGTGGGATACGTTCCTAAGGTGTTTGGAAGTCTTAATATTGCTTCTATCTGCGAATAAAAGAGTCTTGAGCAGTTATGGAAAATTTCGATTCGTGAATTGAGTAGGATTAGAGTCCTAGTTTGGTTTGGATTGGCCTCCGGGCTGGTTATAAAAGCAAGGGAGGCCAGAGCTCGTGGTAGACGAATTTTGGGCTGTTCCTCTTGTGTTCTGTTGAATAAATTTCATAGTGGAAAGGAACTTTTGTGCCTTGTTGTCCAACTTGTTCCAGACAAGTTTTTCTCGTCGAGTTTCTGCGCAGCAATACCTTTCGTTGGTGGTTTTATCATAACTTGAGTTTTACACATCCAATTGACGTGATTCTTTATGGGTTGTCTTCACAACTTGATTTTCTATCATTTGTAAAAATTTCACGGTCATTGGATTTGTGGTTTTTGATCTACACGACTTTCTTTGTAGAGTTACAGATCTGGTTTTTACTCGGTAGAACAGATTGACCTTTGTTCAATCTTTCAACCATAACTTGAGTTCCTCTCAATGAACTTGAGTGATTATTGTTGTGTCAACTTCTTGACTTGATTCTATTTAAGATCTACTACTTTTTTCACGGTTGAACATGTTTAGATTAGTCACACACACGGTTTCTTTAACAAAACATTTTTCTGCTCAGGGGTTTTCGTTGCTTCCGCTAAAAAGTTTTAATCTACCATTCACCCCCTGGTAGCTTTTCACGTGCTCTTCGATCCTACAATTGGTATTAGAGCCACGTTGCTCTGATCTTTGTGATTTGCACTTATTTTGACTAATCATCATGGAGAAATATTCTGCCAAACCTTGTTTGTTTGCTGGTATCGATTTTCAGGTTTGGAAGGCACGCATGGAAGCATTTATCCATGCGCAAGGCTTTGCCATATGGGAAAAGGTATACAAACCTTATGAAGTGCCACCAAACGATCAAGTTACGGCTACAAACCTATGGGACATTGACAACAACAACAAAGCCCACAACCTGATCATTCAGGGACTCACTCAAAGCGACTTTGATTGTGTCACACACCTCCGATCAGTATATGATGTTTGGAGAGCTCTCTATGAGTATCACGAAGCCTCCAACATAATCAAGGAGGTAAAACAAGATATGTTCAAAAAGGAATACATACGTTTCAAGATGCAGCCTAGTGAGTCCATCGATCAACTTTTTGCTCGGTTTAATAAAATTCTCAATAATCTACGTAGTGTCAACGTAGACTTTTCTGATGCTGAGAATGCTAGGCAACTCCTCGGTGCATTAGACATGACAATATGGGAGATGAAAGTAACATCCATTCGTGAATCAACTGTCATGAGTAATCTTACTTTAGATGTACTTTACTCTAAACTAAAAAACTCATGAAATTGACATCTTATCACGCAAGAATCCAAATAAGTCTATTACATTTGTTTCATAGCGTGATATGCCTAGATCCGGCCAATCATCTTCTTGCAATACTCTTACTTTGTTGTCCTCACTAACCCTGGAGCAGATCGAGGAATTTCCAGAAGAGGAGTTAGCACTCATCTATACTAGGTTCTCAAAAGCATTGCAAGATGTGAGAACTAGAAGGAGAGGAAGCTCCGGACCTCAACACTATTTCAAATGTGGTAAGACAGGACACTTTCATACAGAATGCCCTAACCTTTCAGGTCCTACTACCCGTGAAGAAAAGCAGAACAAGGTCAAGACCACCTCTAGAAACTCTAACAAGAAAAAGAAGGGTTCTATAGGACGCAAGATGATAAACAACTTCATCACCGCACTTCAAGAGCTCAGTTCAAGTGATGTAGACATTGGAAGTGATGAAGATGATAACGATCTGCCCAACTTATTCTTCATGGCGGGCAAAACAAGATCAAGATCAAGTCAGGAGGATGCAGAACACAATAGTGACAACGATGAGGTATGTTCTACCTATAAGGAAATGTGTGATGCAATTTCTTGTGCAACTATTATTGTCAAGAAAAAGGACAAAAAGCTAAGGGATAATGCTGCTAAAATTGAATCACTAGAATCTAAAATCAGCTGTTTAAAAACTTTGATTCCTAGTGATGATGCATGTCCCTCATGTGACTTAATCTGTCACCAATTGTCCGCATTAAGAAGTGCACACTCCTCCACTCTAGATAGACTTGGTGAAGAAATTGAAAAGAACAAAAAAATGTCTGATTTTAATGTTAAAAACTTAAAATATGCTTCCTGTTCTACATGTAATTTGCATTGTTCTACATGTCATAATCTTGATAAGAAACTAATAGATGCAATGAATGAAATTTTCATTCTGAACAATGCTTTACATTCTCATGATGTTAAATATCGTTCCAATTGCAAACTAAAAGGAAAAACTTCATGTGGAAACTGCATAGACTTGTCTAAGAAACTTGATGACATGAATAGGACACTAGAGCGGTTTCGTAATGGGAATAAGAATCTAAACTTGCTGTTAAATTCTTATAAACTTTGCAATGATAAAACTGGTGTAGGTTTTTGATTCCCATAATTATTATAAAACACATCCACCTCATGTTGTCAAATAATTAGGAAAAGGTTTAATCAAAATTGTCCCTAAATAGAAGGATGTGATTTTTAAATCCGCAGGACTGATTTCTAATTATGTTTCTAATACTGGATGCTCATCTAGAAATTATTACAAAATTAAATTTCATTGTACTTACTATGATAAAGATGGTCATGTCATAGATTTCAGTTATAGACTAGCTAAACAAATTAAAAAGGATAAAATGTCTGCTAGATCTCATAACTTTTATGCTAAATCTGCTATGCGTGCTAAACTAAAATTTAGAAACATGCAACATGCTTTAATGAGTCAGAAATTTGAAAAGGTAGCTTCCAGACCTTCTGGTAAGAGATCTGCAAATGCAGCTCCGGTAGTTCCGATAGCTCCGAGAGCTCCCGGACCTTCTGTTGTTCCCTTCAGAACTTAGTTTTTGCATCTGGAGCTTCAACTTTTTCCTTTGGAACTGCTGCTTTTTCCTCTGGAGCTACTGATGTTCGTGCTAAACGTGAAACAACTTTTAAATCAGTAGTTAAGAACAAAAAACCTCAACCTTTGACTCATAAACCTACTGTTTTGTCACAACTTTCGCGTGTTGTTCCTACTGGACGTCGCATGGCTCAGTACTGGATTCTCAAATGCTTATTAACTAACCCCAGTATTTAGTCATCGACGTATTGTGCTTCTGTGTAGGTTTCACGCCTGAGGAAGGAGAACATATGGATTGTGGATTTAGGATGCTCACGCCACATGTTCGGTAACAGAGAATGGTTCTCCTCCCTCTCTTTTGTGTCATGTGTAGAGAATGTTACTTTTGCTGATAATTCTTCAACTTTGATAATTGCTAAAGGTTCGGTTGAAGTAAATGATCACTACACTTTGAAAGATGTGGCACTTGTTAAAATTTTGAAATGCAACTTGCTTTCTATTTCACAATTGCTAGATGAAAATCTGGAAATTGTTTTCAATAAAAATTGCAGCAAAGTTGTAGATTCAAATAGTGAGCATTTGTTTAACATGTCTCATTTTGGAAGAGTTTTTAAAGCTGATTATGATATGTCAACTTCTGAGCATAGGTGTCTAGTTGCCAATGATTCAAAAGATTTATTTTTCTGGCATCGTAGACCTGGTCATGTAGGCTTTGATCACCTCACTCGTGTGAGTGCTCTTGAACGCATACTTGGTTATCCTAAACTCAAAGGAGACAAAGATATTGTATGCTCTTCGTGTAGACATGCTAAGATGGTTGCAAGTTCACATGATCCTCTCACAATGACCATGACAACTGAATCATGTCAACTTTTGCACCTCGATACCGTTGGTCCAGCACGTGTACAATCTTTTGGAGGTAAATGATACGTGCTTGTAATTGTTGATGAATATTCTAAATACTCTTGGGTTTATTTTATGGCATCTAAGAATGAAGCTTTTACTCATTTTAGGACTTTATTTCTTAAACATTTTATTGATCACCTAGGACCATTAAAAGCAATCAGAAGTGATAATGGAACTGAATTTAAAAATCAATCATTCGATCACTTTTGTACTGAACATGGAATAGAACATCAATTTTCTTCACCATATGTTCCTCAACAAAATGGTGTTGTAGAAAGGAAAAACAGAACCTTAGTTGAGATGGCTAGGACCATGCTTGATGAATATCAAACTCTTAGAAAATTTTGGGCAGATGCAATTGCAACAGCTTGTTATGTTTCAAATCATATTTTCTCGCGTACTAAGCTAGGTAAAACACCTTTTGAACTTCAGTTTGGACATAGGCCCTGTGTCACACACTTTAGGGTCTTTGGTTGCAAATGCTTTGTTAAGAAACATGGTAATCTTGATAAATTTGAAGCTAGATCTGTTGATGGCATGTTTATTGGTTATCCATCTCACACTAGAGGTTACCGTGTTCTTTTATTGGAAACTAACAAAATTGTGGAGACTTGTGAAGTTTCTTTTGATGAAGCTAGCCCAAGTACTAGCTCCGGTATTGCAGGACCAGACCCATATCCACAGGGGGAGGGTATTTTTGAAGAAGAAGAGTCGGTGATACTGCCTGATAGTTTCGAAGATGATACGTGTCCAGTTCCAAACATTGAACAAGCTCCGACTACCAACTCTGCTGGTCCTGATCATCCACAAGCCACAAGATCATCAATTTGCGATGAACCTGATGAAGAAGAAGCTTGTGAGACATCTGTTCCCCTACGAATTTTCAAGAATCATCCATCACAACAAATAATTGGAAGCTTGCACGAATGAGTCACACGGTCCAGGTCTTGCGATCCAAACTCTCATGCTTATTCTACTTTTGTTTCTTCTTTTGAACCCAAAGATATATCACACGCACTCACTAATGAATCTTGGATTATTGCTATGCAAGAAGAGTTAGAAAACTTTGAAAGAAATAATGTTTGGAAACTAGTACCTCCACCTCATAACCACATCTTAATCGGAACTAAATGGGTGTTTAAAAACAAACAAAGTGAGGATGGTATTGTAATTAGGAATAAAGCTAGATTGGTTGCTCAAGGTTTCACACAAATAGAAGGTTTAGATTTCGATGAAGCTTTTGCTCCTGTTGCTAGATTAGAAGTCATAATATTTTTATTAGCCTTTGCCACATCAAAAGGTTTCAAGTTATATCAAATGGATGTAAAAAGTGCTTTTCTTAATGGCTACATAGATGAGGAGGTTTATGTTAAGCAACCACCAGATTTTGAAAATCTAGAATTTCCTAATCATGTTTTCAAACTGACTAAATCCCTGTATGGTCTAAAACAAGCTCCTAGAGCATGGTTCGTGTGAGACCTATGTGTGCTAAATACATTGGCTTGTACTGAATACATTGACTTTGATGATAAAAGATATGAAATTATGCTAAATCACCTTTTTAGCAAAGTCCGACTCTAGCTCCAAGCTTCAGCAAGGTCCGACAATAGGTCTGACTTGCTTTGTCAAGGATCGACATGTTTTTGGGAAGCTCAGGTGAGCTTTGTCATTAGCTCCGGCATGGCTTTGATAGCTCCAGCATGTCTTTGTTAAGCTCTGTTATGTTTTGCTAGGTCCGACTTATGTTGGTTAGCTCCGACATGTTTTTCTAGCTCCGGCTTTTGATTTGACCGGTTCGGACTAGCTTTGGTAAGCTCCGGCGCTAGGTTGTACTAGCTTTGGTAAGCTCCAGCATTAGGTTGTACTAGCTTTGGTAAGCTCCAGCTCAAGCTCCAGTTAGCTTTGGCAAGGTTCGGAGCTTGATCGTAATGTTCCTGCTTTTACTGTGAATTATCTCGCACTTGCTTTACATTGATGAAAAGTTTGCTTAGTAATCTTTTATTAAGTTTTTGATGTGTTTTGGTAGTTATGACTGATATCTTTTTGCTATGGTTTGCAACATGCTTATGTGAGGTGCTCACATAAGGTGTTGTGGTTTCGGAACTAATGAGAGTCAAGTCAAGGACTTGTGCTCGGAAGTATTGGTTGTTCATTCATGTGCAGGTGTTGCTTGAGTTTAAGACATGGCTGGTGACGGGATCCATTGAACTAGTCTTAGGGAGAAGATGAGGTTCAACAACCAAGTTCGGGAGGAATTGTGGTTGAGTTGATCGGGAGGTTGCGCAACATGTTTGAATCAAGAACAATGCATATGAAGGTATTGTGGATGTCGTTGGAAGATGTTTGCACGTGTGCAAGGAGTGCATGGACGTGGCTACATGGTTCCGAGGCGTGATGAAGAGATGTGGACATAAAAAATTGGTCGGAAAGGTCCAACCGACTAGGTTATGGACTCAGGCTGCGACTGCGTCATGTTTGACTCAAATATGGAAAGTTTTGAGTTGGTTATGTTAGGATTTCGTGTGGCACACGAATTTGGGGTGTTTTAGGAATGTGGGATATGTTCCTAAGGTGTTTGGAAGTGTTAAGATTGCTTCTATCTGCGTATAGAAGAGTCCTAAGCAGTTATGGAAAGTTTCGATTCGTGAACAGAGTAGGATTAGAGTCCTGATTTGAGTTGAGTTGGCTTTCGAGATGGTTATATAAGCAAGGGAGGCCAGAGCTCGTGGGGTAACACTTTTGAGGCTGTTCCTCTTGTGTTCTATTGAATAAAATTCGTAGTTGAAAGGAACTTTTGTGCCTTGTTCATCCGACTTGTTCCAGACAAGTTTTTCTCGTCGAGTTTTCTGCACAACACTACCTTTCTTCGGTAGTTTTATCATAAATCGAGTTTTCAAAATCAAATTGATATGATTATTTTGGTTTGTCTTCACAACTTGATTATCTATCATATGTAAAAATTTCAAGGTCATTGGATTTATGGTTTTTGATCTATACGAGTTTCTTTGCAGCGTTCTAGAACTGTTTTTCTCGGGTAGGACAGATTGACCTTTGTTCGATCTTTCAATCGTAACTTGAGTTTCTCTCGACGGATTTGAGTGATTCTTGTTGTGTTGTCTTCTTGACTTTATTATCTCTGATATCTATCACTTTTGTCATGGTGAAACATGTTTAGATTATTCTCACACACGATTTATTTAACATATCGTTTTTCTGCTAAAGGGGTTGGGATTTAATTGTTTCCGCTGCGTAAGATTTTTTAATCTACCATTCACCCCCCCTCTGGTAGCTTTTCATGTGATATTCGATCCTACAATTGGTATCAGAGCCACGGTGCTGTAATATTTGTGATTTGCACGTGTTTTCTGACTAATCATTATGGATACCAAACCTTGTGTGTTTAGTGGTATTGTTTTTCAGGTTTGGAAGGCACGTATGGAAGCCTTCATCCAGGCTCAAGGCTTCGCAATATGGGAGAAGATATACAAGCATTACGAAGTGTCGTCAAATGATCAAGTTACAGCTACAAATCTGAGGGATGTCGACAACAACAACAAGGCTTAGAAATTGTTCATACAAGGATTAACTCAAAGCGACTTCGACCGTGTTGCACACCTTTGATCTGCATACAATGTGTGAAAAGTACTTTGTGACTACCATGAAGGATCCAACACAATCAAGAAGGTAAGGCAAGACATGTTCAAGAAAGAATACATGCGCTTCGAGATGCAACCCGATGAGTCTATCGATGACCTTTTTGCTCGCTTTAATAAAATTCTCAACAACTTGCATAGTGTCAATGTTAATTTTTCAGATGCTGAAAATGCTAGGTAATTGTTAAGTGCATTAGATATGTCAATTTGGGAGATGAAAGTCACATCTATTCATGAATCTACTGTCATGAGCACACTTACTTTAGATGTGCTATATTCCAAGTTAAAAACTCATGAAATTGACATAATATCACGTAAGAACCCCAACAAGTCTATTGCTTTTGTTTCTCAATGTGATATGCCTAGCTCCGCCCGATCTTCATCTTGTGGTACACTTGCTTTGTTGTCCTATCTTACCCTTGAACAGATTGAGGAGTTTCCAGAGGAGGAGCTAGTACTTCTCTCTACTAGGTTCTCGAAAGCATTGCAAAATGTGAGAACTAGAAGGAGAGGAAGCTCCGGACCTCAAAGATGTATCGAATGTGTTAAGACGGGACATTTTCATTCAGATTGCCCTAACCTTTCAGGTCCTACTTCTCGGGATGAAAAACAAACAAGGACGAAGCACTCCTATGCAAACGATAAGAAGAAAAATAAGGGTTTTACAGGACGTCAATTGGTGAGCAATTTTATCTCTGCACTTCAAGAACTTGGCTCAAGCAATGTGGACATTGGAAGTGACGAAGATGAAGATGATTTGGCAAACTTGTCCTTCATGGCGGGCAAGTCAAGATCAAGTATGCAGGAGGCTGAACACAACAACGACAATGAAGAGGTATATCCTACTTGCGAAGAAATGTGTGATTCTATTTCTTGTGCCACTGTTATAGTTAAGAAAAAGGACAAAAAGCTTAGGGACAATGCTGTTAAAATTGAGTCACTAGAATATGAAATTAATCATTTGAAATCTTTGATTCCTAGTGATGATTCTTGTTCCTCATGTAAATTAATATATGAACAATTGTCCTCATTAAGAAGTGCGCACACCTCCACACTTGATAAACTTGAGTTAGAAATTGAAAAGAACAAAGAGCTTGTTGCACATAATGATAAAAACTTGAAAGATGCTAGCTATTCTACAATTGATTTGCATTGTTCTACTTGTGATGATCTTGATAAGAAACTACAAGATGCTATGAATGACATTTCTATATTGAACAATGCTTTACGTTCTCATGAAGTTAAATATTGTTCCAATTGCAAATTAAAAAAGAAAAACTTCATGTGAAAATTGCCTTGATCTGTCCAATAAACTTGATGACATGAATAGGACATTAGATCGGTTTTGTAATGGGAATAAGAACCTAAATTTGCTGCTGAATTCTTCCAAGTCTTGTAATGATAAAACTGGTTTAGGTTTTGATTCTCATGCTCATGCTAAGGCACATCCACCTAAAATTGTAAAGTCATTAGGAAGTGGTTTGATTCAAACAGTTCCTAAACAAAAAGAAGTGGTTTTCAAATCTGCGGGAGTGTTGTCTCATTTGGTTTCAAATAAAAATATTGCTTGCTCATCTAGACATAAACACAAAATTAAATTTCATTGTACCTACTGTGGTAGAGATGGTCATGTCATAGATTTTTGTTATAGACTAGCTAAACAACAGAATAAGGAAAGAATGATTGATAGATCTCATAACTTTCCGCAAAATTTGCTGCACTTGCTAAATCGAATGATAGGAACATGCAATTTGCTGTAATGAGTCGAAAACATGCAAAGTTTACTCCCAAATCTACTGTATTTTGTGCTACACATGTAACATCTTGTGTGAATCTGAAATTAAAATAATATAAGCATAGTATTTCATACATATATGACTTTGTGATTCCTTTTACATGCTGAAAGTTCTTACTACATTACTCGTGTTATACATTTTGTAGTTTTTGCCATGTCTAGTAATTGGAATAATTACTTACACTAAATCTGGTCATGGTCAAACTTTCTTGCTCTTTTGAACTTGTTGCATGCTCACAAGTGCTTTTAATCATAAAGAATTAATCAAGTAATCAACTCACATGTTGAGTTTTTATGATCAAATATAAGTTGAGAAAAGATCAAGAGAATATGCATGCATTGCACTTCTTCTTTTGAGATGGCTTATCATTGCACTTAGATATGAACTTGGAAGAAGTTGTGTATGACTAAAACCATGTCCTTAAGCTTCTGATTGTCAAATGGCATAGGCTTGGCTTGGTTGGTTAGAATAAGGCAGATGCGCATATAATCTCTTGCAAATATCATATGATCTAAATTTGTGCTTTGAAAAATAATAAAATGCAGCAACAAGTGTCATGCTTTCAGGTTTTGAAATAGTTAAGTTTGTAAGATCATGACTTGCTTAAATGAAAATTACTTTTGATCTCTAGCATGGATTACACTACTTTATGTATCTCATTGATGTGATAGTTTAAGTTACTTGATAGTATGACTTGGATGAGCTTTGTTTATATGTATATGTTATAATATGTTTATAACATGTGAAATTTCTCTTTTGAACCTTGCTGAATACATTGTCAAAGGGGGAGAGATAATATATGAATTTTTAAAGATAAGTATGCAAGGGGGAGAAATTTATTACACATTGCACATATTCACATTTGTTTTTGGCACGATTCTTCTCAGGGGGAGAATTCCCTTTTCTTATTTTATTTTTATTTTACAAAGGGGGATAAATTGTTTTCAAAACTTTTAATGTGAATAATCCAATGTTCGAATCTTAAGTGGTGTTGCCAATGCATTCATCAAGGGGGAGGTTGTGAGACCTATGTGTGTTGAATACATTGGCTGGTACTGAATACATTGGCTTTGATGATAAAAGTTCTGAAATTCTGCTAAAACATCTTTTTAGCAAAGTACGACTCTAGCTCCGAGCTTCTGCAAGGTCCGACAATAGGTCTGACTTACTTTGTCAAGGATCGACATGTTTTTCGGAAGCTCCGATGAGCTTTTTCTTTAGCTCCGGCATGTCTTTGATAGCTCCGACGTGTCTTTGTTATGCTTTGATATGTTTTGCTAGGTCTGACTTATGTTAGTTAGCTCCGTCATGTTTTTCTTGCTCCGGCTTTTGAGTTGACTAGTTCCGACTAGCTTTGGTAAGCTCCGGCGCTAGGTTGTACTAGCTTTGGTAAGCTCTGGTGTTAGGTTGTACTAGCTTTGGTAGGCTCTGACTCAAGCTCCGGTTAGCTTTGGCAAGGTTTGGAGCTTGATCGCAATGTTCCTGCTTTTACTGTGAATTATCTCGAACTTACTTTACATTGATGGAAAGTTTGCTTAATAATCTTTTACTAAGTTTTTGATGTGTTTTAGTGGTTATGACTGATATCGTTTTTTTCTATGGTTTGCAACATGCTTATGTGAGGTGCTCACGTAAGGTGTTGTGGCTTTGGAACTAACGAGAGTCAAGTCAAGGATTTGTGCTCGGAAGTATTAGTTGTTTATTCATGGGCAGGTGTTTCTTGAGTTTAATACATGGCTGGTGACAGGATCTATTGAACTAGTCTTAGGGAGAAGATGAGGTTCAACAACCAAGTTCGAGAGGAATTATGGTTGAGTTGATCGGGAGGTTGCACAACATGTTTGAATCAAGAACAATGCATATAAAGGTATTGTGGACGTCGTTGGAAGATGTTTGCACGTGTGCAAGGAGTTCATGGACGTGGCTACATGGTTCCGAGGCGTGATGAAGAGATGTGGACATAAAAAAATTGGTCGGAAAGGTCCAACCGACTAGGTTATAGACTCAGGCTGCGGCTGAGTCGTGTTTGACTCAAATATGGAAAGTTTTGAGTTGGTTATGTTAGGATTTCATGCTATTTTAGGAATGTGGGATACGTTCCTAAGGTGTTTTAAAGTCTTAATATTGCTTCTATCTGCGTATAGAAGAGTCGTAAGCAGTTATGGAAAGCTTCGATTCGTGAACGGACTAGGATTAGAGTTCTGATTTGAGTTGAGTTGGCTTTCGAGCTGGTTATATAAGAAAGGGAAGCCAGAGCTCGTGGGGTACGACTTTGGAGGCTGTTCCTCTTGTGTTCTATTGAATAAAATTCGTAGTTGAAAGGAACTTTTGTGCCTTGTTCGTCCGACTTGTTCCAGACAAGTTTTTCTCGTCGAGTTTTCTGCACAGCACTACCTTTCTTCGGTGGTTTTATCATAACTCGAGTTTTACAAATCCAATTGACGTTATTTTTTTTGGGTTGTCTTCACAACTTGATTATATATAATATGTAAAAATTTCACGGTCATTGGATTTGTGGTTTTTGATCTACACGAATTTATTTGCAGCATTTCAGAACTATTTTTCTCGGGTAGGACAGATTGACCTTGGTTTGATCTTTCAATCGTAACTTGAGTTTCTGTCAACAGATTTTAGTGATTCTTGTTGTGTCGTCTTCGTGACTTGCTTATATCTGATATCTATCACTTTTCTCATGGTGAAACACGTTTAGATTAGTCTCACACACGATTTCTTTAACATATTGTTTTTCTGCTGAAGGGGTTGAGATTTAATTATTTCCGCTGCATAAGATTTTTAATCTACCATTCACCCCCCCTCTGGTAGCTTTTCACGTGCTCTTAGATCCTACAGTACGATAGGTTAAAAACTTTCTTAATTGAAAAAGGTTTTACCATGGGCAATGTAGATAAAACTCTTTTTGTACTTAAGCATTGCAATGACTCATTATTCATTCAAGTGTAGGTGGATGATATTATGTTTGGTTGTGCTTCTCATGATCTTGTGTCCAAGTTTTCAGCTATGATGAGTTCAGAATTTGAAATGAGTATGAGAGGAGAACTCACATACTTTTTGGGACTGCAAATCAATGAAAACCAAGGAAGGTACCTTTGTGCATCAAACGAAGTATACAAGAGACCTTCTCAAGCGCTTCAACATGGGCAAAAGCAAGCCTCTTAAGACACCAATGAGCACAACAACAACACTTGAGCTTGATGAAGATGGTGAACCGGTTGATCAGAAAGAATACAGAAGCATGATCGGATCACATTTGTATCTCACGGCATCAAGATCGCACATACAATTCAGTGTATATCTTTGTGCCAGATTTCAAGCTTCCCACATACTTCACATCATCAAGCCATTAAAAGAATTCTCAGGTGCTTACATGGAACTCAAGAATTTGGCATTTTCTTCTTTCTTCCTCAACCGTGTCTTTGAGAGCTTTTTTCGATGCTGATTTCAGAGGTTGTAGGATTGATAGGAAAAGTACTTCTGGTACTTTTCATTTTCTTGGTAATTCTCTTGTTGCTTGCTTCTCTAGAAAACAACACTCAGTTGCACAATCCACTGCTGAATCTGAATATGAGCTGCTGCTAGTGTTTGCTCACAAACACTTTGGATTGTTCAAACACTTAACGACTTTGGGGTTAAATCTAGATAGTGTTCCTCTTTTCTGTGATAACGCTAGTGCTATTTGTATTGCTAAAAACCCCGTGCAACACTCAAGAACTAAGCACATTGACATTAGGTATCACTTTGCCCGTGATAGTGTTGAAAAAGGTAACATTGTGCTTCACCATATAGATACCGAACATCAATTGGCTAGCATTTTTACAAAACCTTTGGATTTCAAACGTTTTCGCTTTATTCATAGTGAAATTTGGGTAATGCATCCACAAGGGTTAAATTGAAGGGGAGTTGATTTTAAAATATGGAATATCAATATATGTGAATCAGAACTTAAAAATATGAGCATAATATTTCATACATATATGACTTTGTGATTCCTTTTATGTACTAAAAGTTCTTACTACAATTACTCATGTTATACATTTTTGTAGTTTTTGCTATATCTAGTAATTGGAATAATTACCTACACTAAATCTGGTCATGATCGAACTTCCTTGTTGTTTTGAACTTTTTGCATGCTCACAAGTGCTTTTAATCATAAAGAATTAATCAGTAATCAACTCACATGTTGAGTTTTCATGTTCAAATGAAAAATTGAGAAAAGATCAAGAGAATATGCATGCATCGCACTTCTTCTTTTGAGATGGCTTATGATTGTACTTAGATATGAACTTGGAAGAAGTTGTGTATGACTAAAACCATGTCCTTAAGCTTCTGATTGTCGAATGACATAGGCTTGACTTGGTTGGTTAGAATAAGGCAGATGAGGCATATAATCTCTTGCAAGTATCATATGATCAAAAATTGTGCTTAAAAGATAACAAAATTGCAGCAACAAGTGTCATGCTTTTAGGTTTTGAAATAGTTAAAAGTTTGTGAGATCATGACTTGCTTAAATTGAAAACTACACTTGATATCTAGCATGGATTACACTACTTTTTGTATCTCATTGATGTGATAGTGTAAGTTACTTGATAGTATGACTTGGATGAGCTTTGTTTTATATGTATATGTTATAATATGCTCATAACAAATTAAAATTTCTCTTTTGAACCTTGCTGAATACATTGTCAAAGGGGGAGAAATTGATTCACAAGTGTTTTTTGGCATGATTATTGTTTTTGGCATGATTCTTCTCAGGGGGAAAAATGGTTTAAGTGGTGTTGCCAAAGGGGGACAAATTATTTTCAAAACTTTTAATGTGAATAAGCCAATGTTCGTGTCGGTGGTTTTGATCCGGTAGATCTCCCGACACTACTAAAGTGTTAGAGGAGTTCGAGGTTTGGTGTGGGCGCGCAGAGACTCAAGAAGGTGAAGTGTAAATGACACAGTAGACACGAAGATTTACGTGGTTCGGGCCGCCTGAGCGTAATACCCTACTCCACGGGGTGTGTTGGTGTTGTATTGGCTGCATCAAGAGTGTGTGTCCTCAGAGAGTATGTGGAGCGTGTATCGAGCGTGTATCGAGCGTGTGCTATGTACCGTCGGCCTGTCCTTTTATAGTACAAGGGCAGGCCGTTATAAGTTAGCCTGGCCCGACATGTGGCCCCGGCGGTTACTGATATTGATACACATTCAACACGTTTAATTACCCTTAATGACCGAGTTATGGGCTTTGACAGCATCATTACTGGTAATTAAGGTCGTCCGATCGTGTGTCATTAATATAGTATTAATGACACTTGATCGGGCCTTGAAGTCCTTGATTCCCCTTTGAAGATCCGGAGCCGTTGTGGAGTCTTCCGGAGGTTAGAGGCTGAAGATCCGACGGTTGGACACGTGACAGCTCTGGAGCATACTGTGGGAAACAGATAGGTCCGGAGCTGCCTGACACGTGTCAGTTCTGGAGCTTCCCTCGGTCTGGGGTTAGGTCCGGGGGTGCTATTTCGGTACATAGCCCGGAGCTTCCCCCTTGTGGGCGGTAGCTCCAGTTTGATAGTACACGTGGCGACCCTGGGACTAACCATGTTGAAGAAGCGGGTCCGGTTATGTCTGACATGTGGGCCTCTGAAGGTCTCCAAATCAAGTAGATGAATTTCCCTAGAGATCTTTGTACTCTCAACGGGTGTACGGTTCCCAGGGTACCGACAGTGGCCCCCTGGGCCCACCTCTGGGGAAGACCCCTTGGGTGAAGTCATTCCGCCGAAGGTGGGTCCATCCTCATGACTTTTGAACTGAGTCTTCAAAGGTCTTCGAATGTGCCGTTGGCGATGGTTTGGAGTTAAATCCTCGCCGTGTGGCGTATCCCGTGTGCGGCAGATGAGATCTTTGGCGTGCGGATCTCACGCAATTGAAGGTCGCCGGTTCCCGATACGAAAATCGTATCGGTTCCGCGCGCCTTGTCAGGCCGCCGCCTTCGGGCTTCCCGCCTCATGATGACAACCATTCGCCTGGGTAAGAACCTCGACTTGATCGTCGGAGTGGTCCTGGGCCCTCTTCTCATCGGCAGGGTAGGATTTTTGAGTAGTATTTTCGACTTCCTTGCGGTTTCCATCCAAGCGTTGTGAGGGCTTACTTAAGAAGGAAGGCGCACACCGTCTGGAGTTCTTTATGCCTCTCATCTGATCTTGCGCTCAAACTCCCAACTTGTGCTCGCTTTTCTTCTCTTGCCTTGCTATGCTGCGATGGAGTTGGGTCTCCGCGAGAGCCGTTTGAAGACCGACAGTGACCTGAATAAGGTCCGGGCCCTCATGGGATGGTCCCCGGACTTCTTCAACCGTCTGGTCTGCACCGGGGGAGAGCTCCCGTTTGAGAAGGAGCACGTCGGCGAAATAGTGTACTTCTCTTCGTACGCCATTGAAAGCATCTAGGCCCCATGAGGTACGGTTTCGGTGATTAATGACAACCATTCGATATTACTAATGAATTTGTGAATGCAAGGTCCCAATAACACCCAATCAAATGAAATCAAAATTACATTGGAGACCCATATAAAATCAACAAGTGAGATCAAATCAAATCATATGAATACAAGAAGTGAAAGCTCTAACTTGACATCACCAAAATGCTTGAAGACAATCAAAACAACATTTCAAACAAGTGTCAAAGAGGTCACAAGTTCAAATTCCAAAAGAACAACTCAGAACAACTCAAAGTCAACAAGTTGAACACACCGGATCATCCGATGGTCTTTGAGTTGACTGCATCGGTCGAGTTGTGTCAACAGAAGAAGAAGACCTCAGAGCAAAGAACTCACCGGATCATCTGATGTGAGTGGCTCAGTGACATCGGTCCATCATCACAGATTGCAACACCATTGGACCAAGTGAAGCACCGGATCATCCGATGTGCAGACTTACACACATCGGTCGATCACTCCAGTAAGCTTCAAGATCAAGCGAAATTCTTGAGGAAGAGCCACCGGATCATCCGATGAGAAGACAGATCAACATCGGTCTAACAACGGTCATATCTGACACAGTGAAATCAGCTAATTTGGCTTTGACCGATGTTAACTGAAGGGGAGACAACGGATCATCCGGTGTTCGCAGAGAAGTGATGTCAGCCTACTTTTCCAACGGCTATCTCGTGGAGGCTGGCTATTTATACCCCTTCAACCTGTCAAATCGAGAAGACTTGAAGCCCAGACATACTCTACACATCCTAGAGCATTCAAGCAATAGAGCTACCACTTTCACATCATTTGCTCATCATTTGTACACCAAGAGATAGGCTAGAACTAGCTAGAGATAGTGCTTGGGTGCCTCCACTCTTGGTGATTGGAGTCTCTAGTGTAGTGAGAGCCATAATGGAGTGTCCCTTGGTGTGTGCGACTTCCGGAGCTTGCCAAGAAGATTGTGGAAGCCCGGAGGATTCCAAAGTGTACAAGGCTTGAGCTCCACCTTGCCGAGGTTGGCGAACGGAGAAGAATAGTGAAGAACCCCCTTGTCTCGGTGACTTGGGAGTGGCAAAACCCTTCGGTGGGTGCCACAACGTGGATGTAGGTAGATCCTTGTGATCTTACCGAACCACGGGATAAACTCCGTGTCCCTTGAGCGTTTGCATCCCTCTCCCTTTTTACACTTATGCAATCTTCATTCCGCAACTTTAATTTACATTGATTGCATAGTTTAATCGCATAGGGAATTGGGCTTGAGGTCGTTAATCTTAATTGCTTTAAAAGTTGAAAGAAAGCCCAATTCACCCCCCTCTTGGGCGTTTCGATCCTTACAATTGGTATCAGAGCTTGGTTGCTCATAGGATCATTCTAGCTTCACCGCTAGAGAGCTTAAATGGCCAAGAATGGGGGTTCGGTTCCCACCTTCGAGGGCAAGAACTTTGCCTATTGGAAAGCACGCATGCGTGCCTACCTAGAGGCTATTGCTCCCGAAGTTTGGGAAGCGACCCATGCGGGATTTGGAGATCTCAATTATGTTGGCGATCAACTAAAATGGGATGCTAAGGCTAGAGATGCCATCTATGAATGCATAAGTCAAGACGTTTTTGCTAGAATTTCTAGTAAAGAGAAAGCTTGTGAAATTCGGGCATGTTTAATTGAAATTCATGAGGGCTCATCTCGTGTTAAAGAACTCAAATATCACTTGCTAAAATCCAAGTATGATGAATTCAAAATGCTTCCTCATGAGAATGTTAACCAAATGTTTTCTCGCTTAAATGTGCTCATTGAGGAGATTAACGCACTTGACATTGCTTCTCTTGGTAAGGGACTTATCAACCGCAAGATCCTCATGCTTCTACCCAAGCCCAAGTACAACATTATCAACTCAATGCTCCAAAAGGAATCACTTGACAACATTGAAGTCTCGGAGCTCATTGGAGAAATTCATGCTCATGAGATGAGCGTACTTGGAATGATGGAGGAGTCATCGTCAAAAACCATTGCTCTCAAGGCTTCAACCAAGAAGACAACTCCCAAGAAAAAGAAAGTGGTCGAGCCTAGCTCAAGCGAAGAAGAGCAAGCAACAAGCGAAGATGACAATGATGAGCTTGCGTTGATGATGAGAAAATTCTCACGTCTAAACTCCAAAATCGCAAAGAAGGGATACTCTTTTGATCCAAAGAAGAAAGCCTTCCTCCCAAGAAAAGATGAAAACAAGACATGCTACAATTGTGGTGATCAAGGCCACATATCATATGATTGTCCAGGACCCGACAAGAGGAAGGACAACCACAAAGGAAAGCATAGAAAGCTAGAAGAAAGTGATGAAGATGAAGAAGAGGTCAAACCCAAGCGCTCCTTTGGAAAGAAGAAATTTGACAAGGGCAAGAAGACCAAGCTATTTCCAAAGAAGAGAAGAGGGCCTCAAAAAGTCTTCATGTGCGAGGCAAATGAGTGGATCATGGATGAAGAGTCAAGCGACGAAGAGAGTGAAGATGAAGAAAACTTGGCGGGCCTTGCCATCGTCGACAAGGACAACTCACCTCTTCGTCCACCTCCTATGTGTCTCATGGCTAAAGGTAACACTAAGGTATGTGACGATTCTAGCGATGATGATGATGAGCTCTCCCCCGATGAACTAGCTTCTATGATTAATGAATACCATGTCATCATAAAAAGGGAGAAGAGCAAGGTTAAGGCACTTGAACAAGCTTGTGCCACGCTTGAGAGTGCAAAGCTCGATTTGCATGACAAGTATGTAACCATACTTAAAGAGCATGACACGCTCAAATCACATGTCAAGCAAATCGAGAAGGAGAATGCTCAAATCAAGCATGATCATCATGAGCTTGACTTAGCAAACCAAGCACTCTTGGGAAAGCACAATGACTTGGTTCAAGAACATAAAGTGCTTAACCTTGCTTATGAAGCAATTGAACTAAAAATGAAAAACATGAAAAAGGAAACCCTTGATGGCAAAGTATCAACTATTTCACATGCCACTAATACTTTGGATAAGTCTTTGCCTTTGAAAGCAAGCCTTAGGGAGAAGGAATTGATGGATGAAATTGAAAGTCTCCGCACTAGTGTGGTAAGACTTTCCAAGGGGGAGGACAAGCACAAGGAAATCCTCTACCAACAAGCCAAAGGCTTCAACAAGAGAGGACTTGGATCCTTCCCGGTGCACAACAAAGGGAAGGTGCCCTCACCGGAGCTTAGGACGAGCTTCATCAAAGAAGTTGGATCCTATTGCCAACATTGTGAGGTCACCGGACATCACACGAGTGAGTGTCCTCTTCCCAACCGTCCCTCTCCCAAATTGCCTCCTAACTACAAATCTACTTTCCATGATTATCACTATCTCTTAAGCAAAGTAGGTGGCAAGGTGAAGGCAAGGTTCATCGGCAAAGACATTAAGGGCATGAAGGGGAAGCTCCCCAAGCAACTTTGGGTCCCAAAATCACTTGTATCACACATACAAGGACCTAAGTTGGCTTGGGTGCCTAAACGCAAAAACTAACTTCATGTGTGTAGGTGAACTACAAAGCCGGAGGAAAGCATTGGGTACTCGATAGCGGGTGCACTCAACATATGACCGGCAATGATGGTATGTTCACTACCATAGAGAACCCCGACAACCATGAACAAGTCACCTTTGGTGACAACTCAAAGGGGAAGGTAATTGGTTTAGGTAAAATTGCTATTTCGCATGATTTGTCTATTTCTAATGTACTATATGTTAAGTCACTTAGTTTCAATCTACTTTCAATTGCACAACTATGTGATCTTGGACTAACGTGCACTTTTGACAAGAATGGTGTTGTAGTAACCAGTGAATCAAGCAAAGAACTAATCTTCAAAGGCTTCCGGCATGGACATCTTTACTTGGTGGACTTCACCAACAAGGATCCTAGCTTGACCACTTGTCTTTTCACCAAGACAAGTTTGGGTTGGCTATGGCATCGACGCATTGCTCACATCGGCATGAGCAAACTTAAGAAGTCATTCAAGCTTGGGATGGTGACCGGTGTAAAGGATGTCACATTTGAGAAGAACAAGCTATGTAGCGCTTGTCAAGCCGGGAAGCAAGTTGCTTCACACCACCCAATGAAGACAATGGTGTCAACCTCCAAGCCGCTTGAACTACTCCACATGGAACTCTTCGGACCGTCCACATATCAAAGTCTTGGTGGTAACTTCTATTGTCTTGTTATCGTTGACGATTATTCTCGATATGCTTGGACTTTGTTTTTAGGTGACAAGGGTGAAACTCCGGAAGTTTTCAAGACCTTTGCCAAACGTGCTCAAAGGGAATTTCAACTTCCCATCATCAAGGTCCGGAGTGACAACGGCACCGAGTTCAAGAACTACAACATTGGGGAGTGGTGTGATCGTGAAGGCGTGAAGCATGAGTTTTTGGCCACATACACCCCCAACAAAACGGTGTCGTTGAAAGGAAGAACAAGACCTTTATCACCCTTGCTAGAGCAATGCTTGATGACTATGGCACTTCGGAGAAATTTTGGGCTGAAGCAATCAACACGGCATGCCATGCCGCAAATAGGGTCTATCTTCATCGACTACTTCAAAAGACCCCATATGAGCTCCTCATTGGGAGAAAGCCCAACATCTCCTACTTCCGAGTCTTCGGGTGCAAATGCTATATCTACCGCAAGAAAAGGCTTGGTAAGTTTGAAAGAAGGTGTGATGTTGGTATCTTTCTTGGTTATGCGTCAAACTCAAAAGCATATCGAGTATTCAACCAAACCTCCGGGTTAGTTGAAGAAAGTTGTGATGTTGAGTTTGATGAGACTAATGGCTCCCAAGAGGAGAGTTTTGGTCATGATGATATAGATGATGAGCCTCTACGAGAAGCCATGAAAAACATGACCATTGGAGACATCAAGCCCAAAGTTGAGGAGAGCCGTGATCAAGGGGGAGCATCAAGTTCCAACATCAACACCTCCATGGCGCCTCAAGTTGATGAAGAAGAAGAAGAGAAAGATGATCCATTGCCAATGCAAGATTCACAAGCCACACAACACCAACAACAAGAAGAAGTCCAAGATCAAGTCCAACCACAAGACGCGCAAGATGCTTCACCACCGCCAAGTGTACCACAATCACTTATGAGGCATGGACGCATCTCCAAGGCGCATCCGATTGATCAAATCATCGGAAGTCCGTCACGGGGAGTAAGTACTCGTTCTCGCCATGTCGCTTCATTTCGTGAGCACTACTCTTTTGTTTCGTGTGTAGAACCCACTCATATAGAGGAAGCACTCCAAGATCCAAATTGGGTGATGGCCATGCAAGAAGAACTCAACAACTTCACCCGCAATGAAGTTTGGGTGTTGGAGGAGCGACCCAAGGACAAGAACGTCATCGGTACGAAGTGGGTATACCGCAACAAGCAAGACGAGAATGGCGTCATGGTCCGCAACAAGGCAAGACTTGTGGCCAAGGGTTTTTCACAAGTTGAAGGACTAGACTTTGGAGAAACATTCGCTCCGGTCGCTCGGTTAGAAGCTATTCGCATACTCCTTGCTTTTGCTTCACATCACAATATAATGCTTTATCAAATGGATGTTAAAAGTGCCTTTCTCAATGGCTATATTAACGATCTTGTTTATGTTGAGCAACCTCCCGGGTTTGAAGATCCGAGGAATCCTAACCATGTGTATAGGTTACACAAGGCGCTCTATGGGCTCAAGCAAGCACCTAGGGCATGGTATGAACGTCTAAGGGATTTCTTGGTCATGCAAGGATTCAAGATCGGGAGGGTGGACACTACACTCTTCACCAAGGACATCGACGGGGATTTATTCATTTGTCAAATTTATGTCGATGATATCATTTTTGGCTCAACTAACAAATCTCTTAGCCATGAGTTTGGCACCATGATGTCTAGGGAATTCGAGATGTCAATGATTGGAGAGCTCAACTTCTTCCTTGGATTTCAAATCAAACAACTTCAAGAGGGCACCTTCATCTACCAAGAGAAGTACACCAAGGACCTCTTGAAGAAATTTGAAATGGGAGATTGTAGCACAAGAAGTACTCCAATGGCGACAAATTGTCATCTCGACGCGGACTTGGACGGTAAACCTATTGATCAATCTCACTACCGCTCCATGATTGGTTCATTGTTGTACCTTACCGCATATAGGCCCGATATTATGTTTAGTGTGTGCTTGTGTGCTCGCTTTCAAGCGGCACCTAAAGAATCGCACAAGAAGGCGGTCTTTAGGATACTTCGGTATCTCAAGCATACCTCAAGTGTAGGTTTGTGGTACCCCAAGAACGCTAGTTTCCATCTCTTGGGATACTCGGATTCGGACTTTGCCGGATGCCGTGTGGATCGCAAGAGTACCTCCGGTGGGTGCCACTTACTTGGGCGTTCCCTAGTATCTTGGTCGAGCAAAAAGCAAAATTTCGTGGCTTTGTCCACCGCGGAGGCAGAGTATATAGCGGCCGGTGCATGTTGTGCCAAAATTCTATATATGAAGCAAACCCTCTTGGACTTTGGAATTAAAATTGGTTGTGTGCCTCTCCTTTGTGACAATGAAAGTGCGGTTAAGATAGCTAGAAACCCCGTTCAACACTCCCGCACTAAGCACATTGATATTCGCCATCACTTCTTGCGGGATCATGAGGCTAAAGGAGACATCTCTTTGCAAGGTGTTAGATCCGAAGAACAATTAGCGGATATCTTCACAAAACCACTTGATGAGAAAACCTTTTCTAGACTTAGAAGTGAATTAAATGTGCTAGATGCATCTAACGTCATGTAAGTTGCCATTTTCATGTAAGGATGCATATCATATAGGTCTTGTCTAACTCCCAAAGGATAGGAGCAAGCTAGAAGTAGTTTTCCCTGAGGAAGCCTTTGGAAGGTTCAAACTTGGCAAGATAGATTTATTTTATGCCTTGCATGATCCCTGCCATATAAACTTGCACTCATTTAATCCCTTGCACTAAAATTTGTTTGGCATTGCATACGGTAGATTGTCACAAAGGGGAACCCACCTCATGAGAAGGAGACTTGTTTGAAATGCAATATCTCAACTCATATAAGGTGGAAAGAACAAAATGTTAGGTACATTAATGCCTAGAGGATCATGCTTCAAAGAGATAGAAGTCTTCATACTCTACCTCACAAAGCATGGGCCTTACATTTTATTTGGATATTTTCCTCCATTTTTCTCAGTGTTCCATTTGCATTAAGGTCTAGCCAAGCTATTGGCATGTTAGCTTCTTGAGGGGTAAGGGGTTGCCCAAAAAGTCCTAAGACATGTGTTTCTAGTTAATTGTTTGTTTGGTCAAAGGACATATATGGGATGTTTTTGTTCTTTTTTCATCGGATTATCCGATGCCCTAGCCCATCCCTCATCGGATCAATAGGTGTTCAATTTTCAAGGCCCAGTTTAGTCAATACCTCAAATGCTCCGACGCGTTCATTCTGGAAAACATCGGTCCATCCGATGTTCACTCTTCTGGAGCTGTGGTCAATTCAACCGATGTTTACTCCCTTCAACGTCGGACCATCCGGTGTTTACATCACTCTTTTGAACACCCTTACTGTGATATTCGACCGATGATCAAAACCCTAGACGTCGGTCCATCCGGTGTCAACAACAATTCTTGAATATCCTTTCTGTGGCATTCGACCGATGCTTACTTCTCTTAACATCGGTCCATCCGGTGTTAAAATATTGGCTAGGGTTTGGGGTCCACTATTTAACCCACACGCCGCCGCCCTTTCTCTCTCTCCCCGACGCCTCCCTCTCCCGTGCCATCGCCACCGCCTCTCGCCCTAATCGCTGCCACCTCCGCCGCCGCACCAAAGCGCCGCCCACTGCAGTGCCACCGCCGGACGCCACCGCCGCCGTCGGCCACCGCCGTCGTCCCCCTGCTCGCAGCGCCGCCGCCGCCTAGCGCCGCCGCCGCGTCTCCTCACCACTCACCGCCCCCATCGCCGCTCCACCACCACCTCACGCGCCACAGCCGCCGGACGCCGCCGTCGCCCTCCGGCCTCCGCCGTCCACGCGCCGCCTTCACCTCCGACGTCTCCACCAACCTCGCCGCCGCCTCTCCTCGCCGCCGCTTCAACTTCGCACCCGGCCCGTTTGCTCTCCGTCGCCTAGATGGGTCGCGACCGCAAAGGAAAGGGAAAGGCGATCGCGGAGCCCGCCGCGAAGAAGCACAAACTTTCGAAGGATGAGAAGAAGGCCTTGATGGCCGCTCGCGCCGCTGAGGAGCGTGAGCGTGGCCGAGGAGGGTCCCTGAGGATCTGCGAGGCTCGTTCGAGGCAGCCTCCCGTGATCGATGACTCCAACGCCGAAGAGGAGCCGGTTGAGCCTCTCGTCCGCCGGCGCTCTGTCCGGACGCGTGGGGGTCACACCGAGGCGGCTCCTCGTCCGAGACCAACGGCTGCCGACCGTCGTGAGGACAGGGAGGCCGAGAGGGCCATCTATGAGATGGACACGGCCGTCCAGGTCGGTGAGGGAGTCCGTCTTACGGACTACCGGAAGATGAAGGCCAAGCAACTCCGAAAGCTCAGATGGAGTGTATTGCTTGAGGAGTGGTACCCGCAGCCCCGGGAAGCTTTGGTGGACAGTCGGTTCTGGACGGTCACGCAGGCGTCTCTCTACGAGACCTACAGACGCCGTGGCCACAAGCTGTTCCAACACAACTACATGGATTGGGTTCAGCTTGAAGTGGCCGCAGGGACAGAGATCAGGCTGTTCTTTGAGAGGTACAGGGGTCTGGTGCAGCTGCTATCCTATGAGCGGAGTGCCTACGTAGAGGATTGGGTCCGCGTGTTCTACGCCACCCTCTACGTCTCTGAGGGCACGATCCATTGACTTCATGTTCATGGGTCAGCACTACCATCTGACGAGGCAGACACCGGGACAGCTGCTTGGAGTAGACCTGCACGACATCTGCATACATGAGAGAGTCTACGGTCAGGCAGACCCGCCGAGGAGGCCGCTAACTGGAGGAGTGGCTCCCGCTCTGGAGGAGATCAGATCACTCTTTGGACCTACTTTCTCTCCAGACCAGCCGAGAGTCCCGGCCCTGTTGACTCCTGCAGCGCGCACGGTGCACCTTGCCCTGCGTCGCTCCCTCCTGCCGAGGTCCGGCTATCTTGAGGGTTTCACTAGCCTCCAGCAGACGATCCTGTTTTACATCATGAATGGGATGGACTTTGATATAGTGAATGTCATTATCTGCGAGATGGAGGATGTCATCACAGATGGAGTGGGCATGATGAGGCAGCTAGCATATGGGCACTGGATCAGCTACTTGCTCACGATGATGGTTCCAGAGGAGTCTGCCGTGCACGATCGTCTCTCTGATGAGAGTGTGACACGGTTCGGACATTACCGTGCCCCTGCCCCTGGAGACCGCCGCCTTGGTCGTCCAGTTGAGCGCCAGGTCAGGGCTCGCTTGACTGAGGAGGATTGGTCTGACCTCGAGAGGGAAGATGAGCGTCTGGCTGAGGCAGAAGCTCAAGGTGGAGACTTGCAGCTCGTCTGGTCCGAGAGCGACACAGACGAGAGTGTCGAGGAGTACTTCCCTCCCCCTCCACCTTCACCGAGGCAGCACGACGCCGAGGCAGGAGGATCAGCTGCTTTGCCACCGACACCACCTCTTGTGTCCAAGGCGCAGGTGTCACAGCCGTCAGAGCTGTCGACACTTCTCCAGCAGATGATCGAGCAGCAGCGCCAGGACAGGCTCACTGCTGAGCAGACCAGGGCAGAGCAGGCTGCTCACCTGGCACAGCTGCAGCGGCAGTAGCAGGAGCTCCAGCTGGAGATCGCCCGTCAGAGGCGAGAGGATACGGACCGGTTCACCAACCTGGTAGATCAGATGCACTGCCGTACCCTCGACCAGCAGCAGCAGACCCAGCAGGCCATGATGGGGATCCTAGGGTTGATCACCAACCTTTACACTCAGACCGGGATCGCCCTTCCTCCACAGCAGCCTGGACTGGGACTGGCTCCAGGTGTTGCTCAGGTGCCTACTACTCCTATCCCTTCAATCAGTATGTCACCACTTCTGGCATCCAGCGCACCGATTCACTCACCACTGCCGGCGACGATCTTGTTCCAGCAGACGCCGGCGTCCGTGGTGAGCGCTCCACTTCCTCCAGCTCCACCGACACCTCCAGTACCTGCTTCCTCTCCTCCAGCACCGGCAGCGGACCCTCCAGCTCCCGCCGCTCCGGCAGCTCCTACGACCGGTGACTCTAGCTCTGACGACTGCGACGGTGCCCAGTTCGTCCTCGCGCCCAGCTCTCAGGGTCTGTAGGCTTTCTGATCCCTTTTTGGTGTCTTGATGCCAAAGGGGGAGAAGATGTAGAAGAGTCAGGGGGGAGTGGTAGTAGTAGTCTCAGGGGGAGTGAAGGGGGAGTGTGTGTTTATCCTTTGTATTCGTGCTTGAGTACTCTTTTGTAATTTTAATTAAGCACTCTTTCGCTTGTCTCATTTGCTTATGATTTTAATCAATTGAGCTTTTCGCACCACACATTTCTTTTGCGTTTTACAAGCTTAATGTACCCTATGCTGTATTCATTGCATATATACTTGAGTATTATCATCAAATTCATTATTATTGCACTTTAAATTATTGTGTTGTCATCAATCACCAAAAAGGGGGAGATTGAAAGCATCTAGGCCCCATGAGGTACGGTTTCGGTGATTAATGACAACCATTCGATATTACTAATGAATTTGTGAATGCAAGGTCCCAATAACACTCAATCAAATGAAATCAAAATTACATTGGAGACCCATATAAAATCAACAAGTGAGATCAAATCAAATCATATGAAGACAAGAAGTGAAAGCTCTAACTTGACATCACCAAAATGCTTGAAGACAATCAAAACAACATTTCAAACAAGTGTCAAAGAGGTCACAAGTTCAAATTCCAAAAGAACAACTCAGAACAACTCGAAGTCAACAAGTTGAACACACCGGATCATCCGATGGTCTTTGAGTTGACTGCATCGGTCGAGTTGTGTCAACAGAAGAAGAAGACCTCAGAGCAAAGAACTCACCGGATCATCCGATGTGAGTGGCTCAGTGACATCGGTCCATCATCACAGATTGCAACACCATTGGACCAATTGAAGCACCGGATCATCCGATGTGCAGACTTACACACATCGGTCGATCACTCCAGTAAGCTTCAAGATCAAGCAAAATTCTGGAGGAAGAGCCACCGGATCATACGATGAGAAGACAGATCAACATCGGTCTAACAACGGTCATATCTGACATAGTGAAATCAGCTAATTTGGCTTTGACCGATGTTAACTGAAGGGGAGACATCGGATCATCCGGTGTTCGCAGAGAAGTGATGTCAGCCTACTTTTCCAACGTCTATCTCGTGGAGGCTGGCTATTTATACCCCTTCAACCCGTCAAATCGAGAAGACTTGAAGCCCAGACATACTCTACACATCCTAGAGCATTCAAGCAATAGAGCTACCACTTTCACATCATTTGCTCATCATTTGTACACCAAGAGATAGGCTAGAACTAGCTAGAGATAGTGCTTGGGTGCCTCCACTCTTGGTGATTGGAGTCTCTAGTGTAGTGAGAGCCATAAGGGAGTGTCCCTTGGTGTGTGCGACTTCCGGAGCTTGCCAAGAAGATTTTGGAAGCCCGGAGGATTCCAAAGTGTACAAGGCTTGAGCTCCACCTTGCCGAGGTTGGCGAACGGAGAAGAATAGTGAAGAACCCCCTTGTCTCGGTGACTTGGGAGTGGCAAAACCCTTCGGTGGGTGCCACAACGTGGATGTAGGTAGATCCTTGTGATCTTACCGAACCACGGGATAAATTCCGTGTCCCTTGAGCGTTTGCATCCCTCTCCCTTTTTACACTTATGCAATCTTCATTCCGCAACTTTAATTTACATTGATTGCATAGTTTAATCGCATAGGGAATTGGGCTTGAGGTCGTTAATCTTAATTGCTTTAAAAGTTGAAAGAAAGCCCAATTCACCCCCCCTCTTGGGTGTTTTGATCCTTACAGCCATGGTGGGGTTGATCCCACCTTTTTCCTCCTTTTTCTTGATGTTGCTAGACTTTTATGGTCTGCAGCTATACCACCTTGGCCCCCACTCCATTCTTATTGTGTCTATCTTTGTCCACTTCTGTGAGATGTGGGCGGGCATCCCCCCTGCATTGAACTCTTCCGGACCTTCTTCACTATCCATACCACTGGTAGGAGCAATGAGTACCTTGGCTTCTACTACTTCGTGAAGCGCAAGAAGTGCCCATTCAAGTACCTCCAGTCGTTTCCGTCTGGGAAAAGGGATGATTGGAAGAAGGACTGGATAATCATCCGGGTGGAGGAGCACGAGAGGCTGGAGCTGCCCGAAGGCCTCCCAAACATCGACACTACAGTCTGGAGTGAAGCTCTGGTGCTGGCGGATGCCTTCAACCCTGTTCTGACCAGGATCCGCCAGTGCGTGGAGGGAGGATTAACTCCTCAGGAGGTGTTTTGCAACTTCCTAGTCAACAGGTGGGCACCGCTGAAGAGGAGAGAAAAACTCGCTTGGGCCCTCAACAGTGTGATGGACAACGACCGGGTCGAGACTGGGCTGAAGTCCAACATGGCGGGGACAACCTTGGAGTTTCATCTCAAGAAGTTCCAGCACGGCATTGACGTCGCGGGTGACGACTTGACTCCGCCATCAGCTTTTCTCCCTCTAAACGTGGAAGTAGAGTTCAGCAGGGAGCTCCGGCGGAAGATGCCCGTGCTTGACGAACTTGGTGTCGTCGAGAGAAGATCGATCTCCAGGGTGGCGATCCCTGGGGTTTCCGAAGGTGGCTCCGACCCTGCCCCAAAGCCAAGGGTCGAGGTCGTCGGTAAGGGCAAGGAGCCGGCGGACGAACCCCTGAGCCGAAAGAGAAAGCTGCAGCATGCTGACGGAAGGTCCGTCAGGCCTACCACCTCTGCATCAGCTCCTTCTGCCTGGAGGGGGAGGTCTTCTACAACCGCGGTGACTATACCCGCAGCGGCGTCCTCCTGGGGTGCTAGCTCCAGGCATGCGACTCTAGCACCAGGGCCGGTAGGGGCCTCTAGGTCTGGAGGTTCTTCCCGATCGAGGGGGGCCTCGACTAGGGAAACGCCCGTGGCTGCAACGAGTTCCGGGGGGCCTTCCGGAGCTTCCACGCCGGCGGCGGCTATGACCAGCCCAGAACGTCCGGGAAAGAAGTTACGTGCAAGCTGGTGTAGAAGCCTCCCAAGGTCATTTTTAATCTTTACCTTGGACAGTTGTTTTGTTGTAGTAACTGTTTTTTAAGTTTCTTCGTCCATCATCTGCAGCGTTCCCAAGAAGAGGAGTGAGGCTCCACCCTCAGCCACAGCAGCTGAGGCTATGAGGGTGGAATCTTATGCCCCTGTCCCAGTGCCGCCCCAAGTGGTGGCTGAAGCTGCGACAGCTCCGGCGCCAGCTGTCGTGGTCATGGACCTCGAATCATCCCCAGAGACTTCCGTGGTAGCGCCGGACCACGGGAGAGAAGATGCGCCAGCGGCACCTGCCCCGAAGGTTGAAGCTCCGGGTCCTGGTGCACAGATGATGGAAGCTCCGGCTGTTGAGCCGGAGGAAGCAGTAATTCCAGCCCCAGAGCCAGAAACTGTCGAAGCTCCAGCGGTTGAGCCGGAGGTAGAAGTCCTGGCGTGCGCCCCGAATGTTGAGAAAGTCCCGGCGGTTGGGCCGGCTACCTCAGAAGCACCGGGCGCAGAGCCGGTCGTTGTTGGAGCTCCGGCCGCAGGGCCGATTGATGTTGAAGACCTTCCGGCTCCCGAGCCGGTTGTTGCAGAGGCGTCAGCGCTCGAGCCCCCAGTAGAGGAGGTGCCCAGGCCGGAGCCAGAAGCAGCTCCTGCTCTAGGAGTGACGACTCCGGAGGTACTCGCAGCTGAGCTGGAGTGCCCAGAAGAGGTTGCTGGCCCCCTGCTTGAGGGGGCAAATGAGGACCTGGCGGCGGGGCCTTCGGAACCACTTCCGGAGGTTGGAACTTCATCAGCGATACCTTCCTCGATGGCGACTGAGGCCATCCCAGAGGACAGCCCTAGTGCCATAGAGGCTCAGGGGACCACTCTTGTGGAGTGGGACCCAATTTTTGTAACTGAAAACCCGCTGGAACCAGCGGAGGAGACCCCAGCAGGTCCGGAACCTATCCCGTTGTCTTTATCTATTGACAACGCCTGCTCCAGTCTGCGTCAAGTTCAGCTGGCATTCTTCCACGACAGCAAGGCTCTTGAAGAGGAGCGCCAAACCCTTAGGCGGTGGCGTAACCGGCTCTACTTCGAGAACAAGCTGGCACAGTCGAGGCTAGCAGAAGACAAAGAATGGATCAAGCGGGAGAAGGTCCGCCTGGAATACTCGGGCAAATTATTGGATGATAGGGAGAGCATGACTCACGCCCTCGACGCTCAATCCCGGGCCATTTATGAGCAGGCCAAAGCAGCTAGTAGTGCGGCTGATGAACTCCAAGAAAGGCTGGAAGCCATTAACACTACTCTCATCAAGCGCCAGGAGGCACTTGAGGAGAGGGAGAAAAGGCTCGAAGATGAAGAGCAGAAACTCCTTGAGCCGCGGGATGACATTTTGAGGAGGGAGGAGGAGCTCACCGAAAAGGTGGCTCTGGCTGACAAGGGTCTCGAGGAGCGCGCCAAGAAATTGGAAGAGCGCTGCACCGAAGAGGAGGAGAAGGCCTGGGTGCGGGGGCAGGAACTCTACGAGCAAGAGTGTGCCATCGCAGCCAGGGAGAAGAAAGTGAGGGGCAGGGAGAAGGACCTGGTTGACCGCCGGAACAAGATCCACCTCCGGGAGGAGGAGCTCGGAAAACTCGAAAAGCGAGTTGCTGAAAAGATTCAGCAAAACGCCAAAGAAGCTGAGTGCCTCGCTCGCGAGAATTCTGAACTGGTGGCGGCTAGAAGATCCTTGGAAGAATTGAAGGGCTTGAGGACTGCGGACTCCCTACAGATTTGGGAGTTCCTGAGCAAGGCCAACGACGCGCTGACACCGATGGGCTTCAGTCCTGTGCGTCTGGATGATCCGGAGCCGGAGCCGGAGCCGGACCTGGCGTTGCAGGTGTTGAGCTCGGCAGGTAGCAAACTCTCCAAGGTGGGCGACGTCATCGCGGACCAATTGGAGGTTGAGGGGCAATCCCTGGCGAAGAACATCGCAGAGTATGTGCTGACGTGCTACACCAGCCGAAATCCCCAATTTCCTCTGGACCCGGTGCTTGAAGGTCCCGTTGAAGGAGAAGGTGAAGCTGCCCGAGCCAACGTGTCGGAGGTTGCCAGAAGGTCGCCCAGTTCTTCCATAGGGTCTAGGACCATCTCCATAGCTCCCACTTGTATTCTCTCTTTTTCTTCCTCAATTTTGTAATCCCTTGTCTCCAGATGAATGAAATCCCCAAATTTTTGTGAATTTCATGTTTTGTCTTCAACACTTTTGTCTTCACTTGGCCCCCTGGTAGATGTACACAATTTGATTGTGAACATGTACCAAGAGGATATTGTGTTTTGTTGAAGACTCATTTGCTTCGAACTTGTAGAGTGTAGGTCTGAAGTCTTCGATAGTGAAGGCCCCCTGAGGTTGTCGAAGCTTATAAGCTCCAGCATTATCTATCGTCGGATCTTAGTAGCTTCGGCAATAGTCCCTATCAACGTGTAGAGCATCGATAGTTAGTTCTTCGGGGTGTCGGAGCTAGTAGCTCCAGTAGTGACCTTTGCCAACACGTAGTTCGTCAGCAGCAGACTCCATTTGTGGGGTCTTCTCACCATCTTTTATTTAGCGTCGACGGCTGGCCCCCCTAGCTCTACCGGAGCTTGGTTGCTCCGGTGATGCTCGTTTTCAATGTTTAACATCGATTACAAGCCACCTAGGGGAGTCGGAGCTTTGTTAGCTGCGGATTTTCTCCATCAACGTAGATTTTTTATTTTTCCTGCACACTGAAGCCAAGAAAAATAGTAAAATTCGTTTCTTGCCTATAACTTCGTTGCGGCTTACGATTTTCAAGAAAATTTTAGGTCAACCGCGATTCTAAATACAACCGAATGCGTTGTCTTTTCTTTCAGATCCAATTGTACTTGGACCCGCCTTACTTGGCCTGCCGGGGTGTAGGTAGAGTGGCGTACTTAGGGTGCTTGACCAGGCTAAGTCGATAGCACACTCCGGCCCTGGGTTGGCTTGGCGGCATTCAGGCGAGTGGGCCATGAACAATATTTGAATCCAAAAGAATCGACAATACAACTCGAATCGTATATGAACCGGTCGAACTAAATTTCTTAAGAATTGCACGTCTTTGTTATAGACAAGAAAGAGAAAAATAAAAATGTTGAGCCTGTACAAAATAAATGCACATTGAGTCTGTTTCACATGAAGATGTCTTTCATTATAGGTTCGGGGTATGGGGGAAACAAGTACACTCTTAGGGTACGGAACCAGGCTAAGCGTGTTTCATTTCTCGTTTAACCCAGGGTAGCTAGCCACACTTTTAGTCCTGAGACTGTGACAAGTGTTGCATGAACTTTGCAGACCTTACAGGAAAGGTCCGGCTGTTGTCCCGGAGGAACTACCCGACTCTGTACAATGGCTCTATAACATACACCTCAAGTTACTACAGACTCACCTCCGTGGTATTAAGTGTAGAACTTACGGGGGTGCTCAATGTTCCAAGGATTTGGGAGAGGTGTCCCATCCTCGGTAGCCAAGCGAACGCTTCCGGGACGGGATACTTTAATCACTCGGAAGGGTCCCTCCCAGCTGGGGGAGAGTTTTTTAACCCTTCTCTGGATTGTATTATCTATTGCCTTCCTCGAGCTATCGGTTGTGTACATGCCGCTGATGATAGCGCCGAAGGGCTTGGCGGTATCGGGCATTCCGAACAGCTGCTTGGCACCTTCCCTCCTCAAGGAGGTCTAGGTCTTCACGCCGGAGCTGGTCCTGCGTGGCTTCGTCGAAGGTCTGGACCCGGAGTGACCCCAAGGTGATTTCTGGAGGAAGGATTGCTTCAGCTCCATACACCACGAAGAAGAGTGTCTCTCCAGTTGATCGGTTTGGAGTTGTCCTGTTGGCCCATAAAGTGGGCAGAAGCTCTTCAATCCAGTTGGCTCCATGTTTTTTCAAGCGCTCATAGGTGCGTGTTTTGAGTCCTTTAAGGATTTCAGCATTTTCTATCTCGGCTTGGCCATTGCTTGCTGGGTGAGCTACGGAGGCGTAGCAAACTTGAATGCCGAGGTCTTTGCAATATCCTTGAAATGCAGAGCTTGTGAATTGGGTCCCATTATCAGTGATGATTTTGTTTGGGACTCCAAATCTGCATACAATGGACTGCAAAAAGTTGATAGCAGATTGCTTGTTGATTGTCACAACTGGAGTTGCTTCCGGCCACTTGGTGAACTTGTCAATGGCAACATACATGAACTTGTAACCTCCGACGGCTCTTGGGAAAGGTCCCAAGATGTCCATCCCCCACACAGCGAAGGGCCATGTAGGAGGTATCATTTGTAGGGGTTGAGCCGGTGTGTGAATTTGCTTTGCATGAAATTGACATGCTTCGCATTTCTTCACCAGCTCGGTTGCATCCTGGAGTGTTGTAGGCCAGTAGAAGCCATGCCGAAAGGCTTTACCAACCAGCATGCGGGAAGACGCATGGTTCCCACACTCGCCTCCATGGATTTCTGTGAGTAGCTCGCAGCCTTCTTCCCTTGTGATGCACCGCATTAGGATGCCATTGGCACCGCGCTGGTAGAGATCCCCTTCTACCAACGTGTATCTTTTAGCCAATCTGACTACCCGATCAGCGGATACATCATCGTCAGGAAGGATGTTGTCTTTCAAGTAGTTCCGGATCTCTTAGATCCATGCATCGGAACTAACTTGAGCATTTGAGTCTTGCGTGCTGGGTTGCTCGGAGCTTCCGACAGCACTTACGACCCTTGATGGCTGCCATGGTAACAGGGCCATCGGGACCGTCAGCTTTGGGATGCTGATCTCGCCCCCTTCGCTCAGTTCGGCAGGCTGAGCTGTGGGTTTTGACAACCTCCGGACAAAAGTTCCGTCAGGAGCCGGAGGTCCGGTTGACGCTTTCGTCGAGAGTTCGTCGGCTTCAGCGTTGTGGGCACGCTGGACATGGTGGAGATCTAGGACTTCGAAGTCCTTCTGAAGCCTCTGGACTTCAAGGAGGTAAGCAGCTAGCTGGAGATTGTTGCAGGAGCATTCACCCTTCACTTGCTTAATGATGAGCTATGAATCTCCCTTGACCAGCAGTTGCTTGACACCGTATGACAGTGCCACCTTTAGTCCGTAGATGAGTGCTTCATACTCCGCCATGTTGTTGGTCGCCTTGAAGTCAAGGTGTACCATGTATTTCACCTTCTCCCCGATTGGTGCGAGGAGAAGGATTCCAGCTCCGGCCCCCTACTTTTGCATGGAGCCGTCGAAGTAGAGGGTCCAATGAGGCTCGATGAAGACCGGAGCTTCGTGTTCCGGCTTCTGCTCACTAGGGCCCCTGGGGTTTGATGGAGAGGGAGTCCATTCCGCCACGAAATCAGCCAATGCTTGACTCTTGATTGCTTGCCTTGAAATGAATTCGAGATCGAATTCAGCCAATTCCGCTGCCCACTTTGCAATATTCCCAGTTGAGTTGGGATTATGCAAGATTGCTCGAAGTGGGTAAGAAGTCACCACTAAGATCTTGTGAGCTTGGAAACAATGGAGAAGCTTCCTGGAGGCAATAAGAACTGCATAGAGCAGCTTATGCACCTCTAGGTATCGAGTCTTGGCATCATGTAGTACTTCACTGATGAAGTACACTGGGCGCTGAATGGTCCGGACCCTCCCAGAGGGGCCCGGAGCTTCCTCTTCACTAACCCGAATCCTCTCGGAGGGATCCGGATTTTCTTCGGGGACCTCCGGGTCCTGGCTGGAGGATCCGGGAGCTTCTTCAGAAGCGACCTGGACCCTCCCGGAGGGGTTTGGGTCTTCTGAAGTAACTTCTTGTGGATTCGAGTCTGGGAGCTGGGACCCAGACTCACTTTCAGGAACCTCCAGACCCTCCCGAAGGGGTTTGGATTCCTGAGTATGGGGTAGTTCTGGTCTCTCCGCAACCAGGACCATACTGACGACTTCGTCAGTTGCTGAAATGTAAAGCAGCAAAGGCTCACCAGGGTTCGGAGCTACCATAATTGGTAGGGTGGTGAGGAACTGTTTTAGCTCCTGGAATGCCTTTTCTGCTTCTTCAGACCATCAGAATGGTCCGAACTTTCTCAATAACTTGAAGAAGGGGAGTGCCCGTTCCGCCAGTCTTGAAATGAACCGGCTGAGGGCTGCTAGACATCCAGTTAGATTTTGGACATCTTTGATGCGGGCTCGTGGCCGCATGTCTTCGATGGCCTTGATCTTCGCCGGATTAGCTTCTATGCCCCGGTGACTTACCAGGAAACCAAGAAGTTTTCCGGAGCTAACCCCGAAGACACACTTGTCTGGGTTTAGCTTTGTGCGGGTGACCCACAGCTTATCGAAGACAGCCTGCAAGGTGTCAAGGAGTGACTCCTTGTTCTTGACCTTGACCACGATGTCATCGACGTACACTTCCACTATGTCTCTAATGAGTTCTTCAAAGGTTTTGTACATAGCTCGTACAAAGGTTGAAGCTGCATTCTTGAGACCAAATGGCATGGCTGTATAACAGTACAATCCATCTACTGTGATGAAAGAGGTATGCTCTTCATCTTCCCTAGACATTCTGATTTGATGACACCCAGAATATGCGTCTAGGAAACACAGTAATTCACACCCGGAGGTGGAATCCACTATCTGATCTATTCTAGATTGTGGGAATGAATCTTTTGGACATGCCTTATTTAGTGTTGTGTAGTCGATACACATCCGAAGCTTCCCGCCAGCCTTGGGCACAACGACTGAGTTTGCCGTCCATTTTGGATGGAAGACTTCTCAGATGAATTCAGCTTCGAGCAACTTCTTCACTTCTTGTCGAATGAAGTTCTGTCGCTCTACGGATTGCTTCCGAGGCTTCTGATGCACAGGCCGGGCGTTGGGGTAGATCTTTAGATTGTGCTCAATCACTTCCCTGGGGATCCCAGACATTTGTGATGGTTGCCAGGCAAACATGTCGACATTATCCTGGAGGAAAGCGATGAGCGTGAGTTCCTATTCGTCAGTCAATCCTCCCGATATACGGGTGGTCTGAGCGGCATCGGAACCGATTTGGATGACTTTGACGGGAATGTCGGTGTCGCCGCTTGTCTGCACACGAGGTGCAGAAGTCGAGCCTCGCTGACAAATGCTCGTGGGTTTTGGAGCTTGCTCCTGCCTGGAGTCCTCCTCTTGCGCCGTAGTAAGCGCATGGAGTTCTTCCAGAGCAGTTACAACGGCGGTACGATCTCCGCGAATCCGGAGAACGCCTACTGGTGTTGGCATCTTTAACACCTGGTAACCATAATGAGCAGCTGCCATGAATTTGTACAAGGCAGGCCTACCCAGGATGGCATTGAAGGGTAAGTTGATCTGAGAAACATCAAAGACCAACTTCTCGGTGCGATACTTCTCACGGGTCCCAAAGGTAACGGGGGGGGGGGGGGGGGGGGGTAATAGCTCCGAGTGGGGTAATGGCTCCCGGACCTACTCCGGAGAAAGGTCGGGAGGGGTGGAGATCTGAAGGTCGGAGCTGAAGCTTGGTAAAAGCTTCGAAGCTTATGAGGTTGAGCCCTGAACCTCCGTCTACCATGACATGGTGGAGCTGGATGTTATTGATGGTAGGAGATACCATCAAAGGTAACTAACCTGCTCCAACCACGCTTCGAGGGCAGTCCGAAGCATCAAAAGTGATGGCTGTGTCCATCCACTTCCGATGAGGCTCCGCCCTGGCTGTAGGAGCTACAGCAGCCATGTCCCGACACATAGTCTTGATGACGCGGCGGGAGGTGATGTCCCATGATCCACCAAAAATGGTGTTCATGGTCTTCCGACGCTCGTTGTCAGAGACGTCGGAATCGTCGTCGACGGAGGTGTAGACTGCCTTCAGGACCTTTTTGGGATCCTAAAAACCTAACTCCTCTTCAGCCGGAGCTTCATCAACTTTTTGTTTTCCTTCCCTCTGTTGGAAAGGAGCTTCTTCCCGGCACTTGTTGTAGCGCTCGGCAAGGTTTTGGACCTCCCGGCAGTCTTCCAAACTGTGGCTGTCCATTTTGTGAATTGGACACCACACTTTGGGTTTGCCACCGTCTTCAGAAGACGGTTGAGGTCGCTTCTCGGGGCGTGGCCCCCAGCCACCCGGAGCTATAGCAACTGCATCATTGGATGCACCAGCCGACGGCTTCTTCTTGCCGTTGGTCTTCTTCTTCTTCTTCTTCTTCTTGCCACTCCCGGAGGTAGCTTCTCCTTTGGAGGATTTCTTGTGATCCTTCGGAGTTGGTTTGGAGTGCATTTCACGGCCCTCCGCAGCTCTGGCACATTTGTCTGCCAAGCTGAAGAGTTCTGTGACACTGGTAATCTCCTTGATCGCCAGTTTCTCCAACATCTTCTTATCCCGTACACCCTGTCTGAATGCCACGATGACAGAAGCGCTAGAGATAGAAGGGATAGTGTTTCGTACCTGAGAGAACCTCCAGATGAATGATCGCAGGGATTCTCCACCTTTTTGCACGATTGCAAAAAGGTCCAGTTCAGTGCCTGGTCGGGTGTATGAACTCCCGAAGTTGGCGGTGAACTGCCGGCACAGCTCCTCCCAACTGCTGATGGAGTTGGATGGAAGGCTCATAAACCAGGACCTGGCGGTCCCAGTTAAAGCCACTGGGAAATAATTGGCCATTACGGCCTCATTTCCACCAGCTGCCAAGATAGCAGTGGAGTAAATCTGAAGAAATTCGAGAGGATTGACGGTCCTGTCGAACTTCTCCGGCAGGTGAGGCCGGAACTTCTGTGGCCACCTGACCATACGCAGATGCATGGCCAGGGCTGAATAGCCTCCTCCTACTCCTTCAGGAGCAGGAACGTCTTGAGCTTCTCGTCTTTCACGAGCACGCTCAATATGGACTCGGCCGTCTTGTTGGCGATATCGGTGATCAAGCTCCGCCCGGAGGTCATGAGTTGAAAGCCTTGACACCGTGTGAGTGCGTCGTGCCCCGGAAGGCAATGACGTCACCTGCTGTGATGCAGCATGTCTCCCGCATGTCATGATTTGCCGACGCAGTGATGGACGCCGGTGCACCATCGCGTTGTCCAGCTTGATTTGCTGGTGGAGGCGGCAGTGGTGGAAGTGTGACTCCTGCTAGCACTGAGGCTCCTGCTGGTGGCTGCATATTAGAGGGATTGCCCCCAACAGCTTGAACAGCAGGATGACTGTTGGATGATCCAGCAGCTGAGTTCACCATTCTTGAAATCTCAGGCGCGCCAACTGTCGGTGGTTTTGATCTGGCAGATCTCCCGACACTACTAAAGTGTTAGAGGAGTTCGAGGTTCGGTGAGGGCGCGCGGAGACTCAAGAAGGTGAAGTGTAAATGACATAGTAGACACGAAGATTTACGTGGTTCGGGCTGCCTGAGCGTAATACCCTACTCCACGGGGTGTGTTGGTGTTGTATTGGCTGTATCAAGAGTGTGTGTCCTCAGAGAGTATGTGGAGCGTGTATCGAGCGTGTATCGAGCATGTGCTATGTACCATCGGCCTGTCCTTTTATAGTACAAGGGCAAGCCGTTACAAGTTAGCCTGGCCCGACATGTGGCCCCGACGGTTACTGATATTGATCCACATTCAACACGTTTAATTACCCTTAATGACCGAGTTATGGGCTTTGACAGCACCGTTACTGGTAATTAAGGTCGTCCGATCGTGTGTCATTAATATAGTATTAATGACACTTGATCGGCCCTTGAAGTCCTTGATTCCCCTTTGAAGATCCGGAGCCATTGTGGAGTCTTCCGGAGGTTAGAGGCTGAAGATCCGACGGTTGGACACATGGCAGCTCTGGAGCATACTGTGGGAAATAGATAGGTCCGGAGCTGCGTGACACATGTCAGTTCTGGAGCTTCCCTCGGTCTGGGGTTAGGTCCGGGGGTGCTATTTCGGTACATAGCCCGGAGCTCCCCCCTTGTGGGCGGTAGCTCCGGTTTGATAGTACACGTGGCGACCGTGGGACTAACCATGTTGGAGAAGCGGGTCCGGTTATGTCTGACATGTGGGCCTCCGAAGGTCTTCAAATCATGTAGATGACTTTCCCTAGAGATCTTTGTACTCTCAAGGGGTGTACGGTTCCCAGGGTACCGACAGTTCGGATTTTAAGTGGTGTTGTCAATGCATTCATCATGGGGGAGATTGTGAGACCTATGTATGCCGAATACATTGGCTTTGATGATAAAAGTTTTGAATATTGCCAAAACACCCTTTTATCAATGTTCGACTCTAGGTCCGAGCTTCTGCAAGGTCCGTGGTATGCACTGAATTTGGTTCGGCGAAGGGTGGCCCGATCTTCACGACAGGAGGTTCAAGAACGAGATAACTTGTTGTAGAAACAGCGCGGATAACTAGCTTTATACCTGACCAAGGTTGGATGCGACCAAGCGACGGGGAGAGAGACACCGAAACCGCGAAGACTTCGACTCGATCTCCGAACGACCGCAGAACCACAACCGGAGCTAATCCACACAAGATGGGGCAGCCGTACTGGAACCCGCAGAGCACGAATTAGTGGATCTCAGAGAGATCTCTCCACAAGTTCAAGAAGAACAAGGAAGAACAAGGGTTGAGTAAGACACTCAAGCAGCTCGGCTGCAAATTTCACTGGAATAATCTTAATTCATCAAAGAGTTGCCCTTGGCTTACAAAAGAGGGATATTTATACCAACAACTAGTCTAAGAATAGATGTGAACTGAAAAAGCCACGTGGGAAGGTGGAAGGCCAACTGGCTTGATCATTCATGCAGTGGTCATCAATTTCCCGCATGTCTTCTGGCCTTCTGAGTGGTCTTCAGTGTTTTAATCATAACTCCACCTAGGGACATCCAAAAGACATGGGACCAGATGCATTGGAAAGATAATTTGATAACCTTTCACACAATGTGTAGCATGCTTCACGAAATATTGTAGAGTGATACAGTTTCTCACGGAAACTTGGGTATCAGGCTGACTGTTGATCTTCTGAACAGTCTACACCAAAAGCACTCGGCTGCCAAGCTGGGACCTCTAAAGCACTCGAAACTTAGTGGCATTAGAAAGTTGACTTCAACACCTTTCCAACAAGTACTCATGGACCTTCACAGCTTCTATGAATCAAGAGATATGACTGTTTCTTCATGATAGTTCTGCCAGGCCGAACTGGTTCGACGTAGTTCTCCTCTCTAGTTCAGTCTTGGCGTGTCCTTGTCATCCTCCTTGGTGAACCTGAGTAATAGAAACATGTACGATTTAGGAAGTATATAATTCTCATTAATAAATGGAATTTCACAAAGTAGCGCATGCACCTCTTGTTGTAGCTGTTTAGCTCGGCTACGAGTAATTGGTCCATCGAAAACATGAGCTGGTGCAGCTTGACTTGATGATTGTTCCATCTTGCTTGATGTAGTCGTTATACTTGATGGTGTGGTCGGCGTGGGCATATCATCCTCCCCCCCCCTTGAAAAAGAGTCGTCCTCGACTCTTCCAATCCAAAGAATGGGGAGAGGTCGGACACATTGAAACTGGTACTTACACCATAAGTACTTGGCAGATCAATTTCATAAGCATTGTCGTTGATCTTGCACAGAACTTTGAATGGTCCGTCAGCCCGGGGTTGCAACTTGTTCTTGCGCAGCTCTGGAAAATGATCCTTTCGAAGGTGCACCCAAACCAAGTCCCCTGGTTCGAACAACACCTTCCTGCGACCCTTGTTAGCGTGCTTCTCATACTTCTTGGTCATCTTTTCAATATTGGCCCGAGCCCTATCATGAATGTTCTTGACAAATTCAGCTCGCTTGCTTGCATCAAAGTTCACACGTTCCTGCATGGGTAGAGACAAAAGATCTATGGGAGCAGTGGGTGTGAATCCATATACAATTTCAAATGGACAAAATCTAGTGGTTGAGTGTACTGCCCTATTGTATGCAAACTCAACGTGTGGCAAGCTTTCTTCCCATAGTTTCAGATTCTTCTTAAGGACAGCTCAGAGCAACATTGATAGTGTTCGATTCACAACTTCAGTTTGGCCGTCCGTTTGCGGATGACATGTTTTGGAGAACAACAGTTTTGTCCCAAGTTTTCCCCACAATGTCTTCCAAAAGTAGCTCAAGAACTTGGTGTCACGATCCGACACAATGGTACGTGGCATTCCATGTAGTCGCACGATTTCCCTGAAAAATAATTCAGCAATACGGGAAGCATCGTCGCTCTTGTGGCAAGGAATAAAATGTGCCATTTTGCTGAAACGATCAACCACAACAAAAATTGAATCCCTTCCCCCTTTGGTTCGTGGTAACCCAAGAACAAAATCCATTAAAATATCCTCCCAAGGTGCGGTAGGAATAGGAAGGGGAGTATATAAACCATGAGGGTTCAGACGAGACTTAGCTTTGTGGCAGTTTTCGCAGCGAAGAACATGTCTCTCAACATCTCGTCGCATTTTTGGCCAAAAGAAATTGTCGGACAGCACTTGCTCCGTCTTCTTGGCTCCAAAATGGCCCATAAGTCCACCTGCATGAGCTTCCTGCACGAGTAAAAGTCGAATGGAGCAATCTGGAATACAAAGTTTGTTAGTGCGAAATAAAAATCCATCATGCACATGATACTTTTCCCATCCTTTGCCAAGACGGCACTTGGCATATGGTTCAGCAAAGTATGAATCAGTGGCATATAATTCCTTTATACTTTCCAATCCGAGAATTTTAGCATCAAGTTGTGTGAGCAAAGCATGACGTCGAGATAAAGCATCAGCTACAATATTGTCTTGACCTTTCTTATATTTGACAATATAAGGGAAGGACTCAATAAATTCACTCCACTTAGCATGTCGTTTATTCAGTTTTAGTTGTCCCTTAAAATGTTTCAATGATTCATGGTCTGAATGTATTATAAATTCTTTAGAATAAAGGTAGTGTTGCCAAGTTTCCAAACTCCGAACGAGAGCATATAATTCTTTATCATAAACTGAATAATTCAAAGTCGGACCACTTAGCTTTTCACTGAAGAATGCAATTGGTCTCTTTTCTTGCATCAGCACGCCTCCAATCCCAACTCCACTTGCATCACATTCAATTTCAAATGTCTTGTTGAAATCAGGAAGTGCAAGGACTGGGGATGTTGTGAGCTTCCTCTTTAGTTCTTCAAAAGCATTTTGTTGTGCTTCTCCCCATTTGAATGGTATGTCTTTCTTGGTCAGCTCATTGATTGGAGCAGCGATCGTGTTGAAATCTTTCACGAAGCGCCGGTAGAAACCAACAAGTCCAAGGAAGCTTCTCACTTGGCTCACGTTCTGTGGGGGCCTCCATTCGTGTATAGCCTTGACTTTCTCAACATCCACCTCCAACTCCACGCCTTGTCCTGAAACAACAAAACCAAGGAAAACTACCTTGTCGGTGCAGAAGGTGCACTTCTCAAGGTTAGCATACAATTTTTGTTTACGCAGGACAACAAGTACGCTCTGGATATGTGCAACATGTTCTTCAAGTGTCTTGCTATAGATTAGGATGTCATCAAAATAAACCACAACAAATTTACCAATGAAAGTTCTAAGCACATGATTCATTAATCGCATAAATGTACTAGGTGCATTGGTTAAACCGTAGGGCATCACTAACCATTCATACAATCCAAATTTTGTTTTAAAGGCTGTTTTCCACTCATCTCCTTCTTTCATACGAATCTGATGATAGCCACTTCTTAAATCAATTTTAGTGAAAAAATTAGCACCACTAAGTTCATCAAGCATATCATCTAAGCGAGGAATGGGGTGCCTATATCTTACTGTGATGTTATTAATTGCGCGGCAATCCACACATAGTCTCCAAGACCCATCTTTCTTAGGCACTAAAAGAACAGGGACAACACAAGGGGAAAGACTTTCCTGTACATTGTACATACCCTTTTTTCATCAATTCCTCCACTTGTCGCTGAATTTCTTTTGTCTCCTCTGGGTTGGTGCGGTATGCAGCCCTGTTCGGAAGTGACGCACCAGGAACCAAGTCAATTTGATGCTCGATCCCTCTCTTAGGTGGCAATCCTGGTGGTACTTCATCCGGAAAGACATCTTCATATTCCTGCAAGACATTCAAAAGAGTACTCGGCAGGGTAGAGGGTAAGGCATTAGTAGAAAGAAAAGTGTCCTTGTACATAAGTACAAAGAACATGGCATTGGGTTCACTCAATGCTTTGATATCCCCCTTCCTAGCCATCATTACTAAACCCTCTTTTCCCGGTTTCTGGGTTCCTTGCAGCTGTGGGGTTTGATTTGGCTGTGGACACTCTTCCTTACTATTTTTGTGGCTCACTCGCAAGTGGTGCTCGCTCTCGCGCTGTTTCTTCCTGATATCATCCTTCAAAATTTCTTCCGGTGTCAAATGAAGCAAGGAAATTCGCTCTCCTTTGTACACAAAAGACAGCTTGTTGGTCCTTCCAAAAATCTGGACATCACGATCATATAGCCATGGTCGACCGAGCAGAAGCTGGCAGGCTTGCATAGGCACCATGTAGCACTCCACATGATCATTGTATTTACCAACAGAGAATGGTACAGTCACGGTATGACTGACACGTAGCGCACCACAATCATTAAGCCACTGCATCTTGTATGGACTAGGATGACGCCGTGGTTTCAGTCCCAATCTGTCCACCAATTCTTGGCTAGCAATATTGTTGCAGCTACCATTATCAACGATGATGCGACACACCTTATCTTTGATTATTCCACGGGTATGGAACAAATTATGTCGCTGCCCGTTGTCTTCCTTTTCTGCTGTTACACTAAGCACTCGTAGAGAAATAAAGCAATTATGTTCTCCTTCTTCAGGCTGGATCTCATTCTCTTCCTCCTCAATTTCTTCATCACATATCTGTCCAGCATCCTCCGGATCACTCTCGGATTCCCATTCACCTTTCTCATTCAACAACATGGTCCTCTTGCTTGGGCATTGGGCAGCAATGTGCCCACGGCCGTGGCATTTATGGCATACAATTTCTCTGCTTCGAGAAGAAGATGTAGCTCCCGAGGCATTGCTGTGGGCTGCTGAACTTGCAGTGGGTCGCTGCTGAGTTGTTGGTGGTGACGCGGTGGAGGCTGCCATCTTCGATGGAACAAATGGTTGAGAAGACTTGGCTGCAGCTCCTTGAGATCGTCCACCACCATAGGAAGTACCTGACTGCTGTTTGCGCCATGGGGCAGCAATAGAATAACTTCCATAAGATTTTCCATGTGACTCTTGCTGAATCTTTTTCTCTGTTCGCATAGCTTGATCAACAAGATCCTACAATGTACGATATGGAAACATCTCCACAAAACCAGAAATTTCTTCATTAAGACCTCCTAGAAATCTTGCCATTGTTGACTCTGCATCTTCTCTTATTCCCGCCCGCACCAACAGCAGCTCCATCTCCTTGAAATACTCATCAACTGATCTCTTCCCTTGCTTTAACATTTGCAACCGGTTCCTGAGATCACGCTGATAGCTAGATGGCACGAATCGGCTTCTCATCACTTGCTTCATCTCCTCCCATGTATTGATATATCCACGTCCCAAATCACGTTGATTCTCCTGCACTTGGTTCCACCAAGTGAGAGCGTATCCAGAGAATTCCACCGAAGCAAGATTCACACGGCGCTGAGCCGAAGGATTATGTACTCGGAATATTTGATCACATTGCTCAGCCCATTCAAGAAATTCATCAGGATTCTCCTTTCCAGTAAACTTTGGAATATTCAATTTGACACGAGCGATGTTATCTGGGTTGTCATGAGGACGTCGACCACGATGGTATTCCCTTTCTTCAAAATCAGCAGGCCGGCGATGATGACGCCGAACAAACCTGCCACCTTGACCGAAAGGATTTTCATCATCATGAGATCCTTCTTCATGATCTTGATCTTCAAACTCTTCGTCTTCAAAATGCACGCGGCGACCATCAGCATTGCGCCTATGTGCGCGACGCCCACCATGGTAATTATTAAAATCAGCATGGCGACCACCACCAGATCCGTCAGGGCCATGTCCGAAGCGATTGAATTCATGGCTGAAACCAGAATTCTCATCACCGGACTCCTCTCGATGATGGTCCTCTTGATCACGACATGCTTGACGTCCTCCAGCCGCAGGAAGACGCTCATCGAGGAGCCTACCCATGGCCTCCATTAGTGAATCAGCCATGCGACGCATCTCATCCCGTGAGACAGGGGGTTCCCTATCACCATGGTGTCCACCATGAACACTTGAATCTGAGCCTGCCATGTTAGGAGCCGCAAGAAAAAAAATATATATGTGGACACACTCGATCTCACCTCTTACTTACCCCAGTTCTTGCCTGATCTCAAGAACTGTGATGGTGCTGGTGTGACAGCTTGAACGGAGGTGGTAAAGAGGCCGTAAGGAGTACAAATCGAAAGTCCCGGTTTATGTTTTTAGTGGAGCTATAGGTGGCTGAACAAGGCGGGCTACGGTACTGCCAATCAAGTGAAAAAAAGATGTGCTCAAAAGATAATTTTTTTTTGCTGCTATCAAGATTACCACCAACTTGGATTTGAAAACTGAAAATTTCAACACCCAACCGTAACACAAAATTCTTCACAATCTTTTCACTTGTGCTCTCTTTTTTTTACTGTATTCTTTTTTTTATAACACTAACATGGGTGCTGATTACAAAAGATATAGGTAACTGGTGGTGATGAGCAACTGGAAGAAAACAAACACAAGATAACAGTACCGTCAAAGGGCTATAGGTATATTTTTTTTTAGGCTTTGGACTATAGGACAAAAAAATATATGTAAAAGATAAACACTGGAATGAATATGTGGATGGTGAAAACTGTAACGGATTGAAAAAGGGTGGGAGGGTGGGTGATAAAAAAATGAACCTACCGTGACAACGATAGCTCTGATTACCACATGGTATGCACCGAATTTGGTTCGGCGAAGGGTGGCCCGATCTTCACGACAGGAGGTTCAAGAACGAGATAACTTGCTGTAGAAACAGCGCGGATAACTAGCTTTATACCTGACCAAGGTTGGATGCGACCAAGCGACGGGGAGAGAGACACCGAAACCGCGAAGACTTCAACTCGATCTCCGAACGACCGCAGAACCACAACCGGAGCTAATCCACACAAGATGGGGCAGCCGTACTGGAACCCGCAGAGCACGAATTAGTGGATCTCAGAGAGATCTCTCCACAAGTTCAAGAAGAACAAGGAAGAACAAGGATTGAGTAAGACACTCAAGCAGCTCGGCTGCAAATTTCACTGGAATAATCTTAATTCATCAAAGAGTTGCCCTTGGCTTACAAAAGAGGGATATTTATACCAAAAACTAGTCTAAGAATAGATGTGAACTGAAAAAGCCACGTGGGAAGGTGGAAGGCCAACTGGCTTGATCATTCATGCAGTGGTCATCAATTTCCCGCATGTCTTCTGGCCTTCTGGGTGGTCTTCAGTGTTTTAATCATAACTCCACCTAGAGACATCCAAAAGACATGGGACCAGATGCGTTGGAAAGATAATTTGATAACCTTTCACACAATGTGTAGCATGCTTCACGAAATATTGTAGAGTGATACAGTTTCTCACGGAAACTTGGGTATCAGGCTGATTGTTGATCTTCTGAACAGTCTGCACCAAAAGCACTTGGCTGCCAAGCTGGGACCTCTAAAGCACTCGACACTTAGTGGCATTAGAAAGTTGAATTCAACACCTTTCCAACAAGTACTCATGGACCTTCACAGCTTCTATGAATCAAGAGATATGACTGTTTCTTCATGATAGTTCTGCCAGGCCGAACTGGTTCGACGTAGTTCTCCTCTCTGGTTCAGTCTTGGCGTGTCCTTGTCATCCTCCTTGGTGAACCTGAGTAATAGAAACATGTACGATTTAGGAAGTATATAATTCTCATTAATAAATGGAATTTCACAAAGTAGCGCGTGCACCTCTTGTTGTAGCTGTTTAGCTCGGCTACGAGTAATTGGTCCATCGAAAACATGAGCTGGTGCAGCTTGACTTGATGATTGTTCCATCTTGCTTGATGTAGTCGTTATACTTGATGGTGTGGTCGTTTATGGTGTGGTCGGCGTGGGCATATCAGTCCGGCAATAGGTCTGATTTGTTTTGGGTAGCTCTGGCAAGGTTCGACTTGCTTTGTTTAGGACCGACATGTTTTTGGATAGCTCTGGTGAGTTTTGTCTTTAGATCTAGTATGTATTTGACAGCTCCGGCATGTCTTTGTTAAGCTTTGACATGTTTTTCTAGCTACGGCTGATGGTTTCACTAGTTCCGACTAGTTTTGGTAAGCTCCGACGATAGGTCCGGTTAGCTTTTGCAAGATTCAAAGCTTGATCGCAATGTTCCTAAGTTTACTGTTAAATGTTTCAAACATTCTTTATATTCTTGGAAATATTGCTTAGTATTCATTTGCTAAGTTTTTGGTGCGTTTTGGCTGGATGTGGTTGATATCATTTTGCTATGGTTCGCAACACGCTTATGTGAGGTGCTCACGTAAGGTGTTGTGGTTTTCAGAACTAACATGAGTCAAGTCGAGGACTTGTGCTCGGAAGGATTGTTTGTTTGTTCATGTGCAGGTGTTGCTTGAGTTCAAGTCATGGCTGGTGACAGGATCCATTGGACTAGTCTCAGGGAGGAGATGAGGTTCCAACAACTAAGTTCAGGAGGAATTGTGGTTGGGCTGATCAGGAGGTCAATACGGTGATTGAGTCGAGTGCAGTGCATATGAAGGAAACTGGATGTCGAATGATGGTGTTCGCACGTATGCATGCGGTGCATGACGTGACAACATGGTTCCAAAGACGGGTTATGGAATGAAAGATCTGGTTGAAAGGATCGGATCGTATCAGATGGTGACTTTGGATGCGGCGGAGTCGGTTTTGACTCGGATATGGAAAGTATCGAGTTGTTTATGATAGTTTTCATGTGGGACACGAAGTTATATTGTTCTAGGAATGTGGGATATGTTCCTAAGGTGTTTGGAAGTCTTAAAATTGCTTCTATCTGCAAATAGAAGAGTCTTGAGCAGTTATGGAAAGTTTTGATTCGTGAATTGAGTAGGATTAGAGTCCTAGTTTGGTTTGGGTTGGCCTCCGGGCTGGTTATAAAAAGCAAGGGAGGCCAAAGCTCGTGGTAGACTACTTTTGGGTTGTTCCTCTTGTGTTCTATTGTATAAAATTGGTAGTTGAAAGGAACTTTTGTGCCTTGTTCGTCTGACTTGTTCCAGACAAGTTTTCTCGTTGAGTTTCTGCACAGCACTACCTTTCATTGGCGGTTTTATCATAACTCGAGCTTTGCAGATCCAATTGACGTGATTCTTTTTGGTTTGTCTTAAAAACTTGATTTTCTATCATCTGTGAAAATTCCACAGTCATTGTATTTGTGGTTTTTGATCTACACGAGTTTCTTTGCAGAGTTACAAATCTGGTTTTTACTCGGTAGAACAGATTGACCTTTGTTCAACCTTTCAACCATAACTTGAGTTCCTCTCAACGAATTTGAGTGATTCTTGTTGTGTCAACTTCGTGAATTGATTCTCTATAATATATACTACTTTTGTCACGGTTGAACATGTTTAGATTAGTCACACACATGGTTTCTTTAAGAGAACATTTTTCTGCTCAGGGGTTTTTGTTGCTTCAGCTAAAAAGTTTTAATCTACCATTCACACCCCCCTCTGGTAGCTTTTCACGTGCTCTTCGATCCTACAGAAGGCTTCTTAATGACAATGGTTACCACCCTATCTTCGTCTTCGGAGGAGGACTCGTTGTTTGAGTCCCACTCCTTGCCAATGTGTGCTTAGCCCACATGTTTCTTCTTCTTGAAGGTCTGCTTGTCATGTTGTTTAGCTTCCTTCTTTCTCTTGTCATATTCTTCATATGGGTAATCAGCTATTAAGTGCCCATATCTGCCACAGTTGTAGCATGACCGCTGTTGACGGCTGTTATATACCAATTTCACTTGTCAATATAACTCAATTATGTGAAGGAAATACCATTTCTTGCATGCATCATCTTTCTACTTAACCTATTTCCACTTGTCCTTGGAAGAATAGTGCATGCAGGCATTTTATGCAGCAAGTGAGGTAAAAGAGGGGTAGCGATCCTATAAAATATCATCGCAGCCAATCAAGTGCCGACATGTGGCATCACATGGATCAAATGGCCCACAAGCATAAGTATTCGAGGCCATCCAACGATGTATCACCCGTATCAATCAATAGGACCCACATATAAGTGATCTGGAGAAAGCACAACCCCAACGGCGCGAAACAACGGTCAACTTCCACGTGGTGACTCCCTGTGGTTCCCTGATCACGATGAAGACTGAATTGTGTGCTTTTGGTGGCGGGAACCGACCCTTCTCCAACTATAAATATGGCCCCCTACCCTCACTTAACACACACACCACTTGAGTATTCATTCTATTGTATCCACTATTCTCCATAGGTTTATAGGAGTTTAGGCTGTAGAGAGCAGAGCCTCTAGTCCATAGTTCAAGTTAGGAAGGAGTAGAAGGAGTCTCACCCTTCCTACTTCCAAATTGGGAAAGGTATGGCTCATATATTCCTCTTTGTATTTGTGACTTTGTTCTTAATAAAAGATGTTATCTTTAGTCTTCTTTTATTCATATACTTGGATGAAGCGTTTCTTTTTTGTTTGTGTATTCCATTTATGTGGTAGGAGTAGTCTCTATGATTATGCCATAACAATCTTATTTTATTACCAAAAACACTACATGTAACACCCTCATTTTCATGCATCATGCATTGCATAAGTTCATATACATGTTTAATGTTAATCCACATAAAAGGGAACAAGTTTAAAATGAATTTAAAGCAAAACTTCACTTAAAAAGTCTAAGAATTTTGGATGTGCCCCCGGACTAGTCCGAATTTCTCTCTGAACCCGTTTGGACATGGCCGTTTTCGTGCGGACTAATCCGGTTTTGTCACTGAATGTGGCCTAGAGGGGGGGATAGGCCTTTTGAATCTTTGTCGGAACCTGCAACACTTAACACCCGAATCAAAACTCGAGATATCGGACTAGTCCGGTAGAGGGCCGACTAGTCCGGTGTGTACCGACTAGATTAATCAAGTTTGATTGATTAATTTGATTCTAGGATGTATGCAGCGGAAATATACTTGTAAATGATGTGTTGCAAGATTATATACTAGGGTATACCACAAGTCAATCTTAAATTTGATGTTTCAATGTAAAGTGAGCAAGATTGATTGAAACCCTAGAATGATATGATGTACAAGAACGATGAACACAAAGCAAGAACACATGTGATTTACCCCGTGGTTCGGTTCCCACAGAGGCAACCTATGTCCACGTTGAGGAGTCCACAAAAGGACCAGGTCTTCTCCAACCCTACCCTCGTTGGATCGCCACGAAGGCCAATCCTCTTCCACTTATCACAAAGGGGTGAATAACCGAATTCAAGTGGCCTTCTCACATGTTGAGGGCTCCCCTAGATTACAACAAAAAACACCACCAAGAACACACTCAAAAGATTACAATGAAAATCACAGGAGTGTGTTAGAGAAATCAAACCAAGAGCTCAATGAGTGTTGAACATGTCTCTCCAATGATCTAGAGTGTATCCTCAAAGGATTGATCTTTATAGCACTTAATTTTGTGGAGAGATGTGTTTTTGAGGCTCTTGGGAGGTGTGACGGCGCTAGGGTTCGAAAGTTATTAAAGTTTGGGCCATGCACCTCTATTTATAGGGGTTTCTAAAAGTGACTGTTAGGGTATAGGAATATCGGACTAGTCCGGTGTGCTGTGTGTAGCAAACTCTAACTGTCTCGAAATATCAGACTAGTCCGGCTAGGAGCGGACTTGTCCGATTTCGCTTCTCGAAATCTTCAAACTAGTCCGATAGTCATCGGACTTGTCCGGACATGTGAAACCCTAAGCGAATTGGGTGACAAGTCTGCACTTGGAGGACTTGTTCGATTTAGGTCAGAGGGTTTTTGAACTAGTACGTGCAAATATTGGACTTGTCCGATTTAGATCAGAAAGATATCGGACTAGTCCGATGGGTGATCAGACTTGTCCGATTTTGTGTAGCATGTGAAGTGTTCTGCACTGGGGAGGACTAGTCCAATTCTAGTCAGAAAGATATCGGACTAGTCCGGTGTGATATCGGACTACTCCGGTGAAAGTCGGACTAGTCCGGTCTTGTATAAATTTGTGCAATGTGTGTGTTTAATTTTGATTGAGCTCTTGGGGTGTGTTTCTTTAACACACTCCATACACAATGATCTACTATTCTTCTTCCTTGAGCTCATTTCCACTTTGCTCCTCATTCTCCCTTCTTTTTGGCACTTTGCTTATTTTCCATTAAAACCTGTGCTCATCTCAACAAAGAGGTTAGGATCTCATTTGCTTGTCATAAATCATCCAAAACCCACAAGGGATTCCTAGATGCACTTTCAATCTCCCCCTTTTTGGTGATTGATGACAACCAATTGAGATTTCACAAAATATGATAAAAGTTGAGATTTTCATAAAGTATGCACATATGAGTCTAAAATACATCAAGCAATAAAAACATAATCCATATGTGCATTCTTTATGGTGGGATGCATAACTAAGAACATTGAAACAATGAGAATGACATAATTGACATTAATTAACCAAAAGCAAGCATATATGTCATTCCAGGAGCAAAATCACATAATTCAACAATTGCTTCTCAAAAGATCATAACATTGCATCACAGAACCATAATTAACTTAAGAACATAGTAAAAGCTTTACAACCCACAAAATAGTCAAAAATCATAAAAGAGAGCTCTCTCCTCGCATCCTACAGCTAAGACTAAGACTCCCCCTCAATCTCTCCCCCTTTGGCATCAAGACACCAAAAAGAAGGAGAGGAGGGACCTAAAGTCTTCACTCCTCGCTGTCGGTCCTCTCATCGTCTTCATTGTCATCTTCGGGCTGATGATGATGAGGAGGAGGTGCAGAGCCACTCGAGCCCCCAATGCCAAAGTAGGCAAGCTCGGAGGGGGTCAAGGGCCCGAGCTCGGTGAAGTATAATCCGGAATCATCGGAGATTACTGGAGACCCAATGGGTTTGATCTCCAGTTTCTGGCATATCTGCTTCACATTGGCCTTCACATACTTCATGTCTTCTTTTCTCCTCTTGTTGAGCTTATGGGCCTTCACTTCGGCCTTTCTGTAGGAGGAAAATATAGCAGCCATGTACTTGAAGATCCCACTCGCAGATCCCCTTTGAGGAGTTGTCCTATTGGCGGGGGCAGCCCTGGCATCTTCAATTCCTCTCGTCGGAGCCTCAGGACTGGAGGCCGGAGAAGGAGTAGCCTGTACACTTTGCTTTTGAGGCATCTGAGGCCTCAAAGGGAGGTGCTCCACATCCTTGACAAAGTCAATCCCGGTGACCTTCTCAATCACAAACATCAGATATGGAGCATACCCACAAGACATGTTGGGTGTGCAAGAAATGTTCACCATGTCATTCCAAATATAGTCCGCCACATCAAACTGGCGTCCTTGCTTATCACTCTCATCAGGGTTCGGAGATAACCCTGCACACTCCCAGCATCTCCATCTTTGGGAGCAATGGTCTTCTTCAAGATTCTATTCAGGACCACAAAGAAAGGATTCATGTTCCTCGTGGATGGAGGGTTGAACTTTGAGATTGGCTCATATAGGAATTTCATCATGTCCTTCTCAATGACACCTATGTTGTGGATGATCAGGCTGTCATGTCTGGAGGTGTCAAGGTGAAGCAGGCTGGCAAAATCTTCTTGATTGATACTGTACTTGGATCCGTGAGTCATCCAAGTAACACTCTCTTCATCTTCACTAGAGAAGTGGCACATTGCAAAGAATTGTGCTATGACCTCATCATTCCAGTTATTTCTGAAGGCAAAATGGTCCTTCAGTCCATGCCTCTCAATAGCTTCCACCACCTCAATGAACGGGGAGCAGCCCTTCTTCTGAAAATGTGCCCAATCAATCCATTGACTGCGCACAACTGGTGTCTTCATCGGGAGATACACAGATTTGTAGAAATCTGCATGGAAGTTGCACCAAAATCTGCCATCGGGAGCTTGCTTCAGACGGCCATACCAATCAATGCTTCTAAACTTCGCAGCCGAGTCACTGCGCTTCCCATTGAACTGGTCTTCAGTGGGGTCCCTGACCCCTTCTCTTGGAGCATGCAGCCTCAGGGGGCCAACCGGGCCCGTAGCTATCCCCTTGCCCTTGCCCTTAGCCTGGCGAGGGCCACTAGTTGCTGCAGCTTTGGATGTCGGCTTCTTCGATAGCACCTTCCCCCAAGCCTGTGGAGGAGACGGAGCCGGATCAGAAGGACGCTCTTGGCATTTCTTTCCATGGCTCGTCGAGGGTCGAGGTGCCACCTCATGGTCCATCTCGGCCTCGAAATCGAACATCTCATCATTTGTGCTCGACATGTCCTGAGAGTGAATTGAGCAAGACATGAATAAGAATGGATTATTCAAGGCATGGGTGAGAAAGAGTAACAAGGAATTGCATTGAGGAACTGACAGGTTAGGTTTTGAGTTTAGAAAAATCGGACTTGTCCGGTGTACAGGCACGAACTAGTTTGGGGTGATCGGACTTGTCCATGCATGGACCGGACTAGTCCGGTATTCATCCTCAAAAACCTAAGCAACTAGACAAATGGTGATTCCTAATGCACAACTAGCTTAGCATAAACGTAATACATCAAGGAGGCATGTATATAGTGAAAGATGCTAGGCTATTCGATCAATAATGAAGAAAATTGAGATTTCTAGGGTTTGGGTGAAATTTACCGAAGAATTTGCTTGAATCTCGAAGAAGGAGGTGTTGAAGTCCGGACTTGTCCAAGAACTTCAATCTTCGAGCAAGGAAGCTTGATTTCCACCCAAATGCGAAGCTTTTTGGTGGAGGGGGTGCAAAATCGCCTTGGGAGCTCGAGTGTGAGAGAGAGAACGCATGAGGCAAGAGTGGAGGTGAAAGAATTAGGGTTTGGCGACGGCTAGGGTTATGGACACAAAAAATCAGACAAGTCCGGAGATGACTGGACTAGCCTGAACTTTTCCAGAGGCTATATCAGACTAGTCCGTGGTCTACTGGACTAGTCCAGCCTAACCGGCACTCTGCGGACTAGTCTACATGGGCAGACTAGTCTGGGTAACCACGGACTAGTCTATGGTCACCAGAAAAGAATTGCTTATCCCATTCATATATATTTGAAGGTACATATCAAGAAAATAGGAGGGCAAAACAAATCAAATAATCTTGATGAATATGATCAATAAGCATACAACAATCAAGCAATGATCATAATTCACCAAGATCTAATAATTAACATAGTTTTCTGGAGAAAATTGAGAGAGATGATTTTCACAATCCAATCAACATATTTTGAAGAATTCATACAGGTATGCAACTTTTCAAGCCACACTCCGAGCATCAAGGATATTTAGTTCATTTCGGAGTTCGCAAAAAACGCTTTTCATCAAGTGGCTTGGTGAATATGTCGGCCAATTGCTTTTGGGTATTGACATGGGAAATTGCTATATGTCCTTTCATGGAATGGTCTCTCAAAAAGTGATGCCTTATGGATACCAAAGACCAAGGTTGGGTGTATGAACTAAATATCTCAAGATCCTTTTTACGGCTGTCAAGTGACACTCCTTAGGATTGGCTTGAAATCTTGCACAGACACATACACTCAACATAATGTCTGGCCTAGATGCACATAAATAGAGTAGAGATCCAATCATGGAGCGATATAGCTTTTGGTCGACGCTAGGTCCATCTTCATTGAGATCCAAATGGCCATTTGTTGCCATGGGAGTCTTTATGGGCTTTGCCTTGTCCATTCCAAACTTCTTGAGTATGTCTTGTGTGTACTTGGTTTGGCTTATGAACGTTCCTTCCTTTTTTTGTCGCACTTGGAATCCCAAGAAGTACTTTAGCTCTCCCATCATTGACATTTCAAACCTATCTGTCATGATTTTACTAAATTTCTCACAAAAGATTGGTTAGTTGAACCAAAGATTATATCATCAACATAGATTTGACAAATAAAAAGATCATTGTCAAAGTTCTTTGTAAATAATGTATAATTTACTTTGCCAATCTTAAAACCATTTTCAATTAAGAAATCTCTAAGACACTCATACCAAGCTCTAGGAGCTTGTTTGAGGCCGTAGAGAGCCTTACGCAATTTGAATACGTGGTCGGGGAACTCTTCTCTTCAAAACTGGGGGGTTGCTCCACATACACCTCCTCCTTGATTGGTCCATTGAGGAAGGCGCTTTTCACATCCATTTGATAGAGCCTGAAATCATGGTGAGTAGCATATGCAAGTAATATTCTAATAGATTCAAGTCTAGCTACGGGAGCAAAGGTTTCATCGAAATCTAAACCTTTGACTTGTGAATACCCTTTGGCCACAAGTCGTGCCTTGTTCCTTGTTACCGCCCCGTGTTCATCTTGTTTGTTTTGGAAGACCCACTTGGTGCCGACAATGTTCGCATTGGCTCTTGCTACGAGTTCCCACACCTCGTTCCGCTTGAAGTTGTTCAATTCTTCTTGCATTGCCACCACCCGGTCTGGATCCTTCAATGCATCCTCAACCCTACGTGGTTCCAAAAAGGATACAAACGAATAATGCTCACAAAAGTTTGCAATGTGAGATCTAGTGGTTACTCCCTTTTCGATGTCACCGATGATATTGTCGATTGGGTGATCCCTTTGCACGCATTGGTGTACTCTTGGCTGTGGCACTTGAGGTGTCGTATCTTCATGATCATCTTCTTCTCCCCCTAAATGGTTGTCCTCGTTGATTTGTTGAGCATCTTCATATCCTTGTGGTTGATCTTGTGTGGAAGCTCCCCCTTGATCGTTGACCTCCTCTTGTGGTTCATCTTCCTCATGCACGTGTAGAGGTGACTCTTGAGGTCGAACTTCACCTAAGGCCATTCTTTTCAATGCTTGACAAGGAGCTTCTTCTTTACCTAGTACACATGGATCAACTTGCTCCTTTTGGGAGCCATTAGTCTCATCGAACACTACGTCACGTGCTACTTCAACAAGTCCGGAGGTCTTGTTGAAACACGATAGGCGTAGGTGTTCGAATCATAACCAAGCAAGAAACCTTCATCGGACTTCAAAGCGAACTTTGAAGTCCTAGGCTTCTTGTTCAAAATGTAGCATGGAGAACCGAAAACTCGAAACTATGAAATATTGGGTTTGTTACCGGTGAGTAGCTCATAGGATGTCTTCTTGAGTAGTCGATGAAGATAAAGTCGATTTATGGCGTGGCAAGCGGTGTTAATCACTTCAGCCCAAAATCGATCCGAGGTCTTGTATTCATCGAGCACTGTTCTTGCCATCTCTATGAGGGTTTGATTCTTCCTTTCGGCAACTCCGTTTTGTTGCGGGGAGTACGGTGCTGAAAAGTCGTGCTTTATGACTTCTTCATCTAGGTACTCCTCCACTTGTGTATTCTTGAACTCCGTGCCGTTGTCACTTTGAATGTTCTTGATCGTCAATGAGAATTCATTTTGAGCTCGCTCGAAGAACTTCTTGAGTATTCCTTGTGTTTCTGACTTATCATGCAAAAAGAAAACCCAAGTGAAGCGAGAAAAGTCATCGACAACTACTAAACCATATTTGTTACCGCCGATGCTTATGTAAACAATTGGACCAAATAAGTCCATGTGAAGTAGATCGAGCGGTCTTGTTGTAGTCATGACGTTCTTCGCGGGATGAGGTGCTCCAACTTGCTTCCCAGCTTGGCACGCGCTACAAGGCATGTCTTTCTCGAAAACAACATCCTTCAAACCTCGGATGTGATCGCCCTTGAGGAGTTTTTGAAGATTCCTCATACCAACATGCGCTAGCCGTCTATGCCACAGCCAACCCATGTTGGTCTTTGCAATCAAGAATGTGTCAAGTTCGGCTTTATCCTTGTTGAAGTCAACAAGATAAAGCTTTCCCTTCAACATACCCTTGAATGCAATGGAACCATCACTCCTCTTAGAGACGATCACACCCTTGTTAGTGAACAAGCAATTATAACCTTTGTCACATAATTGAGATATGGGCAGCAGGTTATAATCTAAGGATTCAACATGTAATACATGAGAAAGTGTGTGTTTAGATGATATGGCGATTTTACTAGTACCGAGCACCTTTCCTTGACTATTATCTCCAAAATAGGTGCCTTCGTTTGGATCCTCATTTTCTTCATATTCAACGAACATTCTTCTTTGTCCGGTCATATGATTGGTGCAACCACTGTCTAGCACCCATTTAGATCCACCGGAGGAATAAGCCTGCAAAAACAAATTATGCTTTGGTTTTAGGTACCCAAGCTTGCTTGGGTCCTTGGAGGTTAGTTACAAGAGATTTGGGCACCCACACATGAGACTTGGTGTTCTCATGGCGTGGCCCAACATAATGAGCATAAACTTTGCCAAAATTATTTCTCATCAAGACATAGGATGCATCGAAAGTTCTAAATAGTAACTGCTGTTGTTTGTATACAGGACTAGTCTGGGAGGCCGGACTTGTCCGGAGGACCGGACTTGTCCGGACCCCGACCGGGCTAGTCCGGTGTTCATGTGAGTTCAAAGTTTTAACCTTCGACTTTCCAGTTTGAGAGGGTATTTCCTTTACAAAGGCAATCCTCTCCTTGTTATTCTTATGGCTTCTAGCATGTTGGTTTTCACCATAAGAGTAACCAATGCCATATTTGACATTTGGAGGTCTTCGGACCAAGTATGCACTACGTGCATATTTGATCTTCTCCTTGTCAAATATGTCACTTTGGGCAGGATACTTATCCTTTGTAGAGTTTGGCTTGTCTCTCAAATTGGTGTCAACTTTATTACATGTACAAGTAGAAACAACCTCAGTTTTAGTGGGTTGAGAAGGTGAACTTGAAGAGGATGAAGGTTCACCTTGCTTGAGTGACTCAACTTGCACTTTAAGGATCTTGTTAACCTTTATTAGGTTAGCAAGTTGGTCCTTGATTGCAGCATTTGAGTCGGTTAACTCCAAGCAAGCTTCCTTGCTTGAAGCTAACTCAAGCTCTAGTGATTTGCTTCGCTCCTTTTCAAATTCTAGAAGTTTGTCAAGTTCGACATATTCTTCCTTTTGGGAGATGATCATGTCCTCTTGATGATTTATCAACCTCTCCTTCTCAATAAGTTGATCAAGTAAAAATTTCATTTTTGTTGTAGTTTTCCTATCTAGTCCAATAAGCATATCCTCATTATCACTATTGATTTCATCATCACTAGAATAGGAATGCAAGAAAGGGGGTTTGATGGTTACCTTGCGTTTACCTTCCTTTGCCATGAGGCAAGTGCCATTTCCCTTCCATGGGCCGAGTGTAGGGAAGAGAGTAGACTTCTTGGATGTCTTCTCGATGGCTATACTAGCCATCTCTTCTTCTTTGGATGATGAGGACTCATCATTTGGGTCCCACTTTTTCCCTATGTGCGCTTGTTCGGCTTGTTTCTTCTTGAAGAATTTCTTGGGTTGAGGCTTGGCTTCTTTGGTCTTCTTCTTGTTCTCTTCATATGGGCAATCAACTATAAAGTGGCTATACTCACCACAATTATAGCATGCCCGCCTCAACTTTGGCTTTGTTCTTTCCTTGTATTTTCCTTCGCTTGATTTAGTGCCTTGTCTTTTCTTCATAATTCTCTTGAATTTCTTCATGAAAAATATCATGTCATCTTCATCTAATTCACTGCTCTCGTCATCATCGTCTTCTTCTAGTTGTGCTTCTCGAGCTTCTTTAGATAGGGGCTTGATGGTGGACTTCAAAGCAACCCCTTTCTTCTTTGCTGAGGTGAGGTTGGCAATCTCCTTGACATGCTTTGCTTGTTTTTCCATCATCTCAAAATTGATGATTTTTCCAAGCAATTCATCCGGAGTCATTTTCTTGTATCCGGGGCTTTCTCTAATCATGGAGCATAGGGTGATGTTGCGAGGCATAAAATCTCTAAGGATGAGCTTTACCACCTCGTGGTCGTTCCACTTCTTGCTTCCATATGATCGAACCTTGTTGACGAGCGTCTTTAATCAGTTGTACATATCTTGAGGTGACTCGTCTTCTTCGATTGTGAATCTTCCTAGTTCGCTTTTGATCATTTCGATCTTTGCTTCACGCACGTGACGATCACCTTCATGTGCAGTTTGCAGTGTGTCCCATATCTCCTTAGCAATTTCGAGTCCATCCACCTTGGTGAACTCGTCCCGACTGAGTGAAGAGGTAATTACTGCCGCGACTTGAGCATTTTGGTGAATTTCCTGCTCTTGGCTTGGTGTGAGTTCTTCGTCGTCGTCTGGGATATCTATTCCTGTGCACACAATATGCTATAGACTTGGATTGAGAGAGATCAGATGCATTTTCATATTTTGCCTCCACATTGAGTAATCATTTCCATCAAAATGTGGGGCTTTTCCAAGTGGGATAGATAAATAATGGTTGTTGCTGGAATTGAGACGATCATAGTTGAAAGGATATCGGGAGTAGTCGGTGTAACTACTCCCCTTCTTCTTCTCTTCAACCTTTACTTTCCCTTTGGAAAGTGTCTTTTTTCTTAGGAGCGCCTTTAGCTCCAGCGTCTCCTCATCGTCGTCCTCGAAGTCTTGAATGGCTTCGAGGAGCTTCTCCACCTTTTGGTTCTTGCCATCATCAACCTTTTCTTGGTTGTTGCTCTTGTGGACGTCCTTCATGTCCGACATGATCTCTTCGAGCGGTTAGTCTCTTTCTTGAAGAACCTCGCTTTGATACCAATTGAATGTGGCCTACAGGGGGGTGAATAGGCCTTTTGAATATTTGTCGGAACCTGCAACACTTAACACCCAGATCAAAACTTGAGATATCAGACTAGTCCGGTAGAGGGCGGACTAGTCTGGTGTGTACCGACTAGATTAATCAAGTTTGATTGATTAATTTGATTCTAGGATGTATGCAGCGTAAATATACTTGTAAATGATGTGTTGCAAGATTATGTACTAGGGTATACCACAAGTCAATCTTAAGTTTGATGTTTCAACGTAAAGTGAGCAAGATTGATTGAAACCCTAGAATGATATGATGTACAAGAATGATGAACACAAAGCAAGAACACAGGTGATTTATCCCGTGGTTCAGTTCCCACAGAGGCAACCTACGTCCATGTTGAGGAGTCCACAAAAGGATCGGGTCTTCTCCAACCCTACCCTCATTGGATCGCCACGAAGGCCAATCCTCTTCCACTTATCACAAAGGGGTGAATAACCAAATTCAAGTGGCCTTCTCACACGTTGAGGGTTCCCCTAGATTACAACAACAAACACCACCAAGAACACACTCAAAAGATTACAATGAAAATCACAGGAGTGTGTTAGAGAAATCAAACCAAGAGGTCAATGAGTGTTGAACGTGTCTCTCCAATGATCTAGAGTGTATCCTCAAGGGATTGATCTTTGTAGCACTTAATTTTGTGGAGAGATGTGTTTTTGAGGCTCTTGGGAGGTGTGACGGCGCTAGGGTTCGAGTGTTATTAAAGTTTGGGCCGTGCACCTCTATTTATAGGGGTTTCTAAAAGTGACCGTTAGGGTTTAGGAATATTGAACTAGTCCGTGGTGGTCACCGGACTTGTCCGGTGTGCTGTGTGTAGCAAACCCTAAGTGTCTCGAAATATCGGACTAGTCCGGCTAGGAGCGGACTTTTCCGATTTCACTTCTGGAAATCTTCGGACTAGTCCGATAGTCATCAGACTTGTCCGGACATGTGAAACCCTAGTGAATTGGGTGACAAGTCCGCACTTGGAGGACTTGTCCGATTTAGGTCAGAGGGTTTTCGGACTAGTCCGTGCAAATATCGGACTTGTCTGATTTAGATTAGAAAGATATCGGACTAGTCCAATGGGTGATCGGACATGTCCGATTTTGTGTAGCATGTGATGTGTTTTGAGGACTATTCCGCACTGGGGAGGACTAGTCCGATTCTAGTGAGAAAGATATCGTACTAGTCCGGTGTGGTATCGGACTTGTCCGATCTTGTGCAGAGAGATATTGGACTAGTCCGGTGAAAGTTGGACTACTCCGGTCCTGTATAAATTTGTGCAATGTGTGTTTAATTTTGATTGAGATCTTGGGGTGTGTTTCTTTAACACACTCCATACACAATGATCTACTATTCTTCTTCCTTGAGCTCATTTCCACTTTGCTCCTCATTCTCCCTTCTTTTTGGCACTTTGCTTATTTTCCATTAAAACCTGTGCTCATCTCAACAAAGAGGTTAGGATCTCATTTGCTTGTCATAAATCATCCAAAACCCACATAGGATTCCTAGATCCACTTTCAGTCACTGTACAATTTTTGGACTTGTCCGGTCCATTGCGGACGAGTCCGGTATTCCAAATCCTTGAAATTTCGCCAAGTCCCTGGACTTGTCCGTTTTCTGCCGAACTTGTATGTTTTCTTCTCTGACTAAGTTCAGACTTGTCCATTATAGTCCGGACTTATCCGATTTATCTCTGATCAATATCGAGCTAGTCTGGCCTAGTGCGTACTTGTCCGGTGATCGCGACTCCGAGTTGATCTTTTGTTCCACGACGTGTTTCTTGGGTTTTACTTTAAGTGGGCCTAGGGACGTCGTTTCTAACCATTTTGGAGCCCATGTGGGACCCCACACCGACCTCTACTCATCTCAAACTCAAATTTTATCAAACCCTACACCTCCACCTCTATATAAACAACCCCACCCCTTAACTTTACATCTCTTTGCCACTTCCGAAACACGCCCAAACCCTAGTTCGTGAGAGCCACCACCAAGGAGAAGAAGGAGATCTAGAGCAAGAAGAAGAAGAGGAGGAAACAAAAGAGGATCAAGTGATCAAGATCTCCATCAAGTTTTTGTTCTTCATCAACAAGTCACCTTCAAGTTTCTTCAACAAGATCGTCAAGATCCAAGTGTTGCCTCCAAAACTTTTGATTCTTTGGAGTTCTAAACACCTGGTTTACCTTCTACTTTCTCTTTCTCACGTAAATTCAACCCCGTTTCTCTAAATTCATGTCGATCTAGAAAAACCTAGTTCGCTGGTTCTGCAAAGGGCGGACTAGTCCGGTCCGTAGCGAACTAGTCCGATTTTGCTGACTGTTTTATGCTAAATTAATTCTAATTTTGTTCGAATCAATTCCAAACTTTTTAAAATCTATTAGAACTCGTTAGTAAACATTATTAGCAACTCATTAACTAGTTTTACCTCATAATTGCATTAATCATGCACATCATGGCATATTGAGTAATATATGAGCATTTATTGATTGTAATGTTTGTTTTGTATGATCGTTGCACGGATTAGAAGGATTTGCTCTAGAGAGTGCTGTCGAGGACCTCCAACACCAGCACTTTGAAGTCTTTGATCCTAATTAAGCCCAAGAGCAAGGCAAGTGTCCTTAAACATATTGATCCAGTTTTTAAGATAAATGTTTTGTTTCAAAACTGCATGCTTGTGTCAATTTGATGGGATTCCTATGATAGGAAGTTTACTAGCTTTGTTTAACCATCCTTGTCACTTGGGAGACATAGTAGAGAGTCGGGAAGGGTTTTTTACCTCTTTGCTTTGCTCTAATTAATTGGGATGGGAAAACAACCAAATGACCTAAAATATGAATTAATGGATAATGTACATTGATGAACATGGTTAATGGTAACATGGTAATGGGTGATCTAAGAAAGCATGATATGTGGATGGGTTGGATGTTATGGTGGTTTTCTTGCCTTGGATCTAAGGACCGGTTCATGCGAGAATAGCCCAGGACTACAGTGCCACCACGAGGCCAAGTGTGAGACCTATGTGTGCTGAATACATTGGCTTGTGCTGAATACATTGGCTTTGATGATAAAAGTTCTAAAATACTTCCAAAACACCTTTTTACCAAGGTTCGACTCTAGGTCTGAGCTTCTGCAAGGTCCGACAATAGGTCCGACTTGTTTTGCTAGGTCCGACTTATGTTGGTTACCTGCGACATGATTTTGGGTAGCTCCCGTGAGCTTTGTCTTTAGCTCTGGCATGTCCTTGATAAGCTCTAACATGTTTTTTTTCTAGCTCTGGCTTTTGGGTTGACTAGTTCCGACTAGTTTTGATAAGCTCCGGCGCTAGGTGCGACTAGCTTTGGTTAGCTCCGGTACTAGGATGTACTTGCTTTGATAAGCTTTGGTTAAAGCTCCGGTTAGCTTTTGCAACGTTCGAATATTGATCGCAATGTTCCTAATTCTACTGTGAAATGTTTCAAACTTGCTTTATATTCTTGGAAAGATTGCTTAGTATTCATTTGCTAAGTTTTTGGCGTGTTTTGGCTGTTATGGATGATATAGTTTCGCTATGGTTTGCAACACGCTTATGTGAGGAGCTCATGTAAGATGTTGTGGTTTTAGAACTAACGTGAGTCAAGTTGCGCACTTGGGCTCGTACGGATTGTTTGTTTGTTCATGTGCAAGTGTTACTTGAGTTCAAGTCATGGCTGGTGACAGGATCCTTTGGACTAGTCTCAAGATGGAGATGAGGTTCCAACAACCAAAGTTCAAGAGCAATTGTGGTTGAGCAGGTCAAGAGGTCGCTCAGGGTGACTGAATCAAGGACAATGCATATGAAGGTGACTGGACGTCGAAGGAAAATGTTCGCACGTATGCATGCGGTGCATGACGTGGCAACATGGTTCTGAAGACGGGTTAAGGAAGGAAAGATCTGATTGGAAGGATAGGATCGTATCAGATGTTGATTTCGGCTGCTAGCTGAGTCAGTTATGACTCAATATGGAAAGTGTTGAGTTGGTTAGGATAGTTTTCGTGTGCTGCACGAAAATCGAGTTGTTTAGGAATACAGGATGTGTTCCTATTTTGTTATGAAGTCTTGAGATTGTTCCTATCTGCGAATAGGAAGATCTTGAGAAGTTATGGTTAGATGGGATTCGTGTTTCGTGTCGTAACAGAGTCCGAGTTTAGGAAGGGAAGCCCGCAGGGCTAGTTATATAAACAAGGGAAGCCAGAACACGTGTAAGTTGATGAAGGGGATGAAGATGAATTTTGGGATGCTCCTCATATTGAATAAAGAGTATAGTTTAAGGAACTTTTGTGCCTTGTTCGTTTGACTTGTTTTACTGTCAAGTCTTTATCATCGAGTTCGTCGAGTTTCTTCACAGTACTACCTTTGCTCGGTGGTTTTATCGTAACTCGAGTTTTACAGATCCAGTTGACGTGATTCCTTTTGAGTTGTCTTCACAACTTGATTTTCTATCATCTGTGGAAATTTTACAGTTATTGTATTTGTGTTTTCCAATCTACACGAGTTCCTTTGCCAAAAAATAGAACTGATTTTACTCGATAGAATAGATTGATCTTAGTTCAATCTTTTGATCGTAACTTGAGTTTCTCTCGACGGATTTGAGTGATTCTTGTTGTGTTGTCATTGTGACTTGATTTTTTCTGATATCTCCTATTTTTGTCACGATTGACACGTTTAAGATCACTTACACACACGGTTTATCAACTATTTGGTTTTGTACCAAAGGGGTTGGGATTTAATTGTTCTGCTGCGTAAGATTTTTAAATCTACCATTCACCCCCCTCTGGTAGCTTTTCACGTTCTCTTTGATCCTACACCAAGTATGGGTGCAGCGTAGCTGATTAATTAAGGTGCTAGTATTGCGCGGATCATTTGGCACACCAGGAAAGGGGAGTCAGATTTGGTTTGGATTTAATGCGGGACTCCCTGGGATCCGAATGGAACAAGAGGGGCCCTTGGTTGAAGATGTGCTCAGTTGGATGCATCGCCAACGGTGAAACCTCAGTGGGCCCGTACATGTTAGTAGTCCCTTTGTAAAGGCTATTTTATAATGTCTTTGCCACACACCAACGGAAGTGTGAGACGGCATAATTGAGATACCATAGTCATCGAAAGGTGATGAAATCACAAACACGTGGGTAAAGTGGTACAACCTCTGCAGAGTGTGTTTACAACTATCATGATAGTCGTGCTCTCAGTCATGAGCACCTGGACAACTTCCATGATTAGAGGGAACATGGGATTCGAGATTGTCGGTACCCTGGGAACCGTACACCCCTTGAGAGTACAAAGATCTCTAGGGAAAGTCATCTACTTTATTTGAAGACCTTCGGAGGCCCACATGTCAGACATAACCGGACCCGCTTCTCCAACATGGTTAGTCCCAGGGTCGCCACGTGTACTATCAAACCGGAGCTACCACCCACAAGGGGGAAGCTCCGGGCTATGTACCGAAATAGCACCCCCGGACCTAACCCCGTACCGAGGGAAGCTCCAGAACTGACACGCGTCAGGCAGCTCCGGACCTATCTGTTTCCCACAGTATGCTCCGGAGCTGCCACGTGTCCAACCGTCGGATCTTCAGCCTCTAACATCTGGAAGACTCCACAATGGCTCTGGATCTTCAAAGGGGAATCAAGGACTTCAAGGCCCGATCAAGTGTCATTAATACTATATTAATGACACACGATCGGACGACCTTAATTACCAGTAACGGTGCTATCAAAGCCCATAACTCGGTCATTAAGGGTAATTACACGTGTTGAATGTGTATCAATATCAGTAACCGCTGGGGCCACATGTCGGGCCAGGCTAACTTGTAACGGCCTGCCCTTGTACTATAAAAGGACAGGCCGACGGTACATAGCACACGCTCGATACACGCTCGATACACGCTCCACATACTCTCTGAGGACACACACTCTTGATACAGCCAATACAACACCAACACACCTCGTGGAGTAGGGTATTACGCTCAGGCGGCCCGAACCACGTAAATCTTCGTGTCTACTGTGTCATTTACACTTCACCTTCTTGAGTCTCCGCGTGACCACACCGAACCTCGAACTCCTCTAACACTTTAGTAGTGTCGGGAGATCTGCCGGATCAAAACCACCGACAGTTGGCGTGCCAGGTAGGGGCGCCTGAGATTTCAAGAATGGTGAACTCAGCTGCTGGATCATCCAACGGTCATCCTGCTGTTCAAGCTATTGGGGGCAATCCCTCCAATATGCAGCCACCAGCAGGAGCCTCAGTGCCAGCAGGAGTCACACTTCCACCACCGCCACCTCCACCAGCAAATCAAGGTGGACAATGCGATGGTGCACCGGCGTCCATCACTGCGTAGGCAAATCATGACAACCCGGAACACGCGTTCCATGCAGCACGTGCTCTTCTCCAACGTCCACCACCTCCGGATGCATCCCGGGATGCACTGGAGCAGTGGAGGGCTGATGTGGAACATTTGGTTGCAGCAGCAGCCGACCGCATCAGCAATCAGGGTCCTCCTCCTTCAGGACGGGCCCCGTCGCAGCGACGGACTTTGTCTGGCAGACTTGGTCCCCACGTTTCCAACAACGGGAGACATGCTGCATCACAGCAGTTGACGTCATTGTCTTCTGGGGCACGACGCACTCACACGGTATCAATGCTTTCAATTCATGACCTCCGGACGGAGCTTGATCGCCGATATCGCCAACAAGACGGCCGAGTCCATATTGAGCGTGCTCGTGAAAGACGAGAAGCTCAAGACGTTCCTGCTCCTGAAGGAGTAGGAGGAGGCTGTTCAGCCCTGGCCATGCATCTACGTATGGTCAGGTGGCCACAGAAGTTCCGGCCTCACTTGCCGGAGAAGTTCGACGGGACCGTCAATCCTGTCGAATTTCTTCAGATTTACTCCACTGCCATCTTAGCAGCTGGTGGAAATGAGGCCGTAATGGCCAATTATTTCCCAATGGTTTTAACTGGGACCGCCAGGTCCTAGTTTATGAGCCTTCCACCCAACTCCATCAGTAGTTGGGAGGAGCTGTGCCGGCAGTTCACCGCCAACTTCGGGAGTTCATACACCCGACCAGGCACTGAACTGGACCTTTTTGCAGTCGTGCAAAAAGGTGGAGAATCCCTGCGATCATTCATCCAGAGGTTCTCTCAGGTACGAAACACTATCCCTTCTATCTCTAGCACTTCTGTCATCGTGGCATTCAGACAGGGTGTACGGGATAAGAAGATGTTGGAGAAACTGGCGATCAAGGAGATTACCAGTGTCACGGAACTCTTCAGCTTGGCAGACAAATGTGCCAGAGCTGCGGAGGGCCGTGAAATGCACTCCAAACCAACTCCGGAGGATCACAAGAAATCCTCCAAAGGAGAAGCCGCTACCTCCGGGAGTGGCAAGAAAAAGAAGAAGACCAACGGCAAGAAGAAGCCGTCGGCCGGTGCATCCAATGTTGCAGCTACTTTAGCTCCGGGTGACCGAGGGCCACGCCCCGAGAAGCGACCTCGACCGTCTTCTGAAGACGGTGGCAAACCCAAGGTGCGGTGTCCAATTCACAAAACGGACAGCCATAGTTTGGAAGACTGCCGGGAGGTCCAAAACCTTGCCGAGCACTACAACAAGCGCCAGGAAGAAGCTCCTTTCCGACAGAGGGAAGGAAAACAAAAAGTTGACGAAGCTTCGGCTGAAGAGGAGTTAGGTTTTCAGGATCCCAAAAAGGTCCTGAAGGCCGTCTACACCTCCATCGACGACGATTCCGACGTCTCTGACAACGAGCGTCGGAAGACCATGAACACCATTTTTGGTGGATCATGGGACATCACCTCCCGCCGCGTCATCAAGACTATGCATTGGGACATGGCTGCTGTAGCTCCTACAGCCAGGGCGGAGCCTCATCGGAAGTGGATGGACATAGCCATCACTTTTGATGCTTCAGACTGCCCTTGAAGCATGGTTGGAGCAGGTCAGTTACCTTTGATGGTATCTCCTACCATCAAGAACATCCAGCTCCACCATGTCATGGTAGACGGAGGTTCGGGGCTTAACCTCATAAGCTTCGAAGCTTTTACCAAGCTTCAGCTCCGACCTTCGGATCTCCACCCCTCCCGACCTTTCTCTGGAGTAGGTCAGGGAGCCATTACCCCACTCGGAGCTATTACCCTCCCCGTTACCTTTGGGACCCGGGAGAAGTATCGCACCGAGAAGTTGGTCTTTGATGTTGCTCAGATCAACTTACCCTTCAATGCCATCTTGGGTAGGCCTGCCTTGTACAAATTCATGGCAGCTACTCATTATGGTTACCTGGTGTTAAAGATGCCAACACCAGTAGGCGTTCTCTAGATCCGCGGAGATCGTACTGCTGGAGTAATTGCTCTGGAAGAACTCCATGCGCTTACTACGGCGCAAGAGGAGGACTCCAGGCAGGAGCAAGCTCCAAAACCCCCGAGCATTCGTCAGCGAGGCTCGACTTCTGCACCTCGTGTGCAGCCAAGCGGCGACACCGACATTCCCGCCAAAGTCGTCCAAATCGGTTCCGTTGCCGCTCAGACCACCCGTATATCGGGAGGATTGAATGACAAATAGGAACTCGCGCTCATCGCTTTCCTCCGAGCTAATGTCGACGTGTTTGCCTGGCAACCATCACAAATGCCTGGGATCCCCAGGGAAGTGATTGAGCACAATCTGAAGATCTACCCCAACGCCCGGCCTGTGCATGAGAAGCCTCGGAAGCAATCCGTAGAGCGACAGAACTTCATTCGACAAGAAGTGAAGAAGTTGCTCAAAGCTGAATTCATCCGAGAAGTCTTCCATCCAAAATGGATGGCAAACTCAGTCGTTGTGCCCAAGGCCGGCGGGAAGCTTCGGATGTGTATCGACTACACAACACTAAATAAGGCATGTCCAAAAGATTCATTCCCACTATCTAGAATAGATCAGATAGTGGATTCCACCTCCGGGTGTGAATTACTGTGTTTCCTAGACGCATATTCTGGGTATCATCAAATCAGAATATCTAGGGAAGATGAAGAGCATACCTCTTTCATCACAGTAGATGGATTGTAATGTTATACAGCCATGCCATTTGGTCTCAAGAATGCAGCTTCAACCTTTGTACGAGCTATGTACAAAACCTTTGAAGAACTCATTAGAGACATAGTGGAAGTGTACGTAGATGACATCGTGGTCAAGGTCAAGAACAAGGAGTCACTCCTTGACACCTTGCAGGTTGTCTTCGATAAGCTGTGGGTCACCCGCACAAAGCTAAACCCAGACACAAGTCTTCGGGGTTAGCTCCGGAAAACTTTTTGGTTTCCTGGTAAGTCACCAGAGCATAGAAGCTAATCCGGCGAAGATCAAGGCCATCGAAGACATGCGGCCACCAGCCCGCATCAAAGATGTCCAAAATCTAACTGGATGTCTAGCAGCCCTCAGCCGGTTCATTTCAAGACTGGCGGAACGGGCATTCCCCTTCTTCAAGTTATTGAGAAAGTTCGGACCATTACGATGGTCTGAAGAAGCAGAAAAGGCATTCCAGGAGCTAAAACAGTTCCTCACCACCCTACCAATTCTGGTAGCTCCGAACCCTGGTGAGCCTTTGCTGCTTTACATTTCAGCAACTGACGAAGTTGTCAGTATGGTCCTGGTTGCGGAGAGACCAGAACTACCCCATACTCAGGAATCCAAACCCCTTCGGGAGGGTCTGGAGGTTCCTGAAAGTGAGTCTGGGTCCTAGCTCCCAGACTCGAATCCACAAGAAGTTACTTCAGAAGACCCAAACCCCTCCGGGAGGGTCCAGGTCGCTTCTGAAGAAGCTCCCGGATCCTCCAGCCAGGACCCGGAGGTCCCCGAAGAAAATCCGGATCCCTCCGAGAGGATCCGGGTTAGTGAAGAGGAAGCTTCGGGCCCCTCTGGGAGGGTCCGGACCATTCAGCGCCCAGTGTACTTCATCAGTGAAGTACTACATGATGCCAAGACTCGATACCTAGAGGTGCATAAGCTGCTCTATGCAGTTCTTATTGCCTTCAGGAAGCTTCTCCATTATTTCCAAGCTCACAAGATCTCAGTGGTGACTTCATACCCACTTCGAGCAATCTTGCATAATCCCAACTCAACTGGGAATATTGCAAAGTGGGCAGCGGAATTGGCTGAATTCGATCTCGAATTCATTTCAAGGCAAGCAATCAAGAGTCAAGCATTGGCTTATTTCGTGGCGGAATGGACTCCCTCTCCATCAAACCCCGGGGGCCCTAGTGAGCAGAAGCCGGAACACGAAGCTCCGGTCTTCACCGAGCCTCATTGGACCCTCTACTTCGACGGCTCCATGCAAAAGTAGGGGGCTGGAGCTGGAATCCTTCTCCTCGCACCAATCGGGGAGAAGGTGAAATACATGGTACACCTTGACTTCAAGGCGACCAACAACATGGCGGAGTATGAAGCACTCATCTACGGACTAAAGGTGGCACTGTCATATGGTGTCAAGCAACTGCTGGTCAAGGGAGATTCACAGCTCATCATTAAGCAAGTGAAGGGTGAATGCTCCTGCAACAATCTCCAGCTAGCTGCTTACCTCCTTGAAGTCCAGAGGCTTCAGAAGGACTTCGAAGTCCTAGATCTCCACCATGTCCAGTGTGCCCACAACGTTGAAGCCGACGAACTCTCGACGAAAGCATCAATCGGAGCTCCGGCTCCTGATGGAACTTTTATCCGAAGGTTGTCAAAACCCACAGCTCAGCCTGCCGAACTGAGCGAAGGGGGCGAGATCAGCATCCCGAAGCTGACGGTCCCGATGGCCCTGTTACCATGGCAGCCATCAAGGGTCGTAGGTGCTGCCGGAAGCTCCGAGCAACCCAGCACGCAAGACTCAAATGCTCAAGTTAGTTCCGATGCATGGATCTCGGAGATCCGGAACTACTTGAAAGACAACATCTTTCCTGACGATGATGTATCTGCTGATCGGGTAGTTAGATTGGCTAAAAGATACACGTTGGTAGAAGGGGATCTCTACCGGTGCGGTGCCAACGGCATCCTAATGCGGTGCATCACAAGGGAAGAAGGTTGTGAGCTCCTCGCAGAAATCCATGGAGGCGAGTGTGGGAACCACGCGTCTTCCCGCACGCTGGTTGGTAAGGCCTTTCGGCATGGCTTCTACTGGCCTACAGCACTCTAGGATGCAACCGAGCTGGTTAAGAAATGCAATTTCATGCAAAGCAAATTCACACACCGGCTCAGCCCCTACAAATGATACCTCCTACATGGCCCTTCGCTGTGTGGGGGATGGACATCTTGGGACCTTTCCCAAGAGCCGTCGGAGGTTACAAGTTCCTGTACATTGCCATTGACAAGTTCACCAAGTGGCTGGAAGCAACTCCAGTTGTGACAATCAACAAGCAATCTTCTATCAACTTTTTGCAGTCCATTGTATGCAGATTTGGAGTCCCAAACAAAATCATCACTGATAATGGGACCCAATTCACAAGCTCTGCATTTCAAGGATATTGCAAAGACCTCGACATTCAAGTTTGCTACGCCTCCGTAGCTCACCCAGCAAGCAATGGCCAAGCCGAGAGAGCAAATGCTGAAATCCTTAAAGGACTCAAAACGCGCACCTATGAGCACTTGAAAAAACATGGAGCCAACTGGATTGAAGAGCTTCCGCCCACTTTATGGGCCAACAGGACAACTCCAAACCGGTCAACTGGAGAGACACCCTTCTTCCTGGTGTATGGAGCTGAAGCAATCCTTCCTCCAGAAATCACCTTGGGTTCACTCCGGGTCTAGAACTTCGACGAAGCCACGCAGGACCAGCTCCAGCGTGAAGACCTAGACCTCCTTGAGGAGGGAAGGTGCCAAGCAGCTGTTCGGAATGCCGATACCGCCAATCCCTTCGGCGCTATCATCAGCGGCATGTACACAACTGACAGCTCGAGGAAGGTGGTCTGGTGCTACGGAGAATACAATCCAGAGAAGGGTTAAACAAACTCTCCCCCAGCTGGGAGGGACCCTTCCGAGTGACTAAAGTATCCCGTCCCGGAAGCGTTCGCTTGGCTACCGAGGATGGGACACCTCTCCCAAATCCTTGGAACATTGAGCACCTCCGTAAGTTCTACACTTAATATCACGGAGGTGAGTCTGTAGTAACTTGAGGTGTATGTTATAGAGTCATTGTACAGAGTCGGGTAGTTCCTCCGGGAGAACAGCCGGACCTTTACTGGAAGGTCTGCAAAGTTCATGCAACACTTGTCACAGTCTCAGGACTAAAAGTGTGGCTAGCTACCCTGGGTTAAACGAGAAATGAAACACGCTTAGCCTGGTTCCGTACCCTAAGAGTGTACTTGTTTCCCCTGTACCCCGGACCTATAATGAAAGACATCTTCATGTGAGACAGACTCCACGTGCATTTATTTTGTACAGGCTCAACATTTTTTTTCTCTTTCTTGTCTATAACAAAGACGTGCAATTCTTAAGAAATTTTAGTTCGACCGGTTCATATACGATTCGAGTTGTATTGTCGATTCTTTTGGATTCAAATATTGTTCATGGCCCACTCGCCTGAATGCCGCCAAGCCAACCTAGGGCCGGAGTGTGCTATCGACTTAGCCTGGTCAAGCACCCTAAGTACGCCACTCTACCTACACCCCGGCAGGCCGAAGTAAGGCGGGTCCAAGTACAATTGGATCTGAAATAAAAGAAAACGCATTTGGTTTTATTTAGAATCGCGTTTGACCTAAAATTTTCTTGAAAATCGTAAGCCGCGATGAAGTTATAGGCAAGAAACGAATTTTACTATTTTTCTTAGCTTCAGTGTGCAGGAAAAATAAAAAATCTACGTTGATGGAGAAAAGCCGGAGCTAACAAAGCTCCGACTCCCCTAGGTGGCTTGTAATCGATGTTAAACATTGAAAACGAGCATCACCGGAGCAACCAAGCTCCGGTAGAGATAGGGGGGCCAGTCGTCGACGCTAAATAAAAGATGGTGAGAAGACCCCACAAATGGAGTCTGCTGCCAACAAACTACGTGTTGGCAAAGGTCACTGTCGGAGCTACTAGCTACGACACCCCGAAGAACTAACTATCGATGCTCTACGCGTTGATAGGGACTATTGCCGAAGCTACTAAGCTCCGACGATAGACAATGCTGGAGCTTCTAAGCTTCGACAACCTCAGGGGGCCTTCACTATCGAAGACTTTGGACCTACACTCTACAAGTTCAAAGCAAATGAGTCTTCAACAAAACACAATATCCTCTTGGTACATGTTCACAATCAAATTGTGTACATCTACCAAGGGGCCAAGTGAAGACAAAAGTGTTGAAGACAAAAAGTGAAATTCACAAAAATTTGGGATTTCATTCATCTGGAGACAATGGATTACAAAATTGAGGAAGAAAAAGATAGAATACAAGTGGGAGCTACGGAGATGGTCCTAGACCCTATGGAAGAACTGGGCGACCTTCTGGGCAACCTCCGACACGTTGGCTCAGGCAGCTTCACCTTCTCCTTCAATGGGACCTTCAAGCATCGGGTCTAGAGGAAATTGGGGATTTCGGCTGGTGTAGCACGTCAGCACATACTCTACGACGTTCTTCACCAGGGATTGCCCCTCAACCTCCAATTGGTCTGCGATGACGTCGCCCACCTTGGAGAGTTTGCTACCTGCCGATCTCAACGCCTGCAACGCCAGGTCCGGCTCCGGCTCTGGATCATCCAGACGCATGGGACTGAAGCCCATCGGTGTCAGCGCGTCATTGGCCTTGCCCAGGAACTCCCAAATCTGTAGGGAGTCCGCAGTCCTCAAGCCCTTCAATTCTTCCAAGGATCTTCTGGCCGCCACCAGTTCAGAATTCTCGCGAGCGAGGCGCTCAACTTCTTTGGCGTTTTGCTGAATCTTTTCAGCAACTCGCTTTTCGAGTTTTCCGAGCTCCTCCTCCCGGAGGTGGATCTTGTTCCGGCGGTCAACCAGGTCCTTCTCCCTGCCCCTCACTTTCTTCTCCCTGGCTGCGATGGCACACTCTTGCTCGTAGAGTTCCTGCCCCCGCACTGAGGCCTTCTCCTCCTCCTCAGTGCAGCGCTCTTCCAATTTCTTGGCGCGCTCCACGAGGCCCTTGTCAGTCAGAGCCACCTTTTTAGTGAGCTCCTCCTCCCTCCTCAAAACGTCATCTCGCAGCTCAAGGAGTTTCTGCTCTTCATCTTCGAGCCTCTTCTCCCTCTCCTCAAGTGCCTCCCAGCGCTTGATGAGAGTAGTATTAATGGCTTCCAACCTTTCTTGGCGTTCATCACCCGCACTATTAGCTGCTTTGGCCTGCTCATAAATGGCCTGGGATTGAGCGTCGAGGGCGTGAGTCATGCTCTCCCTGTCATACAATAATTTGCCCCAGTATTCTAGGCAGACCTTCTCCCGCTTGATCCATTCTTTGTCATCTGCTAGCCTCGACTGTGCCAGCTTGGTCTCAAAGTAGATCCGGTTACGCCACCGCCTAAGGGTTTGGCGCTCCTCTTCAAGAGTCTTGCTGTCGTGGAAGAATGCCAGCTGAACTTGATGCAGACTGGAGCAGGCGTTGTCAATAGATAACGACAACGGAATAGGTTCCGGACTTGCTGGGGTCTCCTCCGCTGGTTCCAGCGGGTTTTCAGTTACAAAAATTGGGTCCCACTCCCCAAGAGTGGTCCCCTGAGCCTCTATGGCACTAGGGCTGTCCAACGGGATGGCCTCAGTCGCCATCGAGGAAGGTCCCGCTGATGAAGTTCTAACCTCCGGAAGTGGTTCCGAAGGCCCCGCTGCCAGGTCCTCATTTGCCCCCTCAGGCAGGGGGCCAGCAACCTCTTCTGGGCACTTCGGCTCAGCCGCGAGTACCTCTGGAGTCGTCACTCCGGGAGCAGGAGCTGCTTCTGGCTCCGGCCTGGGCACCTCCTCTACTGGGGGCTCGAGCGCTGACGCCTCTGCAACAACCGGCTCGGGAGCCAGAAGGTCTTCAACATCAACCGGCCCTACGGTCGGAGCTCCAACAATGACTGGCTCTGCGGCCGGTGCTTCTCAGGTAGCCGGCCCAACCGTCGGGACTTCCTCAACATTCGGCACGCACGCCGGGACTTCAATTACCTCCGGCTCAACCGCCGGAGCTTCGACAATTTCCGACTCTGGGGCTGGAATTACTGCTTCCTCCGGCTCAACGGCCGGAGCTTCCATCATCTCTGCACCAGGACTCGGAGCTTCAACCTCCGGGGCAGGTGCCGTTGGCGCATCTTCTCTCCCGTGGTCCAGCGCTACCACGGAAGTCTCTGGGGTTGAGTCGAGGTCCATGACCATGACAGCCGGCGCCGGAGTTGTCGCAGCTTCAGCCACCACTTGGGGCGGCACCGGGACAGGGGCAGAAGCTTCCACCCTCACAGCCTCAGCTGCTGTGGCTGAGGGTGGAGCCTCACTCCTCTTCTTGGGAACGCTGCAGATGATGGATGAAGAAACTTAAAAAAACAGTTACTACAACAAAAAAACTATCCAAGGTAAAGATTAAAAATTACCTTGGGAGGCTTCCGCACCAGCTTGCACGGAACCTCTTTCCCGGACGTTCTGGGCTGGTCATAGCCGCCGCCGTCGTGGAAGCTCCGGAAGGCCCCGGAACTCGTTGCAGCCACGGGCGTTTCCCTAGTCGAGGCCCCCCTCGATCGGGAAGAACCTCCAGACCTAGAGGCCCCAACCGGCCCTGGTGCTGGAGTCGCATGCCCGGAGCTAGCACCCCGGGAGGACGCCGCCGCGGGTATAGTCACCGCGGTTGTAGAAGACCTCCCCCTCCGGGGAGAAGGAGCTGATGCAGAGGTGGCAGGCCTGACGGACCTTCCGTCAGCATGTTGCAGCTTCCTCTTTCGGCTCAGGGGTTCGTCCACCGGCTCCTTGCCCTTGCCGACGACCTCGACCCTTGGCTTCGGGGCAGGGTCAGAGCCACCTTCAGAAAACCCAGGGATCGTCACCCTGGAGATCGATCTTCTCTCGACGACACCAAGGTCGTCAAGCATAGGCATCTTCCACCGGAGCTCCCTGTTGAACTCTACTTCCACGTTCAGAGGGAGAAAAGCTGATGGCGGAGTCAAATCGTCACCCGCGACATCAATGCCGTGCTAGAACTTCTTGAGATGAAACTCCAAGGTTGTCCCCGCCATGTTAGACTTCAGCCCGGTCTCGACCCGGTCGTCGTCCATCACACTGTTGAGGGCCCAAGCGAGTTTTTCTCTCCTCTTCAGCGGTGCCCACCTGTTGACCAGGAAGTTGCAAAACACCGCCTGAGGAGTTAATCCTCCCTCCACGCACTGGCGGATCCTGGTCAGAACAGGGTTGAAGGCATCCGCCAGCACCGGAGCTTCACTCCAGACTATAGTGTCGATGTTGGGGAGGCCTTCGGGCAGCTCCAGCCTCTCGTGCTCCTCCACCCAGATGACTATCCAGTCCTTCTTCCAATCATCCCATTTCCCAGACGGAAACGACCGGAGGTACTTGAATGGGCACTTCTTGCGCTTCACGAAGTAGTAGAAGCCAAGGTACTCATTGCTCCTACCGGTGGTATGGACGGTGAAGAAGGTCCGGAAGAGTTCAATGTAGGGGGATGCCCACCCACATCTCACAGAAGTGGACAAAGATAGACACAAGAAGAATGGAGTGGGGGCCAAGGTGGTATAGCTGCAGACCATAAGAGTCTAGCAACATCAAGAAAAAGGAGGAAAAAGGTGGGATCAACCCCACCATGGCGTACGAAGAGAAGTACACCATTTCGTCAGCGTGCTCCTTCTCAAACGGGAGCTCTTCCCCGGCGCGGACCAGACGGTTGAAGAAGTCCGGGGACCATCCCATGAGGGCCCGTACCTTCTTCAGGTCACCGTCGGTCTTCAAATGGCTCTCGCGGAGACCCAACTCCATCGCAGCACAGCAAGGCAAGAGAAGAAAAGCGAGCACAAGTTGGGAGTTTGAGCGCAAGATCAGAGGAGAGGCGTAAAGAACTCCAGACAGTGTGTGCCTTCCTTCTTAAGTAAGCCCTCGCAATGCTTGGATGGAAAACGCAACAAAGTCGAAAATACTACTCAAAAATCCTACCCTGCCGATGACAAGAGGGCCTGGGACCACTCCGACGATCAAGTCGAGGTTCTTACCCAGGCGAACGGTTGTGATCATGAGGCGGGAAGCCCGAAGGCGACGGCCTTACAAGGCGCGCGGAACCGATACAATTTTCGTATCGGGAACCGGCGACCTTCAATTGCGTGAGATCCGCACGCCAAAGATCTCATCTGCCGCACACGGGATACGCCACACAGCGAGGATTTAACTCCAAACCATCGCCAACGGCACATCCGAAGACATTTGAAGACTCAGTTCAAAAGTCGCGAGGATGGACCCACCTCCGGCGGAACGACTTCACCCAAGGGGTCTTCCCAAGAGGTGGGCCCAGGGGGCCACTGTCGGTACCCTGGGAACCGTACACCCCTTGAGAGTACAAAGATCTCTAGGGAAAGTCATCTACTTGATTTGAAGACCTTCGGAGGCCCACATGTCAGACATAACCGGACCCGCTTCTCCAACATGGTTAGTCCCAGGGTCGCCACATGTACTATCAAACCGGAGCTACCGCCCACAAGGGGGAAGCTCCGGGCTATGTACCGAAATAGCACCCGCGGACCTAACCCCAGACCGAGGGAAGATCCGGAACTGACACGCGTTAGGCAGCTCCGGACCTATCTGTTTCCCACAGTATGCTCTGGAGCTGCCACGTGTCCAACCGTCGGATCATCAGCCTCTAACCTCCGGAAGACTCCACAACGGCTCCAGATCTTCAAAGGGGAATCAAGGACTTCAAGGCCCGATCAAGTGTCATTAATAATATATTAATGACACACGATCGGACGACCTTAATTACCAGTAACGATGCTGTCAAAGCCCATAACTCGGTCATTAAGGGTAATTAAACGTGTTGAATGTGTATCAATATCAGTAACCGCCGGGGCCACATGTCGGGCCAGGCTAACTTGTAACGGCCTGCCCTTGTACTATAAAAGGACAGGCCGACGGTACATAGCACACGCTCGATACACGCTCGATACACGCTCCACATACTCTCTGAGGACACACACTCTTGATACAGCCAATACAACACCAACAGACCCCGTGGAGTAGGGTATTACGCTCAGGCGGCCCGAACCACGTAAATCTTCGTGTCTACTGTGTCATTTACACTTCACCTTCTTGAGTCTCCGCGCGCCCACACCGAACCTCGAACTCCTCTAACACTTTAGTAGTGTCGGGAGATTTGCCGGATCAAAACCACCGATAGGGATGGTAATGGTTGGTTATGGTTATGGTTATGGTTATTATTATGGATTGAGATATGATAAATGGACATGGATGATGATGATGGCAATAATGGATTATGGTTTTATATTATGTTAATTATGATGGATATGATGGGACTATTTCACATAGACATAGTATAATGTTTTTCACTTGTTTTAAATGTACTTTTCAACAAATACCATTTTTATTATCATTCCTTGTTTAAGCTACATGTCATACTTTCCCACACTTGCTGAGTACGACATGTACTCACCCTTGCAATTCCCCCACCAACAGTTTTAGGTCAGGGTTTGGAGTATCTAGATGATAATGTGGAGTACTAGGTTGTGTGTGCCAACGACTTGCCTATCGTTTGCTTGGAGCCGCGCTACCCTTATGCTCAGTTTGCTTAGCTTGCTTATTTTGTTAGCTCAGATTTAGTTTATTTCTTCTGCATTAGTTCAAACTTGTCGTTGTTGATCATTAGAGTTGTAAATTGAGGATTAATGAATTTTGTAATAAAAGTACTTCTTAATTAATTTGTTCTGTAGTAATTTTCTGTATATCGTTTGTGATGCACTTGTGTATGCGTGTTGAACATCCTGGGCACACATATACTGCACTTGGTTCATTTTTTCTAAACTGGGTGTCACAAATTGGTTTTAGAGCCACAGGTTGACCGTAGGACATAGCGTAGATAGAATGGACACTTTAGAGCACATAGGAACACTCAAGTGATGTTGTGGATTTTTTGGTGTGTTGTTTGCTATGTATTGTTTCTTTTGTGCTTAGTAGAGGATTTTGGGATGCTTTAGCATTGCCATGTCAATATAGGCTAGTATAGGTAGTTGCTTAGTTTCATATCCCTTGAGGCATATAGTTGGGGACGTTTTCTAAATTCTTATCTCTTGCTTTTCTTCAAATGGTGAGGACTCGCAACCAGAGTGATGCCAATAGTGAGGAGGAGAACAATGGAGCGCCTCAGAACAACAACAATGGACCTGCATTTGAGGCTATCAACCTTGAGAATCTATTGGCTATGCAAAATCAGCTCATGCAGACCATGATACAAACTATGGGACGGTTGCAGGCTAGTAACAACAACAACTAGCCCCACATGCCTCCACCGCCGCCACCCCCACCACCTCATAACCGGTTGGGAGAATTCATGAGGACTAAGCCACCAACCTTTGCTCAAGCTGCTGACCCTATGGAGGCGGATGATTGGTTGAAGTCCGTGGAGAAGAAGCTTGCTATTGTCCAATGTAGCGACCAGAAGAAGGTTCTATTTGCTTCTCATCAACTAGTTGGAGCAGCTACGGATTGGTGGGATTCTTTATGCAATGCCCATGAAAATCAGGAGAGGATCACTTGGGTTGAATTCAAGGAGAGCTTCCGTTCTCATTATGTGTCGGAAGGTATTATGATCTTGAAGAGGCAAGAATTTGAGAACTTAAGGCAAGAAATATCAAGCGTGGGTGAATACCTTGGTAAATTCACTCAACTCTCAAGGTATGCGCCAGGAGATGTCAGTCGGGACAGCCAGACGTAATGCTTGTTTATGAGAGGCTTGAACAATGAGATCTAGGTACAATTGCTCAATTGTGATTATGAAAACTTCCAAAAGCTAGTGGACAATACAATTGTGGTTGAGAACAAAGTCCCTGAGATGGAGCTAGAAACTAAGAGGAAAGCACCATACCAAGGACAGACGCAAGGAAGCAATGTTCGCCCCCACCTTGCACCACCCAATGCGCCATATTACAGCACCCCTGCACCTACCCAACGCCCTGGTTATCAACCTCGTCCAGCTCAACCTCAGTTTGTGCAGCAGCGCCCCGTCGTGCAAGCACCTCGTCCTCCAATGCCTTATGCGCCTCACGCCAGCTTCCCTGCAAATGTTCAGAATCAAGTTTGTCCAAATAGTTATGGTGCAGCAAAGAAGTGCTATACTTATGGAGAAGCAGGACATTTTGCATTTCAATGTCCTAAGTCGGGCCCGTGTCAAGGAAGGAATGCCCCAAGACAGAACCCAAGACCCAATGGAGGAGCAGCAACCATGGACCGCATAATTTTGCTCGTGGCAATGTAAACCATGTCTCTACGGATGAAGCGCAACAAGCGGATGACGTGGTGATTGGTATGTTTCTCGCAAACTCCAACCCGACGACTATGTTATTTGATTCTGGAGCATCACATTCATTCATTGCATCAAAGTATGTTGCCAAGTATAGTTTGCCTATCTCTCATATGAAGTATACTCTATTGGTTAAGTCTCCTGGAGGAGAGATGAGGACAAATATAGTATGTCCAAAAGTAAGCCTTAGAATAAGGGGGTAGACTTCTTTGCCAACCTCATTGTTTTGGATTCTCAAGGATTGGACATTATACTTGGAATGGACTAGTTAAGGAAGCACAATGAAGTTATTGAATGTGCCACCAAGACGGTGAAGTTGACCAATGAGGAAGGGACCACCATAAAATTTGAAGAATCTCAACATGCACCGAAGCAATTGGAGCTGAATCACATGGACGGTGCCACAATTGAGGAGATTTCAGTGGTGCGCGAATTTTTGGATGTGTTTCCGGATGAGTTGCCAGGTATGCCACCTGATCGAGACATAGAGTTTGTTATTGAGTTAATACCTGGAACTGCACCTATAGATAAGAGGCCATATAGGATGCCTCCTAATGAGTTAGCGGAGCTCAAGGAGCAAATTCAAGAGCAACTAGAGAAGGGTTTTATTCACCCATGCTCTTCACCATGGGGAGCGCCCGTACTTTTGGTGGACAAGAAGGATGGATCCCAAATGATGTGTGTGGACTACCAAGCTCTCAACGAAGTGACAATCAAGAGAAAGTATACCTTGCCTCGCATAGAGGATTTGTTCGATCAGATGAAGGGTGCTTGTGTTTTCTCCAAGATTGATTTGAGGTCAGGGTACTTTCAAATGAAGATAAGACCGTCAGATATAACCAAAACAGCATTTCGGACACGGTATGGATCTTATGAGTACACCGTGATGTCTTTTGCATTGAGAAATGCACCTGCCTACTTTATGTACATCATGAATAAGGTCTTCATGGAGTACCTGGACAAGTTCGTGGTGGTTTTCATTGATGACATAATGATCTACTCGAGGGATGAGAAGGAACATGAGGAACTCTTGAGGCTCACGTTGCAGAAATTGAGGGAGCATCAATTGTATGCAAAATTCAGCAAGTGCCAGTTTTGGTTAAGGGAAGTATCGTTTTGGGGGCATATCATTTCAGGAGGAGGAGTATTGGTTGACCCAGGAAAAGTGAAGGATGTGTTGAAGTGGGAACCCCCATAGAGTGTGAAGGAGATTAGGAGTTTTCTTGGGATGGTGGGATATTATCATCGATTCATCAAGGATTTCTCCAAGATAGCAAAGCCAATGACTGAGTTATTAATGAAGGGGAAAGCATTCCAATGGACTGAAGCTTGTCAAAACGGTTTTGAGGAGCGAAAGAAAAGGTTAACCACGGCCCCAATTTTGGTTTTGTCGGATGTAAGCAAAAGTTTTGATATATATTGCGATGCATCAAGACAGGGACTTGGATGTGTGCTTATGCAAGGAGGTCAAGTGGTAGCCTATGCATCGAGGCAATTGAAGAAAGATGAGGAAAATTATCCTACACGTGATCTTGAACTAGCAGTCGTGGTACATGCATTGAAGATTTGGAGACACTACATCCTTGGACATAGGTGTGAAATTTATACGGATCACAAGGGTTTAAAGTATATATTCACACAAACGGATCTGAATTTGAGGCAACAGAGATGGTTGGTACTTATTAAGGATTATGATGTGGGAATCAATTATCATCCAGGGAAGGCTAATGTAGTGACTGATGCCTTGAGTCGGAAAGGAGTAAGTCACCAGCTCACGGTTCAAGAATTGCCATCTGAGCTATGCAAGGAATTCTAACGGACGGAAATAATGGAGTTAAATCCGACCTTGGAGCAAGAAATTCAAGAAGGTCAGGCCAAGGATGAGGAAATTCAGGAAATCAAAGAAAGGACCCAAGAGGGGAGAGAATTCATATTTGATGAGGATGACCATGGTACCCTATGGCTTGGAAAGAGAATCGTTGTGCCTAATGTGAAGTATATTCGAGAAACAATATTGAAGGAGGCACATGACTCACCTTACTCAATTCATCCCAGTAGTAAAAATATGTACAAGGACTTGAAGACATGTTATTGGTGGGCTAGCATGAAAAAGGACATAGCTGAATATGTAGCTTTGTGTGATGTGTGCCAACGAGTCAAAGCCGAACATCATAGACCAGCTAGACTATTGCAGCCATTAAAGATTCCAGAATGGAAGTGGGAAGAAATTTGTATGGACTTCATAGTTGGATTACCGCGAACCCAGTCCGGTTATGACTCGATATGGGTTATTGTTGATCGGTTGACCAAATCAGCTCATTTTATTCCTGTTGAGACCAAGTATACCGCTGCACAATTAGCCGAGTTGTACATAGAGCGTATTGTGTGCCGACACGGAGTTCTGAAGAAAATATTTTCGAACCGAGGTTCTCAATTCACCTCTAGATTTTGGCAGAAATTGCATGAAGCTTTGGGTACAAGGTTAAAGTTCAGTTCAGCATATCACCCTCAAACCGATGGACAAACCGAGGAACCTATCAGATTTTAGAGGATATGTTAAGAGCTTGTGCTTTAAAGCATGGAAGAAGTTGGGACAAAAGCTTGCCATATGCGGAATTCTCATATAACAATAGTTACCAAGCAAATTTGAAGATGTCACTATATGAAGCACTATATGGAAGGAAGTGTAGGACGCCCTTGTTTTGGAGTGAGACATAGGAGAACCAAGTGTTTGGGCTAGATGTGTTGCAAGAAGCTGAAAAACAAGTCCAAATAATCCATGAGAATTTTGAGGGCTGCTCAATCAAGACAAAAAGGCTATGCGGATAATAGGCGGAGAAACCTAGCCTTTGGTAATAGATTTCGTATATCTCAAAGTGTCACCTATGTGTGGTCATAAGAGGTTTAATGTCAGAGGCAAGCTATCACCTTGCTATATTGGGCCATTCAAGATTTTGGAAAAACGAGGAGAAGTAGCATATAAATTGGAGATGCCAACTCATCTTTTCGATGTTCATGATGTGTTTCATGTTTCTCAGCACAAGAAGTGCTTAAGGGTACCGGAAGAACAGGTGCCAATGGAAGAATTGGAATTAGAGTCAGATTTGACTTATGCTGAGCAACCGGTCAAAATCTAAAAAACCAAGGAGGGGGTCACAAGAAACAAGGTCATCAGATTGTGTAAAGTGCAATGGAATCATCATACATAATTGGAAGCAACTTGGGAGCTGGAGGATGATCTCAAGAAGGAATTTCCTTATCTCTTCTCTTCCATGTCGAATCTCGAGGGCGAGATTCATTTTAAGGGGGTAGGTTTGTAACACCCTCATTTTCATGCATCATGCATTGCATAAGTTCATATACATGTTTAACATTAATCCACATAAAAAGGAACAAGTTTAAAATGAATTTAAAGCAAAACCGCACTTAAAAAGTCTGAGAATTTTGGACTTGGCCGATGTGCCCCAGACTAGTCCGAACTTCTCTCTGAACCCGTTCGGACATGGACGTTATCGTGTGTACTAATCCAGTTTTGTCTCTGTACAATTTTCGAACTTGTCCGGTCCATTGCGGACTAGTCCGGTATTCCGATTCCTTGAAATTTCGCCATGTCCTTGGACTTGTCCAGAATTGTCCGTTTTCCATCGGACTTGTCCGTTTTCCTCTCTAACTAAGTTCGGACTTAGTCCGAACTTATTTAATTTCTCTATGATCAATATCGGACTAGTCCGGCCTAGTGCGGACTTGTCCGGTGGTCACGACTTCGAGTTGATCTTTTGTTCCACGACATGTTTCTTGGGTTTTACTTTAAGTGGGCATAGGGACATCGTGTCTAACCTTTTTGACCACATGTGGGACCCCACACCGGCCTCTACTCATCTCAAACTTGAAATCCATCAAACCCTACACCTCCACCTCTATATAAACAACCCTGCCCCTTAACTTTACATCTCTTTGCCACTTTCGAAACACACCCAAACCCTAGTTCGTGGGAGCCACCACCAAGGAGGAGAAGGACATCCAAAGCAAGAAGAAGAAGAGGAGTAAACGAAAGAGGATCAAGTGATCAAGATCTCCATCAAGTTTTTGTTCTTCATCAACAAGTCACCTTCAAGTTTTTTCATCAACCCTAGATCATCAAGATCTAAGTGTTGCCTCCAAAACTTTTGATTCTTTGGAGTTCTAAACACCTGGTATATCTTCTACTTTCTCTTTCTCACGTAAATTCAACCCCGTTTCTCTAAATTCACATCGATCTAGAAAACCCTAGTGTGCTGGTTCTGCGAAGGGCAGACTAGTCCGGTCCCTAGCAGACTAGTCGGATTTTACTGACTTTTTTATGATGAATTAATTCTAATTTTGTTTGAATCAATTCCAAACCTGTCCAAACATGTTAAAAACTATTAGAACTAGTTAGTAAACATTATTAGCAACTCATTAACAAGTTTTACCTCATAATTGCATTAATCATGCACATCATGGCATATTGAGTAATATATGAGCATTTATTGGTTGTAATGTTTGTTTTGTATGATTGTTGCGCGGATTAGAAAGATTTGCTCTAGAGAGTGCTTTCGAGGACCTCCAGCACCAACACTTTGAAGTCTTTGATCCTAATCAAGCCCAAGAGCAAGGCAAGTATCCTTGAACATATTGATCCAATTTTTAAGAAATATGTTTTGCATGCTTGTGTCAATTTGATGGGATCCTATGACAGGAAGTTTACAAGCTTTGTTTAACCATCCTTGTCACTTGGGAGACATAGTAGAGAGTCAAGAAGGTTTTTTTACCTTTTTGCTTCGCTCTAATTAATTGGGATGGGAAAACAACCTAATGACCTAAAATATGAATTAATGGATAATGTACATTGATGAACATGGTTAATGGTAACATGGTAATGAGTGATATAAGCAAGCATGGTATGTGGATGGGTTGGATGTTATTGTGGTTTGCTTGCCTTGGATCTAAGGACGGTTCATGCGAGAATAGGTCAGGACTATAGTGCCACCACAAGGCCAAGTATGGGTGCGGCGTAGCTGATTAATTAGGGTTTTGCTAGTATTGCGCGGATCATTTGACACACCGTGGAAGGAGAGTCGGATTGGGTTTGGATTTATGGAGGGACTCCCTGGGATCCAAATGGCACAAGAGGGGGCCCTTGGTTGAAGATGTGCTCAGTTGAAGGCATCGCCACCGATGTTACCTCAGTGGGTCCGTACATGCTAGTAGTCACTTTGTAAAGGCTATTTTGTGATCTCTTTGCCACACACCAAGGGAAGTGTGAGACGGCATAATTGAGATTCTATAGTCATCGAAAGGTGATGAAATCACAAACACATGAGTAAAGTGGTACAACCTCTGCAGAGTGTGTTTAAAACTATCATGATAGACGTGCTCCCGGTCATGAGCATGTGGACAACTTCAATGATTAGAGGGTACTTGGGATTTAGGATGGTTATGGTTGGTTATGGTTATGATTATGGATTGATATATGATAAATGGACATGGATTATGATGATGGCAATAATGGATTATGGTTTTATATTATGTTAATTATGATGGATATGATGGGACTATTTCACATAGACATAGTATAATGCTTTTCACTTGTTATAAATGTACTTTTTAGCAAATATCCATTTTTATTATCATTCCTTGTTTAAGCTGCATGTCATACTTTCCCACACTTGCTGAGTACGACATGTACTCACCCTTGAAATTCCCCCACCAACAGTTTCAGGTCAGGATTGGAAGTATCCAGATGATAATGAGGAGTAATAGGTTGTGTGCTACTGTCGACTTGCCTTTGGTTTGCTTGGAGCTTCCCTACCCTTATGCTTAGTTTGCTTAGCTTGCTTATTTCGTTAGCTTAAATTTAGTTTATTTCCGCTACATTAGTTAAAACTTGTCGTTGTTGATCATTAGAGTTTTAACTTGAGGACTAATGAATTTTGTAATAAAAGTACTTCTTAATTAATTTGTTATGTTGTAATTTTCTGTATATCGTTTGTGATTCACTTGTGTATGTGTGTTGAATATCCTGGGCATACATATACTGCACTTGGTTCTTTTTTTTTTTCCGAACCACGTGTCACACTACAAACCCGCACTATAGTCTGATTAGTTATGACATGACCATGTTATTATGAATAACTTATGCTATGTTTCAACATTGGTTCAATGATGTTTAGGTGAGTCATTGCCTTAGGACGGCTTGTGCCTAGGCTCCTAAGGTATTTACTTAATATTCTAGCATGGTGCTAGGATAGTTAAGTAGCATTTGATGTCTCGTAGACCCACGAATTGAAGAGTAGGAAGTAGGTGGTGACAGCCCTATCTGTCCTTGTAATCCTCTATGTTCGTCTATGCCACAGTCTCTTTGGGGTAGTCTCCAATTATTGCTAGGGGTAAACCCGTGTCCGATATGTTGAACAACTTAGCAAAAGAATTCACCATTGACATGTTCATTAGTATCTAAACTAGGCTATGTATATGTATATTAAAGGCATTGTAGGAGCACCTCTCTAACTCTTAGTCTAATCCCTCTTTGACCCATTTATCCCCCTTAGAATAGAATGCTCTTCTGTGTCTCACTACCTCTGCATATCTATTACCCATCCTCACTAGAACCTTACCTAGACCAATCTACCCTTTTCATTTGATGATCGCTATGCTTCCACTTAGCCTTCCTTTGGGAAAATACAAATGACACCCTTGCTAATACTCTTAAAGTGTAAATGCTACTTGGATAATTTATGTGCACTTGCGGATTTTTATCTGTGATGTAAAAAACGTCAACACCCTCCTCGATCTGGACTTGTCTTTGTCCTTTCTCTTGTCTTCACTGGAGTTGATGCCTTTCCTCCTCATCATCATTCTCTTAAACCTTTTAATGAAGCGGACCATTTCTTAGTCATCCATGTCGGTGCTCACATCGTTGCTATTTTCGTCGTCTTGCACGTTATGAACTTTCTCACCTTTTGATTTGCAAGTCGCCTTGAGAACCACCCCCTTATTCTTTGATGAGGTGAGCTCGACAAGATTCTTCACATATTGAGCTTCCTTTTCCATCATCTCATGATTGATGATTTTGCCCAATAGCTCATTCGGAGTCATTTTATGAAACCCAAAACTTTCTCGAATCGTGGAGCATAAGGTGACATTGTAGGGCATGAATGCCCTTATCATCCTCTTGACAAACTCATGACTGGTCCACTTCTTGCTTCCATAGGCACGGATCTTGTTGGTAAGATCCTTCATTCGGTTGTACATTTCTTTAGGGGATTCACCATCCTCTATGGAAAATCTCCCCAATTCTCCTTCAAGAATTTTGATTTTTGCTTCTCGAACAGAGCGATTTCCTTCATGTGTGGTCTTGAGGATATCCCATATTTCCTTGGCACTTTCCAGTCCATCCACCTTGGTAAACTCTTCTCGGCTCAAGGATGAAGTGATCACCGCAACAGCTTGTACATTGCAGTGAATTTCTTGTCCTTGCTCCGCGGTGAGTTCATCCATCGTGTCTGGGATATCTATACCTGTACACACAACATGCCAAAGACTGGGGTTTAAGGAAATGAGATGCATTTTCATATTGTATTTCCACATTGTGTAATCATTTCCGTCAAAATGTGGAGGTCTTCTCATGGGAATAGAAAGATAGTTATTGTTAGAATTAAGGCGATTGTAATTAAAAGGATATCGGGAGTAGTCGTGATGACCACTCCCAGTTGCCTTCTCGTCTTCTTTCTTGCCCTTTTGGCTTGAGAGTTTCTTTCTTAGAAGCGCCTTGAGCTGACGCACTTCTTCATCATCATGTTCTACTCCTTGAGTGCATCGAACAACTTGGTGTCTTGTTTGTCTCCAAAGATGGGCATTTTCGGGATCTCATTGGCCATGTCTATTCGAGCGGTGAGTCTTATAAATAGAGAGCCTTGCTCTGATACCGATTGAATGTGGCCTAGAGGGGGGTGAATAGGCGTTGAAACTTTTTCCTGCAACACTTAACAAAAATGTGAAATACAGGTGAGTCAGACTAGTCCGGTGTAGGGTACGGACTAGTCTGGTGTGCTTGTTATACCTACAAAAGATTGACTGTTTTATGTGATTTTCTCAAACATTACAGCAGCAGAATGTAGTAAACTATCCTAACAACTTTAGTAAGAGTTTAGAATGAGTAATTTGCACGTGCAATACAGAACTAATACAAGTTGCAAATTTGATCAAGCCTATGCCCTAGATAGTGTTGATTGCAAAAGTAAAGAACTAGAACACAAGAGAAAAATGATTTTTATTGAGGATTGATCTCACGAAAGAGATCTATGTCCTCTTTGAGGAGCTCACACAAAGCCGGGTCTCAATCAACCCTTTACCTCTTCAAGTCACCACAAAGGCAAACTTGAGTTCCACTATCACAGGGTAATCACCAAGTTAATGGGGCAACCTCACACGTCGAGGGCTCCCACAAAATTACACTGAGAAAGTGAATCAAATACACTCAAAAGATGTACAATAGATGCAAGAGTGTATGAGAGATCAAACCCCGAGAGCTCAACAATGCGTAGGTGACGATCTCCCTTTCCTAAATCTTGATTCCCAAAAGATTTAACCTTTTAGGGCGTTAGATGTGTGGGGAGAAATGTTTCTATGCTCTTGGGACGTGTGACGACGCTAGGGTTCTTAGTTAGAGGTTATGGAGTCGTGGATCACCTATTTATAGATAATCTAAAAAAAGTTACCGTTAGGGATCCCGACAGCCGGACTAGTCTGCTCAGAGACCGGACTAGTCTGGTGTGCTGTGTGATATGTGCGTGAATTGTGCAGCACACCTGAAACCTAATTGTTGTGAGTGATCCGGACAGTCCGCACGAGAACATAAAGTTAATCGAACTAGTCTGTGGTGAATCCAGTAACTAAATCAGACTAGTCTGCAATTAAACGGACTTGCCCGGTGCAAGGTGAGATGTATGTTTTGATGGTGGACTAGTCCAAATCTTGGGACTTGTCCTCGCAAAACATCAGAAAGTTGATTGGACTTGTCCAGCTCATATCTAGACTAGTCCGTGTGGAAACAGAGAGTTGACCGGACTAGTCCTGTTCTGCTCCGGACTTGTTCGTGTGAGAACAAAAAGTTTGTCGGACTAGTCCGCTTGTGAACGGACTTGTCCGGTGCTTCAGCGAGTTGCTTAAATTTTTAACTTTAGCCCATACTCTCTACGCAAAGTCATGAGCTCTTGGGATTTTTCTCTCACACACATCCTATACATTGACAACTACTTTGCACTTCCATCCTATACATTAACAACTACTTTGCTTTCATTAGTTCTATTCTTCGTATATCTGCTTTCATCTCGACAAAACTCATTGGGACCTCATTTGTTTGTCATCAATAATTCAAAACCCACAAGGGAATGTCTAGATGCACTTTCAAGGGCATATAGTGTGCAGCTTACAAGAGAGACATAAATAGCTACATTTACGTACTGAAATTTAAGGGGAGGGGTTGTTGGGCGATTACACAGACTAGAAGCCTGTTTGGTTGCTGACTAACTTTGTCACGCCTAAGGTTAGTTGTGCAGTCGTGCAACAGATTTTAGACAACTGTTTGGTTGACTGTCACAAGTATGGTAAGGATCCTGTCCCACATGTCATACTCTCACTTTTTTATCTAACTTTGCCACACTTGTGGCTTAGAATTTACTAAGCACACTTTTGTGGCAAGCCACACTTGACAAAGGTTAGTTGTGGCAATTTTAGAATTTACTAAGCACACTTTTGTGGCAGGCCCCTAGGTGTTTTGCACCTACTAATGGCTGCAGGCTGCCATACACTGCAACCTCATCTCGTCCTTGATGGTGGCCATAATTTCTTGCAGCGATCGCTCTTGCTAAAGGAAAATTTTGTTGTTTTGTTCTATCCAAATGATTCAACTCACTGAGATGATCAGGGATCAAATGCCTTTTGCTTTACCTGCTTGGAATGCAGATATGAGGCGTTGAGCCCATCCTGTTACACACGTCCCATTGCGACAGATGTATTTGTGACGCATGTAGCCAACAACCATTGGATATTCAACGAAAACATGCAAGGATGTCTCCAAGTTCTGAAGGCAATTCGGGCAAGAGAAATTGGTTGGCCAGATCCACCTTTGCAAACGGTCGGTTGTCTAGATTCTCTTTTGCAATAGCAACCGATGATTGGTGACACTCATCATCGAAATCAAAGGGCACATCCTTAGCTAATAGGCTAGTGAGGGGTCTAGCGGTTTTGGAACAATCCTTGAGAAATCGTCGGTAGATCCCTGCATGGCCTAAAAAGCTATAGATACCCTTAATGTTGGTGGGAGGTGGAAGCTTTTCAATAACTTCAATTTTGGCTTTGTCCACCTCAATCCCCCTCTCGAACACCAAGTGTCCTAAGACGATGCCTCCACGGACCATAAAATGACACTTTTCCCAAATTAGCACTAGGTCCTTTTCTTGGCATCTTTGTAAGACCCTGTCTAGGTTCTCAAGACAATGATCAAAAGTTTTTCCATAGACAAAAAAGTCATCCATGAAAACTTTCATGATTTCCTCGATCATGTCTGAGAAAATACACATCATGCACCTTCGGAACAAAGCAGGTGCATTACACAACCCGAACAACATTCGCCGATAGGCGTACGTTCTGTAAGGGCATGTGAAGGTGATCTTACTTTGATCATCAGGGTGGATGGTTTTGATGGCTACTAACGTCACAGATCATCTCTAGTGAGAGATGAGGCCCGCAAGTGCACGGAAACTGTCGTGTAGCATTTTACCCAAGAGTATTCCCAAGGGTATCGTATATATCCCAAAGGAAGGCAACGGAGTAAAGTAGACAATACTCTTATGATCAAGCTATGGGTTACTAATCAATTATCAAGACAGGGGTAAGTTGATAATATATGGGTAGTGTGACACACACCTAAGCAATCTGTTCTAAAGGGTAAATGGGTCCTAATGGAGGTTAGACTAAGAGTTGGGGACATACTCCTATGATGCTTCTAATATACATATACATAGCCTAGGTTAGATACAAATGAGCATGTCAATAGTGAATCCTTATGCTAAGTTGTTTAAATCGGGCACGGGTTTACCCCTAGAAATACTAGGACAACTCTCGCCAAGAGCCTGTGGCATAGCCGAACGTGGAGGATTACAAAGGACAGATAGGGTCGTCACCACCTACTGCCTACCTCTTCAATCTGTGGGTCTACGAGACATCCAACGCTCTCTAACTATCCTAGCACCATGCTAGCATATTAAGTAAATACCTTAAGAGCTACGACACATGTCATCCTAAGGCAATGAACTAAATCATCGTTGAACCAATGTTGAGACATAGCATAAGTTATTCATACTAACATGATCATATCATAGCTGATTAGACTATAGTGGGGGTTTATAGTGTTTATTATGATAGAATAATGACATTAAGGCATGATCATAAAGACTATTCCTACCACATACATGGAATCCACAATCAAACAAGAAACACTTCATCCAAGTATATGAATAAGAGAAGACTAAAGATAATATCTTTATTATGCATAAAGTCACAAATATAAGAAAAGATACATAAGCCATACCTTTCCCAATTTGGACTTGGGACTAGAGGCTCTCCTCCCTATAGCCTAACTCCACTAAGGACTAAGAGAACTAGTATATACAATAGAATGATGCTCAAGTGGTGTGTGTTGAAGTGAGGGGTGAGGGGTCCTATTTATAGCTTGGAGAAGGGTCGGTTCCCATCACCAAAAGCACGTGAATCAGTCACCACTGACTTCTTCAAGCCGAGAGAAGCCAACACGTGTCGTTTGACCGTGTTTGACGCCAGGAAGGGGTCGACTGACCTGGTGGTTCGGTCGACCTAGTCCTGGCTACAAATGGATAGTTCTTCCTCCAAGTGACTGACAGGTGGGGTCCCATTCCATGATATGGGTGGTACACGTTGGATGGCCTCGAATACTTCTGTTTCTGGGCCATTTGATCTATGTGGTTCCACGTGGCGACACCTGATTGGTTGGGATGATATTTTATAGGATCCATCCCCTTGTTTTACTTTCTGCATAAAATGCTTGCATGCACTACTTTCTCCAAGGAAAAGTTGAAACAGGTTAAATAGAAAGGTGATGTGTGCATGAAATGATATTTCCTTCACATAATTGAGTTATATTAATAGGTGAAATTGGTATATAACAGCCGTCAACAAACTCCCCCAAGCTTATCATTTGCTCGTCCTGAGCAAAGTCAAAACTTTAGGTTGATTATGAGGAGTTGCTACAATGTTCTATTTTTCACAAGTACCATGTGCACAACAAAATACTCTACCTAGTATTGCAAAAACTGACATGGTACTTCACCCATCTTAAGTCATTATGGGCTTATGCCATATCCTATTCATGGGTGGTTGAAAAAGATGGAACAGCAAATGGAGCACACATACCCTAGAAATACGATTCCACTCAAATTTCGAAGAGTTCAATTTAGATTTTAAGTGTCTCAATTTGATTCTCTCAGTCTCTCCTTTGTGTGTAGTGGAAATATGTCCTCACCAAAGGATTTTTCCTAAATGCATCCTACCACTAAATAAGGCTTGTATGTAGATCTTGGAAGGGAATATAGTAGGTATATTTGCAACACATAATATTGCTAATTAAAAAAAGCAAGCCTTAGGAGAAATCACTTCAAAACTATTTGACTCAAGACTTGTGCATGTGTGATGGAATAGAGGTGGATGTGATATTTGAGATGACTCCTATTTTGAGTGGACTCTCTTATTTTGCAGGGGTGAAACATGGATACTTTTCTCTTCTCTTTTTTTTTCTTCTTTTTTCATGCTTTTGATGTAAGCATGCATTTTTTTTGTAGCCATGTCTTCTACTCTCTTTTTATGCAATAATCTTGGAGAGAGTACTAGGCATGAAGGGTATGGAGTTTCTATTTTTATTGTGGAATGATGGTATGATGGGATTTTTCTTATTTCTAGTGAAGAAGTATAGCATGTGTAAGTGAAGTCTTGAATTCAAAAAGTAATGAATGAAATCTCACTTAGGTCTATACTAGTTTGACCAAGATCAATGTGAAGACAAATAGCATATGCATAAGGTCTATCAATGTAATTTATCATATGGCTTTGGTAGGTATTTCCAATCAAACTAGAGTAACTTAAATCTTTTAGAAATTTTCCAGAAATCTAAGTTTCACTTTCAAACCAGGAATAGCGGCCCTATCATATCATATCTCACAACAACTTAGAATGGATTAAGCTTTTGCTACCCACAATTTCCAAATCAAGGCAAAAGCAATTTAAGCCAATGAGGGCAATATGTTGGAGAGTAGTAAGTTGTAAACTAGGTACTTAGGAAAATTAAAACAGAGCAACTATTCATCATTTCATCTTTTTGAATTCCAAGTCATTCTTACCGCACATCATTTATTTTATTTTGAAAGCAAATCTACTCTACTTATTTTTTAGTTTTTTTTATATATGCAAGGTGGATGATGGGTGAATGGAAAATAAACATGCAAGGGGTGTGATACAAGTTACCTCAAGTGGGGGTCCTCCCCCAAGCTTGTTCTTGTTCAAGGGTTGCGATAGAGGCTAAAACCCCAACGACGGATGTAGGCTATGAGGTTGGCCTAACCTTGTTGCAGCATGGCTTTGACATTGGAGGGTTGAGTGTCGATGTTGGGTTACCTTCCATGAGTTTCATGAGTGTGGTCGATGTTGCTCATCCACACCTCAAGGTTCCCATATTTTGGATGTACCTTGTTATTCCTTGGCCAAGGTAATGATAACCCTTAGCTATAAAGGAATGACGTGCACTCAACATGGTTGAGTGTGTTCCATCATTCTTTGGCTAAGGTGTATCATACCTTCTTGCCATAAAGAGATAACTTGTACCTCTCAAGAATTGGGTGTGATCCGTCATTCCTTGGCTAAGGTAGTGATACCCTTTTAGCCACAAAGGAATGATATGTACCCAACATGTGTTGAGTATGATCTGTTATTACTTGGCTAAGGTACAACATACCTATAACCACAAAGGGATGACGTGCACTCAACATGGGTTGAGTGTGATCCATTGTTCCATGGCTAAGGTATAAAATACCTTCTGGCCACATAGGAAAACCTTGCACCCAATATACATTGGATGTGATCTTGTCATTACTTGGTTAAGGTACATCATTCCTTTTAGCCCAAAGGAATAACTTACACCCACTGATGGTGGCAACTCCCTTCAGCTTGAATGAGTGCTTAGAATAGTTGAAAACATAATGCTCTCACATATTCGTAGCAGCCTATTGGTTGCTCACGGAGGGTTTCCATGTCAAATATCCGGCCTCGTATAGTTATAGTTGACCTTTGGGCTTAATTTCCGATAGGTGGCAACCATCCTAATTTACTCCTTGGCCATGAGATATTGAAATGGAATCCTCTTAGGATTTCCAACAATTGGATCTTTGAATGCCTGCATAGTTATTTTACTCCTGCAAACTTCCTCTCTATGATAGAGAAGGATGGTTAGCTCCCAATACTTGTACAAATGAATTTTCAGGTTAGGTAACCGAATCTTCATTTCTACGTATGGGGAAGAACGATACCAAAGATGCATTGGTTCCAATTTCTAGTGTATCCATGAAAAATGTATGGATCATTGCTAGGAGTGGGGCTTTATGGATAAATCAAGTTGAACATTTTCTAAAGCTCCTACTCATAGCAATACAAGTGATATAAATACACTATATGGATCCCTTCATCTTCTAAATTTTCTAACCATCATAACTTTTTACACAAGAGCAAATATTTATCATGTGGATCATGGCAAACAAGATTCTCAATTTTATCCTCCTGAACATTTTTAATTTCTTGCCTAAGAATTTGAAATTTAGTGACCCATGCATGAATGTGTTTCAGATCAAAATTATGGCTCACTATTCCTAGGTTTCTACATACCAATTCAACCATTAAGTAATTCCATAAGCATTGCCTAGGCAAAAAAATGTCTAAGTCAATTTTAGCAATGCTTATGAAATTCTAGGTACTTGTTTAAATTTATTCCCAAGTAAGGTGACATTACTTTTTGAAGAATCAAAAAGAGCAATGCCCACACATACTCTCGTGAGGATGCATAAGAATTGAATGATGAGAAGGTGTAAACCTTCCTTACCAATGTAAGCAAAAGTCATTCAATCCTAATGCAATTCAAGCGATGGAAAATTTTAAACTTGTACCTCAATTGAAGAGCAGTCCGGTTGATGGTTGTTATGTGTGAAACAACCACGGATTTTGGTGTAGCCTCTATGTTCAATGTCTTCTGCCAAGTTGAGGTTGGAGTTGAATGGCTTCATCTTATTTCTCTATTGGACCACCATCTTGAGCATTCCTCCACCATGAACTCAAAATGAGATCGATGGACGGATATGCACTTGATGGGGTCTTCCATCCTCTTTAAAAATTTTATCCTAGCTGCACTAAAATCGAGAACAAACAAAACAACTCGAAAATGGGTTACGTTAGCTCAAAAGCATGTTGTACCCTTTGTCAAATTGTTTTGCTCAACTTGAAACAACTTGCAAATGCAATGAATGTTTAAGGGAAATATTTTTGGTTTGAATTAGGAACATGAATTCAAGTGGTTACACCCAAGGTTCATATCCAAATAAATTTATTTCCTAATTTAAAATTTTAGTTTTATGATGGTTGGAAATTTTACTTTCCAACATGCAAGTGTGAAAATTCAAACATGCTAAATGCAAATGAGAAATTCAAATATGCAATTGGGGAAAACAAATATGAGATTGAAGTCCGATGAGTGGGACTTACCTCCGTCCATTTAAATGCGATGATTTGTTGTCCAATCCTAGAGTTGGAGATGTGTAAAACTTCTCTTAATTGACATGCCAAGTCTCCTTTGGCATGTAAGTTGGACATGTGGGCCACATGGTGGCCCTAGCCTCTCCGTCATCTTGATGAAGACTTGTTGATGTAGTGACGGTTTCTCCCTCTTGAAGATATCCTTTCTAGATCATGGTGAGGCTTGTCCTTTTATAGGGGTGCCACTTCGGCCTTCTTGATGTTCCTTAAGGTCAACCCATACTTTGATCATGGATCAAAAGCTTCCTTGGGCATGATGACATGTGGACTCCACAATCAAACAAGAAATTCTTCATCCACAATGTCACTTGCCCTAGGTTGCATGGGCTTGGTCGAAGGATAAGAATCCCAACAAGTAATTGTGGGACATCTTGGATCTTGAATGCTCTTTAATTTTCTTGTCCTTGGCCAAGATCTTCATGTGGATGTGTCTTGATTTCTTGCTTGGTCATGGACAAGATACTTCAAGGTAGGCTAGTTGAACTTAAATCCATTGAAATTTCATAGCCTCCTTGATTACAAAGGTGATGTTGATTCCACCCTTGACCTCCTTGTAGGTGATATCCATTGGAGTTGTGTTTGGAAGGAAGAATCCCTATGGGTCTTAAAGAAACGATTCCCCAAGTGGCCCATGTTGACATGGATTTTCACAAATCATGTGAATATCCATGGCTTGGATCATCCAAACACTTCTTCATTGAATTGATCTTCATGTTACTTCAATGGGTGGTGTAGTTCCATACCTAGCATGTCCACCTTGCTAAGTGTTGTGCATGTCAAGCTAAGGAAACTAGAGCATTCTTCAATCCACCCCTTTAGTAGAGACCGTACTCTCATCCATGATAAATGAGAATAGGACTCCTTCAGCTCCAGCACAAAGGTGGTCATGGATTGATGGAGCCAACCCATGACATGAGTGTTGGATGAAGAGCCAACTATCCACCCCATGATGGAGGCAAACCAAGAAGAATTCTTGGAGCCTCCCCCAAGTCTGGGGATGGATGACTTTAACTCCTACTGAAGCTGAAATTCTTCCGTGAAAGGCAATTGTGTTGCCTAGCGGACATTTCTTGAGGTCTGCCTTGAATCATCTTGCAGTTGAGTACTAGCGTCCTCGTTGGCTATCCCATGAGATGGGTTAGCCGACACTACCCTATTTGCACACAAAAAGAGAAAACAAACAGGGGTAATCATGTCTAATTACTATTTGCAGCTATAGCTTAGTCACAAGTGATATCTATCCTTCACTTCATTTGCCTTCCCCAGCAACAGCGCTAGAAATGATTGTTGACGGCTACTAACGTCACAGATCATCTCTAGTGAGAGATGAGGTCCGCAAGCGCATGGAAACTGTCGTGTAGCATTTCACCCAAGAGCATTCCCATAGGTATCGTATTTATCCCAAAGGAAAGCAATGGAGTAAAGTAGATACTACTCTTATGATCAATCTATGGGGTACTAATCAATTATCAAGAAAGGGGTAAGTTGATAATATATGGGTAGTATGACACACACCTAAGCAATCTATTCTAAAGGGTAAATGGGTCCTAATGGTGATTAGACTAAGAGTTGGGGAGTTTCTCCTACGTTGCTTCTAATATACATATACATAGCCTAGGTTAGATACTAATGAACATGCCAATAGTGAATCCTTATGCTAAGTTGTTTAACACATTGGGCACGGGTTTACCCCTAGCAATACTAGGACGACTCCCGCCAAGAGCCTGTGGCATAGCCGAACGTGGAGGATTACAAAGGACAGATAGGGATATTCCACCTACTGCCTATCTCTTCAATCCGTGGGTCTACGAGACATCCAACGCTACCTAACTATCCTAGCACCATGCTAGCATATTAAGTAAATAACTTAAGAGCCGTAGCACAAGCCATCCTAAGGCAATGAACTAAATCATCGTTGAACCAATGTTGAGACGTAGCATAAGTTATTCATACTAACATGATCATATCATAGCTAATTAGACTATAGTGGGGGTTTATAGTATTTATGATGAATGACATTAAGGCATGATCATAAAGACTATTCCTATCACATACATGGAATCCACAATCAAACAAGAAACGCTTCGTCCAAGTATATGAATAAGAGAATACTAAAGATAATATATTTATTATGCATAAGGTCACAAATATAAGAAAAGATACAAAAGCCATACCTTTCCCAATTTGGACTTGGGACTAGAGGCTCTCCTCCCTATAGTCTAACGCAACTAAGGACTAATAGAACTAGTGTATACAATAGAATGATGCTCAAGTGGTGTGTGTTGAAGTGAGGGGTGAGGGGTCCTATTTATAGCTTAGAGAAGGATCGGTTCCCGCCAACAAAATCGCGCAAATCAGTTACTACTGACTTCTTCAAGCTTGGAGGAGCCAACACATGTCATTTGACCGCGTTTGGCGACAGGAAGGGGTCAGCTGACCTGGTCCTGGCTCCAAACAGCCAGTTCTTCCTCCAGGTGACTGATAGGTGGGTCCCATTCCATGATATGGGTGCTACACCGTTGGATGCCCTCGGATACTTCTGTTTGTGAGCCATTTGATCCATGTAGTGCCACGTGGAAACGCCTGATTGGATGGGATGGTATTTTATAGGATCCATCCTCTTATTTCACTTCGATTCTGCATAAAATGCCTGCATGCACTACTTTCTCCAAGAACAAGTGGAAATAGGTTAAATAGAAACATGATGTGTGCAAGAAATGATATTTCCTTCACATAATTGAGTTATATTGACGGGTGAAATTGGTATATAACAGCCGTCAGTAGATGAGAATTTGATGGTAACTAGAATACCCATCAAGGAAACAAAAGAAGGAATGTTTCGCTAGCTGCTCAAGCATTTCATCAATGAAAGGCAGCGGGAAATGATCCTTCTTGTTGCCTTGTTGTGTTTTTTGTAGTCAATACATATCCTCCACCCTGTGACGGTTCATTGAGGAATGAGTTCATTCCACTCATTTAGAATGACTCTCATTCCTCCTTTCTTGGGCACTACTTGGACAGGGCTAACCCACTCACTATGAGGAACAGGATAAATAATCCTGGCCAGCAAGAGTTACAAGACCTCCTTTGTCGGTAACTTGCGTACCAGGTACCCCATAGTACCGCAAGAAGTACAAGAGAGCTCCACCTGTTAGAGTTGAAGGTCTTCTCAGGCCCCACATGTCACATTGCACTGGACCCGCTTCTCTTTTATGGGTAGCTCCTGGCTTGACACGTGTAATATAAGACCGGAGCTAAACTCCCAACATAGGGAAGCTCCACAGTCAACATATGTACAATGACCCCGGACCTAACCCCCAGCAGTGGGGAGCTCCAGTGCCACCACATGTATAGCAATCCCGGACCTACCTCCCCGCAAGGGGAAGCTTCGGAGCTGCCATGAGTAGATCCTCCAGACCTACATCACCAACGGGTACATGGGTGGATCTCCTCCAGCACGGACAGTCAAGGGACAGTTAAAGAAGCAGTTACAAGACCTCATTACGTGTCATTAATGCTATATTAATGACACACGATCAGTGCGCTGTTAATAGGGGTAACGCAGCCATCGAGGCACCCTATTACACTATTAACCACACTTAATACTCTTACACTATGTATTAGGCTGTTAAATACGCCAGGGCCACATGTCGAGCCAGGCAAAGATTGTAACAGCCAGTCCTTGGACTATAAAAGGATTGTGCCACACGATAGACAGGGGGGGCGATATGCCATATGGGGGGTGATATGCCATAGGGGGGCGATATGCTATAGGTCATACGTCCGCTAAGACAACAGAAACCCTCAGTACAACAACTCACCCCGTGGAGTAGGGTATTACGCTCAGGCGGTCCGAACCACATAAAATTCTTGTGTCATCATCTTGATCTTGATCTCTAGGTGCCCAAACCTAAACAAGAACCTCCGCGGACTACACTTTAGTAGTACCGGGGAAGTGTCGTAGCAACAATTCGACATTTGGCGCGCCAGGTAGGGGCGCCTGAGATTACAAGATGGTGAATTCCGCTGCAAGAACTTCCAACGACAATCGCACTGAACAACCTGCTGGAAGGCAATCCCTCCAACGTGCAGCAGCCAGCGGGTGCCGTTGTTCCGGCATGCACTATGGCACCACAGCTGCCATCTGTTTTGGCAAACCTGGGCGACAAGATGGGGCATCTGCATCGATCACTACATAGACAAACAACAACCCTAAGCGTGCGCTCATGGCCGTGCGAGCTCTTCTACAACACCCACCGCCTCCAGGGGCACCCTAGGGTGCTATGGAACAGTGGAGAGCTAATGTTGACTACTTGGTGCAGCTGCAGCCGCTGGCATCAGCAATCAAGGTCCTCCCCCTTCGGGGCAAGCACCATCACAACGACGGATCTTGTCAGGCCGACTTGGTCCACAAGTCTCGCAGCATAGGAGACGTGTTGCATCCCAGCAGGTGACTTCGCTGCCTCCCGGGGCACGATACACCCACACCATCACCAGGATTCTGACTCACGACTTGCGGTCGGAACTTGATCGCCGTTGCCGGCAACAAGACGGCCGCGTCCATATCGAGCGTGCTCGTGAGAGGCGAGAGGCTCAAGACAACCCTGCTCATCAAGGAGTAGGGAGGGGGGGTTGTTCTGCCCTAGCCATGCACTTACGCATGGTCAGATGGCCACAAAAGTTCCAGCCTCATTTGCCCGAGAAGTTCGACGGGACTGTCAACCCCACAGAATTTCTTCAAATTTACTCCACTGCTATACTGGCAGCGGGGGGCGATGAGGCCGTGATGGCCAACTACTTCTCTGTGGCCTTAACTAGGACTGCTAGGTCCTGGTTTATGAGCCTCTCGCCTGACTGAGTCAACAGTTGGGCGGGGCTATACCAACAGTTCACTTCCAACTTTAGGAGTTCATACACCCAACCCGGCACTAAATTGGACCTTTTTACTGTCTAGCAAAAAATGGGAGAGTCGTTGCGGTCCTTTATCCATTGATTCTCTCAGGTGCGCAATACCATTCCATCAATTTTGAGTGCCTATGTTATTGTTGTAGTCATACAGGGTGTTCGAGATAAAAAGATGTTGGAGAAGCCGGAGATCAAAGAAATCACCAGCATCACGGAACTCTTCAGCCTACTGCTGCGGCTGTAGCTGCTCCGGGTAGCCGATGGCCATGCTCCGAGAAACAACCTCGACCATCGTCAGAAGATGGAGGCAGTTACAAAGTGTGGTGTCCAATCCACAAGACGGACATACACAGTCTGGAAGAATGTCGGGAGGTCCAGAACCTTGCCGAGCGCTATAACAAGCGCCGGGAAGAAGCTCCTTTCCATCAGCGGGAAGGAAAACAAAAAGTCAACAAAGCTCCCACTGAGGAGGAGCTAGGTTTTCAAGACCCCAAGAAGGTCTTGAAAGCTGTCTACAACACCATCGACGACGACTCCAACGTCTCTAACAATGAGCTTCGGAAGACCATGAAAGCCATTTATGGTGGTTCTTGGGATATTACATCTCGCCGCATCCTCAAGGCAATGCGGCAAGACAAGGCCGCTGCAACTCCCACTGCCAGGGCAGAGCCTCATCGGAAGTGGATGGACACTCCCATCATTTTTGATGCTTTGGACCGCCCTCATAACATGATTGGAGTTAGCAAACTCCCGTTGATGGTGTCTTTGACCATTAACAATGTACAACTCCACCATGTAATGGTGGACGGAGGTGCAGGACTGAACCTCATAAGCTTTGAAGCCTTCGTCAAGCTCCAGCTCGAACCTTCAGACCTTTGCCCCTCTCGACCTTTTTCTGGGGTAGGTCCGGGGGCCATTACCCCAATCGTCTCTATTACACTCCCGGTGACCTTTGGTTCCTGGGAGAACAACAGGACTGAGAAGCTAATCTTTGACGTGGCACAGATCAGTCGCTGTTCAATGCCATATTGGGCGGGCCTGCCTTGTACAGATTCATGGCCGTCGCTCACTATGGTTGCTTGGTATTAAAGATGCCAACACCTATGGGTCTTCTCCGGATCCGCGGGGGTCGCACAGCAGGAATTACTACACTAGAGGAACTCCACGCACTTGCTACAGCGTAGGAGGAAGCATCCGGTAAGGAGCTAGCTCCGAACCCACCGAACATACGTCATCGAGACTCTACCTCCGCACCACATGTGCAGCCAAGCGGCAATACCGACGTTCCTGTCAAAGTCATCCAAATTGGTTCTGATGTTGCTTAGACTACTAGTACATTGGGAGGTCTGAAAAACAAATAGGAACTCGCGCTCATCACTTTCCTCCGGGCGAATGTTGACGTGTTTGCCTGGAAACCGTCACAAATGTCTAGGATCCCTAGGGAAGTGATTGAGCACAATCTAAAGATCTATCCTGATGCTCTACCTGTACATCAGAAGCCCCGAAAGCAATCAATCGTGCAACCAAACTTCATCCGACAAGAAATCAAGAAGCTGCTCGAAGCTGGATTCATCTGGGAAGTCTTCCATCCAAAATGGCTAGGAAACCCAGTTGTTGTACCGAAGGCTGGCGGGAAGCTTTGGATGTGTATCGACTACACCACACTAAATAAGGCATGCCCAAAAGATCCATTTCCACTACCTAGAATAGATCAAATAGTGGACTCCACCTCCGTGTGTGAGCTATTGTGTTTCTTAGATGCATATTCTGGATATCATCAAATACAAATATCTAAGGAAGATGAAGAGCATACCGCCTTCATAACAGCAGATGGATTGTATTGTTATACTACCATGCCCTTTGGTCTCAAAAATGCTGCTTCAACATTTGTGCGAGCTATGTACAAAACATTTGGAGAGCTAATTAGAGATTTGGTGGAGGTGTATGTCAATGACATCATCGTGAAGATCAAGAACAAGGAGTAACTCCTTGATAACTTGCAAGCCATCTGTGACAAGTTGCGCAACACGTGCACGAGGCTGAACCCGGACAAGTTTGTCTTCGGGGTCAGCTCCGGGAAGCTTCTAGGTTTCTTGGTGACTCACCAAGGAATTGAAGCAAATCCGGCAAAGATCAAGGCCATTGAAGAAATGCGACCCCCAGCCCACATCAAGATGTCCAGAAGTTAACTGGATGTCTATCCTCGCTCAGCCGATTCATTTCGAGACTGGCAGAGCGGGCGCTACCCTTCTTCAAGCTATTGAGGAAGTACGAACCATTTCATTGGTCTGAAGAGGCAGAAAAGGCGTTTCAAGAGCTGAAGCAGCTCCTCACCACACTACCAATCTTGGTAGCTCCGAATCTTGGTGATCCTTTACTGCTCTACATTTCTGCAACCACAGAAGTTGTTAGCATGGTCCTGGTCGCGGAAAGACCGGAGCCACATCCAGCTCAGGAGCTTAGACCTCTCCGGGAGGGTCCGGAGCTACCTGAAGGTGAGTCTGGGTCCTAGCCCCAAGACACAGAACATCAAGATGGAACGCTAGGAGACCAACCCCACTCACCTGAGGGGGCACTCTTGGCCGACCAAGGCAATTCGGACCCTTCCAGCAAGGTCTGGGTTGAGCAAGAAGCAGTTTCGGACCCCTTTGGAAAGGTCACGGAACTTCAACAAGAAGGTCTGGACCCCTCTGGGAGGGTCCGGGTCTATGTAGAAGAAGCTTCGGGCCCTTCAGAGAGGGTCCGGACCTTCCAGCGTCCAGTGTACTTCATCAGTGAAGTACTCCATGATGCCAAGACCAGATACATTGAGGTGCATAAGCTTCTTTATGCAGTTCTTATTGCCTCAAGGAAGCTCCGACACTACTTCCAAGCCCACAAAATATCAGTGGTAACTTCTTATCCACTGTGTGCAATTTTGCATAACCCTAACTCCACTGGGAATATCGCAAAGTGGGTAGCAGAGCTGGCCGAGTTCGATCTTGAATTCGTGTTGCGCCAAGCGATCAAAAGTCAGGCATTGGCTGATTTCGCGGCGGAATGGACTCCTCCATCAAACACGGGGAGCCCGAGTGAGCAGAAGCCAGAACTCAAGGCTCCGGTCTTCACTGAACCTCACTGGACTCTCTACTTTGATAGCTTCGTGCAGAAGCAGGGGGTCGAAGCTGTAATTCTTCTCCTCACTCCGACCGGGGAGAAAGTCAAGTACATGGTTCACCTTGATTTCAAGGCAACCAATAACATGGTGGAGTACGAAGCCCTAATCTACGGACTCAAGGTAGCACTATCCTTTGGTGTTAAACAGCTGCTGGTGAAGGGAGATTTGCAGCTTATCATCAAAAAAGTCAAAGGTGAATGCTGCTGCAACAATCCCAAGTTAGCTGGTTATCTCCCTGAAGTCCAGAAGCTTCTGAAGGACTTTGAAGTATTAGATCTCAACCATGTTCAACGTCTTCATAATGTTGAAGCTGACGAACTCTCGATGAAGGCCTCAACTGGAGCTTCGGCTCCTGATCAAATCTTCGTCTGGAGGTTGTCAAGACCAGCAGCTTGGCCTACCGAACTGAGCGAAGGGGGCGAGACCCGCACCGCGAAGTTGGCAGTCCCGGTGGCCCTATTACCATGGCGTCCACCAAGGGTCGTAGGTGGTGCCGGAAGCTCCGAGCAACCCAACACGCAAGACTCAGAAGCTCAAGTAAGCTCCGAGGCATGGATCTTGGAGATTCGAAGCTATTGGAAAGACAATATCCGTCTTGAAGACAGTGTATCCGCTAACCGGATTGTCAGATTGGCTAAGAGATACACATTGGTAGAAGGGGATCTCTACCGTCGGAGTGCCAATGGCATCCTAATTCGGTGCATTGCAAGGGAAGAAGGTCGCGAGCTTCTCACAGAAATCCATGGTGGCGAGTGTTGGAACCACGCATCTTCCCGCACGTTGGTGGGTAAAACCTTTTGACATGACTTTTACTGGCCTACAGCAATACAGGATGCAGTCGAGCTAGTGAAAAAATGTGAAGCGTGCCAGTTCCACGCAAAACAGATTCATACACTGGCTCAGTCACTGCAGATGATACCTCCTACATGGCCATTTGTTGTGTGGGGCATGGACATCTTGGGACCATTCCCAAGAGCTGTCGGAGGTTACAAGTTTCTGTATGTCGCCATTGACAAGTTCACTAAGTGGCCGGAAGCTACTCCAGTTGTAACAATCAACAAGCAATCAGCAATCAAGTTCTTGAAGTCCATTATATGCAGATTTGGAGTTCCGAATAAAGTCATAACCGACAATGGAACCCAATTTACAAGTGCCGCATTTCAAGAATATTGTGAAGACCTCGGTATACAACTGAGCTACGCCTCAATAGCTCACCCAGCAAGCAATGGTCAAGCCGAGAGAGGAAATGCGGAAATTTTAAAGGGACTCAAGATGCGCACATATGAGTGCCTGAAAAAGCATGGAGCCAACTGTCTTGAGGAGCTTCCATCCACATTGTGGGAGAACAGGACAACTCCAAACCGGTCAACTTGGGAGACTCCCTTCTTCCTGGTGTATGGAGTTGAAGCATTCCTTCCTCTGGAGATCACCTTGGGGTCCCTCCGGGTCCCGACCTTCGACGAAGCCGTGTAGAACCAGCTCCGGCATGAAGACCTTGACCTCGTCGGTGAGGGAAGGTGCCAAGCAGCTGTTCGGAATGCACACTATCGCCAAGCGCTCCGACGCTATCATCAAAGGCATGTGCGCAACCGACAGGTTGAAGAAGGCGATATGGTGTTATGGAGAATACTAACTCGTGAAGGGATGAAAAACTTTCCCCTAGCTGCTCTGGGTACCTTTCAAGTGATCAAAGTATCTCGTCCTGGATGCATTTGCTTGGCAATGGAGGATGGGACTCCGCTTCCCAATCCTTAGAACATCGAGCACCTCTGTAAGTTTTATGCTTAGAATCACGGAGGTGAGTTATTAATTACACACAATGTATGTTATAGAGTCAATATACAAAGACGAGTAGGTCCTCCGGGAGAACATCTGAACCCCTCCAGGAGGGTCCGGGAAGTTCAAGTAACACTTGATACAGTCACAATACTAAAAGTGTAACTACCTGCCCTGGGCTAGTATAAGATGTATGGCGCACTTAGCTTGGTCCTGCACCCTAAGTGTGTCCTTGTCTCCCTTGTAATTCGGACCTATAATGAAAGACATTGTTGTGTGAAAACAAACTCCACGGGCATTTATTTTTGTACAAGGCTCGATATAACAAATTATTATTTTTACTCTTCTTGTTTATAATGAAGTTGTGCAATTCTTTTTAAGTTTGAGTCCAAGTAATTCATATGTATTACAAGTTTTATTGATGGTCTCTTTGGTTCATAACATTGCTGCATAGTCTACTTGCCTGAATGCCAAGCCAACATAGGTTCGGAGTGTGATATCGGCTTAGTCTGGTCCCGCACCCTAAGTACGCCACTCTGCCTACAATCCGGCAGGCCTCAGTAGGGTGAGTACTAAAAAAGGCATCCAGATCTAAAAAGATTACACCAATATGCTTGTTATCATCCTGAGTTTCTTCGGATCTAGAACTCAAATAAGAACAATAAGTCACAAAAGATTTATAGACAAGATGACGAATTTTACTTTTTTCTTGTCTTTAATGTGCAGGAAAAAATGTAACTCATAGTGATGGTGGACGACGCCAGAGCTACTAAGTTCCAGCATCCTACAAGGGGGCCCGACGTCGACATTCTACACGCTGACATGGGCACCATCGGAGCTACTAAGCTCCGACAACCCCAGGGGGCCCATCATCGATGATTCGTGCGTTGACATCAGATGCTACCGGACCTATCAAACTCCGACAACCCAGGGGGTTCGCCGTTGACGTGTTATATGTGGAAGGTGGAAACCGTCGGAGCTATCAAGCTCCGACAGCCCTAGGGAAATAGCTATCTACATGACAAGTATCAGAGATAAAGACTTCGGATCTAAAATCTACAAGTTCGAAGCATTCAAGTCATCAACATGCTGTCTAATCCTTTTGATACATGTACACACTCCAATTGTGCACATATACCAGGGGGCCAACAAGATAGAGCAAAGTATACTGAAGACACAATGAAGTTCATGGTAGAAAGGAGGATTTCATTAATCAAAAGCACTGGATTACAAAATTGGGGTTACAGTAACGGGCAAAAAGGAAAAAGTCCTAGCTACTAGAGGATCTAAGTCCTGTGGAAAAATGAAGCAACCTTCTCAGCAGCCTCTTGGACACTAGCTCTGGTGGCATCCTCTTCTTCGGTGATTATTCCTTCAAAGACCTGATCAAGAGAGAACTGGGGGTCTCAGCTTTTGTAACACGCCAAGACATACTCAGCGACATTCTTGGACAGAGATTTACCCTCTGTCTCTAGCTGATCAGCAATGACATTACCCCATCTCATCGAGTTTGCTGCCAGCTGAGCTAAGTGCCACCGGCGTTTGGTCTTGCTCCTGCGTTGGGTCCTCCGGGCGTACTGGACTGAAACCAAGAGGCGCAAGGGCCCTGTCCGCACGTCCCAGAAAGTCCCATACCATCAGAGACTCGGTTGCCTTCGAGCTCTGCAGCTCCTCTAGTGACCTCCAGGCAGCCGCTAGCTCCGAACTCTCCTGAGCAAGGCGTTCCACCACTTTAGCATGTTGTTGAATACTTTCAGGAACCTTCTTTTCGTGAGTGGTTAGCTCCGTCTCCCGAAGATGGATGTGGTTCTTCCATTCGGCCAGGTCCTTTTCCCTATCCTTCACTTTCCCCTCTCTGGCGGCAATATCACTCTCCCTCTTCGAGAGGTCTTGCCCTAGCTTCCAGTACCTTTCTTTCTCCTCCTCACTCCACAGATCCAACTTTTTGTTGCAATCTGCTAAATTTTGTTCACCCAGAGTCAATTTCTAGGTGACCTCCGCCTCCCTCTTCAAAATGTCCTCCTGTTGCTCCAGGAGCTTCTCTTCCCTAGCATCGAGGTCCGCTTGGCGCTTCTGGAGAATCTCATTCAGTGTAGTAAGATTGGTGTGACGCTCATCAGCAGCTTCACTCCTCTATTTAGCACTCTTCGAGAATATCTCGAGAATTAACATCGAAGGCCCTGATGGTGGCTTCCTTCTCCTCTAGCAACTTGCCCCAGTACTCCATCTGGGCCATCTCCATTTTTACCCACTCCTTCTGATCAGCCAGCCTTGTCTGTGCAAGCCTAGTCTCGAAGTGGAGTCTGTTGCGCCAACACCTCAAGGTGTGGCGCTCTCCTTCAAGTACCTTGCTTTTATGATCAAAGGCGAGTTGGACTTGCTGGAGGCTTGAGCAGGCATTGTCTATGGACAACGCCAAGGGGATAGGGTTTGGACCTGCTGGGATCAACTCTGCTGCTTCTAGAGGATTCTCCATCACAAAAATTGGGTCCCACTCTACAAGGGTGGTCTCCTGAGCCTCTGTGGCACTGGATTCTCCCGCTGGGAGCTCTTCGGCTGCTGTTGAAGAAGATCCCACTGGGGGAACATCCACCGCTGGAGCAGAAGTCGAAGGCCCTGCTTTTGGGCCTTCAGTTGTTGGCCCTGCAGGTGGAGAGCCCACCGCAACTTCTTAATGGTGCTCCAGCTCAGGCATGGACACCACCAGAGCAGTTACTTCCGGGGCGACAATGGAAGCCTCACCCGGTGCCTCTACTACTGTCGGCACATGCACCGGCATGTCAGCAACATTCGGTTCGATGATCGGAGCTTCGAGCGCCTCCAGCTCGGCAGTCGGACCTTCGGCAGCTTTTGGTTCTGAGGTCAGAGCTTCGACCATCACCGGCTCGATGGCCGGGGCTTCAATTGTATCTGACTCAAAGTTCGGGGCTTCGATGACTTCTGGCTCAAGGGCCAGAGCTTCTGGCGCTGCTGGCCCCGCAACAACTTTTGGTGTAGGGACCGGGGCCTCGGTGGCCTCCGATTCAGAAGCTGGAGCTTCCGATATCCCCAACTCCTGCCCCGGAGCTTCAACTTCCGGCATTGTTTCTGGGGGTGCATCTTCAACTTCTCCCCCGTGGTCCGACGCTACCACAGGATCTTCAGGAGTCTCTTCTGGATCCAAGACCACGATAATTGGCGCCGGAGCTGCCGTGTCCTCTGCCACCACTTGAGGGGCTTGATAGTTGGAGCCGGAGCTTCAGCTTCTGCAGCCCCAGTCGCTCCGACAGATGCCGAAGATTTGGATCCCAACTTTGTCGCCCTGCCGTCAAGAACATTAAGATTCAAAACATGAAAAAAATAAAGGTAGCAGGTCAAGGTGAAAAAGCAAAACTTACCTTGGAAAGCTACTGCCCCAATCAGCGTGGAACCTCTTCGCTGAAGGCTCAGAGCCGGAGCTTGCCACGATTGGCGCAGAGGGAGCTCCAAATGTTGCCCGGAGCCTGTTGTCGTCATTTACATAGCCCCAGACGAGGTCTCCCACTACCGGGAAGAACCACCGGACTTGGATCCCCTCACTGGCGCCGAAACCGGAGTCGATTGTCTGGAGCTAGCGCCTCTTGATGACGCTTGCACCAGAGGAGGTGTGGCCGTAGAAGATCTCCCTCGCCGTGGAGAAGGAGCAGTCGTAGATGGAGCAGGCCTGACAGACCTCCCATCAGCGTGCTTTAGTTTCCTCTTCCGGCTAGAAGGTTTGGCCGGCTCTTTGCCCTTTCCCTTGCCTGTGTCTTCCACCCTCTGGCTCGGAACAAGAGCAGTCACCTCTTCTGAAGCTCTGGGGATTACTACCCTGGAGGTCCGGCGTTTCTCCACCTCGCCGATATCATCCAGCGCCGACATCTTCCTCCGGAGCTCTTTGCTAACCTCTGGAATCATGTTCAGAGGGAGGAAAGCTGATGGTGAAGATAAGGCATCCTCAACAGCCAACCCTGGTTGAAATTTCTTCTGATGAAGCTTCAAAACTTCGCCATCCAAATTGGAGTTCAGACCAGTTTCAATCTGGTCAGTGTCCATGAAGCTGTTGAAGGCCCAAGCGAGCTTCTCCGTCCTCCTTAGTGGAGCCCACCTGTTCACATGGAAATTTCCGAAGACAATCTAGGGGGTCACTCCACCCTCCACGCATTCTTGGATCCTGGTCAGGACAGGGTCAAAGGCATCTGACAACTTCAGAATCACGTTCCAAGCATCGGTGTCGACATTGGAAAGTCCTTGGGGCAGCTCCAACCTATCATGCTCTTTTGTTGCAATGACGACCCAATCTTTCTTCCAGTCATCCCATTTGCCGGAGCGGGACGACTTCAACTACTTGAAGGGGCAGTTCTTGCGCTTCACAAAGTAGTAGAAGCCAAGCAGCTCCATCCCCTTGTCGGTGGTGTGGACCGTGAAGAAGGTCCAGAACAGCTTGATGTAGGGGGGAACACCCACCAACATCTCACAGAAGTGGGCGAAAGTCGCCACCAGCAGAAGAGAATGGGGGCTGAGGTGATACAGTTGGTGGTCGTAGAAGTCCAACAGCATCAGGATGAAGCTTGAAAATGGTGGGATCAACCCCACCATGGCGTATGCCTAGAAGTACACCATGTCGCCATTGCGCTCCTTCTTGAATGGGAGCTTGCCGGCGCGGGTCAAGTGGTTGAAGGAGTCACTGGACCACCACATATAGGTCTGGACCTTCATCAAATCATCCTTGCTCTTGAGGTAGCTCTTGGGAAGACCCAACTCCATCACAGCAAAGTGGAGCAAAGGAAGGGAAGTCTAGGCGAGGTTTGAGAGGCTCTGAGCGCGATTTTGATTGAAAGCGTAAAGAGTCCTCAAACCGTGCATACTTTCCCTCTTAAGTAATCCTCCACGACGCTTGGATGGAAACTGCAGCGAGAGCAAAGCCACTTTTCAAAAAATCTACCGCATCAATGACTAATGGGCCCGGGGCCACCCCGACGAAGAGATCGAGGTTATTACCCCATGTGAACCATTGTCATGATGGGCGGCGAGAAACCCAAAGGCGGCATCCTAACAAGGCGCTCAGAACCGATACGGTTTTCGTATTGGGAACTGGCGAACTTCAATTGCGTACCAGGTACCACACGGTACCGCAAGAAGTCCAAGAGAGCTCCACCTGTCAGAGTTGAAGGTCTCCTCAGGCCCCACATGTCACATTGGACTGGACCCCACTTCTCTCATATGGGTACCTCCTTGGTTGACACGTGTAATATAAGACCGGAGCTAAACTCCCAACATAGGGAAGCTCTGCAGTCAACATATGTACAATGACCCCGGACCTATCCCCCGGCAGAGGGGAGCTCTAGTGCTGCCACGTGTATAGCAATCCCGGACCTACCTCCCGGCAAGGGGAAGCTCCGGAGCTGCCAGGTGTGGAGCCTTCGGACCTACATCGCCAACGGGTACATGGGTGAATCTCCTCCAGCACGGACATTCAAGGGACAGTTAAAGCAGCAGTTACAAGACCTAATTATGTGTCATTAATGTTATATTAATGACACACGATCAGTGCGTTGTTAATAGGGTAACGCAGCCATCAAGGCACGTTATTACACTATTAACCACGCTTAATACACTTAGACTATGTATTATGCTATTAAATACGCCAAGGCCACATGTCGGGCCAGGCAAAGATTATAACGGCCAGTCCTTGGACTATAAAAGGATTGTGCCACACGATAGACAGGGGGGCGATATGCCATAGGGGGCCGATATGTCATGGGGGGGCAATATGCCATAGGTCATACGTCCGCTAAGACAACAGAAACCCTCAGTACAAAAACTCACCCCGTGGATTAGGGTATTACGCTCAGGCGGCCCGAACCACGTAAAATTCTTGTGTCATCATCTTGATCTTGATCTCCGCGCGCCCAAACCTAAAAAAGAACCTCTGCGGGCTACACTTTAGTAGTACCGGGAGAAGTGTCATAGCAACACTTTGACATCCTTCTTAACAACCTTTCGCATACCATTGTTCAACATCCTTTGTGGTTCCCTAAACGGTGTGCTAAGAGGGTCGGTAGGAATGCGATGGGTGCAAAGAGCAGGGTTGATTCCCTTAAGGTATTGGAGTGAGTAGCCTAGGATGGATCTATGATTTTCTTAGACGGTCATGAGTTTGGTAGTTTTGTCTTGTAAAAGCTTGTCACTTATGATGATAGAAGCCTCCGCATCACCTTGTAGGAAAGCATAGTGTAGGCCTGGAGGTAGGATTTTCAACTCAATCGGGGGGATTTTGTGATGGCTCTTCTTTGGGCAAATCAAATGTCTCCTGCAATTCATCCTCTTCTTGGATGAATTGTTCTTCTTATTCATTTTAAGGAAGTTCTAAGAATTGAAGGGTCATGGCTTCCTCGATTGGCTCACTCTCAAGGGGAGGTTTTGCTAATGTGTTCTTGGATCGCGGAATTGGAATGGAAAACTTTCTCCCTCCGAGTTTAACATCTAGGCTGCCTTTTGAGGGTGCATCCATGAGTAATTTCTCAATGGGTAACCATATCATTACATCGAACTCTTGGTCGTCCATTCCCTACTCATGATCGAGGTCAACTCCTTGATCGTTTCCTGAAGGAATTTTCCTTTGGGCGGATCAAGGAGTGAGGGATGTAATGATGGTTTCCATGCATAATAATACTTCTAGGCATTTCCGAAATCTTCAAAAAGATCTTCCTTGAAGCACAATGGAAACTCCGAAGGTCGAATTTCTTTTTCCTTCAGTGTCTTTGATTCGAGTGAGTGTTTCATAGTCACAACTTGAGATAGACATGGTATGGGTTCCGGGGCGACTATGGGGGGATCCTCATGTCTCGATTCGGCTTCCTCTTGAGGAGTTTTATTAAGACCGGCGATGAAGGATGTATTTTCTAGAATGCATTCTAGAATTTCCCTTCCTTCGTTTGGTGTCTTATGGAGGAAAGAGCCTCCATCCGTTATGTCGAGGTATAGGGCAGAGTCCTTGTCAAGCCCTAAACAAAAGTGTTGTAACAACACATGTTTGAGAATGGACAAGTTCGGGCCTGATTTGGTTAGCAATGAGAATCTAGCCCAAGCTGCACCTATAGATTCCTTCTTGATTTGCTAGAAGTTGAGAATTTCCTGATCAAAGTGAAACTTGATCTCCAGAGAAATTTCGAAATTGTTTTAAAATGAAGTTCCTCATTTGATTTTAATTTCCTACCAAAGCCATATGATATTTCAATTTGATAAACCCCTTGCATATGTTATTTGTTTTCGTATTGAGTCTAGTCAAACTAGTATATACCTATGTGAGAATATTTTCCTACTTCCATGATCAATATTACACACGTGCACGTGCTAAACTTCTACACTGGAAGTTAGCAAATTTTTCATAATTCCATTTTCCACCTCCAAAAGATACTCCATAAATTCAATGTCAAAAGCTATCTTCAATTTTATTTGAAAAAAAAAAGAGTAGAAGGCATGGATACAAAAAAAATAGAAAAAGAATAAAGCATGCTCTCCATAATGAGCATGAGATAAAAAGAAGAATAAAATAGCCATGTTTAATTCCTACAATAAAGAGAGTGCACAAAAAGGAGTCATCTTGTATCACCACAAATATTCCATCACACTTGCACAATCTTGATCTAGAGGTATGATTTGTTTTCTCCTAAGGCTTACTCTTTTGACTTAGCAATATATGTGTCGCAAACATGCCTACTCTTCTTCCCTACCAAGATCCACGAAAAGAATTGTTTAGATATAGGACAAGAAAGACATTGCCCTGGTGAGAAAAATTCCACTTACACAAAGGATTGATTGAGAGTATCACTTGAGGAACTTCAGGCTAATTTTGAAAATCATTTGTCTCCAAGATTTGAGTGGAACTTAGACATTAGGAATAATGCATGCTTTGTGAACTGTTCTATCTTTCAACCACACAAGGAGAGGAGAAGGCAAAAGCCCCATGAGAACTAAGGTAAAGGGTGAGTACCATTGCCAATTTATTTAATACAAGGTAGAATGTTTGATTGTGCATTTAGTACTCTTGGGGCATAGGACATAGTAGCAACTCCTGATCAACAATCTAAGCTTTAACATTGCTTCGGGAAAAGCAAAGGATAAGCTTTCGGGAGTTTGTTGACAATCGTTAAGTATCAGTTTTGACGGTCAATATATATCAATTATGTGACAGGATACACATTTCTTACACGCATTGCTTTTAGAAATACCTACTTCCACTTGTACTTGGAGAAAATGGTGCATGCAAGTATTCTATACAGATTTGAGGTGGATGCATGTCCACATGACAAGGAAACACACTTCTGACCAATCACATGATGCCATGTGGCCTCCCACGGATCCAGACCACGTATAGACGGGTACCCACTTGTTTTCACCCAAATTCATCTAGAAGGTCGATAAGGGCCCACATATTAGTGTCCTGTAGCAAGTGGGAGCCGAGTGGGGACATCCCCAGTTCGGTCGGCCCCCTGGTTCAGCCTAACTGGTCAACACACCAAACTCGTTCCACTCACACGTGGCAGCCTCTAATTGCTTCCTTGACGCGGGAGTAAGTGAAAGCCTGGGAGATTAGCGCGCAAAACTGCCTTTGTGGGTGTATAAATAGGTGGGAGTGTCTCACGTCACTACGCACACACTACTCAAACATTCTCTCTTGTATACACTAGTTCTCCTAGGTCCTTAATGGAGGTTAGGTTGTAGAGAGGAGGCTCTAGTCTCAAGTCCAAATTTGGAAAGGTATGGCTCATGTATCTTTCTTTTCCTATTTGACTTTATGCATTATAACAATATTATTATTAGTCTCTCTTTATTCATATACTTGGGCAAAGTGTTTCTTGTTTGATTGTGGAGTATATGTATGTGCTAGGTGTAGACGTTATTATGGTCTAGTCATAATGCTCATATCATGTTATCATAAACATCATACACCACCACCGTAGTCCAATTAGGTATTAATATGATTATGTCAATATGAGTAAGTTAGTGCTTGGTCCCAATATTGGTTCAACGATATTTAGGTTAGTCATAGCCTTAGTGTGGTACTTGTAACTGAAACCTTAAGGTATTTACTTAACATATAAACATGGTGCTTAGATAGTTAAGTAGCGTTAGATGTATCGTAGACCCACGTGTTTGTAGGGGTAGGCGGCAAGTGGTGACAGCTTTGTCCGTCCTTCATAATCCCCCATGTTCGGCTATACCACAGGCTCGAGGCGAGAATCATCCTAATATTGTCAGGGATAAACCCGTGCCCTGATATATTGGACCACTAAGCCCTTTTATTCACCATTAGAATATTCATGTGTACTCTATTAGGCTATGTATATGAGTAATTAGAGCACATTAGAAGTATCTTCTTCTCGTAGCTTAACCCTCACTAGGACAATCTTACCCTTAGAGTTAGATTGTTTAGGTGTGTGTCACACTACCCCTGTTATCATCTTACCTCAATTCTGATAAATACTTAGTACCCTATACCTTGATAATGAGAATAGTGTTCCCTTTACTTCATCACCTTCCTTTGGAATAAATACGATACCCTTGGGAATACTCTTGGGTGAAATGCTACAACGGTATATTCCGTTCGCTTGCGGATCTCGTCTCTCACCAGAGATGATATGTGGTGTTAAGAAATACCAACACCCTCCGAAGGGTCGGCACTGAGCCGCGCGGGCCCTCAAAAGGTCTGGGATCTGCGTGAACACGCCCACTCATGAGACGTGGGCGCCCATCCCCGGCTCCTACCACCCGTCAAAATCGGGTGTTGGGTTCCGATCATTTTCACAATTGAAGGCGGCTGGCCCACATTTGGACTACCCTGACAGAAAGCTCGCACGAGCAGTGAGGCCAAATTCTCAGCCCCATTCCCTTCAGGCCATGGAGGACTCGCCAAAGGGGCATGATATGTTTTTTTTCTTGCAATGATTGTTCCTGACAAGATATGTACCACTGGCAGGTGAAGCAACGCGGAAAAGATGTCACCCACAATGTTCAAATCTTGAGCGACCTGTGAATGGGACAAAACCGTAAATCATGGTGCGCGAGCCCTCCAAGTCATGAGAGGATTGTGGAAAGAGCGAGACGTGACCCGACCATTATCTAGGACGCCCGTCCCCACGGGGTCATTGCTGGCTCGCGGACGAGGCGTGATACAACCCCTGTTCACGACGTCGACCACCACCACCCTAATCGAGGGTGGCCCACCAATGAGGAATGACACAGCAGCACTACCAAAAGCGGTGTGACTCCATCAAGCTAAGAAACCTTATCAAATTGTGCCTCGTGCGCGATTGAGGTAAGATCCAGGCTCAAAGCCATCCCAAGCAAACTATGGCATGGGGAGGACGACCGCGAGGTGGTCTTGCATCAGGCATTACCAGAGGTAGCGGATACCATAGGCACCTTCGACTCTTTGCATCCAAGTCCTCAGTAAGTAGTTCAGCAGCAGCCCCCCAATGGGCAGACGTCATGCCGTTTGGACCCCTATAAGGTCCATGATCTGGTGGAACACGCAGAGCAAGATCTAATAAAACGCGAGCACCAAACCTTGACCTCAACGGCCCGTCAAAATCGAGCATTGGGTTCTGATCGCCCTCACAGTCTAGGGTGATCTGGTTTCAATCGGGTTCTTCCCAACAAAAGCTCAAGCGGGCTCGGGAGTCCGGTCACCAAGCCATGCCTCCTAGGCCTTCCCATCGTCATCAAAGAGCTCCCCCTACGCGAAGTGCTCGTCTGATGCCCGAAACCACAATATGAATGCACAATAGCCTCCTATCGAGTGATCTGCTCTGCCAAAGACTCAGGGGCTACTGACAGGGTTCAAACCAGGGTGTCCGGAGTTTGCGATTGCCCCGACTGGTAGCGATCTGGCCAACAACAAGCGAATTTGGGTCCTACCAGTGAGACCTCGCCATCTCATCAGCCCAAGCAGCTAACAGAGCGACCTCCCCGACCCATGCCTAGTGGGGCTCTCCTCTCATTAAGCCGAGCCCCAACAACGAGGGTCTGTAACACCCTCATTTTCATCCATCATGCATTGCATACATTCTTATACATGTTTAACATTGAGCAACACAAAAAAGAACAAATTAAAATTAATTAGGAGCAAAACAACACTTAAAAACTTGAATAGTTGAGGACTTGTCCGGTTTGGACCCTGGACTAGTCCAATTTTGCCCTCTAATGACCCTCTGAACTTGTCCTCCCTTGCTGCGGATTAGTCCGATTGAGTTTCTGTTGATTGTCCAGTCTTGTCCGTTGTCGAGTATGGACTAGTCCGTTCCTAGCTACTGGAACTTTTTAGAGTTGTCCGGTGGATGCCTCTTTTGACTTGGTTTTTGGAAAATTGATCAAGCCTCCAGACTTGTCCGACCCATACCGGACTTGTCCTTTTTCCTTTCTGGACAAGATCAGACTTGTCCAGATTTATCCGTTCAAGTCTCTATCTATTATTGGACTAGTCCGACCCCTACCAAACTTGTCTGGTGTGCCTAACTCGGATTCAATCTTTTCTCCGCAACTTGATATTGTGTATTTACCTTAATTGCACCCAAGAATGTCGTGCCCAATCCCTGTGGAGCCCATGTGGGACCCCTACCTGGCCTCTACCACCTTGAACTCGAAATACATCCCGCCAGCTCGACCTCTATATAAACACCCCATCACCCCAACTTTCATCCCTTTGTCACAATTGGAGAAACCCCAAAACCCTAGTTTGTGAGGGCCGCCATCAAGAGGAGTGCACCGTGGCCAGGAGAAGGGAAGGAGGAAGGAGAAGGTTCAAGCAAGATCAATCTTTGTCAACTCCTAAATGTCATCATCAATTCTCCACCAATTCTCCATCTTCCTTGGATCTAAGCGTCAAGATCTCGAGTTTCATCAAATTCACGACCCTCGAGTTGTTGAATTCACGGTAATTACCTTAGATCATATTTCTATGTCAATCTTGGTCCCATAATTTGACCCAAACTATGCTCTAGTTGGAAATTCGCCAAAAACCCTAGGCAAGCGGACTTGTCCGGTCCAATGCAGACTACTCCGGTCGACTTTCTGGTCAAGGGTGGACTAGTCCGGTCCCCAGTACGGACTTGTCCGGCCACCTGAATCTGAAGTTGTTGAATTAATCCCAATTTCATTCAAATCAATTCAAAACTTATTCAAACTTGTTGAAAACCATTGTAACTAGTGAGTAAACATTAATAGCAACTCATTAACATGTTTTACCACATAATTGCATTAATCATACATGTCATGGCATATTGAGTAATATATGAGCATTTATTGATTGTAATGGTTGTTTTGTATGTTTATTGCGTAGAATAGAGGGTGTTGCTGTAGAGGGTGTTGTCGAAGACCTCCAGCACTAGAACTTTGAAGCTTTTGACCCTAATTAAGCTCAGGAGCAAGGCAAGTGTCCTTGATAATTTTGATCTTGTTTTTAAATGTTTGTTTGAAAAAACTGCATGCTTGTGTCAAATTAATGGGAAACCAAAAATAGGAGTTTACTAGTTTTGTTTGACCATCCTTGTCACTTGGAACATGTTGTAGAGTGTCGGGAAGGGCATTTTACCTTTTTTATTTCCTCTAATTAATTGGGATGGGAAAACAACTAAATGGCTTAACTATGAAGTAATGACCCTATGGATGATGTAAATTGATGAACTTGGTTAATTGGTAACACAGGACTTGGGGATCTAAGCAAGCACGGTTTATGGATTGGGTTGGATGTTATGGTGGTTTGCTTGCTTTAGATCTAAGGACCGGTTCATGCGGGAATAAGCCAGAACAATAGTGCCATCACAAGGCCAAGTATTGGTGTGGTGTAGCTGAATAATTAGGTGTGTTGCTGGTGTTGTATGGACCATTGGATGGTGCGGGGAATGGGAGCGAGGAGGACTACCTTGGGAACCGCATGGCACATGAGGGGGCTCGTGGGTGGGAGAATGGAGATTCAATCTACTGGTGAAACCTTAGTGGGTCCGTACATGTTAGTAGTCCCTTTGTAAAGCTATTTTGTGATCTCTTAGCCACACACCAACGGAGGTGTGATAAGCCATAATAGAGGTTCTTAGTCATCAAAAGGTGATAAAATCACAAACTTGTGGGTAAAGTGGTACAACCTCTGCAGAGAGTTAAAAACTATAATGATAGTCGTGCTCCCGGTTATGAGCATCTGGAAGACTTCCATGATTAGAGTGGAACTTTGGATTTGGGTTGGTTATGGTTATGGTTGAGCTGTGATAATTGAACTTGGATAATGATGATGATAAGAATGTGGTTTTTGGATGGATATTTATTGATGCATGGGATATCATGGTAATTGGTGGTATTTGACTTAGAATTGGTAATTATTGGGAGATGATGGGATTATTTCACATAGACATAGTATAACGCTTTCCACATGTTTCAAATGTACTTTTCACCAAATAGCCATTATTTATCATGAATTCCTTGTTTAAGCTACATGTCATTATTTTCCCACACTTTCTTAGTACGACATGTACTCACTCTTGCAATTCCCCCACCAACAGTTTCAGGTGATGTTTGGGAGTATCATGAGGATAATCGGGAGTACTAGGTTCTGTGCTGTTGTCGACTTGTCTGTGGTGTTAATTGGAGCCGGGCTACCCTATTTGCTTAGTTTGCTTAGCTTAATGTTTAGATTATTTCTGCTGCAGTTTTAGTTTTACTATCAATAATGATCATTAGAGTTTGTAATTGAGGATTTTTGAATATCGTAGTAAAAGTACCTTCTTAATTAATTTGTGATGTGGTAATTTTATGTATATCACTTGTGATACACTCGTGTATGTGTGTTGAACATCCTAGGCACACATATGCATCGCACTTGGTTCATTTTTTAGAACCGGGTGTCACAATTTGATATCAGAGCCACATGTTGACCGTAGGACACAGCCTACATAGGATGGACACTTTAGAGTGTAGGATCGAAGAGCACGTGAAAAGCTACCAGAGGGGGGTGAATGGTAGATTAAAAAAAATCTTACTTAGCGGAAATAATTAAATCCCAACCCCTTTGGCAGAAAAAACGATTTGTTAAAGAAATCGTGTGTGAGACTAATCTAAACGTGTTTCACCATGACAAAAGTGATAAATATCAGAGAGAATCAAGTCACAAAGACGAAACAATAAGAATCACTCAAATCTGTCAAGAGAAACTCAAAGTTACAATTGAAAGATTGAACAAAGGTCAATCTGTCCTACCCGAGAAAAACAGTTTTGGAACACTGCAAAGAAACTCGTGTAGATCAAAAACCACAAATCCAATGACCGTGAAATTTTTACAGATGATAGATAATCAAGTTGTGAAGACAAACCAAAAATAATCAAATCAATTGGATATGTAAAACTCGAGTTATGATAAAATCACCAACGAAAGGTAGTGTTGTGTAGAAACTCGATGAGTAAAACTTGACTGGAACAAGTCGGACGAACAAGGTAGAAAAGTTCCTTTCAACTACGAATTTTATTCAATAGAACACAAGAGGAACAGCCCCAAAGTCGTGCCCCAGGAGATCTGGCCTCCCTTGCTTATATAATCAGCCCTTAGGCCAACCCAATCTCAACTAGGACTCTAATCCTACTCAATTCACGAATCATAACTTTCCATAACTGCTCAAGACTCTTCCATACGCAGATAGAAGCAATCTTAAGACTTCCAAACACCTTAGGAATGTATCCCACATTCCTAAAACAACTCAAATTCGTGACCCACATGAAATCCATCATAACCAACTCAAATAATTCAATATTGGAGTCAAACCTGACTCAGCCGCAGCCTGAGTCCATAACCTAGTCAGTTGGACCTTTCCGACCAATTCTTTACGTCCACATCTCTTCATCATGCCTCGGAACCATGTAGCCACGTCCATGCACTTCTTGCATACGTGGAAACGTCTTCCAACGATATCCACGATACCTTCATATGCATTGTTCTTGATTCAAACATGTTGCGCAACCTCCCGATCAACTCAACCACGATTCCTCCCAAACTTGGTTGTTGAACCTCATCTTCTCCCTAAGACTAGTTCAATGGATCCCGTCACCAGCCATGTCTTTAACTCAAGCAACACCTGCACATGAATAAATAACCAATCCGTACAAGCCCAAGTCCACAACTTGACTCAAGTTAGTTCCAAACACAACACCTTGCGTGAGCACCTCACATAAGCATGTTGCAAAACCACAGTAAAACAATATCATCCATATCAACCAAAACGCACCAAAAACTTAGCAAATGAATACTAAGCAATCTTTCCAACAATGTAAAGCAAGTTTGAAACATTTTACAGTAAAAGCAAGATCATTGCAATCAAGCTTCAAACCTTGCCAAAGCTAATCGGAGCTTGAGCCGGATCTTACCAAAGCTAGTACAACCTAGCACCGGAGCTTACCAAAGCCAGTATAACCTTGCGCCGGAGCTTGCCAAAGCTAGTCGGAACTAGTCAACACAAAAGTCGGAGCTAGAAAAACATGTCGGAGCTAACCAACATAAGTCGGACCTACGAAAACATATCGGAGCTTAACAAAGACATGCTGGAGCTATCAAAGACAAAGCTCACCGGAGCTACCAAAAAACATGTCGGACCTAGACAAAGAAAGCTGGACCTATTGTCAGACCTTGCAGAAGCTCGGAGCTAAAGTCGGACCTTGCTAAAAAGATGTTACGGCAGCATTCAAAACTTTTATTGTCAAAGCCAATGTATTTAGTACAAGCCAATGTATTCAGCACACATAGGTCTCACAATCTCCCTCTCGATGAATGCATTGGCAACACCATTTAAAATCCAAACATTGGCATGAAACGTTTTGAGAACAATTTCTCCCCCTGAGAAGAATCATACCAAAAACAATTATGCATATGTGCAATGTGTAATCAATTTCTCCCCCTTGCATACTTATCTTTAAAAATTCACATATTATCTCCCCTTTGACAATGTATTCAGAAGGGTTGAAAAGAGAAATTTTAATTGTTATGAGCATATTATAACATATACATATAAAACAAAGCTCATCCAAGTCATACTATAAAGTAACTTACACTATCACATCAATGAAATACATAAAGTAGTGTAAGCCATGCTAGAGGTCAAATATAATTTTCAATTTAAGAAAGTCATGATCTCACAAACTTAACTATTTCAAAACTTGAAAGCATGACAATTGTTGCTGCATTTTATTATTTTTCAAAGCACAAATTTTGATCATATGATATTTGCAAGAGATTATATGTGCATCTGATTTATTCTAACCAACCAAGTCAAGCCTATGTCATTTGACAATCAGAAGCTTAAGGACATGGTTTTAGTCATACACAACTTCTTCCAAGTTCATATCTAAATGCAATGATAAGCATCTCAAAAGAAGAAGTGCGATGCATGCATATTCTCTTGATATTTTCTCAACTTATATTTGTTCATAAAAACTCAACATTTGAGTTTATTACTTGATTAATTGTTTATGATTAAAAGCACTTGTGTGCATGCAACAAGTTCAAAACAGCAAGAAAGTTTGACCATGACCAGATTTAGTGTAAGTAATTATTCCAATTACTAGACATGGCAAAAACTACAAAATGTATAACACGAGTAATGTAGTAAGAACTTTCAGCATGTAAAAGGAATCAAAAAGTCTTATATATATGAAATACTATGCTAATATTATTTTAATTTCAGATTCACACATAGACTTCTTAAGTTTTAAAACTCCCCCTCAGGGTAAGCCATGAGGATGCATAATCCCTATTTCACTATGACTAAAACAAAAACGAGTGAAATCCAAAGGTTTTATAAAAATGTCACCCAATTGTTGTTCGGTATCTACATGGTGAAGCACAATGTCTCCTTTTTCAATATTATCACAGAGAAAGTGATACCTAATGTCAATGTGCTTAGTTCTAGAATGTTGCACAGGGTTTTTAGCAATGCAAATGGCACTAGTGTTATCAAAAAATAGTGGAACACTATCTATATCAACCCCATAGTCCTCAAGTGTTTGAACAATCCAAAGAATTTGTGAGCAAGCACTAGCAGCAGCTACATATTCAGATTTGGTCATGGATTGTGCAACTGAATTTTGTTTTTTAGAGGACCAAGCAACAAGTAAATTACCAAGAAAATGACAAGCACCAGAATTACTTTTCCTATCAATCCTACAACCTCCAAAATCAGCATCGGAAAAAGCTTTCAAAGGAACGGTTGAGGAAGAAGGAAGAAAAATGCAAAATTCTTGAGTTCCATATAAGTACCTGAGAATCGTCTTAACGGCTTGACGATGTGAAGCACGTGGGGAGGCTTGAAACCATGCACAAAGACATACTGTAGGATCGAAGAGCACGTGAAAAGCTACTAGAGGGGGTGAATGGTAGATTTAAAAATCTTACGCAGCGGAAACAATTAAATCCTAACCACTTCGGCAGAAAAAACAATTTGTTAAAGAAATCGTGTGTGAGACTAATCTAAACATTTTTCACAGTTACAAAAGTGATAGATATCAGAGATAATAAAGTCACGAAGATGACACAACAAGAATCAATCAAATCCATCGAGAGAAACTCAAGTTTTCGAACAAAGGTCAATCTGCCCTACCCGAGAAAAACAGTTCTAGAACGCTGCAAAAAACTCGTGTAGATCAGAAACCACAAATCCAATGATTGTGAAATTTTGACATAAGATGGATAATAAAGTTTTGAAGACAACCCAAAAAGAATCAAATCAATTGAATTTTTAAAACTCGAGTTATGATAAAACCACCGAGGAAAGGTAGTGCTGTGTAGAAAACTCGACGAGAAAAACTTGTCTGGAACAAGTCAGACGAACAAGTCATAAAAGTTCCTTTAAACTATGATCTTTATTCAATAGAACACAAGAGGAACAACCCCAAAGTCGTGCCTCACAAGCTCTGGCCTCCCTTGCTTATATAACTAGCCCGAAGGCCAAACTCAACTCAAACTAGGACTCTAATCCTACTCAAATCACGAATTGAAACTTTCCATAACTGCTTAGAACTCTTCTATACGCAGATAGAAGCAATATTAAGACTTCCAAACACCTTAGGAACGTATCCCACATTCCTAAAACAACCCAAACTAGTGACCCACACGAAATCCTAGCATAACCAACTCAAATCTTTCCATATTTGAGTCAAACCTGACTCAGCCGCTGCATGAGTCCATAACCTAGTCAGTTGGACCTTTTCGACCAATTCTTTACGTCCACATCTCTTCATCACACCTCGGAACCATGTAGCCACATCCATGCACTCCTTGCACACGTGCAATCATCTTCCAATGACGTCCATGATATCTTCATATGCATTGTTCTTGATTCAAACATGTTGCGCGATATCCCGATCAACTCAACCACAATTCCTCCTGAACTTGGTTGTTGAACCTCATCTTCTCCCTAAGACTAGTTCAATGGATCCTATCATCAGCCATGTCTTGAACTCAAGCAACACCTGCACATGAATAAACAACCAATACTTTCGAGCACAAGTCATCGACTTGACTGACGTTAGTTCTGAAACTACAACATCTTACGTGAGCACCTCACATAAGCATGTTGCAAAACATAGCAAAATGATATCAACCATAACCACCAAAACACACCAAAAACTTAGCAAATGAATACTAAGCAATCTTTCCATCAATGTAAAGCAAGTCCAAAACATTTCACAGTAAAAGCAGGAACATTGCGATCAAGCTCCGAATCTTGTCAAAACTAACAGGAGCTTGAGCCGGATCTTACCAAAGCTAGTACAACCTAGCGCCGGAACTTACCAAAGCTGGTCGGAACTAGTCAACCCAAAAGCCGGAGCTAGAAAAACATGTTGGAGCTAACCAACATAAGTCGGACCTAGCAAAACATATTGGAGCTTAACAAAGACATGCTGGAGCTATCAAAGACATGCCGGAGCTAAAGACAAAGCTCACCAGAGCTACCCAAAAACATGTTGGACTTTGACAAAGAAAGTCAGACCTATTGTCGGACCTTGCAGAAGCTCGGAGCTAGAGTCGAACCTTGCTAAAAAGGGTATTTGGGCAGAATTTCAGAACTTATATCATCAAAGCCAATGTATTCAGTACAAACCAATGATTCAACACACGTAGGTCTCACACATACGCTAAATTTTACATCCGGTCTTGATGTCGTGAGGTACAAAAGTGATCCGATCATGCTTCTATATTCTTTTTGATCCACGGGTTCACCATCTTCATCAAGTTCAAGTGTTGTTTCTGTTCCCATTGGTGTCTGAAGAGGCTTGCTTTTGTCCATGTTGAAGCGCCTTAGGAGGTCTTTTGTATACTTCATTTGATGCACAAAGGTACCCTCCTTGGTTTGCTTGATTTGCAGCCTCAAAAAGTACGTGAGTTCTCCCATCATACTCATCTCAAATTTTGAACTCATCATAGCTGAAAACTTGGACACAATATCATGAGAAGCACAACCAAAGATAATATCATCCACATACACTTGAACGAATAATGAGTCATTGCCATGCTTAAGCACAAAAAGAGTTTTATCAACCTTGTCTATGGTAAACCCCTTTTCAAGTAAGAATGTTTTTAATCTATCATGCCATGCTCTAGGGGCTTGTTTGAGACCGTACAAGGCTTTGGACAATTTGTAAACATGATTAGGAAAATTTGAATTTTCAAAACCCGGTGGTTGTTTGACATAAACCTCCTCATCTATGTATCCATTAAGAAAAGCACTTTTAACATCCATTTGATAAAGCTTAAAACCTTTAGATGCAGCAAAAGCTAACAAAATTCTTATGGCTTATAATCTAGCAACAGGAGCAAAAGTTTCATCAAAATCTAGACCTTCAACTTGAGTGAAACCTTGAGCAACCAACCTAGCCTTATTCCTAACCACAACCCCATCCTCACTTTGTTTATTTTTAAACACCCATTTAGTTCCAATTAAAGTGTGACCTTGAGGTGGAGGTACAAGTTTCCAAACATTATTACTTTCAAAATTTTCTAACTCTTCTTGCATGGCAATAATCTAAGATTCATTAGTGAGTGCGTGTGATACATATTTGGGTTCAAAAGAAGCAACAAAAGAAGAATGAGCATGAGAGTTTGGATCGCAAAACCTGGACCGTGTGACTCGTTCGTGCAAGCTTCCAAAAATTTGTTGTGGAGGATGACTTTTGAGAACCCGGAGGGGAGTGGACATTTTACAAGTTTCTTTTTCTTCATGTTCATCACAAATCGATGAGCTTGTGACTTGAGGAGGTTGTGGACCAGCAATGGTGGTCGTCGTTGCTGGCTGTGAATCAAAATCAGGAGCTAGAACAATGTCATTAGCTGCTGAATTTTCGGGCAGCAGCTCCACCTCTTCCTCATCTTCAACGAAAATGCTCTCCCCCTGCGGATATGGATCTGTACCTGCAATATTTGAGCTAGTATCTGGGCTAGCTTCATCAAAAGACACCATTTACCTCCGAAGGATTGAACGCGTGAAGGTCCTACGGTGTTAAGGTGCAAAAGTTGACCTGGTTCAGTTGTGAGAGGAGTATATGAACCTGCAACCATCTTAGCATGTCTGCAAGAAGAGCATACAATTTCTTTGTCCCCTTTAAGCTTAGGCAGCCCACGTATGCGAGCAATAGCACTAACACACATTAGATGATCAAAGCCTATGTGACCAAGTCTACAATGCAAAAAATATAAGTCCTTTGAATCATTAGCAACTAGACACCTATGCTTAGAGGAAGACATATCAAAATCATCTTTAAAAACTCTTCCAAACTGAGACATGTTAAAAATAAGCTCACTATTTGAATTTACAACTTTACAGCAATTTTTAGTGAAAATAATTTTTAGATTTTCATCTAGCAGTTGTGAAACTGAAAGCAAGTTGTATTTCAAATTTTTAACAAGTGCCACATCCTTCAAAGTGTAGTGATTATTTACTCTAACCGAACCCTTAGCAATTATAGGAGTTGAAGAATTATCGGCAAAAGTAACATTCTCTACACGTGACACAAAAGAGAGGGAGGAGAACCATTCTTTGTTACCGGTCATGTGGAGTGAGCAACCTGAATCCACAATCCAAATGTTCTCCTTCCTCAAGCGTGTAACCCACATAGAAGCACAATACATCGATGACTCAATATTGGGGTTAGTCAAGAGGCATTTAGGAATCTAGTACTGAGTCACACGACATGTAGCAGGAATAACACGCGAAAGCTGAGATAAAACAGCAGGTTTATAAGCCAAAACTTGAGGATTTTTGTACCCAACTACTGTCATATGAGATGTTACATGTGTAGCATAAAAATAGTAGGTTTGGGAGCAAACTTTGCATGTTTTCGACTCACTACAGCAGATTGCATGTTCGTATCATTCGTTTAGCAAGTGCAGCAAATTTTGCATGGAAGTTATGAGATATAGCAATTATTCTTTCGTTTTTATGTTGTTTAGCTACTCTATAACAAAAATCTATGACATGATCATCTCTACCACAGTAGGTACAATGAAATTTAACTTTGTGTTCATGTCTAGATGAGCAAGCAATATTTTTATTTGAAACCGAATGAGACAACACTATTGCAGATTTGAAAACCACTTCTTTTTGTTTAGGAACTGTTTGAATCAAACCACTTTCTAACGACTTTACAATTTTAGGTGGATGTGCCTTAGCATGAGCATGAGAATAAAAATATAAACCAGTTTTATCATTGCAAGACTTGGAAGAATTCAGCAGCAAGTTTAGGTTCTTATTCCCATTACAAAACCGATCTAATGTCCTATGTATGCATGTTATCAAGTTTATTGGACAGATCAAGGCAATTTTCACATGAATTTTTTCCTTTTAATTTGTAATTGGAACAAAATTTAACTTCATGATAACGTAAAGCATTGTTCAATATAGAAATTTCATTCATAGCATCTTTTAGTTTCTTATCAAGATCATCACAAGTAGAACAATGCAAATCAATTGTAGAACAGCTAGCATCTTTCAAGTTTTTATCATTAAGTGCAGCAAGCTCTATTCTTTTCAATTTCTAACTCAAGTTTATCAAGTGTGGAGGTGTGCGCACTTCTTAGTGTGAAAAATTGTTCATATATTAAATCGCATGAGGGACATGCATCATCACTAGGAATCAAAGTTTTTAAACGGTTGATTTCAGATTCTAGTGATTCAATTTTAGCAGCACTATCCCTAAGCTTTTTGTCCTTTTTTTAACTATAATAGTGGCACGAGAAATAGCATCACACATTTCTTCGCAAGTAGGACATACCTCTTTATTGTCGCTGTTGTGTTCTGCATCCTCCATACTTGATCTTGATTTGCCTGCCATGAAGCACAAGTTTGCCAAATCATCTTCATATTCGTCACTTCCAATGTCCACATCGCTTGAGCCAAATTCTTGAAGTGCGGAGATAAAACTGCTCACCAATTGACGTCCTGTAAAACCCTTCTTTCTTCTTATTATTTGCAGAGGAGTGCTTCGTCCTTGTTTGCTTTTCATCCTAGGAATTAGGACCTGAAAGGTTAGGGCAATCTGAACAAAAATGTTCCGTCTTACCACATTCGAAACATCATTGAGGTATGGAGCTTCCTCTGCTTCTAGTTCTAACATTTTGCAATGCTTTTGAGAAACTAGTAGAGAGAAGTACTAGCTCCTCCTCTGGAAACTCCTCAATTTGTTCAGGGTTAGAGAGGACAACAAAGCAAGTGTACTACAAAATGAAGATTAAACGAAACTAGGCATGTCACGTTGAGAAACAAAAGCAATATACTTGTTGGGGTTCTTACATGATATTATGTCAATTTCATGAGTTTTTAACTTGGAATATAGCACATCTAAAGTAAGTGTACTCATGATAGTAGATTCATGAATAGATGTGACTTTCATCTCCCAAATTGACATATCTAATGCACTTCACAATTGCCTAGCATTTTCAGCATCTGAAAAATTAACATTGACACTACGCAAGTTGTTGTGAATTTTATTAAAGCGAGCAAAAAGGTCATCAATAGACTCACCGGGCTGCATCTCGAAGCGCATGTATTCTTTCTTGAACATATCTTGTTGTTGTTGTCGACATCTCTCAGATTTGTAGGTGTAACTTGATCGTTTGATGGAACTCTGTGAGGCTTGTATACCTTCTCCCATATTGCGAAGCCTTGAGCTTGGATGAAGGCTTCCATACGTGCCTTCCAAACCTGAAAATCAATATCACTAAACACACAAGGTTTGGCGGAGTATTTCTCCATGATGATTAGTCAAAAACACATGCAAATCACAAAGATTAGAGCACTGTGGCTCTGATACCAATTGTAAGATCGAAGAGCACGTGAAAAGCTACCATAGGGGGTGAATGGTAGATTAAAAAAAATCTTACGCATCGGAAACAATTAAATCCCAACCCCTTCGGCAGAAAAACGATATGTTAAAGAAATCGTGTGTGAGACTAATATAAATGTGTTTCACCGTGACAAAAGTAATAAATATCAGAGAGAATCAAGTCACAAAGACGAAAAAACAAGAATCACTCAAATCCGTCGAGAGAAACTCAAGTTACGATTGAAAGATAGAACAAAGGTCAATCTGTCTTACCCGAGAAAAACAATTCTGGAACACTGCAAAGAAACTCGTGTAGATCAAAAACCACAAATCCAATGACCATGAAATTTTGAAAGATGATATATAATCAAGTTGTGAAGACAACTCAAAAAGAATCACGTCAATTGGATCTGTAAAACCCGAGTTATGATAAAACCACCGACGAAAGGTAGTGTTGTGCAGAAACTCGACGAGTAAAATTTGTCTGGAACAAGTCGGACAAACAAGGCACAAAAGTTCCTTTTAACTACAAATTTTATTTAATAGAACACAAGAGTAGCAGCCCCATAGTCGTGCCCCACGAGCTCTGGCCTCCCATGCTTATATAACTAGTCCTTAGGCCAACCCAATCTCAACTAGGACTCTAATCCTACTCAATTCATAAATCGTAACTTTTTATAACTGCTCAATACTCTTCTATACGCAGATAGAAGCAATCTTAAGACTTCCAAACACCTTAGGAATGTATCCCACATTCCTAAAACAACTCAAATTCGTGACCCACATGAAATCCATCATAACCAACTCAAATAATTCAATATTGGAGTCAAACCCGACTCAGCCGCAGCCTGAGTCCATAACCTAGTCGGTTGGACCTTTCCGACCAATTCTTTACGTCCACATCTCTTCATCACGCCTCGGAACCATGTAGCCACGTCCATGCACTCCTTGAATATGTGCAAACATCTTCCAACGACATCCACAATACCTTCATATGCATTGTTCTTGATTCAAACATGATGTGCAACCTCCCGATCTACTCAACCACGATTCCTCCCGAACTTGGTTGTTGAACCTCATCTTCTCCCTAAGACTAGTTCAATGGATCCTGTCACCAGCCATGTCTTTAACTCAAGCAACACCTGCACATGAATAAACAACCAATCCGTACGAGCCCAAGTCCACAACTTGACTCAAGTTAGTTCCGAACACAACACCTTATGTGAGCACCTCACATAAGCATGTTGCAAAACCACAGTAAAACAATATCAGCCATATCAACCAAAATGCACCAAAAACTTAGCAAATGAATACTGAGCAATCTTTCCAATAATGTAAAGCAAGTTCGAAACATTTTACAGTAAAAGCAGGATCATTGCAATCAAGCTCCAAACCTTGCCAAAGCTAACCGGAGCTTGAGCCGGAGCTTACCAAAGCTAGTACAATCTAGCACCGGAGCTTACCAAAGCCAGTACAACCTTGCGCCAGACCTTGCCATAGCTAGTCGGAACTAGTCAACCCAAAAGTCGGAGCTAACCAACATAAGTCAGACCTATCAAAACATATCATAGCTTAACAAAGACATGTCGGAGCTATCAAAGATAAAGCTCACCGGAGCTACCAAAAAAAAACATGTTGGACCTAGACAAAGAAAGCCAGACCTATTGTCGGACCTTGCAGAAGCTCGGAGCTAAAGTCGAACCTTGCTAAAAAGATGTTACGGCAGCATTCAAAACTTTTATTGTAAAAGTCAATGTATTCAGTACAAGCCAATGTATTCATCACACATAGGTCTCACATAGAGCACATAAGAACACTCTGGAAACATTGTAGGTTGTTTGGTTTGCTGATTACTATGCAATGTTTGCTTGTGTGCTTAATAGAGGATTGTGGGATGCTTTAGCGTTTGCCACATCCATATAGGCTAGTATAGGTAGATGCTTAATTCCATATCCCTTGATGAATATAGTTGGAGAAGTTTTCTAAAATCTTCTATATCTTACTCTTTTTTCATATGTCGAGGACTCGCAACCAAAGGGATGCTAATGAGAATGAGGAGAACAATGGAGCATCTCAGAACAACAATGTACTTGGACCTGAGACTGTCAACCTTAAGCAGTTGTTGGCTATGCAGAATCAACTTATGCAGACCATGATGCAAAGCTTAGGACAGCTGCAGGCCAATAATCAAAATCAGCCTCATATGCCTCCACCGCCGCCACCCCCACCGCCTCATAACAGGTTGGGAGAGTTTATGAGGACTAGATCGCCTACCTTTGCTCAAGCCAATGATCCTATGGAAGTTGATGATTGGCTAAAATCTGTGGAGAAGAAGCTCGCTACTATCCAGTGCAATGACAGAGAGAAGGCTCTTATTGCCTTCCATCAACTAGTTGGAGCAGCTGCGGATTGGTGGGACTCGTTGTGCAACGCCCATGAAAATAAAGAGAGGATCACTTGGTCTGAATTCAAGGAGAGTTTTCATTCTCACTTTGTCTCGGAAGGTATTATGATCTTGAAAAGGCACAAATTTGAGAACCTAAGGCAGGGGAAGTCAAGTGTGAGTATCTCAATAAATTCACTCAACAAGGTATGCTCCACAGGATGTCAACCGTCACAGCCGCAAGCAATATTTGTTTATGAGGGGCCTAAACAATGACATTCAAGTACAATTGCTCAATTGTGACTATGCAAATTTTCAGAAGCTTGTGGACAAAGCTATTGTGGTTGAGAAAAAAGTTTGCGAGATGGAACAAGGTAATAAGAGAAAGATGCGATACCAAGGGCAGCCACAAGGGAGCAATGTATGTCCTCGCTTTGTGCTGCCAAATGTGCCATATTACAACCGCTCCACTCCTGCTTATAGAGATGCTTATCCTCCACGCCCAAACCAGCAGCGGTAGCGACCTGTTATGCAAGCACCTCGCCAGCCTGCGCCGTTTGCACCGCACCATAATATGGTGGTTAACTTTCAGAATCAGCAACACCCGAGTTTCCCTGGGGCTACGAGCGGCAAGACATGCTATGTTTGTGGAGAGGCTAGACAATTTGCATGTTAGTGCCATAAGAGAAGCTATGGACCAATGAATAATGCACCAAGGCAGAATCCACGGCCGAATGGAGGAGCACCACAAGGCAACTATGGGAAGCAGAATGTCACTCATGGCAATATGAATCATGTCTCTACTGAGGAGGCCCAGCAAGCGGATGACGTCGTGATTGGTATGTTCCTCGCCAACTCCAACCTCATGACCATTCTATTTGATTTTGGAGCATCTCATTCATTCATCTCATCGAAGTATGTTGACAAGTATAATATGCCTATAGCTCATTTGAAACACACTATGTTTGTAAAATCTCCTGGAGGAGAGATGAGGACAAATATAGTGTGTCTGAGAGTGTCGAAGTGTAGCAACGACACTTCCCCCGGCACTACTAAAGCGTAATCCGTGGAGGTCCGTATTCGGATAGGGCGCGTAAGATCAAGAACAAGATGATGACATAGGGAAATTTACGTGGTTCGGGCCGCCTAAGCATAATACCCTACTCCACGGGGTGGTTGTTGATTGAATATGAGTGGTTGTCGCGAGTGTCTGCATAGTATGCATGTGTGTATGATCTTGGATCTACTTTTACTGTGCGACAATCCTTTTATATGCTAAGAACTGGCCGTTACAGAGGTTGCCTGGCCCGACAGGTGGCTCCGGCTGTAATTAACCACCTATACATGATCTGCATGTATAAACTGTGATTCATTGACTAATAACACGCATTTATTGTAGCATTATCAGTCTTGATAGTCCTCCGATCATGCATCATTAATATTGAATTAATTACTCGTTAATCAGGTCATGTAATGGCTCTTTAATAGACTCTTGAATGTCTCGGCCGTTGGAGATCCTGTAGTCTTCCTGTTGCAGGCTTAGGTCTGGAGGTCCTACACGTGGCAGCTTTGGAGCTTCCCTTAGCAGGGTGGTAGATCCGGAGCCACTTGACACGTGGAGGCACCAGAGCTTCCCTCTACTGGTGGTTAGGTCCGAGGTTATTGGAGACGTGGAGGTACCGGAGCTTCCCATCGAAGGGAGGCAGGTCCGGTCTCCGGTCCCGTTGGACACATGGTAACACTGGAGCTAACCAATTGAGGGATGTGGGTCGAGTGCCATCAGACATGTGTTGCATTCAGGAGTCCTCAACTCGGACATAGGAACTCCATGGTTTTAAGTGCAGTATCAGGGGGTACCTGGTATCCAGGGTACCAACAGTGGCCCCCGGGCCCACCTCTGGGAGGAACCCTCTGGGTAAAGTTGTGCTACCAGAGGTGGGCCATCTTTGATTCGTGTATTGAGCCTTCAAAGTGTTTCTCGGGTGGTTGTGGCGACGGCAAAGAGTTATGCCATCACCGCGTGGCCTTTTTGACACAGCGCATAAGATCTTAGTGTGCAGATCTCACGCAATTGAAGGTCGCCAGTTCCTAATATGAAAATCATATCGGTTTTGAGCACCATCTCAGTTGCCCTGTCAGGCCGCCGCCCTCAGGTTTCCAACTTCCCATCATGACAACGGTTCGGCTGGTGCAACTTTTTCGCTAAAGTGACATGCCCCCCCTGTCATTGACAGGTATCTTTTTGAAATGGGATTTTGATCTCGATGTGGTTTCCATACAAACATTATGGAGGCTTACTTAAGAAGGAAAGCTTGCATGTTAGAGGATTCCTTACGCTTTCATTTGAACTTGCACTCAGAACCTCTCCACCCATGCATAGCTTCTCCAACTTTCGCTCCGCTTTGCCGCGATGGAGTTGGGTCTTCCCTGCAGCAAGATCAAGAGCGATGAAGGAGTTTCTAGGCTTCTATTACTTCATGAAGCGCAAGAACTCTCCCTTCAAGTATTTGAAGACCTTCCCCTCTGAGAAGTGGGACAACTGGAAGAAGGACTTGGTTGATATTACAGTTGATCATGATGACAGGTTAGAGTTGCCCAAGAGCCTTCCCAATTCGACAGCGACACTTGGAAGGCAGCTCTGGAGCTTTGCAAAGCAATTAAACCCGTCTTGACCAGGATCCAGCAAAGCGTAGAGGATGAAGTGACCCCTAAGATGGTCTTTGGCAACTTCCTAATCAACAGGTGGGCTCCGCTGATAAAGAGAGAGTGACCCGCTTGGGCTTTCAACAGCGAGTTGGATGACAACCGGATCCAAATTGGTCTCTGCAAATTTGGACGACAATGCTTTGAAGCTCCATCTCCAAAAGCTTCATCATGGATCCATCACCCAGGACGCCCTAACTCCACCAGCAGAATTTCTCCCTCTAAACATGGTTCCTGAGTTTAGGAGGGAGCTTCGGAAGGGGGTGCCGGAGCTGGACGACGTCGACTTGGTGGAGAAGCGCAGGACGACCGCGATTTATATTCCTGGAGCTTCAAAAAAAGAGGGTCGCCACTGCCCCAAGCCAGAGGGTTGATGACGCCGACAACGGCAAGGGCAAGGCACCAGCCGAATCTTCCAGCCGGAAAAGGAAGTTGAGACATGCTGATGGGAGCTCCCTCAGGTCGCTCCATCTCCAGCAGCCTCTTCCCCCTAGCCAATCAGAGCTTCAGAGGCCATACCTTCTTCGGAGTCAGCGTCCACAACGGGTGCTAGCTCCGGCAAGTCCACTCCGACCTCAATGTCGGCTATAGGCTCCATGTCCGGGGTGCAACTTCCGATGGAGGAGGTCCCGAACGAGTTAGAGTCTATGGCCCTGGAGCATCGACCACACCGACGACAACGAGCTCTAACTCCCAGTGCCCAAAGAAAAAGATCCGCACCGATTGGAGTGGTAGTACTCCAAGGTAAGAATCGGCACCTTAAGTTTCATTTTGATTTTGCTCTTTGCTCTGTCTTGAATTCTCTACTTTTTGTTTCCAGAATGTCGAGAACAAGCTCAGCTGCTCCGGTGCCCACTGTAGCTCCGGAGGCTACATCGGCTGAAGCTCCCGCACCAGCTCCTACCTCTCCCCTAGTGGAGGTGGCAGTTGACACGAAAGTGGTAGTAACCGAAGCTCTCGTAGTAGCGTTGGACCACGTGGAGGAAGAGTTCATTGAAGCTCTGGCAGTTCCAAAGCAAGCTGTAGAAGATCCAGCAACAGTGCCGAAAGTGGGTGAAGCCCCAACCAATGCCTCAATGTCAGCTCCAGAAGCAGCAGCTCTAGAGGTAGTTATGTTTGAGGCGGCGCAACCCGAAGATCTGGTTGCGGGTCCTTCATGTGTTAAGCCAATGATTGTAGATCCGGCTGGGAGACCCTCTTCATCAGCCCCAGAGGTTGAAGCTCCTGTGGCCGAACCTTCTTCGGTCGTGACAGATGCCAAGGCACTCCCGAAAAGTGGCCCCAGCATCATGGAGCAGCAGGGGACCACGCTGGTGCAATGGGACCCATTATTTATTTTTGAAGACCCACTGGAGCCTGCAGAGGCACTTCAAGCAGGCTCGGAGCCAATTCGCCTGGCGTTGTCTATTGACAACGCCTGCTCAAGTCTCCACCAAGTCTAGCTTGCCTTCGACTATGAAAGTAAGACTCTCGAAGAATAGCACAACACCCTTAGGTGTCGGTGCAGCAGGCTTCATTTTGAGACGAAGGTAACACAATCGAGGCTGGCGGACTAGCGGGAATGGGTAGAGAAGGAGAATGCCCGGCTGGCGCGGTTCAACCGCTTGCTAAATGAAAAGGAGGCCATAATCAAGGCCCTCGACGAGAAAACCCGGGAGGTGCTCGAGCAGGCCAAGGAGACCAACGAGGCTGCTGATAACCGCTTAGAAGGCCTTGATGAGCTAAATGAGGAACTCCTCAAGCGTCGGGAAGCTCTCGAAAAAAAGGAGGAAAAGCTCCTGGAGAAAGAGGAGGACCTCGTGAAGAGGGAGGAGGAGCTCGCCCAGAGGATTTCACTCGGGGAGCAGAGATTGGCTGACCGCACCACTAAGTTTGAACAGTGGTGCGTTCAGGAGAAGGAAAGGCTTTCGCAGGTGGGAATAAACATCTTCGACAGAGAGACCAATATTTCCACCAAGGAGAAGTACCTTGCAGATCGAAGGAACCGAATCTATCTCTGGGAGAAAGAACTCAGTGACCAAGAAAAGCAGATGGCTGAAGGTATTTAGCAGCACGCTAAGGAAGTCGAGCACTTCTCCAAGGGAGGTTATGTGGAGCTTTCGACTGTGAGGAAGTCACTAGAGGAGCTGAGAATCTCGAGAGCAACTGAGTCCCAGCAAGTCTGGTATTTCTTAGGGCATGCCAATGAAGCTCTAGTGCCATTTGGTTTCAGTCCGGTATGTCTAGCTGACCCGGAGCCGGAGATGGACAAGGCTTTTGTGGCATTGACCTCCGCTGGCAAGAAACTTGATGTCGTGGGTGACGTGGTCGTCGACGAACTGGAGACGGAAGGAAGGAATGTGGCCAAGAATGTTGTCGAATATGTGTTGGCATGTTTCAAGAGCCGGGACCCCTAGATATCCATAGATCCGGTGTTCAAAAGACCCCTTGCCAAGGAGGAGGAAGCCGCCACGGCCATCGTCCAAGAGGCTGCCCAAAAAGTTGTGTCTTTCTTCCATATGAACTCCGGTAGCTAGTACTTTTCCATTTTTGCCTTCACCTTGTAATCCTCATTTTGAATGAATTAAATCTGAAATTCTTCTGAATTCCAAATTCCATTTTTTTGTGTCTTCAATGCATTGCCCTTTATATTATTGGCCCCCTGGTAGATGTACAAAATTTTATTGCGAACATGTACCAAAAGGATTTGACAATATTTTGAAGACTTCACTTCTCGCTCATAGCCAAAACGATAGCTCCGAGGTCCAAAGTTTACATCGACGGTAGGCACCTAGGAGTTGTTGGAACTAGGTAGCTTCGATGGTGCCCACTGCCAACACATAGGATGTCATCGGCGGGCCCCTGCGGATTGTCAAAGCTTTGTAGCTTCGACGGCGCCCACTGTCAATGGGTAGAACGTCAACGGTGGCCCCCTCGGGGTTGTCAGAGCTTTGTATCTTCGATGGCACACACTGTCAATGTGTAGAACGTCGACAGCGGGCCCGCAGGGGGTTGTCAGAGCTTTGTAGCTTTGATGTCGTCCACTGTCAATGCGTAGAACGTCGATGGTGGGCCCTCTCGGGGTTACTTGTCCACCATCTTTGTTCGGATCGCCGTTATTTGTTCACGTCGACGGCTGGCCCCCATGGAAGTTTTTAGAACTTGTTAGCTCCAACGACGCGCACTTGCAATGTATAAAACATCGACGGCGGACCCCCTGGGGGTTGCCGGAGCTTAGTAGCTCTGGCCTCATCCACCATCGCCATGAGTTTTTCATTTTTCCTGCGCATTAAAGACAATAAGAGCCGTAAAATTCACCCTCTTGTCTATAATTTGTTTGCGGCTTACTGTTCTTATTTGAATTTTAGATCTTAACATGGTAACAAGTATATTGATGCAATCTCTTCTAGATTTGTATGCCTTCTGGACCCACCCTACTAGGACCTGCCAGGATATAGGTAGAGTGGCGTACTTAGGGTACCTTACCAGTATAAGTCGATAGCACACTCTCGACCTATCATTGGCTTTGGCTTTCAGTCGAGTAGACCATCTAGCGATGCTATGATCCAAAAGAAGATCAACAATATGACTTATATAGCACATGAATATCCTAGACTAAATTTCAAAGAAGGAATGCACAACTCCATTATAGACAAGAAGGAAAATATAATAAAAGAAATGAGCCTGTACAAAAGTAATGCACGTGGAGTCTGTTTTCACACAAAAAAAATTTCATTATAGGTCTAAATTACAGGGGAGGCGAGGACACACTTGGAGTACGGAACCAAGCTAAGTGTGTTATTCATCTTGTTCTAATCCAGGGTAGGTAAGCTACACTTAAAGTACAATGACCAAGTTAAGTGTGCTTTTTGTCTAGGACCTACTCGACTCTGTCCATAGACTCTATAATTTACATTATGTGTAAGTACAGACTCACCTCTGTGAACTAAGCATAAAACTTACAGAGGTGCTCGATATTCCATGGACTAGGAAGCGGCGTCCCATCCTCTATTGCCAAGCGAACGCATCCGGGACGGGATACTTTGATCACTCGGAAGGGACCTTCCCACCCTGGGGAGAGTTTGTTCATCCCTTCTCGAGTAAGTATTTTCCGTAGTACCAGATTGCCTTATTCAAGTTGCTAATTGCGCACAAACCTTTGATGATAGCGCCGGAGCGCCTGACGGTATCGTGCATTCCGGACAGCTGCTTGGAACCTCCCCTCATCGACGAGGTCAAGATCTTCATGCCGACGCTTGTCCTGCGCGGCTTCGTCGAAGGTCTAGACCCGGAGCAACCCCATGGTGATCTCTGGAGGAAGGACCGCTTCAGCTTCATACACCAAGAAGAAGGGTGTCTCTCCAGTTGACCGGTTAGGTGTTGTTCTGCTCGCCCACAGTGCAGACAGAAGCTCCTCTATCCAGATGGCTCTATGTTTCTTCAGGCGCTCATATGTGCGCGTCTTGAGTCCTTTTAGTATTTCTGCATTTGCTCTCTCAGCTTGGTCATTACTTGTCGGGTGAGCTACTGATGCGTAGCTGACTTTTATGCCGATATCTTTGCAATACTCTTGGAATGTTGCACTTGTGAATTAGGTTTCGTTGTCAGTTATGACTCTATTCGAAACACCAAATCTGCACACTATGGACTTCAAGAACTTGATAGCAGATTGCTTGTTGATTGTCACAACTGGAGTAGCTTCCGGTCACTTAGTGAACTTGTCGTTGGCGACATACAGGAACCTGTAACCTCTGACGACTTTTGGAAAAGGTCCCAAAATGTCCATCCCCCACACAGCGAATGTCCATATAGGAGGTATCATTTCTAGCAATTGAGCCGGTGTGTGAATTTGTTTCGTGTGGAACTGGCACGCTTCACACTTCTTTACCAACTCGACTGCATTTTGGAGTGTTGTAGGCCAGTAGAAGCCATGACTGAAGGCTTTACCAACCAACGTGTGGGAAGATGCATGGTTCCCACGCTCGCCTCCATGGATTTCCGTGAGAAGCTCGTGGCCTTCTTCCCAGGCAACGTACCGCATTAGAACGCCATTGGCATCACGTCAAGAGAGATCCCCTTCTACCAGCATGTATCTTTTAGCAAATCTGACGATTCAGGCAGCAGAAGCGCCATCTTTTGGAAGGATGTTGTCTTTCAAGAAGCTCCGGATCTCCGATATCCATGCATTGGAGCTAACTTGAGCTTCCGAATCTTGCGCGCTAGGTTGCTCAGAGCTTCCTGCAGCGCCAATCCTTGGTGGATGCCATGGTTACAGGGCCACCAGGACTGCCAGCTTCTGTGTGCTGGTCTCGCCCCCTTTGCTCAGTTCGGCGGGCTTAGTGGCAGGTCCTGACAATCTTCTGACAAAAACTCTGTCGAGAGCTTGCACTCCGGTTGAAGCTTTCGTCGAGAGTTCATCAGCTTCAACATTGTTGAGACGCTAGACATGGTAGAGGTCCACGACGTCGAAGTCCTTCTGGAGCTTCTGGACTTCAAGGAGGTAAGCATCGAGTTGAGGTTTGTTGCAACTGCATTCACCATTGACTTGCTTGATGATCAGTTGCGAGTCACCCTTCGGCAACTGCTTGATGCCATATGATAGCGCCACCTTGAGTCCGTAGATGAGATCTTCATATTTCGCCATGTTGTTGGTTGCCTTGAAGTCAAGGTGTACCATGTAATTGACCTTCTTCCCGGTCAGAGCGAGGAGAAGGATTCTAGCTCTGGCCCCCTTCTGCATGGAGCCGTCGAAGTAGAGAGTCCAGTGGGGTTCGGTGAAGACTGGGACCTCGGGTTCCGGCTTCTGCTCACTTTGGCCCCTGGATTTGATAAAGAATGGGTCCACTCCGCCACGAAATCAACCAATGTCTGACTCTTGATAGCATGTTGAGGTAAGAATTCAACATCGAACTCTGCCAACTCCGCTGCCTCTTGGCGATGTTTCCAGTAGAGTTTGGGTTGTGCAGTATAGAACACAATGGATAGGAGGTTACCACTGAGATCTTGTTGGCTTGGAAGTAGTGGCGTAGCTTTCTTGAGACGATAAAAACTGCATAGAGCAGTTTATGCACCTCAATGTACCGAGTATTGGCATCATGTAGTACTTCGATGATGAAGTATACTGGCCCCTAGACAGTCCAGACCTTCCCTGGAGGGCCCGGAGCTTCTTCTTCATCAACCCGGACCCTCTCGGAGGGGTTCGAGCCTTCTTCTGGAACTACCCGGACCCTCTCGGAGGGGTCTGGATCTTCTTCTTTAGCAACCCGGACCCTCCCGTAAGGGTCCGAATTTTTTTCTTGATCAGTTGTGAGAACTCCCTCGGATGAGAGAGGTTGATCCTCGAGCAACTTGCCTTTAGTATCCATGCCTGGGGGCAGGGACCTCGACTCGCCTTTAGATAGCTTCGGACCCTACCGGAGGGGTCTGGGCTACTGAACTAAAGATGGCTCTAGTCTCTCTGCGACCAGAACCATGCTGACAACCTCCGTAGTTGCCGAAATGTAAAGCGAAAGAGGCTCACCAAGATCCGGATCTACCAGAATTGATAGTGTGGTGAGGAGTGACTTAAGCTCTTGGAACTCATTTTCTGCTTCTCCGAACCAATGGAACAGACCGGACTTCCTCAATAGCTTGAAGAAGGGAAGTGCCCGCTCTGCCAGTCTTGAGATGAACCAGCTGAGCACAGCTAGACATCTGGTTAGCTTCTTGACATCCTTGACACGGGCTGGGGGCTGCATCTATTCAATAGCCTTGATTTTCACTGGAGTTGCCTCAATTCCTCCATGAGTCACCAAGAATCTAAGGAGCTTCCCGGAGCTAACCTCGAAGACACATTTGATTGGGTTTAGCTTGGCGCGTGTTATGCGCAACTTGTCAAAGATGGCTTGCAGGTTGTCAAGGAGTGATTTTTTTTCTTCACCTTCACGATGATGTCATTGACGTAGAATTCCACCAAGTCCCTCATGAGCTCTCCAAATGTTTTGTGCATGGCCGCACAAAAGTTTAAGCAGCATTTTTGAGACCAAAAGGCATAGCAGTATAATAATAAAACCGATCTACTATTATGAAGGCAGTATGCTCTTCATCTTCTCTAGACATTTGAATCTAATGATATCCAGAATACGCATCTAGGAAACACAGTAATTCACACCCGGAGGCGAAATCCTCTATCTGGTCTATCATAGGTAGTGAAAATGGGTCTTTAGGGCGTGCCTTATTCAAGGTTGCTGTTGACGGTTGTTATATACCAATTTGACCCATCAATATAACTCAATTGTGTGAGGGAAATAACATTTCCTGCACACATCACCTTTCTATTTCATCTATTTCCACTTGTCCTTGGAGAAAATGGTACATGCAGGAGTTCTATGCAGAAATGAAGTGAATCAAGAGAATGGATCCTATAAAATATCATTCTAGCCAATCGAGCAACGCCATGTAGCACCGCATGGATCAAATGGCCCACAAACAGAAGTATCCGAGGCCATCCAACGGTGTAGCACCCATATCTGTCAAAAGGACCCACCTGGAAGTCGCCCCGAGGAAGCATACCTCAAAAGGGGCCAGGACCAGGTCGGTCGACCCCCCTAGTTGGTCGACTAGGTCCTGACGCCTTTCTCGGTCAAACTCCACGTGTTGGCTCCTCCTGGCTTGAAGTGGTCATGGGTGACTGATTCGCGTGCTTTTGGTGGCAGGAACCGACCCTTCTCCAAGCTATAAATAGGATCTCTCACCCCTTACTTCAACACACACCACATGAGTATTCTTCGTTTGTATCTACTACTCTCCATAGGTTTAGAGGAGTATAGGATGTAGAGAGGAGAGTCTCTAGTCTGTAGTCCAAGTAGGAGAGGAGTAGAAGGAGTATCTTCCCAATTTCCAATTGGGAAAGGTATGTCTCTAATATTTCTATTTGTATTTGTGAATTTATTCATAATAAAGATAATATCTTTAGTCTACTATTGTCATATACTTGGATGAAGCGTTTCTTGTCTGCTTGTGGAATCCATGTATGTGGTAGTAGTAATATTTATGATTACCGTTCTCATTACATTATCACAAACACTATAAACATCCACTATCACTACAGGAATCGATGAAAGAAATGTCGACCATGTAGATGTCGGTAAACACCTTAAGCCGACGTCCATATTTTATACGTGTCGGTTGACCGACAGTCTTAGATGACGAGCAGTAGTCGACGTTCCTACGATTTATGACCGTCGGTACCGACGTTCATGCCAACAAACCGACGGTCATATTGGCTAAACCAAATATAGCTGACGGGTGTGTCAGACCGATACCTTTACTCCCTTTACATTCGTCGGCTGAACCGAACCTACGTCTTTAATGTTGCAACCAAAAAAACAATCACAGGGCGGTCACGACTCACGGACACAACCGAGCTCGCGCCAGAGATTCATCGGCGAGTTCACACTGGAGGTCACCACAGAAACAACCGCACAAATTGGAAAAGATGGACAACTTCACAGATTTACATTAACATGTCTGAAATTTTTACATCAACAATGAAGCAAATATGGACATTCAAAAAAAAAATCAAGAACATCGCAAGTTCCTCCGCCTCATCCAGATCTGGACGCCGCCAGCCCGGTTCCTCCGCTGGTGTCGATCGTGTTGCCGTGGAGGCGGCAGCCGCAGGCGTCGGCGGCAAGCTTTTGTCGATGGAGCCGGAGCCCGCGTCGAGCCCGCGTCAGAGAGGAGGACGAGATAGACGGACAACGGATCTACGCATGCGATGGGCGGCGGCCGGGAGACGGGCGGTGGCCGGGGGCCGCGCTGGTGCCCGCGTCGGAGCTGGCCAGGTCGCCGGTTGTTGGATCGAGGAAGGTGCGGATGGTTTTTGAGGAAGGAAGGAACTAGATTTTGGAGAGGAAGGGCCGCGGGCAATCAATATAAAAAGAGGAACGGGGAATTCCATGCGGGACCTGCGGTGTGAGCGAACAGACCTACAGCGGCGCGCGCGGCCTTAAAAAAACCGGACGAACTTAATTTCTGGCGCGTCGCGGACTTAAAAAATTTGGACTGGCTCGGGGGGCTTTTTTTAGCGCGCGGGGATTCACGTTACGGCCGTCGGCAGATTGAAGACGATAGTTGTAACGTACGTGCGCCAGCGCCGGATCCTGGTTTATGGCCGTCTGTCTGATTCTTTCTCCGATAAATTTACCTTATGGTCGTCTGTCGTATAGAGCAAACCGACGACTTTAGTTTAAAGTGTCGGGATCTATGAAGAACCGATGAATATTCTTATGGACGTCGGCTAAAATAAAGAATCGACGGTTATAACTTTTTGGTCGTCGGGTCCACAAAACCGACGTTTTTAGGCCATAAAAGATCGACGGCCCCGACGATTATAACTTTTCCGACACTTCTTTGTCTGATTCTTGTAGTGTATAGTCTAATTAGCTATAACATGATTATGTTAACATGAATCATTTATGCTATAAATTAACATTGGTTCAACGATGATTTAGTTCATTGCCTTAGGATAGCTTGTGTGACATTCTGGCTCAAGGTTTAATATGATTGATAGAATAACTCATACCACCAAGGTATACCTTCTTTTCCGGGAGCCCACGTGCAAAGAACTCCTAGGTTAAGTGTGGTTGGCCCAGAGCAAATTACGGATGGATGACTGACCGGGAAGTCTTCCCGGGTGCGCACAAGTGAGGACAAAATGCGCAGAAAAGACTAGTGTTGGTCTGTGGGGCTAGTCAGTGATCCTAGAGAGCTGCCAGAAGTAACGACCGTTAGGCCCGTAGTGGCTGGGGTGTTACAGAAAGGTATCAGAGCTGACCCTCGCGGTTTCACGTGTGTGTACGGGTCAGGGACATGAGTACGTACGCATGACGCGTGGGTCCTCTAGGAGGGATACAGTATGGTACGTATGTCAGTATTGAACGTATGGACGTGGCCAAGAGGGGACGTTCCTGGTTTACGAGTTGACCGATGAGGACGTCAGTCTTTTAAGAAGGGTGGATTGTGACATCCTGGCTCAAGGTTTAATATGATTGATAGAATAACTCATACCACCAAGGTCACACCTTCTTTTCCAGGAGCCCACATGCAAAGAACTCCGAGGTTAAGCGTACTTGGCCCGGAGCAAATTACGGATGGTTGACCAACCGGAAAGTCTTCCTGGGTGCGCACGAGTGGGGACAAAATACGCAGAAAAGACTAGTGTTGGTCTGTGGGGCTAGTCTGTGGTCTTAGAGAGCTGCCAGAAGTAACGACCGTCAGGCCCGTAGTGGCTGAGGTGTTACAGCTTGTGTCTAGGCTCTTAAGGTAATTACTTAATATGCTAGCATGTTGTGACGCCCGGTTCCGAAAAATGAACCAAGCTAACGCATATGTGTGCCCAGGATGTTCAACACACATACACGAGTGTAATCACAAAAGAGTATACAGAAAATTACCACAGAACAAGATTAATTAACAAAATTTTATTACACAAACTATATTATCTTTGAATACAAGCTCTAATGAATATTAATGAAAAGTTCGACTAATGCAGCGGAAATAAGCTAATTAAGCAAACTAAACAGCTAGGCAGCATAAGCAAAAGGGTATAGTGCAGCTCCAATCAACACCACAGGCAAAGCTGATGGTAGACACGGTCTAGAACTCCGCATTATCACCATTAAACTCCCAATCCTGACCTGCAACTATTGAGTGGGAGATTGCAAGAGTGAGTACATGTCGTACTCAGCAAGTGTGGAAAATATGACATGTGGCTTATTCAAATATCAACAATAATAATGGTTAAGTGCTGAAAAGTACATTAAAAACATATGAAAAGCAATATATTATATGTATGTGAAGTAAATCTATCATAATCATAAGTAATATCATAATACCAATCTGAATTCACAACCATCATCAATAATTCTAGATTTCACCATTGCCAACAAGCATATTCAATACCAGAATAAAATCAATAACCATAATACCAACTATAACCATACCAAATTCCAATTTCCCTCCAATCATGTAGGTCATCCAGGTGCTCTTAATCGGGAGCACGGCTATCATGATAGTTTTAATTAACTCTGTAGAGTTTGTACCACTTTACCCATGTGTTCGTGATTTCATCACCTTTCGGCGACTAAGAATCTCCCTTATGCCCGTGACCCGTCGGTCACATTACACACTTCCGTTGGTGTGTGGCCAAGAGATCACAAAATAGCCTTTACAAAGGGATTACTAGCCTATTCAGACCCCACTGAGGTTTCACCGGTGGCGATGTCTCCAACTGAGCACATCTTCAACCAAGGGCCCCCTCTTGAGCCATTCGGATCCCAGGGTAGTCCTGCCAATCATCAACAAACCCAGTCCGACTACCCCTTCCCCGAGCATCCTTGATGGTCCAAATAGCACTGGCAAAGCCCTAATTAATCAGCTATGCCGCACCCATACTTGGCCTCGTGGTGGCACTGTAGTACTGGCCTATTCTCGCATGAACCGGTCCTTAGATCTAAAGCAAACAAACCACCATGACATCCAACCCATCCACATATCAGGCTTGCTTAGATCACCCATTACCAAATTGTATTGACCAGTTCACATTAACCAGAATATCATTAATACATAATTAAATTTGTAGTGTTGTTTTCCCATCCCAATTAATCAAGCGAAGCAAAAAGGTAAAAGCCCTTCCCGACTCTCTACCATAGATTCCAGTTGACAAGGGTGGTTTAACAAGTCTAGTAAACTTCCTACCATAGGACTCCCATCAATTTGACACAAGCATGTAGTTTGCAAACAAAACATTTATTTTAAAATAGGATCAATATGCTTCAAGGATACTTGCCTTGCTCCGGCGGATAGGGTTGCTCAAGCGCTTCGAAGTCTTGGTTCTCAAAATCCTCGTACACGACTTCTTGAGCACTTCTCTATACTCGCGATCACACATACAAGAAAACATATACAAATCAACATGATGCACACACATTAATCAACATGCGATGATATGCATGCATGCAAAGATCAATTATTAATTAACTATGGTTGTCTATTAATTAGATGCAACTAGTTCATACGTGTTCGTATGAGTTTATGGGGGTTTTAGCGAGGATTAATGCTGCTAAAAATAAAAAGATGGTGTGACTACAATCAATTTACGTATATTAGATTCAATATGTTCGCTAAAATTTGCATCGGGAAAAACGAATCCTACCGTAGATATGATGGTTTCGAATATCGCGGGACAAAGGCGACGCGTAGACGAAGTGGATGGCGCAGCAGTCCTCCGGCGGCACGACGACGGCGACGCGACGACGATCTCCGATGGACGACGACACCCTCCTCTTTTTCTTCCTCTTCTTCCCTTTTTTTTCTCCCTTTTCTTCCCCTGGCGGCGGCAGCCTCTGGTATTCTATTTCTTTTCCTACGGCGGCGCTAGGTTTTGTGGCGGCGCTGCTTTGCTTTGGTAGAAAAAAAATAACAAGCCTACGGTTCTATTTATAAGGACGGCGGCACCAGAGTCCAGCTGCGGTACGGCAACCAGCGACCGACTCGGTCCTTGGCCTAGGCGCGGGACAAGCGGACAGTGGGCGTGTGTGGCGCTCGGGCGCGCCTGGCTCCGCTGCGGCAAACCGGCCCGACCATGGGGCCACGAGCGCGCTGGACCGAGGCCGCTCGGTTGCAGTGTCTCTGCCTGCCCGGCCTTGGCCTATACGGCCAGACAGGGTTGACTTTTTTTTTCTTTTTCTTTTTTTTCTCTATATTCTTTTGCACGGTGATGGCCAGGCTGTGCGACCATTGTTATGTTTACGTAGCCTGGTTTCTACATGCAACCATAGCTGCTGATCTTAGGTTGGTTGACTCTTGTTGTTTTTTTTCTTCTTTTTACTTATTTATTTACTTATTATTTTTCATATATATATTTTTCTTTGGTGGTGCGCTCAACGCTTCTGGTGCACGGGTCTTGTTTCTCTTTTTTTTTTCCACATTATTTGTCTACTATTTATTTATTTTACTTAATTTAATATTTATTTATTATTTTTTGTTTATTATTATTTATTATGCATATAAATATTTTCTATCTTTTGTTATTCTTATTTTTCTCTCTTTTATTATTTTCTTTTATTTATTTTCTTCCATATTTGTTATGCTAATTTAATTTATTTTAATGTACTTACTCCGGTAAATAAATTTCTTTTAGCTTATTTATTTTGGTAATAAATTTTCAATACATGAGGATGCATGCAAAATGCAAAATGCAATATGAGATGCATATATTTTATATTTTTATTTATAAAAACAATTTCCTCCCATTATTAACTCTAAATTCCCATTTAAATCTTTAATTTGCCAAAACTCGAAAATCAGGGTGTTATAATTCTACCCCCCTTAAAATGAATCTCGTCCTCGAGATTCGGATGGGCTTAAGAAAAGATTTGGAAATAAAAATTTTGAATCCCCTTTTATATTGAAATTAGCCAAGTTTGAAAATTTTGGGATGTTACAAATCTACCCCCCTTAAAGGAATCTCTCCCTCGAGACTCGGACGGATTAGAGGAGAGATGAGAGAACTCTTGATAAGATCTTCATGCTTCCATGTAGCTTCATTCGGAGATATGAATCTTCTTATAGTGCCAATCTTCCACAGAAGTAGAGATATGAATGAAGATAGAAGGAATCCCATCCTATATGCATGCATCAAGAGATATGAAACTAAACAATTAACCATACAAGCCTATATGGATATGGCAATGCTAAAGCATCCCACAATCCTCTACTAAGCACACAAGCAACTAATATATATAGCAACAACACTCCAAGCAAAAACACATCGATTCCTAAGTACTCTTATGTGCTCTAAAGTGTCCATTCTATCTAGGCTGCGTTCTACGGTCAACCTGTGGCTCTGATACCAATATGTGACACCCGGTTCCGAAAAATGAACCAAGCTAACGCATATGTGTGCCCAGGATGTTCAACACACATACACGAGTGTAATCACAAAAGAGTATACAGAAAATTACCACAGAACAAGATTAATTAATCAAATTTTATTACACAAACCATATTATCCTTGAATACAAGCTCTAATGAATATTAATGAAAAGTTCGACTAATGCAGCGGAAATAAGCTAATTAAGCAAACTAAACAGCTAGGCAGCATAAGCAAAAGGGTATAGTGCAGATCCAATCAACACCACAGGCAAAGCTGACGGTAGACACGGCCTAGAACTCCGCATTATCACCATTAAACTCCCAATCCTGACCTGCAACTATTGAGTGGGGGATTGCAAGAGTGAGTACATGTCGTACTCAGCAAGTGTGGAAAGTATGACATGTGGATTATTCAAATATCGACAATAATAATGGTTAAGTGCTGAAAAGTACATTAAAAACATGTGAAAAGCAATATATTATATGTATGTGAAGTAAACCCATCATAATCATAAGTAATATCATAATACCAATCTGAATTCACAACCATCATCAATAATTCCAGATTTCACCATTGCCAATAAGCATATTCAATACCAGAATAAAATCCATAACCATAATACCAACCATAACCATACCAAATTCCAATTTCCCTCTAATCATGTAGGTCATCCAGGTGCTCTTAACCGGGAGCACGACTATCATGATAGTTTTAATTAACTCTGCAGAGTTTGTACCACTTTACCCACGTGTTTGTGATTTCATCACCTTTCGGCGACTAAGAATCTCCCTTATGCCCGTGACCCGTCGGTCACATTACACACTTCCGTTGGTGTGTAAAAAAGAGATCACAAAATAGCCTTTACAAAGGGATTACTAGCCTATTCAGACCCCACTGAGGTTTCACCGGTGGCGATGTCTCCAACTGAGCACATATTCAACCAAGGGCTCCCTCTTGAGCCATTCGGATCCCAGGGTAATCCTGCCAATCATCAACAAACCCAGTCCGACTACCCCTTCCCCGAGCATCCTTGATGGTCCAAATAGCACTGGCAAAGCCCTAATTAATCAGCTATGCCGCACCCATACTTGGCCTCGTGGTGGCACTGTAGTCCTCGCCTATTCTCGCATGAACCGGTCCTTAGATCTAAAGCAAGCAAACCACCATGACATCCAACCCATCCACATACCAGGCTTGCTTAGATCACCCATTACCAAAACGTATTGACCAGTTCACATTAACCAGAATATCATTAATACATAATTAAATTTGTAGTGTTGTTTTCCCATCCCAATTAATCAAGCGAAGCAAAAAGGTAAAAGCCCTTCTGTCGGTATCCTAGAAACCGTACACCCCTTGGGGTTATAAAGATCTCAAAGGAAAATCATCTACTTGGTTTGAAGACCCTCGAAGGACCACATGTCAGACATAACCGGACCCGCTTCTCCAACATGGTTAATCCCTGGGTCGCCACGTGTACTACCAAACTGGAGCTACCGCCCACAAGGGGGAAGCTCCGGGCCATGTACCGAAATGGCACCTCCGGACTTAGCCCCATACCGAGAGAAGCTCCGGGCCTGACACGTGTCGGGTAGCCCCGGAGCTACCTGTTTCCACAGTATGCTCCGGAGCTGCCACCTGTCCAACCGTCGGATCTTCAACCTCTAACCTCCGGAAGACCCCACAACAGCTCTGGATCTTCAAAGGGGAATCAAGGACTTCAAGACCCGATTAAGTGTCATTAATACCATATTAATGACACTTAAACGAACGATCTTAACACCAATAACGGTGCTATCAAAGCCCGTTACAGGGTCATTAAGAGCGATTAAATGTGTTAAATAAGTGTCAATACTAGTAACCGCCGGGGCCACATGTCGGGCCAGGCTAACTTGTAATGGCCTGCCCTTGTACTATAAAAGGACAGGCCGACGACACGTTCAGGGGCGACACACACACACACACACACACACATACGCCAGAGACATACACGCCATTGACGCTCAACACAAGCTCAAACAGCTAATACGACACCAACACACCCGTGGAGTAGGGTATTACACTCAGGCGGCCCGAACCACGTAAATTCTTGTGTCTCCTGTGTCAATTCCTACTCACCTTCTTGAATCTCCGCGCGCCCATACCGAACATCAAACTCCCCTATCACTTTAGCAGTGTAGGGAGATCTGCCGGTTCCAAACCACCGACAGTTGGCGCGCCAGATAGGGGCGCCTGAGATTTCGAGAATGGTGAACTCTGCTGCTGGATCATCCAACGGCCAACCTGCTGCTCAGGCTGTTGGGGGCAATCCCTCCAATAGGCAGCCACCAGCAGGAGCCTCAGCACCAGCAGGAGTCACACTCCCACCACCACCGTCTCCTCCAGCAAATTGTGCTGGGCAACGTGATGGTGCGCCAGCGTCAATTACTGCGTCGGCAAATCATGACAACCCGGAACACGCGCTCCATGCAGCGCATGCTCTTCTCCAATGCCCACCACCTCCGGATGGATCCCGGGATGCACTGGAGCAGTGGAGGGCCGATGTGGAGCATTTGGTTGCAGCAGCAGCCGAACGCCTCAGCAACCAGAGTCCTCCTCCTTCAGGAAGAGCCCCGTCGCAGCGGTGGACTTTGTCTGGAAGACTTGGTCCGCACGTTTCCAATAGCAGGAGACGTGTTGCGTCACAACAAGTGACGTCATTGCCCTCCGGGGCACGACGCACTCACACGGTATCCAAGCTTTCGACTCATGACCTCCGGGCGGAGCTTGATCGCCGATACCGCCAGCAGGATGGCTGAGTCCATATTGAGCGTGCCCGTGAAAGACGGGAAGCTCAGGACCTTTCTACTCCTGAAGGAGTAGGAGGAGGCTGTTCAGCCTTAGCCATGCACCTGCGCATGGTTAGATGGCCACAGAAGTTTCGGCCTCACCTGCCGGAAAAATTCGACGGGACTGTCAATCCCGCCGAATTTCTTCAGATATACTCCACTGCAATCTTGGCAGCTGGAGGAAACGAGGCCGTGATGGCCAATTACTTTCCAGTGGCCTTAACTGGGACTGCCAGGTCCTGGTTTATGAGCCTTCCACCCAACTCTATCAACAGTTGGGAGGAGTTGTGCCATCAGTTCACTGCCAACTTCGGGAGTTCATACACCCGACCAAGCACTGAACTAGACCTTTTTGCGATCGTGCAAAAAGGGGGAGAATCCTTGCGATCATTCATCCAGAGGTTCTCTTAGGTACGAAACACCATCCCTTCTATCTCTAGCGCCTCTGTCATTGTGGCATTTAGACAGGGAGTACGAGACAAGAAGATGTTGGAGAAACTGGCGATCAAGGAGATCACCAGTGTCACGGAACTCTTCAGCTTGGCTGACAAATGTGCCAGAGCCGCGGAGGGCCGTGAGATGCACTCCAAACCAACCTCGGAGGGTCACAATAAATCCTCCAAAGAAGAAGCCGCTACCTCCAGGGGTGGCAAGAAGAAAAAGAAGACCAACGGCAAGAAGAAGTCATCGGCCGGCACATCCAACGTTGCAGCTGCTGCAGCTCTGGGTGGCCGGAAGCCACGCCCCGAGAAGCGACCTCGACCATCTTCTGAAGACGGTGGCAAACCCAAAGTGTGGTGTCCCATTCACAAAACGGACAGACACAGTTTGGAAGACTGTCGGGAGGTCCAAAACCTTGCCGAGCGCTACAACAAACGCCGGGAAGAATCTCCTTTCCGACAGAGGGAAGGAAAGCAAAAAGTTGACAAAGCTCCGGCTGAAGAGGAGTTAGGGTTCCAGGATCCCAAAAAGGTCCCGAAGGCCGTCTACACCTCCGTCGGCGATGATTCTGACGTCTCTGACAACGAGCGTCGGAAGACCATGAACACCATTTTTGGTGGATCATGGGATATCACCTCCCGTCGCGTCATCAAGACTATGCGTCGGGATATGGCCGCTGTAGCTCCTACAGTCAGGCCGGAACCTCACCAAAAGTGGATGGACACAGCCATCACTTTTGATGCTTCGGATTGTCCCCGGAGCATGGTTGGAGCAGGACAGTTACCCTTGATGGTATCTCCTACCATCAACAACATCCAGCTCCACCACGTCATGGTAGATGGAGGTTCGGGGCTTAACCTCATCAGCTTCGAAGCTTTCACTAAGCTTCAGCTCCGACCTTCGGATCTCCACCCCTCTCGACCTTTCTCCAGAGTAGGTCCGGGGGCCATCACCCCACTCGGAGCTATTACTCTCCCTGTTACCTTCGGGACACGGGAGAAGTACTGCACCGAGAAGTTGGTCTTCGACGTCGCGCAGATCAACTTACCCTTCAATGCCATCTTGGGTAGACCTGCCCTGTACAAATTCATGGCGGTTGCTCATTATGGCTATCTGGTGTTGAAGATGCTAACGCCAGTAGGCGTTCTCTGGATCCGCGAAGATCGCACTGCCAGAGTAACTGCACTAGAAGAACTCCATGCGCTCACCACAGCGCAAGAGGAGGACTCCAGGCAGGAGCAAGCTCCAAAACCCCCGAGCATTCGCCAACGAGGCTCGACTGCTGCACCTCGAGTGCAGCCAAGCGGCGACACCGACATTCCCGTCAAAGTCATCCAAATTGGTTCCGATGCCGCTCAAACCACCCGTATATCGGGGGGATTGAACGACAAATAGGAACTCGCGCTCATAACTTTCCTCCGGGCTAACGTCGACGTGCTTGCTTGGCAACCGTCACAAATGTCTGGGATCCCCAGGGAAGTGATTGAGCATAATCTGAATATCTACCCCGATGCCCGGCCTGTGCATCAGAAGCCTCGAAAGCAATTCGTAGAGCGACAGAACTTCACCGACAAGAAGTGAAGAAGTTACTCGAAGTCGGATTCATCCGAGAAGTCTTCCATCCAAAATGGCTGGCAAACCCAGTCGTTGTGCCCAAGGCCGGCGGGAAGCTTCGGATGTGTATCGAATACACCACACTAAATAAGGCATGTCCAAAAGATCCATTCCCACTACCTAGAATAGATCAGATAGTGGATTCCACCTCCGGGTGTGAATTACTGTGTTTCCTAGATGCATATTCCGGATATCATCAAATCAGGATGTCTAGGGAAGATGAAGAGCATACTTCATTCATCACAGTAGATGGATTGTATTGTTACACAGCTATGCCCTTTGGTCTCAAGAATGCAGCTTCAACTTTTGTACGAGCTATGTACAAAACTTTTGAAGAACTTATTAGAGACATAGTGGAAGTGTACGTCGATGACATCGTGGTCAAGGTCAGGAACAAGGAGTCACTCCTTGACACCTTGCAGGCTGTCTTCGACAAGCTGCGGGCCACCCGCACAAAGCTAAACCCAGACAAGTGTGTCTTCGGGGTTAGCTCCGGAAAACTTCTTGGTTTCCTGGTAAGTCACCGGGGCATAGAAGCTAATCCGGTGAAGATTAAGGCCATTGAAGACATGCGGCCACCAACCCGCATCAAAGACGTCCAAAAATTAACTGGATGTCTAGCAGCCCTCAGCCGGTTCATCTCAAGACTGGCAGAACGGGCACTCCCCTTCTTCAAGTTATTGAGGAAGTACGGACCATTCCAATGGTCCGAAGAAGCAGAAAAGGCATTCCAGGAGCTGAAACAGTTCCTCACCACCCTACCAATTCTGGTAGCTCCGAACCCTGGTGAGCCTTTGTTGCTTTATATTTCAGCTACTGACGAAGTCGTCAGTATGGTTCTGGTTGCGGAGAGACCAGAACTACCCCATACTCAGGAATCCAGTCCCCTTCGGGAGGGTCCGGAGGTTCCTGAAAGCGAGTCTGGGTCCCAGCTCCCAGATTCAAATCCACAATAAGTCGCTTCAGGAAACCTAGACCCCTTCGGGAGGGTCCAGGTCATTTCTGAGGAAGCTCCGGGTTCCTCGAGCCAGAACCCGAAGGTCCCTGAAGAAAATCCGGACTCCTCCGAGAGGATCCGGGTCAGTGAAGAGGAAGCTCCGGACCCCTCCGGGAGGGTCCGGACCATTCAGCGCCCAGTGTACTTTATTAGTGAAGTACTACATGATGCCAAGACTCGATACCTAGAAGTGCATAAGCTGCTCTATGCAGTTCTTATCGCCTCCAGGAAGCTTTGCCATTACTTCCAAGCTCACAAAGTCTCAGTGGTGACCTCTTACCCACTTCGAGCAATTTTGCATAATCCCAATTCAACTGGGAATATTGCAAAATGGGCAGCGGAATTGGCTGAATTTGATCTTGAATTTATTTCAAGGCAAGCAGTCAAGAGTCAAGCATTGGCAGATTTTGTGGCAGAATGGACTCCCTCTCCGTCAAACCCTGGGGGCCCCAGTGAGCAGAAGACGGAGCATCAAGCTCCAACCTTCACCGAGCCTCACTGGACCCTCTACTTCGATGGCTCCATGCAGAAGCAGGGGGCCGGAGCTGGAATCCTTCTCCTTGCACCGACTGGGGAGAATGTGAAATACATGGTACACCTTGACTTCAAGGCAACCAACAACATGGCAGAGTATGAAGCACTCATCTACGGATTAAAGGTGGCACTATCATATGGTGTCAAGCAATTGCTGGTCAAGGGAGATTCACAGCTCATCATTAAGCAGGTGAAGGGTGAATGCTCCTGTAATAATCTCCAGTTAGCTGCTTACCTCCTTGAAGTCCAGAGGCTTCAGAAGGACTTTGAAGTCCTAGATCTCCACCATGTTCAGCGTGCTCACAACGCTGAAGCCGACGAACTCTCGACGAAAGCATCAACCGGAGCTCCAACTCCTGATGGAACTTTTGTCCGGAGATTGTCGAAACCCACAGCTCAGCCTGCCGAACTGAGCGAAGGGGGCGAGATCAGCATCCCGAAGCTGACGGCCCCGATGGCCCTGTTACCATGGCAGCCATCAAGGGTCGTAGGTGCTGCCGGAAGCTCTGAGCAACCCAACACGCAAGACTCAAATGCTCAAGTTAGTTCCGATGCATGGATCTCGGAGATCCGGAACTACTTGAAAGACAACATCCTTCCTGATGATGATGTATCCACTGACCGGGTAGTCAGATTGGCTAAAAGATACACGTTGGTAGAAGGGGATCTCTACCGGCGCGGTGCCAACGTCATCCTAATGCGGTGCATCACAAGGGAAGAAGGCTGCGAGCTCCTCGCAGAAATCCATGGAGGCGAGTGTGGGAACCACGCGTCTTCCCGCACGCTGGTTGGCAATGCCTTTCGGCATGGCTTCTACTGGCCTACAGCACTCCAGGATGCAACTGAGCTGGTGAAAAAATGCAAAGCATGTCAATTTCATGCAAAGCAAATTCACACTCCGGCTTAGCCCTTACAAATGATACCTCCTACATGGCCCTTCGCTGTGTGGGGGATGGACATCTTGGGACCTTTCCCAAGAGCCGTCGGAGGTTACAAGTTCGTGTACGTCGCCATTGACATGTTCACCAAGTGGCCGGAAGCAACTCCAGTTGTGACAATCAACAAGCAATCTGCTATCAACTTTCTGCAGTCCATTGTATGCAGATTTGGAGTCCCAAACAAAATTATCACTTATAATGGGACCCAATTCACAAGCTCCGCATTCCAAGGATATTGCGAAGACCTCGGCATACAAGTTTGCTACGCCTCCGTAGCTCATCCAGCCAGCAATGGCCAAGCCGAGAGAGCAAATGCTAAAATCCTTAAAGGACTTAAAACGCGCACTTATGAGAGCTTAAAAAAACATGGAGCCAACTGGATGGAAGAGCTTCCGCCCACTCTATGGGCCAACAAGACATCTCCAAACCGGTCAACCGGAGAGACACCCTTCTTTATGGTGTACGGAGCTGAAGCAATCCTTCCTCCGGAAATCACCTTGGGTTCACTCCGGGTCCGGACCTTCGATGAAGCCGCGCAGGACCAGCTCTGACCTAGACCTCCTTGAGGAGGGAAGGTGCCAAGCAGCTGTTCGGAATGCCCGATATCGCCAAGCTCTACGGCGTTATCACCAGCGGCATGTACACAACCGACAGCTCGAGGAAGGCGATCTGGTGCTACGGAGAATACAATCCAGAGAAGGGTTAAACAAACTCTCCCCCGGTTGGGAGGGACCCTTCCGAGTGATTAAAGTATCCCGTCTCGGAAGCGTTCGCTTGGCTACCGAGGATGGAACACCTCTCCCAAATTCTTGGAACATCGAGCACCTCCGTAAGTTCTACACTTAATACCACGGAGGTGAGTCTTGAGTAACTTGAGATGTATGTTATAGAGTCATTGTACAGAGTCGGGTAGTTCCTCTGGGAGAGCAGCCGGACCTTTCCTGAAAGGTCCGCAAAGTTCATGCAACACTTGTCACAGTCTCCGGACTAAAAGTGTGGCTAACTACCCTGGGTCAAACGAGAAATGAAACACGCTTAGCCTGGTTCCATGCCCTAAGAGTGTACTTGTTTCCACTGTACCCCGTACCTATAATGAAAGACATCTTCATGTGAAATAGACTCCACGTGCATTTATTTTGTACAGGCTCAATATTTTTATTTTTCTCTTTCTTGTCTATAAAAAAGATGTGCAATTCTTAAGAAAATTTAGTTCAATCGGTTTATATACGATTCGAGTTGTATTGTCAATTCTTTCGGATTCAAATATTGTTCATGGCCAACTCGCCTGAAAGCCGCCAAGCCAATCTAGGGCTACAGTGTGCTATCGACTTAGCCTGGTCAAGCACCCTAAGTACGCCACTCTACCTACACCCCGACAGGCCGAAGTAAGGCGGGTCTGTGTACAGTTGGATCTAGAAGAAAAGACAACACATTCGGTTGTATTTAGAATCGCGTTTGACTTAAAATCTTCTTGAGAGTCATAAGCCGCGACGAAGTTATAGACAAGAAACAAATTTTACTATTTTTCTTGGCTTAAGTGTGCAGGAAAAATAAAATCTACGTTGATGGAGAAAAGCCGGAGCTAACTAAGCTCCGACTCCCCTAAGGGGGCCAGCCGTCGATGCTGAATAAAAGATGGTGAGAAGACCCTGTAAATGGAGTCTGCTGCCAACCAACTGAGTGTTGGCAAAGTTCACTGCCGGAGCTACTAAGCTCCGACACCCCGGAGGAATAACTATCGATGCTCTACGTGTTGATAGAGACTATTGCCGGAGCTACTAAGCTCCAGCGATATACAATGCCGGAGCTTCTAAGCTCCGACAACCTCAGGGGGCCTTCACTATCGAAGACTTCGAACCTAAAGTCTACAAGTTTGGAGCAAAAGAGTCTTCAACAATGCACAATATCCTCTTGGTACATGTTCACAATCAAATTGTGTACATCTACCAAGGGGCCAAGTGAAGATAAGAGTGTTGAAGACAAAAATTGAAATTCACAAAAATTTTGGGGATTTCATTTATCTGGAGACAAGGGATTACAAAATTGAGGAAGAAGAAGAGAAAATACAAGTGAGAACTATAGAGATGGTCCTAGACCCTATGGAAGAATTGGGCGACCTTCTGGGCAACCTCTGATACGCTGGCTCGGGTAGCTTCGCCTTCTCCTTCGACGGGGCCTTCAAGCACCGGGTCTAGAGGAAATTGGGAGTTCCGGCTGGTGTAGCACGTCAGCACATACTCTGCGACGTTCTTCACCAGGGATTGCCCCTCAACCTCCAGTTGGTCCGCGATGACATCACCTACCTTGGAGAGCTTGCTACCTGCTGCGCTCAACGCCTGCAACGCTAGGTCCGGCTCCGGCTCCAGATCATCCGGGCGCACGGGGCTGAAACCCATCGGTGTGAGTGCATCATTGTCCTTACTCAAGAACTCCCAAATTTGTAGGGAGTCCTCAGCCCTCAAGCCCTTCATCTCTTCCAGGGATCTTCTGGCCGCCACCAGTTTAGAATTCTCACGGGCAAGGTGCTCAACTTCTTTGGCGTTTTGCTGAATCTTTTCAGCAACCCGCCTTTCGAGTTTTCCGAGCTCCTCCTCCCGGAGGTGGATCTTGTTCCGACGGTCAACCAGGTCCTTCTCTCTACCCCTCACTTTCTTCTCCCTGGCAGTAAGGGCACACTCTTGTTCGTAGAGTTCCCGCCCTCGCACCCAGGTCTTCTCCTCTTCCTCTTGGCAGCGCTCTTCCAATTTCTTGGCACGCTCCTCGAGACCCTTGTCAGCCAGAGCCACCTTCTCGGTGAGCTCCTCCTCCCTCCTCAGGATGTCACCCCGCAGCTCTAGGAGTTTCTGATCTTCATCCTCGAGCCGTTTCTCCCTCTCTTCAAGTGCCTCTCGGCGCTTGATGAGTGCGGTGTTAATGGCCTCAAGCTGTTCGTGGCGTGCATCGGCCGCATTATTGGTAGCTTTGGCCTGATTGTAGATCTCCCGGGATTGAGCGTCGAGGGCACGAGTCATACTCTCCCTGTCATCCAGTAACTTGCCCCAGTACTCCAGGCGGATCTTCTCCTGCTTAATCCATTCCTTGTCATCCGCTAGCCTCGACTGCGCCAGCTTGGTCTCGAAGTAGAGCCGATTACGCCACCACCTAAGGGTTTGGCGCTCCTCTTCAAGAGCCTTGCTGTCGTGGAAGAAGGCCAGTTGGACTTGATGCAGACTGGAACATGCGTTGTCAATGGACAGCGATAACAGGATGGGTTCCGGACCTGCTGGGGTCTCCTCCGCTGGTTCCAGCAGGTCTTCAGATACAAAAATTGGGTCCCACTCTACAAGAGTGGTCCCCTGGGTCTCCATGGCACTAGGGTCGCCCTTTGGGATGGCCTCAGTCGCCATCGAGGAAGGCCCCGCCACCAAATCTTCGTTCACCCCCTGAGACTGGGGGCCAGCGACTTCGTTGGGGCACTCCGGCTCGGCCGCAGGTACCTCTGACGTTGTCGCTTCCGGAGCAAGAGCCGCTACTGGCTCTGGTCTGGGCACCTCTTCCGCTGAGGGCTCAAGCTCTGTCACCTCTTCAACAACCAGCTCAGGAGCCGGAAGATCTTCAACATCGACCGGCCCTGTGGCCGGAGCTCCAACAATGACCGGCTCAACGGCCGGTGCTTCGGAGGTAGCCGGCCCAACTGCCGAAACTACCTCAGTTTCCGGCGCGCATGCTGGAGCTTCAATCACCTCCGGCTCAACAGCCGGGGCTTCAACAATTTCTGGCTCAGAGGCGGGGATTACTGCTTCCTCCGGCTCAACAGACGGAGCTTCCATCATCGCAGCACCAGAACCCAGGGCTTCAACCTCCGGGACATGTGCCGCTGGCGCATCTTCACTCCCGTGGTCCGGCGCTACCACGGGAACTTCTGGGGATGAGTCGAGGTCCATAACCACGACAGCCGGCGCCGGAGCTGTTGCAGCTTCGGCCACCACTTGGGGCGGCACCGAGACAGGAGCAGAAGATCTCGCTCTCACGGCTTCAGCCACTGTGGCCGAGGGTGGAGCTTCACTCCCCTTCTTGGAGACGCTGCAGATGATGAACGAAGAAAATTAAAATAGTTGCTTCAATTAAAACAACTATCCAAGGTAGAAATCAAAAATTACCTTGGGAGGCTTCCGCACCAGCTTGCGCGGAACCTTTTTCCCGGGCGTTCTGGGCTAGCCATAGCCGGCGTGGAAGCTCCGGAAGGCCTCCCAGAACTCGTCGCGACCACGGGTGTTTCCCGGGTCGGGGCTCCCCTCGATCGGGAAGAACCCCCGGACCTGGAGACTTCCACCGGCCCAGGAGCTGGAGTTGCACGCCCGGAGCTAACACCCCGGGAGGACCCTACCGCGGGGACGGCCGCGCTCTGAGAGGACCCCACCGCGGGAACAGTCGTGTTCCGGGATGACCCTGCTACGAGAACAGTCGCCGCAGCTGCAGAGGACCTTCCCCTCCGGGGAGAAGGAGCCGACGCAGAAGTAGCATGCCCGACGGACCTTCCGCCGGCGTACCGCAACTTCCTCTTCCGGCTCACTGGTTCATCCACCAGCTCCTTGCCCTTGCCGACGACTTCTCCCCTCGGCTTAGGAGCAGAGCCGGAGCCATCCTTGGGTACTCCGGGGATTGCTACCCCAGAGGTTGGTCTTCTCTCGACGACACCAAGGTCGTCAAGCATGGGCATCTTCCACCGGAGCTCCCTGCTGAACTCCACTTCTACGTTCAGAGGAAGAAAAGCAGACGGCGGAGTCAAGTCGTCGCCGTCGACGTCGATGCCGTGCTAGAACTTCTTGAGGTGGAACTCCAATGTTTTCCCCACCATGTTGGACTTCAACCTGGTCTCAACCCGGTCGTCGTCCATCATGCTGTTGAGGGCCCAAGCGAGTTTCTCCCTCCTCTTCAGCGGCGCCCACCTGTTGACCAAGAAATTGCAAAATACCGCCTGAGGAGTCAATCCTCCCTCCACGCATTGGCGGATCCTAGTCAAAGCCGGGTTGAAAGCTTCCACCAGCACCGGAGCTTCACTCCAGATCGTTGTGTCGATGCCGGGAAGACCATCGGGCAGCTCCAACCTCTCGTGCTCCTCCACCCTGATGACTATCCAGTCTTTCTTCCAGTCATTCCACTTCCCAGAGGGAAATGACCGAAGGTACTTGAACGCGCACTTCTTGCGCTTCACAAAGTAGTAGAAGCCAAGGTACTCATTGCTCCGGCCAGTGGTGTGGACGGTGAAGAAGGTCCGGAAGAGTTCAATGCAAGGGGGGATGCCCACCCACATCTCACAGAAGTGGACGAAGGTGGACACGAGGAGAATGGAGTGAGGGCCAAGGTGGTATAACTGCAGACCATAGAAGTCTAGCAGCATCAAGAAAAAGGAAGAAAAAGGTGGGATCAACCCCACCATGGCGTACGAGGAGAAGTACACCATTTCGCCGGCGTGCTCCTTCTCGAATGGGAGCTCTCCACCGGCGCGTACCGAACGGTTGAAGAAGTCTGAGGACCACCCCATGAGGGCCCGGACCTTCTTCAAATCGCCATCGGTCTTCAAGCGACTCTCGCGGAGACCCAACTCCATAGCGGCACAGCTAGGCAAGAGAAGAAAAGCGAAGCACAAGTTGGGAGTTTGATCGCAAGAACAGATGAGAGGCGTAAAGAACTCCCGATGGTGCGCACTTTCCTTCTTAAGTAAGCCCTCGCAACGCTTGGATGGAAACTGCAAGGAAGTCGAAGGTACCACCCAAAAATTCCACCCAGCCGATGACAAGCGGGCCCGAGACCACCCCGACGATCAAGTCGAGGTTCTTACCCAGGTGAACGGTTGTCATCAAGAGGCGGGAAGCCCAAAGGCGGTGGCCTGACAAGGCGCGCGGAACCGATACGGTTTTCGTATCGGGAATCGGCGACCTTCAATTGCGTGAGATCCGCACGCCAAAGATCTCATCTGCCGCACGCGGGATATGCCACGTGGCGAGGATTTAATTTCAAGTCCTTGCCAACGGCACCCTCAAAGACCCTTGAAGACTCAGTCCAAAGGTCACGAGGATGGACCCACCTCTGGCGGAATGACTTCCCCGGAGGTAGGTCCAGGGGGCCACTGTCGGTACCCTAGAAACCGTACACCCCTTGGGGTTATAAAGATCTCAAAGGAAAATCATCTGCTTGGTTTGAAGACCCTCGAAGGCCCACATGTCAGACATAACCGGACTCGCTTCTCCAACATGGTTAATCCCTGGGTCGTCACGTGTACTACCAAACCGGAGCTACCGCCCACAAGGGGGAAGCTCCGGGCCATGTACCGAAATGGCACCTTCGGACTTAGCCCCAGACCGAGAGAAGCTCCGGGCCTGACACGTGTCGGGTAGCCCCGGAGCTACCTGTTTCCATAGTATGCTCCGGGGCTGCCACATGTCCAACCGCCAGATCGTCAACCTCTAACCTCCGGAAGACCCCACAACAGCTCCGGATCTTCAAAAGGGAATCAAGGACTTCAAGACCCGATTAAGTGTCATTAATACCATATTAATGACACTTAAACGGACGATCTTAACACCAATAACGGTGCTGTTAAAGCCCGTTACAGGGTCATTAAGAGCGATTAAATGTGTTAAATAAGTGTCAATACTAGTAACCGCCGGGACCACATGTCGGGCCAGGCTAACTTGTAATGGCCTACCCTTGTACTATAAAAGGACAGGCCGACGACACGTTCAGGGGCAACACACACACACACACACACACACACACATACACTAGAGACATACACGCCATTGACGCTCAACACAAGCTCAAACAGCTAATACGACACCTACACACCTGTGGAGTAGGGTATTACGCTCAGGCGGCCTGAACCACGTAAATTCTTGTGTCTCCTGTGTCAATTCCTACTCACCTTCTTGAATCTCCGCGCGCCCATACCGAACATCAAACTCCCCTATCACTTTAGCAGTGTAGGGAGATCTGCCGGTTCCAAACCACCGACACCTTCCCGACTCTCTACCATAGATTCCAGGTGAAAAGGGTGGTTTAACAAGTCTAGTAAACTTCCTACCATAGGACTTCCATCAAATTGACACAAGCATGCAGTTTGCAAACAAAACATTTATTTTAAAATAGGATCAATATGCTTTATGGACACTTGCCTTGCTCCAGTGGATAGGGTTGCTCAAGCGCTTCGAAGTCTTGGTTCTCGAAATCCTCGTACATGACTTCTTGAGCACTTCTCTATACTCGCGATCACACATACAAGAAAACATATACAAATAAACATGATGCACACACATTAATCAACATGCGATGATATGCATGCATGCAAAGATCAATTATTAATTAACTATGGTTGTTTATTAATTAGATGCAACTTGTTCATACGTGTTCGTATGAGTTTATGGGGGTTTTTAGTGAGGATTAATGCTGCTAAAAATAAAAAGATGGTGTGACTACGATCAATTTACGTATATTAGATTCAATATGTTCGCTAAAATTTGCATCGGGAAAAACAAATCCTACCGTAGATGTGATGGCTTCGAATATCACGGGACGAAGGCGACACGTAGATGAAGTGGATGGCGCAGCAGTCCTCCGGCGGCACGACAACGGCGACGCGACGACGATCTCCGATGGACGACGGCACCCTCCTCTTTTTCTTTCTCTTCTTCCCCTCTTTTTTTCTCCCTTTTTTTCCCCTGGAGGCGGCAGCCTCTGGTCTTCTATTTCTTTTCCTACGGCGGCGCTAGTTTTTGTGGCGGCGCTGCTTTGCTTCGGTAGAAAAAAATACGAAGCCTACGGTTCTATTTATAAGGACGGCGGCACCAGAGTCCAGCTGCGGTATGGCAACCAGCGACCGACTCGGTCCTTGGCCTATGCGCGCCGCAAGCGGACAGTGGGCGTGTGTGGCGCTCGGGCACGCCTGGCTCCGCTGCGGCAAACCGGCCCGGCCATGGGGCCACGAGCGCGCTGGACCGAGGCCGCTCGGTTGCGGTGTCTCTGCCTGCCCGGCCTTGGCCTATACGGCCAGACAGGGTTGACTTTTTTTTTCTTTTTCTTTTTTTTTTCTCTATATTCTTTTGCACGGTGATGGCCAGGCTGTGCGACCATTGTTATGTTTACGTAGCCTGATTTCTACATGCAACCATAGCTGCTGATCTTAGGTTGGTTGACTCTTGTTGTTTTTTTCTTCTTTTTACTTATTTATTTACTTATTATTATATATATATATATATTTCTTTGGTGGTGCGCTCAACGCTTCTGATGCACGGGTCTTGTTTCTCTTTTTTTTTCCCACATTATTTGTCTACTATTTATTTATTTTACTTAATTTAATATTTATTTATTATTTCTTTTCGTTTATTATTATTTATTATGCATATAAATATTTTCTATCTTTTGTTATTCTTATTTTTCTCTCTTTTATTATTTTCTTTTATTTCTTTTCTTCCATATTCGTTATGCTAATTTAATTTATTTTAATGTACTTACTCCGGTAAATAAATTTCTTTTAGCTTATTTATTTTGGTAATAAATTTTCAATACATGAGGATGCATGCAAAATGCAAAATGCAATATGAGATGCATATATTTTATATTTTTATTTATAAAAACAATTTCCTCCCATTATTAACTCTAAATTCCCATTTAAATCTTTAATTTGCCGAAACTCGAAAATCAGGGTGTTACACATGGTGCTAGGATAGACAGTAGCGTTGAATGTCTTGTAGACCCACAGATTGAAGAGGTAGGTAGTAGGTGGTGACACCCCTATCTATCCTTTGTAATCCGCCATGTTCGTCTATGCCACAGGCTCTTGGCGAGAGTCGCCTAGTGTTGCTAGGGGTAAACCTGCGGCTGATGAGTTAATCCACTTAGCGTGAGAATTCATAATTAATATAATCATTGGTAACTAACTTAGGCTATGTATATGTCCATTAGAAGCATAGTAGGAGTCTCTACCTAACTCTTAGCCTAGTCCCTCTATTCCTCATTTTATCCCCCATAGGTTAGAATGCTCTTGTGTGTGTTACACTACCTCAATTACCCTTAATCTACCCTTGCTAGAACCCTACCAAGATCAACCTAGTCTTTCGATTTGATGACTGCTTTGCTTCCACTTAGCCTTCCTTTGGGAAAATATAAATGACACCCTTTGGGAATACTCTTTAAATGGAAAATGCTACATCGATAGTTTCCGTGCGCTTGCGGACGTTCATTTAAGAATTAAAACCTACCAACAAGCATTTCTGGCACCACTACTAGGGATGAATTGTTAGTAGTGTGTAGGAAATATCAATAAGCATTTCTGGCGCCGTTGCCGGGGAAGGCAGTTGAAGTATTGCATGATTGAGTGAATAGGATAGGACCCTGGTAGGTTTTTAGTAGGATGACCCTTCTTTGTTTTCACATTTTTATGTGAAAACAGGGTAGTGTATGTCTGGTTTCCGCTTGCTGAAAAACTTTGTTGAAGATCCCGAATCCCTTCTGAGAGATAGACCTTGTGTCATGACCCCTTAGAAGCTTCGAGTGGCAAAGCAAGCCAGCACAACCGCACCAACAACTGAAACGCTAATGGCTCAGAAGACCCTTCGTGAGTTTTTGGCTTCCTCTGCTAACAATGTGCCTGTTGGGCCCACTGTTAACACGGGAGACATAAAATTTGAAATCAAGACTAGCCTGATTACTATGGTGCAAGCCAACCCATTTTGTGTGAAGGCTAACGAGGATGCAAGTGCTCACCTGCAACAATTCCTTAAGATTTGCAGTACGTTTAAGATTAAGGACATATCTCCTCATGATGTCCATCTTAGGATGTTCCCGTTCTCTCTTCTTGGGAGAGCGAAACAGTGGTTCTACGCAAACCGAAGTGTTGTAGACACTTGGGAGAAATGTTCTACGACATTCCTCGCCAAGTTTTTCCTGTTGAGCAAGACCAATGCCCTACGTGGAAGAATTTCCAGCTTCTAGTAAGATGCCAAGGAATCTATTCCTGAGGCTTGGGAAAGGTTGCAGGAGTATATCCTAACATGTCCCCACCATGGGATGGATTATTGGCTAATTATCCAAAACTCTTACAATGGGCTGATCCCTTCCGCCTCTGACCATGTTGATGTTGCTACAGGAGGAGCCTTCTTCTCATTACGGTGCCCAAGACCAAAGATTTGATTGAGAAGATGGTGTCAAACATGGGTTGGAGCGACGAGCGTCTCCATACCCACCAGCAAGGAATGCACACCTTGAAGGAGGTGGACATGATCGCTGCTAAATTGGACCTCCTTATGAAAAAGATTGATGGACAAGGCAATGATGAGGTATGTGGCAATGTCTATGTCTTAGACTCTCACATCACTTGTGAAGTTTGTGGCAACACGGGCCATTTGGGCAATGACTGTCCAGAAACCGGTGAGGATGCCCTATACCTAGCCAACAATGGAAGCAACAATGGCTATCGTCCAGGAGGTAAAGGGTGGGGCCAACCATGCCCATCCTTCAAGGAGAGTACAACAATAATGGTAACAATGTAAATCAGCCCAACTTGAGAGAACTTGCCATTATCCAACTGAAGATTAATGATGCTCTATCCAAGAAGTTGTCAGCTAATGACAAGACCCTAGAGAACATTAATGCCAAGATTGAAGGACTATCCTCAGCCTTCAAGAATCAACTGAGTTTCAACAAGATGTTGGAGACTCAGTTGGCTCAGCTGGCAGCTGAGGTTCCTCCAATGGAGAATGGCAAGATGCCAGGATAGCCCGAACCTCCTGTGGAAAGTGCCAATATGATTTCTCTACAAGGGGGCAACTGGCTGAAGGACCCTGGATGTCCTACAATATCATGCTCAATTGGAGCACACCACTTTGACAATGCCCTTTGTGGCCTTGGAGCAAGTGTGAGTATGATGCCCAAGGTGGTTTTTGACTAGCTGAACTTCATGAAGCTTACTCCAACACCAATGCAGCTCCAACTGGCTGATTCTTCAGTCCATTATCCAGTGGGTATTGCCGAAGATGTCCCGGTGAAAATCTGAAACAGCTTCATACCCGTGGATTTCATGGTGCTCGACATGAAGGTCGACAAGGATACGCCGCTCATTCTTGGACGACCGTTCCTTAGCACCGCGAATGCTCGCATAGATGTGGGAGCTGGAGAAATCCACTTCCATATCAATGGCAAGGAGGAGAAGTTTAACTTTCGTCCAAAGTTGTAGCAATGCTCCATGATCCGTATCAAGTATGGGCCGAATGTTAAACACATTTAAGAGGTCGAAATCACACCTCCAAAGGTGGACGCTCTCATTGCATTCATGAGAAGTTTAATCTATGTGGAAGACCCGTCGTATCGTCCACGACGATACCCCAAGAAGATGGAGAAGTCCGGGCCTCCTCAAAGGCCCAAGTCCACCAAGCCGCCAAAGAAGGTATGGCGAAAGAAGCAAGACAAGCCATCCGAGCCCATCCCTCCAGGTCCGGATATCAAGAAATGAAGAAGGAGGAATGTCCATATCATTGGACGGTGGTGAGACCTAGCCAATAGGTTAAATTGGTAGTTATCCTTTATTTGTTTTTTTCATTTCTCTTCATTTTATTTTTCCCCACTTAATTTGATTTTCCCCACTGCATATTTGATTTTTCTTAGCAAGTTGAGAATCTTATATACTCAACCATAATTTTTATTTCTTTATTTTTCACAAAAAGAAAAATGTTAGGATTTGAAAAGAGTTTTTATTTGGAAAAATAAATTTTATGAGTTGCAAAAGTGGTAAATCACCAACGGGCTTATTCCATAGTCGTTGGGGATCCACCTGCAAAAATAGGGAACGGAGGGGCCCACCTGTCAGGTCGGCCGACCCCCCCTGTTCGGCCGACTAGGGGAAGGAGCCATTTTGGCTCCCTCTTCTCCAACAACTGCATTTGCCTCCTTATTGACCGTTGGGGATTGCACACTATAAAAGGTGGTTGTGAGGATGCATTTCTCTTCACACTTCACCTCATATCATACATCCCCAAAGTCACTCTTGCTCTCATTCTTTTTCTTGCTCTTCAAGTGCTCTTGATCAAATTCCCAACTCAAAAGTTTGTTTTTTTTGTTTGCATTTGCAATTAGCTCTCAAGTTCTTCAAGAGAAAATTCATCAGGACTTTTGTTTTCACTAACGTCACCTCTTTCGAGTTTTTGCCTTGATGTTGTTCTTGTTTGTTGTGGCCATGAAAGGACTGAAGAGGTTATTTGGATAGAGGAAGGAGGTTGCAAGCTCAAGCCATGGTGGAGATTCAAGTGCACGCCCCTCTTCTGTTGCTACACCAAGTTCACGGAGGAGGAGTGTAGGAGAGGACACTCTCGTGGGTGAGAGGAGCAACCCTCACCAACTTCTTCATGACAACGACCTCGACATCCAAAGTGAAGTTGAAGATCAAGCACACAAGCTCCTCCAAGATCGTGAGTTTTCTCATACAAAAGCGTATGATACGGATTTGATCTCCAAAATTGGTATGGATTCTGAATTCATTTCCATTTGGCGTGCATTAGGATGGGATAACTTTACTAACATAGAGGAGAAATGTTCACACCTTCTCTCCATACAATTCCTTTCCACCCTCAAGATAGGATTTGATGGTATTACTTTTAGATTACTTTAAAAAGAATACAACATCCCGTGGAAAGAATTAAGTGAAATCCTAGGCTTCCATAACATGGTTTGCTAGATTTAGACTATTTGCATAAGTTTAACAAACAAAGTTTTTGGCAAGACTTAACTAGTGAGGTCAGATGTAGTGCACCTAGGAATAGCCACTTGCACAACCCTACTTTACTCTTCATGCATAGATGGGTGGCTATGACTATGTTCCCTAGAGGAGATGTTAGGATATAGTGCGTGATGACGAGCTGAAAATTTTGTTTGCCATGACTAAAAAGATAAAAGTTGCTCCAGTTATTACCATGATGACACAACGGTTACATTACATTCCAAGGGTAGGGCCAATTTAATGCACTTCATTGAGTACCCATATTGCTACTAGGGTAGGAGCACTAGAATATTTTTCATTTGAGTACATTGAAAATCAAAGAGAATTAATTAATGAAGATTATTTAGTGCAAAAACATACCCTTAAGCATGATCAAGATGGCTCTTTGATATTTTATTATCCCGGCTTTGTCAATGAAATTCGGTTACCTAAACCGGATTATCATTTGTACAAATGCCAGAGGCTAACCATTGGCCTACTTCCCATCGAGGAAGCTGGAAGAAGTAATGTCTCTGGCAGGGTAACTAGAAGCCATAAAAGGAGAGCGGCCATGCCCCTGACAACCTCCTCGGTCCATGAGTATGAAGAGGAAGAGAACCCAACAGGTGATGCACCCAGATGGACTCAACCTCCTTCGTATGAGACCGAAGATCCGTCTTGGCATGGATGGCCAGGTGCTACATGGGAGGCATCCCTATCCACTTCAAGCTCTAGCAGCTTGCCGCCAACATCTATGAGAAGATGTCATTCCACTTCAGCTAGAAGTCATCGTGACTATAGCCAAGGAATGACAGACCTCTCTAGACGTATGGAGGAGCTTGAAGTAAGGATGGGTGACATCTACAACACTCTCTAAGGGCATGTCCAAGGTACCCAAGACTTGCAACAACACATGGACGCTCAATTCACCAACTTCAACTCGATGCTACAACAACAACAAGTTGATCTCGCGGCATACTTCCATGGTTCAACCCTCATCACGGAGGTGAGTGAAGAACAAGCTTGGGGGAGGACCCCCACTTGAGGTAAATTGTATCAACCCTTCTCATATTTATTTTCCATTTACCCATCATCCACCTTGCAAATAAAAAAAAAGATAGGATAGTTTTATTTTCAATAAAATAAAAGATGTGCGGTAAGAATGATTTGGAATTCACATAGATGAAATAATGAATAGTTGCTCTGTTTTAATTTTCCTAAGTCCCTTGTTTACAACTTACTACTCTCCAACATATTGCTCTCATTGGCTAAAATTGCTTTTGCCTTGATTTGGAAATTGTGGTTAGCAAAAGCTTAATCCATTCTAAGTTGTTGTGAGATATGATATAGTGATAGGGCTCTATTCCTAGTTTGAAAGTGAAACATAGATTTCTGGAGAAATTCTAAAAAGATTTAAGTTATCCTCATTTGATTGGAAATACCCACCAAAGCCATATGATATATTACATTGATAAGACCTTATGCATATGCTATTTGCTTTCACATTGATCTTTGTCAAACTAGTATAGACCTATGTGAGATTTCATTCATTACTTTTTGAATTCAAGACTTCACTTACACATGCTATACTTCTACACTAGAAGTAAGCAAAATTTTCATCATACCACCATTCCACAATGAAAAGAGAAACTCCATATCCTTCATGCTTGGTTCTCTCTCCAAAAAAATATTGCGTAAAAAGGGGAGTAGAAGACATGGCTACAAGAAAAAGGAAAATTAAATGCATGCTTACATCATAAGCATGAGAAAAAAGTAGCCATGTTCCATCCCTTCAAAAATAAGAGAGTCCACTCAAAAAGAAGTCATCTCAATAATATTCACATCCATCTCCACTCCATCACACATGCACAAGTCTTGAATCAAATTGTTTTGAGTTGATTTCTCCTAAGGATCGCTCTTTTGACTTAGCAATATCATGTGTTGCAAATATGCCTACTATATCTGTCGGTACCCTACGTACCGGATACCCCTTGGAACTGCAAAGAGTGCAAAGGAACTCCACCTATTTGAGCTAAGACCTTCGAAGGCCCCACATGTCTCTCATAACCGGACCTGCATCCCTCCCATGGTTAGTCCCAGTGCCGCCACATGTATCATAAAACCAGAGCTACAATCCTTACATGGGAATGCTCCGACTAGATACCAGTGTGGTACCCCCAGACCTAACACCCGACAGAGGGAAGCTCCGGTACCGACACGTGTACAACAGCACCTGACCTAGTTGTCCAAGACGGTAAGCTCTAGAGCTGCCACGCGTCCAACCGCCGGACCTTCAACCTCAACAGGCGTATTGGTGGACCTCCAACGGCTCGGATCTTCAAGGAACATGAAAGACTTCAAGACCTGATTATGTGTCATTAATGCTATCTTAATGACACACGATTGGAGGACTCTTAGTACCAGTAACGCCACCGTTAAGGGGCATTACCACGCTTTTAAGGGGAATTAAGCACATTTAACTGTGTATTAGGCATCAGTAACCGCTAGGGCCACATGTCAGGTTAGGATAATGATGTAACGGCCAACCCTTGTACTATAAAAGGACTGGCCGAGCGATACACAGGGAGACTCTCTGGTCTCAGACACACTCTCTCTAGCCTCTCTCTGACATTAGTGCTCATACGCTCAATACAACACCAACAACACACCCGTGGAGTAGGGTATTACGCTCAGGCGGCCCGAACCACGTAAATCCTCGTGTCAAATTGCCATCTTGTTCTGAATCTCCACGCGCCCCGACCGAACTACAAACTCCGCGGGCTACCAATAGTAGAACCGGGGGAATTGCCGGATCCACACTCTGACATTTGGCGCGTCAGGAAGGGGGCGCCTGAGATTCAAGATGGTGTACTCTGCTGCTAGATCATCCAACGGTAACCATGCTGAGCAACCTGCTGGAGGCAATCCCTCCAACATGCAACAGCCAGCAGGTGTTGTAGCCCCAACAGGAGTCATGCCACCGCCGCCACCGTCAGCTCCGGTGAATCAACCCGGACATAAAGATGGGGCATCTGCATCGGTCACTACATCGGCGAACAACAACCCTGAACACGCGCTTATAGCTGTGCGTGCTCTTCTCCAACATCCACCGCCTCAGCATCTGGTTGCAGCAGCAGCCGATGGCATCAGCAACCAAGGTCCTCCCCCCTCGGGGCGGGCCCCATCACAGCTGACATGGCCTCTATAGCTCCCACGGCTACGGCGGAGCCTCAACGGAAGTGGATGGATACTTCCATCACCTTCGATGCTTCAGACTGCCCTCAGAACATGATCGAAGCTGGCCAACTCCCATTGATGGTATCTTCGACCATCAACAACATTCAGCTCCACCACGTAATGGTGGACGGAGGTTCGGGGCTGAACCTCATAAGCTTTGAAGCCTTCGTCAAGCTTCAGCTCTGACCTTCGGATCTTCGCCCCTCCCGACCTTTCTCAGGAGTAGGTCCGGGGACCATAACCCCACTCGGTGCCGTTACTCTCCCGGTGACCTTTGGGACTCGGGAGAATTACAGGACTGAAAAGTTGGTCTTTGACGTGGCACAGATCAACTTGCCATTCAATGCCATCTTGGGCAGGCCAGCTTTGTACAAATTCATGGTTGCTTCTCATTATGGTTACTTGGTGTTTAGGATGCCAACACCCTCAGGCGTTCTCCGGATCTGCAGAGATTGCACTGACGGAGTTACAGCTCTGGAAGAACTCCACGCGCCTGCTACAGCGCAGGAGGAAGAATCCGGAAAGGAGCAAATTCCGAAGCCCCCGAGCATTCGTCATCGAGGCTCAACTTTTGCACCTCGTGTGCAACCAAGCGGCGACACCGACATTCCCGTTAAAGTCATCCAAATTGGTTCCGATGCTGCTCAGACCACCCGTATATCGGGAGGTCTGAACGACAAATAGGAACTCGCGCTCATCACCTTCCTCCGGGCTAATGTCGACGTGTTTTCCTAGCAACCGTCACAAATGCCTTGGATCCCTAGGGAGGTGATTGAGCACAATCTGAAGATCTATCCTAACGCCCGACCTGTACATCAGAAGCCTCGGAAGCATTCAGTAGAGCGACAAAACTTCATACGTCAAGTAGTGAAGAAGTTGCTTGGAGCTGGATTCATCCGGGAAGTCTTCCACCCAAAATGGTTGGCAAACCCAGTCATGTACCCAAGGCCAGTGGGAAGCTTCGGATGTGTATCGACTACACCACAATGAATAAGGCATGTCCAAATGATCCATTTCCATTACCAAGAATAGATCAGATAGTGGAATCCACCTCCGGGTGTGAACTACTGTGTTTCCTAGACGCATATTATGGGTATCATCAAATCAGAATGTCTAGGGAAGATGAAGAGCATACTGCCTTCATCACAGTATATGGATTATATTGTTACACTACCATGCCATTCGGTCTCAAAAAAGCTGCTTCAACGTTTGTGCGAGCTATGTACAAAAATTTTGGAGAGCTCATTAGAGATTTAGTGGAAGTGTACGTCGATGACATCGTTGTCAAGATCAAGAACAAGGAGTCACTTCTTGACACCTTGCAAGTTGTCTTTGATAAGTTGCAAATCACACGCACAAAGCTGAACCCGGACAAGTGTGTCTTTGGGGTTAGCTCCGGGAAACTTCTTGGATTCTTGGTAAACACCGAGGAATAGAGGCGAACCCGGCGAAGATTAAAGCTATTGAAGACATGCGGCCACCAGCTCACATCAAGGATGTCTAGAAGCTGACTGGATGTTTAGCTGCCCTTAGTCGATTCATCTAAAGACTGGCGGAACGGGTGCTACCCTTCTTCAAATTATTGAGGAAGTCTGGACCATTCCAATGGTCTGAAGAAGCAGAAATGACATTCCAAGAGCTGAAGCAGCTCCTCACCACTCTACCAACTTTGGTAGCTCCGAATTTTGGTGAGCCACTCCTGCTTTACATTTCAGCAACTGATGAAGTTGTCAGCATGGTCTTGGTTGCAGAAAGACCAGAACCATCCCCAGTTCAGGAATCCAGACCCCTCCGAGAAGGTCAGGAGTTACCTGAAGACGAGCCTGGGTCCCAGCCCCCAAACCCGGATCTACAAATAGTTACTGTTGCTGAGCAAGAAGATCCAGACCCTTCCGAGAAGGTCCGGGTCACTCCAGAAGAAGCTTCGGGTTCCTCTAGCAAGAACCTGGAGATCCCCAAAGAAGGTCCGGACCCCTCCGGGAGGGTCCGGGTCGATGAGGAGGAAGCTTCGGGCCCGAGTCCAGTGCCCAGTGTACTTCATCAGCGAGGTACTCCATGACGCCAAGACTCGGTACCTATAGGTGCATAAGCTGCTTTACGCAGTTCTTATCGCTTCTAGGAAGCTTCATCACTACTTCCAAGCTCACAAGATTTCAGTGGTAACCTCTTATCCACTGTGAGCAATCTTGCATAACCCCAACTCTACTGGGAACATTGCAAAGTGGGTAGAGGAATTGGCCGAGTTTGATCATGAATTCGCCCCAAGACAAGCGATCAAGAGTCAAGCATTGGCAGACTTTGTGGCGGAGTGGACCCACTCTCCATCAAATCCTGGTGGCCCAGTGAGTAGAAACCAGAACCCAAGGTTTCGGTCTTCACTGGGCCTCACTGGACTCTTTACTTCAACGGCTCCGTGCAGAAGCAGGGGGCCAGAGTTGGAGTACTTCTCCTCGCTCCGACCGGGGAGAAGGTAAAATACATAGTTCACCTTGACTTCAAGGCGACCAACAACATGGTAGAGTATGAAGCACTAATCTATGGGCTCAAGGTGGCATTATCATATGGTGTCAAGCAGCTGTTGGTGAAGGGAGATTCACAGCTCATCATCAAACAAGTGAAAGGTGAATGCTCCTGCAGCAATTCTCAATTAGCTGCTTATCTCCTTGAAGTCTAGAGGCTTCAGAAGGACTTCGAAGTCCTACACCTCCATCATGTCCAGCGTCTCAAAAACGCTGAAGCTGACAAACTCTCGATGAAAGCTTCAACCGGAGCTCCGACTCCCGACGGAACCTTCGTCCGGAGATTGTCAAGACCTACAGCTCAGCCTTCCGAACTGAGCGAAGGGGGCAAGACCAGCACCTCGAAGCTGGCGGTCCCGATGGCCCTGTTACCATGGCGTCCATCAAGGGTCGTAGGTGTTGCAGGAAGCTCCGAGCAACACAACACGCAAGACTCAGAAGCTCAAGTTAGTTACGATGCATGGATTTCAGAGATCCGGAGCTACTTGAAAGACAACATCCTTCTTGAAGAAAATGTATCCGCTGACCGGATAGTCAGATTGGCTAAAATATACACACTAGTAGAAGGGGATCTCTACCGGCGCGGTGCCAACGGCGTCCTAATGTGATGTTACAAGGGAATAAGGCTACGAGCTCCTCGCGGAAATCCATGGAGGCAAGTGCGGGAACCACGCGTCTTCCCGCACGCTGGTCGGTAAAGCCTTCCAACATGGTTTTTACTGGCCTACAATTGTAGGATCGAAGAGCACGTGAAAAGCTACCAGAGGGGGGGTGAATGGTAGATTTAAAAATCTTACGCAGCGGAAACAATTAAACCCCAAACCCTTTCGGCAGAAAAATGATCTGTTTGAAGAAATCGTGTGTGAGACTAATCTAAACGTGCTTCACCATGACAAAAGTGATAGATATCCGAGAGAATCAAGTCACAAAGACAACACAAAAAGAATCACTGAAATCCGACGAGAAAAACTCAAGTTATGATCGAAAGATCAAACAATGGTCAATCTGTCCTACCCGAGAAAAAAACAGTTCTAGAACGCTGCAAAGAAACTCGTGTAGATCATAGACCACAAATCCAATGACCGTGAAATTTTAACATATGATAGAAAATCAAGTTGTGAAGACAACCCAAAAAGAATCACGTCAATTGGATCTGTAAAACTCGAGTTATGATAAAACCACCAACGAAAGGTAGTGCTGTCCAGAAACTCGACGAGTAAAACTTGTCTGGAACAAGTAGGACGAACAAGGCACAAAGTTCCTTCAACTATGAATTTTATTCAATAGAACACAAGAGGAACAGCCCCAAAGTCATCCACCACGAGCTCTGGGCTCCCTTGTTTATATAACCAGCCCTTAGGCCAACCCAATATCAACTAGGACTCCAATCCTACTCAGATCACGAATCGTAACTTTCCATAACTGCTCAAGATTCTTCTATAGCAGATAGAAGCAATCTTAAGACTTACAAACACCTAAGGAACGTATACCACATTCCTAAACAACTCAAATTCGTGACCCACATGAAATCCTATCATAACCAACTCGATACTTTCCATACCGAGCCATAGCCGATTCCACCGCAGCCGAAGTCATCAACCGATACAATCCGATCCTTCCAACCAGATCTTCCCATCTATAAACCATCTTTGGAACCATGTTGCCACGTCATGCACCGCATGCATACGTGGGAACACCTTCCTTCGACGTTCAGTAACCTTCATATGCACTGCCCTTGATTCAATCATCCTGCGCGACCTCCTGATCAGCTCAACCACAGTTCCTCCCGAACTTGGTTGTTGGAACCTCATCTCCTCCCTGAGACTAGTCCAATGGATCCCGTCACCAGCCATGTCTTGAACTCAAGCAACACCTGCACATGAATAAACAACCAATCCATACGAGCCCAAGTCCTCGACTTGACTCAAGTTAGTTTCAAACACAACACCCTACGTGAGAACCTCACATAAGCATGTTGCAAAACCATAGTAACACGATATCATCCATATCATCCAAAACGCACCAAAAACTTAGAAAATGAATACTAAGCAATCTTTCCAACAATGTAAAGCAAGTACAAAACATTGCAAATGAAAAGCAAAAGCACTACGGTCAAGTTCTGGACCTTGCCAGAGCAACCCGGACCTTGAGCCGGAGCTAACAAAACTAGTACAATGAAGCACCTGCCAGAGCTTACCAAAACTAGTACAATGAAGAACCTACCGGAGCTTACCAAAACTAGTAGATCCTAGCACCGGAGCTTACAAAACTAGCAGGACCTAGCACCGGAGCTAACCAAAACTAGTCGGAACTAGTAAACCCAAAAGCCGGAGCTAGAAAAATCAACTCGGAGCTTAGCAAAAACATGTCGGAGCTATCAAAGACATGCCGGAGCTAAAGAAAAAGCTCACCGGAGCTGACCAAAGCTAGTCGGACCTTACCAAGAAGCCGGACCTAGCATCTAACGTAGCCGGAGCTACCCAAAACAAGCCGGACCTACCGTCGGATCTTGCTGTAGCTCAGAGCTAGAGTTAGACCTTGATAAAAAGGTGTTTTGGTGATATTTAAAAACTTTTATCATCAAAGCCAAGTGTATTCACTACAAGCCAATGTATTCAGCACACATAGGTCTTACAATCTCCCCCTTGATGAATGCATTGGCAACACCATCTAAAATCCGAACATTGGCTTATTCACATAAAAGTTTTGAAGGCAATTTCTCCCCTTTTGTAAATCAAAAGAAAAATGAGAGGAAAAAATTATCCCATATTATCTCTCCCCCTTTATTATCTCTCCTTATGCACATATTCTCTTTCTCTTCAAGCTTATCTCTCCCCCTTTGACAATGTATTCAGCAAGTTATGAGCATGTAAACAAATTATCTCTCCCTCTTTAGTTGTTATGAGCATATTATAACATATACATATAAACAAGGCTCATCCAAATCATACTATCAAGTACCTTACATTATCACATCAATGAAATACATAAAGTAGTGTAAGCCATGCTAGAGATAAAATGTAATTTTCAATTTAAGCAAGTCATGATCTCACAAACTTAACTATTTCAAAACCTGAAAGCATGACACTAGTTGCTGCATTTTATTATTTTTCAAAGCATAAATTTATATCATATGATATTTGCAAGAGATTATATGTGCAACTGCCTTATTCTAACCAACCAAGCCAAGCCTATGTCATTTGACAATCAAAAGCTTAAGGACATGGTTTTAGTCATACACAACTTCTTCCAAGTTCATATCTAAGTGCAATGACAAGCCATCTCAAAAGAAGAAGTGCGATGCATGCATATTCTCTTGATCTTTTCTCAATTTATATTTGTTCATAAAAACTCAACATGTGAGTTGATTACTTGATGAATTCTTAATGATTAAAAGCACTTGTGAACATGTAACAAGTTAAAACAGCAAGAAAGTTCGACCATGACCAGTTTTAGTGTAAGTAATTATTCCAATTAATAGACATGGCAAAAACTACAAAATGTATAACACGAGTAATGTAGTAAGAACTTTCAGCATGTAAAAGGAATCACAAAGTCATATATGTATGAAATACTATGCTCATATTATTTTAATTTCAGATTCACACATAGACTTCCCAAGTTTCAAAACTCCCCCTCAATTTAAGCCAGGAGGATGCATAACCCCTATTTCACTATGAATGTAACAAAAACGAGTGAAATCCAAAGGTTTTGTAAAAATGTCAGCCAATTGTTGTTCGGTATCTACATGGTGAAGCACAATGTTTCCTTTTTCAACATTATCTCGGAGAAAGTGATACCTAATATCAATGTGCTTAGTTCTAGAATGTTGCACGGGGTTTTTTGCAATGCAAATAGCACTAGTGTTATCACAAAATAGTGGAACACTATCTAGATCAACCCCATAGTCCTTAAGTGTTTGAACAATCCAAAGAATTTGAGAGCAAGCACTAGCAACAGCTACATATTCAGATTCGGCTGTGGATTGTGCAACTGAATTTTGTTTTCTAGAGGACCAAGCAACAAGAGAATTACCAAGAAAATGACAGGCACCGGAAGTACTTTTCCTATCAATCCTACAACCCCCAAAATCAGCATCCGAAAAAGCTTTCAAAGTAATGGTTGAGGAAGAAGGAAGAAAAATGCCAAATTCTTGAGTTCCATGTAAGTACCTGAGAATCCTTTTGATGGCTTGACGATGTGAAGCACGTGGGGAAGCTTGAAACCGTGCACAAAGACATACGCTGAATTGTATGTCCGGTCTTGATGCCGTGAGGTACAAAAGTGATTTGATCATGCTTCTATATTCCTTTTGAGCCACGGGTTCACCACTTTATCAAGTTCAAGTGTTGTTGATGTTCCCATTGGTGTCCGAAGAGGCTTGCTTTTGTCCATGTTGAAGCGCCTTAGGAGGTCTTTGGTATACTTCGTTTGATGCACAAAGGTACCCTCCTTGGTTTGCTTGATTTGCAGCCCCAAAAAGTAAGTGAGTTCACCCATCATGCTCATTTCAAATTCGGAACTCATCATTGCTGAAAACTTGGACACAAGATCATGAGAAGCACAACCAAAGATAATATCATCCACATACACTTGAACGAATAATGAATCATTGCCATGTTTAAGCACAAAAAGAGTTTTATCAACCTTGCCCATGGTAAACCCCTTTTCAAATAAGAATGTTTTTAACCAATCATACCATGCTCTAGGGGCTTGTTTGAGACCGTATAAGGCTTTGGACAGTTTGTAAACATGATTAGGAAAATCTGGATTTTCAAAACCCGGTGGTTGTTTGACATAAACCTCCTCATCTATGTAGCCATTTAGAAAAGCACTTTTAACATCCATTTGATATAGCTTAAAACCTTTAGATGCTGCAAAAGCTAACAAAATTCTTATGGCTTCTAATCTAGCGACAGGAGCAAGAGTTTCATCAAAATCTAGACCTTCAACTTGAGTGAAACCTTGAGCAACCAACCTAGCCTTATTCCTAACCACAACCCCATCCTCACTTTGTTTATTTTTAAATACCCATTTAGTTCCAATTAAAGTGTGACCTTGAGGTGGAGGTACAAGTTTCTAAACATTATTTCTTTCAAAATTTTCTAACTCTTCTTGCATGGCAATAATCCAAGATTCATTAGTGAGTGCGTGTGATATATCTTTGGGTTCAAAAGAAGCAACAAAAGCAGAATGAGCATAAGAATTTGGATCGCAAAACCTGGACCGTGTGACTCGTTCGTGCAAGCTTCCAATCATCTGTTGTGGGGGATGATCTTTGTAAAAACGTAAGGGAACAGATGTCTCACAAGCTTCTTCTTCATTAGGTTCATCTTAGATTGATGAGCTTGTGACTTGTGGACGATCAGGACCAGCATAGGTGATAGTCGGAGCTTGTTCAATGTCCGGAGCTGGACACGTGTCAACTTCGGAACTACCAGGCAGTATCACCGGCTCTTCTTCATCTTCGAAAATACCCTCCCCCTGAGGATACGGATCTGGTCCTGCAACACCGGAGCTAGTATCTGGGCTAGCTTCATCAAAAGACACTTCACAAGTCTCCACAATTTTGTTAGTGTCAAGTAAAAGCACACGATAGCCTCTAGTATGAGATGGATAACCAAGAAACATGTCATCAATGGATCTAGGTTCAAATTTATCAAGATTACCATGTTCCTTAACAAAGCATTTGCACCCAAAGACCCGGAAGTGTGTAACACTATGCCTATGTCCAAACCAAAGCTCATATGGTGTTTTACCTAGCTTAGCACGCAAGAAAACATGATTTGAGACATAACAAGTGGTTGCTAACGCATCAGCCCAAAATTTCCTAGGAGTTTGATATTCATCAAGCATAGTCCTAGCCATCTCAACTAAGGTTCTGTTCTTTCTTTCTACAACACCGTTTTGTTGAGGTACATATGGTGAAGAAAGTTGATGATCTATTCCATTTTCAGCACAAAAGTGATCAAAAGATTGATTTTTAAATTTAGTTCCTTTATCACTTCTAATTGCCTTTAAAGATCCTGGGTGATCAATTGATAATCTAAGAAACAAAGTCCTAAAGTGACTAAAAGCTTCATTCTTAGACGCCATAAAGTAAACCCAAGAGTATCTAGAATAATCATCAACAATAACAAGAACATACCATTTGCCTCTGAAGGATTGAACACGTGAAGGTCCTACGGTGTCAAGATGCAAAAGTTGACATGGTTCAGTTGTCATGATCATTGTGAGAGGAGTATGTGAACCTGCAACCATCTTAGCATGTCTACAAGAAGAGCACACAATTTCTTTGTCCCCTTTAAGCTGAGGCAGCCCACGTATGCGATCAAGAGCACTAACACGCGTTAGGTGATCAAAGCCTACGTGACCAAGTCTACGATGCCAAAAATATAGGTCCTTTGAATCGTTAGCAACTAGACACCTATGCTTAGAGGAAGACATATCAAAATCAGCTTTAAAAACTCTTCCAAACCGAGACATGTTAAAAATAAGCTCACTATTTGAACCTACAACTTTGCAGTAGTTTTTATTGAAAATAATTTCTAGATTTTCATCTAGCAATTGTGAAACAGAAAGCAAGTTGTATTTCAAATTTTTGACAAGTGCCACATCCTTCAAAGTGTAGTGATCATTTACTCTAACCAAACCCTTAGCAATTATAGGAGTTGAAGAATGATCGGCAAAAGTAACATTCTCTACACGTGACACGAAAGAGAGGGAGGAGAACCAATCTTTGTTACTGGTCATGTGGCGTGAGCAACCTGAATCCACAATCCAAATGTTCTCCTTCCTCAAACGTGTAACCTACATAGAAGCACAATACGTCGATGACTCAATACTGGGGTTAGTCAAAAGGCATTTAGGTATCCAGTACTGAGTCACACGACGTACAGTAGGAAAAACACGCGAAAGCTGAGATAAAACAGCAGGTTTATGAGTCGAAGTTTGAGGTTTTCTATTCTTAACTTTTTTAGCACAAGAACTAGTAGCTCCGGAGGTAAAAGCAGCAGTTCCAAAAGACAAGGCTAAAGCTCCGGAAACAAAAGCTGAAGTTCCAAAGGAAACAACAGAAGGTCCGGGAGCTCTCGGAGCTATCGGAACTATCGGAGCTGCTTTTGCGGATTTCTTACCAGAAGGTCCGAAAGCTACCTTTTCAAATTTCTGACTCACTAAAGCAGGTTGTGTTTTTCTAGTTGCATGAAAGTTATGAGATCTAGCAACCATTCTTTCCCTTTTTTGTTGTTTAGCTAGTCTATAACAAAAATCTATGACATGACCATCTCTACCACATAAGGTACAATGAAATTTAACTTTGTGTTCATGTCTAGATGAGCAAGCAATATTTTTATTTGAAACGGAAAGAGACAACACTCCTGCAGATTTGAAAACCACTCCTTTTTGTTTAGGAACTGTTTGAATCAAACCACTTCCTAATGACTTTACAATTTTAGGTGGATGTGCCTTAGCATGAGCATGAGAATCAAAACCTAGACCACTTTTATCATAGCAAGACTTGGAAGAATTCAGTAGCAAGTTTAGGTTCTTATTCCCATTACAAAGCCGATCTAATGTCCTATGCATGTCATCAAGTTTATTGGACAGATCAAGGCAATTTTCACATGAAGTTTTTCCTTTTAGTTTGCAATTGGAACAAAATTTAACTTCATGAGAACGTAAAGCATTTTTCAATATAGAAATTTCATTCATAGCATCCTATAGTTTCTTATCAAGATCATCACAAGTAGAACAATGCAAATCAATTGTAGAACAGCTAGCATCTTTCAAGTTTTTATCATTAAGTGCAGCAAGCTCTTTGTTCTTTTCAATTTCTAACTCAAGTTTATCAAGTGTGGAGGTGTGCGCACTTCTTAATGAGGACAATTGTTCATATATTAAATCACATGAGGAACATGTATCATCACTTGGAATCAAAGTTTTTAAATGGTTGATTTTAGATTCTAGTGATTCAATTTTAGCAGCACTATCCCTAAGCTTTTTGTCCTTTTTCTTAACAATAACAGTGGCACGAGAAATAGCATCACACATTTCTTCGCAAGTAGGACATACCTCTTCATTGTCGCTGTTGTGTTCTGCCTCCTCCATACTTGATCTTGACTTGCCCGCCATAAAGCACAAGTTTGCCAAATCATCTTCATCTTCATCACTACCAATGTCCGCATCACTTGAACTGAACTCTTGAAGCGCGGTGATGAAACTGTTGATCATCTTGCGTCCTATGGTACCTTTCTTCTTCTTGTTGGAATTTCCAGAGGAGGTCCGGACCTTGCATTGTTTTTCTTCCCGGGTGGTCGGACCTGAAAGTTTAGGGCATTCTGTACGAAAGTGTCCTGTTTTACCACATTCAAAACAGCGTTGAGGTCCGGAGCTTCCTCTCCTTCTAGTTCTCACATTTTGCAATGCTTTTGAGAATCTAGTAGAGATGAGTGCCAACTCCTCTTCTCGAAATTCTTCAATCTGCTCCAGGGTTAGTGAGGTCAACAAAGCAAGAGTATTGCAGGATGATGATTGGTCGGAGCTAGACATATCATGTTGTGAGACAAATGCAATAGACTTGTTTGGGTTCTTACGTGCTAGGATGTCAATTTCATGAGTTTTTAGTTTAGAATAAAGTACATCTAATGTAAGAGAACTCATGACAGTTGATTCACGAATAGATGTTACTTTCATCTCCCAAATTGACATGTCTAATGCACTAAGAAGTTGTCTAGCATTCTCAGCATTAGAAAAATTAACATTGACACTACGTAAGTTGCTGAGAATTTTATTGAAACGAGCAAAGAGGTCATCGATAGTCTCACCTGGTTGCATCTCAAAGCGCATATATTCCTTTTTGAACATATCTTGTTTTACCTCTTTGATTGTGTTGGAGCCTTCATGATAATCACATAGAGCTCTCCAAACATCGTATGCTGATCGGAGGTGCGTAACACGATCAAAGTCGCTTTGAGTGAGTCCTTGGATGATCAAGTTTCGGGCTTTGTTGTTGTTGTCGACGTCTCGTAGGTTTGTGTCCGTGACTTGATCATTAGGTGGCACTTCATAAGGATTATACACCTTCTCCCATATTGCAAAGCCTTGTGCCTGGATGAAAGCCTCCATGCGTGCCTTCCAAACCTGAAAATCAATACCAGCAAATACACAAGGTTTGGCGGAGTACTTCTCCATGATGATTAGTCAAAAACACGTGCAAATCACAAGGATTAGAGCATTGTGGCTCTGATACCAATTGTAGGATCGAAGAGCACGTGAAAAGCTACCAGGGGGTGAATGGTAGATTTAAAAATCTTATGCAGTGGAAACAATTAAACCCCAAACCCTTTCGGCAGAAAAACGATCTGTTTGAAGAAATCGTGTGTGAGACTAATCTAAACGTGCTTCACCATGACAAAAGTGATAGATATCCGAGAGAATAAAGTCACGAATACAACACAAAAAGAATCACTCAAATCCGACGAGAAAAACTCAAGTTATGATCGAAAGATCAAACAATGGTCAATCTGTCCTACCCGAGAAAAAACAGTTCTAGAACGCTGCAAAGAAACTCGTGTAGATCATAGACCACAAATCCAATGACCGTGAAATTTTGAAATATGATAGACAATCAAGTTTTGAAGACAACCCAAAAAGAATCACGTCAATTGGATCTGTAAAACTCGAGTTATGATAAAACCACCGACGAAAGGTAGTGCTGTCCAGAAACTCGACGAGTAAAACTTGTCTAGAACAAGTCGGACGAACAAGGCACAAAAGTTCCTTCAAACTACGAATTTTATTCAATAGAACACAAGAGGAACAGCCCCAAAGTCGTGCACCATGAACTCTGGCCTTCCCTTGCTTATATAACCAGTCCTTAGGTCAACCCAATCTCAACTATGACTCCAATCCTACTCCGATCACAAATCGTAACTTTCCATAACCACTCAAGATCTTCCTATTCGCAGATAGAAACAATCTTAAGACTTACAAAAACCTTAGGAACATATCCCACATTCCTAAACAACTCAAATTCATGACCCATACGAAATCCTATCATAACCAACTCGATACTTTCCATACCGAGCCATAACCGACTCCGCCGCAGCCGAAGTCATTAACCGTTACGATCCGATCCTTCCAACCAGATCTTACCTTCCTTATCCCATCTTCGGAACCATGTTGCCACGTCATGCACCGCATGCATACGTGCGAACACCTTCCTTCGACGTTCAGTAACCTTCATATGCACTGCCCTTGATTCAATCATCCTGCACGACCTCCTGATCAGCTCAACCACAGTTCCTCCCGAACTTGGTTGTTGGAACCTCATCTCCTCCTTGAGACTAGTCCAATGGATCCCGTCACCAGCCATGACTTGAACTCAAGCAACACCTGCACATGAATAAACAACCAATCCATACGAGCCCAAGTCCTCGACTTGACTCAAGTTAGTTCCGAACACAACACCCTATGTGAGAACCTCACATAAGCATGTTGCAAAACCATAGTAACACGATATCATCCATATCATCCAAAACGCACCAAAAAATTAGCAAATGAATACTAAGCAATCTTTCCAACAATGTAAAGGAAGTACAAAACATTGTAAATGAAAAGCAAAAGCACTGCAGTCAAGTTCTGGACCTTGCCAGAGCAACCCGGACCTTGAGCCGGAGCTAACAAAACTAGTACAATGAAGCACCTGCCGGAGCTTACCAAAACTAGTACAATGAAGCACCTGTCGGAGCTTACAAAAACTAGTAGATCCTAGCACCGGAGCTTACAAAACTAGCAGGACCTAGCGCCGGAGCTAACCAGAACTAGTCGGAACTAGTAAACCCAAAAGCCGGAGCTAGAAAAATCAACTTGGAGCTTAGAAAAAACATGTCGGAGCTATCAAAGACATGCCGGAGCTAAATACAAAGCTCACCGGAGCTGACCAAAGCTAGTCGGACCTTACCAAGAAGCCGGACCTAGCATCTAACGTAGCCGGAGCTACCCAAAACAAGCCGAACCTACCGTCGGATCTTGCTGTAGCTCAGAGCTAGAGTCGGACCTTGATAAAAAGGTGTTTTGGTGATATTTAAAAACTTTTATCATCAAAGCCAAGTGTATTCACTACAAGCCAATGTATTCAGCACACATAGGTCTTACAACAATACTCCAGGATGCAACCGAGCTAGTGAAGAAATGCGAAGCATGCCAGTTCCATGCGAAGCAAATTCACACACCAGCTCAACCACTACAAATGATACCTCCTACATGGCCATTCGCTGTGTGGGGGATGGACATTTTGGGACCTTTCCCAAAATCCGTCGGAGGTTACAAGTACCTGTATGTTGCCATCGACAAGTTCACCAAGTGGCCGGAAGCAACTCCAGTTGTGACAATAAACAAGCAATCAGCTATCAACTTCTTGCAGTCCATAGTATGCAAATTTGGAGTCCCAAACAATATCATAACTGACAACAGGACCCAATTCACAAGCTCTGCATTCCAAGGATATTGTGAAGACCTCGGCATTCAAGTCAGCTATGCTTCTGTAGTTCACCCGGCAAGCAATGGCCAAGATGAGAGACCAAATGCAGAAATCCTAAAAGGGATCAAGACGCGCACATATGAGCACTTGAAAAAACATGGAGCCAACTGGATTGAGGAGCTTCCGCCCACCTTGTGGGCAAACAGGACAACTCCAAACCGGTCAACTGGAGAGACATCCTTCTTCCTGGTGTACAGAGCTGAAGCAGTCCTTCATCCGGAAATCACCTTGGGGTCACTCCGGGTCCGGACCTTCGAAGTAGCCACGCAGGACCAGCTCCGACGTGAAGACCTTGACCTCATTGAAGAGGGAAGGTGCCGAGCAGCTGTTCGGAATGCACGATACCGCCAAGCGCTCCGGTGCTATCACCAAAGGCATGTGCATAGCCGATAGCTTGAGGAAGGCGATTTGGTGCTACGGAGAATACAAACTCGAGAAGGGTTAAACAAAATTTCCCCCAGCTGGGAAGGACCCTTTCGAGTGAACAAAGTATCCTGTCCTGGATGTGTTCGCTTGGCAACCGAGGATGGGACATCGCTCCCTAATCCTTGGAACATTGAGCACCTCCGTAAGTTCTATGCTTAATATCACAGAGGTGAGTCTGTAATTACATATGATGTATGTTATAGCGTCATTGTACAGAGTCGGGTAGCTCCTCCGGGAGGACAGCCGGACCTTCCCCGGAAGGTCCACAAAGTTCAAGCAACACTTGTCACAGTCTCAGAACTAAAAGTGTAGCTAGCTACCCTGGGACAAACAAGAAATGTAACACACTTAGCCTGGTTCCGTACCCTAAGAGTGTACTTGTCTCCCCTATACCCCGAACCTATAATGAAAGACATCATTATGTGAAAACAGACTCCACGTGCATTTATTTTGTACAGGCTCATTCTTTTATTTTTCTCTTTCTTGTCTATAACGAAGTTGTGCGATTCTCAAGAAACTTTAGCTTGAACAATTCATATATAATTCAAGTTGCATTGTTAAATCTTTTGGGTCTCAACATTGTTGAATGGCCTACTCGCTTGAATGCCACCAAGCCAATCTAGGTCCGGAGTGTGCTATCGACTTAGCCCGGTCCAGCACCCTAAGTACGCCACTCTACCTACACCCCAGCAGGCCAAAGTAAGGTGAGTCCAGAAAACAATTGGACCTGAAGAAAATAGACAAGAGTGCTTGATTGTATATGGAATTGCTGTTGGCCTAAAAATTTCTTATGGGAATAGTAAGTCGCAAATGAGTTATAGACAAGAAATGTATTTTACTATTTTTCTTAACTTAAGTGTGCAGGAAAAATAAAAATCTCATGATGATGGTGAATGGTACCGGAGCTATCAAAACTTCGAAATCCCCCAAGGGGGCCCGTTGTCAATGTCCTAAACATTGATAAAGGGCGTCGCCAGAGCTATCAAGTTCTGACAAATCCAGGGGGCCAGCTGTCAACGTGAAAAAATTGAAGAAAAGATGGTGGAAAGACAACCCAACGGGGTCTACCGTTGATGCTCCACGTGTTGACAGAGGCTACTGCCGGAGCTACTAAGCTCCGACAACCCTAGAGGGCCTGCCGTCAACGCTACACGTGTTGACAGTGGTCGCTGCCGGAGCTACCAAGCTCCGACAACCCCAGGGGGCCCCTGTTGTCGACGCAACAAGACTTTGAACCTATACTCTACAAGTTCAAAGCACTCAAGTCTTCAACAAATCGCATCCTATTGGTACATGTCCGCAATCAAATTGTGTACATCTACCAGGGGGCCAAGTGAGACAAAGGGTTGAAGACAAAAAATGAAATTCATAAATTTCTGTGTTTTCATTCATCTGAAGACAAGAGATTACAAAATTGGGGAAAAGAAGAGAAGATATAAGTGGGAGCTAAAAGGAGAAAGTCCTAAGTCCTACGGAAGAACGAGGCGACCTTCTCGGCAACCTCCGACGCGCTGGTCTTGGCGGCATCTCCCTCTCCGTCGATGGGACCTTCCAGCATCGGGTTTAGCGGGAAGTGAGGATCCCGGCTTGTGTAGCACGTCAGCATGTCCTCTGCGATGTTCTTCGCCAGGGATTTTCTTTCAGTTTCCAACTGATCCACGATGACATCGCCCATCGCGTCGAGCTTGTTGTCAGCCCAACTCAGCGCCGCCAGCGCATGGTCCGGCTCCGGGTTGTCCAGACGCACAGGACTAAAGCCCAGCGGCGTCAGCGCGTCATTAGCTTTGCCCAGGACGTCCCATACCTGTTGGGACTCCGCAACCCTCAAGCCTCGCATCTCCTCCAAGGACCTCCGAGCCGCCACAAGCTCCGAACCCTCCCGGGCAAGACGCTCGACCTCCTTGGCGTGCTGCTGAATACCTTCGGCAACTTGCTTTTCGAGGTTGGAAAGCTCCTTCTCCCGAACATGGATCTTGTTCCGGCGGTCAACCAGGTCTTTCTCCCGACCCCACACTTTCTCCTCCCTGGCAGAGACTTCGACCTCCCTTTTGGTAAGGTCCTGTCCTTGCTGCCAAGCCTTCTCTTCCTCGCTCTTGCAGCGCTCCTCCAACTTATGGGTGCGCTCTGCAAGGCTCTTGTCTCTTAGAGCGAACCTTTGGGCAAGCTCCTTCTCCCTCTTCACGAGGTCATCTCTCAACTCCAGGAGTTTCTACTCCTCCTCTTTGAGCTTCTTCTCTCGCTCTTCGAGGTTCTCCCTGCGCTTGACGAGACTCTCGTGGATGGTGTTGAGCTTCTCCTGGCGATCATTCGTCGCCTCATTAATAGGTTGGGCTTGTTCATATATAGCCCAGGACTAGTTGTCGAGGGATCGGACCATGTTTTCCCTCTCATCCAGCAGCTGGCCCCAGTACTCCATCCGGGCCTTCACCCTCTTGACCCACTCCTTGTCGTTGGCCAGCCTTCTTTGCGCCAGCCTGGTTTTGAAGTGGAGTCGGTTGCGCCACATCCTAAGAGTTTGGCGCTCCTCCTCAAGGGCCTTGCTGTCATGATAGAATGGAAGTTGGACCCGACGAAGGCTGGAGCAGGCATTATCGATGGATAACAATAGGGGGATTGGCTCCGGACCTGCTGGGGTCCCTTCCGCTGCCTCCAGTGGGTTCTCCAAAATAAAAATTGGGTCCCACTCTACAAGAGCGGTCCCCTGAGCTTCCGTGGCACTAAGACCGCCCTCCGGGAGTGCCTCAGTCGTCGCCGAGGAAGGTCTGGCAACGGGAGTTTCTACCTCCAGGGTCACCTTTGAAGGTCCCGCCGCCAAGTCATCATCAGCTGGTCCCTCAGGCGGAGGATCGGCCGCCTCACCTTGGCGCCCTGGCTCAGGCACGGGTACCTCTGAAACCACCACCTTCGGGGCAGGCATTGAAGACTCAGCCAGAGTTGAGGCCACCTCCGGCTCCGATGTTGGCGCCTCCTCTACTGCCGGTTCAGGCACCGACGCCTCGACCTCCGCTGGTTCAAGTGCTGGCGCCTCCACCACAACTGGCTCAGGCGCCGGAACTTCATGACCCACCGGCTCCACCGCCGAGGCTTCAGTAACATCCGACTCGAAGGCTGGAACTTCAGCTACCTCCGGCTCTGTGGCCGGAGCGTCCATCATCACAGCATCCAAAACTGGAGCTTCAACCTCTGGAGCTGGTGTCGCTGGCACGTCTTCATTCCCGTGGTCCGGCGCTACCACGGGAGCTTCAGGAGATGAGTCGAGGTCTAGGACCATGACAGCTGGCGCCGGAGCTGCCACGACCTCACCCACCACCTGGGGCGGCACTGGAATTGGAGCCGGAGACTCCGCTTGCACAACATCAGTTGCTGTCGCAGGAGCCGGAGCTTCAGCGCCTTTTTTGGAGACCCTGTGGATGAAGGACAAAGAAAATCAAAATATAGTTACAACAAAAACAATCAACTGAGGTAAAAAAAACAAATTTACCTTGGGAGGCTTCCGCTCCAGCTAGTGTGGAACCTCTTCGCCGGACGCTCAGAGCCCGACCCAGTCGCACCTGGATCGCCATCAGCGACGTCTTCGTTGGGGCCTTTCTCGACTGAGAAGGACCCTCGGACCTAGAGCTCTTAGCTGGATCCAGCGCCGGAGTCACCTGGGTGGAGCTGACGTACCGGGGAGACGCTGATGCTAGAGTTGGCGTTGACGTTGAAGACCTCCCCTGCTGGGGAGAAGGAGCTATTGTTGAAGGAGCAGGTCTAACAGGCCTCTCGTCAGAGTGCTTAAACTTCCTCTTTCAGCTGGAGGGCTCCGCCAACTCTTTGCCCTTGCCTATGACTTCAGCTCTTGGTCTCGGGGAGGAAGCGGGACCACCCTTGGAAGCTCTAGGAATCACCAATCTAGTGGTCGGACGCCTCTCTACCTCACCGAGGTCGTCAAGCACCTGCATCTTCTGTTGGAGCTCCCTGCTGAACTCCGCCTCCATGTTCAAAGGGAGGAAAGTCGCCGGTGGAGTTAAGTCGTCGCCCTCGACATCTGCCATGCTCGAACTTCTTGAGATGAAGCTCCAAAGCAGAGTCTTCCAAATTGGACTTCAAACCGGTTTCAATCCGGTCATCGTCCATCACGCTGTTGAGGGCCCAGGCGAGCTTCTCCCTCTTCTTCAGCGGAGCCCACCTGTTGACCAAGAAGTTGCAGAAGACCGTCTGGGGGGACACCCTTCCTTCCACACATTGGTCGATCCTGGTCAAGGCAGGGTTGAAGGCCTCTGACAGCACCGGAACCTCACTCCAGGCGTCAGTGTCAACATTGGGAAGACCTACAGGCAGCTCCAGCTTCTCGTGCTCCTCTGCCGTGACGATAATCCAATCCTTCTTCCAGTCGTCCCACTTGTCGAAAGGGAACGACCTCAAGTACTTGTGGGGGCATTTCTTGCGCTTCACAAAATAGTAGAAGCCAAGGTACTCGGAACTCTTGCCGGTAGTGTGGATGGTGAAGAAGGTACGGAAAAGCTCAACACAGGGGGGAATACCCACCCACATCTCGCAAAAGTGGACGAATGTTGACACAAGAAGAATGGAGTGGGGGCCAAGGTGGTACAACTGCAGACAATAGAAGTCTAATAGCATCAAGAAGAAAGTTGAGAAAGGTGGGATCAGTCCCACCATGGTGTACGCAGAAAAGAACACCATGTCATTGCCGCACTTCTTTTTGAACGGGAGCTCGCCAGCGCGGACCAAATGGTTGAAGGAGTCGCTAGACCACCCTATGTAGGTCCGGTCCTTCTTCAAGTTGTCATCGGTCGTGAGACGGATCTTGCAGAGACCCAACTCTATCGCAGCACGGCGGGGCGAGAGAGAAAAAGCAAGCGAAAGTTTGGAGGATTCGAGCGCAAGTTCAAATGAAGGCGTAAGGAATCCTCAAACTGTGTGTGCTTTCCTTCTTAAGTAAGCCCCCGCAACGCTTGGATGGAAACCGCAAAAGGGCCAAGGATACATTTCAAAAATTTCACCCTGCCAATGACAAAGGGGCCCAGGGCCACCCAAACGATCAAGTCGAGGTCCTTACCCCAAGCGAACAGTTGTCATGATGAGAGGCGGGAAACCCGAGGGCGGCGGGCTGACAGGGCACGCGGAACCGATACGGTTTGTATTGGGAACCTGCAACCTATAATTGCATGAGATCCGCACGCGCAGATCTCACCTGCCACATCCTGAAGATGCCACGCAACAATAGTTTAACTGCGAACCACCACCTCAATGGCACATCCAAAAACCCTTGAAGACACGGCGCAGAAATTGAAAGATGGACCCACCTCCGGCAGAATGACTTAATCCAAAAGGTCTCTCCCAGAGGTGGGCCCAGGGGGCCATTGTTGGTACCCTGCATACCGGATACCCCTTGGAACTGCAAAGAGTGCAAAGGAACTCCACCTATCTGAGCCAAGACCTTCGAAGGCCTCACGTGTCTCTCGTAACCGGACCTGCATCCGTCCCATGGTTAGTCTCAGTGCCGCCACGTGTATCATAAAACCGGAGCTACAATCCTTACATGGGAATGCTCTGGCTAGATACCAGTGTGGTACCCCCGGACCTAACCCCCGACAGAGGCTCCGGTACCGAAACGTGTAAAACAGCACCGGACCTACTCGTCCAAGACGGTAAGCTCCGGAGCTGCCACGCGTCCAACCGCCGGACCTTCAACCTCAATAGGCATATTGGTGTACCTCCAACGGCTCGGATCTTCAAGGAACATGAAAGACTTCAAGACTTGATTATGTGTCATTAATGCTATCTTAATGACACACGATAGGGGGACTCTTAATACCAGTAACGCCACTGTTAAGGGGCATTACCATGCTATTAAGGGGAATTAAGCACATTTAACTGTGTATTAGGCATCAGTAACCGCCAGGGCCACATGTCGGGTCAGGCTAATGATGTAACGGTCAGCCCTTTTACTATAAAAGGACTGGCCGATCGATACACAGGGAGACTCTCTGGTCTTGGACACGCTCTCTCTGGCCTCTCTCTGACATTAGCGCTCATACGCTCAATACAACACCAACAACACACCCATGGAGTAGGGTATTACGCTCAGGCGGCTCGAACCACATAAATCCTCGTGTCAAATTGCCATCTTGTTCTGAATCTCCGCACGCCCCGACCGAACTACAAACTCTGCGGGCTACCAATAGTAGTACTAGGGGAATTGCCGGATCCACACTCCGATAATATCCCCTACCAAGCTCCACATAAAAGCCTTATGTAGAGGTAGGATGAACTTAGGCACAATGCCTTGGTGAGGACATATTTCCACTACACTATAAAGGAGAGACTTGAGAGAATCAAATTGAGATACTTAAAAACTAAATTAAACTCTCCGGAATTTGAGTGGAACTTGATTTCTAGGATATGTGTGCTCCATTTGCTGTTCTATTTTTCAACCACCCATTAATAGGAGAAGGCATAATCCCCATAATGCCTTAAGAAAGGTGAAGTACCGTGCCAATTTTTGCAATACTAGGTAGAGTATTTTGTTGTGCACATGGTACTTTTGAAAAAATAGGACTTAGTAGCAACTCCCGATCATCAATCTAAAGTCTTGACTTTGCTCGGGGCGAGCAAAGGATAAGCTTGGGGGAGTTTTTTGATGGCTGTTATATACCAATTTTACCCGTCAATATAACTCAATTATGTGAAGGAAATATCATTTCTTGCACACATCACCTTTCTATTTAACCTATTTCCACTTGTCCTTAGAGAAAATGATACATGCAGGAATTCTATGCAGAAATAAAGTGAATCAAGTGGATGGATCCTATAAAATATCATTCTAGCCAATCAGGTGATGCCACGTGGCACCACATGGATCAAATGGCCCACAAATAGAAGTATCTGAGACCATCCAATGGTGTAGCACTCATATCTGTCAAAAAGACCCACCTGGAAGTCACCCCGAGGAAGCACACCGCAAAAGGGGCTAGGACTAGGTCGGCTGACCCCCCTAGTTGGCCGACTAGGTCTTGGCGCCTTTCTCAGTCAAACTCAACGTGTTGAATTCTCCTGGCTTGAAGTGGCCATGGGTGAATGATTCACGCGCTTTTGGTGGCGGGAACCGACGCTTCTCCAAGCTATAAATAGGATCCCTCACTTCAACACACACCACTTGAGTACTCTTCCTTTGTATCCACTACTCTCCATAGGTTTAGAGGAGTATAGGCTGTAGAGAGAAGAGTCTCTCGTCCATAGTCCAAGTACGAGAGGAGTAGAAGGATTATCTTCCCAATTTCCAAATGGGAAAGGTATGTCTCCAATATTCCTATTTGTATTTGTGACTTTATTCATAATAAAGATGATATCTCTAGTCTACTATTGTTCATATTGGATGAAGCGTTTCTTGTTTGATTGTGGAATCCATGTGTGGGGACCGGAATCCTGACATCCAAGGATCTCATTGGGTGGTGTCGTGCGATGCGACACCCAACAGTATACAAGAAAAGAAAGAGAATAAATTACAATACCAAGTCTTTATTTATAAACATGGCGGAAGTTTTACAATACTAAGCGAAAAAAGGAAAGAGAACTATACATCATAGCTACACTCTCGGCACTAGCTATGCAAAAGCAAAGTCATCCATGCCATGGATGCCTCGCACTAGCAACACCCAACTTACGGCGGCGTGCAGGGTTCCCACTCGACTGTAAACCCTGGAGGGGTGCAGCCTCGTCATCAAACCTGTCATTAGTCGTATAATCTGCAAAAACTTGTTAATTGCAAACATGAGCTTAAGGCTCAGCAAGACTAACCCGTCTCACTAGACATATGCAGGGGTGAATACTAAGCATATGTAAGGAATAGCATAAAGGACTCGCCTACAAGTGGATCCTTATAGTCATGTTTTAAGTAGCACATAACATTATTCAGGCACGGCACATCATAGACACCACAATCAAACAAGAAACACTTTGTCAGTGATATGACATGCCCAAAGCACATAATGCTATTACAAGTAAAGTATGGGGAAACTGTAAACTTTTAAGTGTGCTATCTCTAAGCCATACAAGGTTGCAAAACAATTATAATTCAATACATCATATTCTGCTGGCTTCTTAAGTATTTACACAACCAGACAACACGACACATACACACTTTCAGAAGTGCCAGCGAGTACATACAGCAGTACCTACATAACACTTCAATACTAGTCGTATATGGCCACCTTTCACCCAACACTCGATTGTTGAACTAGTCGATCCGTCACGAGTAGGAGGTCACTACGTGGGGCATACTCTGACGTGCCCACCAGCTGATTTACACCTTGTTGCCCTCAACCCACGCCTATAAAAAAGAACGAAATGCCTCGACAAACCAGTATCAAGCTACGCCAGTTTACTGGAGCCCATTTCTCCAGTATGTCGTCGGTACAATTCAAGCTTGTCCAGTAGGGCCGCACATGGCACGGGCCTTAATCGACACGGTCAGAGCTATGTGACCAAGACCACCTCTTGTTGCTTCCTACTCATCTCTGACCGGTCTCAATTTCATATTCATAAAACATTTCTTGATCCAATTAGTCCTGTGTGATAAAATCCTATCTCGTGAGTAGATTCCAACTACTTGACTTCTACTAGATCCCTATGAATATAAGCATGGAAGTTACTACATGATTCATTGAGCTATTCTAACCACTCTTTGGGTTATTTGGTCATGCAAGTGGATGTCAAACACCTTAAATGTAATGCACAAACATCTGAAGATGTAAGGTGAATGAAAACTGCAAAGACACTGTAAGAAACTTAAATGCAAACGGGGGCTTGCCTGAATGCGAGTCTGAGTCTATGTTATTCTTCGGCATTTGGACTTCCAAAGCTTCCGACTGCTCCTCGACTTCAGTTACTACACGTTATGCATATACTATATATGAATGACTTTGAAAATAAATAATAAGTTTAAGGTCACAAGCTAATATCTTATGAACCAAATAAGATTATGATCTTAATTAGCTTTGGAACTTTTATGGTAGATACTAGGGACTATAATGGAGACTCTTGCAAAGAACAGGAGATGATCAAGGAAGTTTGTTGTCCCTAAAATTCCCACAAGTATAAACCTTCTATGAATTTTGGTTGTAATTCTGGGGGTCTATCATGGCTACCAGTGGTTGTACCACGTATAGGGGGTCTCACTGGTTCTATGAAAATAGTTTTCACAATTTTCTAAGCTTCCTACATGGAGAAATTTATTTTACAAGTTTGGGAGAATTTCTGAAATGTTTTCTGTATTTTTCTCAATTTTTCAAATACATAGAGGTTTGGAACACTGATCAACCCAGTAAATGAAGTCTAATGAACTTGAAATTTTTACTGGAGATCAAGTGTATTATTAAGAGTATTCGGACCAAAATTGGGAATTTTCCAATTAACAGAACAGTAGTAATTAATTTCTCAAGCAGTTAGTTCAAAGGAATTAATTACAAATATTCTGGGAGTTTCATGTCCAAAACATTGCACCACTGCAAATTTGAAATTGATATGAGTCTACCAGAATTTATTTGGAATTTTTTGAGAAATTATACTAGGAGTAATGAATTTTAGAAGTTTGATTAAATCCTGAAATTATTTTCCAATTGGAAAATTTAAATAAAGTGGCCGGTCCCACATCATTTGAACGGGCCAATCAGATCTGGGCCACACCGGGGCCATGGGGTTAACCCGCGCAGCCGCACCGGATCCAGTGCCGCAGCCGATCCGCGCGCTCGCACACGTCACTGACAGGCTGGGCCCAGGGGGCCTTCGTCTACCTCCCGACGTGCCGCTCGGCTGTGGTGGCGCAGCGCCAGCGAGTTCACCGGAACGGTTGCGTCAACCTCCTCCCGGCCTGGCCTTGACCGCCTAACAATAAAATCGACCGCACAACACGATGGTGGGGTCCAATCGTGACGGCGACGGCCGGAGATGGCGACGCGACGGCGGCGGCGGAGCTAGGGTTTCAGTGATGACCGGAAATGCTCGGAGATGGTGCAAGAAGCTCGGGAAAAGGCTAGAAACGTTCCTGGGAGCATGAAGAAGATAACTAGGGGGTGCAAACAGGATGAAATTGCCGGCAACATCGACTTCGACGGTGAACCAGCAGATTTCATTGGCGGCGGGGAAAAACTTGAATATCTCGGTCAATACTCGATGGTTTCCACTGATTCTTGGCAGATGGGTGCGCTAAGAGGTACGGACTATAATCCTTAGTTGGATTGAAAAATTATTACACGTAGAAACGGAATTAAACTAAGAAATGAGCTAGTTCAATGGCAACGGCCGAAAGCAAAACTGGAATATATTGCTCGATACTGGATGAAAAGAAGCATGGCTTTTACCGTGAGAAAGAGCTCGGGATGGCGATCCTTTTTGCTGTTGAGGTCGAGTTGCGACGCGGCTTGGAGAGTGCTGGCAACGATGGAGCAGAGGCGATGTTCGTCCTTGACTCCGGTGGCGTCCGCGGAACTTCAAACTACGGCCAACACAAGGAACAAAACGATGAGCCAAAGGGTGAGGATGGTAGAGCAACGCCTTGGCGTAATGTTTGATGTTTGCATCGAAGAGAATAGAGGTAGGACCGAGGTGCTCACCGGGGAGGAATAGAATGCGGCGAAGATGGCGACGGCGGGCAGAACTGCAGCGTGGGAGGGCAAAGTAAACTTGGGAACTCGTCACCGTCGGTCAGGAGGGGTTTAAATAGGCCAGAAGAGGCGACGAGGGGCAGCCACGACGCAAGCAAGCAGGCAGCACGGTGGCTTGCATGCCGTCAAATGTGTAGAGTCAGATTCTGAAATTAGACTTCAAATTTGAACAAGTTTCAATTGGAATTCAAATTCAAATTTGAATTTGAATGAAATTCAGTGGAGTCACTGAATTAAATAGCAAATGAGCTTCAAAAATTCTGAAAATTTGCAGGGGTGCTATTTGGAATATTATGAGGTCATGGAAAAATGTATAGCCTCATATTTGAATATTTTGACAGGGCCCAAATGTACAGTAGCTATATTCAAGTTTGAAATAATTTGAACAATTCCCATTCAAATAAATCCCAAATTTGCAGAAAGGTCACTAGAATTATCCTAGGGTCATTGGTGAAGTCCATTCCTTATGTTAATAAATTTAAGTATGAGTGAAAGAAAAAATATTGATGATATGAAGTTCAAGTGTGCAACCATAATTGATCTCCACCATGGTTGAACAAACTGGCAACTGAACTTAAAATTAGGTAAAAACTGGGATTTTACATTCCTCCCCCCTTAAAAGAATCTCATCCCGAGATTACAATAGGAAGGATAAAAGAAAAAGATCTAATGAACATATGCCGCTAACAAGTCCGGATAGTTCGTTCTAAGGTATTCTTCACTTTCCCACGTTGCTTCTTCAGCGGTGTGGTTGCTCCACAAGACCTTGTAGAAATGCAAGGTGTGGCTTCTTATGGTGCGAGTCTTCTCATCGATTATTTGGGTTGGATGCTCAGAGTAAGTAAGATCTGGTTGGAGAGCTTCCAAATCCTCCATACGAACATCAGCTGGGGCCTTGAGACATTTCCGCAACAGCAAAATGTGAAACACATTGTGGACCCCTGAAAGCGACGCTGGTAGTTCTAGCCGATAGGCCACAGATATGCATCGTTCAATTACAGCTAACGGCCCATTGTAGCGTGGGGCTAGCTTTCCTTTTACTCCGAAGCGATGAATCCCTTTCATTGGGGATACACGAAGATAAACGTGCTCCCCGACATCAAAGTGAAGGGCTCGACGTCATTTGTCCGCATAACTTTTCTGACGAGACTGAGCAGCCTTGAGGTTGGCTTGAATAACTCGTACTCATTCTTCGGCTTCATTCACCAAGTCGATACCATATATCACTCGTTCACCAGATTCACACCAGTTCAAAGGTGTGCAGCACTTCCGGCCATAAAGAGCTTCATATGGTGCCATCTAGATGCTAGCCTCATAACCATTGTTGTATGAAAACTCCGCCAATGGTAGATGATCATCCCAATTCTTACCATGGTGGATGGCATGGGCGCAGAGCATATCCTCTAGTACTTGGTTTACTCGCTCCGTTTGACCATCAGTCTGAGGATGGCAAGCTGAGCTTCGAATCAACTTGGTACCCAAAGATGCGTGGAGCTGCTCCCAAAACCGAGCAACAAATAAGGTTCCACGATCTGATATGATAGTGCGGGGTACTCCGTGTAGGCACAGGATCCTGGTAATATACAATTCTACATATTGTCGTGCCACATATTAGACATTGACTGTAATAAAGGGAGCCTACTTGGTGAGTCGGGCGACTATCACCCAAATCGAGCCATGCTTGTGAAAGGTGAGAGGTAATCCAACAATGAAATCCATGTAGATGTCATCCCATTTCCAGGCCGGTATGCTCAAAGGTTGAAGTTGACCGACTGTCTTCAAACGGTTGGCTTTCACCCGCCGACACATATCACACTCGGATACGTACTTCGTTATTTCCCTCTTCATCTGAGTCCACCAAAATTTCTTCTTTAAGTCTTGGTACATTTTGTTACTTCCCGGATGAATAGAATACTTGAAAAAGTGAGCTTCGTCCAATATTTTTTCTGATGTTCTACATTGCGGGGCGCCAAGATGCGGCCTTTGAACCAGATGGTACCATCATCGTCACATCGGAAACACTTCAGCTCCCCCTTCTTCATTCTTCGCCAAATGTGCGACATGCCCTTGTCTTCCCTCTGAGCCTCTACAATATCTTCCCTTATGGTAGGGATGAGAGCTAGATTGTAGAGCACTCCATATGGAACCAAGTAGAGACTCAATTCTTCTTCTTCCATCGAGGTGATGGAAAGATTATTGACATGGGACTTACGATTCAGCGCATCAGCAACTACATTTGCTTTGCCAGGATGGTAGTGGATCTCAATCTCATAGTCTTTGATCAATTCCAACCATCTTCGCTGTCGCATATTCAAGTCCTTCTGGGTGAAGTTGTACTTCAAGCTTTTGTGATCGGTGTAGAGATGCACTAGGTTGCCCAATAGATAATGTCTCCAAATCTTCAATGCAAGTACCACGACAGCGAGCTCAAGATCATGAGTCGGATAATGCTGCTCATGGTTCCGAAGCTGCTGTGATCCATAAGCGATCATGCGATCACCCTTCTGTCTTGCATCAATATACAACCCAAACCAATCCCAGATGCATCACAATAAACATCAAATGACTTGGTTTTGTCTGGTTGGGCTAATACTGATGTTGTTGTGAGGTGTTTCACTAATGCTTGAAAACCTTCCTCACATTCCGTCGTCCATACATACTTTTTCCCTTTTTTCAGAAGTTTTTTCATTGGTTTAGCTATCTTGGAGAAACTTGGAATGAACCTCCAGTAATATCCTACTAAACACAAGAAGCTTCAAACTTCATGTACAGACTTTGGAGATTTCCATTTAAGTACTTGCTTAATCTTGCTTGGATCGACTGCAATCCCCTCAGCAGAGATGATGTGCCCTACAAATGGCACTTGGCTGATCCAGAACTCACATTTGTTGAACTTAGCATACAGCTTGTGGTTGCGCAATCATTGAAGCACGACGTGTAAAATTTGAGTATGCTCTTCTTCGGATCTCGAATACACAAGGATGTCGTCGATGAAGACCACAACAAACTTGCCCAATTCCGGCATGAACACCGAATTCATGAGATTTGTGAAATGAGCCGGTGCATTGGTCAATCCAAAAGACATGACAAGGTACTCATACAATCCATACCTCATCGAGAATGCCGTCTTAGGTATATCTTATGGTTGAATCCTGATCTGATGATACCTAGAATGAAGATCCATCTTCGAGGATACCTTAGCACCCACCAACTGATCGAACAGAATATCAATGCGTGGTACTGGATACTTATTCTTGATCGTGACAGCATTAAGTGGACGATTGTCCACACATAGTCTTAGTGTCTTATCCTTCTTCTCCACGAACAATGCAGAACAGCCCCAAGGTGATGAACTTGGACGAATGAAACCCTTGTCCATAAGTTCCTTCTGCTGCTCCTTCAGTTCTGCAAGTTCTTTAGGTGCCATCTTATATGACTTCCTCAAGATTGGCACTGTTCTCGGTACAAGTTCAATCTTAAACTCGACATCTCTTTCTGGTGGCATACCAGGAAGATCATTGAGAAATATGTCCAGATACTCACATACCACCGAAATATCCTCAAGTTTAATGGCCTCGGTGTTGTAAGTAGTTGGAGCCACTCGGATAATACTCTTAAGAGTGAGAGCTTGGGGAGGGTGGAGTGGAGAATTCAGATATATCCTCCTAGGAACGATGTCAAGAATAACACAGTTGTATTACAACCATGCCATCCCTAAGATGACATCTAACTTTTGATGCTCTAGTATAATGAGAGAGATAGGGTATATGTTCCCACCCAGATCAAGAGGTACCCTATGGACCATCTCATCTGCTACTACTTTCCCACCCGGAGAACAAATCATATATGGGGTTTTTGTGGGAACGATAGGCAACTGATATTGAATGACATAAGACTTGCTAATAAAGTTGTGGGAAGCACCAGAGTCAAAGAGGATGACTACGGGATGACCAAGGAGAGAGAACGTACCCGTGAGTATGGGTTTGCCTTCCGGAACGTCCTCGATGGTGAGGTGGTGGGCGTTGCCGGTTCTAGTGGCTGGCTTCTTGGGCTAGTTGTAGGGCTGGTTTGCCCCTGGTACGATGACTGCCCTCTGCTCTGCGGGCAGTCCTTGGCGACGTGCCCCGTACGACCACACGTGAAACACATGTATGGGGTCTGACCGGCACGGAAGGGAGGACGGAATCCCGGTGCACGTGGTGGAGGGGGAGGTTCACGCGGAATCACCCCCTGCTGCTGCTGGAGACAAAAGTCGGAATTGTTGAACTGGCGACCACGAAACATCGGTGGTCGTGATGGTGGTTGCCACCTCTGGCCAGACGGTGATCGATACACCATTAAGTACTTCTGAGGAGCACCACCTCCACTGCTCTGCGGAGCACTCCTTTTCTTCTTGTCAGAGAACAGCTCCCTAGTAGCGTCCTCCTGTACGATCGTGGCGTTGACAATGTTGTTGAAGCTTCTGCTGTTGAACAAGGCAAGCTTGTCCTTCATCTTGGGGTTCAAACCCCGGTAGAAGCACTCACGCTTCCTATCTTCAGTACTCACTTGGTCCTGAGCATACTGGGCCAAGTGATTGAAGATCTTGGAGTACTCGTAAGCACTCCTTCCTCCTTGCTTCAGCTCCAAGAACTCTTGAAGCTTCCTCCTCATGATCCCGGGAGGTATATGATAGGCGTGGAATGCCTCCCGGAACTCCGCCCAGCTCACGACATAGTTTGTTGGTCGTGTGGCGAGATAATTCGCCCACCATGCCCCAGCAGATTCCTGCAACTGTTGTGCCGCGAACAGGGTCTTATGTTGTTCGGTCATTCGTAGCAAACCGAACTTTCCTTCGATGGAGCGGAGCTAGTTGTCTGCCTCCAATGGTTCATCGGCCTCCATGAAGACCGGCGGGTGCGTTGACATGAAGTCCGAGTATGAACTCGGAGAGGGTTGTTGTGGACCCGCATCTGGTCGCCCCTCTTGACGGGACGAATGTTGAACCAAGGTCCGTAGCAACTCAGTTTGCTCGTCGTGTGAGCCGAGCACTGCGGCGAGAACCTCCACTAGACTCCTCGGAAGTTCAGGAGGTGATGGTGGTGGAACTTGTTGCTGCGGTGTCGCAGCTTGCTCCTGGGTCAGAGATTCGTCCTCACGACCACGACTTGAACCTCCCATCTCAGGCGTCGAACGCGTACGCACCATGCTGCATTCATATGATGTAAAAATCAGCAATATGTTTGTTTTTCCTTCATCCATTTCATATTACAGTTGTGTGAATATTGGCAAGGAAATAAGTGCATAACATCCACATATATTGATAAAGCACTTTACAGTAGTGAACTCCAAAATGACAGACTCCCACTACAGAAGTGCATATCTACCATACTTGGTCCCCATGAGATGTCATACACACCTTGTCATCTTATACATACACACTACTTTTTATAATATGACACAAACATGGCCACAATATAAACACGAGCACCTACAACTTATACGTGGCCCCTTGATGGCAGGAGTGCTGCCCCATCCTACTCCGATACACCCTCTTTGGTGTACTCGCGTATCTCAGGATCTTCTTCATCCTCGTCCTCAAGATTTGGTGCCATAGGTGCGAGTGCTGGAGCAGGAGTTGCTGCCTCACCCGCCACTGATGATGTTGCGGCAACTAATGATTGCACATCATCCTGTAGAAGAAACATCTTATATTCTTCCAGTTCCTTTCGTGCATGCCCGCAATTGGCTTTCCAATCCTGAGTCTCCTCCCTGGATTGATCCCGTTCTTGAGTCACCGTACTCAATTGATCATCTAAAAGTTGTACCTCAAGTTGACTCGCCTCCAATGCGCTTTCTGTGCAGTGCATTTCCTGACCAGCTTCCGATAGGTCTTGAATAGCTCGGTGCCACTGATTCTTCCTAATGTTTAGACGTCGATTGAGAGGAGCAATCATGGCTCTAAGTGAGTCATTGGCCCACTCAAAATGATCTCCTCGGATCAAAGCTTGTTCAGATCACCCATCAACCCTCCAATGCTAGCATGCTGTGTAAAGCTCACTTGACACGAGGATACTGCATATAACGCCAAGATTATCTTGAGTACCTCTCCGTGATTGCCATAATCTGCACTCATTCGACTTGCCCACTCATCACCAGCTCTACCATTGACTGGAAAGAGTGTGAACGGAGTGCCCAACGTATGACGATAATGAAGCTTGCAAAATATCGAAATAGCAACACTCACGGCAAAAACACCACGTGTCTTCCAACTGATTCCCTTTCACCTGGATGGAGAAAGGAGCCCATCCAATATATGTTGGACCAGCGGGCACATCGACATAGATGGTGCATCTTGTCACACCTCCGTCATCGAATTCCGCCCCCAATAGCTTGGTACGTCGCGATACTTGAACCGTTGAAGCAGCGCTATCAACAACTCCAGAAAACCTTTTCGATGAGCACATGTCACAAACACCATCCATTTGATAAGTGTACCATCAAGTCTGCCATTTGTGGAAAAGATACTTAAACAATGAAAAGGTTTCCAACTTCCAATAGTTCAAGAAAATTCAAAACTGGAGTAGTAATCACAGTCTGTTCCAGCTGACCTTCCTGTATAAATTCAACATTTTCATACAGGAAATGTCAGAACCAGAAGTTGGGTTGAATACAAAAGTTGTAGTAAACTTTACATCCTTTCCAGATTGTACTCATACAGCTCTAGGTGAGCTAGGAAGTAAAATATATACAGGTTTAAATTTGACCTAAATTTTCTGGAAATTTTGACAGAACCTCCCCTGTATATGTGGTTATTTCCACAATTTATACAGGTATATCAAAACAATATATTGAGGTAATGACAAAATAAACATTGTACATCAAGTTAACAATCCATAAGTAAAAGATTTCAACCATGAAACAGTTTTTATACAGGTATAACGCGCAAATTCGAAACTATGTGCAAACTGTTTCAAGTTCTGGTCTGCCAGAACCAAGTTTGCGACAATAGGAATTAAACACTGTTACACCAAGATTCAGGTCATAAGTACAAAATAAAGTTGATAGAGGACTTCCTAAGCTTTCCAGAAATGTATAAATGTGACAATGTCACTATTTGGACTGAGATATATTACTATCCAAACTTAACAGATGAACTGACTGGTTTTCACCAGCAGTCCTGCAGTTCACTGTTTTGAACTCAAAATTTGATTTGACTAAAATTTGAATCAGGAAAACCTTTGAATAGAAAAACTGTAGATATAATTCTACCCTTTCCAGATATGTATAAGGCATAAGATTTTTCCACGGTGAGTTATGGAAAAAATACAGAGACTGGTACAATGGTAGGGTCATCTGGAGCAGTTTTAATATACCCCAAATTTCAACAGATTATCAAGCTTTTCTGCCTTGATGGTCAACAGAAAAGTTGTAGAGGGCATCAATATATTTCCATCTATATAGCATACTCCTATGCTAAATAACAACTAACCAGGATCATAATCCAGCGAAGTTGAGCAAACTTCAGCCAGAAATTTAGAATCCTGGTTCTACCCCTTTGTCGAGCCGAAACCAAAAACACAAATCCAAACATACCAGTAACTGATAGTTGGACTTCAAACACAATGCATCCATTCTGTCGTGGGGGGTGGTCAAGTATCAAATATGATACTGCCGGTACTACGTGCCTCACCAAATAAAATCTACTCGGTATATCCGGATATGTCTACAGGTGATCCTAGCATCGTTCACTAGCAAACGTGTTCTACACGGGTCGCTACCATAGTAAGTGAAGCAGCAGAAGACAAACAATCCCCTGTCACACCTACACACCACAAGGGCGGTTCGGGGAAACACGACATGCAGTCACAATACAGAGATATATATTAAAGTAAATGCATACGACTCTGGTGTGAGTCGCCCTCGAGCGAGGTCATGTCTCGAGGTACATGGATGTACTACATCTGTACAGCAAAGACTCCCGCATGAACCAGCTTATACACGCTCGGGCATACGTGTTTCGCATTCTCCCATAGAATATGAATAGTTCTAGAGACGCATACTATCGGGTTATTCACCACCCGACAGGGGCTCCCACTAACTTTGAAGCACACTGGAGTACCGCGTGTCATAGGTTCTCAGAAACATGGAAAGTTTCAGAGACTCCTATTAACATTTTTATGCCAAGCCACAGAAATAATCACATGCTACGTCTCGCATGGTGAGCCTTCCGCAATTGATCCGCTTGCGGTGGCGTACCTTACGTCTTACCTGACATCAGAGCGTCATTACAGAATGTAATAACACATAAGTTAGTTACCACATTTATATCTTATACTAATAATACTCCTTACATGGGCATATAGCTAATTCCTCACTCAATAATCCTAAGTTTTGAAAATATGCTCTTTTCAAGCACACTGTTCCCAATGATGCTCTGATACCATGTTGTGGGGACCGGAATCCCAACATCCAAGGATCTCATTGGGTGGTGTCGTGCGATGCGACACCTAACAGTATACAAGAAAAGAACGAGAATAAATTACAATACCAAGTCTTTATTTATAAACATAGCAGAAGTTTTACAATACTAAGTGAAAAAGGAAAGAGAACTATACATCATAGCTACGCTCTCGGCACTAGCTATGCAAAAGCAAAGTCATCCATGTCCTGGATGCTTCGTACTAGCAACACCCAACTTACGGTGGTGTGTAGAGTACCCACTCGGCTGTAAACCCTGGAGGAGGTGCGGCCTCGTCATCGAACTCGTCATCAGTCGTATAATCTACAAAAACTTGTTAATTGCAAACGTGAGCTTAAGGCTTAGCAAGACTAACCCGTCTCAGTAGACATGTGCAGGGGTGAATAGTAAGCATATGTAAGGAATAGCATAAAGGACTCGCCTACAAGTGTATCTTTATAGTCATGTTTTAAGTAGCACATGACATTCTCCAGGCACGACACATCATAGACTCCACAATCAAACAAGAAACGCTTTGCCGGTGATATGACATGCCCAAAGCACATAATGCTATTACAGGCAAAGTATGAGGAAACTGTAAACTTTTAATTGTGCTATCTCTAAGCCATACATGGTTGCAAAACAATTATAATTCAATACATCATATTCTTCTGTGCTATCTCTAAGCCATACATGGTTGCAAAACAATTATAATTCAATACATCATATTCTTCTGGCTTCTTAAGTATTTACTACGTCACATCGCAGTGAACAAGTGGTACTCTATTACCGCGAGGGACGGTGATTGCAATCAGGACACACCCAGACAACACAACACATATGCACTTTCGGAAGTGCCAGCGAGTACATACAACAGTACCTACATAACACTTTAGTACTAGTCGTATATGGCCACCTTTCACCCAACACTCGAATGCCGAACCGGTCGATCCGTCATGAGCAGGAGGTCACTGTGTGGGGCGCACTCTGACGTGCCCACCAGCTGATTTACAACTTGCTGCCCTCAACCCATGACTATAAAACATAACGGAATGTCTCGACAAACCAGTATCAAGCTACGTCAGTTTACTGGAGCCCATTTCTCCAGTATGTCACCAGTACAATTCAAACTTGTCCAGCTGGGTCGCACACGGCACGGGCCTTAATCGACACGGTCAGAGCTATGCGACCAATACCACCTATTGACGCTTCCTACTCATCTCTGACCGGTCTCAATTTCATATTTATAAAAAATTTCTTGATCCAATTCATCCTGTGTGATAAAATCATATCTCGCAAGTAGATTCTAACTACTCGACTTCTACTGGATCCCTATGAATATAAGCATGGCAGTTACTACACGAGTCTGTGAGATATTCTAACCACTCCCTGGGTTATTTGGTCATGCAAGTGGATGTCAAATACCTTAAACATAATGCACAAACATCTGAAGACGTAAGGTGAATGAAAACTGCAAAGACACTATAAGGAACTTAAATGCAAACCGGGGCTTGCCTAAATGCGAGTCTGAGTCTATGTTAGTCTTCGGCAGCTGGAGTTCCAAAGCTTCCGGGTGCTCCTCGACTTCAGTCACTACACGTTATGCATATACTATATATGAATGACTTTGAAAATAAATAATAAGTTTAAGGTCACAAGCTAATATCTTGGGAATCAAATAAGATTACGATCTTAATTAGCTTTGGAACTTTTATGGTAGATACTAGAGACTGTAATGGATACTCTTTCAAAGAACAGGAGATGATCAAGGAAGTTTGTTGTCCCTAAAATTCCTACAAGTATAAACCTTCTCTAAATTTTGGTTGTTATTCTGGAGATCTATCATGGCTACGAGTGGTTGTACCATGTAGAGCGGGTCTCAATGGTTCTAGGAAAATTGGTTTCACCATTTTCTAAGCTTCCTACATGGAGAAACTGATTTTACAAGTTTGTGAGAATTTCAGAAATGTTTTCTGTATTTTCTCAATTTTTCAATTACATAGAGGTTTAGAACACTGATGAACCCAGTAAATAAAGTCCAATGAACTTGAAACTTTTACTGGAGATCGAGTATATTATTAAGAGTGTTCTGACCAAAATTGGGAATTTTCCAATTAACATAACAGTTGTAATTAATTTTCCAAGCAGTTAGCTCAAAGGAATTAATTATAAAAATTCTGGTAGATTCATGTCCAACAAATTGCACCACTGCAAAATTGAGATTGATATGAGTCTACCAGAATTTATTTGGAAATTTTTGAGCAATTCTACTAGGAGTAATGAATTTTAGAAGTTTGATTGAATCCTGGAATTATTTTTCAATTGGAAATTTTAACTAAAGCGGCCGGTCCCACATCATTTGAATGGGCCAATCAGATCTGGGCCACACCGGGGCCACGGGGTCAACCCGCGCAGCCCCACCGGATCCAGTGTCGCAGCCGATCCGCGCGCTCGCACGCGTCACTGACAGGCGGGGCCCAGGGGGCCTTCGTCTACCTCCCGACATGCCGCTCGGCCGCGGTGGCGCAGCGCCGGCGAGTTCGCCGGAACGGTTGCTTCGACCACCTCTCGGCCTGGCCTTCACCGCCTAACCATAAAATCGACCGCGCAACACGATGGTGGGGTCCAATCGTGGCGGCGACGGCCGGAGATGGCGGTGCGACGACGGTGGCGGAGCTAGGGTTTCGGTGATGGCCGGAAGCGCTCGTGGATGGTGCAAGAAGCTCGGGAAAAGGCTAGAAACGTTCCTGGGAGCATGAAGAAGATAACTAGGGCGTGCAAACGGGATGAAATTGCCGGCAACATTGACTTCGATGGTGAACCGACGGATTTCATTGGTGTCGGGGAAAATTTGAATATCTCGGTCGATACTCAATGGTTTTCACTGCTTCTTGGCAGATGGGTGTGCTAAGAGGTACGGACTATAATCCTTTGTTGGATTGAAAAATTATTACACGTAGAAACAGAATTAAAATGAGAAGTGAGCTAGTTCAATGGCAACGGCCGAAAGCAAAACTGGAATATATTGCTCGATACTGGATGAAAAGAAGCACGGCTTTTACTGGGAGAAAGAACTCGGTATGGAGATCCTTTTTGCGGTTGAGGTTGAGTTGCGACGCGGCTTGGAGAGTGCTGGCGATGATGGAGCAGAGGCGATGTTTGTCCCCAACTCCGGTGGCGTCCGCGGAACTTCAATCTACGACCAACACAAGGAACAAGACGATGAGCCAAAGGGTGAGGATGGTAGAAAAATGCCTTGGCGTCATGTTTGCTGTTTGCATCGAAGAGAATAGAGGTAAAACTGAGGTGCTCACCGGGGAGGAATAGAACGTGGCGAAGATGGCGACGGCGGGCAAAACTACAGCGTGGGAGGGCAAAGCAAACTTGGGAACTCGTCGCCGTCGGTCAGGAGGGGTATAAATAGGCCAGGAGAGGTGAGGTGGGGCGGCCACAACGCAAGCAAGCAGTCAGCACGGTGGCTTGCATGCCATGCGGTGTCGACCGTGAAAACAGAGGAGCTGCACCGTATTGGAGTCACTGGACAGTGGGTCCCACACCCCCTTCCAAGTCTATCCTCTCTAGAACTTTAATTCCCCTACCAAACTTGATCCAAAAATCCTATATTTTTGTGGAGAAGCCAAATCAAATGTGTAGAGTGAGATTCTGAAATTAGACTTCAAATTTGAACAAGTGTCAATTGGAATTCAAATTCAATTTGAATTTGAATGAAATTCAATGGAGTCACTGAATTAAATAGCAAATGAGCTTCAAAAATTCTGAAAATTTGCAAGGGTGCTATTTGGAATATTATGAGGTCATGGAAAAATGTATAGCCTCAGATCTGAATATTTTGATAGGGCCCAAATGTACAGTAGCTATATTCAAGTTTGAAATAATTTGAACATATTTAGTACTGCATATGGGTTTTTGGCCCTAGCAATTCCCATTCAAATAAATCCCAAATTTGCAGAAAGGTCACTAGAATTATCCTAGGGTCATTGGTGAAGTTCATTCCTTATGTTAATAAACTTTAAGTATGAGTGAAAGAAAAATTCTTGATGATATGAAGTTCAAGTGTGCAACCATAATTGATCGCCACCATGGTTGAAACTGGCAACTGAACTTTATATTAGGGAAAAACTGGGATTTTACACCATGTATGTGGTAGGAGTAGTATTTATAATTGTGCTATATCATTCTCATTATATTATCACAGACACTATAAACCTCCACTGTAGTCTAATTAGCTATAACATGATTATGTTAACATGAATCACTTATGCTATGAATTAACATTGATTCAACAATGATTTAGTTCATTGTCTTAGGATGGCTTGTCCCTAGGCTCTTAAGGTAATTACTTAATATGCTAGCATGGTGCTAGGATAGGGAGTTGCGTTGAATGTCTCGTAGACCCACGGATTGAAGAGGTAGGCAGTAGGTGGTGACAGACCTACCTGTCCTTTGTAATCCTCCGTGTTTGGCTATGCCACAGGCTCTTGGCGAGAGTCACCTAGTGTTGCTAGGGGTAAACCCGTGCCCGATGTGAATCCACATAGCATGAGAATTCATAATTAATATAATCATTAGTAACTAACTTAGGTTATGTATATGTGCATTAGAAGCATAGTAGGAGTCTCTACCTAACTCTTAGCCTAGTCCATTTATTCCTCATTTTATCCCCCTTAGGTTAGAATGCTCTTGTGTGTGTCACACTACCTCAATGACCCTTAATATATCCTTGCTAGAACCCTACCTAGATCAACCTAGCCTTTCCATTTGATGATTGCTTTGCTTCCACTTAGACTTCCTTTGGGAAAATATAAATGACACCCTTTTGGAATACTCTTTAAAGGGGAAATGCTACATCGATAGTTTGCGTGCACTTGCGGACGTTCATTTAAGAATTAAAATCTACCAACAAGCATTTCTGGCACCACTGCTAGGGATGAATTGTTAGTAGTGCGTAGGAAATATCAACAGTGGTGTAGTCAATGCACATCCGAAGCTTCCCGCCGGCCTTTGGTACAACAACTGGGTTTGCCAACCACCGTGGACGGTGAACCTACCGGATAAAACCAGCTTCGAGCAGCTTCTTGATTTCTTATATGATGAAGTTCTGCCGCTCAACTGATTATTTCCAGGGTTTTTTGTGTACTGGTTGTGCGTCAGGATATATCTTCAGGCTATGCTCAATCACCTCCCTAGGGATCCCAGGCATTTTTTACGGTTGCCATGCAAACACGTTCGCTCGAAGGAAAGTGATGAGTGTGAGTTACTATTTGTTGTCCAGACCTCCCGATATATGGGTGGTCTAGGCAGCATTAGAGCCAATTTGGACGACTTTGACAGGAATGTCGGTGTTGCCGCTTGGTTGCACGCGAGGTGCAGAGGTTGATCCTCGCCATCGAGAGCTTGGAGGTTGAGCAATTTGCTCCTTGTTGGATCCTTCCTCCTGCACTGTTGCAAGCGCGTGGAGTTCTTCTAGCACAGTGACTCCCACAGTGCGATCCCCACAAATCCAGAGGACGCCTAAAGGAGTTGGCATCTTCAACACCGAATAGTCGTAATGAGCTACAACCATAAACCTATATAGGGTTGGCCTTCCTAGGATGGCATTGAAGGGAAGGTTGATGTGCACTACATCAAAAAAAAACTTCACGGACGTATAACTGTCCCGAGTCCCGAAGGTCACCGGGAGTGTAATTGATTCGAGAGGAGTGATAGCTCCTGGACCTACTCCAGAGAAGGGACGTGAGGGACGAAGGTCCGAGAGGATAAGCTGGATCTTCACGAATGCTGCATAGCTGAGGAGATTAAGCGCTGCACCTCCGTCCACCAAGACATGATAGAGATAGACGTTGTTGATGGTAGGAGAAACCATCAATGGCAGTTGACCAGCTCCGATCATGTTTCTTGGGCAATTCGAAGCATCAAAAGTGATGGCAGGGCCCATCCACTTCTGATGAGGTTCTACCTTAGCGGTGGGGGCTGTGGCAGCCATCTCCCAACGCATGGTCTTGAGGATGCGCCAAGAAGTAACATCCCAGGACCCTCCATATATCATATGGAGAGTCTTCTGACGCTCGTTGTCAGAGATGTCAGAATCATTGTCGACAAGGGATAGACATAATACTTGGTACATATTGGTTGTGCAAGTATAATGGAGTGATTCAGTGTGCCGAGAGTATTGTGCAATTGACGAGTGAGCATGGCACCCGCATTGAATTTGAGACAGCCCAACCCTCAACGGATAAAGCGACATTAAGTCATGTAGAAGGTGTAACATTGGAGAGTATTACAGTTGTTCACGAGTATCCAGATGTGTCAGATGAGTTGTCAGGTATGCCACCTGATCGTGATATTTAGTTTGTTATTGATTTTTGTAGGATCGAAGAGCACGTGAGAAGCTACCAGAGGGGGTGAATGGTAGATTAAAACTTTTTTAGCAGAAGCAACGAAAACCCCTCAGTAGAAAATTGATCTATTAAAGAAATTGTGTGTGCGACTAATATAAATGTGTTCAACCATGAGAAAAGTGATAGATATTATGAAGAATCAAGTCACGAAGACACGACAACAAGAATCACGAAAAACTGTCGAGAAAAACTCAAGTTACGATCAAAAGATCGAACAAAGGTCAATCTATTCTACCGAGTAAAAACCAGATCTGTAGCACTACAAAGCAACTCTTGTATATCAGAAACCACAAATCCAATGACTGTGAAATTTTTATAGATGATAGATAATCAAGTTGTGAAGACAACCCAAAAAGAATCACGTTAATTAGATCTGTAAAACTCGAGTTATGATAAAACCACTAACGCAAGGTAGTGCTATGCAGAAACTCGACGAGAAAGACTTGATAGAAACAAGTCAGACGAACAAGGCACAAAAGCTCCTTTAGACTACGAATCTTATTGATTGGAACACAAAAGGAACAGCCGCAAAGTCATCTCACCACGAGCTCTGGCCTCCCTTGCTTTTATAACCAGCCATGAGGCCAACACAAACATAATTAGGATTCTAATCCTACTCAGTTTACGAATTGAAACTTTCTATAACTGCTCAAAACTCTTCTATACGCAGATACAAGCAATCTTAAGACTTCCAAACATCTTAGGAACGTATTTCACATTCCTAAACAACTCAACTTTGTGACCCTCACAAAATCATATCATAACCAACTCAAATCTTTCCATATTTGAGCCATAACCGACTCAGTCGAAGCCTGAGTCCATAACCTAGTCGGTTGGACCTTTCCTACGAATTCTTTACATCCACTTCTCTTAATCATGCCTCGAAACCATGTAGCCACGTCCATGCACTCCTTGCAAACGTGCAAACACCTTCCAACACGTCCATGATACCTTCATATGCATTGTTCTTGATCCAAACATGTTGCACGACCTCCCGATCAACTCAACTACAGTTCCTCCCGAACTTGGTTGTTGAATCTCATCTTATCCCTAAGACTAGTTCAATGGATCCCGTCACCAGCCATGTCTTGAACTCAAACAACACCTACACATGAACAAACAACCACTATTTCCGAGAACAAGTCCTCGACTTCACTCTCGTTAGTTCCGATAACCACAACACCTTACGTGAGCACCTCACATAAGCATGTTGCAAACCAAATCAAAATGTTAACCACCATGATCAGCCAAAACACATCAAAAACTTAGTAAAAGAATACTAAGCAACCTTTCCATAAGAGTAAATCAAGTTTGAAACATTGCAAGGTAAAAGCAGAACCACTACAATCTAGCTCCGGACCTTTTCAAAACAAACCGGGCCTTGAATCGGAGCTTACCAAAGCTAGCAGGACCTAGCATCGAAGCTTAACAAAGCTAGTCGGACCTTGCGCCGGAACTAGCAAAAAACATGTCGGACCTAGCCACAACAAGTCGGACCTAGCAAAAACATGTCGGACCTAGCCAAGGCAAGTCGGACCTAACCAAAACAAGTCGGACCTAGACAAAGTAAGTTTGATCATACGTCAGACCTTGCTGGAGCTACCCAAAACAAGTCGAGCCTATTGTCGGACCTTGCAGAAGCTCGGATCTAGAGTCGGACCTTGATGAAAAAGGTGTTTTGTTAGTATTCAAAACTTTTATCGTCATAGCCAATGTATTCAGCACACATAGGTCTCACAATTTGATACCTGGAATTGCACCTATAGCTAAGAGGCCATATAGGATGCCTCCTATGGAGTTAGCGGAGCTCAAGAAGCATATTCAAGAGCAGATAGAGAAGGATGTTATCCGCCTAAGCTATTCACCTTGGGGAGCACCAGTGCTTTTTATGGACAAGGATGGATCCCAAAGGATGGGTGTGGATTACCGAGCTCCTAATGAGGTGACGATCAAGAACAAGTATACATTGCCCCACATAGAGGATTTGTTCGATCAAATGAAGGGTGCTTGTGTTTCCTCCAAGATTGACTTGAGGTCAGGTTACTTCCAAATGAAGGTTAGACCGTCGGACATACCCAAAACAGCTTTTCGAACACGATATGGATCCTATGAGTACACCGTTATGTCCTTTGGATTAACATATGCACCTGCATACTTCATATACCTCATGAATAAGGTCTTCGTGGAATACTTGGATAAATTCGTTATGATGTTCATTGATGACATTATGATCTACTCGAGGAGCAAGGAGGAGCATGAGGAGCACTTAAGGCTCATATTGCAAAAATTGAGGGAACACCAATTATATGCCAAATTCAGCAAGTGCCAATTCTAGTTACGGGAGGTGTGATTTTTGGGCCATATCATCTCTGGAGGAGGAGTATCGGTTGACCCAGGAAAAGTGGGAGATGTACTAAAATGGAAACCGCAACAAAATGTGAAGGAAATTAGGAGCTTTCTTGGAATAGCTGGACATTAGCGTCGGTTCATCAAGGATTTCTCCAAAATAGCCAAGCCAATGACTGAATTATTAATGAAGGAAAAAGCATTCTAGTAGACTCAAGCTTGTCAAAACAGCTTTGAGGAGCTAAAGAAGAAATTAACCTCCGCACCTGTGTTGGTATTGCCAGACGTGAACAGAAGTTTCGATATTCATTGTGATGCATCAAGACAAGGACTTGGATGTGTGCTCATGCAAGAAGGTCAAGTGGTAGCTTATGCATAAAGGCAATTGAAGAAACATGAGCAGAATTATTCTACGCGTGATCTCGAACTTGCAGCCGTAGTGCATGCCTTGAAGATATGGAGACACTACATTCTTGGTCATAGGTGTGAGATTTACACGGATCACAAGAGCCTCAAGTACATTTTCACACAAGCAGGCCTAAATTTAAGGCAATGAAGATGGTTGGAGCTCATCAAGGATTATGATGGGGGAATCAACTATCACCCGAGAAAAGCCAATGCTGATGTCTTGAGTAGGAAAGGAGTAAGCCACCAACTTATGGTTCGAAGACTGCCATCCGAGCTATGCAAGGAGTTTGAGCGGTTGAATCTTGGCTTTGTGAATGAGATGGGGATAATGGAATTAAATCCGACCCTGGAGCAAGAAATTCGAGAAGGCCAGACCAAGGATGAGGAAATTCAAGAAATTAAGGAAAGGACCCAGCAAGGTAGAGAATTCAGATTCGATGAGGACGAACATGGTACTTTATAGCTTGGGAAAAGAATTGTTGTGCCTAATGTAAAGCATATTCCGGAAACAATATTAAAGAAGGCACATGCCTCACCTTATTCAATCCATCACGGATGTACAAAGATGTACAGGGACTTGAGGGCATGTTTTTGGTGGGCCAACATGAAAAAGGACATAGCTAAGTATGTGGCCTTGTGTGATGTGTGCCAACGAGTCAAAGCAGAACATCAAAGGCTAGCTGGATTGTTGTAGGTATTGAAGATTCTGGAATGGAAGTGAGAAGAAATCGGTATGGACTTCATAGTTGGATTACCTCAAACCCAGTCCAGTTATGACTCAATATGGGTTATTGTGGATCGGTTAACCAAATCAGCTCATTTCATTCCTGTCAAGACCAAGTATACCGCCGCACAGTTAGCTGAGTTATACATGGAGAAAATTTTATGCCGACATGGAGTACCCAAGAAAATAGTGTCTGACCGAGGCTTTCAATTCACCTCTAGGTTCTGGCAGAAACTGCATGTAGCTATGGGTACAAGGTTAAATTTTAGGTCTGCATAGCACCCTCAGATGGATGGACAAACTGAGAGGACAAATCAAATATTGGAGGACATGTTAAGAGCTTATTCCTTGAAGCATGGACGCAGTTAGGACAAGAGCTTGCCGTATACTGAGTTTTCCTACAATAACAGTTACCAAGCCAGCTTGAAAATGTCGCCATATGAAGCACTATATGGAAGGAAGTGTAGGACACCCTTGTGTTGGAATGAGACCAGAGAAGCTCAAGTGTTCGAACCCGATGTGTTGCAAAAAGCTGAGAAGCAAGTTCAGGCAATCTGCGAGAATTTGAGGGCTGCTCAATCAAGGCAAAAGGGTTATGCGTACAATAGGCGAAGAAACTTGGTCTTTGAGTTGGGAGACTTCGTATACCTCAAAGTATCACCTATGCGAGGTCATAAGCGGTTTAACGTCAGAGGCAAGTTGACACCTCGCTATATTGGGCCATTCAAGATTTTGGCCAAACGTGGAGAAGTGGCATATAAGTTGGAGATGCCAGCACATCTTTCCAATGTTCATGATGTGTTTCACTTTTCACAGCTTAAGAATTGCTTAAGGGTACTGGAAGAACAAGTGACAATGGAAGATTTGGAATTGGAGGCATATTTAACTTATGCGGAGCAACCAGTCAAAATTTTGGAAACCAAGGAGAGTGTCATAAGAAACAAGGTGATTTGATGGTGTAAAGTACAATGGAAGTGTCATGCAGAAACAGAAGCAACTTCAGAGCTTGAAGATGATATCAAGAAGGAATTTCCCTATCTCTTCTCTTCTACGTCGAATCTCGATGGCAAGATTCATTTTAAGGGGGGGGGGGGGGGGGGGTAGGTTTGTAACATCCTCATTTTCATCCATCTTGCATTGCATACATTCTTATACATATTTAACATTGAGCAACACAAAAAGGAACAAGTTAAAATGAATTAGGAGCAAAACATCACCTAAAAACGTGCATAGTTGCAGACTTGTCCGGTTTGGACCCCGGACTAGTCTGGTTTTGCCCTCTGTTGACCCTCCAAACTTGTCCGCCCTTGCTGCGGATTAGTCCGATTGAGTTTCTGTTCATTGTCCGGACTTTTCCGTTGTCGAGTACGGACTAGTTCGTTCCTAGCTAGTGGAACTTTTCGGAGTTGTTCAGTGGATCCCTCTTTTGATCCGGTTTTTGGAAAATTGATGAAGCCTCCGGACTTGTTCGGCCTATACCGGACTTGTCCTTTTTGCTTTATGGACACGATCAGACTTGTCCGGACCTCAACCGTACTTATCCATTCTAGTCTCTATCTGATATCAGACTAGTCCGAACCCTAGCAGACTTATCCGGTGTGCCCGACTCAGATTCAATCTTTTCCTCCATGACTTGCTATTGGGTATTTACCTTATTGGGCCCAAGAACGTCGTGCCCAACCCCTATGGAGCCCATGTGAGACCCCTACCCGGTCTCCACCACCTTGAACTCGAAATCCATCAAACCCTACCACCTCCACCTCTATATAAACACCCCACCACCCCAACTTTTCATCCCTTTGTCACAATTGAAGAAACCCCAAAACCCTAGTTCGTACGAATTTGTCCGGCCACCTGAATCCGAAGTTGTTGAATTAATCCCAAATTGATTCAAATCAATTCGAAACCTATTCAAACTTGTTGAAAACCATTATAACTATTGATTAAACATTAATAGCAACTCATTAACAAGTTTTACCACATAATTGCATTAATCATGCATGTTATGGCATATTGAGTAATATATGAGTATTTATTGATTGTAATAGTTGTTTTGTATGTCTATTGCATGGAATAAAAGGTGTTGCTCTAGAGGGTGTTGTCGAGGACCTCCAGCACCAGAACTTCGAAGCTTTTGACCCTAATCAAGCTCAGGAGCAAGGCAAGTGTCCTTGATCATTTTGATCCTGTTTTTAAATGTTTGTTTGAAAATCTGCATGCTTGTGTCAAATTGATGAGAAACGCAAAATAGGAGTTTACTCGTCTTGTTTGACCATCCTTGTTGCTTAGGACATGTTGTAGAGTGTCAAGAAGGGTTTTTTACCTTTTTGCTTTGCTCTAATTAATTGGGATAGAAAAACAACTAAATGACTTAACTATGAATTAATGACCCTATGGATGATGTAAATTGATGAACTTGGTTAATTGTTAACATGGGACTTGGGAGATTTAAGCAAGCATGATTTGTAGATTAGGTTGGATGTTATGATGGTTTGCTTGCTTTATATCTAAAGACCGGTTCATACGAGAATAAGCCAGGACAACAGTGTCACCACAAGGCCAAGTATGGATGCGGCATAGCTGAATAATTATGTGTGTTGCTGTTGTTGTATGGACCATTGGATGGTGCAGAAAATGGGAGTCGAGGAGGGCTACCCTGAGAACCGCATGGCATATGAGGGGGCCCGTGGGTGGGAGAACGGAGATTCAAGCCTGCTGGTGAAACCTTAGTAGGTCCGAACATGCTAGTAGTCCCTTTGTAAAAGCTATTTTGTGATCTCTTGGCCACAGACCAACAGAAGTGTGATAAGGCATAATAGAGGTTCTTAGTCACCCAAAGGTGATGAAATCACGAACTTGTGGGCAAAGTAGTACAACCTATACAGAGTGTTTAAAAATATCATGATAGTTGTGCTCCCGATTATGAGCACCTGGACAACTTCCATGATTAGAGTGGAACTTGGGATTTAGGATGGTTATGGTTGGGTTATGGTTGGTATTGGTTATGATTATGGTTGAGCTGTGATAATTGGACTTGGACAATGATGATGGTAAGAATGTGGTTTTTGAATGGATATTTATTGATGGATGGAATATCATGGTAATTGGTGGTATTGGACCCAGAACTGGTAATTATTGGGAGATGATGGGATTATTTCACATAGACATAGTATGACCCTTTTCACATGTTTTAAATGTACTTTTCAGCAAATCGCCATTATTTATCATCAAATCCTTGTTTAAGCTACATGCATTATTTTCTCACACTTACTGAGTACGACATGTACTCACCCTTATAATTCCCCCACCAACAGTTTCATATGATGTTTGAGAGTATCCTGAGGATAATGCGAAGTACTAAGTTGTGTGCTGCTGTCGACTTGCCTGTGGTGTTGCTTGGAGCTGCGCTACCCTATTTGCTTAGTTTGCTCAGCTTAATGTTTAGATTATTTTCGTTGCAATTTTAGTTTCACTATCAATAATAATCATTAGATTTGTAATTGAGGATTTTTTAATATTGTAGTAAATGTACCTTCTTAATTAATTTTTGCTGTGGTAATTTTTTGTATATCGCTTGTGATGCACTCGTGTATGTGTGTTGAACATCCTGGGCATACATATGTGTCAGACTTGGTTCATTTTTTGGAACCAGGTGTCACAAGGTCGGGCCAAGCTCTTTGGGTCTCCACATGGAAGACCGTGTCGATGTTGTTGCCAACTCTTTGCACGTCATGTCTTGTCTTGCTGTGGACAACACGCCAGCTGAGCACTATGGCGTTGATAGGATACGTGACAATGGGACAAGGTAGGCGCGATGATAACGGACGTAGCAGTTCAACCCCACCTTGAGGAGCGAACGGATAGGATTGAATATGTAAGAACTCGTCTCCCATGTGAAGAAGGTGGAACGTAGAGGCCAGCCCCTGCCTATAAAAAGGGGTCGAAGCTATCGAAGAAGATAACCGAAAAAGAAAAAGGGGAAATTATCCCCGCCACTAGAGCACTAGAACATCTCCTCATACATATATTCCCCCGCTGTTGATAATGAGAAGAAGGAATCTCGGACTAGATGCAAGGCATCTTTTCTGACCTAGTATACATCCTTAAGATAATCAGATGTGTGAAACATCTTAGATTCTCCGGTTAGGATGTTATGAGAAATTGTAGGATTGAAGAGCACGTGAAAAGCTACCAGAGGGGGGGTGAATGGTAGATTTAAAAATCTTATGCAGCGGAAACAATTAAACCCCAAACCCTTTCGGTAGAAAAATGATCTCTTAAAGAAATCGTGTGTGAGACTAATCTAAATGTGTTTCACCGTGATAAAAGTGATGGATATCATAGAGAATCATGTCACGAAGACAACACAAAAAGAATCACTCAAATCCGTCGAGAAAAACTCAAGTTATGATCGATAGATCAAACAATAGTCAATCTGCCCTACCCGAGAAAGAACAGTTCTGGAATGCTGTAAAGAGACTCGTGTAGATCATAGACCACAAATCCAATGACCGTGAAATTTTGACAGATGATAGATAATCAAGTTTTGAAGACAACCCAAAAGGAATCACGTCAATTGGATCTGTAAAACTCGAGTTATGATAAAACCACCGACGAAAGGTAGTGCTGTCTAGAAACTCGACGAGTAAAACTTGTCTGGAACAAGTCGGACGAACAAGGCACAAAAGTTCCTTCAAACTACGAATTTTATTCAATAGAACACAAGAGGAACAGCCCACACAGTCGTCTACCACGAGCTCTAGGCTCCCTTGCTTATATAACCAGCCCTTAGGCCAACCCAATATCAACTAGGACTCCAATCCTACTCAGATCACGAATCCTAACTTTTCATAACTGCTCAAGATTCTTCTATACGCAGATAGAAGCAATCTTAAGACTTCCAAACACCTTAGGAACATATCCCACATTCCTAAACAACTCAAATTCGTGACACACATGAAATCCTAACATAACCAACTCGATACTTTCCATATCGAGCCATAACCGACTCCGCCGCAGCCAAAGTCATCAACCGGTACGATCTGATCCTTCCAACCAGATCTTCCCATCCATATCCCATCTTCGGAATCATGTTGCCACGTCATGCACCGCATGCATACGTGCGAACACCTTCCTTCGACGTTCAATAACCTTCATATGCACTGCCCTTGATTCAATCATCCTGCGCGACCTCCTGATCAGCTCAACCACAGTTCCTTCCGAACTTGGTTGTTGGAACCTCATCTCCTCCCTGAGACTAGTCCGATGGATCCCGTCACCAGCCATGACTTGAACTCAAGCACCTGCATATGAATAAACAACCAATCCATACAAGCCCAAGTCCTCGACTTGACTCAAGTTAGTTCCGAACACAACACCTTACGTGAGAACCTCACATAAGCATGTTGCAAAACCACAGTAACACGATATCATCCATATCATCCAAAACGCACCAAAAACTTAGCAAATGAATACTAAGCAATCTTTCCAACAATGTAAAGCAAGTACGAAACATTGCAAATGAAAAGCAGAAGCACTGCGGTCAAGTTCCGGACCTTGCCAGAGCAAACCGGAGCTTGAGCCGGAGCTATCAAAACTAGTACAATGAAGCACCTGCCGGAGCTTACCAAAACTAGTACAACCAAGCTCCCGTCGGAGCTTACAAAACTAGCAGGACCTAGCGTCGGAGCTAACCAGAACTAGTCGGAACTAGTAAACCCAAAAGTCGGAGCTAGAAAAATCAACTCGGAGCTTAGCAAAAACTCGCCGGAGCTATCGAAGACATGTCGGAGCTAACAAAAACATGCCAGAGCTAAAGATAAAGCTCACCGGAGCTAACCAAAGCTAGTCGGACCTTACCAAGAATTCGGACCTAGCATCTAACGTAGATGGAGCTACCTAAAACAAGTTGGACCTATGGTCGGACCCTGCTATAGCTCAGAGCTAGAGTCGGACCTTGAAAAAAAGGTGTTTTGGTGATATTCAAAACTTTTATCATCAAAGCCAAGTGTATTCACTACAAGCCAATGTATTCAGCACACATAGGTCTTACAATCTCCCCCTCTATGAATGCATTGGCAACACCATTTAAAATCCGAACATTTGCTTATTCACATAAAAGTTTTGAAAACAATTTCTCCCCTTTTGTAAATCAAAAGTAAAATGAGAAGAAAAATCTCTCCCCCTTTATTATCTCTCCTTATGCACATATTCTCTTTCTCTTCATGCTTAACTCTCCCCCTTTGACAATGTATTCAGCAAGTCATGAGCATATACAAATTATCTCTCCCTCTTTAATTGTTATGAGCATATTATAACATATACATATAAACAAAGCTCATTCAAGTCATACTATCAAGTACCTTACATTATCACATCAATGAAATACATAAAGTAGTGTAAGCCATGCTAGAGATCAAATGTAATTTTCAATTTAAGCAAGTCATGATCTCACAAACTTAACTATTTCAAAACCTGAAAGCATGACACTAGTTGCTGCATTTTATTATTTTTCAAAGCACAAATTTAGATCATATGATATTTGCAAGAGATTATATGCGCATCTGCCTTATTCTAACCAACCAAGTCAAGCCTATGTCATTTGACAATCAGAAGCTTAAGGACATGGTTTTAGTCATACACAACTTCTTCCAAGTTCATATCTAAGTGCAATGACAAGCCATCTCAAAAGAAGAAGTGCGATGCATGCATATTCTCTTGATCTTTTCTCAATTTATATTTGTCCATAAAAACTCAACATGTGAGTTGATCACTTGATTAATTCTTTATGATTAAAAGCACTTGTGAACATGTAACAAGTTCAAAACAGCAAGAAAGTTCGACCATGACCAGTTTTAGTGTAAGTAATTATTACAATTACTAGACATGGCAAAAACTACAAAATGTATAACACGAGTAATGTAGTAAGAACTTTCAGCATGTAAAAGGAATCACAAAGTCATATATGTATGAAATACTATGCTCATATTATTTTTATTTCAGATCCACACATAGACTTCCCAAGTTTCAAAAACTCCCCCTCAATTTAAGCCATGAGGATGCATAACCCCTATTTCACTACGAATGTAACAAAAATGAGTGAAATCCAAAGGTTTTGTAAAAATGTCAGCCAATTGTTGTTCGGTATCTACATGGTGAAGCACAATGTTTCCTTTTTCAACATTATCTCGGAGAAAGTGATACCTAATGTCAATGTGCTTAGTTCTAGAATGTTGCACGGGGTTTTTGGCAATGCAAATAGCACTAGTGTTATCACAAAATAGTGGAACACTATCTAGATCAACCCCATAGTCCTTAAGTGTTTGAACAATCCAAAGAGTTTGTGAGCAAGCACTAGCAGCAGCTACATATTCAGATTCGGCTGTGGATTGTGCAACTGAATTTTGTTTTCTAGAGGACCAAGCAACAAGAGAATTACCAAGAAAATGACAAGCACCGAAAGTACTTTTCCTATCAATCCTACAACCCCCAAAATCAGCATCCGAAAAAGCTTTCAAAGTAACGGTTGAGGAAGAAGGAAGAAAAATGTCAAATTCTTGAGTTCCATGTAAGTACCTAAGAATCCTTTTGACGGCTTGACGATGTGAAACACGTGGGGAAGCTTGAAACTGTGTACAAAGACATACGCTGAATTGTATGTCCGGTCTTGATGCCGTGAGGTACAAAAGTGATCCGATCATGCTTCTATATTCTTTTTGATCCACAGATTCACAATCTTCATCAAGTTCAAGTGTTGTTGCTGTTCCCATTGGTGTCCGAAGAGGCTTGCTTTTGTCCATGTTGAAGCGCCTTAGGAGGTCTTTGGTATACTTCGTTTGATGCACAAATGTACCCTCCTTGGTTTGCTTGATTTGGAGCCCCAAAAATTAAGTGAGTTCACCCATCATACTTATTTCAAATTCGGAACTCATCATTGCTGAAAACTTGGACACAAGATCATGAGAAGCACAACCAAAGATAATATCATCCACATACACTTGAATGAATAATGAGTCATTGCCATGCTTAAGCACAAAAGAGTTTTATCAACCTTGCCCATGGTAAACCCCTGTTCAAGTAAGAATGTTTTTAACCTATCATACCATGCTCTAGGGGCTTGTTTGAGACCGTATAAGGCTTTGGACAGTTTGTAAACATGATTAGGAAAATCTGGATTTTCAAAACCTGGTGGTTGTTTGACATAAACCTCCTCATCTATGTAGCCATTAAGAAAATAACTTTTAACATCCATTTGATATAGCTTAAAACCTTTAGATGCTGCAAAAGCTAACAAAATCCTTATGGCTTCTAATCTAGCAACAGGAGCAAAAGTTTCATCAAAATCTAGACCTTCAACTTGAGTGAAACCTTGAGCAACCAACCTAGCCTTATTCCTAACCACAACCCTATCCTCACTTTGTTTATTTTTATATACCCATTTAGTTCCAATTAAAGTGTGACCTTGAGGTGGAGGTACAAGTTTCCAAACATTATTTCTTTCAAAATTTTCTAACTCTTCTTGCATGGCAATAATCCAAGATTCATTAGTGAGTGCGTGTGATATATCTTTGGGTTCAAAAGAAGCAACAAAAGCATAATGAGCATGAGAGTTTGGATCGCAAAACCTGGACCGTGTGACTCATTCGTGCAAGCTTCCAATCATCTGTTGTGGGGGATGATCTTTGTAAAAACGTAGGGGAACAAATATCTCACAAGCTTCTTCTTCATTAGGTTCATCGTAAATTGATGAGCTTGTGACTTGTAGACGATCAGGACCAGCAGAGGTGATATCCGGAGCTTGTTCAATGTCCGGAGCTGGACACGTGTCAACTTCGGAACTACCAGGCAGTATCACCGGCTCTTCTTCATCTTCGAAAATACCCTCCCCCTGAGGATACGGATCTGGTCCTGCAACACCGGAGCTAGTACCTGGGCTAGCTTCATCAAAAGACACTTCACAAGTCTCCGCAATTTTGTTAGTGTCAAGTAAAAGCACACGGTAGCCTCTAGTATGAGATGGATAACCAAGAAACATGCCATCAACGGATCGAGGTTCAAACTTATCAAGATTACCATGTTTCTTAACAAAGCATTTGCAACCAAAGACTCGAAAGTGTGTAACACTAGGCCTATGTCCAAACCGAAGCTCATATGGTGTTTTACCTAGCTTAGCACGCAAGAAAACACGATTTGAGACATAACAAGCGGTTGCTAACGCATCAGCCCAAAATTTCCTAGGAGTTTGATATTCATCAAGCATAGTCCTAGCCATCTCAACTAAGGTTCTGTTCTTTCTTTCTACAACACCGTTTTATTGAGGTACATATGGCAAAGAGAATTGATGATCTATTCTATTTTCAGCACAAAAGTGATCAAAAGATTGATTTTTAAATTCAGTTCCGTTATCACTTCTAATTGCCTTTAAAGATCCTGGGTGATCAATTGATAATCTAAGAAATAAAGTCCTAAAGTGACTAAAAGCTTCATTCTTAGACGCCATAAAGTAAACCCAAGAGTGTCTAGAATAATCATCAACAATAACAAGAACATACCATTTACCTCCGAAGGATTGAACACGTGAAGGTCCTACGGTGTCAAGATGCAAAAGTTGACATGGTTCAGTTGTCATGATCATTGTGAGAGGAGTATGTGAACCTGCAACCATCTTAGTATGTCTACAAGAAGAGCACACAATCTCTTTGTCCCCTTTAAGCTTACGCAGCCCACGTATGTGATCAAGAGCACTAACACGCGTTAGGTGATCAAAGCCTACGTGACCAAGTCTACGATGCCAAAAATATAAGTCCTTTGAATCATTAGCAACTAGACACCTATGCTTAGAGGAAGACATATCAAAATCAGCTTTAAAAACTTTTCCAAAACGAGACATGTTAAAAATAAGCTCACTATTTGAACCTACAACTTTGCAGCAGTTTTTATTGAAAATAATTTCTAGATTTTCATCTAGCAATTGTGAAACGGAAAGCAAGTTGTATTTCAAATTTTTGACAAGTGCCACATCCTTCAAAGTGTAGTGATCATTTACTCTAACCGAACCCTTAGCAATTATAGGAGTTGAAGAATTATCGGCAAAAGTAACATTCTCTACACGTGACACAAAAGAGAGGGAGGAGAACCAATCTTTGTTACCGGTCATGTGGCGTGAGCAACCTGAATCCACAATCCAAATGTTCTCCTTCCTCAAACGTGTAACCTACATAGAAGCACAATACGTCGATGACTCAATACTGGGGTTAGTCAAAAGGCATTTAGGTATCCAGTACTGAGTCACACGACGTGCAGTAGGAAAAACACGCAAAAGCTGAGATAAAACAGCAGGTTTATGAGTCAAAGTTTGAGGTTTTATATTCTTAACTCTTTTAGCACAAAAACCAGTAGCTCCGGAGGTAAAAGCAGCAGTTCCAAAAGACAAGGCTGAAGCTCTGGAAACAAAAGCTAAAGTTCCGAAGGAAACAACAGAAGGTCCGGGAGCTCTCGGAGCTATCGGAACTATCGGAGCTGCTTTTGCGGATTTCTTACCAGAAGGTCCGGAAGCTACCTTTTCAAATTTCTGACTCACTAAAGCAGGTTGTGTTTTTCTAATTGCATGAAAGTTATAAGATCTAGCAATTTTTCTTTCCTTTTTCTGTTGTTTAGCTAGTATATAAGAAAAATCTATGACATGACCATCTCTACCACAGAAGGTACAATGAAATTTAACTTTGTGTTCATGTCTAAATGAGCAAGCAATATTTTTATTTGAAACCGAATGAGACAACACTCCTGCAGATTTGAAAACCACCCCCTTTTGTTTAGGAACTGTTTGAATCAAACCACTTCCTAATGACTTCACAATTTTAGGTGGATGTGCCTTAGCATGAGCATGAGAATCAAAACCTAAACCAGTTTTATCATTGCAAGACTTGAAGAATTCAGCATTAAGTTTAGGTTCTTATTCCCATTACAAAACCGATCTAATGTCCTATGCATGTTGTCAAGTTTATTGGACAGATCAAGGCAATTTTCACATGAAGTTTTTCTTTTTAGTTTGCAATTGGAACAAAATTTAACTTCATGAGAACGTAAAGCATTGTTCAATATAGAAATTTCATTCATAGCCTCTTGCAGTTTTTTATTAAGATCATCACAACTAGAACAATGCAAATCAATTGTAGAACAAGAAGCATCTTTTAAGTTTCCAATATTAAGTGCAGCTAGCTTTTTGTTCTTTTCAATTTCTTCATCAAGTCTATCTAGAGTGGAGGAGTGTGCACTTCTTAATGTGGACAATTGTTCATAGATTAAGTCACATGAGGGACATGCATCATCACTAGGAATCAAAGTTTTTAAACGGTTGATTTCAGATTCTAGTGAGTCAATTTTAGCAGCACTATCCCTAAGCTTTTTGTCCTTTTTCTTAACAATAATAGTTGCACGAGAAATAGCATCACACATTTCATCGTAGGTAGAACATACCTCATCGTCTTCACTGTTGTGTTCTGCATCCTCCTGACTTGATCTTGATCTTGTTTTGCCCGCCATGAAGCATAAGTTGGCCAGATTGTCATCATCTTCATCACTTTCAAAGTCTACATCACTTGAACTAAGTTCTTGAAGTGCGGTGATGAAGCTGTTAATCATCTTGCATCCTATGGTACCCTTCTTTTTCTTTTTGTTGGAATTTCCAGAGGAGGTCCGGACCTTGCTTTGTTTTTCTTCCCGGGTGGTCGGACCTGAAAGGTTAGGGCATTCTATACGAAAGTGTCCTGTTTTACCACATTCAAAACAGCGTTGAGGTCCAGAGCTTCCTCTCCTTCTAGTTCTCACATTTTGCAATGCTTTTGAGAATCTAGTAGAGATGAGTGCCAACTCCTCTTCTGGAAATTCTTCGATCTGCTCCAGGGTTAGTGAGGACAACAGAGCAAGAGTATTGCAAGATGATGATTGGCCGGAGCTAGACATATCACGTTGTGAAACAAATGCAATAGACTTATTTGGGTTCTTACGTGCTAGGATGTCAATTTCATGAGTTTTTAGTTTAGAATAATGTACATCGAATATAAGAGAACTCATGACAGTTGATTCACGAATAGATGTTACTTTCATCTCCCAAATTTACATGTCTAACGCACTAAGAAGTTGCCTAGCATTCTCAGCATCAGAAAAATTTACATTGACACTACGTAAGTTGCTGAGGATTTTATTGAAACAAGCAAAAAGGTCATCAATAGACTCACCTGGTTGCATCTCAAAACGCATATAACACTTTTTGAACATATCTTGTTTTACCTCCTTGATTGTGTTGGAGCCTTCATGGTAATCACAGAGAGCTCTCCAAACATCGTATGCTGGTGCGCAACACGATCAAAGTAGCTCTGAGTGGGTCCTTGGATGATCAAGTTTCGGGCTTTGTTGTTGTTGTCGACGTCCCGTAGGTTTGTGGTCGTGACTTGATCATTAGGTGGCACTTCATAAGGCTTATACACCTTCTCCCATATTGCAAAGCATTGTGCCTGGATGAAAGCCTCCATGCGTGCCTTCCAAACCTGAAAATCAATACCAACAAATACACAAGGTTTGGCGGAGTACTTCTCCATGATGATTAGTCAAAAAACACGTGCAAATCATAAAGATTAGAGCACCGTGGCTCTGATACCAATTGTAGGATCGAAGAGCACATGAAAAGCTACCAGAGGGGGGTGAATGATAGATTTAAAAATCTTATGCAGCGGAAACAATTAAACCCCAAACCCTTTCGGCAGAAAAATGATCTCTTAAAGAAATCGTGTGTAAGACTAATCTAAATGTGTTTCACCGTGACAAAAGTTACGGATATCAGAGAGAATCAAGTCACGAAGACAACACAAAAAGAATCACTCAAATCCGTTGAGAAAAAACTCAAGTTATGATCGATAGATCAAACAATAGTCAATCTGCCCTACCCGAGAAAGAACAGTTCTGGAACGCTGTAAAGATACTCGTGTAGATCATAGACCACAAATCCAATGACCGTGAAATTTTGAAAGATGATAGATAATCAAGTTGTGAAGACAACCCAAAAGGAATCACATCAATTGGATCTGTAAAAATCGAGTTATGGTAAAACCACCGACGAAAGGTAGTGCTGTCCAGAAACTCGACGAGTAAAACATGTCTGGAACAAGTCGGACGAACAAGGCACAAAAGTTTCTTCAAACTACGAATTTTATTCAATAGAACACAAGAGGAACAGCCCCCAAAGTCGTCTACCACGAGCTCTGGGCTCCCTTGCTTATATAACCAGCCCTTAGGCCAACCCAATATCAACTAGGACTCCAATCCTACTCAGATCACGAATCCTAACTTTCCATAACTGCTCAAGATTCTTCTATACGCAGATAGAAGCAATCTTAAGACTTCCAAACACCTTAGGAACATATCCCACATTCCTAGACAACTCAAATTCGTGACACACACGAAATCCTAACATAACCAACTCGATACTTTCCATACCGAGCCATAACCGACTCGGCCGCAGCCAAAGTCATCAACCGGTACAATCTGATCCTTCCAACCAGATCTTCCCATCCATATCCCATCTTCGGAATCATGTTGCCACGTCATGCACCGCATGCATACGTGCGAACACCTTCCTTCGACGTTCAGTAACCTTCATATGCACTGCCCTTGATTCAATCATCCTGCGCGACCTCCTGATCAGCTCAACCACAGTTCCTCCCGAACTTGGTTGTTGGAACCTCATCTCCTCCCTGAGACTAGTCCGATGGATCCCGTCACCAGCCATGACTTGAACTCAAGCAACACTTGCATATGAATAAACAAACAATCCATACGAGCTCAAGTCCTCGACTTGACTCAAGTTAGTTCCGAACACAACACCTTACGTGAGAACCTCACATAAGCATGTTGCAAGACCACAGTAACACGATATCATCCATATCATCCAAAACGCACCAAAAACTTAGCAAATGAATACTAAGCAATCTTTCCAACAATGTAAAGCAAGTACGAAACATTGCAAATGAAAAGCAGAAGCACTGCGGTCAAGTTCCGGACCTTGCCAGAGCAACCCGGAGCTTGAGCCGGAGCTATTAAAACTAGTACAATGAAGCACCTGCCGGTGCTTACCAAAACTAGTACAACCAAGCTCCCGCCGGAGCTTACAAAACTAGCAGGACCTAGTGCTGGAGCTAACCAGAACTAGTCAGAACTAGTAAACCCAAAAGCCGGAGCTTGAAAAATCAACTCGGGGCTTAGCAAAAACTCGCCGGAGCTATCAAAGACATGTCGGAGCTAACAAAAACATGTCAGTGTTAAAGATAAAGCTCACCGGAGCTAACCAAAGCTAGTAGGACCTTACCAAGAAGCCAGACCTAGCATCTAACGTAGCCGGAGCTACCTAAAACAAGTCGGACCTTGCTATAGCTCGGAGCTAGAGTCGGACCTTGACAAAAAGGTGTTTTGGTGATATTCTAAACTTTTATCATCAAAGCCAAGTGTATTCACTACAAGCCAATGTATTCAGCACACATAGGTCTTACAGAAATGTTGCTTCTCAAATAAGTACGAGGTTATTCCTTGTAAATAAAAAATAATACAAATAATTTGAACACGTGTTAGACCAATAGATGAAAATTGGACAATTAACAAAGAAGATCATGTGTTCTTCTATTTTACTCACTTCATCTATAAATATTTATCACTTGCTAGTTCATTTTGAATTAACAAGTGACAAGTATTTATGAACGAGGTAGTATACTACTCCCTCCAACCTAAAATACTTGTCACTCTAATGAACTAGAGAGAGACAAATAATTTGAGATGGAGAGAGTATAATAAATAGAATTTGCCTATTTATCATGTGCCTTGTAATTAATTATTAAACTTTAAATCTATACATTAATCAAATACAATTTTTTTTGTTCGATTATTTTACAATTAACATAATCATTATTGTTGGAGTTTGATTCCGTCAATTCTCCTGGTACTACTGTTGGCAGCCCACAGAGTTTGTAGTTCGGTTGGGGCGCGTGGAGATTAGAACAAGATGGCAAGTTGACACATGGATTTACGTGGTTCGGGCCGCCTAAGAGTAATACCCTACTCCACGGGTGTGTGTTGTTGTTGTATTGAGCGAGTGAGCGCTAATGGTATCCCAGGGAAGAGAGTCTAGAGAGGCCAGAGAGTCCAAAATGAAGGATCCCCTGTGTATCGCTCAGCCAGTCCTTTTATAGTACAAGGGCTGGCTGTTACACCGTTAGCCTGGCCCGACAGGTGGCCCTGGCGGTTACTGATGCATAATACACAATTAATGCGCTTAATACCCTTAATAGCGTGGTAACGCCCCTCAATGGTGGCGTTACTGGTATTAAGGGTCCTCTAATTGTGCGTCATTAAGATAGCATTAATGACGCTTAATTAGGTGTTGGAGTCTTTAATCTTCCTTGAAGGTTCGAGCCGTTGGAGGTCCACCAATATGCCAGTTGAGGTTGAAGGTCCGGCGGTTGGACGCGTGGCAGCTCCGGAGCTTACCGTCTTGGACAGGTAGGTCCGGTGTTGTTGTACACATGTCGGTACCGGAGCTTCCCTCTGTCGGGGGTTAGGTCCGAGGGTGCCACACTGGTATCTAGTTCGGAGCTTTCCCATGTGTGGGTTGTAGCTCCGGTCTTATGATACACGTGGCGGCACTGGGACTAACCATATGACGGAGGAAGGTCCGATTCTGAGTGACACATGGGGCCTTCGGGGGTCTTCAATTCAGGTAGGTGGATTTCCTTCGCACTCTTTGTAGTCCCGAGGGGTATCCGGTATGCAGGGTATCAAAAGTGGCCCCCTGGGCCCAACTCTGGGAAAGACCATTTGGATTAAATCATTTTGCCGGAGGTGGGTCCATCTTTTGATTTCTGCGCCTTGTCTTCAAGGGTTTTTGGATGTACCGTTGAGGGGATGGTTCACAGTTAAACCATCGCCGCGTGACACCTCCTAGACGGGGCGGGTGAGATCTTCGCATGCGGATCTCACGCAATTGAAGGTCACCGGTTTCCAATACAAAAACCGTATCGGTTCCGCGTGCCCTGTCATGCTGCCGCCCTTGGGTTTCCCGCCGCTCATCATGACAACTGTTCGCCTGGGGTAAGGATCTCGACTTGATCGTCAAGGTGGCCCCGGGCCCCCTTGTCATTGGCAGGGTGAAGTTTTTGAAATGTATATTTGGCCCTTTTGCGGTTTCCATCCAAGCGTTGCGGGTGCTTACTTAAGAATGAAAGCGTGCAAGGTTTGAGGGTTCCTTACGCCTTCATTCGAACTTGCGCTCGAATCCTTCAAACTTTTGCATGCTTTTTCTCTCTCTCACCCCGCTGTGCTGCGATGGAGTTGGGTCTCCGCAAGAGCCGTCTCACGACCAAGGACGACTTGAAGAAGGTTCGGACCTACCACTACAGGAAACGCTAATACTTACGTCAGCCAGTTTAATTTACGTTGACTAGCCGACATAATTTAATTAACTTACGTCGGCTGTAGAAACCCGACGTAAGTAAGTTAACCTACATCGACTGCCCACGTAAGTAACTAGCCCGACAACAGTTAATTATCACTTATGTTGGCACGAACAACTGGCCGATGTAAATAAGTGGGCCGACGTAAATAAGCCTTAACTTACGTCAGCTCATTGGATGGCCGTCGTAAGTTACATCGACCGACGTAAGTTATGTATTTTAACCTACCCCGCGCGCGCCTTCTCTTTTCTTCCTTAACCACCGCTTTCTCTTCTCCCCGCCGCCCGCGCCCGACGCCGCCGCTCGTGACGCCGCTGCTCCCCGCCGCTCCCCGCCGCCGCGCTGCCGCCGTCCGATGCCGCCGCCGCCACCAGGTAACTTCCCCTCCCCTCCCCTCCTCTCCCCTCCCCTCCTCTCCCCTCCCCTCCCCGTCGACCGTCAGCCTCGCTCCCCCGCCCCCTCCCCTAGCTAGCGCCGCCCCACCCTCCCTCCCCGATCGCCGCCGTCCGACCCTCCCTCCCCCTCCACCCCCTACACGACCGAGCGCCGCCCCCCCTCCCCCTCCCCTCCCCGGCCCCTCCCCCTCCACCTCCCCTCTCCGCCCCCTCCCCCTACCCTCCCTGGCCAATGACCACCCTACCTCCCCCTCCCCTCCCCGGCCCCCCCTTCCCCTACACAGACCCCCCACCCCCCTCCCCTCCACAAACCCCCCCACCCCCTCCACAGATCCCCCTCCCCCCACCCCCCTGACTGCCCAGCCCCCCACCCCACGCCCCCCTCGAAATATTACGGCCCCAACTCCAAACATCTGTAGAGAATAAAGATGCCCATAGTAGTTTAGTATGAAGTCCAATATGTGAGGCCCCTGGGTGATGGATCAATCATGCACATTCTGGCTTCGGTTCGACTCTGCCACCTGTTTGCCTGTGGCCAAATTGCAAACTTCCGCAGCAGCAGCATTCGTTCCCAGTTGCGATTGTGAGATCAGTGACGGACCTAGGATTTTACTGATGGGTATGCCACATACTCTTCATGTATCAAATTATTTGTCGTTTCAGATAAAAAATAGTTAAAATGAACTAACTATGGTTGTCCTAATGACAATTATTTTGATACAGGAGGGAGTAAAAGATTTTAGCAACAATAACATCCAACATGTATTTTCAAGGTCTTCATGCATGGTGTGGAAGAGAGGCGATGAGGAAAATTGTATTTTGCTATTTTTCAGCTACTTTTAGCTCCCTCCACTCCACTGGTTTATTGACTGATTGTTAGTTAGAAATGGGATAAAAACTAGTCCAATTTTAACTTTCCTGGCTAACCATTAATCCATGAGATCCAAAATTTGAAGATTTTCATCTAAACAGAAAAATGTGGTAATATACTACAGGGCATGCACAAACTAGTAAGAGCAAGTCACAGAGTAAACAAAGAAGTTGTTGCTGGATGCGATGGTGAGGAGGCATACAGTTTGTATCGGTGCATGCGAGCGGACTGGCTGATGGATAGCTTGGCCACGGCATCGGTATACTCGATGAAGACATAGTTGACGCCGTCCTGGGCACTGAAGTATACAAAATTGCCGGCGCTGATCTTATGCACATGTCTCTGTCTGCCATGGCTGGCCCAGGGTATGCCAGGGCCCACCTGGCATACCTTTTGGGTCCGCCACTATGTGAGATCAACGCCATGCCTCCATGCCCCTGCGTCCTCAAACGTGAGGCACAACGACCGTTGTTTCCTTTCTTATATCTTTCCAGAATATGTCAAGTGCCTAAGTGTATTGTTTTTTCTAAATTTGTTTGGTAGTCTCCAGTAGAACATAAGGTTCATTTTGGTTTCAGTAATACCTTTACCCCTGTAGCATTAATGTTGATGGATTTTCAATTATTGTAAGAAACAACTATATACATTGAAATCCTATAATAATTAACTAATAGTATGTTGGTTATGAATTTTTTAATTTTCTAGGGCTCACTTTGCATGTCGCACCGAGGCCCCAAATTCTTAGAGGCGGTACTGCTAGGAATTAAGGGAACCCAAAATGAAAAAGAATGGTTTCCACTCTCTACAAGGGTCACGGGGTGCTTTCATGTTTGTTTTAGTATTAAGTCAGAATTTGGTCCTTCAACTATTACCTTGGTTTAATTTCCGTCCCTCATCTTTTATATTGGACATATTTAGTCTCTTATCTCTCAAAATCGTTTACTTATGGTCCCTTAAGTGATTTATACAGTGGTTTTGATTTCATATCAATTTTCCCCTATTGTATCCTCCCCGGAGAAATCTCTTTTAAAATCCCGAATTTATTTCTCTATTTGACTGCTGCCAAGCTGGGGTGGTGTATCGGTACAGGGACAATACAACAGCAAAACAGTAGTGCCGTGATGTTGATGCCAATCCTGTATACTGTCCCGACAGTCAAATTGTATTCGTTTATTGTTAGAGAATGAATTTAATATAATTAGTGATGTTCTGTCGTGGCTATAGATGGTCAATGGGCTGTGCCGGGCCGGCCCGGCCCGAGCCCGGCTGGTCTCGTGCATGAAAACATTATGCCCGGCGCGGCCCGCAAATTCCCCATGCCGGGCCGGGCCGGCACAACGGGCCATAAGCCAAAGCCAAGCACGACGGATCCCATTTTCCCCTGTCTGGCCGTGTCGGGCCCGTTTGCAGGCCGAGCGTGTCATGTCGGCCCGAAGCCTGGGCGAGCCTTGGTATATATGTAGCATGATAAGTGTGATCGTGCCATGTAGACCATTGAAGTCGTGGCCTCCTCCACAGCTTCTTCGCCAACAGTTTCGTCGTCTCGCCTCATATCCTCATAGATTCAATACGAGGCGAGAGAGCCGAGGGCGGCCGAGCTGGGTCTAAGGTCAAGCCCGAGCATGGCCCGTGTCGGGCTTCGAACTGGCACGGACCCAGTTCACTGTCTCTCTCATTATTTCCTCTATCATGCATAAATTAATGAGAAACTAACGGTAATTTGTCCGGCTATTAATTGCAGAGTCAAACATGGGCGAAGATCGTAGTTGGATGTACACTGGTTGGAAGAGCAGAATTGGTGGTCACTCAGATGAGTGGTACGCCAAGACAGAAGCTTTTGTGGAATGAGCTTTTTCGTTGTCAAATAGCGATAAGGCGTGGTTCCCACGTACGAAATGCTGAAACGAAACATTTTTGGACAAAGTGGAACTTACGATGCACTTGTGTCGAAACGGTTACGTATCACATTATGAGTTGTGGAACTTCCACGACGAGACAGTTTCTCAAGCTGTACAAGAAGTGAAAGCGGACAATGATGATGCCACAGAGGTTGATATGATGGACGAGATGGTGGAAGCTATACGACCAGAGCTTACAGAAGATCCTCAAGCAGCAGAGGTTAAAGAGTTCTTCAAACATCTCAAAGATTCAGAAGAGGCTCTGCATGGACACACTAAAATGTCAATCCTCAGATTTGTGACTAGACTTATGTCAATTAAGTCTAAGTTCTTCTTTTCTAACAATTGTTACAACATGCTCATCGATTTGTTCAAAGATGCCCTTCCACAACCCAACAAAGTGCCTAAGGATATGTACAACTCGAAGAAAATTCTTTCCGATCTCAGTATGAAGCACGAGAAGATTGATGTGTGTCCGGACAACTGCATGCTTTTCTGGAGAGAGCATGCCAATGAGAACAAATGTTTGAAATGTGGTCAACCGAGTTTTGTCGAAGTTGTTAATAACGATGGTAATACTGTGATGACAAAAGTCGCACGTAAGCAGCTTCGTTACTTACCTGTGACACCGAGGTTGAAGTGGTTGTTTCTTTAAAAAAAAACAGCCAAACACATGAGATGGCACAAAGAAGGTGAGCGTGAAAACAATGGAGTCATGACGCACCCGTCTGATGGTGAGGCATGGAAGGCGCTGGACCGGTTCGACCTAGAATTCGCTCGTGAAGCGAGAAATGTTTGCATCCGGTTGGCGATAGATGAGTCCACGCCGTTCACCACAAACGCCGCACCATACTCCTGTTGGCCCGTCTTTGTCATTCCGTACAATCTTCCACCGACTTTTTGCATGAAGAATGAGTTTATGTTTCTTAGCCTCATTGTACCTGAGCTAGATCATCCTGGGTCACGTCTCAACATGATGTTGAAACCGTTGATCGAAGAGTTGAAAATGTTGTGGACAGGAGTCGAAGCGTACGACTGTTACAAGAAGTAGAAATTCAACCTCCGAGATGCTTATTTGTGGTCCGTTCATGATTTTCTGGCATATGACATGTTTTCTGGATGGAGCACTCATGGTCGGTTGACGTGTCCGATATGTGCCTCGGATACCGATTGCTTTCGACTGACCCATGGAGGCAACAGAGGATGTTGGCTGCCTCCGAATCACTTGTTTAGACAACAGAGGAATGTCTTCAGAAAGAACACCGTTGTCACTAAAGGACCACCGAAACATCTTAACAGGGCAGAAATATCTGATATGTTGGACAAATTGATGCCAGATGATGGTCGTCCTGGATATTTCGAAGGTTACGGAGACAAACACAATTGGACTCACATATGTGGACTTTGGGAGTTACCGTATGTAGAGTCATTGATTCTAAGGCACACCATTGATGTTATGCATCAAGAGCGTAACATGGCCGAATGTATCATAAGCACATGCATGGACATGATGGGCAAAACAAAATACAATTTAAAGGCTCGAAAGGATCTTGTCGAGCTTTGTAACCGTCAAACTCTTGAGCTCTCCGAAAATGGTGGTAAACCACGCGCTCCTTTCTGTCTTCGACCTATAGAAAAAAGAAGAAGTTCTCGAATGGTTGCAAAGGTTGAAATTCCCAGATGGTTATGCAGCTGAGACAAGCCGTGAATGTGAAAACGGGAAAGCTCATTGGGTTGAAGAGTCATGATTATCACATAATCATGGAAAGACTTATGCCTGTTATGTTTCGAGGCTATTTTGACGATGCAGTGTGGAAGGTGTTAGCCGAGCTTAGCCACTTCTATAGGAAACTCTATGCTAAAGAAATCACGCCAGAGATGATGACAAAATTGGAAAAGGAGATTCCGGTACTTTGTGTAAGATGGAAAAAAATTTCCTCCAGGATTTTTCAATCCAATGCAACATCTCTTAATTCATCTTCCATTTGAAGCGAAAGTGGGCGGTCCCGTGCAATATAGGTGGATGTATCATATTGAAAGATCACTTAGATATCTGAAACAAATGGTTGGTAACAGGGCAAGGGTTGAAGGTTGCATCGCCGAAGCTTTTACTCTTAAGGAAGTGGGACATTTCTCAAGTGTTTATTTTGCAGAGGAACACAATGTTAATACTTCGGTAATGCGGTACAATATGGATGAGCAACCTCCTTGTAGCGATCTCTCCATTTTTGCAACAAGAGGCACTACTGTTGGTAGTTACACTTCCTACGATGTTAGCAAAAAAGAAAGGCGTGTTGCATTCTTCTACATGTACGCTAATATGGAAGAAATGAATGAATATTTCAAGTAAGTGTTTCTCCTACACTTATGCTTTTGACCATCTTTTCTGACACATGTATTCTAAAAGGTTCTCTTTTTTGTGTAGTATGTTCGACAAGCAAAATTGGAGACATAGACATCAACCCACGAGCAAGCAAATAGAACAGATTTGACGGGAAGGAATAAACGGGGGATCTAATTTTCTCTCCTGGTTTCGAGATCATGTAACATTTTCTCATAACTAATCAATGTTAACAACGTTTTCTTATAACATAAGAATGATTACGTCTTCTAATAACTCCATATCTTGGACAGTGCCAAAAAGATGCCAACGTCCATGAAGATTTGCGACAACTATCCCGTGGAGTGGTTAATGTTAGAAGTTATGGTCGATATGACGTCAATGGCTTTCGATTCCGTACAACTCAATTTGAATCTCTTCGTCCTCTCGCGGCAACATGTAATACCGGAGTTGTGATGAGGGCAATCGATTTGCAAGATCATGAAACGCAGTACTACGGGATTATTAAAAAAATCCTTGAATTCACTTTTGTCGCAAACAAGCCAATTCGAGCGGTATTCTTTGACTGCGAATGGTTTGATTCCATTCGTGGAATTCGAGTAAACAAATTTGGCATGGTCGAAGTAAAACACAAGGAACGGTTGAAAGGATTCGATTCATTAGTTCTTGCACACCAAGTAGAGCAAGTGTACTATCTACCTTATCCATGAAATAAATTCAAAGCTTGGTGGGCGGTACATAAGGTGAATCCTCGTGAGCGGTTATACGCTCCAGGAGATGACGATTACCACGAAGAAGCTGAGGTTGATTGTGTCTACCAAGAGGAAGAGTTGCCAGACTCCTTCTCAGTCGAGCTCGGTGTAGGACTCGATGACTTAGTTGGAGATGCTCAAGATATCGAGGCTGGCACGGAAGAGGAAACAGAATCAGAATCGGAAACAGAAGATATCGATGACATAGTCGAACCTGCTGATTTGCGCAAACGAAAACGATATGCGAAAGAAGAAGACCGATGGGCTGGTTTAAGGAGTAGGGTGCATGATCGTGATGTTGATGAATTTTGAAGTAACGTTTTATTCACTAATTTAACATTACTTTTGTATATTATCTTTGCATATTAATCATTTATTTCTTGCAACAGGATGTCGTCAAAGGGGAAGGGGAAGGGGAAGCCAGTGAGAGGGTTTCAGCCGCCACGAGACTCTAGCTCACGGACCTCGTTACCTTCGAGCCGACGTTCCCTCTTTCTAGCGCACGATCCACCCTCAGCTGTCGTGTGCTTTCAGCGGACGGAGGTAAATTTTAGTTTACAATAAAGTTATTTTAGAAATTGCAGTTGTTATTAATTATTTATTGTCAATCTTTTCCTATTGTGCAGTCTGACTCAGAGACTTCTGAGTCAGAGTCAGAGTCAGAGGCTAGGGGGCCACTACAAGAACCTGACTCAGAGGCTAGGGGGCCACTACAGGAGCCCGTTAGCGCTAGCCTCCCTTCGGAGCCGGCTAGCACTAGCCTCCCTGTGCAGCTGGCTACCACTAGCCTTCCTAGAGACTCCGATGGTTCCGCAGAGCCTTCAGGGTCACAGGACGCGGCAGCGTCATAGTAGAGGTGATGGACGAGGAGGACCCACTTTGCGGCTCCTCCTCCTGTTACTACTCAGCAGACCATGATCCGTCCAGTTGAAGACAGGTAAATATTGTATATAGTATATTAAATATTAGATGTTGTTTTCCTTTACTTAATGATTTAATATATTTTGTAGATGTTGGTACGACTTTTCATTCACGGGGGCCGAGAAGCACCACAGGCAGGTTAACAGTGTCCTGGGTGCTATCCTGAAGTTGCACTACCCCGGTGTCATTGATAGTTTTCCTTCCTTGTCGTGGGATGACTACGCTCGTGTCTCTCACCCGGTCCACGGCACGGTTCAGGGAGCCGTGTGGCACGATTTTATGGTAAGTTTAACTGTTTCATTTTTTCAACTCATTTGAATTGTTAATGCATATCATTTAAATATTTGTTTGCTTAAAGCTGAGGTACCAAGTAGAGGAACCGGGCATGGAGGACCAAGCGAGACGCGTGTTCCATTACAATGCTTGGAAGCTCACGACGGCGGTGTTGTCATACGGCCGGATTCAGGCCGTCAACGCGTACTACAAGCGGCACCCCCGGGAGCAGGAGCAGGAGCAGCAAAGGGGTGTATTTAGGAAGGACTCGGATCGTACTTGACAGAGGAGTTGTACGCGGAGGTAAGTATTTAATATTGTTAAATATTTACAATATCTACGTATGTTAACTGCATTGATGAAAAATGAAATATGTGCAGGTTAGTATTTCCCGGTTACAGGGTAACATCGAGGCGTACTTAGCTCTCTGTCGGTATTGGGCTAGCAACGCTTTCATCAATAAGTCCACAAAGGCTAGACAGTGCCGCATGGGGTCCGAGGGCAAGCACAACTATGGCGGCGCGACTACTTGCATTCGGCTAAACGCATGGTAAGTACCTTTTCAATTTATTTATGTGTTCCTAATATATTATTTATCTCACTAACATGGTTGTACAGGAGCAAGAGATGGGTCATGAGCCGACCCTGACCCAGGTTTCGAAGAGAGGTCACAAGGGAAGTGACCCTTCTCAGCCAGGGAAGTGTAGTCGGGTCGCAGCCGACCGACTGGTAAGTTTTGAAATTCATCAATTTCATTATAACTAATACTATTATTGACATGCTTACAAGATTTATTTGTTTTGTAGGCAAAGTACGTGCACGAGGTCGCGAAGATACACAGTGCGGATTACGATTGAGAAAGCGCGCTGATCGACCCCCAAGTCGCGTACGCAAGCGGAGGTGGGAAGGCCCACGGACGGTGAGTTCTTCATGTGTTTCATTTCTTTTTCAATTAATCTTCTTATACTTAGTGTTTTCATTCTTTTGCAGGTTTGCCATTTTTGATGGAGTTGTCGACTCGAGGTCGACGCGACCTTTGAGAGGCGCTTCATCGTCGCAGGCTTCGTCCGTTGGGACCAGTGGTCGTCTCTCGCAGACCCAGCTGGAGCTCCAGGCCATGAGGGAGACGCTGACGCAAACCCAGGCAGAGCTGGAGAGGACGAGAGCGGAGGCAAGGGAGGAGCAGTAGAGGACGGCCTTAATGATGGCCCAGATGCAAGCAGCGGTGGCGGTAAGTAATTTAAAGTACCGTAGTTAAATTTCACAGCACTTTAATAACATATATCTTCTAATATTTTGCAATGGCAGGCTCTTGCTCGACACATCGGTCAGGATATCGAGATTCCTACGCTTCCGCCGCAGCAGGCACCGGAGCAGGTGATAAACTCTCTCTTTAATATTGTTGTATCCATTTTAGTATTTTACATAGAGAGATAAGGAGGTAGAACATAGAGGTACATCTTGATGACTTGTCAGATATTGATTCCTATAGTGGTGAGGAAGTTAAGTGTATCTAATCAAGCTTTAGTAGTTTTTGACCATGGCAGAAATGATTAGTATATAGTTAATAAGTTGTGATTAGTGCTTCTAGTTAACAAAGGGCGTTAACAAAGGGCTAGTGGTTCATAAGCTTGACCTGTTACCTAAAGTCTCCAACTCTGATACCTGCTAGTTTGCTATTTATATATATATGCAACATTACTTCATTTGAAACTACAACATGCTTCCTTCTTTGTCACCGATGTTCTTGGACTCTTATGTTATCACTGAGTTGACATTGATGCTTACTAGTGATTACGTTTCTTTTGCAGGGTTCGGGAACACGCCGAGATGATCCCGGAGGCAGTGGAGGGGCTAGCGTGTAGCCCGGTGGATGTTTTGTTGTTGTTGATGTTTTGGAACTTAATTTGCAACTGTTTTGTGTCCTGTGTATCTATTATGTGTATCTGTGTATCTGTATATCTGTTCCGTGTTCTCGCCATCGAGCGAGGTAGTCAGTTTTTGTTTTAAAAAAAATCAAAAACTTAACTTACGTCGGCTATGACCGGGCTGACGTAAGTTAGCCCAGTTTAACTTACGTTGGTTTGTCCTAACCGACGTAAGTTATGTCACTTAAGTTACGTCAGTTTGGTTAAATCGACGTATGTTACGCCACATAACTTACGTTGGCATGTTGTGGCCAACGTAAGTACTCCGGCCCAGCCCGCGGCTCATCCCGGTACGTGACTTACGTTGGCTGCTGCAGACCGACATAATTAAGGTAACTTACGTCGGTGGCCAACATAAGTAACCTTAATTACGTCCAAACCGCTACGTCGGCCAACCACCGACGTAATTAAAGAAAAACCAACGTAATTAAGTTACTTACGTCGATTTAGGCCTTAATTACGTTGGCTTTGGCCGACATAATTGATCGATATTCCTGTAGTATACATGGCGTGGTCCAGCGACTCCTTCAACCACCTGGTCCGCGCCGGCGAGCTCCCGTTCAAGAAGAAGCGCGGCGGCAATATGGTGTACTCTTCTGCGTACGCCATGGTGGGATTGATCCCACCTTTCTCAACTTTCCTCTTGATGCTGCTAGACTTCTATGGTCTGCAGTTGTACCACCTTGGCCCTCACTCCATTCTTCTTGTGTCAACATTTGTCCACTTCTGCGAGATTGGGTGGGTATTCCCCCCTGCATCGAGCTTTTCCGTACCTTCTTCACCATCCACACCACCGGCAAGAGTAACGAGTACCTTGGCTTCTACTACTTTGTGAAGCACAAGAAATGCCCCCACAGGTACTTGAGGTCGTTCCCTTCCGGAAAGTGGGATGACTGGAAGAACGATTGGATTATTGTCACGGCAGAGGAGCACGAGAAGCTGGAGCTGCCTGAAGGCCTCCCCAATATCGACACTGACGCCTGGAGTGAGGTTCCGGAGCTGTAAGAGGCCTTCAAGCCCACCTTGACCAGGATCCGCCAATGTGTGGAGGGAGGGGTGACCCCCCAGACGGTCTTCTGCAACTTCCTGGTCAACAGGTGGGCTCCGCTGAAGAGGAGGGAGAAACTCACCTGGGCCCTCAACAGCATGATGGACGATGACCGGATTGAAACCGGTTTGAAGTCCAATTTAGAAGGCTCTGCTTTGGAGCTTCATCTCAAGAAGTTCCAGCATGGCATCAACGTAGAGGGTGATGACTTAACTCCGTTGGCGGCTTTCCTCCCTTTGAACATGGAGGCGAAGTTCAGCAGGGAGCTCCGGTGGACGATGCCGGTACTTGACGACCTCGGTGAGGTAGAGAGGCGTCCGACCACTGGATTGGCAATTCCTGGAGCTTCCGAGGGTGGCTCTGCTTCCGCCCCGAGACCAAAAGCTGAAGTCATCGGCAAGGGCAAAGAGTTGGCAGAGCCCTCCAACCAAAAGAGGAAGTTGAAGCACTCTGACAGGAGGCCCATCAGACCTGCTCCTTCCACAACAGCTCCTTCTCCCCGGCGGGGGAGGTCTTTGACAGCGACGGTGACTCCAGCAGCAGCGTCTTCCCAGGGCGCCAGCTCCAACCAGGCGACTCCGGCACCAGGGCCAGCCAAGGGCTCTAGGTTCGAGGGTCCTTCTTGGTCAAGGGGGGCCTCAACCGAGATTTCGCGGGCGGCGGCAACAAGCTCTGAGGAGCCTTCTGGAGTTGCTACACCGGTTGCAACTGGGTCGGGCTCCGAGGGCCCGGCGAAGAGGTTCCGCGCTAGCTGGAGCGGTAGCCTTCCAAGGTAAATTTGCTTTTTTTACCTCGGCTTGATATTTTCTGTTGTAATCATATTTTGAGTTCCTTCATCCTTCTTCCACATGGCATCCAAGAAAGGGGTTGAAGCTCCGGCTCCTGTGACAGCAACTGATGTTGTGCAGGCGGAGGCTTTGGCTCCAGTTCTAGTGCCGCCCCAGGTGGTTGCTGAGGTCGCGGCAGCTCTGGCGCCAGCTGTCGTGGTCCTAGACCTCGACTCATCTCCAGAATCCCCCGTGGTAGCACCGGACCACAGGAATGAAAATGTACCAGCGACACGAGTTCCGGAGGCTGAAGCTCTGGTTTTAGATGTTGTGATGACGGACGCTCCGACCTTAGAGCCGGAGGTAGTTGAAGTTCTGGCCCTTGAACCGGATGTTGTTGAAGCCCCGGCGATAGCATCGGTGGTTGATGAAGTTCTGGCGCCTGAGCCGGTTGCTGTGGAGGTACCGACCCCCGAGCTGGCGGAGGTCAAAGAGCCGGTGCCTGAACTGGCCGTGGAGGAGGCACCAGCGGCTGAGCCGGAGGTGGCCTCAGCTCCGGCCGAGTGATCAACGCCGGCCCCAGAGGTAGTAGCCCCGGAGGTCCCCGCGCCTGAGCCAGGGTGCCAAGACGAGGCGATCGGTTCCCCACCCGAGGGACTAGCTGATGATGACCTGGCGGCGGGACCTTCATCCGACTCCGGAGGTAGAAGCTCCAGTGGCAGGTCCTTGCTCGGCGACGACCGAGGCTACCCGGGAGGACGGCCCTAGTGCCGCGGAAGCTCAGGGGACTGCTCTTGTAGAGTGGGACCCAATTTTTGTTTTTAAGGACCAGCTGGAGTCAGCGGAGAGGACCCCGGCAGGTCCAGAGCCGATCCCCCTGTCGTTATCTATCGACAATGTCTGCTCCAGTCTTTGTCAAGTCCAGCTGGCATTTTACCACGACAGCAAGTCCCTCAAGAAGGAGCGCCAAACCCTTAGGAGGTGGTGCAACCGGCTCCAATTCGAGACCAAGATGGCGCAAACAAGGTTGGCCGACGACAAGGAGTGGGTCAAAAGGGAGAAGGCCCAGATGCAGTACTGGGGTCAGCTTATGGATGAGAGGGAGAACATGGTTCGACCCCTCGACTACCAGTCCCGAGCTATATATGAACAAGCCCAGTCTATTAATGAGGCGGCGAATGATCGCCAGGAGCAGCTCAACACCATCCACGAGAGTCTCGTCAAGCGTCGGGAGAACCTCGAAGAGCGAGAGAAGAAGCTCGAAGAGGAGGAGCAGAAACTCCTGAAGCTAAGAGATGACCTCATGAAGAGGGAGGAGGAGCTTACTCAAAAGCTGACTCTGAGTGACAAGATTCTTGTGGAGCGCACCCAAAAGCTGGAGGAGCGTTGCAAGAGTGAGGAGGAGAAGGCCTCGAAGCTGGGACAAGACCTTACCGGAAGGGAGGTCGAAGTCTCTGCCAGGGAGAAGAAAGTGCGGGGCCGAGAGAAACACCTGGTTGACTGCCGGAACAAGATCCACGTCCGGAAGAAGGAGCTTGCCAACCTCGAAAAGCAAGTTGCTGAGAGTATTCAGCAGCATGCCAAAGAGGTCGAGCGCCTTGCTCGGGAAGGTTCGGAGCTTGCGGCGGCCCGGAAGTCCTTGGAGGAGATGCGAGGCTCGAGGGCTGCGGAGTCCCAACGAGTATGGGATTTCGTGGGCAAAGCCGATGCTTCGCTGGCGCCTCTGAGCTTTAGTCCCGTGCGTTCGGGAAATCTGGAGCCGGAGCTGGACCAAGCCTCGGGGGAACTGAACTTTGTCGGCAACAAAGTCGGCGCGATGGGCGATGTCATCGTGGATCAGTTGGAGACTAAAGGAAAATCCCTGGCGAAGAACGTCGCAGAGTACATGCTGGCATGCTACACAAGCTGGGATCCTCACTTCGCGCTGAACCCGGTGCTGGAAGGTCCCATCGACGAAGAGGGAGATGCCACAAGACTAGCATGTCGGGGGTTGCCGAGAAGGTTGCCTCGTTCTTCCGTAGGATTTAGGGCTTTCTCCTTGTAGCTCCCACTTGTATCTTCTCTTCTTCTCTCCAATTTTGTAATCTCTTGCCTTCAGATGAATGAAATCCAAGAAATTTATGAATTTCAATTTTTGTCTTCAACCCTTTGTCTCGCTTGGCCCCCTGGTACATGTACACAATTTGATTGCGAACATGTGCCAAATGATGCGGTAATTTGTTGAAGACTTGAGTGCTTCGAACTTGTAGAGTATAGGTCTGAAGTCTTGTTGCGTCGACAGCAGGGGCCCCCTGGGGTTGTCGGAGCTTGGTAGCTCCGACAGTGACCACTGTCAACACATAGAGTGTCGACGGCTGGCCCACTGGGGTTGTCGAAGCTTAGTAGCTTCGGCAGTGACCACCATCAACACGTAGAGCATCGACAGCAGACCCCCTGGGGTTGTCAGAGCTTAGTAGCTCCGGCAGTAGGCTCTGTCAACACGCGGAGCGTCGACGGTAGACCCCGTTGGGGTGTCTTTCCACCATCTTCTCTTCAGCTCCTTTTATTTCTTCACGTTGACGGTTGGCCCCCTGGATTTGTCAGAACTTGATCGCTCTAGCGACGCCTACCATCAATGTTTAAAACATGACGGCAAACCTCCTTGGGGGGTGTCGGAGCTTTGATAGCTTCGGCTCCATTCACCATCATCATGGAATTCTTATTTTTCCTGCACACTGAAGTCAAGAAAAACAGTAAAATTCATTTCTTATCTATAACTCGTTTGCGACTTACTATTCCCATAAGAAATTTTTAGGTCGATAACAATTTGATATACAATCAAGCGCACTTGTCTATTTTCTTCAGGTCCAATCATTTTCTGGACTCACCTTACTTCGGCTAGCCAGGGTGTAGGTAGAGTGGCGTACTTAGGGTGCAGGACCAGGCTAAGTCGATAGCACACTCCGGACCTAGATTGGTCTGGCGGCATTCAGGCGAGTGGGCCATCCAACAATGTTAAGACCCGAAAGAATTAAAAATGCAACTTGAATTATACATGAATTGTTCGAGCTAAAATTTCTTGAGAATTCCACAACCTTGTTATAGACAAGAAAGAAAAAAATAAAAAGAATGAGCCTGTACAAAGTAAATGCATGTGGAGTCTGTTTTCACATAATGATGTCTTTCATTATAGAGTTCGGGGTACAGGGGAGACAAGTACACTCTTAGGGTACGGAACCAGGCTAAGTGTGTTGCATTTCTTGTTTGTACCAGGGTAGCTAGCTTCACTTTTAGTTCTGAGACTGTGACAAGTGTTGCCAGAACTTTGCGGACCTTTCAGGGAAGGTCCGGCTGTCCTCCCGGAGGAGCTACCCGACTCTGTACAGTGACGCTATAACATACATCATATGTAATTACAAACTTACCCGCGTGATATTAAACGTAGAACATACGGAGGTGCTCAATGTTCCAAGGATTAGGGAGAGGTGTCCCATCCTCGGTTGCCAAGCGAACGCATCCAGGACGGGATACTTTGATCACTCGAAAGGGTCCTTCCCAGCTGGGGGAAGTTTGTTTAACCCTTCTCGAGTTTGTATTCTCAGTAGCACCAGATCGCCTTCCTCGAGCTATTGGCTATGCACATGCCTTTGGTGATAGCGCCGAAGAGCTTGGCGGTATTGTGCATTCCGAACAGCTGCTCGACTCCTTCCCTCTTCAACGAGGTCAAGGTCTTCACGCCGGAGCTGGTCCTGCGTGGCTTCGTCGAAGGTCCGGACCCGGAGTGACCCCAAGGTGATTTCCGGAGGAAGGACTGCTTCGGCTCCGTACACCAGGAAGAAGGGTGTCTCTCCAGTTGACCGGTTTGGAGTTGTCTTGTTTGCCCACAAGGTGGACAGAAGCGCTTCGATCCAGTTGGCTCCATGTTTTTTCAGGTGCTCATATGTGCGCGTCTTGAGTCCTTTTAGGATTTCCGCATTTGCTCTCTCAGCTTGGCCATTGCTTGCCAGGTGAGCTACGGAAGCGTAGCTGACCTGAATGCCAAGGTCTTCGCAATATCCTTGGAATGCAGAGCTTGTGAATTGGGTCCCATTGTCAGTTATGATCTTGTTTGGGACTCCAAATCTGCATACTATGGACTGCAAGAAGTTGATATTTGATTGCTTGTTTATTGTCACAATTGGAGTTGCTTCCGGCCACTTGGTGAACTTGTTGATGGCGACATACAGGTACTTGTAACCTCCGACAGCTTTTGGAAAAGGTCCCAAAATATCCATCCCCCACACAGCGAATGGCCATGTAGGAGGTATCATTTGTAGTGGTTGAGCTGGTGTGTGAATTTGTTTCGCATGAAACTGGCATGCTTCACATTTCTTCACTAGCTCGGTTGCATCCTGCAGTGCTGTAGGCCAGTAAAAACCATGTCGGAAGGCTTTACCGACCTGCGTGCGGGAAGACGCGTTGTTCCCACACTTGCCTCCATGGATTTCCGCGAGGAGCTCACGACCTTCTTCCCTTGTAATGCACCGCATTAGGACATCGTTGGCACCACACCGGTAGAGATCCCCTTCTACCAGTGTGTATCTTTTAGCCAATCTGACTATCCGGTCAACGGATACATTATCTTCAGGAAGGAAGTTGTCTTTCAAGTAGCTCCGGATCTCCGAGATCCATGCATTGGAGCTAACTTGATCTTCTGAGTCTTGCGTGTTGGGTTGCTCGGAGCTTCCTGCAGCAGCTACGACCCTTGATGGCTGCCATGGTAACAGGGCCATCGGGACCGCCAGCTTCGAGGTGCTGGTCTCGCCCCCTTCGCTCAGTTCAGCAGGATGAGCTGTAGGTCTTGACAATCTTCAGACGAAGGTTCTGTTGGGAGCCGGAGCTCCGGTGGAAGCTTTTGTCGAGAGTTTGTCAGCTTCAGCGTTGTTGAGACGCTGGACATGGCAAAGATCCAGGACTTTGAAGTCCTTTTGAAGCCTCTGGACTTCAAGGATATAAGCAGCTAGTTGAGGGTTGCTGCAGGAGCATTCACCCTTCACCTGATTGATGATGAGATGTGAATCTCCCTTCACTAACAGCTGCTTGACACCATATGATAGTGCCACCTTGAGCCCATAGATGAGTGCTTCATACTCCGCCATGTTGTTGGTCGCCTTGAAGTCAAGGTGAACCATGTATTTGACCTTCTCCCCGATCGGTGTGAGGAGAAGGACTCCAGCTCTGGCCCCCTGCTTCTGCACGGAGCCTTCGAAGTAGAGAGTCCAGTGAGGATCAGTGAAGACCGGAGCTTTGAACTCTGGTTTCTGCTCATTGGGCCCCCCAGGATTTGATGGAGAGGGGGCCCACTCCGCCACAAAGTCTGCCAGTGCTTGACTCTTGATTGCTTGTCTTGGGACGAATTTAAGATCGAATTCGACCAATTTTGCTGCCCACTTTGCAATGTTCCCAGTAGAGTTGGGGTTATGCAAGATTGCACGCAGTGGATAAGAGGTCACCACTGAGATCTTGTGAACTTGGAAGTAGTGGTGAAGCTTCCTAGAGGCAATAAGAACTGCGTAGAGCAGCTTATGCACCTCTAGGTATCAAATCTTGGCGTCATGGAGTACTTCGCTGATGAAGTACACTGGGCGCTGGACTGTCCGGACCCTCCTGGAGGGGCCCGGAGCTTCCTCCTCATCAACCCGGACCCTCCCGGAGGGGTCCGAACCTTCTTCGGGGACCTCCGGGTTCTTGCTAGAGGAACCCAGAGCTTCTTCTAGAGTGACCGGGACCCTCCCGGAGGGGTCCGGATCTTCTTGTTCAACAAGAGTAACTCCTTGTGGATCCAAGTATGGGGGTTGGGACCCTGTAAGACCTATATGTGCTGAATACATTGGCTTGTAGTGAATACACTTGGCTTTGATGATAAAAGTTTTAAATATCACCAAAACGCCTTTTTATCAAGGTCCGACTCTAGCTCCGAGCTACAACAAGGTCCGACGGTAGGTCCGGCTTGTTTTGGGTAGCTCCGGCTATGTTCGTAGCTAGGTACAACTTCTTGGTAAGGTCCGACCAGCTTTGGTTAGCTCCGGTGAGTTTTATCTTTAGCTCCGGCATGTCTTTGTTAGCTCCGGCATATATTTGATAGCTCCGGCATATACTTGATAGCTCCGGCATGCTTTTGCTAAGCTCCGACATACTTTGTCTAGCTCCGGTTTTTGGGTTTTCTAGTTCCGGCTAGTTCTAGTTAGCTCCGGCGCTAGGTCTTGCTAGCTATTGTAAGCTCCGGCAGGAGCTTGGCAGTACTAGTTTTGGTAAGCTCCGGATCTAGGATCTACTAGTTTTTGTAAGCTCCAGCTCAAGCTCCGGGTTGCTCTACGAACCTCCGGAACTTGATCAAAGTGGTTCTGTTTTTCATTTGCAATGTTTCGTACTTGCTTTACATTATTGGAAAGATTGCTTAGTATTCATTTGCTAAGTTTTTGGTGCGTTTTGGATGATACGGCTGATATCGTTTCTACTATGGTTTTGCAACATGCTTATGTGAGGTTCTCACGTAAGGTGTTGTGTTCGAAACTAACGTGAGTCAAGTCAAGGACTTGGGCTCGTATGGATTGTTTGTTTGTTCATGTGCAGGTGTTGCTTGAGTTCAAGTCATGGCTGGTGACAGGATCCATTGGACTAGTCTCAGGAGGAGATGAGGTTCCAACAACCAAGTTCGGGAGGAATTGTGGTTGAGCGGGTCAGGAGGTCGCGCAGGATGATTAAATCAAGGGCAGTGCATATGAAGGTCGAAGGAAGGTGTTCGCACATATGCATGCGGTGCATGACGTGGCAATATGCTTCTAGAGACGGATTATGGAAGGAAGATTTGATCGGAAGGATCGGATCATATCGGTTGAAGACTTAGGCTGCTAGCTGAGTCGGTTATGGCTCGGTATGGAAATATCGAGTTGGTTATGTTAGGATTTCGTGTGGATCACGAATTTGAGTTGTTTAGGAATGTGGGATACGTTCCTAAGGTGTTTGGAAGTCTTAAGATTGCTTCTATCTGCGTATAGAAGAATCTTGAGCAGTTATGGAAAGTTCCGATTGTGATCGGATTAGGATTGGAGTCCTAGTTGAGATTGGGATGGCCTAAGGGCTGGTTATATAAGCAAGGGAAGGCCAAAGCTCGTGGTAGACGACTTTGGGGCTGTTGATCTTGTGTTCTATTGAATAAAATTCATAGTTTGAAGGAACTTTTGTGCCTTGTTCGTCCGACTTGATCCAGACAAGTTTTACTCGTCGAGTTTCTGGACAGCACTACCTTTCGTCGGTGGTTTTATCATAACTCGAGTTTTACTGATCCAATTGACGTGATTCTTTTTGGGTTGTCTTCAAAAATTGATCTTATATCATCTGTCAAAATTTCACAGACATTGGATTTGTGGTTTCTGAGCTACACGAGTTTCTTTGCAGCATTCCAGAAACTGTTTTTCTCGAGTAGGTCAGATTGACCCTTGTTTGATCATCAGATCATAACTTGAGTTTCTCTCGACGGATTCGAGTGATTCTTTTTCTGTTGTCCTCGTGACTTGATTCTCTCTGATATCTATCACTTTTGTCACGGTGAAACACGTTTAGATTAGTCTCATACACGATTTCTTTAACAGATCGTTTTTCTGCCGAAAGGGCTTGGGGCTTTATTGTTTCCGCTGCGTAAGATTTTTAAATCTACCATTCCCCCCCCCCTCTGGTAGCTTTTCACGTCCTCTTCGATCCTACAATTGGTATCAGAGCCAGGTTGCTCTAATCTTTGTGATTTGCACGTGTTTTTGACTAATCATCATGGAGAAGTACTCCGCCAAACCTTGTGTGTTTGCTGGTATTGATTTCCAGGTTTGGAAGGCACGCATGGAGGCCTTCATCCAGGCGCAAGGCTTCGCAATATGGGAAAAGGTGTACAAACCTTATGAAGTCCCGCCTAACGATCAAGTTACGGCTATGAACCTCCGAGATGTCGACAACAACAACAAAGCCCGAAACTTGATCATCCAAGGACTCACTCAGAGCGACTTTGATCGTGTCGCACACCTCCGGTCAGCATACGATGTTTGGAGAGCTCTCTGTGATTACCATGAAGGCTCCAACACAATCAAGGAGGTAAAACAAGATATGTTCAAAAAGGAATATATGCGTTTTGAGATGCAACCATGTGAGTCTATCGATGACCTCTTTGCTCGGTTCAATAAAATTCTCAGCAACTTACGTAGTGTCAATGTTAATTTTTCTGATGCTGAGAATGCTAGACAACTTCTTAGTGCATTAGACATGTCAGTTTGGGAGATGAAAGTAACATCCATTCGTGAATCAACTGTCATGAGTTCTCTTACATTGGATGTACTTTATTCTAAACTAAAAACTCATGAAATTGACATCCTAGCACGTAAGAACCCAAACAAGTCTATTGCATTTGTCTCACAACGTGATACGTCTAGCTCCGGCCAATCATCATCTTGCAATACTCTTGCTTTGTTGTCCTCGCTAACCCTGGAACAGATCGAAGAATTTCCAGAAGAGGAGTTGGCACTCATCTCTACTAGATTCTCAAAAGCATTGCAAAATGTGAGAACTAGAAGGAGAGGAAGCTCCGGACCTCAACGCTGTTTTGAATGTGGTAAAATAGGACACTTTCGTACAAAATGCCCTAACCTTTCAGGTCCGACCACCCGGGAAGAAAAACAAAGCAAGGTCCGGACCTCCTTTGGAAACTCCAACAAGAAGAAGAAGGGTACCATAGGACGCAAGATGATTAACAGCTTCATCACCGCACTTCAAGAACTTAGTTCAAGTGATATAGACTTTGAAAGTGATGAAGATGATGACGATCTGGCCAACTTATGCTTCATGGCGAGCAAAACAAGATCAAGATCAAGTCAGGAGGATGCAGAACACAGCAGTGAAGACGATGAGGTATGTTCTACCTGCAATGGAATGTGTGATGCTATTTCTCGTGCAACTATTATTGTCAAGAAAAAGGACAAAAAGCTTAGGGATAATGCTGCTAAAATTGAATCACTAGAATCTGAAATTAATCGTTTAAAAACTTTGATTCCTAGTGATGATGCATGTCCCTCATGTGACTTAATCTATGAACAATTGTCCACATTAAGAAGTGCACACTCCTCCACTCTAGATAGACTTGATGAAGAAATTGAAAAGAACGGAGAGCTTGCTGCACTTAATGATAAAAACTTAAAAGATGCTTCTTGTTCTACAGATGATTTGCATTGTTCTGCATGTGAAAATCTTGATAAGAAACTAAAAGATGCAATGAATGAAATTTCCATTCTGAACAATGCTTTACGATCTCATGAAGTTAAAAATTGTTCCAATTGCAAACTAAAAGGAAAAACTTCATGTGCAAACTGCCTAGACTTGTCTAAGAAACTTGATGACATGAATAGGACACTAGGTCGGTTTTGTAATGGGAATAAGAATCTAAACTTGCTGCTGAATTCTTCTAAGTCTTGCAAAGATAAAATTGGTTTAGGTTTTGATTCTCATGCTCATGCTAAGGCACATCCACCTAAAATTGTAAAGTCATTAGGAAGTGGTTTGATTCAAACAGTTCCTAAACAAAAAGGAGTGGTTTTCAAATCTACAGGAGTGATGCCTCACTCGGTTTCAAATAAAAATATTGCTTGCTCATCTGGACATGAACACAAAGTTAAATTTCATTGTACCTTCTGTGGTAGAGATGGTCATGTCATAGATTTTTGTTATAGACTAGCTAAACAACAGAAAAAGGAAAGAAAAATTGCTAGATCTTATAATTTTCATGCAATTAGAAAAACACAACCTGCTTTAGTGAGTCAGAAATTTGAAAAGGTAGCTTCCGGACCTTCTGGTAAGAAATCCGCAAAAGCAGCTCCGATAGTTCCGATAGCTCCGAGAGCTCCCGGATCTTCTGTTGTTCCCTCTGGAGCTTCAGTTTTTGCCTCCGGATCTTCTGCTTTTACCTCCGGAGCTACTGGTTTTCATTCTAAACAAGTAACAACTTCTAAATCAACTGTTAAGAACAGAAAACCTCAGTCTTTGACTCATAAACCTGCTGGTTTGTCTCAGCTTTCGCGTGTTTTTCCTGCTGCACGTCGCGTGACTCAGTACTGGATTCCTAAATGCCTTTTGACTAACCCAGTATTGAGTCATCGACGTATTGTGCTTCTACGTAGGTTACACGCTTGAGGAAGGAGAATATTTGGATTGTGGATTCAGGTTGCTCACGCCACATGACCGGTAACAAAGATTGGTTCTCCTCCCTCTCTTTTGTGTCACGTGTAGAGAATGTCACTTTTGCCGATAATTCTTCAACTCCTATAATTGCTAAGGGTTCGGTTAGAGTAAATGATCACTACACTTTGAAGGATGTGGCACTTGTCAAAAATTTGAAATACAACTTGCTTTCTTTTTCACAATTGCTAGATGAAAATCTAGAAATTATTTTCAATAAAAACTGCTGCAAAGTTGTAGGTTCAAATAGTGAGCTTATTTTTAACATGTCTCGGTTTGGAAGAGTTTTTAAAGCTGATTTTGATATGTCTTCCTCTAAGCATAGGTGTCTAGTTGCTAATGATTCAAAGGATTTATATTTTTGGCATCGTAGACTTGGTCACGTAGCCTTTGATCATCTAACGCGTGTTAGTGCTCTTGATCGCATACGTGGGTTGCCTAAGCTTAAAGGGGACAAAGAAATTGTGTGCTCTTCTTGTATACATGCTAAGATGGTTGCAGGTTCACATACTCCTCTCACAATGATCATGACAACTGAACCATGTCAACTTTTGCATCTTGACACCGTAGGACCTTCACGTGTTCAATCCTTCGGAGGTAAATGGTATGCTCTTGTTATTGTTGATGATTATTCAAGATATTATTGGGTGTATTTTATGGCGTCTAAGAATGAAGTTTTTAGTCACTTTAGAACTTTATTTCTTAGATTATCAATTGATCACCCAGGATCATTAAAAGCAATTAGAAGTGATAATGGAACTGAATTTAAAAATCAATCTTTTGATCACTTTTGTGCTGAAAATAGAATAGATCATCAATTTTCTTCACCATATGTACCTCAACAAAATGGTGTTGTAGAAAGAAAGAACAGAACCTTAGTTGAGATGGCTAGGACTATGCTTGATGAATATAAAACTCCTAGGAAATTTTGGACTGATGCGTTAGCAACCGCTTGTTATGTCTCAAATCGTGTTTTCTTGCGTGCTAAGCTAGGTAAAACACCATATGAGCTCCGGTTTGGACATAGGCCTAGTGTTACATACTTTCGGGTCTTTGGTTGCAAATGCTTTGTTAAGAAACATGGTAATCTTGATAAATTTGAACCTAGATCCATTGATGGCATGTTTCTTGGTTATCCATCTCATACTAGAGGCTACCGTGTGCTTTTACTTGACACTAAAAAAATAGTGGAGACTTGTGAAGTGTCTTTTGATGAAGCTAGCCCAGGTACTAGCTCCGGTGTTGTAGGACCAGATCCGTATCCTCAGGGGGAGGGTATTTTCGAAGATGAAGAAGAGCCGGTGATACTGCCTGGTAGTTCCGAAGTTGACACGTGTCCAGCTCCGGACATTGAACAAGCTCCGGCTATAACCTCTGCTGATCCTGATCATCCACAAGTCACAAGTTCATCAATCTACAATGAACCTAATGAAGAAGAAGCTTGTGAGACATTTGTTCCCCTACGTTTTTACAAAGATCATCCCCCACAACAGATGATTGGAAGCTTGCACGAACGAGTCACACGGTCCAGGTTTTGCGATCCAAACTCTCATGCTCATTCTGCTTTTGTTGCTTCCTTTGAACCCAAAGATATATCACACTCACTCACTAATGAATCTTGGATTATTGCCATGCAAGAAGAGTTAGAAAATTTTGAAAGAAATAATGTTTGGAAACTTGTACCTCCACCTCAAGGTCACACTTTAATTGGAACTAAATGGGTATTTAAAAATAAACAAAGTGAGGATGGTGTTGTGGTTAGGAATAAGGCTAGGTTGGTTGCTCAAGGTTTCACTCAAGTTGAAGGTCTAGATTTTGATGAAACTTTTGCTCCTGTTGCTTGATTAGAAGCCATAAGAATTTTGTTAGCTTTTGCAGCATCTAAAGGTTTTAATCTATATCAAATGGATGTTAAAAGTGCTTTTCTTAATGGCTACATAGATGAGGAGGTTTATGTCAAACAACCACCAGGTTTTGAAAATCCAGAGGAGAAGTAGCATATAAGTTGGAGATGCCAGCTCATCTTTCAGACGTACATGATGTGTTTCATGTTTCCCAGCTCAAGAAGTGCTTGAGGGTACCGGAAGATCAAGTGCCAATGGAAGAATTGGAACTAGAGGAAGATTTGACGTATGCCGAGCAACCGGCCAAAATCTTGGAAACAAAGGAGAGAGTCACAAGGAACAAGGTGATTCGATGGTGTAAAGTTCAATGGGAGCACCACACAGAAAAAGAAGCAACTTGGGAGCTAGAAGATGATCTCAAGAAGGAATTTCCCTATCTCTTCTCTTCCGCGTCGAATCTCGAGGGCGAGATTCATTTTAAGGGGGGTAGGTTTGTGTGGGGACCGGAGTCCACACATCCGAGGATCTCATTGGGTGGTACCGTGCGATGCGGCACCTAACAACACACACGAAAAGGATACCAAAACATATAAAGTTTTCATTTCATAATAAGAAGAGTTTACAAAAGAGTGTACAATAGGAGTACACACGCAGCGGAAAATACATACTCATAATCTCACCTAACTAAGCAGGAGAGAAGACGTCCATGCCCTAGGACGATTCTCATTAGCAACACGAAGAACATACAGCAGCGGCGTGGCTCACATGAGATTTATCTCGACACCTCGAGTCTCATGTACAACCTGAACAGCAGAAATAAAACTAATACCTGCAAAAATCGTTAAAGCGCAAAAGTGAGCATAAGGCTCAGCAAGACTTAACCGTCTCACTAGACAGATGCAAGGGGACACTAAACATAGGTAAGGAATAGCATAAATGACTCGCCTACAAGTGGATCCTTATAATCAAGTTTTAAGTAGCAAATGACATTCTCTGAGCACGGCACATCATGGGCTCCACAATCAAACAAGAAACGCTTTACCGATGATATGACATGCCCAAAGCACATAGTGCTATTATAGCTAAAGTATGGGGAAATTGTAAACTTTTAATTGTACTATCTCTAAATCATACAAGGTTGCAAAGTAATTATAATTCAATACAATATGATTTTTCTGACTTCTTTAGTATTTACTACGTCACCGCTCAGTGAACAAGTGGTACTCTATTACTGCGAGGGACAGTGATTGCAATCAGGACACACCCGGACAACACGACACATACGTCGTTCGGAAGTGTCAGCGAGCACACCTGTACCTACATAACACTTTAGTACTAGGCGTATATGGCCACCTTTCACAAGAAACTCAAATGCTGAGCCCGTCTCACCTCCGCAAACAGAAGGTCTCCGCACGGAACACCTCATGTGTCCGCCGACCGATTTACACCTTACTGTCCTCAACCCACCCCTATCGATGGTGAGTTAATGGGTCTCAACATCCCAGTTATCAAGTTACATCAGTTTATTGGATTCCATATGTCCATTATATTGCCGGTACAATTCAAGCTTGTCCGAAGGGGCCGCACACGAAGCGGGCCTTAATCGACACAGGCAGTGCTATGCGACCGAGACTCACTTCCCGCCGCTTCCTAGCCATTCCCTGCCCGGTCTCAATTTCATTATATTAAGCCATTTTCTATTCAACCAATCCTGTGAGATACATCTCTCGCGAGTAGATTCCAACTACTCGACTTCTACCGGATTTCCTATGCATTAGCAAAGCAGTTACTATAGGTCAAACTGTAACTCGTGCCAAATAAACCCTGGGATTTTTGGTCATGCATGTGGAGTATCATTCACCCTAAACGTAATGCACAATTCATATACTACTCATCATAGTGATAAAGCAAAAGTTTATAAACGACTTAAATGCAAACCGGGGCTTGCCTTAGTTTGCGACTGAACAAATGTCAATTGTTAGGGCTTGATCTTCCTCCGGAGAACCTGCCATGGAACCTCAGTGGAAACACCTTGGCCTTCTCCTCCAAGCGAAGCTCCTCATCGATCACCTACCATCACGTTTCCTATCGACATGATATGCATATAAGTAATTATGTAATTAAGTAATTTAAGAAAAGACTCCACGGGGTTGTGTAAACTCTAAGAATGAGGAGTTCGACTAGGAAGGACAGATATGCCTTTGTGGTGTGAATGAACAAAGGATGAAGTCAAGTGGTCATAGTAGTATCGAGATGTGAATTGAAAGGTGCAATGTAAGCACACATTGCAACTTGGCACTCAACACTCAACGCTATGCCACTCAAGGACGATACAACTGAATGGTGTGAAAGTGTTGGACTGGTAGGGTAAGGATGACCTAAGAGTCAAGGTAGAGCATTGAAAGCTTAAGGCATGAGTGAACTGTGCAACAAGAGGTTGTGACTTAGAAGTCGACCAATGAAGTTGCACAAACTCATTAAGGAGTAAACCTAATTACGTGACAAGTGTGATCGCAGGGTCCTGATAAGGATGAACCAGGATGAAACCCTAGCGACACTTGGGAGTGAAGTGAGGTCAACATTCTTTGGACTTAAGACATCATAACGAGCCTTGTTAACCTAACGTGAATACCGAGACAACGTTCTAATGACCTTTAGGTAAAGTAGTTTCTACGGCAAGCTTCTCGAGCATTGTGCTTATGTGACACTATTGCAGTGTCCTTTGCAAGATTGTCCAGATGAGCTCGGTGAACTCCTGGAACTCGAACATGATGCGAGATCTTGTCGTGACGGTCATGCTTTGCCATCACGGGAAGATCGGATTAGCCAGGTCCACATCGACCCGGACTCGTCAATAGGGTGAGCGGAATCCCGAACACCATCTTGTGAGTCTTAAGGCTAGTGATGTCGACTCGGTTGTTGATAAGGGACTCGACGAACCTGTCGTCGATGAAGTGGTACACCAAGTTAACCAATCCTGTGATCGGTTAGGGAACATCCTCAACACAACCAAGGAACTCTTATCCAAGGTTATCCCTGGTCTAGTTCTCCTTGTTGGTCGCGACGTTCTCGCATTATTCTATCCTAGGTCATCGGTGGTCACCAATACACTCGGTTTGACCTAGAAGGCATTTCATCTAGCATCTAGGCTACACCTAGGACTCGAAGAGTCTCGCCTTGACCAAACTCTAATTTGGCTAAACGACCATTGTACGACGAGTCGTGCTTGTGTTCCAGCACCACACACATTACAAGAACCCTCCATCTCGATGCCAGGACACGATGACGGCTCGGAGCGTCACGACGACGTCATATGGTCAACGACGTCGACGCGGCTCATGGTGGAGCATCACGAGCACACACGGACAAGTTAACGCGATCCAAAGGACAAAGAAGGTCAACTTGGGGACTCCTATAGGAATGATATCAATGCGGAAACTGGATGTACGACTTGACGACACATGAGTAACCTTAGCGATCACGACGAACGGACGTCGGTGACATCAAGCAAGGTATTTCAGGGTAAGGCTCACCTTGTAGGCATTTCGCCGAACATCTTGGGTGTGTACTTGATTCGGTTACTTCATCAACATCCCAAGAGTACCTTGGCCCATGTCCTTGTCGATTGCCACATCATTCTACCCCTGCATCATAGACCAGCTCTGAACATCAATGAAGTTGGTTCATCCCTCGTAAACATTTCATCGAACACCTTAGCTGCAGCCACTAATCCAATCAATCTTGCAAAATCAAAGCTAACCTTGGATTGATGGTCGATACCATTATGTCAACGACGTGTTCCCGAATCCTGTGCATCTCATTCAATACTTGCTTTGCTTCCAGGACATAGCCACGGCGCAGAACGCGGACATGGCGTCATGGTGCTCGCGGTCGGCCCGGAAGGGCGCGACCAGCAGGGACACGACGGCCGAGTTTATGCGTGTGGTGCTGGGTCTGGACACAGCAAGGGCGAACGAGCGTCGCCGGCGCAGGCACGACGCGAGCAGAGTCCGGCGAGTAGCAGGTCGAGCGCGTGTGGTGGCGTGGCGCTGGCGCTGCAGCGCTCGGGATGAGCTGGGACGCGGGCTGAGCACCAGGGCGACGAGGAGGCGGTTGGCGTGGGGCGCAGCAGCACGGGCGCGTCGAGGCGACCAGGCGAGCGGCGACCAGGACGCAGGGCCGCGGGCGAGGTGGTGCGCCGGCGTGGTCAGGCGAGCGGGCGGACCGGCGGGGAAGTGTTGGGGCGCGCGGGCCGACGCTGCAAGCGGCCGGGAGACGGTGCCGTGGCGCAGGGGCCGGAGCAGAGGCGGCCGGCGCTGAGCGGCACGCAGGGGACGGCGGGGGAGGTGAGCGGCGGCGCTGCGGTCGGGTAAGGAGGAGGCACGGTGCTGGCGGCGGCGCCACGGTTGGACGGCGGGGCGCCGGTGCCGTGGCGTAGGGGCGACGCGCGCGGGGGTGCAGGAGGCGCGCGGGAGGTGCGGAACCGAGGCGGCGGAGCCGGTGGCCGGAGGCGAGGAGGCGGCTGGCGCAGGCGGCGAAGGGAGGTGGCGCGCCTGGGAGAGGAAGCGGAGCGGGAGTGAGAGGATAAGGAAGGAGGGCGCGCGTGGTAAGGACAGAGAGAGAGAAGCAAACTTGAGTTTTGGTTAAGAATGACATGTGGGGCCCACTCCAATTTCCCCCTTATCCACTTCAGTCCAGATTAAAATATCTCTCTCCATTGAGCAGCTTACCAGTGGGGCCCACCCTTTTCCTAGTACTGAGGATAAGTATGACATGTGGGTCCCACTGTCTTCTCCCTTCTCTTTTAAAATTGAAATGGGCTAGCAGACATACTTCAAAAATATTTAACTTTGGCCCAATGACTAAATAAAATATGGAGAATTTTATGGTGCAATCAGATTTCAAAACTGAGCAAGTTGAATTTGAACTCAGGTTTGAATTTGAACTCAAGTGGTGATACTTGACTCAAGAAAATAAATAGTAGATTAGGTTCAAAAATCCTGAAACTTTGAAGTTAACCTTTTTGAACCATAAGGGACCTCAGGAAAAATTTGGAGTTGATTTGGACAAGGTTGAGCACGAAGTTTAAATTTGAAGTCGACGTTGATTAAACTCTCAGTACGTGTCCAATAAATGGGAAATGGGCTTCAAAAATTTTGAAACTTCACCGAGAGTCTAATTGGAATATCAGTAGGTCATGGAAAAATTTACGGCCTGAGATTTGAATATTTTTGGATGTCCCATTTTAGGGTTGGAATAATTCCTTTTTCTTTCTCTCTATTTGTTTTCTTTTCTCCTTTATTTTTTTCATTGAAAATGTGAATACTTGGAAATTAAGGATTCTTCACCTTAAGTTCCATTCCACATCAGCAACCATGTTCTATATGTAAAGTTTTAACAAGTCCCTATTTTTAATGAACATAGTTTAACTCATATGGCTCATGTGAGTTTGGATTTCCAAGTCTATTTTCAAAATTTTTAAGTTCGCATTTTTGCGTTTTTGTTCTTCCGAAAAACGGCTTTTACAATCCTTCCCCCTTAAAGGAATCTCGTCCCGAGATTCTAACAGGTAGAATAACAGAACGATGAGGGAACGATCCGTAAAAGAGGGTCATTGACTAAGGAAAATGGTAATGCCCTTAAAAACTTGGGTTCTACGAAATAGTGATTATCTTCAGGCATCTTAAGAAATTATAAATTCTGCTTCAGGAGATTCCAGTCTTTAGGTTGATAGACTTGACAGGATGCTCGACATGACAATATCACATCGTAAAGCTCTCACGTCTGGTACTGATCTTTTATTGTTGTACTCTTGCACTGACATGACATCTTGTCCTGTCCTAGTCTTGATTTGAAGAATTTGCACTTGTTCTTTGCTTCTCTAGGTCACCTTGATAGTTTGAAACTTTTCTTGCATTGATTCTTGGTTGCTTGGTTTTGCATAGGTCATTTCAACTTAATGTGGTATTTCCCTTGACATGAGTTAAGATGGTTTACGAGGTTAAACGACAATCATTAACCTCGTTTGATGTTTAGTCAACCATAGGATTCCTTAGCCGTAGCATAAGAGCAGCAAGACACTCAACACTCTTATGTAATCGAAACAGCAGGAATATTGAAGATATGACGACTACAAGGTTTCTGGGTATATCAACATCTTCAAACAATAGAAATATAAGATGAAGACCCTTTGCAGTGGCACACGAGGATTTAAGGATTCAGTATCCTCATATGTTTCGACACAGCAAAGAACTCAATCATATGGTAACTACAAGGTAATTAGTGTAGCAAGGTTACCATATAACAACGTAAGATCTTAGATGGACCCAAAGAGTTTCACGAGGTTGACAAACGAACGGTATCCTCGCGAGGAAGGAGATTTCATGGATTTTACAAGGTTGATCATCGAACTGATGACTACGCAATGAAGAACGGTATAGTTGCAACAATCAAGGTACTTGAACCTAACAAGTCAAGGATGGAAGTCCAAGTGTTTGTTTAGTTGCAAGTACTCAAGGCGATTTGAGTTTCAACAAGTCAAGGACAAGGACTCAACTGTGTTTTAGTCACAAGGTGTCCCTTGTGCTACTCAAGATAATGAAACCAGTTGAAGGCGTTGCGAACGATAAAATTGATCACAACTCAAAAATGTTAGGCACTACTTAAGTATCTGAACGGGGTCACATATTCTTGCTCAAAACTCATTAGTAATTACGTTTTATGATGCATCACAAACCGGATGATGTTATGCAGACACAATGCAACTCCGCGGATAATTATGCAAGGTATGGTGCATTCAGTATTATGCTTTGAGCAAAAATAGGTAAGACAATCCAAACACAGTCAGACGTATCCCAAATACAGGAGGATTGATTAAACTTGGTCATGAAAGGCGCTAGAAAAGACTTGCTACTTTCATATCTCGACCAAGTTCGATGGTTTCAAGGTAAAAGTATTAGCAAGGAATGGTGAGGTTCATCTCAAGGCAACGGAGTGTACAAAATGGAACAAAGTGATTGAACTTCTTCTTGTTGATCGGAAGTTCCCTAAAGCTTGTTAATCACAACTTAGGTAATTGTGGTTCCTTATCAAAGGTCAGGTTTTTCATCTCGTAGTTTTCTTAAAGTACTATGTCTACCCCTTAAAATGTGCGGTAGGGTTGCCTTCAGAAGTGGCAAAGAGAGTAACCTTTGAAGAGTAAGGTTCTCCTCACTTCCGTAGGTTGCACTAAGTGGTTGACAAGGTACTGTGCTAGGCACGACCTTGGTTAGTAATCCACGTTCTTGCTAAAGAATCTCCAGCTCATACTACTCACTTATGGCTTCTCGTCTCAAAGACTGAGGCAAAGGAGTGGTTTAGCGTGAAGAATCAACTGACTCCTTTAACTCGATGATCGAGTTCCACAAGAAACGGGGTTCAAGGTAATCCGTTACTTAAGCTTCGCATTGACTTAATGAGTCAATGTTGTACTCGGTCCTACTTACTTGAGCATTGCTCCCAGCACGTTGGTTCGGTGTCGATGTACCTTGGTATGACACCTAGGTGAACGTAACACCTCAATTACTAGATGAACTCCTTCCCCCTTAAGATTCAAGCTAGGTGAGCAAGAAACTTACTCCAAGCAATATTTATGGGGAGGGTCGTCCAACTAAGGGAAGTGTCATACATGCTCAATGCACAATTAAAGTGTGAGATGCAAGGTTGCATAGTCAAAACACTAGCATGTGCATCCGAGCAAAAAGGGATTTGCCTTAGTGTAATACTCAACTCTAAAGGCAAATATTGTTGGGTCGCAACACCTGGGATGTTATGGAACTCCTCGAGTTGAACTCGAGAACCAAATCCATAAACACCCTAAAGGGTCATCACCCGATTAAATCCTGGTGGAGGATGAACAGCTTGGACGCAACTTAGATTTTGGCCAAGTAAATGGCAAAATCATATCTTGAGGTGAACAACAAAGTTAAAGTATACTTCAAGAACTTTCTAAAAAGTATTGGTTTGACTCTAGATCGTCTCTGGTTTGCAAGTTATGCAATTTTAAAGTTAGCAGATTTCTCTGCACTTTCAGCAGAATCTGCTTAAACAGTAGCAGTTTTGATCTAAAGTTTTCAGGCTGTTCTGATGGAAATCTGGAAATATTCTTATTTACAAAGTTGTAGCCAATGTAATAATCTTTCCAGAATGTACTTACTTGTCTTCATATCAGTTCTGGTTCAAAAGATATGAATTTTTGAAGTTAGGTAAAATTTCAGTATTCAGAACTGAATTCAGTTCAGATTGACCACTCTGTATTCAAACTCGATTTGGAAAAGGTAAATGACCGATTCAGGTCTGGAGCCAATTGCAAAAATTGTAGCTGACTCTCTAAACTCTCCAACGGTTACTCGCGCGACACCATTGGATCAAAGGTCTGCGAGTTATGGATTAAATTCAGAGGTGTACAGATTGCTGTCCAGTTTGGGTATGCCTGGACAGTCTCTGCGATTATCCAAATTTCACCCATTTAGAAAAGGATTCTGGTCTGGTGCTGAACAGAAAACATGTAGAGGACTTCCAAACCTTTCTAAATAGTATTTACTTGCCCTCGTAGCATTTCTGGTTGAGAAGATACGGTATTTGCAAGTTGACAGTTTTTCTGAAAATTTGGACAGCACCTCCTTTGTTTAAGGCTGATTTTGTCCACAAATTTCAGATATACAAACATCAATATTTGCAAAAGTAACACATAGAAAACTTGTTGCATACATTCTCAAGATTCCAGAAATGTAAAATACGAATCCATTCGACAATTCTACTAGGAATTATAATCGAAACAGTAACTGAATAGGTAACGGTCCATATTCTGAACTGTTTCGACACCTTAAACGATACTTCAATTTAGACCATGTTATTGCGAGTTTTAGCCCTCGTGTTGAATAGGAAGTTGGTAGAGGACTATTTAAGATTTCCAGGCAGGTATAAACATGCATAGTTTGCATTTCTAGTTGAAGAGTTATGTCCGTTCAAAGTTCAGAATTTTTCTGACTGTTTCAGATAGCACCTATATACATGTATTATGTTCAACTCTGTTTTCTAATTAGTTATAAGCTGAATTTGAGGTATCACTGAATAACAAAGTTGTAGAATAGCTTTTCCACTTTCCAGAAATGTATCATAATGGAATAGAAGAGCTTTCTTCAAGGAAATATGACAAAAGTTCAGATGCTGGTCCGTGTAGTTTCAGAACAGCAGCTGCTGTGATTATGGTGCATTTTCATCACCATAAAAGCATCTTTTGGCTTGGAGGTCAATAGGAAACTATTAGAAGACTTCAAAAGCTTTTCAAAAAGTATTCACTTGCCTCCAAAGCCCTCCAGGTTGAAGAGATATGGAATTTCAAAGTCAGGTTCATTCTGTTCGAAAACAGAACTCACCGGCTTCGAAACACAAGAATTTGGGAACAAACTCAAATTTTGAAACTTAGCTCAAAACTCAAGTCCGATGGCTAGAACTTGATTCGCAACTAATCATTTCCTTTAGAACCAAAGGGAATCTTAAAAGAGACTTGACGACCTTCTTATCCATAGCATATCAATATGGATCTTCAAACTTAACCAAAATCTCAACCCAGCGAAGTCAAGCTAAACTCTCGCCAGGAGCAAAGGACTTTGGTTCACCTACTCTTGAAAAGAAAAATTTTACTTGTCCACAAGATACCAGCAACTGATACTTGGACTTAATATGAATATGAAGTCATTTCTTTCGTGGGGGATGGTCAAAGTATCAAGTGTGATACTGACGGTACTACGTGCCTTACTAAAAGAAAAGTCTAATCCGGTATATCCGGATACGTCTAGAGGTGGTCCTACTATCGATCACTTGCAAACGTATTCTACACGGGTCACTACCGGAGTTAGTGTACCTGCAGAAGACAAACAATCCCCTTTCACACCTTCACACCTCAAGGGCGGCACGGGGAAACACGACAGGCAGTCACAATAAGATATAATCAAAAGTAAATGCATACGACTCTGGTGTGAGTCGCCCTCGAGCGAGGTCATGTCTCGAGGTACATGGCTGTAAATACGTCTGTACAGCAAAGACTCCCGTACGAACCGGCTTATACACGCTCGGGCATACGTGTTTCGCATGATCCCATAGAACATGAATGGTTCTAGAGATGCATACTATCGGGTTATACACCACCCGACGGGGGCTCCCACTAATTTTGTGTCACGCTGGGGTACCGCGTGTCATATGTTCTCAGAAACATGGGAAGTTTCAGAGACTCATATTGACTTTCCGTGCTAAGCCACGGAAATTTCACATACCATATCTCGTATGCAGAGTTTACCGAGATTGATCCGCTCTCGGCGGCGTACCTTACCTCTTTACCTTGAAGACAGAGCGTCGTTACAGAATAATATAACAAGTTAGTTCACCACCTTTAAAACTTATACTAGTAATAGTCCTTAATGGGCATATAGCAAATCCTCACTCGACTACTTCGGAGTTTTCAAAAATAGGCTCTTTTCGAGCGTGCTATTCCCAATGAAGCTCTGATACCATGTCTGTGGGGACCGGAGTCCACACATCCGAGGATCTCATTGGGTGGTACCGTGCGATGCGGCACCTAACAACACACACGAAAAGGATACCAAAACATATAAAGTTTTCATTTCATAATAAGAAGAGTTTACAAAAGAGTGTACAATAGGAGTACACACGCAGCGGAAAATACATACTCATAATCTCACCTAACTAAGCAGGAGAGAAGACGTCCATGCCCTAGGACGATTCTCATTAGCAACACGAAGAACATACAGCAGCGGCGTGGCTCACATGAGATTTATCTCGACACCTCGAGTCTCATGTACAACCTGAACAGCAGAAATAAAACTAATACCTGCAAAAATCGTTAAAGCGCAAACGTGAGCATAAGGCTCAGCAAGACTTAACCGTCTCACTAGACAGATGCAAGGGGACACTAAACATAGGTAAGGAATAGCATAAATGACTCGCCTACAAGTGGATCCTTATAATCAAGTTTTAAGTAGCAAATGACATTCTCTGAGCACGGCACATCATGGGCTCCACAATCAAACAAGAAACGCTTTACCGATGATATGACATGCCCAAAGCACATAGTGCTATTATAGCTAAAGTATGGGGAAATTGTAAACTTTTAATTGTACTATCTCTAAATCATACAAGGTTGCAAAGTAATTATAATTCAATACAATATGATTTTTCTGACTTCTTTAGTATTTACTACGTCACCGCTCAGTGAACAAGTGGTACTCTATTACTGCGAGGGACAGTGATTGCAATCAGGACACACCCGGACAACACGACACATACGTCGTTCGGAAGTGTCAGCGAGCACACCTGTACCTACATAACACTTCAGTACTAGGCGTATATGGCCACCTTTCACAAGAAACTCAAATGCTGAGCCCGTCTCACCTCCGCAAACAGAAGGTCTCCGCACGGAACACCTCATGTGTCCGCCGACCGATTTACACCTTACTGTCCTCAACCCACCCCTATCGATGGTGAGTTAATGGGTCTCAACATCCCAGTTATCAAGTTACATCAGTTTATTGGATTCCATATGTCCATTATATTGCCGGTACAATTCAAGCTTGTCCGAAGGGGCCGCACACGAAGCGGGCCTTAATCGACACAGGCAGGGCTATGCGACCGAGACTCACTTCCCGCCGCTTCCTAGCCATTCCCTGCCCGGTCTCAATTTCATTATATTAAGCCATTTTCTATTCAACCAATCCTGTGAGATACATCTCTCGCGAGTAGATTCCAACTACTCGACTTCTACCGGATTTCCTATGCATTAGCAAAGCAGTTACTATAGGTCAAACTATAACTCGTGCCAAATAAACCCTGGGATTTTTGGTCATGCATGTGGAGTATCATTCACCCTAAACGTAATGCACAATTCATATACTACTCATCATAGTGATAAAGCAAAAGTTTATAAACGACTTAAATGCAAACCGGGGCTTGCCTTAGTTTGCGACTGAACAAATGTCAATTGTTAGGGCTTGATCTTCCTCCGGAGAACCTGCCATGGAAGGCCTTCTCCTCCAAGCGAAGCTCCTCATCGATCACCTACCATCACGTTTCCTATCGACATGATATGCATATAAGTAATTATGTAATTAAGTAATTTAAGAAAAGACTCCACGGGGTTGTGTAAACTCTAAGAATGAGGAGTTCGACTAGGAAGGACAGATATGCCTTTGTGGTGTGAATGAACAAAGGATGAAGTCAAGTGGTCATAGTAGTATCGAGATGTGAATTGAAAGGTGCAATGTAAGCACACATTGCAACTTGGCACTCAACACTCGACGCTATGCCACTCAAGGACGATACAACTGAATGGTGTGAAAGTGTTGGACTGGTAGGGTAAGGATGACCTAAGAGTCAAGGTAGAGCATTGAAAGCTTAAGGCATGAGTGAACTGTGCAACAAGAGGTTGTGACTTAGAAGTCGACCAATGAAGTTGCACAAACTCATTAAGGAGTAAACCTAATTACGTGACAAGTGTGATCGCAGGGTCCTGATAAGGATGAACCAGGATGAAACCCTAGCGACACTTGGGAGTGAAGTGAGGTCAACATTCTTTGGACTTAAGACATCATAACGAGCCTTGTTAACCTGACGTGAATACCGAGACAACGTTCTAATGACCTTTAGGTAAAGTAGTTTCTACGGCAAGCTTCTCGAGCATTGTTTAAGTGCTTATGTGACACTATTGCAGTGTCCTTTGCAAGATTGTCCAGATGAGCTCGGTGAACTCCTGGAACTCGAACATGATGCGAGATCTTGTCGTGACGGTCATGCTTTGCCATCACGGGAAGATCGGATTAGCCAGGTCCACATCGACCCGGACTCGTCAATAGGGTGAGCGGAATCCCGAACACCATCTTGTGAGTCTTAAGGCTAGTGATGTCGACTCGGTTGTTGATAAGGGACTCGACGAACCTGTCGTCGATGAAGTGGTACACCAAGTTAACCAATCCTGTGATCGGTTAGGGAACATCCTCAACACAACCAAGGAACTCTTATCCAAGGTTATCCCTGGTCTAGTTCTCCTTGTTGGTCGCGACGTTCTCGCATTATTCTATCCTAGGTCATCGGTGGTCACCAATACACTCGGTTTGACCTAGAAGGCATTTCATCTAGCATCTAGGCTACACCTAGGACTCGAAGAGTCTCGCCTTGACCAAACTCTAATTTGGCTAAACGACCATTGTACGACGAGTCGTGCTTGTGTTCCAGCACCACACACATTACAAGAACCCTCCATCTCGATGCCAGGACACGATGACGGCTCGGAGCGTCACGACGACGTCATATGGTCAACGACGTCGACGCGGCTCATGGTGGAGCATCACGAGCACACACGGACAAGTTAACGCGATCCAAAGGACAAAGAAGGTCAACTTGGGGACTCCTATAGGAATGATATCAATGCGGAAACTGGATGTACGACTTGACGACACATGAGTAACCTTAGCGATCACGACGAACGGACGTCGGTGACATCAAGCAAGGTATTTCAGGGTAAGGCTCACCTTGTAGGCATTTCGCCGAACATCTTGGGTGTGTACTTGATTCGGTTACTTCATCAACATCCCAAGAGTACCTTGGCCCATGTCCTTGTCGATTGCCACATCATTCTACCCCTGCATCATAGACCAGCTCTGAACATCAATGAAGTTGGTTCATCCCTCGTAAACATTTCATCGAACACCTTAGCTGCAGCCACTAATCCAATCAATCTTGCAAAATCAAAGCTAACCTTGGATTGATGGTCGATACCATTATGTCAACGACGTGTTCCCGAATCTTGTGCATCTCATTCAATACTTGCTTTGCTTCCAGGACATAGCCACGGCGCAGAACGCGGACATGGCGTCATGGTGCTCGCGGTCGGCCCGGAAGGGCGCGACCAGCAGGGACACGACGGCCGAGTTTATGCGTGTGGTGCTGGGTCTGGACACAGCAAGGGCGAACGAGCGTCGCCGGCGCAGGCACGACGCGAGCAGAGTCCGGCGAGTAGCAGGTCGAGCGCGTGTGGTGGCGTGGCGCTGGCGCTGCAGCGCTCGGGATGAGCTGGGACGCGGGCTGAGCACCAGGGCGACGAGGAGGCGGTTGGCGTGGGGCGCAGCAGCACGGGCGCGTCGAGGCGACCAGGCGAGCGGCGACCAGGACGCAGGGCCGCGGGCGAGGTGGTGCGCCGGCGTGGTCAGGCGAGCGGGCGGACCGGCGGGGAAGTGTTGGGGCGCGCGGGCCGACGCTGCAAGCGGCCGGGAGACGGTGCCGTGGCGCAGGGGCCGGAGCAGAGGCGGCCGGCGCTGAGCGACACGCAGGGGACTGCGGGGGAGGTGAGCGGCGGCGCTGCGGTCGGGTAAGGAGGAGGCACGGTGCTGGCGGCGGCGCCACGGTTGGACGGCGGGGCGCCGGTGCCGTGGCGTAGGGGCGACGCGCGCGGGGGTGCAGGAGGCGCGCGGGAGGTGCGGAACCGAGGCGGCGGAGCCGGTGGCCGGAGGCGAGGAGGCGGCTGGCGCAGGCGGCGAAGGGAGGTGGCGCGCCTGGGAGAGGAAGCGGAGCGGGAGTGAGAGGATAAGGAAGGAGGGCGCGCGTGGTAAGGACAGAGAGAGAGAAGCAAACTTGAGTTTTGGTTAAGAATGACATGTGGGGCCCACTCCAATTTCCCCCTTATCCACTTCAGTCCAGATTAAAATATCTCTCTCCATTGAGCAGCTTACCAGTGGGGCCCACCCTTTTCCTAGTACTGAGGATAAGTATGACATGTGGGTCCCACTGTCTTCTCCCTTCTCTTTTAAAATTGAAATGGGCTAGCAGACATACTTCAAAAATATTTAACTTTGGCCCAATGACTAAATAAAATGTGGAGAATTTTATGGTGCAATCAGATTTCAAAACTGAGCAAGTTGAATTTGAACTCAGGTTTGAATTTGAACTCAAGTGGTGATACTTGACTCAAGAAAATAAATAGTAGATTAGGTTCAAAAATCCTGAAACTTTGAAGTTAACCTTTTTGAACCATAAGGGACCTCAGGAAAAATTTGGAGTTGATTTGGACAAGGTTGAGCACGAAGTTTAAATTTGAAGTCGACGTTGATTAAACTCTCAGTACGTGTCCAATAAATGGGAAATGGGCTTCAAAAATTTTGAAACTTCACCGAGAGTCTAATTGGAATATCAGTAGGTCATGGAAAAATTTACGGCCTGAGATTTGAATATTTTTGGATGTCCCATTTTAGGGTTGGAATAATTCCTTTTTCTTTCTCTCTATTTGTTTTCTTTTCTCCTTTATTTTTTTCATTGAAAATGTGAATACTTGGAAATTAAGGATTCTTCACCTTAAGTTCCATTCCACATCAGCAACCATGTTCTATATGTAAAGTTTTAACAAGTCCCTATTTTTAATGAACATAGTTTAACTCATATGGCTCATGTGAGTTTGGATTTCCAAGTCTATTTTCAAAATTTTTAAGTTCGCATTTTTGCGTTTTTGTTCTTCCGAAAAACGGGCTTTTACAGTTTGTAACACCCTCATTTTCATGCATCATGCCCTACATGCACTCATATACATGTTTAACATTAACCCATAACAAGAGGAACAAGTTTAAAATTGATTTGGAACAAAACCGCACTTAAAAATATAGGAAAGTGCGGACTAGTCCGGATTTGCTGAGGACTAGTCCGATTTCTCTCTGGCTAAAAACGGACTTGTCCGTTTTTGCTGCGGACTAGTCCGATTTTGGCTCTGGAAACTTTCGGACTTGTCCGATTTTGTGCGGACTAGTCCGATATTCCATGAATCCTTGAAAATTTGCTAAGTCCCTGGACTTTTCCGGACTAGTCCGGTGTTCCAGCGGACTTGTCCGTTTTCCTTTCTGACTAAGATCAGACTTGTCCGATTTTTGGCCAGACTTGTCCGAATTTCTCTCTGGACGACTTCGGACTAGTCTGGTCCTGTCCGGACTTGTCCGATATTTCGTGACTCCGAGATTGACCTTTTGTTTTACGACTTGTTTCTTGGGTTTCACGTCAAGTGGGCCTAGGGACGTCGTGCCCAACTCTTTTAGAGCTCATGTGGGACTCTAAACCGGCCTCTACTCGTCCCAAAACTCGAAATCCATCTAACCCTAGCCTCCACGTCTATATAAACAACCCCACCCCTTGGTTTGACATCTATTTGCCACTTTTCCACCCACCCAAACCCTAGTTCGTGGGGAGCCACCATCAAGGAGGGAGGAGAAGATCCCAAACAAGAAGAAGAAGAGGAGGAAACGAAGGAGGATCAAGATCTCCACCAAGTTTCGTCCTTCACCACCAATTCATCTCCAAGTTCATCACCAACCCTAGATCATCAAGATCCAAGTGTTACCTCCAAGTTTCTTGGTTCATTGGAGTTCTAAACAACTGGTATACCTTCTATTCTCCTTTCCTTACGTGAATTCAACCCCTAATCTCCAAATTTACGTCGATCTAGAAAACCCTAATCTGCTGATCTCGTCAAGTGCGGACTTGTCCGGTCCCTAGCGGACTAGTCCGATCTTTCTGGTTAAATTATGTTGAATTAATTTTAAAATTTGATCTAATTGAATCCGAACCTATATAAACTTGTTAAAATCTATTAGAACTAGTTAGTGATCATTAAAAGCAATCTAGTAACAAGTTCTACCTTGCATTTGCATTAATCATGCATGTCATGTCATATTGAGTAATATTTGTGCACTCTTTGATTGTGTTTCTTGTTTTGTATGTTTATTGTGTGGATTAGACGGATTTGCACTAGAGAGTGCCACGGAGGATCTACAACATCAAGAGTTTGAAGGCTTTGACCCTAATCAACAGCAAGAGCAAGGCAAGTGTCCTTGAAGCATATAGATCCTGTTTTTTTTTAAATAAATGTTTTGTTTGCAAAACTGCATGCTTGTGTCAAAGTGATGGGAAATCCTATGGTAGGAAGTTTACTAGATTTGCTAAACCACCCTTGTCACCTGGAATTTATGGTAGAGAGTCGGGAAGGGTTTTTACCTTTTTGCTTCGCTTAATCAACTGGGATGGAAACAACTATATCACTCAATTTAATTATGCATGGATGAGATTATGGTTAACATGAACTGGTTAAACATGGTATGGTAATGGGTGATCTAAGCAAGCCTGGTATGTGGATGGGTTGGATGTTATGGTGGTTTGCTTGCTTTAGATCTAAGGACCGGTTCATGCGAGAATAAGCCAGGACTACAGTGCCACCACGAGGCCAAGTATGGGTGCGGCGTAGCTGATTAATTAGGGCTTTGCTAGTGCTGTTTGGACCATTGTGGATGCTCGGGGAAGGGGTAGTCGGATTGGGTTTGTTGATGATTGGTGGGACTACCTCAGTGGGGTCTAAATAGGCTAGTAATCCCTTTGTAAAGGCTATTTTGTGATCTCTTGGCCACACACCAACGGAAGTGTGTAATGTGACCGACGGGTCATGGGCATAAGGGAGGTTCTTAGTCACCGAAGGGTGATGAAATCACAAACATGTGGGTAAAGAGGTACAAACTCTGCAGAGTTAATGAAAACTATCATGATAGCCGTGCTCCCGGTTATGAGCACCTGGACAACTTCCATGATTAGAGGCAAATTGGAATTTGGGATGGTTATGGTTGGGTAATGGTTAAGGTTGATATTATGGTTATGGTTTGGTAATGGTTATGGATGGTTATGGATTAATCTCTGGTAATGAATATGGTTATTGGCAATGGTGAAATCGGGAATTTTTGATGATGGTAATGAATTCAGATTTGGTATTATGATATTATTTGTGATTATGATGGGTTTACTTCACATACTTATACAATATTGCTTTTCAAATGTTTTAATGTACTTTTCAGCACTTTACCATTATTACTATCGACATTTGAATAAGCCACATGTCATACTTTCCACACTTGCTGAGTACGACATGTACTCACTCTTGCAATCCCCCACCCCAACAGTTGCAGGTCAGGATTGGGAGTTTAATGGCGATAATGCGGAGTTCTAGGCCGTGTCTACCGTCAGCTTTGCCTGTGGTATTGATTGGAGCTGCGCATATATACCCTGTCGCTTATGCTGCATAGTTGCTTAGTTTGCTTAATTAGTTTATTTCCGCTGCATTAGTTGAACTTGTCATTAATATTCATTAGAGCTTGTATTCGAGGATGATATGGTTTGTGTAATAAAATTTGGTTAATTAATCTTGTCTTGTGGTAATTATCTATTTATCATTTGTGATTGCACTCGTGTATGTGTGATGAACATCCTGGGCACACATATGCGTTAGCTTGGTTCATTTTCGGAACCGGGCGCCACAACTATGGGGTTGATCTAGATAGTGTTCCACTGTTTTGTGATAACACTAGTGCTATTTGCATTGCCAAAAACCCCGTGCAACATTCTAGAATCAAGCACATTGACATTAGGTATCACTTTCTCCGAGATAACGTTGAAAAAGGAAACATTGTGCTTCACCATGTAGATACCGAACATCAATTGGCTGACATTTTTACAAAACCTTTGGATTTCACTCGTTTTTGTTACATTCGTAGTGAAATAGGGGTTATGCACCCTCATGGCTTAAATTGAGGGGGAGTTTTTGAAACTTGGGAAGTCTATGTGTGAATCTGAAATTAAAATAATATGAGCATAGTATTTCATACATATATGACTTTGTGATTCCTTTTACATACTGAAAGTTCTTGCTACATTACTCGTGTTATACATATTGTAGTTTTTGCCATGTCTAGTAAATGGAATAATTACTTACACTAAATCTGGTCATGGTCGAACTTTCTTGCTGTTTTGAACTTGATGCATGCTCACAAAGGCTTTTAATCATTAAGAATTTATCAAGTAATCAACTCACATGTTGAGTTTTTATGAACAAATATAAATTGAGAAAAGATCAAGAGAATATGCATGCATCACACTTCTTCTTTTGAGATGGCTTGTCATTGCACTTAGATATGAACTTGGAAGAAGTTGTGTATGACTAAAACCATGTCCTTAAGCTTCTGATTGTCAAATGACATAAGCTTGGCTTGGTTGGTTAGAATAAGGCAGATGCGCATATAATCTCTTGCAAATATCATATGATCTAAATTTATGCTTTGAAAAATAATAGAATGCAGCAACAAGTGTCATGCTTTCAAGTTTTGAAATAGTTGAGTTTGTGAGATCATGACATGCTAAAATTGAAAATCACACTTGCTCTCTAGCATGGCTTACACTACTTTATGTATCTCATTGATGTGATAGTGTAAGTTACTTGATAGTATGACTTGGATGAGCTTTGTTTATATGTATATGTTATAATATGCTCATAACAACTCAAGTTGGAAAGAAAATTTGTTTATATGCTCATGACTTGCTGAATACATTGTCAAAGGGGGAGAGATAAGCATGAAGAGAAAGAAAATATGGGTATAAGGAGAGATAATAAAGGGGGAGAGATTTTCATTTTAAAAAGGGGGAGAGATTTTCATTTTCTTCTCTTTTTACTTTTGATTTACAAATGGGGAGAAATTATTTTCAAAACTTTTATTGAAAATAAGCCAATGTTCGGATTTTAAATGGTGTTGCCAATGCATTCATCAAGGGGGAGATTGTAAGACCTATATGTGTTGAATACATTGGCTTGTAGTGAATACACTTGGCTTTGATGATAAAAGTTTTAAATATCACCAAAACGCCTTTTTATCAAGGTCCGACTCTAAATCCGAGCTACAACAAGGTCCGACGGTAGGTCCGGCTTGTTTTGGGTAGCTCCGGCTATGTTCGTAGCTAGGTCCAACTTCTTGGTAAGGTCCGACCAACTTTGGTTAGCTCCGGTGAGTTTTATCTTTAGCTCCGGCATGTCTTTGTTAGCTCTGGCATATATTTGATAGCTCCGGCATATACTTGATAGCTCCGGCATGCTTTTGCTAAGCTCCGACGTACTTTGTCTAGCTCCGGTTTTTGGGTTTTCTAGTTCCGGCTAGTTCTGGTTAGCTCCGGCGCTAGGTCTTGCTAGCTATTGTAAGCTCCGGTGGGAGCTTGGCAGTACTAGTTTTGGTAAGCTCCGGATCTAGGATCTACTAGTTTTTGTAAGCTCCAGCTCAAGCTCCGGGTTGCTCTACGAACCTCCGGAACTTGATCAAAGTGGTTCTGTTTTTCATTTGCAATGTTTCGTACTTGCTTTACATTATTGGAAAGATTGCTTAGTATTCATTTGCTAAGTTTTTGGTGCGTTTTGGATGATACGGCTGATATCGTTTCTACTGTGGTTTTGCAACATGCTTATGTGAGGTTCTCACGTAAGGTGTTGTGTTTGGAACTAACATGAGTCAAGTCGAGGACTTGGGATCGTATGGATTGTTTGCTTGTTCATGTGCAGGTGTTGCTTGAGTTCAAGTCATGACTGGTGACAGGATCCATTGGACTAGTCTCAGGAGGAGATGAGGTTCCAACAACCAAGTTCGGGAGGAACTGTGGTTGAGCGGGTCAGGAGGTCGCGTAGGATGATTGAATCAAGGGCAGTGCATATGAAGGTCGAAGGAAGGTGTTCGCATGTATGCATGCGGTGCATGACGTGGCAATATGCTTCTAGAGACGGATTATGGAAGGAAGATCTGATCGGAAGGATCGGATCGTATCGGTTGAAGATTTAGGCTGCTAGCTGAGTCGGTTATGGCTCGGTATGGAAATATCGAGTTGGTTATGTTAGAATTTCGTGTGGATCACGAATTTGAGTTGTTTAGGAATGTGGGATATGTTCCTAAGGTGTTTGGAAGTCTTAAGATTGCTTCTATCTGCGTATAGAAGAATCTTGAGCAGTTATGGAAAGTTCCGATTGTGATCGGATTAGGATTGGAGTCCTAGTTGAGATTGGGATGGCCTAAGGGCTGGTTATATAAGCAAGGGAAGGCCAAAGCTCGTGGTAGACGACTTTGGGGCTGTTGATCTTGTGTTCTATTGAATAAAATTCATAGTTTGAAGGAACTTTTGTGCCTTGTTCGTCTGACTTGATCCAGACAAGTTTTACTCGTCGAGTTTCTGGACAGCACTACCTTTCATCGGTGGTTTTATCATAACTCGAGTTTTACTGATCCAATTGACGTGATTTTTTTTGGGTTGTCTTCAAAACTTGATCATATATCATCTGTCAAAATTTCACAGTCATTGGATTTGTGGTTTCTGAGCTACACGAGTTTCTTTGCAGCATTCCAGAAACTGTTTTTCTCAGGTAGGTCAGATTGACCCTTGTTTGATCATTAGATCATAACTTGAGTTTCTCTCGACGGATTCGAGTGATTCTTTTTGTGTTGTCCTCGTGACTTGATTCTCTATGATATCTATCACTTTTGTCACGGTGAAACACGTTTAGATTAGTCTCATACACGATTTCTTTAACAGATCATTTTTCTGCCGAAAGGGCTTGGGGCTTTATTGTTTCCGCTGCGTAAGATTTTTAAATCTACCATTCACCCCCCCTCTGGTAGCTTTTCACGTGCTCTTCGATCCTACAGACCCAGACTCGCCTTCAGGTAGCTCCGGACCCTCCCGGAGGGGTCTGGATTCCTAAGCTGGAGATGGTTTTGGTCTCTCTGCAACCAGGACCATGCTGACAACTTTGTCAGTTGCTGAAATGTAAAGTAGAAGTGGCTTACTAGGATTCAAAGCTACCAAAGTTGGTAGGATGGTGAGGAGCTGCTTCAGCTATTGGAATACCTTTTCTGCTTATTCAGACCATTGGAATGGTCCAGACTTCCTCAACAGTTTGAAGGGTAGCGCCCGTTCTGCCAGTCTTGAGATGAACCGGCTGAGGGCAGCTAGACATCCAGTCAACTTCTGGACGTCTTTGATGCGAGCTGGTGGTCGCATGTCTTCAATAGCTTTAATCTTCACCGGATTCGCCTCTATTCCTCGGTGGTTCACCAAGAATCCAAGAATATTTCCAGAGCTAACCCCAAAGACACACTTGTATGGGTTCAGCTTTGTGCGTGTGATTCGCAACTTGTCGAAGACAACTTGCAAGGTGTAGAGAAGTGACTCCTTGTTCTTGATCTTGACGATGATGTCATCGACGTACACTTCCACTGAATCTCTAATGAGCTCTCCAAAAGTTTTGTACATAGCTCGTACAAACGTTGAAGCAGCGTTTTTGAGACTGAAAGGCATGGCAATGTAACAATATAATCCATCTACTGTGATGAAGGCAGTATGCTCTTCATCTTCCCTATATATTCTGATTTGATGATACCAGAATATGCGTCTAGGAAGCACAATAGTTCACACCCGGAGGTGAAATCCACTATCTGATCTATTCTAGATAGTGAAAATGGATCCCTTGGACATGCCTTATTCAGTGTGGTGTAGTCGATACACATCCGAAGCTTCCCGCCAGCCTTGGGTACAATGACTGGGTTTGCCAGTCATTTGGGGTGGAAGACCTTTCGGATGAATCCAGCTTCGAGCAACTTTTTCACTTCTTGTCGTATGAAGTTCTGTCGCTCTACTGATTGCTTCCAAGGCTTCTGATGTACAGGACAGACGTCAGGATAGATCTTCAAATTGTGCTCAATCACTTCCCTAGGGATCCCAGGCATTTGTGATGGTTTCCAGGCAAACACGTCGATATTAGCCCGAAGGAAAGTGATGAGCTCAAGTTCCTATTTGTCGTTCAGTCCTCCCGATATACGGGTGGTCTGAGCGGCATCGGAACCAATTTGGACGACTTTGACGGGGATGTCGGTGTCGTCGCTTGGCTGCACACGGGGTGCAGAAGTTGAGCCTCGATGACGAATGCTTGGAGGCTTCGGAGTTTGCTCCTTTCCGGATTCTTCCTCCTGCATTGTAGCAAGCGCATGGAGTTCTTCTAGAGTTGTAACTCTGGCGGTGTGGTCTCCGCGGATCCGGAGAACGCCTGAGGGTGTTGGCATCTTCAACACCAAGTAGCCATAATGAGCAGCAGCCTTGAATTTGTACAAAGCTGGCCTGCCCAAGATGGCGTTGAATGGCAAGTTGATATGTGCCATGTCGAAAACCAACTTCTCAGTCATGTAATTCTCCCGAGTTCCGAAGGTCACCACGAGAGTAATGGCACCGAGTGGGGTTATGGCCCCCGGACCTACTCCTGAGAAAGGTCGGGAGTGGCGGAGGTCCGAAGGTCGGAGCTGAAGCTTGACGAAGGCTTCAAAGCTTATGAGGTTCAGCCTCGAACCTCCATCCACCATCACATGCTGGAGTTGGATGTTGTTGATGGTCGGAGATGCCATCAAAGGTAGTTGGCCAGCTCCAATCATGTTCCGAGGGCAGTTTGAAGCATCGAAGGTGCTGGAAGTATCCATCCACTTCTAATGAGGCTCCGCCCAGGCAGTGGGATCTACCGAGGCCATGTCCCATCGCATTGTCTTGAGAACATGGCGGGAGGTAATGTCCCACAAACCACCAAAGATGGTGTTCATGGTCTTCCAACGCTCGTTGTCAAAGATGTCGGAGTCATCGTCGACGGAGGTGTAAACGACCTTCAAGACCTTTTTGGGGTCCTGAAAGCCTAACTCCTCTCCAGTCGGAGCTTCGTTGACTTTTTGTTTTCCTTCCCTTTGACGGAAAGGAGCTTCTTCCCGGCGCTTGTTGTAACGCTCGACAAGGTTCTGGACCTCCCGGCAGTTTTCCATGTTGTGGCTGTCCGTCTTGTGTATGGGACACTACATCTTAGAGTTGCCACCGTCTTCAGACGACGGTCGAGGCCGCTTCTCGGGGCGTGGCCCCAGGCCACCCGGAGCTGCAGCAGCTGCAACAGTAGATGTGCCGGTTGACAGCTTCTTCTTGCTGTTGGACTTTTTCTTCTTCTTGCCACTCCTGGAGGTAGTGGCTTCACCCTTGGAGGACTTTTTGTTGGCCTTCGGAGGTGGTTGGGAGTGCATCGCACGGCCATCCGCAACCTTGGCACACTTGTCTGCCAGGCTGAAGAGTTCCATAACACTGGTGACTTCCTTAGTCGTCAGCTTCTCCAACATCTTCTTATCCCGAACGCCTTGTCTGAATGCTACAATAACAGAAGTGCTTGAGATAGAAGGGATGGTATTTCGTACCTGGGAGAACCTCTGGATGAAAGATCGTAAGGACTCTCCCCCTTGTTGCTTGACAGCAAAAAGGTCCAGTTCTGTGCCTGGTCGGGTGTATGAGCTCCCGAAATTGGCGGTGAACTGTTGGTACAACTCCGCCCAACTGTTGATGGAGTCGGGCGGAAGGCTCATGAACCAAGACTTGACGGTCCCAGTTAAAGCCACATGAAAATAGTTGGTCATCACAGCCTCATTGCCTCCGGCCGCAAGGATAGCGGTGGAGTAGATTTGGAGAAATTCGACGGGATTGACAGTCTTGTCAAATTTCTCCGACAAGTGAGGCCGGAATTTCTGCGGCCACCTAACAAAGCGTAGGTGCATGGCCAAGGCAGAACAACCTCCTCCTACTCCCTCAGGAGCAGGACTGTCCTGATCCTCTCGCCTTTCGCGAGCACGCTCGATGTGGATGCGGTCGTCTTGTTGTCGATAACGGCAATCAAGCTCCGCCCGGAGGTCGTGAGTCGAAAGCCTTGCTATCGTGTGAGTACGTCGCGCCCCGGGAGGCAGCGACGTCGCTTGTTGAGATGCAGCACGTCTCCTGTGCTGCGAAGCTTTGCGGACTGAGTCTACCCGACACGGTCTGACGCTGTGATGGGGCCCACCCCAAGGGGTGAGGACCTTGGTTGCTCATGCCATCGGCTGCTGCTGCAACCAGATGCTCCACATCAGCTCTCCACTGCTCCATTGCACCCTGAGGTGCTCCTGGAGGAGGTGGATGTTGGAGAAGAGCACGCGCAACAATAAGCGCGTGTTCAAGGTTGTTATTCGCCGATGCAGTGATCAACGCAAACGCCCCGTCTCGGTGTCCGGGTTGATTCGCCGGAGCGGACGGTGGCGGCGGTGGCACGACTCCTGCTGGGGCAACGTCACCTGCTGGCTACTGCATATTGGAGGGATTGCCTCCAGCAGGCTGCACAGCTTGGTTACCGTTGGATGATCCAACAGAGTTCACCATCTTGAATCTCAGGCACTCCCCCTACCTAGTGCGCCAACTGTCGGAGTTTGATTCTAGCAATTCTCCCGGTACTACTGTTGGCAGCCCGCGGAGTTTGTAGTTCGGTTGGGGCGCGCGGAGATTAGAACAAGATGTCAAGTTGACACAAGATTTACGTGGTTCGGGCCGCCTGAGCGTAATACCCTACTCCACGGGTGTATGTTGTTGTTGTATTGAGCGAGTGAGCGCTAATGGTCTCCCAGAGCAAAGATTCTAGAGAGGCCAGAGAGTCCAAAAAAAAAGGATCCCCTGTGTATCGTTCGGCCAGTCTTTTTATAGTACAAGGGCTGGCCGTTACACCGTTAGCCTGGCCCGACAGGTGGCCCTGGCGGTTACTGATGCATAATACACAGTTAATGCGCTTAATACCCTTAATAGCGCGGTAACGTCCTTTAATGGTGGCGTTACTGGTATTAAGGGTCCTCTGATCGTGCGTCATTAAGATAATATTAATGACGCTTAATCAAGTCTTGAAGTCTTTAATCTTCCTTGAAGGTCCGAGCTGTTGGAGGTCCACCAATATGCCTGTTGAGGTTGAAGGTCTAGCGGTTGGACGCGTGGCAGCTCCGGAGCTTACCGTCTTAGACGGGTAGGTCCGGTGCTGTTGTGCACGTGTCGGTACGGGAGCTTCCCTCTGTCGGGGTTAGGTCCGGGGGTGCCACACTGGTATCTAGTCCGGAGCTTTCCCATGTGTGGGTTGTAGCTCCGGTCTTATGATACACGTGGCGGCACCGGGACTAACCATATGCGGGAGGCAGGTCCAGTTCCGAGTGACACGTGGGTCCTTCGGGGGTCTTCAATTCAGGTAGGTGGAGTTCATTCACACTCTTTGCAGTCCCAAGGGGTATCCGGTACGCAGGGTACCGACAATTACAATTACTGATTAGCAATTACAAATTAACACAACAAAAAAACAACTTACTCATCATCAGTCCTGACATGTAGACCCCGCCATGATGCTGCCGGTGCTGCTGCACGGCGTCGCCACCGCCGCCGTCCGCTGCACTCCACCGCGATGCGAGCTCCGCCATCGTTGGGAGCCGCCGACGTCGGAAGTCGCCGTCGGGGACCACCGATAGTCGCCGTCGGGGTTCATCGCGAGTCGTGCGGCCGTCATCCTGCCCCATCAGTGGGAGGTGATGTTAGAGTTGGGAGGGAATACAAAGCCTTGTGCGAATCTTAAAGCGATTCAACAGTAGACAACATGGCCTAAAATTTTCAGAGAAATCAAGCATCTAAGATTTAATATTTCTCTTAGAAATAGCATCGGAGCTGAACCGGACCTTACCTCTCCCGCAGTCAAAACTCTCTCCAGCCCCTCTGGCTTGGGCCAGAAGCCTCGTCGACAGCCTACAAAAGCACGTTTGACCGAGGGACACCACTAAATGCGAGGCCCGGCATCAGCTCGTTTCCCCTCCGCTGACCATGGACGACGGTGCCGTTCACTCGCTGGACAGCGGGAGGCGGCGTTACGGCAAGCGCTGCAGCAGCCGGCTCAGGCACAAGCGGAGCCTGTACATGATGACCCGTCAACTCCTCGAGGAGGATGCATCCTCCTCTGCTGCACCTCCCTCCGAGTGAGTGTTCCTTTCTTCTTCCCTCTATTTCGCAGCCCCTCCTCCCCCCTCCCTCCCGGGCTCCTCTCTGTTCTTGCGCCACAGAAAGCTCGATTTTTTAAATCCGCAGATTGCATTGTAAGTTTAAGTCACTAAGTTGCCGATCCCAGTTCGTGCCCGATAGGAAAAATACTCATGGACGACACGCACCGGGTTTGCGTCGTGTTAGAGTTCGAATCGGATTGGAACTTATCTCTATATATACACGCACATATGTCGCCAATAATCCCAAGGCACTACCCCGTGGACGTAGATTCCTTCACCGCCGCCGCCCCCTCCCGGCAGCCATGGACGACAACGGTGCCGATCTCAACGCCGCCGCCGGCCATGCACGTGCGGAGAACCCCGGAACTGCAGCACGCAGTCAGGCATCCTCCTTCGCCGCACCTCCATCCCAGTGAGTGTTAGTTCCACTAATCCACAGTCCTACGCTCTCTCCCTCTCTCTCCGTGGTTGCCATTCTACCTCTCTCTCTGTTCTTGTGCCCCAGAAAGCTTGATTTTTTTAAATCCGCAGAAAGTAAGTTTAAGTCGCTAAATTTTTTTGTTTAGCTATATATGGTACTTTAATCCCTGTTTCCAATGACAGGTTATGAGAAGTTGAATAAATAACACGTTCTTGAATAAATACCAGATTGTTGTATGTAGATCTACTCAAATTTATCTATTCCAACCTTTGCAGTCATCCTCGAACAGAAGGGCCTGTATATCGAACTCATATTCGGCAAAGTGCTCTCTATTCAAACAGACCGCGACGCAAACAAGTACCATTGACGTAAGTGTTGCCTTTTATTACATTTTCTCTTTTTTACTGCACTGTTTGACTTGTGCCTTATACTGTAACGAATTAATGGTGTCTTTGTTTTTTCTGGCTAATATTTGCACTGATCATCGTCTATCGTTACAATTATTCTTGCATCAGGACTGAGGAGCATCCAAGCGAGGTGAGCACCTGTGAGATTGGTGGGGATTTGGCAGCACTCGAGCCGCAGTCATTGAATGATCCACCACCTTTGACCCCTGAGATAACTGATGAAGAGACCGAAGAGGATATATTGCAATCCAGGTGTCCTGAACACCGACAAATGCCTCTGTCTACTTGGAGAAAGTTCCATTGTCTTTGCCATTTGTGTGCAGTGGTTGCAGCAGAACGACAGAGAGATCTTGGCTCAAGCCTGCGCAGAGAGCAGAGACGAAACATAGCAGAATCTTCAGAGAAGAGCTTCTGTCCAGAATCTGGACAATGGCGTAGGGGCCAGGATAGCAGATCAGAGAGTGTGAGGAGGAACTCGGCGCGAGGGGTGGAGAGGTGCTCCTCTGTTCTGTTCGGCTCAACAGAGTGATTAAACTGGATCATTTTATTCCCTGGTGTTGGCAGTTATATTTAGCCCCCTTACAGATAGGGAGTTACAAGTTTAAACGCAAACACCTCTAACTCTATCTAAAAAATCAGATAAGGACTTGATCTGTCCTATCTATTTTAATTTGTGGGCCCCAGCCGAGCCGCACCCTGTGCGGGCTGGGGCTGGGCTGTTCGGCGAGGCCACACAGGCCCTACGGGGGGGGGGGGGGGGGGGGGGGATTACCCCACAGGATAGTTGTGATGAGTACGTATAATGTTTCTATTTTGTAATCCTGATGTGTTGGGCCAAGTTTACGCTACAGGTTGGATGGGCCTGGACACCTAGGATTCATTTAGAGAAAAGACTCTAATAGAGTCCTAAAAATCCTAATAAGGTTCTTACAAAAAAAAGTCCTAATAAGGTAGGAAATCAAGAGATAATGTTGGAAATCAAGTCTGCCATGTAGATTAGGAAATAGAGTCCTAAAAGTTAGGAAAGTGATTTCCTAGATAATACAACTCAGGATGTAACCTGGCTATAAATAGCCGGCATGTTATTGGAAATAAACAATCCCCTCCAGTTATCCTTTTCCTGCTTCCGGAATTCCAACAGTTTCATATTTTTTTTAATTACTTCCATAGTTCCATTCTCTGTGGCTGCCATTCTCCTCTCCCTGTTCTTGCATCCCATAAAGCTCTTTTTTTTTAATTAAAAAACTGAAGACTGATGCAGTAAGTTTCAGTGAACTAAGTTTCTGTTCAGCAAGATATGGTACTTAAATCCATGTTTCCAATGACATGTTATAAGAAGCTGAATAAATAACACATTCTGGGTTTCACGGTGATAGGACAATATATCAGATTGTTTTATGTAGATCTACTTAAATTTATTTATTTCAACCTTTGCAGTCATCCTCGAACAGTAGGGGCTCTATCTCGAAGTCGTATTCGGCAAAGTGTTCTCTATTCAAACTGCCCAAGGAGGTCAAGATGCAGGCAAGTACAACTGCCGTAAGTGTTGTCTTTTATTATGTTTTCTCTTTTTTTTTTTTGCTGCGCTGTTGGACTTGTGCCTATTTCTGTAGCAAATTCACGGTGTCTTTCTTTTGGCTAATCTTTGCACTGATCATCTTTCCTTTCAATTATTCTTTCATCAGGACCAAGGAGCATCCAAGCGAGGTGAGCAACAGTGAGCTTGATAGGGATTTGGCAACACTCGAGGCTCGGTCATTGAGGGATCCACCATCTTTGACCCCTGAAATAACTGATCAAGAGACTGAGGAGGATAGTGACGATGAGTATGTATAATGTTTCATATTCTTTATTCACTCCCACAGTCCCAATAACATTAGCTATCTAATTTAGTATTAGGAGCCCCCAAAGGCTCAATTATTACATTTAGATACATGAATTTAATAATAAAAAATAGAAAAATGCTGATTAGTTCATCACCACAAATGAGAATTTACATAGTTCATCACCATCTTCCCACCTTTGCATGTCATCTCACATTTGCTCCCATATCCAAGAAGATACCCATTTTGGAAGATACTTCAAGAAGGGCCACGTCCATATGATGAGTACGTGCAACTTCACTTCTATTTTTCAATCCTCAATATTGTTTTGTTTATACATTGTTGTTGTGTACATTAAAAAATCAGAAAGCCTTGTTGACACATTCGTCTTGATGATTGGTACGTGCAACTTCACTTTTATTTTTCAATCCTCAATATTGTTTCGTTTATACATTGTTTTTGTATACATTAAAGTATCAGAAAGCCTTGTTGACAGATTAAACTTTTACCATAGGCATATGGACCAAACTGTAAGGAACTTATTAACATATAATTTGTGTCGTACCACAAAACAGGAATAATATATATGTTATTAATTTGCTGTCATTCTAAATGGTGTTTGCATGGTTCTCAAGTGCAAAATTAGATATAATATAATCCTACGATGTGCAAGTTCTAGTTCTTAAAACTACTGTCACATAATATTATTCTACATCTTAAAACTACTATAAAATAAGCGGCCAACAACTGGCATGGTAGAGTAGCAGACATACTATATTACTGTTGCTGCTACTTATCAACGTATGATATGAGGGTGCTTAAGCAGTCGAAGTGGTCCGATCATTTTTTGCTGTCTAATCAATTCATGTGCTCAGTGTTACTCATCAAGTCAATATATTTCTAGTTTGTATGCCATGAACTTTTGCTGTGTAATTTTCTTTTTAAATACGGTATATTGGTTGTTTTTGACTATATCTGTTTATTTTCTTCAGCTCGGAGGAATCAAAGCGTAAGCTTCAGCAACTTTTGGATGCTCGTACACCTTGCACCTTCGAAGAATGTATGGATAGGATTGCGGCTGCAAACCGTGTGGAGCTTGCTAAACTTGGTATCCTTGATGACGAGGAAACACAACTGGCACCACAGCATGCTTCTGCAGAAGCAGCTCAGCCTCTAGCTAGGATGACAGCAAGGTAGAGCTTCCAATCTTTTGGTCTCCTTTTTTCTTGTTGCCTCTCCAGCAGTCTTACCAGCTGATGTTTATTATTCATTGATTATTATCTAAGCTTATGTCTGGTTATTATAACAGGGGTTTGTATTTTTTGCCCTATCTACATCAGATTTTTGAATGATTTCAGCATATTTTTTCAGTTTTCATTAGTATTAGGGTTGACACTAGTTTTGGGATGTGCTTAATATGTTCGTAGTTACGTACGTAATATTTCCTGTGGTGTAGAGTTGCATTTGTCCAATAACCTCAATACGCTTTTTTGATGAAGTATATACTATATAGAGAATGCTGAGAATCCTGTGAAATCATTATGTGGATTGCATTCCCCGTATGGGGTACAAATCCTGTGAAACCTATAAAGTATGGGAATTCACAGATTAGTAAGAAATCCTACTTTAAATTATATAACAAATCATTAGTTGTAGGTTAGCTTGACTGTACAATGGACATGAAAAATTCTTTCGAAGTACAAACTTGGCAGGACCTATGGCAAACAATTTTTTTTTGAAATATCAGGTACAATGAATTGTAGCGTTTGCAAACCTTACACTGTTGTAGCCTTCAGTTTGGTTTCCTCAAATCTAGTTACCGACGTGTACTGTTTGGGAAATTTTAAATTTTGAGACTGTTCTCGTGTTTTTTTTCTGAGGGTTGTGGGAGTCTAATGTTAATTATGAATACAGCCATGAAGAAGATAATATCAAAGATGGGAAAAAATGGATGAGGGATGAGGTGAAGTTGTGCTTTGAGAAACACGTTGAGAAGACTAAATATCTGGCGGTACGTATTGCTTGTTTATTTGTGTGGTTGAAATTGCAAAGTTTTTAAAGGATTTTACTTATTATGTGTTTGTTTATGTTAGGGGGTTGACTTTGAGCTTGATGAACTTTGTCATCAGTGCTTTCATGTTGATAGTTATATAAAAGTTTTCCATCACTATAATTTCAAGATTAGGATTAAAATGCCAGGTTCATCTACGTGGATGGATGAGTTCTACTTTGGTGAAGTGAAGGAAATGTTTGGAAGGAAGTTCTATTTTTGTTGCCCATTACAACCGAATGAAAATGGTAATAATATTTTTTATCCGATGAATCAAATAATGAAAGAAAAAAATTGTGCTTTTTCTAATTGCCTAATGAAATTGTTGTTTCGCTCAGGTCGTTGCTATGCATGTAAGAAGCAAGGAGTGGAGGATTTGAGGCATCCTGCCATCGGTGGATTTGAGGATGGCGATTCCGCATCCAATTTCGGGCATTCAGGTGTTGATGTTGATTACTGGTGTTTTTCAGATGGAGATGACTGATGATGTAGTTGGGAGGTTATTGGGTGTTCGGTTTATTTGGTTTAAATGTTGTAGTAATATATTTATGATAGGCTATTAGGTTAATTAACGGATCATTGGTGTTTAGAATAATTAATGGATGCGCCTATGGGCCTTAAACCCTCAATTGTTTTTAATCTAGAACACGTATCATGTACTAGCTTCGAAATGATTTCATCAACCGAGCAAGCAGTAAGTAAATTTACCGTGGGCTCAGTTGTCCTAATTGATTTGGCGTGACTAAAATACTCGCTCTATTTCTTTTTTAGTTGAAATGTTAATTATATAAGGCTAACTAGCATCAAAAGAATAATAGTATAGGCTATCTCCAACAGAAGACTTAAATGGGAACTCATCTTTAAAATAGGTAGCATAAACATGTTTTTTGTGCCTCCAACAGAGTACCCAGTGAGGAAACCTAATTTCGCTTATATGGTCTCCGTGGCCTAAAGAAAGTCACGCTGCGCTGAGACTTTTCCCAACCGTCGAACGCTTCGTGTCTTTGTTTCTGAAAAAAAAAACGAATCAGAGAAAGAGGGGCGGCGCTCGCGGTGCGGAGGCGACGACGCTAGCGGTGCGGAGGCGGCAGCGCTCGCAGCGCGACGACAGGAGTTCGGCAGTGGTCTTTGGTGAGCGAGGCGGAAGGTACGGCCCCTATTTCGTCCTCCGTCGATTTCCGCCGCCACGGACGCGATGCGCTTCGCCGTCGATTCAGACTATGTCAGTCGTCGATTTCATAGAGCTGTTGTTGTACCTCCGTAATCAATTTCTTTTATCTTGTGATGGTGTGGATTTCGTGCTCTTCTGACAAGCACCTGCCGCATCGCGGCTTCCGTGTATGGTGTGCGTAGATGTGCGCATCCCTGCCGCTGAGTGAGGCTTGTTCCTGGCAGCTACCCAGTGTGCAGACCCCTCCCCTCAGCTCCGTAGGCATGTTGTAATGGCTGCTAGTTGAGCTCCCCTCAGCTCTCTAGGCGTAGCTCCAGCTGCAGATGAAGAGGAACAGGACATGACCTCAATCCCTTTTTGATGAAACATTGGCTGGAATGTGCTGTCATATGTAGCATGATGCTCTCTGAAATACATCAATTTTGAGTAACATCTATGTGCTAGTTTAGTTCAAACAACAATTTTGATTAATCTCTTTTTCATTTACATTTTGTATGTTACCTGAAAATAATGCCAGTTCAGTGCAAACAGCAAGTTTGATTAACATCTATGTGTTTTTTACATTCTGTTTAGGCACATTATGTTTGTCAGAACTTGATTTTCCACTAGTGTGTAGTACTGCAATAGTAATCTCTTTTGGACAGTAATGTGGATTTATAATATATCTTTGTGTAGGATGGATGCTAACTTGCCACCGGTTGATGATTTTTTTGGACAAGAACATCATGACTTCTATGAACAGAATGAGTGGAGGTCACAATTTACAAATTCCATTGAAGAAATAGATAGAATGACAGCCTTTCAGGTTAATGTGCTTACCAGTGATTTAGTAAGTCTTGTACTATATGTTTGTGATAATTAGTATTACTACTTGTCCAGTCTGCACAGGGGAGTGAAGCAAGAGTAGAAGCCACTATTGAGGTTGTACCAACCAGGTCTGGTACGTTAAAGAAGCAAACGAGGCAGAAGAATCGCAGAGGAAGTTCCTTCACTCAAGATGAAGACAAGATCATTTGCTCTGCTTTCCTTAACATCAGCAAAGATCCCATAACAGGTGTGAACCAAAGCAGTGGGGGGTACTACAAAAGAATCCATGATTATTTTTGTAAGCACAAACCGGAAGGTTGCTCAAGAAGTCAGATAGCCGTGCAACATAGGTGGCAGCTCATCCAAAAAGGAGTTAACAAATTTTCTGCACTCAAGGCAGCGGTGGATAGAAGGAATGAAAGCGGCAAGTGTGAACAAGACAGGGTAAATTTCTTTTTCTTTTCATGGTGCTCTATTTCTTTCATGGTCTGAAAACATGTTTCCTTGTTAATTCAGATTGATGACGCTGTTAGGATTTATGAGAAGAATGAGCCCTTTCATTATATGCACTGTTGGAAGATTTTACGCAATGAGCCCAAGTGGAATGATAGGATGCTTGAGCTGAACCGCCCATCATCTACAATGAAAGGTGTACCAACTTCCCAAGGCATGACTGAGAATCAGAATGATAGAATCTCGAGACCTGAAGGTCGTGATAGTGCAAAGAAGAAGAAGTCAAGTACCGGAGATGCAGCTTCTAGTGCTGCTGTTGATGTGCTGCAACAGATACATGAAAGGCATGGCAAGAATGAAGAGAAGCAAGACCAACAGATGCAAGAGATTCTTGCCATGAAGGCTGATAAAATGAAACTTAGTGAGAAACTTTTTTTGCTGCAGAAAGAGGATATGGAAAAGAGGGCTCAAGACAGTGAGAAACTTTTTGAGTTGCACAAAGAGGATATGGAAAAGAGGGCTCAGGATATGGAAAAGAGGGCTCAAGATATGGAGAAGAGGACTAAATTGAAGGAGGAGGAGCTAAATCTCACTAAGAAGGACATAGAAGTCAGAGAAAAACAAAGTGATGCACTATTGCTCTCAGCCGAGCTTGGTATTATGGGGGCTGATCTTGAGAAACTTGCTCCACATGTTAAGGAGTACTACATTACAATGCAACGTCATATCATGGAGCGTAGAGGGATATACGTTCCTTCTAATACTGAGAAGTGATAATATGTTTCTTAGAAAATTATGTCAGACTACGTTTCGATTTGGTTTATGTGTTATGGACAATTGTGGTCATTTGTTTAGGTCGGTTTGATTTGTGTTATGCACAATTGTGGTAGTCTCTTTAGGTCAATTTGGTTTGTGTTATGGATAATTGTGGTCATGTTATTTGATTTATGTGTTCTTCATATTTTTTATTTACATGTTTCCTGTACAGACACAATTCTCACTGTCTTGATCAAATGTTTTTTTTTTTGCAAAAATAACAGAATGTGGAACGCTACTGAACTAAAACATATAAAATGAAGGAAATAACACAACAAATCGTCCATTGCAAAAACGAATGATAGTTCAACTGAACCAAAATAACAGCACAAATCATGGTCACGTAACAAAAACTAATGAGAAAAAGGACCGGCTGCAGCCCCATATAGAGCCCACATGTGCTCTACAAGATCATTTTTCAGAGCATGTGCAGTAGATTTGTCTTGAATAACTTCATATGATTCAATGAACTCTTCTATGCCGGGTACGACACGTAGAGGTGTAATTTCTGGGTTTTCAGCACCTGGCCACTCTGAAGGATGCATGTTGGGAAGCTGGACACCACGTTCGTCCTCCACAATCATATTGTGAAGTATGACACACGCTCGCACAATGGAATTGAGGTCAGTTTGGTTCCACAATCGAGCAGGCCTATGTAGTATTTTCCACTTCGCTTGAAGCACTCCAAACGCTCTCTCGACATCCTTTCGGCAAGCTTCTTGTTGTGCTGCATAAACTCTTTGCTTGTTGCTAACTGGTGCACTAATGCTCTTAACCAAAGTGGCCCAATCAGGATAAATCCCATCAGAAAGGCAGTATCCAAGACTATATGGATTTCCATTCACAATGAACTCAACAGGTGGTGTCTTTCCATTTGCTAGATCATCAAAAACAGGTGACTGTTGCAACACATTAATATCGTTATGAGATCCCGGAAGCCCAAAGAATGCATGCCAAATTCTCAAATCTTGAGTTGCTACAACCTCTAGTATAAGAGTTGGCTTGTCCTTATGACCCTTGTACATCCCAACCCAACCTGTTGGACACTTCTCCCACTCCCAATGCATGCAGTCAATGCTGCCTATCATTCCAGGGAAACCCCGAGCCTCATTCACTGATAAAATATGTTGCAATTCAGACTCTGTAGGTGGTCGAAGAAACTCTTCTCCAAACTCTGATATCACTGTGCTAACAAACTCCTTAACTGTTTGAAGAACAGTGCTTTCACCCATACGTAGTCCATCATCAAGAAAATCTGCTGGCTCTCCATAAGCTAGCATCTTAATTGCGACTGTGCATTTTTGTTTAGAGGAAAAACCCAACAACCCTGCTGCATTCCTCTTTTGTTTGAAGTAATCATTTGCGATCGTGACACGAGAGATTATTTTCCCGCTGAAAACGGTTGGTCCATCCTAAAATACCTCAGCTGTTGGAGATGTGTAATTTTAGACTATCAATTTTACAAATCAACGTGACCTAAACAGCTGAATAGGTGCTTAATTTTAGGTCTTATTGTTGGAGACAGCCTAATTAACAACAGAGTGGGCATGAGCTCAAAAACAACAGAGTGGGCGGGCAGTGTTCTTTGTTTCACTTAAAAATTTGTTGTACTGGTTGTCGCTTTTAAGCACAGAGGAAGTATGTTTTAAATGAAAGCAACCAAACTTGTTAGGTTTTATGATTTGTTGACATGATTAGACCTTTGTATTAATCTCAATGACAATTACCGAAATTCATGGTGCCCTAATGTATTAAACATGAGAACTTATTGCAACAATTGTTGCAGCTTGATTTGATGGGAGAAAATGTTCCATAGATCCATCATCGCCTTGCCACTCTACCCAGAGGTAGCCTGTGCTGTACGACAGGGACGGGACACGACGTGGGCAGGTTGGCTCTTAGACCGCTCGCACTGGTAATACTGTAAACGATGCTGGACGGTGTAAATTTAGAGTAAATGTTGTAAAAGTAGAAGAAGAATAGTGTATAGAGTAGAGTATAGAGTAACGAGTGTGGATAGCCTTAGACCATCCGCACCAGCGTACTCTAAAACATCCTCTATACACTATTCCCCTTCAGCTTTTACAGTACGTACTATAAATTACACTGCGAAACAGTGTATCTAATATGCTTTACAGTACGCCACTGCAGATGGTCTTAAGCACAACGTTTGCTTCAATCCATTGACATGGTTCCCAAAGCTACAGTACAAACTTAAGCCAGCATACGAAGAAAGAATATAATTGATGTGGTTAACTTGCAATTTCATTTCATGCCCCCCATTTCGTGAAGCAAGAGTTGCTAGTAACATTTTCAAACATTCGTTCCCTTTCCTTAGAATTTTAAATGAAAGGGACAATTGTGGTTCAACTATAGTTTTGAAAGTCAATTGTGATTCAGACTTTGATTTTCAGATTTTGTGTTTTAGTCACAACTTTTTTCACCTGAAGCTTTAGATCACCACAAGTCCGTTATGTATCTCTAACGGTGTTAATTTTAACGTGAAAAGAGAAATATATCCTTTATGATTTTATCACAGTTTTGATATTATCATTGTGATTGTACTATAATTTTAAGTTAAAGGGTCAAAAAGTTCAGCTGCAAGGTAATCTGAACAAATTCATTTTTTGACAAACTTCAAAATCTAACAGAACGAATAAAAAGTTTGCTCACCAAGTATCATCATCATGGTCGTTGGCCAAGTTGTCTCTTCCTCCTCGACGAGTTGACAAACCTTGGCATGAAGTGAATGCGGAGTACTCGGAACTCAAGCTTCCCTGCCGTGGACAGTGCCCTATCCTGCAGCGCAATGACCAGCCCCTTCGCCTCGTAGCACTCCACTCCTGGGATCGATCGAGTGGCAGAGGTTCCTGTCTCTGCTCACGTCTCTGCTGGTTCTTTTCCTTCGTCGATCGATCGACTGGCGCGCTCACGTCTCGGGATGACGACTCGGCGGCAAAGGTCCGTTACAACTGTTATCAGAGCGCATATCATCCTCAGCGGCGATGGACACCGCGTCGAGCCGTAAAATCCCGGAGGAGAGTGGCGGCGGGAGAATTCCAGTTGACTCGGACCAAGATTGGACGCGACGGCGCCAGCGAAACCTCGGCGCAGACGAAGCTCGTGTTGGAAGCGATGACGGAATTCGCAAAGGAAGATGAGGAGAGATGGGCGAAGGTGGTGGCGACACTTGACGGCATCACCAAGCAGCTGGACTCTGCTGATGCTGTGCAGAAACAGTTGTTGGCGGTGGTGGAGCAAGCAAGTGAGGAGCGCGATCTCTTGTTTCGCCAGGCGGAAGATACAGCGAAGAGGATCATGGATCTGATGCTGTCAAGGGCGAAAGAGGAGATGGATCGCGCATCGGAGGTGCACTCCTTGCGGGATGCAAGGACTGGAGCAGAGTTGGGAACTGACAGAGGATGCGAAATTTTGGGTGAACCATTGAACATGGGAATGGCTCGCCGGTCCCATTCCTCCTCTCATGGTAGATTGTTTTTTTCTTACTTTCTCCTACTGTTCTGTTTTTACTGTTCAAGCCTGGCATGCCTCCCTTCAAACATTGCTTAATTTCGTTGGTTATGGGAAGGAACTGGTCGGCTCATTTTAGCAAGCATTTTGTCCATATCATTACGGATTTGTAGATGCATTAGCATGAATGTATGATCTGGATCACGACGTGAATCCGGGGAACACGTGGTCTTGCCAATCTTGGGTGTTTATAGTTCCTGTTTCTCTCCCAGAATGTTTGTTTGTGAGATTTACGGGTACATGCCAATCTCTCCCCCACATGCTATACATCACGCTGCGACGGCGGAGCAGGGCCGACGCCGCGGAGAGTTGGGATGTACTGATCGCTCATTAATGAAGTCGTCATTTCCTAAATTCAGTGGAGATGGCCCAACCATGTGGATTGACAAGTGTATTGATTACTTCACCATATTTGGGGTGTATGAGGCGCTGTGGGTACGTATTGCGTCGATGCATATGTAAGACGCGACTTCTTGTTGGGTGCAGGTGTTCAAGTTGACAAATGGATTGGGATCATGGTAGCGATTCACCCAGGCAGTGAAGGACAAGTTTGGACCCCATGAATACCCGAAGGCAATGCATGATCTCTTACATCTTCGACAGCAAGGGGGGCTGGAGGAATATATTGCAGATTTTGAGGAACTTCGTTATGCCACCGCGGTTTATAACCCAGAGCTGGACGAGACCTTCTTCGTAACGCAATTCATGAAGGGCCTCAAGATGGAGCTGAGAAATCCAGTGCAATCCAAGTGCCAGCCACTGTCAGTCGTTGTCGGTACCTGGAGAACCGGGTATCCCTAGATACAAGAAAGGAGGCACGCTGAGTCCCACCGCCCGTGGGGACAGGACCCGACGTGGTCCCAGGGTGCCACGTGGCGTGCGACATAGCCATGCCTCTCCACTAAGGGAAGGCCCGACGTGGCCACGTGTCCTTCAGCTCCGGGTGCATCTCCCTCGCGGAATGGAGGTCTGGTGCTGCCACGTGTCCCGCAGATATGGGTCCACCTCCCTGCCAAGGAGAGGTCCGGCGTGCCCACCAGGCCGGCAGCCCCGGACCTGCCTCCCTGTAGGAAGAAGGTTCGGTGCAGCCACGTGTCCGGAAGCTCTGGGCCCGACCACACAGCAGAGGAAAGGATCGGACTCGCCACGTGGCAAGCAACGTCCCACCTAGCTCATCCTGCGATAGTGGCAATAAAGTGGGACGAGCCCAGTGCACCTAAAGAGGAAAAGACGCGCATGTTCCCTAGGTAGGCAGGAGCTCACACACATAAGTCAAAACTCCTGTACCAAGCTCATCAGTAACAGGCTGGCGCCAAACTACTATGTACGACGGGCGAATGAGAGGCCGCGACAGGATGAACGGGACATCGCCTGCCATGATGAGGGGCTATGTATAGCCCTGCAGCAGGGCATGGCTAGACTGCACATTGAAGCCATTGTCAGGGGATAGCATTTACTCCCAAATCTTAGGAGAGATTTGGTACGCCCAGGGTCACATGTCGGGCCCCGGGTCCCACTTGTAAGTCGCTCGGCCTTAGACTATAAAAGGACCGAGCGGCAATTGACTAAGGCACGTTCACTCAGACCCAGAGTTCCCTCGGACTCAAGCAATACAACACACAAACCACTGTGGAGTAGGGTATTACGCTTAGGCGGCCTGAACCACGTAAAACCCTCGTGTTCATCATTCTCTGAGCTTGATCTTGCTAGGACTAGCCCCCCGAAAACACAGCGAACCTCCGCGGACTGCTCCAGAGTGGGTCCGGGGGAGGTGTCAGTTTAGACACGTCGACAGTCGTGTAGTTCTGTTGTCTCGACTGCAACATGACATCCAGGACCGCAACAAGTCCAAGCCTCTGAGACAGCAAATGCAATACCATGGTACTGCTCAGCTCAAAGGGGAGGGAAGGATGCCTGAAACTTCAAAGCATGGAGTACAGAGTGTGGATCAGTCGAAGGAGAGGCAAATACGTGATTATTGTAGACTGAATGGGACAAGAAGAGTTTGAAGTTTCCCTATCGAGGCAAGACTATTATATTGCGTGGGGTTCACCCTCCCTCTCAAACATCTTTGGTGGAGATATCTCATTCAAAGTTGGAGAAATGGATACTCGGAAATGAAGTCTGGTCAATTGTGGTTGTTGAAAACAGAGTTTCACCGTTAGACAAGCTGAAAATTTAGTATGAATATTCAGAGATACCTGCATTGCTTCAAAAGTTTAGTGACGTGTTCGAAGATCCCAAGTGCTTGCCACCCCACAGAGAATTCGATCATGTCATCCCTCTGATTCCCGATACCATTCCAGTTAATGCCAAACCCTATCGCTACTCCCCTCTCCACAAAGACGAGATCGAAAAACAAGTGAAAGCATTGTTGGAAGCGGGATCATAGAGCATAGCTCAAGCCCATTTGCTTCACCGGTTCTTTTGGTCCAAAAGTATGATGGGTCGTGGCGATTTTGCGTTGATTATCGCAAGCTGATCAATCTTACAATTAAGAACCAGTTCCCTCTTCCATTGATTGATGAACTTTTGGACAAACATGCTGGTGCAAAGTTTTTCAGTTGTCTGGACATGAGAGTCAGCTACCATCCAGTGCACATGAAATCAGAGGAAGAATTTAAAACCGCCTTCAAAACACATAGCGGACACTTTCAATTCAAAGTCATGTCGTTTGGACTTACAAACGTGCCACAGCGTTTCAATGTGCAATGAACATCATTTTGGCTCCCTTCTATGCAAGTTTGTTTTGGTCTTTTTAGACGATATTCTTATATATAGTTCTGACCTTGAGCAGCACTTGCAGCACATTGAGTTGTTTCTCTCCAAGCTACAGAACATCGTTTCTACATCAAACTTTCAAAGTGCAGCTTTGCAAAATCCTCTCTGCACTACCTCAGACACATTATATCAACAGAGGGAGTCGCAACAGACCCACTGATGACTAAAACGGTGGAGGATTGGCCACTGCCAACATCAGTGATAGAGTTGCGGGGTTTCTTAGGCTTAACGGGCTATTATCGAAAGTTTTTTAGGGGCTATGGTGTCATCGCTCGGCTGCTAACTCAGTTACTGAAGAAAAAGAGTTTCGTCTGGACAGAAGAAGCCACTGGTCTTTGTTCAGTTAAAGAAGGCCATGTGTGAAGCGTCAGTTCTCGCTCTGCCGGATTTCTCTGTCCAATTCACCGTGGAGACTGACGCTTGTGATGATGGTTTGGGAGCAATGCTTATGCAGAGAGATCGCCCCGTGGCCTTTCTTAGTAAACCGCCCGGTGTCAAACATCAAGAACTTTCCATCTACTATAGTTTTTAGCTTTGATAATGGCCGTTGAGCGCTGGCGTCAGTATTTACAATGTGGTGAGTTCCTCATTCGCACCTGTCACAAGAGTTTGAGCTTTCTCGGTGAGCAACATCTTCAGACGGAATTGCAAAAACGCGCAATGTCAAAGCTGATGGGGCTTCAATTTAAAATCGTGTATCGCAAGGGGAAGGAGAACAAAGCGACCGATGCTTTGTCACGAGTCGCGCACTTAATGCCCATTGCCTGTGTTTTTGAAACTCAACCGAGATGGATACAAGAAGTGTTGAACTCTTATGCACTGGACCAAGGTATTTATGACTTGATTAACAAGATCGTCGTGACAAGTCCAGATGAGGAGGGATTCTCTTTGCACAATGGCCTAATACAAAAAGGTGATCAAATCCTCATCAGCCCAAACTCGGCTCTACGCTCCAAAATCATTTCGCTGTTCCATACCGGTGTCATTGGTGGTCATTCAGGCACGCATGCAACATATCTGAATGTGGTCTAGAGGGGGGGGGGGGGGTGAATAGGCATTGAAAACTTTTCCTGCAACATTCAACAAAATTGTCAAATAAAGGAGGGGCCAGACTAGTCCGGTATCGATACGGACTAGTCTAGTATGCTAGTTATACCAACAAAAAGATAGATTGTTTAATGTATTCTCCTCAAATGTTATAGCTGCGGAATTATGTAAACTATCCTAACACCTTGTGTAAGTTTTAGGATGATTAACTTGAATGAGGAATACAAGATTAATATAAGTTGCAAGATTAATCAACTCTATGCCCTAGATGATGATGATGATTGCAAAAGTAAATAACAAGAACACAAGAGACAAGGATTTTTACCGAGAGCTTCGATCTCACCAAAGAGATCTACTTCTTCGTTCAGGAGCCCACACAAAGTCGGATCTCAATCAACCCTTTATCTCTTCAATTCACCACAAATGCCAACTTGAGTTCCATTATCACGGGGGCAATCACCAAGTCGGTGGGGCAACCTCACACGTTGAGGGCTCCCACAAAATTAGAGAGAGAAAAGTGATCAAACACACTCGAAAGATTTATAACAGATGCAAGAGTGTATAAGAGATCAAATCCCAAGAGCTTAGCAATGCGTAGAAGACGATCTCCCTATCCCAATCTGGATTCCCAAAAGATTTAACTTTTAAGGGATTTAGATGTGTGGGGAGAGGTGTTTATGTGCTCTTGGGACGAGTGGCAGCGCTAGGGTTCTTAGTTATTCACTATTGTGCACGGTTGTATTTTTCTGGGCTTATGGATCACCTATATAGAGTTTCCAAAAAAGTTACCGTTAGGGATCCTGATGGCTGGACTAGTCCGCTCTAGGGACCGGACTAGTCCGGTGTGCTATGTAAAATTTGCATGAATTGTACAGCACACCTGAAACCCTAATTTGTGTGAGGTATACCATACTAGTCCGTATTGGAATAGAAAATTATCCGAACTAGTCCATGATGAGTCCAGAGACTCAATCGGACTAGTCTGCTACAAGATGGACTTGTCCGGTGCATGGTGATTTGTGTTGAGTGAACATCAGAAAGTGAACAGACTTGTTCGGCAAGTATCCGAACTTGACCGAGTGAGGTCAGTGAGTTAAACGGACTAGTCCAGTTCTGTTTCGGACTTGTCCGTGTGAGAACAATAAGTTGATCAGACTAGTTCACTACTGAACGGACTAGTCTGGTGCTTCAATGTATTGCTTAATTAATTAATTTAAGCCCTTACCCTCTATGCAATGATATAAGATTTTTGGATGTGTCTCTCACACATATCATATACATTGATATCTACTTTGTGCTTCTTTGATCATTTGGGCTTTTCCTTTTATCACTTCTCATTTCTCACCTTTTTGAGTGCACCATAAGTTCTAGTCTTTGTAGACCTACATTCATCTCAACGAATTCATTATGATCTCATTTGTTTGTCATCAATCATCCAAAACTCACAAGAGAATGCCTAGATGCAGTTTCAATCTCCCCTTTCTTGGTGATTGATGACAACAAATTGAGATTTTACAATTAAGAGTAAAAAATGATTTTCATAAAGTGTGCATATATGAGAATGACATATGAACAACAAAAAATTCTCACATATATGCACTATTTATGGTGGGGTGCCTATAAAGTGAGTGTGAGCAGATATTGTGATGTGCATAATGAAAAATACAGCAATTATAGAGGCAACCATCACATGAATATCAATATGAACATCACACATTCATATTAAACAAAATAGGCATTCAAATAGAGATTACAATCGTTTGAAACTTGAAAACACAAAAGATACATGTCCAAGATCACTAGTCCTTAAGGCTCATAAATAGATAGACTACAAGTCTCAATCTCCCCCCTTTGGCATCAAGGCACCAAAAAGGGAAAAACTGAGGGGAATCACTCTCTGTTACTTGCTCTCTCACTCTCAGTTCTGTCTTCATCTTCATCTTCAGATTCATGAGCATGCTGAGGAGGAGGAGGAATAGTGACACCTGCAAGTCCAAAGGAGGCCAATTATTGTTCTGTGAGAGGCACCATCTTTGTGATATTTTTTTTGAAATCCTTTGAAGTTTGAGGAGATCCCAATGGCTCAATATCAAGCTTCTCACGAATTGCTTTGATGTTTTCCTTCATATACCTCTGGTGCCTCTTCCTGGCCAAGCTTTCCTTATGTTGCTTAACCTCCACTTTGCGGTCGGATGCAAAGATGGAGGAAAGTAGCTTCAATACACCAATAGATGACTCTTTGGAGGATCAGGAGCAGAGGTAGCAGTTGGAGTCCTTGTGCCTTCATTTGCTTGCTTTGATCTTTGTTCTACTACAGGTGAGGCGGAAGCATTTGGAACAATGTAGACTGGTGGCTTCTGGGGCTTGAGGCCGGCATGCACAACATCTTTCACAAACTCAAGGTCGGTTACCTTCTCAACCATGAACATGATGTAAGGTGCATAGCCAATGGACCTATTTAGAGTGATTGAGATGTTAACAATGTCATTGTATATGTATTCAAAGACATTAAAGGTCCTTTTCTTGCTTATCACTTTCGTCAAGGTCCTTATAGTTCCTTGATTTGTCCCTGCATTTCCATCCTTTGGAGCAACAATCTTCATCAAAATTCTGTTAAGCACAGCAAATAACAGCTTCAAGTACTTTGTGGTAGGAGCCTTGTATGGCATTCTTGTGTCATAGAGGAAGGCTAGCTCATCCTTCTCCAAAGGCTTCAAGTTGTGAATCACAAGCTCATTTTCCAAAGTGTCTTCAAGATGGAGTATCCTGGCAAACTCCTCATAAGTGATACTATACTTGGATCCATGAGTCATCCAAGTGATCTCATCCCCATCATCACGGGCAATGTAGAGAGTAGAGTAAAATTGAGTGATGACTTCATTATTTCAATTATATTGGAAGGTGTCAGTACCCTGCGTACCGGGTACCCCGTAATACCACAAGAAAAGCTATGGAGTTCTACCTATCCGAGTTGAAGACTTCCGAAGGCTCCACGTGTTCCGCAGCACTGGACCCGCCTTCCTTGTTTGGGTAGCTCCGACACTGACACGTATACCGCACAACCGGACCTAACTCCATTCATAGGGAAGCTCTGGCCCTGCCACGTGCCCAGTGACCCCGGACCTAACCCCCAGTAGATGGAAGCTCTGGTGCTGCCACGTGTATAGTAGCTCCGGACCTGCCTCCCCACAGAGGGAAGCTCCAGAGCTGCCACGTGTCGAGCCTCGAAACCTAGTCCTACAACGGAAATAATGACGGATCTCCAACGGTGCAAACAATTAAGAGATTATTAAACAACCGTTACAAGACCTGACTAATGTGTCATTAAATCCACATTAATGATGCACGATCAGAGGACCATCAAGGTTGATAATGCCTCTAGTAATGCGTGTTATCACACTATTAATCATAATTATACACTCAAATCGTGTATAGGTATGTAATGACAGCCGGGGCCACCTGTCAGGCTAGGCAAACTCCTGTAACGGCCAGTCCTTGGTCTGTAAAAGGGTTGTGTTGCACATTAGAAGACAAGTAAGCTCATATGCTCACAAGCACACGCTAAAGACTTTCATCCAATCAACAACCTCCCCGTGGAGTAGGGTATTACGCTCAGGCGGCCCGAACCACGTAAAAATCTCTCGTGTCACCATCTTGTTCGTGATCTCAAGCGTCCCAACCGAATATGAACCTCCGTGGACTACATTCTAGTAGTACCAGGGGAAGTGTCTTAGTTAGCACTTCGACATTTGGCGCGCCAGGTAGGGGGTCTCAGATCCCAAAATGGTGAATTCAGCTGCTGCATCGTCCAACGGACACGTAGAACAGCCCGCTGGAGGGAATCCCTCCAACGTGCAACAACCAACTAGAGCTGTTGTACCAGCCGGTGTGATTCCACCACCGCCGCCACCTCTTGCTGGACTGGCAGTCAATGTCGGGCCTTAGGATGGGGAGTTCACATTGATCAATGCATCAACAAACAACTCGGAGAACGCGCTGATCGCGACACATACCTTGATTCAGCGTCCTCTGATGCCTGGAGCACCACCAGCTGCCATGGAACAACGGCGCGCTGATGTGGAGCATTTGGTTGCAGTCGCAGCGACTGCCATCAGCAATCAAGGGTCGCCCCCTGCTGGGCAGGAACTTACAAGAAATAGGACCTTGTCTAGCAGACTTGGCCCTAGGACGTCACAACATGGGGGACGTGTACCCTCTCAGCAAGTGACATCGCTGCCCTCCAGGGCACGCTGCAACCACACTATTGACGGCTGTTATATACCAATTTCATCCATCAATTTAACTCAACTATGCGAAGGATTTGTCATTTATTGCACACATCACCTTTCTATCTAACCCAATTCCACTTGGACTTGGAGAAATATGTGTATGCAGCATTTTATCAGGAAATGAGGAAATGTAGAGGGACCAATCCTATAAAATATCATCCCAGCCAATCAGGCGACGACACGTGGCATCCCATGGATCAAATGGCCCACAAACAGAAGTATCCGAGGAGATCCAACATTATATCGCCCATATACATCAATGGGACCCACCTGGCAGCCACCTGGAGAAAGCACACAGGAAACGGTGCAATGACCAGGTCGGCTGAACCAGGGGGTCGGCCGACCTGGTCTTTGCACCAAACTCGGTCAGCCTTCATGTGTTGGCTCCTCCCGGCTCCCTGGAGTCAATGGTGACTGATTCGCGCACTTTTGGTGGCGGGAACCGACCTCAACACTAGTATAAATAGGACCCCCTACCCCTCACTTCAACACACACCACTTGAGCATCATTCTATTGTATACACTATATTCCATAGTCCTTAGAGGAGTTAGGATGTAGAGAGGAGAGCCTCTAGTCCCAAGTCCAAATTGGGAAAGGAGTAGAAGGAGTCTATCTTCCAAATTCCACATTGGGAAAGGTATGTCTTATGTATTCCTTCTTGTATTTGTGACTTTGTGCTCAATAAAGATATTATCTTTAGTCTTCTTTTATACATATACTTGGACAAAGCGTTTCTTGTTTGATTGTGGAGTCCATGTATGCGGAAGGTATAGTCTATATGATTTCACTCTCATGATCACATCTTATGGTCATAAACACTATAGACCCCCACTATAGTCTATATAGTTATGATATTATTATGTTAATATGAATGACTTATGCTATGCTTCAACATTAGTTCAACGATGTTTAGATTAGTCATTGCCTTAGTATGTCTTGTGCCATGGCTCCTAAGGTATTTGCTTAGTATGCTAGCATCGAGCTAGGGTATTTAAGTAGCGTTGGATGTCTTGTAGACCCACGGATTGAAGAGGTAGACAGTAGGTGGTGACAACCCTACCTGACCTTTGTAATCCTCCATGTTCGGCTATGCCACAAGCTCTTGGCGGGAGTCTCCCTAGTATTGCTAGGGGTAAGCCCGTGCCCGATGTGTTGAATAGCATTGCATAGGAATTCATCATTGACATGACCATTAGTATCTACCTTAGGCTATGTATATGTATTAGGAGCATCGTAGGAGCAACTCTCTAACTCTCAATCCAATCTCCCTCTAGGACCCATTTTACCCTTTAGAATAGATTGCCTATGTGTGTGTCACACTACCCCTATTATCAACTTACCCCTGTCCGGATAATGGATTAGTATCCCATAGCTTGACCATAAGAGTAGTATATACTTTACTCCATTGCCTTCCTTTGGGATAAATACGATACCCTTGGGAATACTCATGGGTAAAATGCTACAACGGTATCTTCTGTGCGCTTGCGGATCTCATCTCTTTACCGGAGATGATCTGTGGTGTTAAGAAATACCAACAAGCATTTTTGGTGCCTTTGCCGGGTATGATTTGTTAGTATATCTTAGGAGCCGTCAACAAGCATTTCTGGCACCATTGCCGGGGAAGGCAAAGAAAGTGAAGGATAGCTATCACTTGTGATTAAGCTATAGGTACTATTAGTTATTAGGCAGGATTACCCTTGTTTGTTTTCTCCTTTGTGTGAAAATAGGGTAGTGTTGGCCAACCCATTGTATGGGATGGCCAACGAGGACGCAAGTGCTCAACTGCAAGATGATTCAAGGCGTATCTCAACAAACGCCTGCTAGGCAACAACATTGCCTATTGCGGAAGAATTTCAACTTTCAGTAGGAGCCAAAGTCATCCATACCCAAGCTTGGGGGAGGCTCCAAGAGTTCTTCTTGGTTTGCCTCCACCATGGGGTGGATAGTTGGCTCTTCATCCAACACTCATGTCATGGGTTGGCTCCACCAATCCATAACCACATTCGTGCTGGAGTCGAAGGAGTCCTATTCTCATTCATCATGGATGAGAAGAAGGTCTCCACTCAAGGGGTGGATTAAAGAATGCTCGAGTTCCCATAGCTTGTCATGCACACCACTTCACAATGTGGATATGCTAGTTATGGAACTACACCTCCCATTGAAGTGTCATGAATATCCAAGTCGTTGGAGATTTGTTTGGATAATCCGAGTCGTGGATATTCATATGATTTGTGAAAATCCATGTCATCATGGGACGCATGGGAATTATTTCCCTAAGACCCATGAGGACCTTTTTCAAACAACAACTCCAATGGCTACCATTCACAAGGAGGTCAAGGGTGGAATTAACATCACCCTTGTATTCAAGGAGGCTATGACTTTCCAAGGGATTTAAGTTCAACTAGCCTACCTTGAAGTATCTTGGCCAAGCAGAAATCAAGACAACATTCACATGGAGATCTTGGCCAAGGACAAGACTTAAGGAGCATTCAAAGTCCAAGATTTCCCACATCACTTGTTGGGATTCCCACACGTCGACCAAACCCATTCAACCTAGGGCAAGTGACATTGTGGGTGAAGCGTTTCTTGTTTGATTGTGGAGTCCACATGTCATCATGCCCAAGGAAGCCTTTGACCCATGATCAAGGTATGGGTTGATTCAATGGAATATCAATATGGTCAGAGTGGCACCCCTAAGAAGGACAAAGCCTCACCATGCTCATGAAGGAATACATTCAAGAGGGAGAACCCGTCGCTACAACAACATGTCTATATCAATACAACAGGGAGAGGCTACGGCCACCAGGTGGCCCACATGTCCAAATGACAGCCAAATGAGTTTGGCATGTCAAAACACAAGAAATCGTCCACATCTTCAACTCTGGGTTGGACAACAAATCATCACGCTGAACAGAATGGAGGTAAGTCCTACTCATCGGACTTCAAAAATTCGTGCAGCTAGGTCAAAATTGTGAAGAGGTGGTTTGGCAAGAAAGTGGAAGGTTTCATCAAGCTCAAGTCACCATTGGGAGGATTTGAGAACACTTCTCTTCTTCAAACTCATTTTGAGTTTGAGGAAGAGAAATGTTCAAGAGAATGACCCAATGGAGGAGCCAGAACCAAATCCATTGCCAAATCCAACCTCAACTTGGCATTTGACATTAACCATCAAGCCTACGCCACAAATCAAGGTTGTGAGTTTCTCACACAATGACCTTCGTCACCAACTAATCCCCAAATTAGGTATGAGTTTAGAATTTTCCATTGTTTGGTTTGCCATAGAATTGAATGTATTTGCTTGCATTTGTGAGGAAGGTTGACACTTCCTCATTATTCAATTCTCAAGCATCCTCACAAGAGTAAGCGTGGGTATTGACTTTTGGATCTCCAAAAGGAAATTCCACCTTACTTGGAAAAATCTCAAACAAGTACCTAGAATCCTTTAAGAATTGATTTGTAAACTTAGTCTTTTTTGTCGAGGTTTTGTAACACCCTCATTTTCATGCATCATGCCCTACATGCACTCATATACATGTTTAACATTAGCCCATAACAAGAGGAACAAGTTTAAAATTGATTTGGAGCAAAACCGCACTTAAAACGCAGGAAAGTGCGGACTAGTCCGATTTTACTGAGGACTAGTCCGATTTCTCTCTGACTAAAAACGGACTTGTCCGTTTTTGCTGCGGACTAGTCCGATTTTGGCTCTGGAAAAATTCGGACTTGTCCGATTTTGTGCGGACTAGTCCGATATTCCATGAATCCTTGAAAATTTGCTAAGTCCCTGGACTTTTCCGGACTAGTCCGGTGTTCCAGCGGACTTGTCCGTTTTCCTTTCTGACTAAGATCGGACTTGTCCGATTTTTGGCCAGACTTGTCCGATTTTCTCTCTGGACGACTTCGGACTAGTCCGGTCCTGTCCGGACTTGTCCGATATTTCGTGACTCCGAGATTGACCTTTTGTTTTACGACTTGTTTCTTGGGTTTCACGTTAAGTGGGCCTAGGGACGTCGTGCCCAACTCTTTTAGAGCCCATGTGGGACTCTAAACCGGCCTCTACTCACCCTAAACTCGAAATCCATCTAACCCTAGCCTCCACCTCTATATAAACAACCCCACCCCTTGGTTTGACATCTATTTGCCACTTTTCCACCCACCCAAACCCTAGTTCGTGGGGAGCCACCATCAAGGAGGGAGGAGAAGATCCCAAGCAAGAGGAAGAAGAGGAGGAAACGAAGGAGGATCAAGATCTCCACCAAGTTTCGTCCTTCACCACCAATTCATCTCCAAGTTCATCACCAACCCTAGATCATCAAGATCCAAGTGTTACCTCCAATTTTCTTGGTTCATTGGAGTTCTAAACACCTGGTATACCTTCTATTCTCTTTTCCTTACATGAATTCAACCCCTAATCTCCGAATTTACGTCGATCTAGAAAACCCTAATCTGCTGATCTCGTCAAGTGCGGACTTGTCCGGTCCCTAGCGGACTAGTCCGATCTTCCTGGTTAAATTGTGTTATATTGATTCTAAAATTTGATCTAATCGAATCCAAACCTGTATAAACTTGTTATAATCTATTAGAGCTAGTTAGTAATCATTAAAAGCAATCTAGTAACAAGTTCTACCTTGCATTTGCATCAATCATGCATGTCATGACATATTGAGTAATATTTGTGCACTCTTTGATTGTGTTTCTTGTTTTGTATGTTTATTGTGTGGATTAGACGGATTTGCGCTAGAGAGTGCCACGGAGGATCTACAACATCAAGAGTTTGAAGGCTTTGACCCTAATCAACAGCAAGAGCAAGGCAAGTGTCCTTGAAGCATATTGATCCTGTTTTAAAATAAATGTTTTGTTTGCAAAACTGCATGCTTGTGTCAAATTGATGGGAATCCTATGGTAGGAAGTTTACTAGAATTGCTAAACCACCCTTGTCACCTGGAATTTATGGTAGAGAGTCGGGAAGGGTTTTTACCTTTTTGCTTCGCTTAATCAACTGGGATGGGAAACAACTATATCACTCAATTTAATTATGCATGGATGAGATTATGGTTAACATGAACTGGTTAAACATGGTATGGTAACAGATGATCTAAGCAAACCTGGTGTGTGGATGGGTTGGATGTTACGGTGGTTTGCTTGCTTTAGATCTAAGGACCGGTTCATGCGAGAATAAGCCAGGACTACAGTGCCACCACGAGGCCAAGTATGGGTGCGGCATAGCTGATTAATTAGGGCTTTGCTAGTGCTGTTTGGACCATTGTGGATGCTCGGGGAAGGGGTAGTCGGATTGGGTTTGTTGATGATTGGTGGGACTACCCTGGGATCCGAATGGCTCAAGAGGGGGCCCTTGGTTGAAGATGTGCTCAGTTGGAGGCATCGCCACCGGTGAAACCTCAGTGGGGTCTAAATAGGCTAGTAATCCCTTTGTAAAGGCTATTTTGTGATCTCTTGGCCACACACCAACGGAAGTGTGTAATGTGACCGACGGGTCATGGGCATAAGGGAGGTTCTTAGTCACCGAAGGGTGATGAAATCACAAACATGTGGGTAAAGAGGTACAAACTCTGCAGAGTGTTAACTAAAACTATCATGATAGCCGTGCTCCCGGTTATGAGCACCTGGACAACTTCCATGATTAGAGAGAAATCGGGATTTGGGATGGTTATGGTTTCGTAATGGCTATGGTTTGGTAATGGTTATGGATGGTTATGGATTAATTTCTGAACATGGTCATTGACAATGGTGAAATCTGGAATTATTGATGATGGTAATGAATTCAGATTTGGTATTATGATATTATTTGTGATTATGATGGGTTTACTTCACATACTTATACTATATTGCTTTTCAAATGTTTTACTGTACTTTTCAGCACTTTGCCATTATTATTGTCGTCATTTGAATCAGCCACATGTCATACTTTCCACACTTGCTGAGTACGACATGTACTCACTCTTGCAATCCCCCACCCCAACAGTTGCAGGTCAGGATTGGGAGTTTAATGGCGATAATGCGGAGTTCTAGGCCGTGTCTACCGTCAGCTCTGCCTGTGGTGTTGATTGGAGCTGCGCATACATACCCTGTCGCTTATGTTGCATAGTTGCTTAATTAGTTTATTTCCGCTGCATTAGTTGAACTTGTCATTAATATTCATTAGGGCTTGTATTCGAGGATAATATAGCTTGTGTAATAAAATCTGGATAATTAATCTTGTTCTGTGGTAATTTTCTGTATACTCTTTTGTGATTGCACTCGTGTATGTGTGATGAACATCCTGGGCACACATATGCGTTAGCTTGGTTCATTTTCGGAACCGGGCGTCACAGATTGGTATCAGAGCCAGGTTGACCGTAGGATGCAGCCTAGATAGAATGGACACTTTAGAGCACATAGGAGCACTCAGGAATCGATGTATTTTTGCTTGGAGTGCTGTTTGCTATATATATTGGTTGCTTGTGTGCTTAATAGAGGATTTTGGGATGCTTTAGCATTGCCATGTCCACCTAGGCTAGTGTAGCTAGCTGTTTAGTTTCATATCCCTTGATGCATATAGTTGGGGACGTTTTCTAATTCTTACCTATTTCTTTTCTTCAGATGGTGAGGACTCGCAACCAGAGGGATGGCAATGATGAGGGGGAGAACAATGGAGTGCCTCAGAACAACAATGGGCAAGGACCTGCTCACGAAGCTATCAACATCGAGCAGCTATTGGCCATGCAAAACCAGCTCATGCAGACCATGATACAGATTATGGGACAGCTGCAGGCTGGCAATACCAACAATCAGCCCCACATGCCTCCACCGCCACCCCCACCTCCTCATAACCGGTTGGGAGAGTTTATGAGGACTAGGCCGCCAACCTTTGCTCAAGCCGCAGACCCTATGGATGCGGACGATTGGCTCAAGTCCGTGGAGAAGAAGCTAGCCATTATCCAATGCAGTGACCGGGAGAAGGTGCTATTTGCCTCTCATCAACTCATTGGAGCAGCTGCAGATTGGTGGGATTCTTATTGCAATGCTCAGGAGAACCAAGAAAGAATCACTTGGGCCGAATTCAAGGAGAATTTTCGTTCTCATTATGTGCCCGAGGGTGTTATGATCTTGAAGAGGCAAGAATTTGAGAATTTAAGGCAAGGGAAATCAAGCGTGAGTGAATATCTCAATAAGTTCACTCAACTCTCAAGATATGCGCCTGAGGATGTTAGCCGGGACAGCCGGAAGCAATACTTGTTCATGAGGGGATTGAACAATGAGATCCAAGTGCAATTACTCAACTGTGATTATGTCAATTTTCAGAAGCTTGTGGACAAAGCAATTGTGGTTGAGAACAAGATCCGTGAGATGGAGCAAGAAATCAAGAGGAAGGCGCCATATCAAGGACAGCAACAAGGAAGTAATGTGCGCCCTCGCTTTGCGCCGCCCAATGCGCCTCATTACAGCTCCTCTATTCCTGCTCAACGCCCTGGTTATGCACCGCGCCCAACTCAGTTTGTGCAGCAGCGCCCTGTCATGCAAGCACCGAGGCCTCCGATGCCTTATGCACCTCGTGCTGATTTTCCTGGAGCCAATGTTCAAAACCAAGCTCGTTCCAATAATTCTGGTGGAGTCAAGAAGTGCTATACTTGTGGAGAAGCTGGACACTTTGCGAATCAATGTCCTAAGTCGGGCCTTGGTCAAGGAAGCAATGCGCCGAGGCAAAACCCAAGACCTAATGGAGGACAGCCACAAGGAAGCCGTGGACAGCAAAATTTTGCTCGTGGCAACGTGAACCATGTCTCTACGGAGGATGCTCAACAAGCGGATGACGTGGTCATTGGTATGTTTCTCGCCAACTCCAACCCCGCGACTATGTTATTTGATTCCTGAGCATCGCATTCATTCATTGCATCGAAGTATGTTGCCAAGTATAGTTTGCCTATCTCTCATATGAAGTTTACTCTGTTGGTTAAGTCTCCTGGAGGAGAGATGAGGACAAATATAGTATGTCCAAAAGTAAGCCTTAGAATAAGGGGGGTAGACTTCTCCGCCAACCTCATTGTTTTAGATTCTCAAGGGTTGGATATTATACTTGGTATGGACTGGTTGAGGAAGCACAATGGAGTTATTGAGTGTGCCACAAAGACGGTGAAGTTGACTAATGAGGAAGGGATCACCGTAGAATTTGAAGCAACCCAACATGCACCGAAGCAATTAGAGCTGAATCATATGGACGGTGTCGCAATTGAGGGGATTCCGGTGGTGTGTGAATTTTTGGATGTGTTTCCGGATGAGTTGCCAGGTATGCCACCCGATCGAGACATCGAGTTTGTTATTGATTTAATACCTGGAACTGCACCTATAGCTAAGAGGCCGTATAGGATGCCTCCTATGGAATTAGCGGAGCTCAAGAAGCAGATTCAAGAGCAATTAGAGAAGGGTTTCATTCGCCCTAGCTCTTCGCCTTGGGGAGCGCCCGTTCTATTTGTGGACAAGAAGGACGGATCCCAAAGGATGTGCGTGGATTACCGAGCTCTCAACGAGGTAACAATCAAGAACAAGTACACCTTGCCCCGTATAGAGGATTTGTTTGATCAGATGAAAGGTGCCTGTGTGTTTTCCAAGATTGATTTGAGGTCAGGTTACTTTCAAATGAAGATTAGACCATCGGACATACCCAAGACAGCTTTTAGGACACGATATGGATCCTATGAGTACACTGTGATGTCTTTTGGATTGACAAATGCACCTGCCTACTTTATGTACCTCATGAATAAAGTCTTCATGGAGTACTTGGACAAGTTCGTTGTAGTGTTTATTGATGATATTATGATCTACTCGAAGGATGAGAAGGAACATGAGGAACACTTGAGGCTTACGCTACAGAAATTGAGGGAGCATCAATTGTACGCCAAGTTCAGTAAATGTCAATTCTGGTTACGGGAAGTTTCCTTCTTAGGCCATATTATTTCCGGAGGAGGGGTATCGGTTGACCCCGGTAAAGTGAGGGATGTGTTGAAGTGGGAACCACCGCAAAACGTCAAGGAAATAAGAAGTTTTCTTGGGATGGCTGGATATTACCGTCGGTTTATTAAAAATTTTTCCAAGATAGCCAAGCCTATGACGGAGTTGCTAATGAAGGGAAAGGCATTCCAATGGACTAAAGCCTGTCAGAATAGTTTTGAGGAGTTGAAGAAGAGGTTGACAACATCTCCAGTTTTGGTACTGCCGGATGTAAGCAAGAGTTTCGACATCTATTGTGATGCATCAAGACAAGGGCTTGGGTGTGTATTGATGCAAGAAGGTCAAGTGGTCGCCTATGCATCAAGACAATTGAAGAAACATGAGCAGAATTACCCCACGCATGATCTTGAACTAGCAGCCGTGGTACATGCATTGAAGATTTGGAGACACTATATTCTTGGACATAGGTGTGAAATTTACACGGATCATAAGAGTTTGAAGTATATTTTCACACAGACAGACCTGAATTTGAGGCAACGAAGATGGTTGGATCTCATCAAAGACTATGATTTGGGGATCAACTATCATCCGGGAAAAGCCAATGTAGTGGCCGATGCCTTGAGTAGAAAGGGAGTAAGTCATCAACTCACGGTTCGAGAGTTACCGTCCGAGTTATGCAAGGAGTTTGAACGGTTGAACCTTGGGTTTGTAAACAAGATGGAGATGATGGAGTTAAACCCAACCTTGGAGCAAGAAATTCGAGAGGCACAAACCACGGATGAAGAGATCAAGGAAATCAAGGAAAGAATCGAAGAAGGGAGAGAATTCAGATTTGACAAGGATGAACATGGTACCTTATGGCTTGGAAAGAGGATCTTTGTGCCTAATGTAAAGCATATTCGGGAGACAATATTAAAGGAGGCACATGACTCGCCCTACTCAATTCACCCTGGTTGTACGAAGATGTACAAAGACTTGAAGACTTGCTATTGGTGGAATAGCATGAAGAAGGACATAGCTGAATACGTAGCACTGTGTGATGTGTGCCAACGAGTCAAGGCGGAACATCAAAGGCCAGCCGGATTATTGCAACCGTTGAAGATTCCAGAATGGAAGTGGGAAGAAATTGGAATGGATTCATAGTTGGGTTACCGCGTACCCAGTCCGGGTATGACTCAATTTGGGTAATTGTGGATCGCTTAACCAAGTCAGCTCATTTTGTCCCTGTGAAGACCAAGTATACAGCTGCACGATTGGCCGAAATATACATGGAGCATATTGTATGTCGACATGGAGTCCCTAAGAAGATAGTCTCGGATAGAGGTTCTCATTTTACCTCCAGATTTTGGCAAAAATTGCATGAAGCTCTGGGAACGAGGTTGAATTTTAGTTCAGCATATCATCCTCAAACGGATGGATAAACCGAGAGGACCAATCAGATTTTGGAGGACATGTTAAGAGCTTGTGCTTTAAAGCATGGGAAAAGTTGGGACAAAAGCTTGCCATACGCAGAATTTTCATACAACAATAGTTACCAAGCAAGCTTGAAAATGTCACCATATGAAGCGCTTTATGGGAGGAAGTGTAGGACACCTTTATTCTGGAATGAGGCAGGAGAAACTCAAGTATTTGGTCCGGATGTGTTGCAAGAAGCCGAAAAGCAAGTCCAAATAATTCGTGAAAACTTGAGGGCTGCCCAATCAAGAGAAAAGGGCTATGCGGACAATAGGAGAAGGAAATTAGCCTTTGAAATTGGAGATTTTGTTTACCTCAAGGTGTCACCAATGAGAGGTCATAAGAGGTTTAACATAAGAGGCAAGCTCGCACCTCGTTATATTGGACCATTCAAGATTTTGGACAAAAGAGGAGAAGTAGCATATAAGTTGGAGATGCCAGCCCATCTTTCAGACGTACATGATGTGTTTCATGTTTCCCAGCTCAAGAAGTGTTTGAGAGTGCCGGAAGAACAAGTGCCAATGGAAGAATTGGAACTAGAGGAAGATTTGACGTATGCCGAGCAACCGGTCAAAATCTTGGAAACCAAGGAGAGAGTCACAAGGAACAAGGTGATTCGATGGTGTAAAGTCCAATGGAAGCACCATACCAAAAAAGAAGCAACTTGGGAGTTAGAGGATGATCTCAAGAAGGAATTTCCCTATCTCTTCTCTTCCGCGTCGAATCTCGAGGGCGAGATTCATTTTTAAGGGGGGTAGGTTTGTAACACCCTCATTTTCATGCATCATGCCCTACATGCACTCATATACATGTTTAACATTAGCCCATAACAAGAGGAACAAGTTTAAAATTGATTTGGAGCAAAACCGCACTTAAAACGTAGGAAAGTGCGGACTAGTCCGATTTTACTGAGGACTAGTCCGATTTCTCTCTGACTAAAAACGGACTTGTCCGTTTTTGCTGCGGACTAGTCCGATTTTGGCTCTGGAAAAATTCGGACTTGTCCGATTTTGTGCGGACTAGTCCGATATTCCATGAATCCTTGAAAATTTGCTAAGTCCCTGGACTTTTCCGGACTAGTCCGGTGTTCCAGCGGACTTGTCCGTTTTCCTTTCTGACTAAGATCGGACTTGTCCGATTTTTGGCCAGACTTGTCCGATTTTCTCTCTGGACGACTTCGGACTAGTCCGGTCCTGTCCGGACTTGTCCGATATTTCGTGACTCCGAGATTGACCTTTTGTTTTACGACTTGTTTCTTGGGTTTCACGTTAAGTGGGCCTAGGGACGTCGTGCCCAACTCTTTTAGAGCCCATGTGGGACTCTAAACCGGCCTCTACTCACCCTAAACTCGAAATCCATCTAACCCTAGCCTCCACCTCTATATAAACAACCCCACCCCTTGGTTTGACATCTATTTGCCACTTTTCCACCCACCCAAACCCTAGTTCGTGGGGAGCCACCATCAAGGAGGGAGGAGAAGATCCCAAGCAAGAGGAAGAAGAGGAGGAAACGAAGGAGGATCAAGATCTCCACCAAGTTTCGTCCTTCACCACCAATTCATCTCCAAGTTCATCACCAACCCTAGATCATCAAGATCCAAGTGTTACCTCCAATTTTCTTGGTTCATTGGAGTTCTAAACACCTGGTATACCTTCTATTCTCTTTTCCTTACATGAATTCAACCCCTAATCTCCGAATTTACGTCGATCTAGAAAACCCTAATCTGCTGATCTCGTCAAGTGCGGACTTGTCCGGTCCCTAGCGGACTAGTCCGATCTTCCTGGTTAAATTGTGTTATATTGATTCTAAAATTTGATCTAATCGAATCCAAACCTGTATAAACTTGTTATAATCTATTAGAGCTAGTTAGTAATCATTAAAAGCAATCTAGTAACAAGTTCTACCTTGCATTTGCATCAATCATGCATGTCATGACATATTGAGTAATATTTGTGCACTCTTTGATTGTGTTTCTTGTTTTGTATGTTTATTGTGTGGATTAGACGGATTTGCACTAGAGAGTGCCACGGAGGATCTACAACATCAAGAGTTTGAAGGCTTTGACCCTAATCAACAGCAAGAGCAAGGCAAGTGTCCTTGAAGCATATTGATCCTGTTTTAAAATAAATGTTTTGTTTGCAAAACTGCATGCTTGTGTCAAATTGATGGGAATCCTATGGTAGGAAGTTTACTAGAATTGCTAAACCACCCTTGTCACCTGGAATTTATGGTAGAGAGTCGGGAAGGGTTTTTACCTTTTTGCTTCGCTTAATCAACTGGGATGGGAAACAACTATATCACTCAATTTAATTATGCATGGATGAGATTATGGTTAACATGAACTGGTTAAACATGGTATGGTAACAGATGATCTAAGCAAGCCTGGTGTGTGGATGGGTTGGATGTTACGGTGGTTTGCTTGCTTTAGATCTAAGGACCGGTTCATGCGAGAATAAGCCAGGACTACAGTGCTACCACGAGGCCAAGTATGGGTGCGGCGTAGCTGATTAATTAGGGCTTTGCTAGTGCTGTTTGGACCATTGTGGATGCTCGGGGAAGGGGTAGTCGGATTGGGTTTGTTGATGATTGGTGGGACTACCCTGGGATCCGAATGGCTCAAGAGGGGGCCCTTGGTTGAAGATGTGCTCAGTTGGAGGCATCGCCACCGGTGAAACCTCAATGGGGTCTAAATAGGCTAGGAATCCCTTTGTAAAGGCTATTTTGTGATCTCTTGGCCACACACCAACGGAAGTGTGTAATGTGACCGACGGGTCATGGGCATAAGGGAGGTTCTTAGTCACCGAAGGGTGATGAAATCACAAACATGTGGGTAAAGAGGTACAAACTCTGCAGAGTGTTAACTAAAACTATCATGATAGCCGTGCTCCCGGTTATGAGCACCTGGACAACTTCCATGATTAGAGAGAAATCGGGATTTGGGATGGTTATGGTTTCGTAATGGCTATGGTTTGGTAATGGTTATGGATGGTTATGGATTAATTTCTGAACATGGTCATTGACAATGGTGAAATCTGGAATTATTGATGATGGTAATGAATTCAGATTTGGTATTATGATATTATTTGTGATTATGATGGGTTTACTTCACATACTTATACTATATTGCTTTTCAAATGTTTTACTGTACTTTTCAGCACTTTGCCATTATTATTGTCGTCATTTGAATCAGCCACATGTCATACTTTCCACACTTGCTGAGTACGACATGTACTCACTCTTGCAATCCCCCACCCCAACAGTTGCAGGTCAGGATTGGGAGTTTAATGGCGACAATGCGGAGTTCTAGGCTGTGTCTACCGTCAGCTCTGCCTGTGGTGTTGATTGGAGCTGCGCATACATACCCTGTCGCTTATGTTGCATAGCTGCTTAGTTGCTTAATTAGTTTATTTCCGCTGCATTAGTTGAACTTGTCATTAATATTCATTAGGGCTTGTATTCGAGGATAATATAGCTTGTGTAATAAAATCTGGATAATTAATCTTGTTCTGTGGTAATTTTCTGTATACTCTTTTGTGATTGCACTCGTGTATGTGTGATGAACATCCTGGGCACACATATGCGTTAGCTTGGTTCATTTTCGGAACCGGGCGTCACAGGTTTAGAAAACAAAACTTTTGGGCATGAATTAATTGGTGAATTGGCAAATAGGAACTTGGGCATAGTGACAACCATAATTTTTAATTGAGCTTCATGCATAGATGGTATCACTAGATTTCAAACTCCTAGGAATAAGTGATATCCTTGCTCTAAAATTGAATTGCATTTTTAGGAGGAGTCACTAAATTTCAAATTCCTAGTGAGGTTTAGGAGGATAAAATTGAGAATCTTGTTTGTCATGGTCTAAACGATAAAAATTTGCTCTTGAAAGCTAAGATGGTTAGAAACTTTAAAAGGTGTAGGGATCCATATAGTGTATTTCTATCACATGCATTGCTATGAGTAGGAGCTTTAGAAAATATGCAGCATGAATTATTCATAAAGCTCTACTCTTATCAATGAATAACACATTGATCATAGATACACTTGACATTGAATCCAATGCATATTTGATTTTGTTCTTCCCCGTATGTACAGATGAAAGTTCGGTTACCTAACTCGAACGTTCATTTGTACAAGTCTCAGGAGCTAACCATCCTTCTCCATTCAAGAGAGGAAGTTTGCAGGAGTAATATTTCTATGCAGGCATTCATGAAGCTGATTGTTGGGATCCCTAGAGGATTCCATTTCAACATCTCTTGGCCAAGGAGTAAATGAGGATGGTTGCTACCTATCAGAAATTATGCCTGAAGGTCAATCATAACTATACGAGGCTAGATATTTGAAATAAGAACCCTCCATGAGCAACCAATGAGCTGCCACGGTGAGAGCATTATGCTCTCAACTATTTTAAGCACTCATTCAAGCTCAAGGGATTTGCCACCATCATTGGGTACAAGTTGTTCCTATGTGGCTAAGAGTTATGATGTACCATGACCAAGGAATGACAAGATCACACCCAATTTATATTGGGTGCAAGTTGTTCCTACGTGGCTAGAAGGTATGTCATGCCTTAGACAAGGAACAACAGATCACACTCAACCCATGTTGAGTGCATGCCATTCCTTTGTGGTTCTAGGTATGTTGTACCTTACCCAAGGAACAACTGATCATACCCAATGCATGTTGGGCACATGTCACTCCCTTGTGGCAAAAAGATATGATACACCTTCGCCAAAGAATGACGAACATACTCAATGTATGTTGAGTGCACGTCATTCCTTTGGATATAAAAGGTTATCATTATCTTAGCCAAGAAATGACAAATCACACCCAACACATGGAGATCCTGATGTGCGGACGATCAACATTGAAAACACTCTATTCAACCACACTCATGGTGTCTATGGGAGGCAACACAACAATCAACACTCAACCCTCCATGGTCAAAGCCACGCTGCAACAAGGATAGGCCAACTCATGGCCTACCTCCGTCGTTAGGGTTTCAACCCCTATCACGGACCTTGATCAAGAATAAGCTTGGGGGAGGACCCCCACTTGAGGTAAATTGTATCACACCCACTACATTTTTATTTCAAATCATCCATTGCATATTTATTTTCCATCCATCCATCCATCATCCACCTTGCATTTAAAAAAATATATATAAAAAAATAGGTTAGATTTTCTTTTATTAAATAAAGATGTGCGGTAAGAATGATTTAGAATTCACATAGATGAAATGATGAATAGTTGCTATGTTTTATTTTCTTAAGTCTCTAGTTTACAACTTGCTACTCTCCGAATATTGCTTTCATTGGTTTGAAATACTTTTACCTTAATTTGGAAGTTGTGGGTAGCAAAAGATTAATCTAATTCTAGGTTGTTGCAAGACTATAATTGGTAATAGGGCTGCTAGTCCTAGTTTGAAAGTAAAACTTAGATTTCCGGAGAAATTCTAAAAAGATTTAAGTTTCCCTCAATTGATTGGAAATACCTATCAAAGCCATATGATGTTCATACATAGACAAAACCTTATGCATATGCTATTTGCTTTCACATTGAGCCTACCAAACTAGTATAGACCTATGTGAGAAATCATTCAACTCTTTTTGAATTCAAGACTTCAATTGCACATGCTATACTTCTACACTAGAAGTAAGCAAAACGTCCATCATATCCACCATACTACAACAAAAATAGAAACTCCATGTTATTCATGTTTAGCACTCTCTTCAAAATTCATTGCAAAGAAAGGGAGTAGAAGACATGGCTACAAAAAAAGCATGCTTACATCATAAGCATGAGAAAAAAAAGAGAGAAAAGAAAAGTAGCCATGTTTCATCCCTGCAAAAAGAAAGAGAGATTATACCAAAAAGGAGTTATTTCAAGTATCCACACCCACTTCCACTCCATCACACATGCACTAGTCTTGAATCAAAAAGTTTTGATTTGAATTCTCCTAAGGTTTACTCTTTTGACTTAGCAATATATGTGATGCAAATATGCCTACTTACTTTCCTTACCAAGCTCTACATACAAGCCATATTCAATGAGTAGGAATAGTAGAGGCACAATGCTTTGGTGAGGAAATATTTCCACTATCCACAAAGGAGTGACTGAGAGAATCAAATTGAGGTACTTAATATCTAAATTGAATTCTTCGGGATTTAAGTGGAACTTGATTTCTAGGCTATGTTTGCTCCATTTGCTATTCTACCTTTCAACTACTCATGAATATAAAAAAGCATAAGCCCCATGATAACTTAAGAAAGGTAGGGTATCATAGCCAATTTCTGCAATACTAGGTAGAGTATCTTGTTGTGCATTAGATACTTTTGAAAATAAGATATTGTAGCAACTCCTGATCATCAACCTAAAGTCTTGACTTTGCTCGGGATGAGCAAAGGATAAGCTTGGGGGAGTTTGTTGACGACTGTTATATACCAATTTCATCCGTCAATTTAACTCAATTACGTGAAGGATCTGTCATTTCTTGCACACATCACCTTTCTATCTAACCCAATTCCACTTGGACTTGGAGAAATATGTGTATTCAGCATTTTATGCAGGAAATGAGGAAATGTAGAGGGACCAATCCTATAAAATATCATCCCAGACAATCAGGCGACGACACATGGTATCCCATGGATCAAATGGCCCGCAAACAAAAGTATCCGAGGAGATCCAATGGTGTATCACCCATATACATCAATGGGACCCACCTGGCAACCACCTGGAGAAAGCACACGAGAAACGGTGCAATGACCAGGTCGGCCGAACCAGGGGGTCAGCTGACCTGGTCTTTGCACCAAACTCGGTCAGCCTCCATGTGTTGGCTCCTCCCGGCTCCCTGGAGTCAATGGTGACTGATTCGCGCGCTTTTGGTGGCGGGAACCAACCTCAACACTAGTATAAATAGGACCCCCTACCCCTCACTTCAACACACACCACTTGAGCATCATTCTATTGTATACACTATCTTCCATAGTCCTTAGAGGAGTTATGATGTAGAGAGGAGAGCCTCTAGTCCCAAGTCCAAATTGGTAAAGGAGTAGAAGGAGTCTCTCTTCCCAATTCCACATTGGGAAAGGTATGGCTTATGTATTCCTTCACGTATTTGTGACTTTGTGCTCAATAAAGATATTATCTTTAGTCTTCTTTTATACGTATACTTGGACAAAGCGTTTCTTGTTTGATTGTGGAGTCCATGTATGCGGAATGTATAGTCTTTATGATTTCACTATCATGATCACATCTTATGGTCATAAACACTATAGACCCCACTATAGTCTATATAGTTATGATATGATTATGTTAATATGAATGGCTTATGATATACTTCAACATTGGTTCAATGATGTTTAGGTTAGTCATTGCCTTAGGATGGCTTGTGCCATGGCTCCTAAGGTATTTTCTTAGTATGCTAGCATGGTGCTAGGGTATTTAAGTAGCGTTGGATGTCTTGTAGACCCACGGATTGAAGAGGTAGGCAGTAGGTGGTGACAACCATACCTGTCCTTTGTAATCCTCCACGTTCGGCTATGGCACAAGCTCTTGGCGGGAGTCGCCCTAGTATTGCTAGGGGTAAGCCCGTGCCCGATGTGTTGAATAGCATTGCATAGGAATTCATCATTGACATGACCATTAGTATCTACCTTAGGCTATGTATATGTATTAGGAGAATTGTAGGAGCAACTCCCTAACTCTCAATCCAATCTCCCTCTAGGACCCATTTTACCCTTTAGAATAGATTGCCTAGGTGTGTGTCACACTACCCCTATTATCAACTTACCCCTGTCCGAATAATGGATTAGTATCCCATAGCTTGACCATAAGAGTAGTATATACTTTACTCCATTGCCTTCCTTTGGGATAAATACGATACCCTTGGGAATACTCATGGGTGAAATGCTACAACGGTATCTTCCGTGCGCTCGCGGATCTCATCTCTTTACCGAAGATGATCTGTGGTGTTAAGAAATACCAACAATCATTTCTGGCGCCTTTGCCGGGGATGATTTGTTAGTGTATCTTAGGAGCCGTCAACACACACTACGTCAAGGCTCTTTATGCATGATCTCAGATCAGAGCTTGATCACCGCTACAGGCGACAAGATGACCGCGTCCTCATGAAGCGTGCTCGCGAGAGGCGAGCTGCCCGTTAAAACCCTTCTCCTTTGGGAGTTGGGAGCGGCTATTCAACCTTGGCCATGCATCTTTGCATGGTTGAATGGCCTCAGAAGTTCCTGCCTCATCTGCCGAATAAGTACGACAAACTATCAACCCCGTCGAGTTCCTCCAGATTTACTTCACCGCCATCCTCGCGCGCGGGAGGCAACAAGGCAGTGATGGCCAACTACTTCCTCGTGGATATAACCGGGACAACAAGGTCTGGGTTCATGAGTCTTCCTCCTGACTCTATCCACAGTTGGGCGGAGCTTTGTCGCCAGTTCAGTGCCAACATTGGGAGTTCCTATACCTGACCTGGCATGGAGCTGGACCTGTTCGTCTTACAACAAAAGTCGGGAGAATCGCTGCATTCCTTCATCCAACAATTTTCTGAGGTACGGAACATAATTTCTTCAATCTCCAACACTTCTGTCATTGTCGCTTTCCGGTAGGGTGTTAGAGATAAGAAGATGTTGGATAAGCTGGCGACCAAAGACGTCTTTATTGTCACGGAGCTCTTCAGCCTAGCTGATAAATGTACTAGGGCTGCGGAGGGCCGTGAAATGCACTCCAAACCAGCTCCAGAGGTTGGCAAACCCTCCTCTAAGTCTGAAGCCACTGCCTCAGCCAACGGAAAAAAGAACAAAAGTACAACGGCAAGAAGAAGCTGTCGACCGGCGCACCTGCAGCTGCTGCTGCAGCTTAGGGTGGTCGGGGGCCACGTCCCGAAAAGCGTCCATGACCATTGTTCGAGGACGACGTCGGTGAAAAGATGTGGTGTCCGATCCACAAAATAGACACCCACAATCTTGAAGACTGCCGTGAGGTCAAGCGCCTGATTGACCGCAACAACAGGGCGCCAAGAAGAAGCTCCTTTTTGGCAACGGGAAGGAAAGCAGAAGGTCGACAAAGCTCGGACTCAATAGAAGCTAGGTTTTCAGGACCCTAAAAAGGTCCTGAAGGCCATCTACAATACCGTCTATGATGATTCTGACGACACCGGCCACGAGCGTCGGTAGACTCTCCAAACCATATATGGAGGGTACTGGGGCATTGCCTCACGGCGCATCCTCAAAACCATGCGTAGGAAAATGGCTGCTGCAGCTCCTACTGTTAAGGAAGAGCCTTATTGGAAGTGGATGGATACTTCCATAACTTTCAATGCTTTGGACTGCCAGAGGAACATGATTGGAGTTGGTCGACTTCCTTTGATGGTTTCTCCTACCATCAATAACGTCCAGCTCTACCATGTCTTTGTGGACGGAGGTGCGATGCTGAACCTCCTCACCTACGTCGCATTCGTGAAGCTCTAGCTCAGCCTCTAAGACCTTCGCCCTTCACGTCCCTTCTTCAGAGTAGGTCCGAGAGCCATCAATCCTCTCGGATCAATTACACTCCCGGTGACCTTCGGGACTCGTGGCAGTTATAGGTCCGAGAAGCTGGTCTTCGACGTGGCGCACATCAACCTTCCTTTCAATGCCATCCTAGGCAGGCCAACCCTGTATAGATTTATGGCTTTAGATCATTATGGCTATTTGTTGTTGAAGATGCCAACCCCCTCAGGCATCCTTCGCATCCATGGAGATCGCATAACGAGAGTCACAGTGCTAGAAGAACTCCATGCGCTTACAACAGCGCAAGAGGAAGGATCCAACAAGGAGCAACTTGCTCAACCTCCGAGCTCTCGACAGCGAGGCTCAACCTATGCACCTCGTGTGCAACCAAGCGGCAACGCCTACATTCCCGTCAAAGTCGTCCAAATCGGTTCTGATGTTGCCCAGACCACTCGTATATCAGGAGGTCTGGACAACAAATAGGAACTCACACTCATCACTTTCCTCCGGGCAAATGTTGACGTGTTTGCATGGCAACCGTCACAAATGCCTGGTATCCCCAGGGAGGTGATTTAGCACAGCCTAAAGATTTACCCCGATACACGACCTGTACATCAAAAGACTTGGAAGCAATCAGTCGAGTGGCATAACTTCATCAGACAAGAAATCAAGAAGCTGCTTGAAGTTGGTTTCATCCGGGAGGTTCACCATCCACGGTGGCTGGCAAACCAAGTCATTGTACCAAAGGCCGGCAGGAAGCTTCGGATGTGCATGGACTACACCTTGAATAAGGCATGCCCAATAGACCCATTTCCACTACTTAGGATAGATCAGATAGTGGATTCCACCTACGGGTGTGAACTATTGTGTTTCCTAGATGCGTATTCTATTTATCATCATATCCAAATTTCTAGGGAAGATGAAGAGAATACTACCTTCATAACAGTAGATGTGTTGTATTGTTATACTGCAATGCCCTTTGGTCTCAAAAATTCTGTCTCAACTTTTGTGCGAGCCATGCAGAAAACATCTGGAGAGCTCATTAGGGACTTGGTGGAGGTCTACGTCGATGACATCGTTGTAAAGGTGAAGAACAAGGAATCACTCCTTGAAAACCTACAAGTCATCTTCGACAAGCTGCGCATCATGCGCACCAAGCTAAAACTTGACAAATGTGTCTTTGGGGTTAGCTCCGGAAGCTCCTCGGATTCTTGGTGACTCACCGAGAAATTGAGGCAAATCTGGCGAAGATCAAGGCTATTGAAGAGATGCGGCCCCCAGCCTGTGTCAAGGATGTCCAGAAGCTAACTGGATGTCTAGCTACGCTCAGCTGGTTCATCTCAAGACTGGCAGAGCGGGCGCTGACGCTCTTCAAGCTACTGAGGAAGTTTGGGCCATTCCATTGGTCTGAAGAAGCAGAAAATGCATTTTAAGAGCTCAAGCTGCTCCTCTCCACACTACCAATCCTGATAGCTCTGGATCCTGGTGAGCTTCTTTTGCTTTACATTTTGGCAACTACGGAGGTTGTTAGCATGGTCCTGGTCGCGGAGAGATCGGAGTCATCTTCAACTCAGGACTCCAAACCCCTTCGGGAGGGTCTGGAACTACCTGAACACAAGTCTGGGTCCGAACCTCTAGGCGCGGATCCTGAGGGCAAGTTACAAGAGGATCAACCCCTCTCAACCGAGGGAGTTCTCATGACTGAGGAAGAAAATATGGATCCCTCAGGGAGGGTCCAGGTTATTCCATAAGAAGGTCTGCACCCCTCCGGGAGGGTCCAGGTAGATTAAGAAGAGGCTTCGGGTCCTTTAGGGAAGGTCCGGACTGTCCAACGGCCAATGTACTTCATCAGTGAAGTATTGCATGATGCCAAGGCTCGATACATTGAGGTGCATAAATTGCTCTATGCAGTCCTCATTGCCTCAAGAAAGCTACGTCAATACATCCAAGCCCACAGGATCTCAGTGGTAACCTCCTATCCACTGTGTGCTATACTGCACAATCCAAATTCAACTGGAAATATTGCAAAGTGGGCAGCGGAATTGGCAGAGTTCGATCTCGAATTCTTGCCTCGACAAGCTATCAAGATTCAGGCATTAGCTGACTTCGTGGCGGAGTGGACCCGTTCTTCATCAAACCCAGGGGCCCACAGTGAGCAGAAGCTGGAGCCCAAGGTCCTGGTGTTCACCGAGCCTCACTAGACTCTATACTTCGATGGCTCCGTACAAAAGCAGGGGGCCAGAGCTGGAATCCTCCTCTTCGCTCCCACCGGAGAGAAGGTCAAATACATGGTATACCTTGACTTCAAGGCTACCAACAACATGGCGGAGTATGAAGCTCTCATTTATGGGCTCAAGGTGGCGCTATCATATGGAGTCAAGCAGCTACTTGTGAAGGGAGATTCACAACTCATCATCAAGCAAGTCAAATGTGAATGCAATTGCAGCAACCCTCAACTCGCAACTTACCTCCTTGAAGTCCAGAAGACCCAGAAGTACTTCCACGTTCTAGATCTCTGCCATGTCCACTGTCTCAACAATGCTGAAGCTGATGAACTATCAATGAAAGCTTCAACCAGAGCTCAAGCTCCCGACGGAGTTTTTGTTAGGAGATTGTAACGACCAGCCGCTCATCCCGCCGAACTAAGTGAGGGGGGCGAGACCAGCACCCAAAAGCTGGTGGTCCCGATGGCCCTGTTACCATGGCGCCCACCAAGGATCGTAGGCGCTGCAAGAAGCTCTGAGCAACACAGCACGCAAGATCCGGAAGCTCAAGCTATCTCTGATGCATGGATCTCGGAGATCCAGAGCTACTTGAAGGACAACATCCTTCCTGAAGACGGTGCTTTTGCTGATCAAATCATCAGGTTGGCTAAAAGATACACGCTGGTAGAAGGGGATCTCTATCAACGTGGTGCCAACGGCATTCTAATGCGGTGCATTGGCCGGGAAGAAGGTCGTGATCTCCTCACGAAAATCCATGGAGGTGAGTGCGGGAACCACACAACTTACCACATGTTGGTCGGTAAAGCCTTCCGGTGTGGCTTCTACTAGCCTACAGCGCTCCAGGATGCAGTCGAGTTGGTAAAAAAGTGTGAAGCGTGCCAATTCCATGTGGAACAAATTCACACACCGGCTCAGTCTCTGCAAATGATACCTCCTACATGGCCATTCGCTGTATGGGGGATGGACATTTTGTGACCTTTCCCAAAAGTCGTCGGAGGTTATAGGTTCCTCTATGTCGCCATAGACAAGTTCACTAAGTGGTCGGAAGCTACCCCAGTTGTGACCACCAATAAACAATCAACTATCAAGTTCTTGAGGTCCATAGTCTGCAGTTTTGGAGTTCCGAACTAAGTCATTACTGACAACGGAACCCAATTCACTAGTGCAACATTCCAAGAATATTGCAATGACCTCGGCATCCAAGTTATCTATGCCTCAGTAGCTCACTCGACAAGTAATGGCCAAGCCGAGAGAGCAAATGCAGAGATATTAAAAGGACTCAAGACGCGCACATATGAGCGCCTGAAGAAACATGGAGCCAACTGGATTGAGGAGCTTCCATCTGCACTACGGGCGAGCAGGACAACACCTAACCGATCAACTGGAGAGACCCCCTTCTTCCTGGTGTACGGAGCTGAAGCGGTGGTTCCTCCGGATATTAGCATGGGGTCGCTCCGGGTCTGGACTTTTGACGAAGCCACGCAGGACAAGCTCCGGCGTGAAGACCTTGACCTCATTGATGAGGGAAGGTGCCAAGCAGCTATACAGAATGCACGATATCGTCAGATGCTCCGGTGCTATCATCAAAGGCATGTGCGCAACCAACAACTCGAAGAAGGCGACCTGGTGCTGCGGAGAATACTAACTCGTGAAGGGATGAACAAACTTTCCCCAGGCTAGGAAGGTTCCTTCTGAGTGATCAAAGTTTCCCACCCTGGATGTGTCTGCTTGGCAACTGAGGATGGGACCCCGCTTCCCAATCCATGGAATATCGAGCACCTCCATAAGTTTTATACTTAGTTTCACAGAGATGAGTCTGTATTTACACATAATGTAAGTTATAGCATCTATGGACAGAGTCGGGTAGGTCCCAGACAAAAAGCATACTTAACTTGGTCATTGTACTTTAAGTGTAGCTTACCTAAGCTGGGTTAGAACAAGATGAATAGCACACTTAGCTTAGTTCCATACTCTAAGTGTGTCCTTGTCTCCCCTGTAATTCGGACCTATAATGAAAGACATTTTTGTGTGAAAACATACTCCACGTGCATTAATTTTGTACAGACTCATTTTCTTTTATTACCTTTTCCTTCTTGTCTATAATGAAATTGTGCATTTCTTTTTTGATATTTAGACTGAGATATTAATGTGGTATATAAGTCATATTGTGGATCTCATTTCGGATCTTAGTATTGCAAGATGGTCTACTCGCCTGAAAACCAAAGCCAATAACAGGTCCGGAGTGTGCTATTGACTTAGTCTGGTCAGACACCCTAAGTACGTCACTCTACCTATATGCTGGTAGGTCCCAATAGGGCGGGTCTAGAAAGCATTCGAATCTAGAGAGATTCTATCAATATACTTGTTGCTATGATGAATTTCTTAAGATTTAATTTCGAATAAGAAAAGTAAGCCGCAAACAAATTATAGACAAGAGAACGAATTTTATGGTTTTTCTTGTCTCTAATGTGCAGGAAAAATGAAAAACTCATGGCGATGGTGGACGTTGCCGGAGCTACTAAACTCCGACTACCTCCAGGGGGCCCGCCATCGATGTTCTACACGTTGACAGTGGGTGTTGTCGAAGCTACAAAGCTCCGACAACCCCCAGGGGGCCCGCCGTCGACGTTCTACGCATTGACAGTGGGTGCTGTTGAAGCTACAAAACTTCGACAACCCTGTGGGGGCCCACTGTTGATGTTCTACACGTTGACATTGGGTGCCGTCGAAGCTACTTAGCCCCAACGACCCCCAGGGGGCCCGCCATCGATGTTCTACGAGTTGGCAATGGGCGTCGTCGAAGCCACTAAGCTCCGACAACTCCCAGGGGGGCCGTCACCGACAAAACCAAGGGTACCTGGAGAAGTCGGAGATAAACTTCGCACCTCAGAGCTATCAATATGGCTACGAGCAAGAAGTAAAGTCATCAAGACATTGTCAAAACCTTTTTGTGCATGTTCGCAATGAAATTGTGTACATATACCAGGGCGCCAGTAATATAAAGGGCAATGGATTGAAGACACATTGAAGATGGAATTCATTAAAAAATATTGGATTTCATTAATTCAAAATGGGGATTACAAGGTGAAGACAAGAAAGAAAAAGTTCTAGCTATTGGAGTTCCTATTGAAGAAAGAGACAACTTTTTGGGTAGCTTCTTGGGCGCTCGCACGGACGACTTCCTCCTCCTCAGCGATGGGTCCTTCAAGCACCAAAGCTAAGGACATTTGGGGGTCCCGGCTCTTGAAACATGCCAACACATACTCGACAACGTTCTTGGCCAGGCTCCTTCCTTTTGTCTCCAGCTTTTCGACGACCACAACGCCCACGGCATCAAGCTTCTTGCCGGTAGAGGTTAAGGCCTCCAGATCTTTGTCCATCTCCAGCTCTGGGTCAGCCGGATGTACCAGACAGAAACCAAATGGCACTAAAGCTTCATTAGCATGCCCTAAGAAATCTCAGACTTGCTGGGACTCTGTTGCTCTCAAACTTCTCATCTCCTCCAGCGACTTCCTAGCACCCGAACGCTCCGCCGAACCTTTCTTGGAGAAGCGCTCAACTTCCTTGGCGTGCAGCTGAATGCTTTCATCCATCCGCTTTTCTTGGTCGCTGAGTTCTTTCTCCCAGAGGTGTTTGTGATTCCTCTGGTCTGCCAGGTCCTTCTCCTTCGCCTTCACCTTGCTCTCCCTAGTGGAGATATTGATCTCCCAGTCGGAGAACTTTACCCCCACCTACCAAAGCCTATCCTATTCTTGAACGTGCCACTCTTTGAATTTGGCAGTGCGTTCACCCAATCTTTTCTTGCCCAGTGTCAGCCTCTGGGCGAGTTCTTCCTCCCTCTTTATGGGATCTTCCTCCTTTTCTAGGAGCTTATCTTCCTGCTCGTCGACTTCCTGGCGCTTGAGGAGTTCCTCATTAAGCCTATCGAGGCCGTCCGAGCGATCATTTGCCACCTCGTTGGTCTCTAGGCTTGCTCCAGCAGCACTCGAGATCTTTTGTCGAGGGCCTTGACCATGGCCTCCTTCTCAGTCAGTAGGCAGTCATACCCCGCCAGCCGGGCCTTCTCCCTATTAATCAACTCTCGCTGGTCCACCAGCCTTGACTGTGTTAGCTTCGTCTCAAAGTGAAGCCTATTGCGCCAACGCCTAAGGGTGTGGCTCTCTTCTTTGAGGGACTTGCTTTCATAGTCAAAGGCAAGTTGTACTTGGTGGAGGCTTGAGCAGGCGTTACCAATAGACAACACCAGAGGAATTGGCTTCGAGCCTGCCTGAATTGCTTCCGCAAGCTCCAGCAAGTCTTAAAAAACAAACAAAGGGTCCCATTGTACTAGTGTGGTCCCCTGCTGATGCGGCTCCTCGATGTTGGGGCTGCTTATCGGAAGTTCCTCTGCATCCACTACGACCGAAGAAGGTTCGGCTGCAAGAGCTTTACCCTCCTGGGCTGACGAAGAGGGTCCCTCAGCTGGATCTTCAATAATCGGCTCGATGCAAGAAGGACCCACCTCCAGATTGTTGTGTTCCGCCGGCTCGGATGTAACCACCTCCTGAGCAGCTGCTTCCAAAGCTGGCACCGAGGTATTCAACGGAGCTTCATCTACTTACGGCACCATGGCCGATATTTCTTCGGCCCGCGCTTCACCTACTTCCAGCACCATGGCGGGAGCTTCTTCAATTGGCTCCAAAACTGCCAGAGATTCAGCAAGTTCTACCTCCACGTGGTCCGGCGCTACCACAGGAGCCTCAAGCGTCGGTTCTGGACTTGTCTTCACGACAGCCAGCACGGGAGCTGTCATGTCATTTGCCACCTCCACTAGGGGAGAGGCAGGAGCTGGTGCTGGAGCTTCAGCCGCTGCGGCCTTTGGTGCCACAACAGGCGCCGGAGCAGCCGAGCTTGTTCTCGACATTCTGGAAATAGAAAGTAGGGAATCTAAGACAAAGCAAAAAGTAAAAACAGAATGAAAAATAAAGTGCCAATAATTACCTTGGAGTATCGCCGCTCCAATCGACACGAATCTTCTTCTTCGAGTGTTGGGAGCTAGTACCTGTCGCCGTTGGCATGGCCGATGCTCCAGAGCCCGAACCTGGAGTAGAAGCGGCCGCCGGTGCCACCTCCTCTAGGACCTCCATCGTTGGAGGTTGCACCTCAGACCTGGAGCCTATAGCTGGTGCTGGGGACGGAGTAGATTTGCCAGAGCTGGCGCCCCTCGTGGACGCCGACCCCGAAGAAGGTATGACCACTGAAGCTCTGCTCGGTTGGGGGGGGAGAGGCCGTCGGAGTCAGAGCTGGTCTGAGGGAGCTCCCATTAGCACGCTTCAGCTTCCTCTTCCGATTGGAAGACTCAACAGGTGTCTTACCTTTGCCCTTTTCAGCATCATCAAATCTTCGGCTTGGAGCAGTGGGGGCCCTCCTCTTTAAAGCTCCGGGATAGAGATCTCAGTGGCTCCACGATTCTCCACCAGGCCGAGGTCGTCGAGCTCTGTCATCCTCTTTTGGAGCTCCCTCTTGAATTCAGGAATCATGTTCAAGGGGAGGGAGCCTTTTGGTGGAGTCAGGGAGTCTTGGGTGATGGCCCCAGAATGCAGCTTTCGGAGGTGGAGCTTCAAGGCACCGTCATCCAAGTTGGTCCCAGACCAATCTCAATCCGGTTGTGGTCCAGCTCACTTTTGAAGGCTTAAGCGGGCCATTCTCTCATCTTCAGTGGAGCCCACCTGTTGACCAAGAAGTTGCCAAAGACTATCTGAGGGGTCACTCCACCCTCAACGCATTCCCGGATCTAGTCAAGACTGGATTGATTGCTTTCGGAAGCTCCAGAGCTGCCTCTCAGGCATCCGTGTCAACATTTGGAAGGCCCTTGGGCAGTTCTAACTTGTCATGATGATCAACGATAATCACCACCCAGTCCTTCTTCCAATTGTCCCACTTCCCGGAGGGGAAGGTCTTCAAGTATTTTAAAGGAGAGTTCTTGCGCTTCACGAAGGAGTAGAAGCCTAGCAACTCCTTCCCCTTTCCAGAGGTGAGGACTGTGAAGAAGGTCCGGAAGAGCTCGATGCAGGGCGGCACTCCCACTCACATCTCACAAAAGTGGAAGAAGGTCGCCACTAGCAAGGAGTGGGGGCCGAGGTGGTGAAGCTGCAGACCGTAGAAGTCCAGCAACATCAGCAAGAAGCTTGGAAACGGTGGGATAAGCCCCACCATGGAATACGCTGAGAAGTAGACGATCGTGCCGGTGTTCGCCTTCTTGAAGGGAAGCTTGCCGATGCGGATCAAGTTGTTGAAGGAGGCACAGGACCATCCCATGAAGTTTCGGACCCTCGAAAACTCCTCGTTGCTCTTGATTTTGCTGCAGGGAAGACCCAACTCCATCGCAACAAAGTGGAGTGAAAGTTGTAAAGTCTAAGCAAGGTTGGGGAGGTTCTGAGCACAAGTACAAATGAAAGCGTAAGGTACCCTCAACCGTGCAGGCTTTCCTTGTTAGATAAGCCTCTGCAATGCTTGGATGAAAACTGCACCAAGATCAAAATTCCAATTCAAAAAAGATACCCTATCACTAACAAGGAGGCCCAGGTCCACTTTGGCAAAAATGGCGCACCAAGCAAACCATTGTCATGATGGACAGTTGGAAACCCGACGGCGGTGGCCTGACATGGCGCTCGGAACCGATACGATTTTCATATTGGGAACTGGCGACCTTCAATTGCTTGAGATCCACATGCCAGGATCCCACGCACTGAGTAAAAGGTGCCACATGGCGGCAACTTAACTCTTTGTCATTGCCTGAACCTCCCACCAAGAAGCTTTGAAGCCGCAACGTGGGAATCAAAGATGGCCCCACCTTTGGTAAAAAACTTCACCCCAAGGGGTTTTTCCCAGAGGTGGGCCCGGGGGCCACTGTCGGCACCCTGCGTACCGGGTACCCCGTAATACTGCAAGAAAAGCTATGGAGTTCAACCTGTCCGAGTTGAAGATTTCCAGAGGCCCGACGTGTACCAGCAGCACTGGGCCCGCCTCCCTTGTTTGGGTAGCTCCAGCACTGACACCTATACTACACAACCGGACCTAATTCCCTTCATAGGGAAGCTCCAGCCGTGCCACGTGCCCAATGACCCCGGACCTAACCCCCAGTAGAGGGAAGCTTCGGTGATGCCACGTGTATAGTAGCTCCGAACTTGCCTCCCCATAGAGGGAAGCTCCGGAGCTGCCACATGTCGAGCCTCCGGACCAAGTCCTGCAACGGAAAGACTGACGAATCTCCAATGCTGTTACAAGACCTGATTAATGCGTCATTAACTCCGCATTAATGATGGACGATCAGAGTACCATCAATGTTGATAATGCCACTATTAATGCGCGTTATCACACTATTAATCATAGTTATACACTCACATCGTGTATAGGTATGTAATGATAGTCGGGGCCACCTGTCAGGCCAGGCAAACTCCATTAACAGCCAGTCCTTGGTCTATAAAAGGGTTGTGTCGCACGGTAGAATACAAGTAAGCTCATACGCTCACAAGCACACACTACAGACTTTCATCCAATCAACAACCACCCTGTGGAGTAGGTTATTACGCTCAGGCGGCTCGAACCACGTAAAAATCTCTCGTGTCACCATCTTGTTCGTGATCTCTAGCACCCCAACTGAATACGAACCTCCACAGACTATGTTCTAGTAGTACCGAGGGAAGTGTCTTAGTTAGCAAGTCGACAGAAGGATAGGAGATCCTTCAAGCCATGCATTTCCAATGCCTCCAAGACTTCATGATATGCTTGACAGTTCTTGGATTGTAGATAAGTCATGTCCACCAATTGACTGGCAACCACTGGATTTCTCTTCTTTCTATAGACATGCTCATAATAATAAGCATGGAAGTGGCTCCAGAACCTCAGGTCAGCTGATTGCTATGGCTGCTCATAGACTTAAACCTTTCTAAGCTTGCTTGTTAGCCAAGTCATTTCCTTTACCCATGAAATCATCTTCTGAGGGCTGCCTGTTGCGTTGTACTAGAGGTTACATCTTTAGTGGGTGAATGAGTCCACTTGCAAGTCCTTTGCCCTTGCTAGTGCTTCTCTTTGGTACCGTTGAGCTGGCACCTGCACCATCCTTGCTAGATGGCTTCTTGACTGCCACTTTCCTCTTTCTTAGGAGCACATCATCAGGAGGAGAATCATTTGCATCATGGTCATGGCACATTTTGCTTCTTGGCTCTTTTGCCTTGGCCACTATCTCGCGGTCAAGCTTAGCTTCATAATCAAACATGCTGTCATCTTATGCGACAACATCATGCCTGACATAGGGTTACAAGGTGTGGTGAGAATAAGAAATTTAGAGATGCAAAATGTGAAGAGGTCATACTTGTCCGATTTTAGGGTACGGACTTGTTTGGTTAATCGGACTTCCCCACCAGGCATCGGACTAGTCCGGTTTGACCTATGAACCTTAACTTTTTATTTCAACAAATCTAACTGAGATTGATGCAAAAAGATAGGAGGACAATAGGAATACATACATCAATGCAATGTATACCCTAGGAATCAAGAAAAGTAAGCAAGATTTGAGGACATATAAGAACTAGGGTTAGGGTTTGAGTTTTATCGAAATTCGAAGATTTGAGATGGAGGCGCGGAGTAGAGTCCGGATTAGTCTGTAGGAGGGGGTGATTCGCACCGAGAAGAAGAGTTTTTGTGGAGAAAACTTCAATTTTGGTGGTTCAAAGTGGAAATCGCCTTGGGAGATCGAGTTTGAGGAGAGAGAGAGTGTGAAGGCGAATGTGAGGAGAAAAAAGGGAGGTCTTGGCGGCTGGCTAGGGTTAAGCCTGATAGTAATGGACTAGTGCGCATAGGGACCGGACTAGTCCGGTACACTGGACCAGAGCCGAACTAGTCACCAGCAACGACTAGTCCGATGCTGACCACAGACTAGTCCGGATCATCTGGATAGTTAAGGATTAGAACAAAGAGATTTTTGAGAATTTGATCTAATAGTGATCTAAAGGACAACATTTTACAAATAGTCTTGTTGAACATGACCAGTAAGCAATCAACGATCATGCCATAATTCACCAAGATTCAATAATTGAAATAGTTTTTGAGATAAAATTGAGATTAGGGACGAATTTTCACAAAAGTAAGCAAACTTTGAAGAATCAAGCAGGTATGCAATGTTTCAAGCTGCATTTAGAGAATCAAAGTGACTTGAAACATTGCACACAAAACATATACTCAATATGATATTGAGCCTAGATGCACAAGAGTATAATAAATTACGAACAAAGGTTGATGTACCAGTTTTAATATTGCCTAGATGCACCAAGATACAATAGAGCCAAAAATAAATGGTATACCTCTTTGGACTATATTTAGATCAACTTCATCGTGGTGGGGATGCACGCTAGTTCTCATTGAAACTTGTCTTTATCCATGTTGAACTTTTGACAAAGTTCTTGATGCACCCTTGGGTGATGCATTTATGGTCTTGTATCCTCATTTTCTTTTTCATTTTCTTCATCTCCCCCTTGATCATTGCCTCGATTGTTACATTGATCATCTTGATATTTTTGAGGTTGATCTTGTACATATGAGGCTTTTTCTTTTGTAGAATCTCCCCCTTGATCGTTGCTCTCCGATTGTTGTACACTTGAGTCTTGTGATGGTGGTTCGGATGGAGATGAATTTGGATTTTCATTATACCCCATGAATATTTTCTTTCCTCCAGTCATGTGGTTGATGCCTATCAAGCACCTCTTCGGATCCACCAGAGGGGGTGCACCTACAAAACGGGATTATGCTTTAGATCTAGGTACCCAAGCTAGTTTGGGTCATTTGATGTTAGTGATAAGACATTTGGGCACCCACACACAATATTTTGGACTCTTATGGAGTGGCCCAACATACTTGGCATAAACATGATTAAATTTATTCTTCATAAGAACATATGAAGCATTAAAGTCATGAAACATGATGTTTGGTCCATTTTTAGCTTTTACATGTAAGGAAGGAACATGTTTGGTGTTCTTAACTTGATTTGAGCTTTGCTTGACAAAAGCAATTGATTCCTTGTTATTCTTTGGGTTTCTAGTGTTAAGCTTTTCACCTCGACAATATCCAAGGCCATCATTGACATTTGGAGCTTTAGTAAACGAGTATGCACTTCGTGCATACTTGATTTTCTCCTTATCAAAAATGCCACATTTGGGTGAATTTTTGCTTTGTGCCACATTAACCAAATTAGCACAATTACAAGTTTTAGGTGGAATAGACTCAATATTTGAAGAAGGTGAGCTCTAGAAGAGGAGGAGGGAGCACTTTGCTTGGGTGATTCAACTTTTACTTGAAGGTCCTTGTTAACTTTTGTCAAGTTAACAAGCTCATCCTTAAGTACAACATTCAAATCATTTAGATTTCAGCAAGTTTCCTTGCTCAAAGCTAGCTCACCCTCAAGTGCTTCTCTCTTTTTCTTTTCAAGCTCGAGAGCCTTTTCAACCTTAGAATATCTCTCCTTTTGAAGGATGAACATATCTTCTTGTCGATTGATAAGATCTTCCTTCTCAAATATTTTGTTTGTCAAAATTTTAGTTTTAGCTAATGCACTTTTACTTGATCCCTTAAGCATGAGTTCATTTTCATCACTGCTATCAAACTCATCATCAGAGTAATGTAAATATGAGGGTTTAAATATGACATTTTTCTTACTTTTTTTTGCCATAAGGCAAGTGTGGTTCAACTCCTTCCATCCTCCAAAGTTTGGAAAGAGAGTGGACTTCATGGAGGGCTTCTTGATGGCAAAGGTTGGCACCCTGTCTTTGTCTTCGGAAGAGGACTCGTCGTTTGAGTCCCACTCCTTGCCAATGTTTGCTTGCCCTACATGTTTCTTCTTCTTGAAGGTGTTCCTGTCATGTTGTTTAGCTTCCTTCCTTTTCTTATCATCTTCTTCATATGGACAATCAATGATGAAGTGCCCATATTCACCACAATTGTAGCATGACCTCCTAGTTTTGGACTTGTCTTTGTTCTTGCTCTTGCCTTCACTAGAGTTGTCTCCTTTTCTTTTTCTCATCATGAATTTGAATATTTTCATGGAAAGCACCATCTCTTCATCATACATATCTGTGCTTACATTGTCAGTGTATTTGTCGTCTTGCACCTTATGGACTTTCTTGTCTTTTGATTTGTGATTCGCCTTGAAGGCCACCCACTTATTCTTTGATGAGGTGAGCTTGACAAGATTCTTCAGATATTGAGCTTCCTTTTCCATCATCTCATGATTTATTATTTTCCCAAGAACTTCATCGGGGGTCATTTTGTGGAACCCCGGACTTTCCCTTATCATTGAGCAATATGTGACATTCTGTGGCATGAAGGCTCTTATCATCCATTTTACAACTTCATGATTTGTCCACTTTTTTCTTCCATAAGCACGAATCTTGTTGATGAGTGTCTCCAAGCGGTTGTACATTTCTTGAGGGGATTCACCATCTTCAATGACAAATCACCCCAGTTCACTTTCAAGCATTTCAATTTTTGCTTCGTGAACGGAATGATTTCCTTCATGCCCTGTCTTGAGGGTATTCCATATTTCTTTGGCACTTTCCAATCCATCAACCTTGGCAAACTCTTCTCGGCTCAAGGATGAAGTGTTCACCGCAACGGCTTGTGCATTGCGGTGAATTGCTTGTTCTTGCTCCAGAGTGAGTTCATTATCAGTGTCTGGGATATCTATACCTGTACAGACTATATGCCAAAGGCTAGGATTAAGTGAGATTAGATGCATCTTCATACTATACTTCCACATTGAGTAATCATTATCTTCAAACTGTTGAGGTCTTCCCATGGGAATATAAAGATAATGATTGTAGTTGTTAAGCTTCTCATAATTAAAAGAATATCGGGAGTAGTCTTGATGACTAACCCCTTTTAGACTTTCATCCTCCTTCTTTCCCATCTGGCTTAGAAGCTTCTTCCTGAGAAGATCCTTGAGTTCACACACTTCTTCATCATTGTGTTCATGCTCCTTGAGCACATAGAATGACTTGGAGTGTTATTCATCTCCAATGGTGGCATTTCCAGGATATCGTTGCTCTTGTCGGTGGCCATTTGTCTCTCCGAGCGATGAGTCTCATAAAAGGAGAGCCTTGCTCTCATACCAATTGAATGTGGCCTAGAGGGGGGTGAATGGGCGTTGAAAACTTTTCCTGCAACACTTAGCAAATTCTTCAAATACAAGAGGGGTCGGAGTAGTCCGGTATTGGTACGGACTAGTCCGGTATGCTAGTTATACCAACGAAAAGATATATTGTTTAATGTATTCTCCTCAAATGTTATAGCAGTGGAATTAAGTAAATTATCCTAACAACTTGTGTAAGTTTTAGGATGATTAATTTGAATGAGGAATACAAGATTATTATAAGTTGCAAGATTAATCAACCCTATGCCCTAGATGATGATGATGATTGCAAAAGTAAATAATAAGAACACAAGAGACAAGGATTTTTACCGAGGTTCGATCTCACCAAAGAGATCTACTTCCTCGTTGTGGAGCCCACATAGAGTCGGGTCTCAATCAACCATTTATCTCTTCAAGTCACCACAAAGGCCAACTTCAGTTCCACTATCACGGGGACAATCACCAAGTCGGTGGGGCAACCTCACACGTGGAGGGCTGCCACAAAATTACAGAGCGAAAAGAGAACAAACACATTGAAAGATTTACAACAGATGCAAGAGTGTATAAGATATCAAACCTCAAGATCTTATCAACGCGTAGAAGACGACCCTCCTATCCCAAACCTGGATTCTCAAAAGATTTAACTTTTAAGGGCTTTAGATGTGTGGGGAGAGGTGTTTCTGTGCTCCTGGGATGAGTGGTGGTGCTAGGGTTCTTAGTTGTTCACTGTTGTGCAGGGTTGTATTTTTTTTGGGGTCATGGATCACCTATTTATTGAATTTCCAAAAAAGTTACCGCTAGGGATCCGATGGCCGACTAGTCCGCTCTGGGGACTGGACTAGTCCGGTGTGCTGTGTAAAATTTGCGTGAATTGTGCAGCACACCTGAAACCCTAATTTGTGTGAGGTGTACCATACTTGTCTGTATTTGAACAGAAAGTTATTCGGACTAGTCCGTGATGGGTCTGGAGACTCAATCGTACTAGTCCGCTACAGGACAGACTTTTCCGCTGCATGGTGATTTGTGTTGAGTGGACATCAGAAAGTTGAATGGACTTGTTCGACAAGTATCCGGACTTGTCCGAGTGAGGTCAGTGAGTTGAACGACTGGTCTGGTTCTATTTCGGACTTGTCCGTGTAAGAACAGTAAGTTGATCGGACTAGTCCGCTTCTAAATGGACTGGTCGATGCTTTAGTGTATTGCTTAATTAATTCATTTTAGCCCTTGCCCTCTACCCAAAGATAGAAGCTCTTGGGATGTGTCTCTCACACACATACTATACATTGATATCTACTTCGCGCTTCCTTGATCATTTGGACTTTTCCTTTTATCACTCCTCATTTTTCACCTTTTTGAGTGCACCATAAGTTATAGTCTTTGTAAACCTGCATTCATCTCAACTAATTCATTAGTATCTCATTTGTTTGTCATCAATCGTCCAAAACCTACAAGAGAATGCCTAGATGCACTTTCAATATCATCGAGTGAAAAAAAGAAATTTTACTGAAAGGGTATTAAGGCCGATGTCACTGACTTTGTTAAGCAATGTTCCATGTGGCAACACATTAAATCCGACAAAACACATCCAGCAGGTTTGCTTCAACCTTGCCAGTGCTCGAGGGAGCTTGGCCGGACATTACCATGGACTTCGTCGAGGGATTAGCGAAGTCTGATGGTTATGACACTATCATGGTGGTCATTGATCGCTTCTCTAAGTATGCACATTTTCTTCCCCTCAAGCATCCATTCTATGCCTCACAAGTAGCTCAAATCCTGCTTGATAATGTGGTGAAGCTCCACGACCTGCCGAAGTTTATGCTCTTTGACCGCGACAAAATCTTCACAAGTGCGGTATGGCGCCAATTGTTTCAGTTGTTGGGAGTACAATTGCTGGTCACTAGGCCTACCACCCGCAAACAGTCGAACAGAGTGAACAACTGAACCAGAGTCTGGCGATGTATCTGCATTCCTTGGCTCATGATTGTTGACGTTTTTTACGTCACAGATCATCTCTTGAAAGAGATGAGGTCCGGAAGCGCACGAAAACTGTCGTGTGGCATTTCACCCAAGAGTATTCCCAAGGGTATCATATTTATCCCAAAGGAAGGCAATAGAGTAAAGTAAACACTACTCATATGATCAAGCTATGGAATACTAACCAATTATCAAGATAGTGGTAAGTTGATAATATATGGGTAGTGTGACACACACCTAAGCAATCTATTCTAAGGGGTAAATGGGTCCTAATGGAGGTTAGACCTAAAGTTGGGGAGGTTCTCCTACAATGCTTCTAGTGTACATATACATAACCTATTTTAGGTACTAATGAGCATCCCAATGGTGAATACTTATGCTACATTGTTCAACGAGCACAAGTTTACTCCTAGCAATACTAGGACGACTCCCGCCAAGAGCCTGTGGCATAGCTGAACGTGGAGGATTACAAAGGACAGATAGGACTGTCACCACCTACTGCCTACCTCTTCAATTCATGGGTCTACGAGACATTCTACGCTACCTCCTATCCTAGCACCATGTTGGCATATTATGTAATTACCTTAAGAGCCCGAGCACAAGACATCCTAAGGCAATGAACTAAATCATCGTTGAACCAATGTTGATACATAACACAAATGACTCATATTAACATGATCATGTCATAACTAATTAGACTATAGTGGGAGTTTGTAGTGTTTATGATGACAGATTAAGAGTGATATGGCATAATCATAAAGACTACTCCTACCACATACATGGAGTCCACAATCAAACAAGAAACGCTTCATCCAAGTATATGAATAATAGAAGACTAAATATAATATCTTTATTATGCATAAAGTCACAAATATAAGAAAAGATACATGAGCCATACCTTTCCCAACCTGGACTTGGGACTAGAAGCTCTCCTCCCTATAACCTAACTCCACTAAGGACTAAGATAACTAGTGTATACAAAAGAATGATGCTCAAGTGTTGTGTGTTGAAGTGAGGAGTGAGGGGTCCTATTTATAGCTTGGAGAAGGGTCGGTTCCTGCCACCAAAAGCGCGTGAATCAGTCACCCATGACCTCTTCAAGCCGGAAGGATCCAACACGTGGATTTCACCGTGTTTGGCGCCAAGACCTAGTTGGCCGACTAAGGTGGTCAGCCGACCTGGTCCTGGCTCCGAACGACCAGTTCTTCCTCCAGGTGACTGACAGGTGGGTCCAATTTCATGATATGGGTGCTACACTGTTGGATGGCCTCGTATACTTCCTTTTGTGGGCCATTTGATCCATGTGGTGCCACGTGTCGATGCTTGATTGGTTGGGATGATATTTTATAGGATCCATCCCTTTATTTTACTTCAACTCTGTTTGAAATGTCTGCATGCACCAATTTCTCCATGTACAAGTGGAAATAGGTTAAATAGAAAGGTGATGTGTGCAAGAAATGATATTTCCTTCACATAATTGAGTTATACTGACGGGTGAAATTGGTATATAACAGCCGTCAACAAACTCCCCCAAGCTTATCCTTTGCTTGTCCCGAGCAAAATCAAGACTTTAGGTTGATGATCAAGAGTTGCTATAATGTTCTAATTTTCAAAAATATCATGTGCACAACAAAATACACTACCTAGTATTGCAAAAATTGGCATGGTACTTCACTCATCTTAAGTTATTATGGGGTTATGCCATCTCCTATTCATGGGTGGTTGAAACATAGAACAACAAATGAGGCACAGATACCCTAGAAATCAAGTTCTACTCAAATTCCGGAGAGTTCAGTTTAGATTATAAGTACCTCAATTTTATTCTCTCAGTCTCTCATTTATGTGTAGTGGAAATATGTCCTCACCAAGACATTTTGCCTAAATTCATCCTACCACTAAATAAGGCTTGTATGTGGAGCTTGGTAGGGAATATAGTAGGCATATTTGCAATACATAATATTGCTAAGTTAAAAAAGCAAGCCTTAGGAGAAATCAATTCAAAACTATTTGATTCAAGACTTGTGCATGTGTGATGAAATGGAGGTGGATGTGGATATTTGAGATGACTCCTATGTATGTAGACTGTCTTATTTTGCAGGGATGAAACATGGCTACTTTTCCTTTTTCTTTTTTTCTTTTTTTTCTTTTTTTTTCTCATGCTTATGATGTAAGCATGCATTTTTTTATTTTTCTTGTAGCCATGTCTTCTACTCCCTTTTTATGCAATAAATTCGAAGAGAGTACTAAGCATGAATGGTATGGAGTTTCTCTTTTTATTGTGGAATGGTGGTATGATGGGAATTTTGCTTACTTCTAGTGTAGAAGTATAGCATGTGCAAGTGAAATCTTGAATTCAAAAGGTATTGAATGAAATCTTGCATAGGTCTATACTAGTTTGACAAAGCTCAATGTGCAGACAAATAGCATATGCATAAGGTCTATCAATGTAATGTATCATATGACTTTGGTAGGTATTTCCAATCAAATGAGAGTAACTCAAGTCATTTTAGAATTTCTTCAAAAATCTAAATTTCACTTTCAAACTAGGAATAGCAGCCCTATCACTATATCATATCTCACAACAACTTAGAGTTGGATTAAGCTTTTGCTACCCACAACTTCTAAATCAAGGCAAAAGTAATTCTAGCCAATGAAAGCAATATTTTGGAGATTAGTAAGTTGTAAACTAGGGACTTAGGAAAATTAAAATAGAGCAACTATTTATCATTTCATCTATGTGAATTCCAAACCATTCTTACCGCACATCTTTCATTTTATTTTGAAAGCAAATCTACTATACTCTTTTTTAGTTTTTTTTATATGCAAGGTGGATGATGGGTGAATGGAAATAAATATGCAAGGGGTGTGATACAAGTTACCTCAAGTGGGGGTCCTCCCCCAAGCTTGTTCTTAGTCAAGGTCCGCGATAGGGGTTGAAATCCTAACGAAGGATGTAGGCCACGAGGTTGGCCTAACCTTGCTGCAGCATGGCTTTGACATTGGAGGGTTGAGTGTCGATGTTGGATTGCCTTCCATGGGTTTCATGAGTGTGGTCAAGGAGAGTGTTGTCGATGTCGCTCATCCACACTTCAAGGTTTCCATAGGTTGGATGTACCTTGTTATTCCTTGGCTAAGGTAGTGATAACCCTTGGCTTCAAAGGAATGATGTGCACTCAACATGGTTGAGTGTGTTCTTTCATTCTTTGGCTAAGGTGTATCATACCTCCTTGCCATAACGGAATAACTTGTACCCCTCATGCATTGGGTGTGATCCGTCATGCCTTGGCTAAGGTAATGATACCCTTGAGCCATGAAGGAGTGACATGTACTTAACGTGTGTTGAGTACGATCCGTTATTCCTTGACTAAGGTACAACATACCTATAACCACAATGGGATGACGTGCACTCAACATGGGTTGAGTGTGATCCGTTGTTCCTTGGCTAAGGTATAATATACCTTTTGGCCACATAGGAACAACTTGCACCCAATATACATTGGATGTGATCTTGTCATTATTTGGTTAAGGTGTATCATACCTTTTAGCCACAAAGGAATAACTTACACCCAATGATGGTGGCAATTCCCTTGAGCATGAATGAGTGCTTGGAATAGTTGAGAGCATAATGCTCTCACATATTTGTAGTGGCCCATTGGTTGCTCACGGAGGGTTTCCATGTCAAATCTCTGGCCTCGTATAGTTATGGTTGAATTTTGGGCTTAATTTCTGATAGGTAGCAACCATCCTAATTTAATCATTGACCAAGAGATGTTGAAATGGAATCCTCTTAGGGTTTCCAACAATCGGATCTTTGAATGTCTGCATAGTTATTTTACTCCTTCAACTTCCTCTCTATGATAGAGAGGGATGGTTAGCTCCCGATACTTGTACAAATGAATTTTTCGGGTTAGGTATCCGAATTCTCCATTTGTACGCATGGGGAAGAACAAGACCAAAGATGCATTAGGTCCAATTTCAAGTGTATTCATGAACAATGTATGAATCTTTACTAGGAGTGGGGCATAATGGATAAATCAATTTGCATATTTTCTGAAGCTCCTACTCATAGCAATGCAAGTGATATAAATACACTATATGAATCCCTTCATCTTGTAAAATTTCTAACCATCATAGTTTTTTTACAAGAGCAAATATTTATCATTTGGGTCATGGCAAACAAAATTCTCAATTTTATCCTCCTGAACATTTTTAATTTCTTGTCTAGGAATTTAAAATTTAGTGATCCAAACATGGATGAGTTTCAAATGGACATCACTATTCCTAGGTTGCTACATACTAATTCAACCATTAAGTCATTCTATAAGCATTACCTAGGTAAAAAAATGTCTAAGTCAATTTTAGCAATACTGATGAAATTTTAAGTACTTGTTTAAATTTATTCTAAAGTAAGGTGACATTCCTTTTTGAAGAAAAAAGAGCAATGTGAACACTTACTCTCATAAGGATTGCATAATAATTGAATGACGAGAAGGTCTAAACCTTCCTTACCAATGTAAGTAAAAATCATTCAATCCTAATGTAATTCCAACAACGGAAAATTTTAAACTTGTACCTCAATTGAAGAGCAGTCTTGGTTGAAGGTTGTTGTGTGAGAAATTCACGACCATGGATTTTGGTGTAGCCTTCATGTTCAATGCCAAGTTGAGATTGGATTTGAATGACTTTCCTCTTGCTCCTCCATTGGGCCACCATTTTGAGCATTCCTCCATGAACTCAAAATGAGATCGATGGAGGGATATGCGCTTGGTGGGGCCTTCCAACCTATTCACAAATTTTGTCCTGGCTGCACTAATAATCCAGAACAAACAAGATGATGAGGACATCACAACAGCAGAGACGCACATTGAAATGCAAGGACCAAATACAAGAGTACGAGCACGATTAATAAATCAGCAGGTGAATTCGTTCCTAACTTCCTTTGCATGTGAGTTTGAGAATATATTGCTATGTGATGATTTAATTATTATTAGGAATAATGGAGAAGATCAGCAAGTGAAGGGAAGAGGCCTTGGGAACGTGGAGAACCTGCTGGGACGTCCACAAGTTGATGGAATCAGTTTACAACTCGGACTTGAGTTCAACTCGGAGTCCAGGAGCAGTCCACCTTAAAACGGATGCCCAGGGTGCATACGGACTCCGTTTTTGACGTTCCACATATGCATGAAAAGAGGAGAAGATAAACTTTCCAATGGCTCTGGTCCAACTTCAAAATACCACAGGAGTCATCGGGAATTGTCGAAACAATTCGAGTTCAGATTTCTATCCGGTGCTGCATCACCAAATCGGGCCTTTGAGCCTTGTATCACGTATGAGTCCATTAGGGACGCGTCTAATCGTGTTTTGGCCGAATGCTAGCCTTTAAATACTACAGCCGCCGGTCATATTTGGTGGGTTTTGCTTAGATCAATAATATCGCCGTTCTACAGTTTGTCAGACCCCACCTTCCCGATTTCATATTGTGTCTTCGACATTCTTACTTGTGTTCTCGGTTGCCCTTGCAGGGGTTAGCCTTATTGGCGAGGTCAAGCGTGTGCAACACGGTTGATAACCAACGGAGCAGTAGTGTAGTGATTGCAGGGGTATTCGAGTTGCTCGAGTGCCGCAAATCATCAACGTCGAGTTCTCCACCCCAATCGACTTACCTTTCAGAAGATCGGGCCTAAACTACTCATCACAAAACAACTCGAAAACGGGTTACGTTAGCTCAAAAGCATGTTGCACCCTTTGTCAAATTGTTTTTCCCAACTTGAAACAACTTGCAAATGCATTGAATATTAAGGGAAATATTTTTGGGTTGAATTAGGAAGATGAATTCGAGTGGTTATTGTGACACCTAGTTCCGAAAATGAACCAAGTGCAGTATATGTGTGCTCAGGATGTTCAACACACATACACAAGTGCATCACAAATGATATACAGACAATTACCACAGAACCAGATTAATTAACCAAATTTTATTACAGAATTCAGAATATCCTCGAATACAAGCTCTAATGAATATTTATGACAAGTTCAAATAATGGAGCGGAAATAACTGACTAAGCAACTAAGCAAACTAAGCAAATAGGGCATAATGCAGCTCCAATCAACACCACAGGCAAAGCTGACGGTAGCACACAACATAGAACTCTGCATTATCATCATTATACTCCCAATCCTAACATGCAACTATTGGTGGGAGAATTGCAAGAGTGAGTACATGTCGTACTCAGCAAGTGTGGAAAGTATGACATGTAGCTGATTCAAATGACGAATATAATAATGACTAAGTGCTGAAAAGTACATTAAAACAATTGAAAAGCAATATATTATATGTATGTGAAATAAACCCGTCATAAACCATATAGTTATCATAATACCAGTCCATATTCCATATCCATCACCATTATACCAGATTTCACCATTACTATTAACCATATTCATTGCCATAAACCAATCCATAACCCATAAACCATAAACCATGTTACCATTCATAACCAGTATCAAACCATAACCATCCAAATCCCAATTTCCTTGTAATCATGGAAGTTGTCCAGGTGCTCATAACCGGAAGCACGGTTATCATGATAGTTTTGTTAGACTCTGCAGAGTTTGTACCACTTTACCCACGTGTTTGTGATTTCATCACTTTTTAGTGACTAAGAACCTCTCTTAAGCCCATGACCCATTGAATTACACACTTCCGTTGGTGTGTGGCCAAGAGATCACAAAATAGCCTTTACAAAGGGATTACTAGCCTATTTAGACCCCACTGAGGTTTCACCGGTGGTGATGTCTCCAACTGAGCACATATTCAACCAAGGGCCCCCTCTTGAGCCATTCAGATCCTAGGGTAGTCGCACCAATCATCAACAAACCCAATCTGACTACCCCTTCCCCGAGCATCCTTAATGGTCCAAACAGAACTAGCAAAGCCCTAATTAATCAGCTACGTGGCACCCATACTTGGCCTCTTGGTGGCACTGTAGTCCTGGCTTATTCTTGCATGAACTGGTCCTTAGATCTAAAGCAAGCAAACCACCATAACATCCAATCCATCCACATACCAGGCTTGCTTAGATCACCCATTACCATATCATATTAACCAGTTCATGTTAATAATAATCTCATAAATGCATAATTAAGTTAAGTGGTATAGTTGTTTTCCCATCCCAATTAATCAAGCGAAGCAAAAAGGTAAAAAGCACATCCCGACTCTCTACCATGAATTTCAGGTGACAAGGGCGGTTAAACAAAGCAAGTAAACTTCTTACCATAGGATTTCCCATCAAATTTACACAAGCATGTAGTTTTGGAAACAAAACATTTATTTTAAAACAGGATCAATATGCTTCAAGGACACTTGCCTTGCTCTTGGGCTTGGTTTGGATCAAAGGCTTCAAACTCTTGGTGCTGGAGATCCTCCGCAGCACCCTCTAGCGCAAATTTGTCTAATTCGCACAATAAACATACAAGACAAGAAACACAATCAAAGAGTGCACAAATATTACTCAATATGACATGACATGCATGATCAATGCAAATATGAGGTAAAACTAGTTAATAAGTTGTTAATAATGTTCACTAAATAGTTCCAATAGTTTTTTTACAAGTTTATACAGGTTTAGAGTTGATTCAATTCAATTTTAGAATTAATTCGATGCAAATTAACCTGGAAAATCGGACTAGTCCGCTTGGGACTGGACAAGTCCGCACTTCGCAGAACTGGCAAACTAGGATTTTCTAGATCGACGTGAATTTGGAGAAACAGGGTCCAATTCACGTAAGGAAAAGGGAATAGAAGGTATACCAGGTGTTTAAAACTCCAATGGATCAAGAATTTTGGAGGCAACACGTGGATCTCGACGACCTAGGGTTGATGATGAACTTGGAGATGAATCGTCGATGAAGAACACAAAGTTGATGGAGATCTTGACCCTCTTTCGTTTCCTCCTCTTCTTCTCATTGCTCTAGATCTCCTTCTCCTTCCTTGGTGGCGGCTATTCACGAGCTAGGGTTTGGGTGGGATGAAAAAGTGGCAAATATATGTCAAGCCAAGGGGTGGGGTTGTTTATATAGAGGTGGAGGCTAGGGTTAGATGGATTTTGAGTTTTGGGATGAGTAGAGGTCGGTTTAGAGTCCCACATGGGCTCTAAAAGAGTTAAGCACGACGTCCCTAGGCCCACTTAACGTGAAACCCAAGAAATAAGTTGTGAAACAAAGGATCAATTCGGAGTCACGATTTATGGGACAAGTTCGAAAAGGGTCGGACTAGTCCGAAGTTGGACAGAGAGAAATCGGACAAGTCCAGACTGGACATCGGACTAGTCCGAAGTTGGATAGAGAGAAATCGGACAAGTCCGAACTGGACATCGGACTAGTCCGAACTTATCTAGAGGGGAATAACAGACATGTCTGGCTAAAAATCGGACAAATCTGACTTTAGTCAGAGCCAAAAACGGACAAGTTCGCGGGAACACCGGACTAGTCCAGACAAGTCTAGGGACTTAGCAAAATTTTCAAGGATTTGGAACACCGGACTAGTCTGCACCGGGCCGGACAAGTCCAAAAGTGTCCAGAGAGAAAAACAGACTAGTCCGCAACAAAACGGACAAGTCTGAGGTTAGTTAGAGAGAAATTGGACTAGTCCGCACACCAAAATCGTACTAATCCGCACTTCCCAGAATTTTTAAGTGCAGTTAAACTCTAAATTCATTTTAAACTTTTTCCTTTTTACATGGGTTAATGTTAAACATGTTTAATGATGAATGCAAGGCATGATGCATGAAAATGAGTGTGTTACAGTTATGCCAAGGTTCATATCCAAATAAATTTATTTCCTAATTCAAAATTTTAGTTTTATGACGGTTGGAAATTTTACTTTCCAGCATGCAACTATGAAACTTCAAACATTCTAAATGCAAATGCAAAGATTGGCGGGAATATTCAAATATGCAATTTAGGAAAACAAATATGAGACAACTACCAATTAACCTATTGGCAAGGACTCACCGAATTTTCGAAGTCCGATGAGTGGGACTTACCTCCGTCCTGTTTGGTTCGATGATTTGTTGTCCAAGCCCGAAGTTGAAGATGTGGACAACTTCTATTGTTTGACATGCCAAATCTCCTTTGGCATGTTAGTTGGACATGTGGGCCACATGTTGGCCCTAGCCTCTCCGTCATCTTGATGAAGACTTGTTGATGTGGTGACGGTTTCTCCTTCTTGACGATATTCTCTTGTGAGCATGGTGAGTCTTGTCCTTATTTTATGGGTGTCACTTCAACCTTCTTGATATTTCTTTGAGTTTACCAAAACTTTGATCATGGATCAAAAGCTTCTTTGAGTATCATGACATGTGGGCTCCACAATCAAACAAGAAATGCTTCATCCACAATGTCACTTGCCCTAGGTTGCATGGGCTTGGTCGAAGGGTAGGAATCCCAACAAGTGATTGTGGGATATCTTGGATCTTGAACGCTCTTTAAGTTTCGTGTCCTTGGCCAAGAGCTTCATGTAAATGTTGTCTTGATTTCTTCCTTGGCATGGACAAGATACTTCATGGTAGGCTAGTTGAACTTGAATCCCTTGAAATCCCTATAGCCTCCTTGATTACAAAGGTGATATTTATTCCACCCTTGACCTACTTGTTGGTGATAGCCATTGGAGTTGTGTTTGAAAGGAAGAATCCTCATGGGTCTTAGGGAAATGATTCCCCAAGTGGCCCATGTTGACATGGATTTTCATAAATCATGTGAATATCCATGGCTTGGATCACTTGATCTTCATGATACTATGTATGGTGTAGTTCCTTAGCTAGCATGTCCACCTTGTTAAGTGGTGTGCATGCCAACCAAAAGGAACTAGAGCACTCTTCAATCCACCCCTTGAGTATCGACCATATTCTCATCCATGATGAATGGGAATAGGACTCTTTCAGCTCCAACACAAAGGTGGTCGTGGATTGGTGGACCAACCCATGACATGAATGTTCGATGAGGAGGCAACTATCCACCCTATGGTGGAGGCAAACCAAGAAGAACTCTTTGAACCTCACCCAAGCTTGGGAATGGATGTCTTTGGCTCCTACTGGAAGCTGAAATTCTTAGCGAAAGGCAATGGTGTTGCCTAGCGTACATTTGTTGAGGTACGCCTTCAATCATCTTGCAGTTGAGCACTAGCGTCCTCGTTGGCCATCCCATGAAATGGGTTAGCCAACACTACTCTATTTTCACCACAAAAGGAGAAAATAAACAAGGGTAATCATGTCTAATAACTATTAGCATCTATAGCTTAATCACAAGTGATATCTATCCTTCACTTCCTTTGCCTTCCTCGGCAATGGTGCCAGAAATGCTTGTTGACGTTTCTTACGTCACAGATCATCTCTTGAAAGAGATGAGGTCCGCAAACAAACGAAAACAGTCGTGTAGCATTTCACCCAAGAGTATTCCCAAGGGTATCATATTTATCCCAAAGGAAGGCAATGGAGTAAATTAAACACTACTCTTATGATCAAGCTATGGGATACTCAATAATTATCAAGACAGGGGTAAGTTGATAATATATGGGTAGTGTGGCACATGTAAGAAATCTATTATAAGGGGTAAATGGGTCCTAATGGAGGTTAGACCTAGAGTTGGGGAGTTGCTCCTACAATGCTTCTAGTATACATATACATATACATAACCTAGGTTAGGTACTAATGAGCAAGTCAATGGTGAATACTTATGCTTAGTTGTTCAACACATCGGGCACGAGTTTACCTCTAGAAATACTAGGATGAATCCTACCAAGAACCTGTGGCATAGCCGAACGTGGAGGATTACAAAGGACAGATACGGTTGTCACCAACTACTGCCTACCTCTTCAATCTGTAGGTCAGCGAGACATTCAATGCTATCTCCTATCCTAGCACCATGCTAGCATATTAAGTAATTTCCTTAAGAGCCCGGGCACAAGCCATCCTAAGGCAATGAACTAAATCATCGTTGAACCAATGTTGATACATAGCACAAATGACTCATATTTACATGATCATATCATAACTAATTAGACTATAGTGGGGGTTTGTAGTATTTATGATGATATATTAAGAGTGATATGGCATAATCATAAAGACTACTCCTACCACATACATGGAATTCATAATCAAACAAGAAACGCTTCATCCAAGTATATGAATAAAAGAAGACTAAATATAATATCTTTGTTATGCATAAAGTCACAAATATAAGAAAAGATACATGAGCCATACCTTTCCCAACATGGACTTGGGACTAGAGGCTCTCCTCCCTATAGCCTAAATCCACAAAGGACTAAGAGAACTAGTGTATACAATAGAATGATGCTCAAGTGGTGTGTGTTGAAGTGAGGGGTGAGGGGTCCTATGTATAGCTTGGAGAAGGGTCGGTTCCCGCCACCAAAAGTTCGTGAATCAGTCACTCATGACCTCTTCAAGTCGGGAGGAGCCAACACGTGGCATTTTGACCGTGTTTGGCACCAAGACCTAGTTGATCGACTAGGGGGTCGGCCGACCTGGTCTTAGCTCCAAACAGCCAGTTCTTTCTCCAGGTGACTGACGGGTGGGTCCAATTCTGTGATATCGGTGCTACGCCGTTGGATGGTCTCGGATACTTCTGTTTGTGAGCCATTTGATCCACGTGGTGCCACATGTGTACGCTTGATTGTCTGGGATGATATTTTATAGGATTCATCCCCTTGTTTCACTTCAATTCTGTGTAAAATACATGCATGCAAGAATTTCTCCAAATACAAGTGGAAATAGGTTAAATAGAAAGCTGATGTGTGCAAGAAATGATCTTTCCTTCACATAATTGAGTTATATTAACAGGTGAAATTGGTATATAAAAGCCATCAACAATGACGCACCTCACCAGGTGAAGAAATGGCTCTCCCTCGTCGAACTATGGTACAATTCTTCTCTACATTCTTCCTTAGGCTGCTCTGCGTTCCATGCTCTATATGGATATGATCCGGATGTCATGGTTGCACCTACTATTCCCTCTGACTCTAAAGCTTATGTTGCTGAAGACTAGAGCTGCACGTGCTACCTCGATCAAGGAAAATCTAGTGCTGACACAGAACAAGATGATGCAATTTTCTGACAAGAAGTGCATCGACAGAGAATTCCATATTGGCGAGCTCGTGCCCGTTCGTCTGCTGCCATATGCTCAGACGTCTCTTGTCAACAGGCCAGTCTCAAAACTTGCTTTCAAATTTTTTGGTGCATACAAAGTGACTGAACGTATCAGTAAGGTGGCCTATCGGCTGGAATTGCCTCCTTCTGCACACATCCACAACAAAATTTTCGTGTGTCTCAACTGAATGCGTACAAACTAAACGACGGTCCGGTTTTCTCAGAGGTGCCTGGTTCTATTGACCTGGAGAGTATTCATCTCAAACCAGTGCGGATCGTCGATCGCCGCCTGGTGAAGAAGGGAAGCCATGCGATTCCACAAGTTCGCATACGTTGGTCAGTTGGCTCATCAGAGGAAGAGACCTGGGAGGATTAGAATGTCATCGTGCAAAAGTTCCTGAAGCTGGCGACTTGGGGACAAGCGCATTCTTAAGGCGGGTAAGGTGTCACGGCCAGTGCCACGCTGGATGCCACATTGGCATGACTTTGATTTATTAGTTGTAATCAGAGTTTAAACTAGGTTAAGGAGTGAGTGTGTGGGCCCACAGGGCAGGAGCCAGTTGGCTATATGATATAAGCGGATGCTATTGGTCGGGCATCAAAGAAATATTCACCAACCAAAACCCCAGTCCATATCTTCTTATTTCCTCCTCCTCACGTCTCTGCTCTTTTTTTCCTTCGTCGATCGATCGAGTGGCGCGCTCATGTCCCAGGACGACGACCGGCGGCAAAGGGCCATTACAGAGGCAGAGGTGGAACGCGAGAGCAGGGAATCACGGGTCGGAAGGGTTGTCCCACAAGGCCTACTGATCCCGACGAGCTTGAGTGTCGCCGTCATGCCCGATTACCGCCACCGCGACTGACTCCAGCCGCCTCTGTAGCTAGCTGCGACGTGCTGCACCACAACCGACTACTGCCGCCGCCCTGGACACCGCGCTCGTCAGCCTTCGTGTCACACGTCTTGCCACCAGCAGCCACGCTCATCGTCCTCGATGCTCGGGCCGCGCTCGTTGGCCTCCAGCCCGCCCGCTAGGGTTTAGAGAGCGCTGCACGGGAGAGACGGGAGGGAGTCTAGTTGGTGGGCACCGATGGATCCAAAGGCCAAGGGTCATTTGGTCATGTTGAGATTTTCAACAATTTTTTTTTCATTTTTATTGTCTTTATTACAAGTCATCTAACAGAGTTGTGAACTTGTGGTAAACGGAGGGTTGAGATGGGAATTGTGGCTAAAATGCAAAATTTATCACAATTAGCATTCAAAACTACGATCAAAACACAATTGTCTTTAAATGAAAAGGATCGCAGGAGATTCATATCATCTTCTAAAAATCTAGACAGGTACTTTCAAATCCATAAAAGATGACAAATATCTAATACTCTCATACCCCAAAATATGCCAAATTGAACTAAAATTCTTTTCCAAAGTGGCAATTATTTTGGAATGGAGGGAGTACTCACAATAAATGAACTGGCATTTTTATTCTAAATGCCATTTATTTCATAACAAATAAAGTACTCCATTCTAAAATAATTGTCACTTAGGAAAGAATTTTAGTTCAAATTGAACTAAAACTCTTATCTAAAATGACAATTATTTTAAGTTTGAGGGAGTATATAACTAGAAATACATGTATAATCGAATGGTGGTAGCCTTATCTATTTGAGCACTCTCTCGTACTATTAGCAATTCTCAGTCCCTACCCCGTGTAAAAATGTAACAAATAGAAAAAGGTAACAAGAAACTAAGGCCCTGTTTAGAACCCCTATATCTAACAATTAGCTAGATAATAATCTATTAGCTAGATTGAGCTAACTAATTATTAGCTAGCTAATTATTAGCTAGAGGTTGTTTGGAACCCATAGCTAATTATTTGGTTGCTAGAGACAATTGACCGTAGTGCACCTATTTTATTTGTGTTGCTATTTACTGCAACATAAAAAAGTATTGACACTCTGACTATTTCATTCAAGCATTAAAAAAATTAGAACCATACAAAATTGTGTAACAGTGATCCAAATAAATAGTTTTTAAACATGACTAGTCTCGTCAGTGGTCATCCTCTCATATTGAAAGCAGTTGCAATGCTATCACGAAACTCAATCATGCCTTGTTCTTACTCACCATTTCCTTTAGACGAACATATTGTTGTAATCAACATATAGTTTTCATCATTATCACACCTTTTAAAGTCTGCATCCACGATGGCACTTTCTCTAATAAGGTTATGTAAGGCCATGCAAACAAGTATTATTTTTATTTGATTTACCATTGATACGATGATAGGTGCAACAAGATCTTTTACTTCATGAGAGTTGTGAAACTTGGTGCCATAAGAGTTGAGGTCAAATCCCGCCATTCCAGCAGATCGTGGTGAATGGATACCCCGAACCCGACCCAAACTCGAGTTCACATCAGGAAATAGGTCTTTGTTGACGCGATTCGAGGGCGGCGTTACATTCGTGCTCTGCTCCTCCTCGTCATTGATGACTAGCTTAATGTGTGTGAGAGTGTGTGTATCAAGTGCATTGAGATCATTGATGAGGGATCAAAGTACTAATTGAGAGAAAACCTAAGTGAGAAGCCTTGTTGAGAGAAAACACAAGTTGGAAGGACTTGTCCGGGCTCTAGGCCGGACTAGTTCGAGTTTGTCGGTTTGGCCCATTTTGCAACGGATAAAGTATTGCTATGTGAGTTCGAATTTGTCTGTTTGAGGACAGACTAGTACATTCCACACTTGGTGAACGTTTTTGGAGCTAAGTCCCGATAGGCCAGACTTGTCTGTCACAAAGGCCCGAACTAGTCCGGGCCTACTAGATTAGTCTATTTTCGACTGGACTAAAGGTTATTGTTGTAGTTCGAACTAGTTGTTTTGGGTCGGACTAGTTCGGGGCGCCATGACCATTTGAAATTCAAATATTGATGGGTACAACACACTTTTGCAGAGTGTGACATCGAGTGGTCCTGTTGGGTCGGACTAGTTCGGGCTCCTGGCCAGACTAGTCTGGACTTTAGTTGGTGGCAAGCTTCCTCGGCGGCTTCTACTTCCATCATTAGGCCAACAGCCCCTTCAAATACATCACCCCGCTATCCACAACGAAGTTGGCCGACTGGAGGAGCAACTAGGTGATCGTACAGGTCGATGCCCACGATCGCATGGTCATGCCCACTGGTTGGCCGATACTCAAGAAGAAGACCTGGGAGGAGCGCCCGGAGTTGGAGCAGGCATACACCCCAGTGATGGAGAGGATCCGATTCTTGGCACATCATGGTCCGTCGGAGCTAATGGTGATGGCGGACTTCATGCGTCAACACCTGGCCACCCTCCAGCATCGTAGCCGCCCTGCATGGCTTTACTTCGGGCCACAGGACAACACCCGGCTGGTGCGGGGTCGCGACGCAGATACGACCCCACAAGAGGTGCTCAACGTAATGTCCAAGGCGTGTGAAGGCCCACTGACTTCTGTTGTCTTCAACCTTTTGGGACCCAGTCCGCCACTTTGCCCGGATCAGAACCTTCAGATGAAGATACTGAAGGAGATGACGAACTTGTACGCGCTCGGTCTTGCGCCCTGGCAGGTTGGCAGTGCGGACCGTGGATTGGCCATCGTCGACTCGGCAAAGGAGTCTACACCTGCCCCAGGCTCCGAGGCGTCAAGGGTGGAAGACGTGCACTCTCATGGTGGGAGAGGCAAGGCGCCGATCCCCTGACGCCGGGAAGGGGAAAGCACCGGTCCCCGACACCAGGAAGGGGAAGCCGCTGGAGACCGAGGTTGTGAAGGAGAAACGCCCGCGGTCGCCGCCGAAGGCACCACCATAGACGGTCCTCTCTCCAAGTAAACGTCCTCCGGCCGCCCCTCATCAGCATCAGGTGTCGGCCGTCCTTTGGGGGGAGGCCCAGTTCGTCAAGCGGTGGCTCCGCCGTCGTTTGTGGCCAGCACACCGTCCAGCATCCCGGTCGCCAGTGCTGTCCAAGGTGTCATGGGGTCCCCGGGAGTGTTACGCTCACGGAGCCTCAGGCCAAGAGGCCTCGGGCCGATGTCGGTGGCAGCTCAGGAGGAGGCTCCGGGAGTGGCACCGTTGAAGCAGTGGAGATACACTGATGCAGGGTGGCGGTGTCGCGCGGTGGTTTCGATGGAGGCCCAACCGGGACGACCTCGCCTACCACACCGTCGTTAAGGCCCGTAGCTTCAGGGCTACCGAAGATCGAGGCCTGCTGGAGCTTCCAAGGACGTCGGTAAGGCGTTCTTACCAATGCTTGCTTCGTTATCTCGCCCGTTCTTCTAGCTTGGGCATCTACGTCAGCTTAATATTTAAGTTTCTAACCATGAAGACTTGAAGTTAAAAAAAACTTGAATATGTTAATTTTCCAACTAACATCATATATAAATTGGAAACTATCGGTACCCTGCGTACCGGATACACCTTGGAACTGCAAAGAGTGCAAAGGAACTCCACCTATCTGAGTTGAAGACCTCCGAAGGCCCCACGTGTCACTCGTAACCAGACCTGCCTCCCTCATATGGTTAGTCCCAGTGCCGCCACGTGTATCATAAAACCGGAGCTACAATCCATACATGGAAAAGCTCCGGACTGGATACCCGTGTGGCACCCCCGGACCTAACCCCCGACAGAGGGAAGCTCCAGTACCAACACGTGTACAACGGCACCGAATCTACTCGTCCAAGACGGTAAGCTCCGAAGCTGCCACGCGTCCAACCGCCGGACCTTCAACCTCAACAGGCAGATTGGTGGACCTCCAATGGCTCGGACCATCAAGGGACATTTAAGACTTCAAGACCTGATTATGTGTCATTAATGCTATCTTAATGACACACGATCGGAGGACCCTTAATATTAGTAACACCACCATTAAGGCGCATTACCACACTATTAAGGGGAATTAAGCACATTAAACTATGTATTAGGCATCAGTAACCACCAGGGCCACATGTCAGGCCAGGCTAATGATGTAATGGCCAGCCCTTGTACTATAAAAGGACTGGTCGAGCGATACACAGGAGGCTAGGCTCTCTGGCTAGCTGAGACTCTATTGGCCTCTCTCTCACACACGCTTATACACTCAATACAACAACAACAACCCACCCTTGGAGTAGGGTATTACGCTCAGGCGGCCCGAACCACGTAAATCCTCGTGTCAAGTCGCTATCTTGTTCTGAATCTCCGCGTGCCCTAACCGAACTAAGAAACTCCACGGGCTACTAACAATAGTGCCGGGGGAATTTCCGGAACCAGTCTCCGACATTTGGCGTGCCAGGTAGGGGGTGCCTGAGATTCCAAGATGGTGAACTCTGCTGCTGGATCATCCAACGGTAACAACGCTGAGCAACCTGCTGGAGGCAATCCCTCCAACATGCAGCAGCCAGCAGGTGCGGTAGCCCCAGCAGGAGTCATGCCACCGCCGCCACCATCTGCTCCGATGAATCAACCAGGGCATCAAGATGGGGCGTCCGCGTCGATCACTGCATCGGCGAACAACAACCCTGAACACACGCTTATTGTTGCACGTACTCTTCTCCAACATCCACTGCCTCCAGGAGCACTCTAGGGTGCAATGGAGTAGTGGACAGCTGATGTAGATCATCTAGTTGCAGCAGCAGCCAATGGCATCAACAATCAAGGTCCTCCCCCCTTGGGGCGGGCCCCATCACAGCGTCGGACATTGTCGGGTAGACTCGGTCCGCAAGCATCGTAGCACAGGAGATGTGTTGCATCTCAACAGGTGACGCGCTGCCTTCTGGGGTGCGACGTACTCACACGGTAACAAGGCTTTCGGCTCACGACCTCCGGGCGGAGCTCGATCGTCGTTACCGGCAACAGGACTGTTGTGTCCACATCGAGCGTGCTCGTAAAAGGCGAGAGGCTCGGGACAGTCCTGCTCCTGAGGGAGTAGGAGGAGGCTGTTCTGCCTTGGCCATGCACCTATGCATGGTCAGATGGTCGCAGAAGTTCTGGCCCCACTTGTCGGAGAAATTTTACGGGACTATCAACCCCGCCGAATTTCTTCAAATCTACCCCACCGCTATCCTTGCGACTGGGGGTAATGAGGTTGTGATGGCCAATTATTTCCGTGTGGCTTTGACTGGGACTGCCAGGTCTTGGTTCATGAGCCTCCCGCCTGACTCTATCAATAGTTGGGCAGAGTTTTGCCAACAGTTCACCGCCAATTTCGAGAGCTCATACACACGACCACGCACAGAACTGGATCTTTTTGCTGTCAAGCAAAAAGGGGGAGAGTCCTTGCGATCTTTCATCCAGAGGTTCTCCCAGGTACGAAATACCATTCCTTCTATCTCAAGCGCTTCTGTTATTGTAGCATTCAGGTAGGGCATTCGAGATAAGAAAATGCTGGAGAAGCTGGCGACCAAGGAAGTCATCAGTGTCACGAAACTCTTCAGCTTGGCAGACAAGTGTGCCAAGGCTGCGGAGGGCCGTGAAATGCACTCCAAACCACCTCCGGAGGACAACAAAAAGTCCTCCAAGGGTGAAGCCACTACCCCCGGGAGTGGCAAGAAGAAGAAAAAGTCCAACGGCAAGAAGAACCGTCGGCCGGCACACCTACTGCTGCGGTTGCTGCAACTCCGGGTGGCCGGGGGCCGCGCCCTGAGAAACGACATCAACCGTCGTCTGAAGACGGTGGCAGCTCCAAGATGTGGTGTCCCATACACAAGACAGACGGGCACAACCTGGAAGACTGCCGAGAGGTCCAGAACCTCATCGAGCGTCGTAACAAGCGCCAAGAGGAAGGTCCTTCCCGCCAACTGGAAGGAAAACAAAAAGTTGACGAAGCTCCGGTTGAAGAGGAGTTAGGCTTTCAGGACCCGAAAAGGGTCTTGAAGACTGTTTACACCTCCGTTGACAACGATTCTGACGTCTCCGACAACGAGTGTCAGAAGACCATGACCACCATCTTTGGTGCTTCGTGGGACATCACTTCCCGCCGTGTCCTCAAGACAATGCGGCGGTACATGGCCTCTGTAGCTCCCACCGCCAGGGCGGAGCCTCATCGAAAGTGGATGGATACTACCATCACCTTCGATGCTTGGAATGGCCCTCGGAACATGATCGGAGCTGGCCAACTTCCATTGATGGTATCTATGACCATCAACAACATCCAGCTCCACCACGTAATGGTGGACGAAGGTTCAGGGATGAACCTCATAAGCTTCAAAGCCTTCGTCAAGCTTTAGCTCCGACCTTTGGATCTTCGCCCCTCCCGACCTTTATCAGGAGTAGGTCTAGGGGCCATAACCCCACTCGGTGCCATTACTCTCCTGGTGACCTTCAGAACTCGGAAGAATTACAGGACCGAGAAGTTGTTCTTCGACGTGGCACAGATCAACTTGCCATTCAACGCCATCTTGGGCAGGCCAGCTTTGTACAAATTCATGGTTGCTGCTCATTATGGCTACTTGGTGTTGAAGATGCCAACACCCTCAGGTGTTCTCCGGATCCGCGGAGATCGCACCGCCGGAGTTACAGATCTGGAAGAACTCCACGCGCTTGCTACAGTGCAGGAGGAAGAATCTGGAAAGGAGCAAGCTCTGAAGCACCCAGCATTCGTCATCAGGGCTCAACTTCCGCACCCCGTGTGCAACCAAGCGGCGACACCGACATTCCCGTCAAAGTCGTCCAAATTGGTTCCGACGCTGCTCATACCACCCGTATATCGAGAGGTCTGAACGACCAATAGGAACTCGCGCTCATCACTTTCCTCTGGGCTAATGTCTATGTGTTTGCCTGGCAACCGTCACAAATGCCTGGGATCCCTAGGGAGGTGATTGAGCACAATATGAAGATTTATCCTGATGCTTGACCTGTACATCAGAAGCCTCAGAAGCAATCAATAGAGCGACATAATTTCATACGTCAAGAAGTGAAGAAGTTGCTCGAAACTGGATTCATCTGGGAAGTCTTCCACCCAAAATGGTTGGCAAACCCAGTCGTTGTACCCAAGGCCGGCGGGAAGCTTCGGATGTGTATCGACTACACAACACTGAATAAGGCATGCACAAAGGATCCATTTCCACTACCTAGAAAAAATCAGATAGTGGCTTCCACCTCCAGGTGTGAATTACCGTGTTTCCTAGACGCATATTCTGGGTATCATCAAATCAGAATATCTAGGGAAGATGAAGAGCATACTGCCTTCATCACAGTAGATGGATTATATTGTTACACTGCCATGCCATTCGGTCTCAAAAACGCTGCTTCAACGTTTGTACGAGCAATGTACAAAACTTTTGGAGAGCTCATTAGAGACTTAGTGGAAGTGTACGTCGATGACATCGTCGTCAAGATCAAGAACAAGGAGTCACTTCTTGACACCTTGGAAGTTGTCTTCAACAAGTTGCGAATCACACGCACAAAGCTGATCCTAGACAAGTGTGTTTTTGGGTTAGCTCCAAAAAGCTTCTCGGATTCTTGGTGAACCACCGAGGAATAGAGGTGAATCCAGCGAAGGTTAAAGCTATTGAAGATATGCGGCCACTAGCTCGCATCAAGGATGTCCAGAAGCTGACTGGGTGTCTAGCTGCCCTCAGCCGGTTCATCTAAAGACTGGTGGAACGGGAGCTACCCTTCTTCAAATTATTGTGGAAGTCCGGTCCATTCCAATGGTATGAAGAAGTAGAAAAGGCATTCCAAGAGCTGAAGCAGCTCCTCACCACTCTACCAACTTTGGTAGCTCCGAATCCTGGTGAGCCACTTCTGCTTTACATTTCAGCAACTGACGAAGTTGTCAACATGGTCCTGGTTGCGGAAAGACCAGAACCATCCCCAGTTCCGGAATCCAGACCCCTTCGGGAAGGTCTGGAGCTACCTGAAGGCGAGTTTGTGTCCCAGCCCCCAGACCCGGATCCTCAAGGTAAGAAGTCAGAGGATCAACCTCCTTCAAATGAAGGAGTTACTGTTGCTGAACAAGAAGATCTGTATCCTTCCAGGAGGGTCCGGGTCACTTCAGAAGAAGCTCCAGGTTCCTCTAGCAAGAACCCATAGGTCCCCGAAAAAGGTTTGGACCCCTCCGGGAGGGTCCGGGTTGATGAGGAGGAAGCTCCGGGCCCCTCCGGGAGGGTCCGGACAGTCCAGCGCCCAATGCACTTCATAAGTGAAGTACTTCACGATGCAAATACTCGGTACCTAGAGGTGCATAAGCTGCTCTACATAGTTCTTATAGCCTCAAGGAAGCTTCCTCACTATTTCCATGCTCACAAGATCTCAGTGGTAACCTCTTATCCACTGCGTGCAATCTTGCATAACCCCAACTCTACTGGGAACATCGCAAAGTGGGCAGCAGAATTGGACGAATTCAATCTTGAATTCGTCCCAAGACAAGCGATCAAGAGTCAAGCATTGAAAAACTTTGTGGCAGAATGCACCCCCTCTCCATCAAATCCTGGAGGCCCCAGTGAGCAGAAACCGGAACCTAAGGTTCCGGTCTTCACTGAGCCTCACTGGAGTCTCTACTTCAACGGCTCCGTGCAGAAGTAGGGTGGCGGAGATGGACTCCTTCTCCTCGCTCCAACTGGGGAGAAGGTCAAATACATGGTTCACCTTGACTTCAAGGCGACCAATAACATGGCAGAGTATGAAGCACTAATCTATGAGCTCAAGGCGGCACTATCATATGGTGTCAAGAAGCTGTTGGTAAAGGGTGATTTGCAGCTCATTATAAAACAAGTTAAAGGTGAATGCTGCTGCAACAACCCTCAACTAGCTGCATATCTTCTTGAAGTCCAGAAGCTTCAGAAGGATTTCAAAGTCCTGGATCTTTGCCATGTCCAGCGTCTCAACAACGCTGAAGCTGACGAACTCTCGACGAAAGCTTCAACCGGAGCTCCGGTTCCCGATGGAACCTTCGTCCGAAGATTGTCAAGACCAACATATCAGCCTGCCTAACTGAGCGAATGGGGCAAGACCAGCACCTCGAAGCTGGCGGTCCTGATGGCCCTGTTACCATGGCTTCCATCAAGGGTCGTAGGTGCTGCAGGAAGCTCCGAGCAACCCAGCACGCAAGACTCAGAAGCTCAAGTTAGCTCCAATGCATGGATCTCGGAGATTTGGAGCTACTTGAAAGACAACATCCTTCCTGAAGACAATGTATCTGCTGACCGGATAGTCAGATTGGCTAAAAGATACACACTGGTAGAAGGGGATCTCTACCGGCGTGGTGCCAACGGCGTCCTAATGCGGTGCATTACAAGGGAAGAAGGCCGCGAGCTCCTCGCGGAAATCCATGGAGGCGAGTGTGGGAACCACGCGTCTTCCCGCACGTTGGTCGGTAAAGCCTTCTGGCATGGTTCTTACTGGCCTATAGCACTCCAGGATGCAACCGAGCTAGTGAAGAAATGTGAAGCATGCCAGTTCCATGTGAAGCAAATTCACACACCAGTTCAACCACTACAAATGATACCTCCGACATGGCCATTCGTTGTGTGGGGTATGGATATTTTGGGACCTTTCCCAAAAGCCGTCGGAGGTTACAAGTACCTATATGTCGCCATTGATAAGTTCACCAAGTGGTTGGAAGCAACTCCAGTTGTGACAATAAAGAAGCAATCAGCTATCAACTTCTTGCAGTCTATAGTATGCAGATTTGGAGTCCCAAACAAGATCATAACTGACAATGGGACCCAATTCACAAGTTCTGCATTCCAAGTATATTTTGAAGACCTCAACATTCAAGTCAGATATGCTTTCGTGGCTCACCCGGCAAGCAATGGCCAAGTTGAGAGAGCAAATGCAGAAATTCTAAAAGGACTCAAGACGCACACATATGAGCGCTTGAAAAAACATGGAGCCAACTGGATTGAAGAGCTTCCGCCCACCTTGTGGGGAACAGGACAACTCCAAACCGGTCAACTGGAGAGACACCCTTCTTCCTTGTGTACGGAGCTGAAGCATTCCTTCCTCTGGAAATCACCTTGGGGTCACTCCGGGTCCGAACCTTCGACGCAGCCATGCAGGACAGCTCTGGCGTGAAGACCTTGACCTCGTTGAAGAGGGAAGGTGCCAAGCAGCTGTTTGGAATGCACGATACCGCCAAGCGCTCCGGCGTTATCACCAAAGGCATGTGCATAGCCGACAGCTCGAGGAAGGCGATCTGGTGCTACGGAGAATACAAACTCGAGAAGGGTTAAACAAACTTTTCCCCAGCTGAGAAGGACCCTTTCGAGTGATCAAAGTATCCCGTCCTGGATGCGTTCGCTTTGCAACCGAGGATGGGACACCGCTCCCTAATCCTTGGAACATTGAGCACCTCCGTAAGTTTTACGCTTAATATCACGGAGGTGAGTCTATAATTACATATGATGTATGTTATAGCATCATTGTACAGAGACAGGTAGCTCCTCCGGGACGATAGCCGGACCTTTCTAGGAAGGTCTGCAAAGTCCAAGCAACACTTGACACAGTCTCAGAACTAAAAGTGTAGCTAGCTACCCTGGGTCGAACAAGAAATGTAACACACTTATCTTGGTTCCGTACGCTAAGAGTGTACTTGTCTCCCCTGTACCCCGGCCCTATAATGAAAGACATCGTTATGTGAAAACAACTCCACGTGCATTTATTTTGTACAGGCTCATTCCTTCTTATTTTTCTCTTTCTTGTCTATAATAAGGTTGTGCAATTCTTAAGAAATTTTAGCTCGAATGATTCAAATATAATTCAAGTTGCATTGTTAATTCATTCGGGTCTTAACATTGTTGAATGGCCTACTCGCCTGAATGTTAAGCCAATCAGTCTGGAGTGTGCTATCGGCTTAGCCTGGTCCTGCACCTTAAGTACGCCATTCTACCTACATCCTGGCAGGCCTAAGTAAGGTGAGTCCAGAAAACGATCGAACCTGGAGAAAATAAACAAATGCGCTTGATTGTATATAGAATTGTTGTCGACCTAAAATTTCATATGGGAATAGTAAGTCGCAAATGAGTTATAGTTAAGAACTAAATTTTATTGTTTTTCTTGACTTCAGTGTGCAGGAAAAATAAGAATCTCATGATGATGGTGAATGATGCCGGAGCTATCAAAGCTTCGACATCCCCCAAGGGGGCCCGCCGTTGATGTTTTAAACATTGATAGTGGGCGTCGCCGGAGCTATCAAGTTCCGACAAATCCAGGGGGCCAGCTGTCAACGTGAAGAAAAGATGGTAGAAGGACACCCCAATGGGGTCTACTGTCGACGCTCTACGTGTTGACAGTGGTCCCTACCGGAGCTACTAAGCTCCGACAACCCTAGGGGGCCCCTGCTGTTGATGCAACAAAACTTCGGACCTATACTCTACAAGTTCAAAGCACTCAAGTCTTCAACAAAATGATACATCCTTTTGGTACATGTTCGTAATCAAATTGTGTACATCTACCAGGGGGCCAAGTAACGCAAAGGTTGAAGACGAAAAATGAAATTCATAAGTTTCTTGGATTTCATTCATATGAAGACAAGAGATTACAAAATTGGGGAAAAGAAGAGAAGATACAAGTGGGAGCTAAAAGGAGAAAGTGCTAAGTTCTACGGAAGAATGAGGCGACCTTCTCGGCAACCTCCGACATGCTGGTCTTGGCGGCGTCTCCCTCTCCGCTGATGGGACCTTCAAGCACCGGGTTTAGTGGGAAGTGAGGATCCCGGCTTGTGTAGCACGTCGGCATGTATTCTGTGACATTCTTCGCCAGGGATTTTCCTTTAATTTCCAACTGATCCACGATGACATCGCCCATCGCGTCGAGCTTGTTGCTAGCCGAGCTCAGCGCCTCCAACACATGGTCCAGCTCCGGCTCCGGATTGTCCGAACGCACAGGACTAAAGCCCAGTGGCGTCATCGCGTCATTGGCTTTGCCCAAGAAGTCCCATACTCGTTGGGACTCCATAGCCCTCGATCCTCGAATCTCCTCCAAGGACCTCTGGGTCGCCGCAAGCTCCAAACCCTCTTGGGCAAGGCGCTCGACCTCCTTGGCGTGCTGCTGAATACTCTCAGTAACTTGTTTTTCAAGGTCGGCAAGCTCCTTCTCCCGGATGTGGATCTGGTTTTGGCAGTTAACCAGGTCTTTCTCCTGGCCCCGCACTTTCTTCTCCCTGGCAGAGACTTCGACCTCCCTTTGGGTAAGGTCCTGTCCCAGCTGCTAGGCCTTCTCCTCTTCGCCCTTGCAGCGCTCCTCTAGATTTTTGGTCCGCTCTGCAAGGCTCTTGTCACTCAGAGCCAGCCTTTGGGCAAGCTCCTCCTCCCTCTTCAAGAGGTCATCCCTCAGCTCCAGGAGTTTTTGCTCTTCCTCTTCGATCTTTTTCTCTCGCTTGTCGATACCCTCCCGATGCTTGACGAGGCTTTCGTGGATGGTGTTGAGGCTCTCCTGGTGATCATTCACCGCCTCATGAGCAGCCTGGGCTTCTTCGTATATAGCCCAGGACTAATTGTTGAGGGATCGCACCAAGATTTCCCTCTCATCCAGCAGCTGGCCCCAGTACTCCATCCGGGCCTTCTCCCTCTTGACCCACTCCTTGTCGTCGGCCAACCTTGTTTTCCCCAGCTTGGTCTTGAATTGGATTCGGTTGCGCCACCTCCTAAGAGTTTGGCGCTCCTCCTCGAGGGCCTTGCTGTCGAGATAAAATGCAAGATGGACCTGACGAATGCTGGAGCAGGCATTGTCGATGGATAGCGATAGCGAGATTGGCTCCGGACCTGCCGGGGTCCCTTCCGCTGCCTCCAGCGGGTTCTACAAGAGTGGTCCCCTGAGCTTCCGCGGCACTAGGTCCGCCCTACAGGAGTGCCTCGGTCGTCGTCGAGGTAGGTCCTACAACAGTAGTTTCTACCTCCGGAGTCAGCTTCGAAGGTCCTGCCACCAGGTCATCATCAGCCGGTCCCTAAGGCAGAGGACTGGCCGCCTCGTCCTGACACCGTGGCTCAGGAACGGGTACCTCCGGAACCACCACCTCCGGAGCAGGCATTGAAGATCCATCCGGAGCTGAGGCCATCTCCGGCTCCGACGCTGGTGCCTCCCCGACTGCCGGTTCAGGCACCGGCGCTTCGACCTCCACTCGTTCGGGTGCCGGCACCTCCACATCAACCAGCTCAGGCACCGGAACTTCATGAACCGCCAACTCCACCGTCGGGGCTTCAGTAACATCTGGCTCGAAGGTCGGAACTTAAGTTACCTCTGGCTCTGAGGTCGAAGCGTCCATTATCACAGCATCCAAAACCGAAGCTTCAGCCTCCGGAGTAGGTGCCGCTGGTACGTCTTCATTCCTGTGGTCCAGCGCTACCACAGGAGCTTCGGGAGATGAGTCAAGGTCCAGAACCATGACAGCTAGCACCGGAGCTGCCGCGACCTCAGCCACCACCTGGGGCGGCACTAGAATTGGAGCCGGAGCCTTCGCTTGCACAACATCGGCTGCTGTCACAGGAACCGGAGCTTCAACCCCTTTTCTGGATGCTCTGTGGATGACGGATAAAGAAACTCAAAATATGGTTACAACAAAAATGACAAACTGAGGTAAAGAGGCAAATTTACCTTGGAAGGCTTCCACTCCAGCTAGCGCGGAACCTCTTTGCCGGATGCTCAGAGCCTGACCCAGTCGCAACTGGTGTAGTAACTCTGAAAGGCTCTTCGGAGTTTGCTGCCGCCGTCAGCGACGTCTCGGTTGGGGCCCCCCTCGACCGAGAAGGACCCTCAGACCTAGAGCCCATAGCTGGCCCTGGTGCCGGAGTCACCCGGTCGGAGCTGGCGTTCTGGGAAGACGCCGATGCTGGAGTTGGTGTCGCCATCGAAGACCTCTCGCGCCGATGAGAAGGGACTGAGGCAGACGGTGCTGGTCTCATGGAGCTTCCGTCAGCATGTGTAAACTTCCTCTTCCGTTCGGAAGGTTTAGCAAGGCCCTTGCCCTTGCTGGTGTCTTCAACCCGTCGGCTCAGAGCAGGAGGGGCTGCACTTTCAGAAGCTCCGGGGATTGCCACCCCGGAGGTTGGTCGCCTCTCCACTAGGCCCAAGTCATCCAACAGCGGCATCCTCCTCCGGAGCTCTCTGCTCACCTCTGGTATCATATTCATAGGCAGGAAGGCCGTCCGTGGAGACACGTCACCGAGGTTGATGTTCCCATGCTGAAATTTCTTGAGATGGATCTTCAGAGCTTCATCGTCTAAGTTGGTGTTCAAACCAACCTCGATGCGATTGTGATCCATGTCACTGTTGAAGGCCCAGGCGGGCCGCTCCCTGGCCCTCAGCGGGGCCCACCTATTCGCTAAGAAGTTGCCGAAGACCATTTGGGGGGTCACCCCACCTTCGACGCACTCCTGGATCTTGTCCAGAATGGGCCTGTACTCCCTCGACAGCTCCGGAACTTCACTCCAAGTGTCGATGTCGACACGGGGGAGGCCTTTAGGCAGTTTCGGCCTCTCGTGTCCCTCCACTGTGATGACCACCCAGTCTTTCTTCCAGTCGTCCCACTTGCCGGAAGAAAAAGACCTCAAGTAGATGAGGGTGGATTTTTTCCGCTTCACGAAGTAGTAGAATCCGATGAACTCCTTGCTCTTTCTGGTGGAGTGGATCGTGAAGAAAGTCCGAAACAACTCCACACAAGGAGGCACACCCACCCACATCTCGCAAAGTGGACGAAAGTCGCCACTAGCAAGATCGAGTGGGGGCCAAGGTGGTGGAGTTGCAGACCATAGAAATCTAGCAGCATCAAGAAGAAAGTAGAGAAAGGCGAGATCAAACCCTCCATGGCGTACCCTAAGAAGTACACCATATCCCCAGCGCGCTCCTTCTCGAAGGGGAGCTTGCCGCAGCGAATGTCGCGGTCGAAGGAGTCACTGGACCACTCCATGTAGGTTCGGACCCTCGACAACTCCTTCTTGATCCTGATGCGGCTCTTGGGAAGTCCCAACTTCATTGCAGCACGGTGGGGCGAGAGAGAAAAAGCAAGTGAAGGTTTGGAGGATTCGAGCGCAAGTTCAAATGAAGGCGTAAGGAACCCTCAAACCATGCTTGCTTTCCATCTTAAGTAAGCCCCCGCAACGCTTGGATGGAAACCGCAAAAAGGCCAAGGATACATTTCAAAAATTACACCCTGCCAATGACAAGGGGGCCCGGGGCCACCCAGATGATCAAGTCGAGGTCCTTACCCCAGGCGAACAGTTGTCATGATGAGTGGCGGGAAACCCAAGGGCGGCGGCATGACAGGGCATGCGAAACCGATACGGTTTTTGTATTGCGAACCGGCGACCTTCAATTGCGTGAGATCCACACGCGCAGATCTCACCTGCCACGTCTAGAAGATGCCACGCAGCGATGGTTTAACTGTGTACTATCACCTCAATGGTACATCCAAAAACCCTTGAAGAGACGGCGCAGAAATCGAAAGATGGACCCACCTCCGGCAGAATGACTTAATCCAAAGGGTCTCTCCCAGAGGTGGGCCCGGGGGCCACTGTCGGTACCCTGCGTACTGGATACTCCTTGGAACTGCAAAGAGTGCAAAGGAACTCCACCTATCTGAGTTGAAGACCTCCGAAGGCCCCACGTGTCACTCGTAACCGGACCTGCCTCCCTCATATCGTTAGTCCCAGTGCCGCCACGTGTATCATAAAACTGGAGCTACAATCCATATATGGGAAAGCTCCGGACTGGATACCTATGTGGCACCCCCAGACCTAACCCTCGACAGAGGAAAGCTCCAGTACCGACACGTGTACAATGGCACCGGATCTACTTGTCCAAGACGGTAAGCTCCGAAGCTGCCACACGTCCAACCGCCGGACCTTCAACCTCAACAGGCAGATTGGTGGACCTCCAACGGCTTGGACCTTCAAGGGACATTTAAGACTTCAAGACTTGATTATGTATCATTAATATTATCTTAATGACACACGATCAGATGACCCTTAATATTATTAACGCCACCATTAAGGCGCGTTACCATGCTATTAAGGGGAATTAAGCACATTAAATTGTGTATTAGGCATCAGTAACCGCCAGGGCCACATGTCGGACCAGGCTAACAATGTAACGGTCAGGCCTTGTACTATAAAAGAACTGGTCGAGTGATACACAGGAGGCTAGACTCTCTGGCTAGCTGAGACTCTAGTGGCCTCTCTCTCACACACGCTCATACACTCAATACAACAACAACAACCCACCGTGGAGTAGGGTATTACCGTGGAGTAGGGTATTACGCTCAGGCGGCCCGAACCACGTAAATCCTCGTGTCAAGTCGCTATCTTGTTCTGAATCTCCGCATGCCCTAACCGAATTAAGAAACTCCGCGGGCTACTAACAGTAGTGCTAGGGGAATTGCCGGAACCACTCTCTGACAGAAACCTCACTCGTTCTATCCATTCATAATGTCTTTAGCCCATCCTTGCCAAGGCTTGCCTTATCAAAAAAGGAAAAGAAATGACAGCTCGATGCATGCTCCAGCTTGCGTGGGTTTCGGGAAAGGGTCCGACCCATTTGGGTCTGTTGTACACCTTTTGCCTGCATTTCTGCAAGAGGATATTTCCAAAACTTGGATCCGTGATCTTATGGTCACAAAGCAACAACTTTACTGTTGCGCCAAGGCTCCCCTTCCGACGCTTGTCTTATTGCTTGCCAGCAAATAAGGTTATTTTCTTTTTAGTATATTTTGGATTCAAAAATCCATGTTGAATTTGAATTTGGTCCAACAAGCAACGGATTGAGCAACTGGTGCGAAACCCGTTGCACGTTAGGGCATCTATTTTGTTGCTCATCCACTTCTTGAGAAAAATATCATCCCTAAATCTATTTTAGCATATAGTCCGAGCTTCCTAAAAAAACGTGAGTGAATTCCAGCATAAATTGATTTCCCCATTCTACATACTTTCAACCTGGATAAAAAACCTAAAAAATACATAAATGCTTCCCAACACTAAGAACAAAACGTACTGTACTCAAATAGGAAAATTCAAACTATCATGTTCCACAGCTTTAGCCACAGTAATATCCTGTTCATAGCAAGCTGCAACCAAAGTTTGATATAGGTGTGTCAGTGTACAGTCACATAAACATCTATCATTCCAAAAAATATATCCAAACATTTCCAACGAAGTATTTACAGCCTAACTCAATGTTGTGTTTCTCAGAGACAACACCATTTGAAAATGATGAATACATCTTTTTTCTTTTACATATTTTGCTTAATATTTGCTTCCAAAGACCTATGACAGTGGGGTTGTCCGTCCTTGAAACGAAAGTACCACTTAGCAATCAATGCCCTGTTCATTTCTAAGAGATTCTATATACCCAAAACACCTTCATACTTTTTTCTACTTACAGTGGAACATAAATCTCTCTTTTTTCTATCTGAACCATGCCAGATAAATGTCGTAGCGAGTTTCTATCTTCAACTGCAGTACTTTTGATAGCCGGCTATAAAATAAGTTTATGAAGATGAGGTCTATTTCAAGTACTCCCTCCGAATCTTTTTATTTGTCACCGGTTAGTTCAAAATTAACTTGCCGGTGACAAATAAAAAGATCCGGAAGGGGTAGCCAGTAGGGGAAAATATTTACACTTAAAACTGCAGGCAAATGGCTTCCATGCTAGTGACTCGTGTGATATATATATATATATATATATATATATATATATATATATTTATATATATATATATATATATATATATATATATATATATATTACAGTAAACAACATATGGTAATCTCCTGATTCCTGAAGCAACATATGCTGTAAGCACATATCTAGATGCTTATAACACTAATCAGGTTTGCTTATTTGCTCTTATGCTGTTAGACTGTTTCACATGTGAACAGCAATAATGAAATAAAAAGAATCAATGCTTCTGGTGATCTATGCTGTTAGGTTCATAAGTATGGGAACTATTTGCACGGCTGCATCAGAAACATATAGTCCTAGTCTGTAGATCCTCACTGAGGTGATTGATGTACAATAATCCTATCTTTGACATCACATTCAGACATGAACTTTAGGCATTCAGATATGAACAGGAACACAAGATAATGATAAACCACAAACAGAGAGTAATACTTTTAAATTGTTAGATATCCACTGAATCAAGATATATATATATATATATATATATATATATATATACCTATAATGTTTTACTATTTTTTATTAATTATTTTCTTCGTTGAACTGTTAGATATGCAGGGATGCAGGATACAGTGTTAGCATTTTTCATAAACTACAACGGATGTTTCCTGAAGAGGTGTTGGTGCTCAAGAAACAACTCTCAATAAATTCTCTGGTCATGCAATTTCTAAATGAATATTTCTATAATGGAGAACTTGAAGGTTGCAGTAATATGATGAAATTTAGATCTACGAAGGTACGAGTATATGGTTTTACTCACATTTCTTTAAAGGAGACAAGATTGAGAGTAATCCATTTCAGTTTAGCTGCTATTTTTAAAATATTGAAACAATTGTGTGAAGGTATACTTCCTGCTATGCTCAAGAGTATTTTTTTGTCTTTTCATGTGAGTAATCCTTGTGTTTTCAGTGTCTTAGAATTGAATAAGATCCCGTCATTGTCGACAGAGGCAGAGTAGAGTTCAGTTTCAGTTAGCTGTTAAGAGTCGACTGTTAGGACCTGTTCTTTAGAGGGAATTAGTCCTCGGTCAAGGTAGTTGGGTCTGATCCTGTAATGTAGGAGACACTCAGTCTCTAGTTAGCTGTGTAACAGCCTATTAGCAACTATAAATAAAGCATTGCGGCACACTTAACAGCTGCATCACTGCAGCTCAATTCCTTTGACTACTTTTCTATTCAGTTGAGTGAAGAGATCGGGAGAGAAGAGGAGAGTGTGAAAGCTCAATCCATCTAACAATTGGACTCAGAGCCAGGTTTGCGATCCGCGGCAATGTCGCAGACCCTGATCACCTTCCTCCATCCGGTGGCGCCCGCTGTCCCCCATCCGTCGCCGTGGGCGCAGCCGCCGCCCACAGAGCCATGCTCCCGCGAGGATTGTGCAGGAGGTGAGCGGTCAGTTTCCACTGCTCACGAAGACCAATTACACCGATTGGTCATCGATGATGCGATTGATGCTGGAGCGTGGGCTCTGGGCGGCCGTCAGCGTCGGCACCGCCAACGAGATGGAGGACCAAATGGCGATGGAAGCACTGCTCCGCGACGTTCCACTAGAGATGATGTCCACACTAGTGGCGAAGCCGTCCGCCAAAGCCGCCTGAGATCACCTGGAGACCTCTCGACTTGGCTCGGATGGCGCAAGAACGGTGGCGTCGCAACGCATATGGAGGCAATATGAGAATGTTGCGTTCCTCGACGGCGAGTCACTGAATGACTTCGCATTGCGCCTCGAGAAGATGGTACAAGAGCTTGAGATCCTCGACGAACCAAAGGATCCCAAGAAAGTCGCCGCCAAGTACCTCAGGGTTGTGCCGAAGAGGTATGCCCCGGTCATCGTCGTGATTGAATCCGTCGTTGACATCTTGGCGATGTCAATTGAAGAAATCACCGACTGCCTGCGAGCAATCGAAGGCCGCAGTGATGAGGAGGAGGATTCAACACCCGGCGGCAAGCTATTGCTCACCGAAGAGCAATGGCAGGCGAGATTGAAGGAGAAGCAGGGGCAAGGCGGCTCCAGCGGCTCCAAATCGGGATCCGGCAAGTCCAGATCGAAGAATCGGTAGCGCGGACCGAAGAAGAAGAAGAGCGCCGACGATATTTGCCACAATTGCGAGAAGAAGGGGCACTAGATGCGCGATTGCTGAGCACCACGGAAGGATCAAGCCAATCTCCCCAAGAAGGAGGAAGAGGAGATTTTGCTAATGGTGCAAATCTCTGAATTCGTTGTCAATTCTATGTCATCGCCAGTGCAGGGAGGTCTCCACCTTCAAGAGCCCAATGATCATGCATTCCTTGGCTCTGACAATAATGGCAACCACCTTGAGGGGTGGTACCTCGACAACGGCACTACAAGTCACATGCCCGGGAGATTAGAGGCTTTCTTTGAGCTCGATCATGGGGTGTAAGGGACCGTGCATTTCGATGACGGGTCACTTGTCCAAATCTGTGGCCACAGAGTTGTTGCCTTCACCAGCAAATCAGGGGAGATGATCAAGCTCGGGGACGTCCTCTATATTCCCAATCTCAAGAATAGCATCATCTCCCTAGATCAATTGGATCGGAATGGGAGCAAGGTGTCGATTGAGAATGGCATCCTCCGCATCTGGGACCGACGTTGTTGGCTCCTCGCCATCATCTAGCGGGGGAAGGACAAGCTGTATGTCCTGCATGCCAATTTGGCTTAGGACATAAGCATTGGCACTCGACACCAAGAGGATGGAGAACGTTGGCATGCGCGCTACGGACACATGGGCTATGACGCGCTGCGGCAACTGAGCAAGGGAGAAATGGTCATCGGCCTGCCGGAGACAGAGAAGGAGGAGTTTGCGATGTGTGCGTCGTCACTAAGCAATGGCGAGCCCCGTTCTAGGCGCATTCGAACTACAGGTCAATGACTCCACTAGAACTGGTCCACGGTGATCTGTGTGGACCTATCACTCTGGTGACATCGGGGTCTTTGGTTTTTCTTACTGCTCGTCGACAACGCCACTCTCTACATGTGGATCAGGTTGATCATGACCAAGAGTGACGCAGTGTCAGAGATGAATAAGGTCGGCTGAGCTGGAAGTAGGGTGTATGTTGCGGGTGTTGAGCACAGACAACGCCGGCGAATTCACGGCGAAGGGATTTGCCGATTACTGCACCAATGAGGGAGTTCAACGACAATTCTTCGCGCCGTACAACCATAATCAGAACGGCATTGTAGAACACCGGAACCAGTTCATATTGGCCATGTTACATGCTCTGCTAAAGGAGAGAGCAATACTGGCACGCTACTGGGGCAAAGCAGTCACCATGACTATCTTCCTGCTCAACCGCGCGCCGACGAAGGCCCTGGACATGACTCCCAACGAAGCATATCATGGAATGAAGTCAATCGTCAACTTCTTGAAGGTCTTCGGGTGTCTCGGTTTTGTCAAGGACAAACAATTGGGACTCTAAGAAACTCGACGATTGCAGCTGCCGATGATCTTCTTTGGTTACAAAGAGGGTTCCAAAGCATTCAAGATGCTCGATCCATAGACAGAGAAGGTGATCGTCTCCCGCGACATTGTCTTCGACGAGAGCGGGGGATGGAGGTGGAATCCGAGCGCTGGGAATTCGAATTGTGGACAAGAATTCACGGTGCAGGACTACACCGTTTGTCCGGCAACTGACGTCGAAAGAGAAGAACCTGATGGGGGAGTGGATCAAAGGGGTGCGGTTGGGTCGCCGGCGCAGGAGGTCCCGCAACCTGATCCAGCAACCCCGCCACCACCAGAGGATCAAATTGGCCCTTAATTCATGACTCCACTCGACGGTGATGAGGATCAACTCGATGCCTGTCATGATGAGTCACCAATTCGATACAGAAAGATGGACAACATCATCATCGATGATGGTCCAGTACCGGGGCAGGCGCGGAGGAACCTTCCTAGGCGGGGAAGACCAAGGAGAATTCAAAAGGAGCTTCAATTGGCTGCCGGGGGAGCAGAACCGGCCACATTCGCCGAAGTTGAGGTCGAATTGACCTGGTGCACGGCGATGAAGGAGGAAATTGACTCGATTGAGAAGAATCGGACATGAGAATTGGTTAATTTGCCCCCCAGACATCGGCAATCGGCTAAAATGGGTCTACAAGATCAAGAGAGATGAATCCGGTGTTGCAATGAAGCACAAGGCACGACTCGTCGCGAAAGGATACGCACAACAAGCTGGAATTGATTTCGAAGAGGTGTTCGCACCGGTGGCGCGAATTGAATCTGTCCGGCTTGTCCTTGCGCTCGCCGCAGACGAGGGCTGGAAGGTCCATCACATGGACGTGAAGACCTCATTCCTTAACGGTGAGCTCTCTGAAGAGGTGTATGTACGCCAACCACAAGGATTCATTGTCGCTGGGGAATAAGACAAGGTCTTACGTCTCCGACGAGCCCTCTATGACGTGCGGCAAGCTTCGAGAGCCTAGTAACGAAGCTCGATGGAACATTGTGCAGGCTCAGCTTCTGCCAGAGCAATCACAAGCCCGTTGTCTACAGTAGAGGATCAAGCTCGGCTCATCACCGGAGTCTATGTGGATGACCTAATCATTATAGGAGCTTCTCCAATCGAGATTACAAGGTTCAAGGAGAAAATGAAGTCACAATTCAAGATGTCGGATCTTGGATTGCTCACGTTCTATCTCGGATTGGAGGTGGAACAGAGTTCCACCGGGATCAAATTGGAGCAAGCTCACTATGCGGCGACGATTTTGGAGGCGGGAGGCATGTCTGGCTGCAATCCGGCGCTGACGCTGATGGAGCAGCAGCTCAAATTGAGCTGCGACAGTGAGGCGGAGGAGGAAAATGCCACTCTGTATCGAAGCTTGATAGGGAGTCTGCGCTATTTGGTACACACTCGACCCGATTTGGTGTTCGTCTTCGGTTACTTGAGTTTCTTCATGCAGCGTCTGATGGCGGAACACATAGCAGCGCTCAAACGAGTCCTCCACTACGTTGCTGGGACAATTGACCTGGGATGCTTCTACCGGCGAGGGTTTCGCGAAGCAAAATTGGTGGGCTACTCTGACAGTGATTACGCCGGCGACGTTGATAGCAGTCACATCACCTCCGGTGTGCTGTTCTTCCTCGACGGGAGTCTCATCAGCTGGCATTCACTCAAACAGAGGGTGGTGGTCATGTCGTCCTGTGAGGCTGAATACATCGACGCCACCTCTGCTGCCACTCAAGAAGTTTGGTTGCGATGGCTACTGTCAGACTTGAAGCAAAGAGAGGCAGAGGCCGTGAAGCTAAGGGTGGACAATAAATCCGCCCTAGCACTCATATGAAACCCTGTTTTTCATGAGAGGAGCAAGCACATAAGGGTGCGCTATCACTATGTGCGCCAGTGCATTGAGGATGGAAGCATCATTGCTGAGTTTATCAGCACTGCATATCAGCTGGCAGACATTAGAACCAAAGCACTTGGAAAAGTGAAGTTTCAAGAGATGAGAACAAGAATTGGCATGGTGCAGTTGAAGTCCAAGCTGAAACACAAGTCTAAGGGGGTTAAATGTGAGTAATCCTTGTTTTTTCAGTGTCTTAGAACTGAATAAGGCCCTGTCATTGTCGATAGAGGCAGAGTAGAGTTCAGTTCCAGTTAGCTGTTAAGAGTTGACTGTTAGGACCTGTTCTTTAGGGGGAATCAGTCCTCTAGGGGGGATCAGTCCTCAATTAAGGTAGTTGGGTCTGATCCTGTAATGTAGGAGAGACTCAGTCTCTAGTTAGCTGTGTAATAGCCTATTAGCAAGTATAAATAAAGCCTTGCGGCACACTTAACAGATGCATCACTGCAGCTCAATTCCTTTGCCTACTGTTCTATTCAGTTGAGTCTTGAGTGAAGATTTCAGGGAGAGAAGAGGAGAGTGTGAGAGCTCAGTCCAGCCAACATATCAGAGGTCATGTTTTATAGATAAATATTTAGAATGTGTCAGTCATTAGTTACTAGCATGTTATTACATTTCTAAGGTTCATTGAACTATTCTCCGCATTTTATGATGTTTGAATCGTCTTCCACACCATATTATGCTAATACTTACACTTTATGATTTGTTTATTATTCTGTAAAGAGGAAACGTAAATGCTCCTCTATGTCAGTATTATCCTAGCGAAGTCTAGTTTTAGTCCTTGAAACCTAGGTATTTTTGTACTTATTATCATTGATGCATTTCTTGACAAAATTTTCTATCCATGATTCATGAAGTCATGTCTTATATAGCAAGTATATCTATTTTTTCTTATACTTTTTTGTAGATATTATAGATTCTAACACAAAATTTGAAATCGCCGTGGTGTGTATGTCGAGTCATGAAGCTAACCTTGTTAGAGAATGTCTCAGTTTCAAATAAGAAATACATGATAAGATTAATCTGCATGTAAAATGTTTGGACTGTTTACATGAACAATTTGATGCGGTGGTTCTGAGTGTGCTTGTTGATGATGAGATTGCACTTAAAGTTGTCCAAACAAACAATTTATATGTTGCACTTACATGTACGAGGTATATTTGTTTTTTTACCATTAAACTTTTTTCTCTTAGTACAGAAATAGATATTTACAGTAATTTTACTTTTTCATCCAGATATTATTTGTCAATAGTTGGTGATGAGTAGGTTTAGGCTCGATCTTCCGAAAGGTAAGTCGATTGGGGTGGAGAACTCGACGTTGATGATCTGCGGCACTCGAGCAGTTCGAATACCCCTGCAATCACTACACCACTGCTCCGTTGGTTATCAACCGTGCGGCACACGCTTGACCTTGCCTAGAAGGCTAATCCCTGCAAGTGAACCGAGAACACAAGCAAGAACGTAGAAAACACGATCTGAAATTTGAAAATTGGGTCTCACAAACCGTAGAACGGCGAAATTGTTATTCTAAGCAAAACCCACTGAATATGACCGGCGGCTGCAGTATTTAATGGCTAGGGTTCGGCTAAAACACAATTAGAACCGTCCCTAATGGACTCATACGGGATACAAGGCCCAAAGGCCCGATTAGGTGGCGCAGCACCGGACAGAAATCTGGACTCGGTTTGTTTCGATGATTGCCGATGACTCCGGAGGAATTTTGAGGTGGGACCCGATCCATTGGAAATTTTATCTTCTTCTCTTTCCGTTCATATGTAGAACGTCAAAAACAGAGTCCGTATGCATCATGGGCGTTCGTTTTAAGGTGGACTGCTCCTGGACTCCGAGTTGAACTCGAGTCCGAGTTGTAAATTGTTTCCATCAACTTGTGGACGTCCCAGCTGGTTCTCCATGCTCCCAATGCCTCTTTCCTTATTTGTTGATCTTCTCTGTTATTCTTAATAACAATTAAATCATCACATAACAATCTATTCTCAAACTCACATGCAAACGAAGTTAGGAGCGAGTTCACCTGCTGATTTATTAACCGTGTTCGTGCTCTTGCGATTGGTCCTTGCATTTTAATGTGCGTGTCCGCTGTTGTGATGTCTACATCATCCCCCCCTCTTGAATTAGAGTTGTCCTTGACTCAAGTTCATCTTCTTCTCTCAAGTACGGTCGCAAATCTGAAATGTTAAATGTAGGACTAACCCCAAAATCGGGAGGCAATTCAAGCTTATATACATTATCATTAATCTTTTCAACAATATTAAAAGGACCACCAGCTTGTGGCATAAGTTTAGATTTTCTCAAGTCAAGGAATCGCTCTTTTCTCAAATGTAACCACACCAAATCACCCGGTTCAAGTTTTACTTCTTTTCTACCTTTACTACCTGCAATCCTATACTTCTCATTCATCTTTTCAATATTTTTCTTTGTAGTTTCATGCATCTTAAGAATGAATTCAGATCGTTGTGAGTATCCAAATTTATAGTTTCAGAAGGAGTCAAAGGTAATAAATCAATAGGAGCATGGGGATTGAAACTATACACTACCTAGAATGGACTTATCTTTGTCGTGGAGTGAACGGATCTATTGTAAGCAAATTCTATATGTGGTAAACACTCCTCCCACAACTTCAAATTTGTTTTCAAGACAGCCCACAACATAGTAAATAAAGTACAATTAACTACCTCAGTTTATCCGTCCGTTTGTGGGTGACATGTAGTTGAAAACATCAACTTGGTTCCTAATTTATACCACAAAGTTCTCCAAAAATGACTTAAAATTTTTGCATCACAATCAGAAACAATGGTATTTGGCACACCATGTAAACGAACAATTCTCATCATAAACAAATCAGCAATGTGTGAGACATTATCATTCTTATGGCAAGGTATAACGTGTGCCATTTTGGAGAAACGATCAACAACTACAAAAATACTATACCTCCCCCTCTTAGTCCTAGGCAATCCCAAAACAAAGTCCATAGAAATATCTTCCCAAGGTACACTAGGAACAGGAAGACACATATAAACACCATGTGGGTTAAGGCGAGACTTAGTTTTAATGCAAGTAGTGCATCGTGACACGTAGCGCTCGACGTCACGGCTCATCTTCGGCCAAAAGAAGTGTGTGGACAGAACATCTTCAATTTTCTTCACTCCAAAATGTCCCATCAAACCTCCTCTATGTGCTTACTGCAAAAGTAATAGATGAACAGAGCTAGCTGGAACACATAGCTTGTTAGCACGATAGAGGAGACCCTGTCGCAGCACATATTTATTCCAAGTTATTTGTTCTCTTCAATTTTAAAAAGCATCTTTGAAGTCCAAATCAGTAGGATATAATGATTTTATTGTTTCCAAACCAAAGATTTTATGATCAAGTTGGTACAGCATGGTATAACGTCTAGATAATGCATCGGCAATGACATTTTCCTTCCCTTTCTTATGCTTAGTGGTGTATGGAAACGACTCTATGAACTCAATCTATTTAGCATGTCGTTTATTCAGATTGGTTTGACACTTAATATACTTCAATGATTCATGATCGGAATGTATGACAAACTCCTTAGACCAAAGATAATGTTGCCAAGTTTGTACTACTCGCACTAAGGCATACAATTCCTTATCATAAATAGAATAATTCAGAGAAGGACCATGAAGTTTTTCACTAAAGAAAGCAACGAGTTTACCTCCTTGTATGAGAACGCCTCCAATACCAATGCCGCTTGCATCGCATTCTAGCTCAAAGGTCTTATCAAAATCAGGAAGTTGTAGCAATGGTGCTTGTGTAAGCTTCGATTTGAGAGCTCAAAAGCTTGTTGTTGTTGTTCGCCCCATCGAAACGGCACTCCCTTCTTCATTAGCTCTTGTAGAGGTGCTGCAATGGTACTGAAATTTCACACAAAACGGCGATAAAAACCTGCAAGACCGAGAAAACTATGAACCTGCGTAATGGTTGTTGGGACTGGCCATCTAGTGATCGCTTCAATTTTTGCCTCATCCATCTCAATTCCCTGCGAGGAAACGACATAGCCAAGAAACGAGACTCGATTGGTGCAAAAGACGCACTTCTCAAGGTTACCAAACAAACGTGCATCTCTCAAAATAGTAAAACAACATGTAATGATCAAGATGTTCATCATATGACTTGCTGCAAAAGAGGATATCATCAAAGTAAACCACCACAAATTGTCCAATGAAAGCACATAAAACCTTGTTCATTAAACGCATAAAGGTGTTGAGTGCATTAGTTAAACCAAAAGGCATGATTAACCACTCATAAAGTCCAAACTTGGTTTTAAATGCAGTTTTCTATTCATCTCCTAGTGCCATTCTAATTTGGTGGTAACCACTACACAAGTCAATTTTTGTGAAGATGATAGCACCACTCAATTCATCAAGCATGTCATCTAAGCGAGGAATAGGACAACGATATCGAATGGTGATGTTATTAATCGCTCGACAATCAACACACATGCGCCAACTACCATCTTTCTTAGGAACCAAAAGAACAGGAACGGAACAAGGGCTAAGGCTTTCACGAATGTACCTGCGGTCCAAAAGATCTTGGACTTGTCGCTGAATGTCCTTAGTTTCCTCTGGATTCGCCATGTATGCTGTACGATTTGGCAAACTTGCTTCTGGAATCAAATCGATCTTGTGTTCAATGCCTCTTATCGGTGGTAAACCAGGGGCTATCTCGGAGGGAAACACATTCTCAAACTCCTGCAAAAGGTTAGCAACAGCAGGGGGCAATGCAATAGACAATTCATGAAGTGAAAACATGGCTTATTTGCATACTAAAGCATAGCACATCCCCTTAGCATCGAATAAATCAGCAAGGTCAGATTTAGTTGCGAGCAACGATGGTGATTTTAACTTAATGACTTGCTGTTTTTCAGAATCTAGTTTTTGTGCTTTGCCATCATAGATTTTACTCTTCTCAAAATGCACAATTTCGGCAGGAGTCATGGGGAGCAAAGTGATTTTCTTTCCCTTATGCATGATAGTATATTTATTAGTTCTACCATGATGAATAGCATCTGTATCAAATTCCCAAGGATAACCCAATAAAAGAGAACAAGCATCCATAGGAACGACATCAAAATCAGCAAAATCATGGTAAGAACCAATTGAAAAATGTATTCTCGATGTTTTTGTTACCCGAACCTTACCGCTGTTGTTGAACCATTGAATGTGGTATGGATGAGGGTGTGCTCTTGTTGTCAAACCAAGTTTCTTGACGACGTCCGTGTTCACCAAGTTATTGCAGCTACCTCCATCAATTATAGTGTGTACATGGCAGTCCTTGACGACGAGAAACATGTGGAAGAGGTTTTGTCGTTGTATCTTGTCGTTGGTCTCCACTTTGGAGCTCAAGGCACGCTGCACAATGATGCTCCTATAGTTCTCCATCGCTATTGTACCAAGTACCTCTTCTTCGGTGTGTTCATCATTTGGATCTGTAAAGTCAGTAGCAAGAGAATATTCATCTTCAACATCCGAAGTACTATCATACCCTCCATCGTCGCGTGCTATGTATGCTCGTATGCTCGGGTAATCTCTCATCATATGACCAAGTCCCTGGCAGCGGTGACACTTAATGTTGGAAGTACGACTCATAGAAGGAGTGGATGACGAAGGCTTGAATGATGTCGCCTTGCTGCCCTCCGGCACGCGAGAAGGTGGAGCAACAAGTGTCGTTCGTTGGCCGCCATTGGATGGTGTAGTCGCTGCACGGGGGGTCGAAGATGATGTTGTTTTGGATGGTGTGGGCGTCGAACGTGGCGTGAAGTTACTCCTTGTGCGTTGTTGCTGTTGTTGTCCTCTCTGCAATTCTTTCTTTGACAATATAGCAAGCTGAAACAATCTATTAACAGTATCATATTCCTTGTAATCAACAATGTCCTGAATTTCATGCCTAAACCCCCCATAAAAACGAGCTATTTTATCATCCATGTCTTCTACTACCGCACAACACAGCATACCCTTTTGTAACTCTTGATAATACTCTTCTACGAACATGTTACCTTGGTCTAAGCGCTGCAATTTTTTGCGAAGGTCCCGCTGAAAAGATGGAGGAACAAATCGAACACGCATAGCTTTCTTTAATCTATCCCATGTTGGAGGATCAGTTCTAGTTTTAACAAGTTCATTCCACGATATGATAGCAAAGTCCTTAAACTCACCAGTGGCTTGACAAACTCTATGTTGTTCAGGAACAAGATGGGCATTAAATTTTTGCTCTACTGTCATCTCGCAATCAAGATAAGCCTCAACATCATAAGCACCAGAAAAAGAGGGTATAGTAAATTCCACTTTAGCAAAAGGATTATCAGGAGGACAATTATAATTTTTATGATTATTACCTCCCATAACTCGACGATAAAGTGGCACTTGGCTGATTGTTGTGATCTTCCATATCATCATAAGGATTGTCTTCATGTCTTCCAGCGAGAGGCAACCGAGCCTCAAAAGTATTCGTCTGAAGAGCAAGGTCATCAAGTTGGCGAGTCAAGTTCGCCAATGACTACTCCGTTGATGCATTGTATTTGGCGAACATATCTGTCATGGTCTTCATCATATCATGTAACTCAACATGTCTCATCATTGTCTTCTCCTGCCATTGTTAGTAGGAAACAAAAGACAACAAAAATTTTTTATCCCTATCAACTACAGTGACAATGTGAAAGGTGGAAGAAAACAATCTCTCTCGCTCAAGTGTCTTACCACGCTCTTACAAGTGTTCTTACCGACACAACAGGTGGTGTGGACGGGAGATGAACCAACGAAGCGTGGGGTGATTGCAAAGGTACCTGTTATGCTCAAGAGAAAGGTGGAGCTTGGATGGCACAATATGGTGGCTAATAAGAAGACAATCGTTAACAGGTAAACAAAGTTGAATAAGTATTCAATGTATAAAACTGTTGTTGGTCAACCAAGTGCTCTAGGACATAGCACAACTCAAGGAAGTAGCAAGGCAAACGAAAGACGGAATGATATAACCAACAAAACAGCACTAAGTGTTATAGGCCAATTGCTTTGATATGCGTGCTCTTCACTATTTTTTTCTTTTTTGTAATATTTTTTGATATTTTTTATTTCTCAGGAGCACGAAGATAGGAAACACACAAATTTGCAGCATCATTGGATGTAATATGCGGCCTATAGATGAATTTGAAAAAAAAATCGCCCGATTTCGAGTTCGTATGCGAAAGTTATGACCGTTTTAAGGTAGATTATCTGAGTTATGATTTTTGGATGTTGATTCCAACTCAATTTGAGACCAGAACAAGCAATCGGATATGAAAATGATCAGGAATTTGCACAACAACTAATGGGGTGGTGTGTGATGATTCAAGGATGAGTGACACAAAGGTTTGTCACCTAATCTAGGGCCGGCGATGCGGGAGTTCACGAAAGGCGGCTAGCTAGGGCAAACCGATGAACGTGGTGGATTGGTTTGTTATTTAGGGATTGTGGAATAATTGTCGAACAGAAAGAAACAAGGATGAAACACGATAACTAGGACCCAAAACACAAAGCTAAACCAGCAACAAGACTCGATCACACGAATGCAAACTCAACAATGCAAACTGAAAAACGAAACTGCAGGCACTATAGTCTAGAAATCGGGGTAAAAACGATCTTTTTTTTTGCTTTTCTGTGGACTCTAGGTACGAAACAAAATCAATCTAATGGAAGGAAAACAAACATACATCACAAGCAACCTAGAAATCTGATACCAATTGATGAGTAGGTTTAGGCCCGATCTTCGGAAAGGTAAGTCGATTGGGGTGGAGAACTCGATGTTGATGATTCGTGGCACTCGAGCAATAAGAATATATCTGCAATCACCACACCACTGCTCCGTTGGTTATCAACTGTGCGGCATACACTTGACCTTGCCAAGAAGGCTAATCCCTGCAAGTGAACCGAGAACACAAGCAAGAACGTAGAAGACACGATCTGAAATTGGGAAATTGGGATCTCACAAACCTTAGAATGGAGAAATTGTTATTCTAAGCAAAACCCACCGAATATGACTGGCGGTTGCGGTATTTAAAGGCTAGGGTTCGGCTAAAACACGTGTAACACCCAAATTTTCAAAATTTGAAAACTGGAAAAATGTACTAGGAATGCATCATGTATATTTGCATTTGATTGAAAATTTAATTTCAAAATGCGCTAGAATTCGTTTGAAACTTGAAAATGAATTCAAATTGTAAAAGAAGTGAGTAGAAAAGATAAAAGGCAAATGGAAAAGAAAAGAGAAACCCACTTGGGCCTTAACCCTGCTTGCAGCCCATCTCCCCTCCCCCTTTTCTTTTCTCCCCACCGGCCCAAGGCCCAGCCGCCCCCTTCTTTCCCCCTCTCCCTTTCTCTGCGCGTGGACCCCGCCGGTCAGCTCTTTCCTTCTTCCTCCCGTCGCTCGCGCCCGATAGACACCCCACTAATGCCGCCTCGGTTCAAAACGCCGGCAGGGAACCCCCCCCCCCCCCCATAATGGCTCCGGTTGCTTTCCTTTGCGCGGGATCGCCTTCCATACTCCGCCGCCCTCGTTCCCCCTATAAAATCTGGCCGGCACCCCCATTTTCCCCTTCCCCGAAGCTCCGAACTCTAGCCGCCGCACCGAGGTAATGGCGCCTCCATTCCCGCCGCTTGACCCCCTATTTCTTCCTCCATCTTGGTCTGACGTGTGCGCCCCATCCTTAGGAACCCGCCGGACAAATTCTCTTCGGCAGAACGCCGCCGCAACGCCGTCTTCGTCGAGCTCCGCCGAGGACCGTCGCCGGTCGACGTCGCCGACGCACCTACGTCCCGATTCAAGCCCTGCGACCCCCCTAGGTGAGCTCCTACCGTCTTCCTCTCCCTTTTCCACATTAGCACCGAGGCGTTGGGCCACGAATTGGCCGATCCGGCCAACTCCGGCGACCCTGCCGCCGTGCGCCGCCGGGCACCGAGCGCGCGCCCCGCGCGTTTGGGTGCGTCGCCTCTGGGGCGACGTGGCCCATCCTCGGCCGTCGATCTGAGGCTGACGGCCGAGATTAGAACCCTGTACCCCTTCGGCGATTTAAAATCTGGGCCGCACACTTTAGATCCAACGGCCCAGATTGAATGCTGTTATAACCGTTGGCCCTTTTGCACGTAGACCCCTGCGCAAATTTAATTTAATTGCATATAGGTCCTGGAATTTATGGAATAGCCCCTGTACTTTAATTTAATTCTGTCAGCACTGTTAAATTGATTAAACATAGCATTTTAGCCCCTGTTTTCACCATAAATTATATTTTTAGCCTCTGTAAATTTTGATTAACCCCCTGGATAAGTTATAAAATATCTGTAAGCCTCTTATCTGGTCCGTTTTACATAAAACCCCTGTACTCATGGATATCTACATAAAATCATAAGCTTGCACTCTCTTTCAGCACAAATTAATTAGGGAAATTATTTGATTAACATTGACTAATCTGTTTACATCAAAATAATCTATTTAAAATTGTTGTGGCATTGCTGCCTAGCATTATTATTCATATTGAGCTAGGGAAAATTATAATAAACTCATGCAATGCTCTAAAATGAAGATCAAGGCCATGAATTGAATATCAACCCCAATGTCCACTAAAACCCAAACCTTTAGCCCACATCACTAATAAAAAATCAACTAGGAAATTAAATGCTAATGGCGTAATTGTGTAGGTTTTCTTTTGATAATTTCTTGTTTGTGATGTGCATATGGTTGCTTGTCCTTATTGCGTGTTGTTATTTTCTGCTCCACATGCAATGATGAATTTAGAGTCGGTTCCTGAGCCGACCTACAATCTTCAGGACTACCTCTTCACCGACCCACCCACCGAAGAAGGCAAGTTCCTTGACCATTTTGCACCTGTTTTATTAAGTTTTAGTTAGTTGCATGTTTAATAAATTGAATCCTATTTACTGTACCCTTCCATATAATTCCTTGTCCCCGGGTTGGTTTGGGTAGATGTTATTATTTCTTTTACGCTTAGCCATGCTTAGTATTTGGGAGGGAAATATCTCTACATACATGTTCTATTATTAATTGTTGTGATTTATTTATTGAGATATGGTGAATTGAATTGTAGTGGATAGGAATCTGGCGGGTTGGTTTGTTTGGGATGGTGCAGTACGCACGAGTCCCGGGTTTTGGGGTATGAACCTTGCTGGATTCTAAGGACCGGTTTATGGAGAAAGCCACTAAGCCTTATAGTATCGCCACAAGACTGAGTATGGGGCAGCTTGGTTAATTAATTAGGCCTCTCCCGGCGTAGTATTAGTGATTGGATAGTGCGGGGAATTGGTTCAGGGTGTACTGCCTTGGGATCCGCATGGCTCAAGAGGGGGCAACTGGGGTGTTGAGTCATGGTGTAACGGCTCACACTTTTGTACAGGGGTGAAACCTCAGAGGGCTAGTACGCGTCAGGAGGATCCTTTGTAAAGACCTCGTAGTGATCTCCTGGCCTCACACCAAAGGAAGTGTGCAATGTGGTTCGCGACCACGGGCATCAGGGAGGTTTCCTTAGTCCACCTGGCAACAGGGGATGAAATCACGGCTTGTGGGTAAAGGGTACATTCTCTGCAGAGATTTAGAAACTGTCATGACAACCGTGCTCATGGACAAGAGCGGCTTGGTGTCTAATTCATAATTAGTCAATGATTGGGAATGGTGGTTTGGTTGGTTGGGACTCGGATTACAAATGGGTTATGGCTGGGTTCATACACTTAGAAGTAGGTGCTAATGAAAGCTAAGGATAGGATGTAATGCTATAGTGCTTAACCCAAATTTGGCCTTCCTTTCTAGACACCCTCATGTCATCTCTTTCCCACTTGCTGAGTACCGTTGGTACTCAAACTTGCTGGTTGCTTATCTTTCCTCAGTCTACAATGGAGAAGAGGTGGAGAATGAAGACTTCTTCACTGATCCGGAGGAGACGTTCTAGGCTGGCGCAACCCCCGGGCAACGCCTGTGCATGGAGCCACACTAGTTTACTTTTACCGCTGTTTTGCTCTGTAATCTTATTTTAGACCTACGGGTCATTATTGTAAGACAATTATGTACTCGAACAGGGCTTGTAATAAATGATATTAATGTATGATGAGAATCGATCCTGGCATAGATGTGGAAGCCATCCGGTTGTCTTGTTGGGACCGGGTGTGACGAAGTGGTATCAGAGCCGTGTTGCCCGTAGGACGCAAGCCTAGTTAGAAAAGGGATGACATAAGAACCCTATTATATTCTAAAAAGTAATTTATAAAGTTGCTTTCTATTCCTACCTTGTCTACTTGTTTTATTTACTCCTTTATCTATATGTTTTGTTACTGACACTCTCCTGTTTTCAAAATTTGTAGATGGCCCGCACCAAGACGACCCCCCGTAAGTCGACCGGTGGACTTGTACCCCCGCGTAGGCTGGCCAGTCGCTCTCCAGCCATCGATCCCCGTCACCCCGTGGTGATCCGTTCTGACGGCGGGGCCGCAGGACGACTGCGACTTCGTCTCCGTGAGGCTGGCTACCGTCACCACAACCTCTCGCTCTCCTACCACACCACTGGAGTGCAGCGCCCGGCAGGAAGGAGTGGAGCTGCAAGATCTACATCTACTATGGTGATGAGTTGGTGAAGACCCACAGCAGTCCTGCCTGGAGGAGCTCCTGCCTATATGCGGAGCAGGATGCTAGCTGGAAAGCAGCCACCTTTTGGAGTCACGCCCGCCGTTTCCGTCTGGAGGACACGGTGCACGCCTTCGTTCCGCAGCGTACCAGTGGCACTGCGGGCTTTGTCTCCAGGCATGTGGAGGGACCCTTGGACCTCCCGTAGTCTCGTCAGACTATTGATGACGTGGCCGAGCTGAGTGCCTGACTTCAGAGGGCGCAGCAGGAGATTCAGGATGGACGTTACCTCGCCCTGCGCCACGAGGCGGTGATCAGGAGGTATCGTCGGATCACCAACGAGGACCCAGACAACTATGCGTCCGACACCTCGACGTGGACACCAGACTCTCCAGACCGCCGTGGCGGCCAGCGTGAGTCGTCTTCTGAGGAGTCCTCTGACGAGGAGCCTTCCAGTGTGGCATCTGCCGCACCACCGCCGCCTGCTGCCTCACCACCACAGGACCCCGAGGACCCCGAGGACCCCGACGACGATGACGATGAGGACCCGGAGGAGTTCCCGCTTGACGACGAGTAGTCCTCGACCTTTTCCACGACTCAAGGATAGGCACACCCTAATTATTTAAATAAGAGCAACGTAGACGTGCTTGTGTGACCTTGAGTTGTGTTACTTTTTTTTTATGATTTTCGTCTTGGTGTGTTGTGTGAGTTGTGGAACACCTTGGCGACTTGTCCACAACCGCACCTTTTTGATACTTCTTAAATTAGTGAACTATTAATAAAGAATTTTCATTTATACGCATGTTTGCTGTGATTTTGCATATAGTAAGGGTATCGTATAGTAGTCTTTCACTAGTTATAGTAGTATCTAAGACTCTATTCTCTTCGTACTCAGATGGCAGGCAGGGGAAGAGGCCGCGGACGTGGCCGTGGTATGCACCTTGGTAATGATGAAGCTGGATTCCAGCTACCGCAATGGAATGGGAGAGGTGCCCGCGGAGCACCTGCAATGAATCATATGCAACAAATGATGGCCATGCAGATGCAAATGATGCAGAATTTAACACAAGTGGTGGCCAACATGCAGCAAGCCCAGCAAGCCCCTCCACCTCCACCAAATCCGCCTCACCCAAAGCCAGCGCCAGGACCCCGATCCCACATGAGAGACTTTCTCAACACCCATCCACCCACCTTTGCCACTGCTAGTGAGCCAATGGAGGCCGATGATTGGCTGAGAACAGTTGAGAGCAAGCTAAGAATTGTCCAATGCGAAGAACGAGAGAAGGTACTGTTAGCCTCGCACCAACTTCAGGGACCTGCAGCCGATTGGTGGACTGCCTTCATTGAAGCCCATCAGGACCCGGATAATATCACATGGGATGAGTTCAAGAATTACTTTCGCGGTCATTTCGTGCCCGAAGGAGAGGTCCAGGCGAGACGTGAAGAATTTCTCATGCTGAAGCAAGGCCGTATGAGTGTGCGAGAGTACCTGAACAAATTCACACAATTGTCTTGCTATGCACCAGAAGATGTGGACACAGACTCAAAGAAACAATTTCGTTTTAAGAAGGGGCTTGACAAGGAGCTGAAGTTCGCTATGGTTTCCAGTGACTACAGCAGTTTCCATAAGTTGGTAGACAAGGCTTTTGAAGTGGAAAGAACCAAGAAAGAGTTGGATGATGATGACAGGAAGAGGAAGTTGGCTCAAGCACACAGTTCTGGGAATAATGTGCGCCCTTGCTATGCCCCTCCGCCTGCGGCACCCATGGCTCGTCCTATGAACTCTCACACGGGACAAAGGTACCCAAACTCCTCCTACAGGCCACCCACACCATACAACCAGCAGATGCGCCAACCACCACAGCCTCCACGCCAACCAATGCAACCCCCTCGCCCTGCAGCTCCGGCACCCCGCCCTAATGGCCAGCTGCAACAGAACCCTCAAGGAGGTAACAGATCCCAAGGTAACAACGCGGCTGTGTAGTGTTATAACTGTGGTGAGATGGGACATTTCGCCAATCATTGCCCGAAGAAGCCGATGCAGCAACCTACACATGGAAGAGTTAACCACGTGGCACTTGAGGAGGCGCACAATGCACCAGATGTGGTTGTTGGTACGTTTCCTGCCGACTCTCATCTAGCTACAGTGTTGTTTGATTCTGGTGCTACGCATTCATTCATATCTAAGGAATTCATGAGGAGTCATGACATGGTAGTGCATTTAATGACTCACCAACTTATAGTTCACTCCCCTGGGGGAGAAATGATAACCCGGCAAGTATGCCCTAATGTAAGGCTAGACATAAGGGGGGTAGTTTTCCCAGCAAACCTGGTTGTTTTGGAATCTCAAGGGCTAGATATTATCCTAAGGATGGACTGGTTGACTAAGTACCATGGGGTGATCCACTGCGCCACAAGAACAGTCTCCTTGACCCACCCCGATGGTACCAAGGTAGAGTTATCTCCAGATAAAGCTCCAACACAGAGGATCAAGCTAAATCAAACTGAGGTCACCGAAGAAATCCGTGTTGTCAGTGAATTCCCAGACGTGTTCCCTGAGGAGTTACCGGGTATGCGCCCTGACCGTGAAATTGAATTCATCATTGACCTAGTGCCTGGAACGGCCCCGATATATAAGAGGCCATATAGAATGGACGCTAATCAGTTAGCCGATCTAAAGGATCACATCCAAAAGTTGTTGGAGAAAGGATACATCCACCCTAGTTCATCGCCTTGGGGTGCTCCTGTCATATTCGTGCCTAAGAAGGATGGCACTCAAAGGTTGTATGTGGATTATCATGCATTGAATGCAGTGACCATCAAGAATAAGTATCCACTGCCAAGGATCGAAGATTTGTTTGATCAGCTGCGAGGAGCATGTGTATTCTCTAAGATCAACCTTCGTTCGGGTTATCACCAGTTGAAGATTTGACCATCGGACATTCCCAAGACTGCATTCGTCTCTCGATATGGTCTTTATGAGTATACCGTTATGTCTTTCGGGTTGAGTAATGCTCTAGCTTACTTCATGTACCTCATGAACAAAGTATTTATGGAGTACCTGGATAAATTTGTGGTCGTATTCACTGACGATATCCTGATATTCTCCAAGAGTGAAGAAGAGCATGAGGAACACCTGAGGTTGGCACTAAAGAAACTTAGAGAACACCAACTGTATGCTAAATTCAGTAAGTGTGAGTTTTGGTTGAAGCAGGTATCATTCTTGGGACATGTCATATCAGAAAGAGGAATATCGGTGGATCCGGGTAAAGTGGCAGATGTTCTCAAGTGGGAGACGCCGGAAAATGTGGGACACATTAGAAGCTTTCTGGGAATAGCTGGTTATTATCGACGATCTTTTTAGGGATTTTCAAAGATCTCTCGGCCACTAACCAAGCTACTCGAGAAGGGAGCTACATTCAAGTGGACACCGGAATGTGAAGCAATTGCCGAATTGAAGAAGAGGTTGACCACTGCCCCAGTGCTGGTCATGCCGGATATGCAAAAGGAGTTCTCGGTCTATTGTGATGCTTCCGGACAGGGATTGGGATGTGTGTTGATGCAAGCAGGACATGTGGTAGCTTACGCCTCGAGACAACTCAAGAAGCATGAGAAGAATTATCCGACCCATGATCTGGAATTAGCAGATGTGGTTCACGCACTGAAGATATGGAGACACTAACTGATCGGAAAAATGACAGAGATCTACACCGACCACAAAAGCTTGAAGTACATATTCACTCAGCCAGACCTTAACCTTCGCCAATGAAGGTGGTTAGAGCTCATTAATGACTTCGATGTTGGGATTAACTATCACCTTGGAAAGGCGAACGTGGTCACAGATGCTTTGAGTAGGAAAACCCAATGCAACAGCATGACGATCCAGGCTTATCAACCGCAGCTATGTGAAGAGTTTGCAAGATTAAACCTGTGCATTGTGTCTAATGCAGATGCAGTAGTTATGGAAGTGGACTCCACGTTGGAACAAGACATTAGAGAAGGCCAAAAAGAGGATAAGAAGATCCAAAAACTTAAGAAGCTCATGAAGGCTGGCAAAGCTCCAGATTTCAGGGAAGATGAACATGGAACCCTGTGGTTAGGAAAGAGGATATGCGTGCCGAATGTCAAAGGGATCCAAGAGTTGATATTGAGAGAAGCCCACGACTCGTACTACTCTATCCATCCTAGGAGTACCAAGATGTACCAAGACCTTAAGGATAGATACTGGTGGCTTGGTATGAAGCGTGATGTGGCCGAATACATGGCTCTGTGCGACACATGTCAGTTAGTTAAGGCGGAACATCAGAGACCTGCTGGACTACTTCAACCACTCAAGATACCCGAGTGGAAATGGGAAGAGATAAGTATGGACTTTATTGTGGGGTTGCCAAGGACCCAATCAGGATACGACTCCATATGGGTTGTCGTGGACCAGTTGACCAAGGTTGCCCATTTCATCCCGGTCAAGGAAAGCTACAATGGTTCGCGATTGGCAGAATTATACATGGCAAGAATCGTGTGTTTGCACGGGGTTCCAAAGAAGATCGTGTCTGATTGAGGTACCCAGTTCACTTCAAGATTCTGGCAGAAGCTACATGAGTCAATGGACACTCATCTGAATTTCAGCTTAGCGTATCACCGACAAACAGATGGTCAGACAGAACGCACCAATCAAATCTTGGAGGATATGTTGCGAGCATGTGCCTTGAAGAATAGTAAGAGTTGGGACAAAAACTTGCCTTATGCGGAGTTCTCTTATAACAACAGCTATCAGGCTAGTCTCAAGATGTCACCGTTTGAGGCACTTTATGGGCGAAAGTGCAGAACACCTTTATTCTGGAATCAGACTGGGGAAGGTCAAGTGTTTGGACCGGAGATACTCAGAGAGGCCGAACGACAGGTACAAGAGATCCGGAATAATCTGAAAACGGCGCAGTCAAGGCAGAAGAGTTACGCAGATGCTCGACGTCGTGATCTAACCTTTGAGGTCGAAGACTTTGTGTATATCAAGGTATCACCAGTAAGAGGTCTAAGACGGTTCAAGGTGAAGGGAAAACTAGCACCCTGTTACATCAGTCCGTTCAAGATATTGGAGAAAAGAGGAGAAGTAGCTTATCGTCTCGAGCTACCTTCTCAACTGTCAGATGTGCATGATGTGTTTCACGTGTCGCAACTAAAGAAATGCTTAAGAGTATCAGAGGAACAGTTACCCATGGAAGCTGTGGATTTGCAAGAGGATCTGTCCTACGCAGAACGGCCAGTCAGGATCCTAGAGACGTCAGAACGTGTCATGAGAAACAAGACGATTCGCATGTGCAAAGTGCAGTGGAAACATCACTCTGAGGCAGAAGCAACATGGGAGAGAGAAGAAGACCTCAAGTCCGAGTTTCCCGATATTTTCTCTTAAGACGTCCGAATCTCGGGGGCGAGATTCCTTTTAAGGGGGTAGAGTTGTAACACCCAAATTTTCAAAATTTGAAAACTGGAAAAATGTACTAGGAATGCATCATGTATATTTGCATTTGATTGAAAATTTAATTTCAAAATGCGCTAGAATTCCTTTGAAACTTGAAAATGAATTCAAATTGTAAAAGAAGTGAGTAGAAAAGAGAAAAGGCAAATGGAAAAGAAAAGAGAAACCCGCTTCGGCCTTAACCCTACTTGCGGCCCATCTCCACTCCCCCTTTTCTTTTCTCCCCACCGTCCCAAGGCCCAGACGCCCCCTTCTTTCCCCCTCTCCCTTTCTCTGCGCGTGGACCCCGCCGGTCAGCTCTTTCCTTCTTCCTCCCGTCGCCCGCGCCCGACAGACGCCCCGCTAATGTCGCCCCGGTTCAAAACGCCGGCAGGGAATCCCCCCCCCCCCCCCATAATGGCTCCGGTTGCTTTCCTTTGCGCCGGATCGCCTTCCATACTCCGCTGCCCTCGTTCCCCCTATAAAATCTGGCCGGCACCCCCATTTTCCCCTTCCCCGAAGATCCGAACTCTAGCCGTCGCACCGAGGTAATTGTGCCACCGTTCCCACCGCTTGACCCCCTATTTCTCCCTCCCTCTTGGTCTGACGTGTGCGCCCCATCCTTAGGAACCCGCCGGACAAATTCTCTTCGGGAGAACGCCGCCGCAACGCCGTCTTCGTCGAGCTCTGCCGAAGACCGCCGCCAGTCGACGTCGCCGACGCACCTACGTCCCGATTCAAGCCCTGCGACCCCCCTAGGTGAGCTCCTAGCGTCTCCCTCTCCCTTTTCCACGTTAGCACCGAGGCGTTGGGCCACGAATTGGCCGATCCGGCCAACTCCGGCGATCCCGCCGCCGTGCGCCGCAGGGCGCCGAGTTGAAAGTGCATCTAGGTTCCCTGTGGGTTTTGGATGATTGATGACAACAATTAAGTCGCTAATGAGCTCAATTGATCTTAGCACAGGTGTGGACTCGATCGGAGACGCAAACCCTCAAAAAAAAAGGAAGGAAACAGAGTCGACTCGAAGCGTAGAAACTAGGGTTTCTAGCGTGTTGAGTTAGACTAGCCGTAGAAATAGGAGGGTGTGTGCGTAAAGTGCAAAGAGATCAAAGTAGGAGCTCAAGAGTGCTGGTTTAGGTAGAAACCCCATTTAGAGTTGAAGTTAGAGTAGTCTGGCAGGAAGGCCGGACTAGTCCGCCTGGTTGGCCGTACTAGTCCGCTCCAGGCCACACTAGTCCGTTTTCACTCGGACCAGAAGGTCATGTGTGACTTCGTACTAGTCCGTAGTGGGACGGACTAGTCCGTGGTACCCCTAGGGTGAAGATTCGGGACTAAGTCCAGGAGATCGGACTTGTCCGTTTTGGGGCGGACCAAGAGGTCCTGTGTGAGATCGGACTAGTCCGTCCGTGGGCCGGACTAGTCCGTATGGCTAAGTGCAGAAAGGTTTTTGCGACTAAGTCTGGGAAGGCCGGACTAGTCTGCCCATGGGGCCGGACTAGTCTGTGGTCTTCAGACTAGTCCATTTTCACACGGAACAAAAGGTTCTATGTGAGATCGGACTAGTCCGGTGAGGGTCGGACTAGTCCGTTTTGAAAGTTACCGTTTGAATTTGAAGATTGGCGGGTAGTGTGACGATTGCCGCTCAGTGCGGCAGTTGTCGGGATCTGACAGAGGGGTTAGTGGTCCCCTAGGCCGGACTAGTCCGGGCTGTAGGCCGGACTAGTCCGCCCTTCTGCTGAAGTCAGCAGTATGGGCTTGGGACCTCTATAAATAGAGGTCCCCTAGGTTCTTTTGAACCAACTCTTGAGCAAATAAGAACCCTAGCACCGCCACAGCCAACTTGGAGCATTCTTAAGCCTCTTTCTTGCCTACTTTCCCTCTAAAACTAATTCTTGAGTGGATTAGGGTTTAGTGAGGTGGAGAAGAGGAGGAACATCGCGCTTATGCTCCCGGTTTGATCTCTTGCACTCATTGAGTCTTTGTGAGCTGTGTGTTGAGTGTGTTTCGTGGTTTTGATCACCTTTGTGGTGTGGGAGCCTCAGATTGTGAGAAGCCCCAACGAATCTTGTATTTGCCCTTGTGATTAGTGGAGAACCAAGTTAGGCCCGTGCGGTAAACTTGGTGAGGGAAGGGTTGTTGAACCCGGTCCTTTGTGGACTCCTCAACGGGGACATAGATTCTTGTGTGGAATCGAACCTCGGGATAAAATCCTTGTGTCTCCGTGTTCTTCGTATTTTGTTTATCGAATATTTCGTTCTAGGGTTGCTAGTTTTGTCTTGTGCTTCACATTGCCATAATCTTGTTGAAACTTGACTCACTCTTGTGTTGGTAGTTGCTAAACTTGACATAAACATATCCTCACCTGTAGCCTCGAGAAAATCCCCTTAAAACTTGCTAGAAACACTTTTTAGGGTTCTTCACGCAGGCTGACCGGACTAGTCCGCCCCCAGACCGGACTAGTCCGCCCCCTGTGATTTAATCTCGTTTTATTAAGTCATTTGCAGGTCGATTAGCCTATTCACCCCCCTCTAGGCAACTTTCAATAGGTATCAGAGCAGGACTCTCCACAAAGAGTCTAACAACTCGGAGAGATGGCCGGAGTGGTGAATGACGACGCGTCGAGCAACGACTACGAGGCATCCCGTGAGGAGACGTTGGCTTATCAAGACAAGCCAACGAACGATGAGGAGACTCGCCAACTCAAGGCGAAGCTCCGGGAGAAGCTGAAGATCTCCAAGATCGATCCATCAAACACATCAAGTGGTAGTGGTGGAGTCAACTACAACCGACAAGGGTTCAACTATGAACGCCTTGCCGCCAACAACCACTACCTCTCCATCCCATTGGGGAAACCTCCTCAATTCGATGGAACCGACTACGGGATGTGGAAGCACAACATTAAGATCCACCTCGTGTCACTCAATCTGGCATTGTGGCAAATTGTCATGACCGGGGTGGAGATCCCGAAGGATGAGGACAACATCACACAAGAACAAGCCATTCTCATCCACAGCAACGCTCAAGCTGCGGGTGTGATCATCGCATCCCTCTCAAGAGATGAGTTCAACCGCATCGATGGTATTGAGGTGGCCAAAGATATATGGGACACCCTCAAGACGGCGCATGAGGGAAATCGAGTGGTCAAGGAGGCCAAGATCGGGCTCATCGAAGGAGAGCTTGGGAGGTTCGCCATCATGGATGGTGAATCCCCCCAAGACATGTACAACCGGTTAAAGATACTCATCAACAAGAGCCGATCATATGGCTGCACCAAGTGGACCAACCACGAGGTGGTGAAGAGGATGATCCGGGCATTCATGCCTAGGAACGTTGCTCTTTGCTCCATGATTCGAGAAAGTCCGGGGTTCACTCAAATGACCCCGGAGGAGGTCCTTGGTAGGATCATCAACCACGAGATCATGGAGAAGGAGGCGCTTTTCTACAATGACCTTCAAAAGTTCACCGCCTCCAAGATGAATAATGTTGCACTCAAGGCAACACCCTCTCCAAAGGAGCAAGAGGACAGCGATGAGGAGAGCCTCGACACCGATGAGGAAGAGGCCTTCTTCATCAACAAATTCAAGAGGATGATGAGGAGGAAGAAAGGCGGATACAACCATGAAGGCAAGGGGAAGGAAAGAGCAAGGTCCAAATCAAAAAGGGCTTGCTACAATTGTGGCGAGTACGACCACTTCATCGTTGATTGCCCCCATGAAGAAGTGAAGAAGAAGAAGGAGGGCGAGCCTCAAGAGAAGAAATTCTTCAAGAAGAAGAGGCCCTCCGGACAAGCACACTTGGGCAAGAAGTGGGACTCTAACGATGAGTCCTCCTCCGAAGAAGAAGAGGAGAAGATGGCTACCATAGCCATCGGGAGGAGCTCCAAGGGAAGCAAGCTCTTCCCCAACCTCAACAACGACTACAAACCTACTTGCCTTATGGCAAGGGAGGGAAGGAGAAAGGTAACATCTCATCCCTCCTCCTCAATCTCTTCTCAAGATGAATTTGATAGCGCTAGTGAGAATGAGCATATGTTTAAGGACATAAGCAAAAGCACCTTGCGTAGGATGAAATTGCTTATGGATGAGATCTTTGAGAAGGAGGATCTCATCAATAGACAAGAGGACATGCTCATCCTTGAGAAGGAGAGATGTCAAGAGCTTAATGAGCTCCTTGAGCTCGAAAGAGAGAAGAGCAGGGCATTGGAACACGAAATTGCTCTAAGCAAGAAAACATGTTCAAGTCTTGAGGAGAAGTCAATTGAGCTCAAGGATGAACTTGGGAACTTGTCAAAAGTTAACAAGATCCTTGAGACTCAAGTTGAGTCTCTCAAGAACAATGTAGCCTCTTCCTCCAAGAGCTCAACCTCCTCAAAGGCCTCATCCAATGCAACCTCGCCTTGCACATGCTCTAACTTAATCCTTAAGCTTAAGGATGAACTCAACTTAGCGCAGGGCAAGAAAGCACCTAAGGGTGCCATCTTTGACAAGGAGAAGGTGGCGTATGCACGAAGTGCATACACCAACACAAGACCTCCCCATGTCAAGGATGGTCTTGGCTATACTAGAGGTGGAAGGCATAACGCCAAAACATCCAAGTATGGCAAAGACATGATTGTCTTTGTTAAGGGGAGTTCATCCACAACTAAAAAAGAAAAGAACTCACCCTCTAGCAACAAAATGCCTAAATCTGAACCGCATCCTCTATTCCATGAGTTTGATGCATCTTATGTGCTTATGAGGAACAAATATGGCAAAGTGTTTGCTAGATATGTTGGGCCACTCCGCAAGAGCCCCAAGCCTTGCGTGTGGGTGCCCAAATGCCTAACCACTAACGTGAAAGGACCCAACTCCGCTTGGGTACCTAAAAGGAAGGCATAAATTTGTTTTGTAGGCTTACTCCTCCGGCGGATCGAAATGGGTGTTGGATAGTGGATGTACCAACCACATGACCGGAGAGAGGAGCATGTTCATAGAGTATGAGGAGAACGAGGACCCAAATGAAGGAATCTTCTTTGGGAATAATAGCCAAGGGAAAATCCTTGGCTACGGTAAAATTGCTATCTCCTCTTTACATACTCTATCTAATGTTTTGCATGTTGATTCCCTAGACTATAACCTCCTATCCATATCACAATTATGTGATAAAGGATATAAGTGTGTATTTACTAGTGAGGGTGTGAGCGTTCTTAGAGAGGGTAATGACTCGATAGCCTTTAAGGGAGTGCTCAAGGGAAAGCTCTATCTCGTGGACTTTACCACGGATAAGGCTCAACTTGACACATGCTTAATGGCGAAAGCCAACATGGGATGGCTTTGGCATAGAAGGCTAGCCCATGTTGGAATGAGGAACCTTCAAAAGCTCCTTAAGGGAGAGCACGTTCGTGGCCTAAAGGATGTGGTATTTGAAAAGGATAGGCCATGTAGTGCGTGCCAAGCAGGAAAGCAAGTAGGACCTCAACACCCCTCTAAGAATGTCATGACGACAACTAGACCTTTGGAGTTACTCCATATGGATCTTTTTGGCCCCATTGCTTATATTAGCATTGGTGGCAACAAGTATGGTCTAGTCATCGTTGATGACTTCTCTAGATATTCTTGGGTGTTCTTCTCGCATGATAAGAGTGAAACCCCCGGTGTCCTCAAGAAATTCCTAAGGAGAGCTCAAAATGAGTTCACCTTAAGGATAAAGGCTATAAGGAGTGACAATGGCACTGAATTCAAGAACATGCAAGTAGAAGAGTTCCTAGATGAGGAGGGCATCAAGCATGAGTTTTCCGCTCCCTATTCTCCTCAACAAAATGGAATTGCCAAAAGAAAGAATAGGACACTTATTGAGATGTCAAGGACGATGCTGGATGACTACAAAACATCAGACCGGTTTTGGGCGGAAGCGGTTAACACCGCTTGCCACGCCGTAAATCGATTGTACCTTCATCGCCTCCTCAAGAAGACTCCTTATGAGCTTCTCGTTGGTAAGAAGCCCAATGTTTCTTACTTTCGTGTCTTTTGTAGCAAGTGTTATATACTCAACAAGAAGCCTAGGACTTCGAAGTTTGCTTCAAAGTCTGATGAGGGTTTCTTGCTTGGATATGACTCAAACACTCATGTGTACCGTGTGTTCAACAAATCCTCCGGAATTGTTGAAATAGCATGTGATGTGGTGTTTGATGAAACCAATGGCTCTCAAGTGGAGCAAGTTTATCAACATGCCATTGACAAAGAGGAACCTCCACTAGAAGCTCTAAGGAGAATGGCACTTGGAGATGTTCGCCCACAAGAACCATCTCAAAGCCCAAGTGACCATCATCACTATGAAGCAGGTCAAACCCCCATTGGACAAGTTGGAGATCCACTAGATGCTCCCCAAAATGATAATGGGAATGAAGATCAAGGGGGAGGCATGGATCAAGGGGGAGACCAAAGTGAGGAAGATGAAGCAAGAGATTCAAGAGCTCAACCTCCGCATCCTCGTGTTCATCAAAGTGTTCAACGGGATCATCCTGTTGACAACATTCTAGAAGATATCACAAGAGGAGTAACAACACGTTCACGTGTTGCAAACTTTTGTGAGCATTTCTCCTTTGTCTCATCCTTGGAACCCCATAAGGTTGAAGATGCCTTAAGAGATCCGGATTGGGTAGTTGCCATGCAAGAGGAGCTCAATAACTTTGAAAGGAACAAGGTTTGGGAGCTTGTCAAGCGCCCACAAGCTAATGTTGTTGGAACCAAGTGGGTGTTCCGCAACAAACTAGATGAGCATGGCGTGGTAACTAGGAACAAGGCACGACTTGTGGCAAAAGGGTACTCACAAGTAGAAGGATTGGATTTTGATGAGACATTTGCCCCCGTAGCTAGGCTTGAGTCAATTCGGATATTACTAGCCTTTGATACTCATCATGACTTCAAGCTCTACCAAATGGATGTTAAAAGTGCATTCCTTAATGGCCTAATCAAGGAAGAAGTTTATGTAGAGCAACCTCCGGGGTTTGAAGACCAAGACTATCCTAACCATGTTTACAAATTGCGAAAGGCTCTTTATGGCCTGAAGCAAGCTCCTAGAGCTTGGTATGAGTGCCTAAGAGACTTTCTAGTTGAAAATGGTTTTAGGATAGGCAAAGCAGATTATACCCTTTTCACAAAACACTTCAACGAGGATCTTTTTGTGTGCCAAATATATGTGGATGACATCATATTTGGTTCCACAAATAAGGTGTTTTGTGATGAGTTCTCCAAGATAATGACAGAGAGTTTTGAAATGTCCATGATGGGTGAGTTGAAGTTCTTTCTAGGATTTCAAGTAAAACAACTCAAAGAAGGGACGTTCATAAGTCAAACTAAGTATACACAAGATATTCTAAGGAAGTTTGATATGGATAAGGCAAAACCCATCAAAACCCCTATGGGGACAAATGGACACCTAGACCTAAATGAGGACGGTCCAAGTGTGGATCAAAAGTTATATAGGTCTATGATTGGTTCACTTCTCTATCTTTATGCATCTAGGCCCGATATCATGCTAAGTGTGTGTATGTGTGCACGCTTTCAAGCGGCACCTAAGGCTTGTCATTTGACCGCCGTTAAAAGGATCTTGAGATATATAGTACACACACCTTCCCTAGGACTTTGGTACCCCAAAGGATCTAAGTTTAACCTCATTGGATATTCCGATGCGGACTATGCGGGGTGCAAAATTGATAGGAAGAGCACATCGGGTACATGCCAATTCTTGGGTCGATTTCTAGTGTCTTGGTCCTCCAAGAAGCAAAACTCTATTGCTCTCTCCACCGCCGAAGCGGAATATGTTGCAGCCGGAAGTTGTTGTGCACAACTTCTTTGGATGCGACAAACCCTTAGGGATTATGGGATTAACACGCGCAACATTCCACTCTTGTGTGACAACGAGAGTGCCATAAAGATAGCCCATAATCCGGTGGAGCACTCTAGGACCAAACACATATACATACGACACCACTTCTTGAGAGACCACTCAATGAAGGGAGATATTGTGATTTCTCATGTGAGGACGAAACATCAACTTGCGGATATCTTCACCAAGCCTCTTGATGAGAAGCGTTTCTGTGAGCTAAGAAGTGAGCTCAACATTTTGGATTCTAGGAATGTGTCTTAAACCACATTCCTCATATATTTTGAGCTATACTTCGAAAAACTTGTCTCTATCTTGATTTCTCTTCAAAACAATTTGAGAAAACTATTTTCTTAGAACTGGTCATGGATTTATCTTATATTCCTCAATAATCATGTTTGTAATGCTAGTTGTCCAAAAGGACCGATAGTTTGTGGGCAAAATTCAAAGATATTGTTTTTCAGCCCAGTTGGACCGGACTAGTCCGCCCCTGTGGATGGACAAGTCCGGGTCCAAACTAGTCCGCGGCTGGTCCGCACACCGGACTAGTCTGCCTTGACACTGGACTAGTCCGGCCCTTGGGGACTTAAACCCCCCAGGGGCGGCCCAGACCCCTCCTCTCTCCTCTCACTCTCGCCTCTCTCTCCCGCGCACTACAAACCGCCTCCCTCGGCGATTTTTTGCTCCGACCACCGAATCTCGATTCCAATCCATGCATTGGAGTCTTTGGGAGTGAGGGATCGTTTCCCCGCGATCCATCTTCGATTTCGTCGATTCTCACGGATTTGAGGAGGTATTCCCTCTTTTTCAAAAACTTTCCCCATTCTTGATTCTTGAAGTTTTTGATAGGAACACCTTCATTAATGTTGCTCCATATACCCTTGCGATCATAGCCTAGGAGTATTGCGTGCTGATTTGATGATTTTTCGAAGAATCGATTAGGGTTAGGGTTCATCCTGCGCAACCCGGACTAGTCCGGCCCCTGGCGGACAAGTCCGCCCCTGGGGCGGACAAGTCTGGTTTGCACAGGGCAAACCCTGGTCCTAGTCTTCTCTCGAGATTTCTTCCGCAACGCTCCCTCTCCTTGGACTCATATATTCTTTTCTCTGTGTTTTCCGCAGCATGTCGAACTCGGAGCGTTCCCCTCCTCGTCTCAACCCCGCGGGCGAGGAAGAACGCGTTGAGACCTATCGGAGCCGCACCGAGGAGAGAGGTGTTGAAGTGCCCCGGGAGGGCCGCACCAAAGCACAAATCGTTGAGGCAAGGACGAAAGCTGCCCTCATCGAGGCGCAGAAGGCAAAGGAAGAAAGGCGGCTGAAGGCACTTGAAGCCTCCAAAGTAGCCGCAACCATTTACAATGAAGAAGAAGCTATAGCACGAGCTACTGCAGAATCTCTTAATGAGCTAAGGAAGAAGAAGAGGCAAGATAGGGAGGCTCACAACTCCAGGGCCTCTGAGGCCAACGCTCCCAAGAGGAAGAAACTCGTCACCATTGGCGAGAAAGCAAAGGGCAAGGAGCAAGCCCAGAGGGAAGATGAGTCGAGGATCGAGCGTGACCCTAAGAAGGGAAAGGCTCCGGCTCCAGTCGAGCCAAAGAAGAAGAAGCCATCTGTCAAGGTGTCAGCCAAGAAGGCAGCTGGAGGCCCTATGATCAAAGAGAAAGGGAAGGCAGCTCCCATTGGCCCCCTTGAGGTTCATACACCAGAGAGGAACCCCAACAGGTAGAAGGAGTTGGGTGCCAATGTGTTTCATGGCAAAGGGGCTGACAAGGCCAGGAGGCTTAGGACTGAGAAGGCCTACAAATATGAGAGGAGCACAGCAGATCCAAGGTTCTGGTGCGACTTTCACTGTGACTATTACCGGCTAGTTTACCAGCAGATGAAGAAGCCGGTAATAGAAGCTTAATGGGTAGACTAGGAGTACATGGACAGAAAGCAATACCCAGACTTTGATGAGGTCATTGAGGCAGCTGAGCGCCATGAGCTTAAGGAGATAATGGGATTCAAGTACAACTGGAATGTTGAGGTCATTTTACAGTTCTACTCGACTGTGTACTTCCCCAGCTTTGGTGACAGGAGCATCACCTGGATGACTCACGGAGAGCAGTACTCCGTCACCCTTGCTGAGTTTGCTCAGATTCTTGGCTTGGAGGCTCATTTGGATCATGAGATCATAATCTCAAACCTCAAGCCGGTTGACCGTGACCAGCTGAACTTTATGTACCCCAGTCACGTCACCTATGAAGCTGGTTTGGCAAGGAACATCAAACCGTTTTACAGCATCTTGAACCGGATTCTTAGGAGGACGATAGCCCCCAAGGATGGAGATGCAGGGGTGATCCAGGGTAGTCTGAGGCATCTACTTCTTCTCATCGCCAGTGATGAGAAGTTCAACTTGGTGGATTACATCTTCAACGATATCTTCAACATCTCGCACACTCCCAACCGCGCATGCGGTTATGCGCCCTACATCATGTGCTTGATAGAGAAGGTGTCGGGACTCACTTTTGTGAAGGATGTGACACACCGCCCTCTTCGCCCTCAGAAGCCTCCTCCTGTGCCAGCTGCTCCGCGTCGCAAGAATGCGGATCCTCCATCTCAGCCGGAGGAACCACTTGTTGGAGCTTCACGCCGTGCCTCTCACTCACCCAGTGGCTCCTCTAGCAGCGGAGTCCTCAAGTTCCTTCGGTCCATATTCACCTCGTGCTGCAAAGCCGAGGTGCGAGCTCAGAGGACCGAAAGATACGTGAGGAAGCTCTGCGACAAGCTAGAAATCCCGATGAGCCCTGAGGCCTCCGATGACGAGCTCACTCCATACCCCCTTCTCACCCCCCGACGAGTTGGCACTCTTTGGTGAGAAGGAGGGTACCTCCGCACCGGGCTCCGACGACGACGACGACGACGCCAACTATAATGAGGAAGACGTCGAAGACTCCGAGGCCACGGAGAGTGGTAGTGGCGAGGACGAGGACTAGCTTTTAGGTCCTAGTACCCCTTCTTTTCCTTTTTGGTGCCTTGATGCCAAAGGGGGGAGTTAGGGGGAGTTAGTCTTTTGTGTGGTGCCTTCGGACTTGTCTTGTAATATTTTCATGCTACTTGGATGTTTACATTTGTGCAAGACATGTTAGTGTTGTTTAATATCAATATAATGTTCTTATTGTCAATCTTATGATTATATTGATGTTCTTTATGTCTTGTCACAATTGTTGAGCACATCACGTAGGCACCCCACCATAACGTGTGTGGGTATGAAAGATCTCCTTCACCTCTTTTACATGTTGCATACATTGAGGGGGAATCTATCATACGCACACATGTTATGAAAACCAAATTTATACTCTTAATTGTGAAGGACTTGATGTGTTGTCATCAATCACCAAAAAGGGGGAGATTGAAAGTGCATCTAGGTTCCCCGTGGGTTTTGGATGATTGATGACGACAATTAAGTCGCTAATGAGCTCAATTGATCTTAGCACAGGTGTGGACTCGATCGGAGACGCAAACCCTCAAAAAGGAAAATGAAGGAAACGGAGTCGACTCGAAGCGTAGAAACTAGGGTTTCTAGCGTGCTGAGTTAGACTAGCCGTAGAAATAGGAGGGTGTGTGCGTAAAGTGCAAAGAGATCAAAGTAGGAGCTCAAGAGTGCTGGTTTAGGTAGAAACCCCGTTTAGAGTTGAAGTTAGAGTAGTCTGGCAGGAAGGCCGGACTAGTCCGCCTGGTTGGCCGGACTAGTCCACTCCAGGCCACACTAGTCCGTTTTCACTCGGACCAGAAGGTCCTGTGGGACTTCGGACTAGTCCGTAGTGGGACGGACTAGTTCGTGTACCCCTAGGGTGAAGATTCGGGACTAAGTCCAGGAGAGCGGACTTGTCCGTTTTGGGGCAGACCAAGAGGTCCTGTGTGAGATCGGACTAGTCCGTCCGTGGGCCGAACTAGTCCGTATGGCTAAGTGCAGAAAGGTTTTTGCGACTAAGTCTGGGAAGGCTGGACTAGTCCGCCCATGGGGCCGGACTAGTCCGTGGTCTTCAGACTAGTCCGTTTTCACACGGAACAAAAGGTTCTATGTGAGATCGGACTAGTCCGGTGAGGGCCGGACTAGTCCGTTTTGAAAGTTACCGTTTGAATTTGAAGTTTGGCGGGTAGTGTGACGATTGCCGCTCAGTGCGACAGTTGTCGGGATCTGACAGAGGGGTCAGTGGTCCCCTAGGCCGGACTAGTCCGGGCTGTAGGCCGGACTAGTCCGCCCTTCTGCTGAAGTCAGCAGTATGGGCTTGGGACCTCTATAAATAGAGGTCCCCTGGGTTCTTTTGAACCAACTCTTGAGCAAATAAGAACCCTAGCGCCGCCACAGCCAACTTGGAGCATTCTTAAGCCTCTTTCTTGCCTACTTTTCCTCTAAAACTAATTCTTGAGTGGATTAGGGTTTAGTGAGGTGGACAAGAGGAAGAACATCGCGCTTATGCTCCCGGTTTGATCTATTGCACTCATTGAGTCTTTGTGGGCTGTGTGTTGAGTGTGTTTCGTGGTGTTGATCATCTTTGTGGTGTGGGAGCCTCAGATTGTGAGAAGCCCCAACGAATCTTGTATTTGCCCTTGTGATTAGTGGAGAACCAAGTTAGGCCCGTGCGGTAAACTTGGTGAGGGAAGGGTTGTTGAACCCGGTCCTTTGTGGACTTCTCAACGGGGACGTAGATTCTTGTATGGAATCGAACCTCGGGATAAAATCCTTGTGTCTCCGTGTTCTTCACATTTTGTTTATCGAATATTTCGTTCTAGGGTTGCTAGTTTTGTCTTGTGCTTCACATTGCCATAATCTTGTTGAAACTTGACTCACTCTTGTGTTGGTAGTTGCTAAACTTGACATAAACATATCCTCACCTGTAGCCTCGAGAAAATCTCCTTAAAACTTGCTAGAAACACTTTTTAGGGTTCTTCACGCAGGCTGACCGGACTAGTCCGCCCCCAGACTAGACTAGTCCGCCCCCTATGATTTAATCTTGTTTTATTAAGTCATTTGCAGGTCGATTAGCCTATTCACCCCCCCTCTAGGCAACTTTCACGAGCGCGCGCCCCGCGCGTCTGGGTGCGTTGCCTCTGGGGCGACGTGGCCCATCCTCGGCCGTCGATCTGAGGCCGACGGCCGAGATTAGAACCCCGTACATCTTCGGTGATTTAAAATCTGGGCCGCACGCTTTAGATCCAACGGCCCAGATTGAATGCTGTTATAACCGTTGGCCCTTTTGCACGTAGACCCCTGCGCAAATTTAATTTAATTGCATATAGGTCCTGGAATTATGGAATAGCCCCTGTACTTTAATTTAATTCTGTCAGCACTGTTAAATTGATTAAACATAGCATTTTAGCCCATGTTTTCACCATAAATTATATTTTTAGCCTCTGTAAATTTTGATTAACTCCCTGGATAAGTTATAAAATATCTATAAGCCTATGATCTGGTCTGTTTTACATAAAAAACCCTGTACTCATGGATATTTACATAAAATCATAAGCTTGCACTCTCTTTCTGCACAAATTAGTTAGGAAAATTATTTGATTAACATTGACTAATCTGTTTACATCAAAATAATCTATTTAAAATTGTTGTGGCATTGCTGCCTAGCATTATTATTCATATTGAGCTAGGGAAAATTATAATAAACTCATGCAATGCTCTAAAATGAAGATCAAGGTCATGAATTGAATATCAACCCCAATGTCCACTAAAACCCGAACCTTTAGCCCACATCACTAATAAAACATCAACTAGGAAATTAAATGCTAATGGCGTAATTGCGTAGGTTTTCTTTTGATAATTTCTTGTTTGTGATGTGCATATGGTTGCTTGTCCTTATTGCGTGTTGTTATTTTCTGCTCCACATGCAATGATGAATTTATAGTCGGTTCCCGAGCCGACCTACAATCTTCAGGACTACCACTTCACCGACCCACCCACCGAAGAAGGCAAGTTCCTTGACCATTTTGCACCTATTTTATTAAGTTTTAGTTAGTTGCATGTTTAATAAATTGAATCCTATTTACTGTACCCTTCCATATAATTCCTTGTCCCCGGGTTGGTTTGGGTAGATGTTATTATTTCTTTTACGCTTAGCCATGCTTAATATTTGGGAGGGAAATATCTCTACGTACATGTTCTATTATTAATTGTTGTGTTTTATTTATTGAGATATGGTGAATTGAATTGTAGTGGATAGGAATCTGGCGGGTTGGTTTGTTTGGGATGGTGCAGTACGCACGAGACCCGGGTTTTGGGGTATGAACCTTGCCGGATTCTATGGACCGGTTTATAGAGAAAGCCACTAAGCCTTATAGTATCGCTACAAGACTGAGTATGGGGCAGCTTGGTTAATTAATTAGGCCTCTTCTGGCGTAGTATTAGTGATTGGATAGTGCGGGGAGTTGGTTCAGGGTGTACTGCCTTGGGATCCGCATGGCTCAAGAGGGGGCAACTGGGGTGTTGAGTCGTGGTGTAACGGCTCACACTTTTGTACAGGGGTGAAACCTCAGAGGACTAGTACGCGTCGGGAGGATCCTTTGTAAAGACCTCGTAGTGATCTCCTGGCCTCACACCAAAGGAAGTGTGCAATGTGGTTCGCGACCACGGGCATCAGGGAGGTTTCCTTAGTCCACCTGGCAACAGGGGACGAAATCACGGCTTGTGGGTAAAGGGTACATTATCTGCAGAGATTTAGAAACTGTCATGACAGCCGTGCTTACGGACAAGAGCGGCTTGGTATCCAATTCATAATTAGTCAATGATTGAGAATGGTGGTTTAGTTGGTTGGGACTCGGATTACAAAGGGGATTATGGCTGGGTTCATACAATTAGAAGTAGGTGCTAATGAAAGCTAAGGATAGGATGTAATGCTATAGTGCTTAACCCAAATTTGGCCTTCCTTTCTAGACACCCTCATGTCATCTCTTTCCCACTTGCTGAGTACCGTTGGTACTCAAACTTGCTGGTTGCTTATCTTTCCTCAGTCTACAATGGAGAAGAGGTGGAGAATGAAGACTTCTTCGCTGTTCCGAAGGAGACGTTCTAGGCTGGCGCAACCCCCGGGCAACGCCTGTGCATGGAGCCACACTGGTTTACTTTTACCACTGTTTTGCTCTGTAATCTTATTTTAGACCTATGGGTCATTATTGTAAGACAATTATGTACTCGAACAGGGCTTGTAATAAATGATATTACACTTTTGTCTACACATGTATGATGAGAATCGATCCTGGCATACATGTGGAAGCCATCCGGTTGTCTTGTTGGGACCGGGTGTGACAACACGATTAGACGCGTCCCTAATGGACTGATACGGGATACAAGGCCCAAAGGCCCGATTCGGTGGTGCAGCACCGGACAAAAATCTGGACTCGATTTGTCTCGACGATTGCCAATGACTCAGGAGGCATTTTGAGGTGGGACCAGAGCCATTGTAAAGTTTATCTTCTCCTCTTTTCGTGCATATGTAGAACGTCAAAACGGAGTCCGTATGCATTCTGGGCATCCGTTTTAAGGTGGACTACTCCTGGACTCCGAGTTGAACTCGAGTCCGAGTTGTAAACTGCTTCCATCAACTTGTGGACGTCCCATCTCGTTCTCCATGCTCCCAAGGCCTCTTTCCTTCACTTGTTGATCTTCTCCATTATTCCTAATAATAATTAAATCATCACATAGCAATCTATTCTCAAACTCACATGCAAACGAAGTTAGGTGCAAGTTCACCTGCTAATTTATTAACCGTGCTCGTGCTCTTGTGATTGGTCTTTGTATTTCAATGTGTGTGTCTGCTGTTGTGATGTTGCTGTTGTGATGTCCACATCAGTTGGTGATAGCAGTACTTTAAATAATGCTGGAGGTATTTGAAGAAGTCTGGTTGAACATACGTTTGAGAGAAAACATATCAAACTGATGGATATAAGTGATCTCTCTGAGGCTCAAAAACAATTTGAAATGATCGATAAGGATGCCTGCACCATTTCTGTGTTTCAAAAGAAGTTTACTCATCCGGTTAGTTCATATATAAATATGAGCATACAATTTCTGCTTATTCAAAGCATTGACATCATAGTCACTTTCTTCAATTTAACAAAGACAAAAATTGAATGGTATACGTTTTCTAAAGACTAACAGTATTTGATTAGTTATGATCTAATAAGAGTAATAAGAATGTGCGACTGGTATGAAGTTACCATGGAGAAATACTTCTAAGCAAATTCCTCCCATCTGTGCGATTGTATTTTTGTACTTTCTTTTAGTTGTTGAGTATTTTTCAGACGAATGACCAACAAATACTAAATTTCTGCAGCTAGGGCAGGAATTGACTTGGGCTGGAAGACCCTACAAGACTAAAAATATATTACCTCCTATATGGGACCAGTCAAATCTGCCTGGTACGTTTGTTAACATACAGTAGTTAAAAAATGAACAGTGTCGGTGATGATAAAAGTATAGAGGATAATTTGTTTGTTAGATCGTATAAACCCAGGTAATGATAAATTAGTGAACAAACTGGGCTCTGCACCTTTTCCATGTAATGGCACTTTGAATTTGAGCTTTTAGCTTTTGAATTGCAACCCATACTGCAAGTCCTTACAATATTGTCTTCATTTATTTATTTTACTTATAAATGCAGATACATGTACTCTTCATTCCATATCTGGAGCAGCAGAATCATTATTCAAATTAAATATGCTGATATGGTACCTCCACAAAGTTTCAACTGGAGATTTGTTCTTGATGATTTCCTAATGAAATACCAGGCAATAACTAAGAAGACCTTAGAGTGTGAGAATAAATCTGATAGAGGCCAAAAAAGACTGTTAGCTGCACCTTGAAGCGTTCAAAGAGTTCGGTGTTAGGGCATACAACGTGTCTGGCAGGGAGGTGAGATATTTGAATCTTTCATGGACATTTTTTTATAAAAATTGTTGGAATAAATGGGCTAGGTCCATCTAATATTCAGAATTAATTTCTAATAAATCTTAAAGACCCATTAGGGCAAGAGGGATTGGTGCTAAATGATTAGTCCCACATGTGAAGTGGAAGTGGAGCAACCCCTATGTAAAAGGGAGGTTGCTCGCTTTTGGGCCTCCGAATTTTTAGGGCTATCGAGACAGAGTCCAAGTCGTTGTAGACGGACGCGTCTACGACTGTGGAGTCAGTTGGGATCCAGATCCTCCGGATCGCACACGAACCGCCTCCGTGGGGCTCTATAAATATGGGCGTGCGTGGTACGACAGAGGACATCTCACGATCAGATCGTTTCCCATGTTCGAGTTCCTTGCGCCGTCTTCTACTCTACTCCATCCTGAGTGCCGGCGTGCACCGACGATCGGGAGAGCAGGTCTCCAGAACCGCTCGCCCTTGCGATCCTGCACCGGGAGAAGGCGAATAAGGATTTTGGGAAGCGCTCCGCGCGACTGCTCACGTTCTTCACCACGGGTCGTCTAGCGAGGAGATCGGGCATTGCGGCCCAACGTCGTCACCAACGTCTACAGCGACAGTTCGCCGTCAGATCTACAGCGGTTCAACCGGCTTCAAATCGGTACGCGATATTTCTCGTCCCATCCGTCTATCAGTATTGATCGCTGCTGTTTTCACGTGTTTTTTCGGAATTGTTCAGTAAATTGCATCCTATATTCTAACAATTCAAAAACCTTATTAGGTAATTTCCTGAGTTGAATATGATGACTTTGGCCGATGCACTGAGGCCGAAGAAATTCTCTGGCGTGCACTTCAAGAGGTGGCAAGTTAAGGCCACGCTCTGGCTCCAATCTCTTAAGATCTTCTGGGTAACTGAGTGCAGGCGTCAAGGTCCTTTGTCTGTTGAAGAACAGACGAAGTTCGAGGAAGCCAATTTTGCCCTAAGAGGATGCATCTTAAGTATTCTTGACAATAAACTCTGTGATGTCTATCTAACAAACACAGATGGTAAGGAGCTCTGGGATGCACTTAACGCCAAGTATGATGTAGCCGATGCAGGCGATGAACTGTATATCATGGAGAATTTTCATGACTATAAGATGGTTAACAACCGTCCTGTAGTTAAACAAGCTCATGAAATACAGTGCCTTGCGAGAGAGCTCAATCTCCTTAAGTGTCCTTTACCCGACAAGTTTGTGGCTGGGTGCATTATTGCAAAGTTACCTCCATCGTGGAGGAACTTTGCCACAGCTCTCAAACACAAGAGACAGGAAATATCAGTTGAAAACCTGATAGCATATCTTGATGTTGAGGAGAAGGCTCGGGCTAAGTACACTACTGAGAAAGGAGGTGAGGATCAATCTAGTGTCAATGCTAATATAGTGCAGAAATCCAATGTCAAGAACGAAGGGAACAAGTATCAATTCAAGCCAAACAAAACTACTGCTTTCAAGAAGAAAAAAGTCAAACAAAGCCAATGATGACTGCTGCTACACCTGTGGAGAGCAGGGACATTTTTCCAAGGACTGTCTTGAGAGGGCAGACCGTAGAGGGAAAAAGAATGTCAACATAGTGACGTCTAGCAATGTAGATGGGTACGGTAATTCTTTTACTGTTCTTTCTGTTTCTCAAACATCATCTTGGTGGTTTGATACGGGTGCTAATGTTCATGTATGTTCTAACATGTCCATGTTTACTTCTTACCAGTTCGTCTGGGATTTCACCGCCCTAATAGGGCATGGGTCACATGCTTCTGTTCGTGGTGTTGACACGGTCGATCTGAAGTTCACTTTAGGAAAGATTGTCCAGCTGAAGAACGTGCAGCATGTCCCTACTATCAACAAGAATCTTGTTAGCGGTACCCTTCTATGCAGAGATGGGTTTAAAGTAGTTTTAGGGTCCAATAAAATAGTTGTGTCCAAGCATGGACAATTTATTGGTAAAGGCTATGAATGCGGAGGCTTGTTCCGCTTTTCTCTTTCGGAGTTTAATAATAAGTCAGTAAACCATATTTGTGGCGGTATTAATGATGATGCCAGTGTTTGGCATTCTCGTTTATGTCACGTTAATTTTGGTTTAATGAATCGGTTATCTAGTCTCAAATTAATTCCAGAATTCACCATTGTCAAAGGTTCTAAGTGCCATAGCTGTGTGCAGTCAAAGCAATCTCGAAAGCCTCACAAGGCAGCCTAGGAGAGAAACTTGGCACCATTAGAACTCATACATTCTGATCTATGCGAGATGAATGGTGTGTTGACAAAAGGTGGAAAGAAATATTTTATGACATTAATAGACGATTCTACTAGATTCTGCTATGTTTACTTGTTGCAAACTAAAGATGAAGCTTTAGACTACTTTAAAATCTATAAATCTAAACTAGAAACTCAATTAGAGAGAAAGATCAAGCGCCTTAGGTCAGATCGTGATGGTGAGTATTTTCTCAAAATATTTGATGATTTTTGTGCGGAACACGGTATTATACATGAGAGGACGCCTCCCTATTCACCCCAATCAAATGGGTTAGCCGAGAGGAAAAACCGCACATTGTGTGACTTGGTGAATGCCATGTTAGACACGTCCGGTTTGTCTAAGGCATGGTGGGGGGAGGCTCTATTGACTTCATGGCATGTCCTAAACCACATTCCAAACAATAATAAAGAAAAGACCCCTTATGAGGAGTGGGTTGGGAGAAAACCATCACTTTCATACTTGTGTACTTGGGAATGTTTGACAAAGGTCAATGTTCCAATTACAAAGAAACGCAAGCCGGGACCAAAGACAGTGGATTGTGTTTTTCTAAGCTATGCTCATTGGAGCATCGCATATAGATTTTTAGTAGTTAAAACTGAGGTACCTGATATGCATGTTGATACTATTATGGAATCTCGTGATGCAACATTTTTTGAGAATATTTTTCCTATGAAAGATATGCACAACACTTTTAGGATCTAATCTGAAATTTGTCCTGAATCCACCACAACTAGCGAGTTTCTTGATATACCAATTGAGAGTGTCCCAGAGGAGGAACACAATGAAATAACTCAGTCGAGTAAGAGATCACGGATTACAAAATCCTTTGGTGATGATTTCATTGTGTACCTTGTGGACGATACTCCTAGATCTAGCAGAGGCATATTCATCGCCTGATGCAGATGACTGCAAAGAAGTAGTTCATAGTGAGATGGACTCGATTCTTTCCAATGGAACCTGGGAGTTAACTGAACGGTCGTATGGGTGCAAACTAGTAGGCTACAAGTGGGTGTCCAAGGAGAAGCTCAGGCCTGACGGTACTATTGAAAAGTACAAGGAAAGGCTAGTTACAAAGCGCTATACTCAAAAGGAAGGTGAAAACTATTTTGACACCTATTCACCTGTCGCCAGAATGACGACAATTCATGTACTACTTTCTTTGGCTGCCTCTTATGGTCTAATCATCCATCAAATGGATGTAAAGACAACTCTCCTGAAGAGGAGATTTATATAGAACAGCCTGATGGGTTCGTAGTAAAAGGTGAAGAGACAAAGGTGTGCAAATTGTTGAAATCCTTGTATGGCCTGAAACAAGCACCTAAGCAATGGCATGAGAAGTTCGACAATACTTTGATGTCTGCAGGCTTTGTCATTAATGAGGCTGATCGGTGTGTGTACTATCGCTATGGTGGGGGCGATAGCGTTATATTATGCTTTTATATGGATGATATACTCATTTTTGGTACAAGTATTGATATAATTTCTGAGGTCATGTCCTTTCTATCAAAGTGTTATGATATGAAAGATCTGGGAGAAGATAATGTTATTCTAACCATTTAGCTGAATAAGGATGAGAGTGGGATTACTTTAAGTCAAACCCACTATGTTGAGAAAATCTTGAGCCGATTCGGCTTTATGGATAGCGAGATTTCTCCAACGCCTTATGATCCCAGCGTGATACTACAAAAGAACAAGAAGGAGTCAAGATATCAACTTAAATTTCTCAGATGATCGGTTCACTCATGTACTTAGCAAGCACAACCCGTCCTGATATCTCATTTGCTGTGAGCAAACTGAGCAGGTTCATGTCAAAGCCAGGTATAGATCATTGGTATGCACTTGAAAGGGTTATGCGATACTTGAGAGGTACAATAAGTTATGGAATTCACTATACTGGGCATCCGACCGTGCCTGAGGGTTATAGTGATTCGAATTGGATCTCTGATGTTGATGAACTCTATGCCACGAGTGGATATGTGTTCACTCTAGCTGGTGGCGCTATATCATGGAGGTCTTGTAAACAGACCATTTTGATGAGGTCAACCATGGAAGCAGAACTCACTGCTTTAGAGACAGCAACTGCAGAGGCAGAATGGCTGAGAGAGCTCTTGATGGATTTGCCTGTAGTTGAGAAACCATTGTCGGCAATCCTTATGAACTGTGACAATCAGACTGTGATTGCCAAAGTAACCAGTCCTAAGGATAATGCAAAATCATTAAGACACGTCAAGAGACGTTTAAAATCTGTAAGGAAAATGAGAAACTCCGAAGTTATTACTGTTTCGTACATACAAATAGACAAAAACCTGGCAGATCCCTTTACGAAGGGTCTACCACGTAATGTGATAGAAAGTGCATCGAGGGAGATGGGTTTGAGACCCATTGATGTGACACCATAGTAGTAACCCAGCCTATGTGATCGGAGATCCCGTGAATTAGAACATGGAAAAACAAGCTAGCGGATCACCGATGAGAGTACTTCCTTTATACCCTCTCTATGTGAAGATGCACGCTTGTACTCTCAAACTGTAAGGCAGGTTGGTGATTTGGCTATGTGTAGCAAAGATGTCGTCCTACAGGGCAATTTTGAAGGAAATACACCTATATGAGCTCCGGCTGTCTAACGTCGCAATCTGTGAGATTTGGGTGATCTCTGGAAAGCTCATGAAGAGACCAGGGAGTACGACGCATATGCTCCACCCGCGGGGTAGACTATTGGTAGTCAAGTACTGGTAATAGTCTTTGGGTCAAGTTAGTTCACACAAAACTTGCAATTCAAAGCGTAGTCCATTGTTCAAGTTGTGACCTAATGAAACTTGAGGATCTAGGCAGAAGTTCAACTTAACAGTCTCTGCCAAAACACTAGTATATCAAACAAGGAACGAAAATGACCTCTCTCCTAATGGTTTTGAGATCTGGTGGGGGATTGTTGGAATAAATGGGCTAGGCCCATCTAATATTCAGAATTATTTCCCAATAAATCTCAAAGGCCCATTAGGGCAAGAGGGAGTGGCGCTAAATGATTAGTCTCACATGGGAAGTAGAAGTGGAGCAACCCCTACATAAAAGGGAGGTTGTTCTTCCACTCCTTGGGTGAGAGAGAAGAGAGGAACAGAGGGGTGGCTCACGCGCGCTCCTCCTCCTCCTCCTCGCTCGCTCGCCTCGCCCCGCACACGCGTGCGCGCGCGCGTGTTCGTGTGGATTCGAGCCTCGAGCCGAGCCTAGATTTTATATTTTGCAGAAAATTAAATTGGGCTTTGGGCTTTTTGGCCTCCGAATTTTTTGGGCCTACCGAGACAGAGTCCAAGTCGTTAGAGACGGACGCGTCTACGACTGCGGAGTCACTTTGGATCCGGATCCTCCGAATCGCACATGAACCGCCTCCGTGGGGCTTTATAAATACGGGTGTGCGCGGTACGACAGAGGACATCCCACGATCAGATCGTTTCCCACGTTCGAGTTCCTTGCGCCGCCTTCTACTCTACTCCATCCCGAGCGCCGGCGTGCACCGACGATCGGGAGAGCAGGTCTCTGGAACCGCTCGCCCTTGCGATCCTGCACTGGGAGAGGGCGAATAAGATTTTTGGGAAGCGCTCCGCGCGACTGCTCGCCTTCTTCACCACAGGTCTTCTACCGAGGAGATCGGGCGCTGCGGCCCAACATCGTCACCAACGTCTGCAGCGACAGTTCGCTGTCAGATCTACAACGGTTCAACCGACTTCAAATCGGTACGCGATATTTCTCGTCTCGTCTGTCTGTCGGTATTGATCGCTGCTGTTTTCGCGTGTTTTTCCGGAATTGTTCAATAAATTGCGTCCTATTTTCTAACAAGAATGTTATTGTCTGTAATATGTTTATTTGTAATTTACAAGTGTCTTTAGAAGGCATACAATCTGTCATTCCTAATTGTTATTTTAGTTGTTTCTAGAAGGATTCAGGCGCTTAGCTGGTACCTTTGGAGTGTTCTTTAAATCATGCTTACTTAGCAATATATATATATATATATATATATATATATATATATATATATATATATATATATATATATATATATATATAGTTTTTGGTCAATTAGTCAATTTCTCGAGTTACAGCTGATAGCAAAATAGATTGAGTTGTAATCTGAATTGATGTGCATGGACTCAACTAATGATTGATGTTGTTTAATTGGCAGACTTACTTCCTAAAAAACTGAAAAGAAATGAAGGTTTTTCACGATCACAGTATCCCATATTGTTAAACCACAGAACAAAGTGCTTTTCATGAAAGAGTTTTAATTATTGCCTTTGTTCTTTCTCTGGTGTTTTATTTTCTTGCAAGTATTATATTTTTGAAGAAAAAAACCAGGTGCATCATTTCTGCATTTTCTCTGTGATTCAATGGTAACATCGCACTTGTACATCGTGCTGACTATATGTTTTCTTTAGTGCTTACCTGTTCTTATTTTTCCCTTATCAATGTTATATTGGCTTTCTGATCTTCAAGGTGTCTTTGATCACTACTTTTTTGCGCTTTTTACTGTTAGAAAGGAATAGAAACCTAATTAGTGAAACATCAAATAAACAGAAAATAGACTTAATTTTTTTCAGTTATTTTTGTTTATCAAAGAACTGTAAACCATCTCAGCAAAATATTTGGTTGTCTTTTCAAGCCTCTGTTACAAGTTTTATGCAACCATTTTTGTAAGCAATCTTTACACTTTAAGTGATTAGGATTAGGCTGGTTCATACACTTGTGGTTGAGGTAATGCGTGTTCTTGCAACGTGTCTGCTGGTAATTTAGGTAGTCTTGCTCATATTTTTTGGTAAGGCAGTATAATCTGTGCATCTTGGTGCAATCAGTTAAAATACAGTGATTTTGTTTTGAGAAAACAAAAAATTTCAGCCTTTGTGAAGCCTAGATTTCTCTATCTCCCTGTATGTCTTTCCATTTCTGACTATGTTCTTGAGGAAGATTGCAAGAATATTTTCCTCCGCCTAAGTCAGCTCAAGGTAGACTTGTTTTCCCATTGCACCAAAGTGCATATACCTTCTTTATTACTCTCTTCATCTCAAATTACTTGTCACTTAGGACAAAAAGTTTAGTTCATTTTGAACTAAATTTCTTGTCCTAAGTGACAAGTAATTTGGGATAGAGGGAGTAATTGAGGAAGACAATCTTGGTGGTTTCGGAAATGACACAAGTAAGCATAAATCTGTTTATAAAAAGCAGCTTATCTGCAGGCATCTACAGTCTGGGCTTAATAACTTAGTTCCTCTGGTGAGTATAGTGTCTCTAGTTCCAGTCAGTGGCAGTTAAAACTAGTGTTTTTTTGAAGTTCTGCTCTCACGGAGGATAACAGTGTAATGCTAACAGCATTTCTCAAGTCCTAGAGTTGAAGATTCATCTATTTTGTATGTAATGAGTATACAACATTTGCTTTTTTATACCACTTATTTTCTGTAACTTTTGTTGCTACCTACATCTTGATTGATATTGTTTGTTGCAAGCAGTTCAGGGAATTCAAGATCACTGGGTATGAAATTGTGAACCACGAGGACTCCAAGGCTGTAACAAAGCTCCTGGAAGACGGCAACATAATGGTCGGTTTCTTCAGGCTGTCTCGAAACTTCTACAACTTGAAACCTGGGCAGGTGTATGTCTACGACGAAAACAAGCAGATTTTCCACCCCAGATCAGGCCTCCTGGTATCGCACTGCGTGATGATGATCGGCATCGGGCGTAGGCAGACTAGGCGGAGCGAGAAGACCGGCGAACCCGTGTACTCAAGACACATGGTCATGCAGAACAGCGAGGGGCACATGTTCGGGATCAACGGCATTAGCAGAGTTGGGAAGAAGAGCGTCCGGGGGCTCTACCATATCAAGGTCGCCGTCGACCCTGAGCAGCAGGCAAAGAAGCCAGCTTAATTAGCTTGCCGAGGTAGTGGTAGCTTAACTGATCGACCGATTGGCTACCAAGCTAACTACTTACTACTAGTAGATATGCATCCATCCATCTGTGACGAGAGACCAGACCACAGGGCAACCGTGACTATGCCATTTTTTGCATCCATCTGTGATGGGTGAGACTAAACCTGTAGTGACTGACAGACTGTGATGACAGTAACTAGCACGTATGTTACTGGTTCATTAATCCTGCACCACCAGTAAGATTCTTCATTGGATGTGCTTTGCTCCAGTAGTTGTAGTGTTGAATGAGGTTCAATTCTGTTGTGGTGCTCAGATAGGAAGACAAGCAGTCATTTATGTAATCATTCGTTTTACAGCTTGAACTAGAACGGAACTGGACGGACTCAACTAAACTAATCCAAAACAGACCTGAACGGTCCCCTCTATATAATCCTGATTTGGACCTGGGTTGGGCTAGTGTCTAGCTAGGCGTAGGGGACGGATCATATTTGGAAGAAGTTAAATGACTGGGTCGATTGTCACATCGAAGAAAAAGACATCGAGTGGAAAGATCCTTCACAATAAATCAAAAGGATCAAACTTAACAGAAATATTATTATCAGTGGTAAAGCGACAAATAGAAAGCAAATTTTGAAGAATATTATTGAGCTGGAAAGAACCCGTAGGTGATTGGAAGAACAGACTCATTCCCGACAACGATAGGTGAAGGGAAAAAGGTGGGAAGGGTGGGTAGAAGAGAGTATACCAACGTCAGGAGTGGTATGATATGAAGCTCCAGAATCAGCCATCCAATCAGCAACAGGTGGTGTGAGGTGCATGGTGCTGAATGAAGACGTCAGTGACCGGCAGTCCCACACTTGGGGCGGCTCCTGGAACGGCGCAGAAGACTCCGAGTACCCAGTAGGGTAGTCAGTCGGTGACCCCGTAGGTCGAGGCTGACTGCCAACTAGTAGAGTAGCTAGGCCCACTGTAGGCCTGAGTCGACAGCCCACCAGCAGGGTAGGCTGGTCCACCGTAGTCCGAGTGGGCTACGTACGCCGGTTGAGGACGCGGCGAGCATGGAGGTGTAAGACCCGGAGACGGCTTAGGCCACAAAGATATCTGCCCAGTAGGAGTGGGCATCCAGTTAACTGAAATCGATATGTTCGTCGATATGTTCGGTTTCTCAGTATTTTTGGAAATCTGGTTTTTGGGAAATGGAAACCGAAATTAGTCACAGAAAATGAAAACCGGTCCCCCAGTTAACCAAGAATTTCAGTTTTCGGTTCACCAGAAAGCCAGTGAGGACTGGCGGTAGGTGGCGACAAATGGTTTGCAGACGGCGAGAGATTTGGGTGGTGTCCGTACTGCTGTCTGGGAGGTGAAGGGAGCACTCTTGGACACATCTCATCTTCCCCGACGAGATCCTGCTCATCTCCCCCCTCGTCGCGGCCCTCCCATGGCAGTGCGAGGCGCAGTGCGGACCAGCATTGCACTGGACGACAAAGCGCACATCGACAGGGCGGTCGAGTTGAGACCAACGGTAGCCGCGTAGGTGTAGGGGAGGTGGTGCTCGAGGCAATGGATGCCCGATGGTAGGACGTCGATGCGGGGCATGGTTGCGACGTCGTCGTGGATTCGCTGGGTGGCGGCGTGAGGGAGCAGAGGTATCGAGTGGTCAAAGCATCAATGGTTAAATTAGAGTTGGTGTCCGGATGAGTTGGGGAAATAGACCTTTCAACTGAATGTATGTAAGTGGACTTGGCCTGAACGGGTGTTAATTGGCTGAGTCAACATATTTCAGTTAACCCGGTTAATCGGTTTTAAAAACCAAAATAAAATCCGACTTTCGCAGTTTGGGAACCGAAATAGAGATCAGTTTGACCGGTTTTGGTTAATTCGGTTTTGGTTCCGGTTTTTCGTTTTCGGTGTTTGGTTTCCAGTTTTTTTGCCCACCTCTACTGGCATGTCCACGAGTTGTAGGGTGTGGGTCAAGGTGCACCTCTCCAGCCGGTGCCACCACTACCACCTCCAGTAGCAGGAGCAGGAGCAGGAGCAGCAGCCAGCACCACTACCTCGGCCACTGCGCTTACCGCAGCAGCGACGATTACCAGCCCCAGAGCCTGCAGGAGCAGTTGGGGTGGTAGGCAGAGCAGGTGGTCGCGGCGGTGGTCCACCAAAAGCAGGTGGCCGCGGGGACTGCCCAGAGTTGTAGGAGGTTGTGGCAGGCCCGGAGCCAGCAGGACCACCAAAAGTGATCTCCTCGAGCTCAAGGTCGGACCAGATCTTCTCGAAGGTCGGGGGCGGCTCCACGCGAAGAAGCCAAGAACAAAGGTGGCAGTAGCGCTCGTTCAGGTCCTGAAGGACCCGAAGGACAAGCGTGCTGTCAGCAACCGGCTCGCCAAGGTCGCGTAAGACGTCAGCCATGCCCTTCATCTCTCTTGCAGTAGACAGAGATGGAGCGATCACCCTAAACGGTATTCTGGAACCGTGCGTTGATGTTGAGAGCTCTAGTCGCATGGTTCCCAAGAAGTGCTGCCCAAGGACCAGCCACGCTCGGCGTGCGGTACGCTGCCCGACGATGTCGTGTAGCTCGTCAGAGAGGGATCCAATGATCCAGGCTAGGAACATGTTGTCCATGCTAACCCAAGAGTCATCCAACGGGGAGCCCTTCCGAAGGACGTGGTCGTCGAGACGGAACCGTCTTAACATGAGGAAAAACACATTACGCCAGCGTGCGTACGCGATGGAGTCAGAACTGAGGATGATCGACACGAGCATCCAGATGTTCTGAACTCCGGCATCCTGGGCGTGGAGAGCAGCGACGAGGGATGCCGAGTACGCAAAGTGAGCAACAACATGTGAGGAAGGATCGTAGGTAGCACTCAACGATCAGTGAGCACTCTCCTCGAGCTGGTGAGATAGAGCGGTCATAGAAGCACGCTCCTGCCAAAGGGCGAGAGCAAGTGCCCGCTCGCGCTCGCGAGAGGAAGCCAGAGCCGCGATGACACAGGGGATGTCCCTAACCATCGTGGTGGTGATGTCGGCGCTGTAGAGGGGGGCAGCAGCCGCGCTATGAGCTGTGGTGGCACCAACAGTAGGTACAGTCATCGCCGGAAGGACAGTGTCAGTAGCGTCCACGTCCGACGGGAGCTCAAGTCCGATGATGTACGTTGGCGACGACATCGTGAGTACAACATTAGTGGCAGCATTTCCGTCTAGCCTAGAGCCGGTCCTGAAGGCGGCTGCAACAACACCGGCAAATGGGCTGCCGGCGGCTGGACTCGTCGCTATGCCATACGGGCGGGGAACGGGGGTCGCGTGCCTGGTCGCAACAGCGAGCGGCCAGCTGGTAGTCGGACCAGTGGCGGCCACAACCTGCGCAGTAGGAGCACCCGTCTAGTGGGCAGCTGCGGCCGGCAACGGCGCAATACCAGTGGTTGTGCACCAGATCCCGACGGTGGCGGGCGTTCCAGGAACGAAGGTGGTGGACGGCGGGCCGAATCCGTCAGCTACGGGCGCACCAGAGACGCTGGCGGTGGTATGCAGCCTGGATCCGGCGTTACCGGCATGGCAGCGGTTGCAGCTGCGCTCCAAGGGAGAGGGGTGGCAGCGCCAGCCAGAGAGGGGAGAGAAGGCAGCGGTGCCAGGCCTCCAGTGGCAGGGGCCGCGCCAGCTACACCACACAGATTCGCGGCGGCAACGGCAACCATGCCGGCCGGCGGTGGCGGCGGAGGAGGACCCACCGAAGGTGGCGGCGGCTGGGGGGAGGGGAGGGCCCTAGGATTAGGGTTAGGAGGAACTGGCTAATGACAACATGAAAGAAGGTAAATGACTGGATTGATTATCCCATAGAGGTAGGATACATATATATAGCCCCCATAGAGGGCTGGTACATAGACCTAGACCAACACACGCACACGTACAGTCCAACAATATTAACATTTTCTCCCTTATCCCCATACCTAATACAGTAAGCAGGAGGGAGGAGGATGGTGACATACATAGAAAAGAACACTCACTCGGATGCCCGCCGGAAGCGTGCGCAGCTGTGCGGCTCACCCAACACGTCTCGATTCGGCTGCAGCCAAACAAGCATTCCACTTCCGGTTCATTCAGCTCAAGGAAGGATGGCTGCAAATTTCGGAGTCAACGCACAAGTTAAGTTTACAAGATTCTTGGAGATGGAAATCATGAAGTAGAGTCTAGATGATACACATCTTAAACATTTTCAGGACCTAGACAACATGAATATATAGTCCAAACAATATAAGTACTCCCTCTTTACTTTTTTATTTGACGTTCGTGGAACCTAGCTTATTTCTAGTTCACATTTTTGTCTAAAACGCCAATTAAAAAGATAAGTAATGAGTAATAGACAGTATGATATCCTTCCTTAGAGGCAGCCAGGCTGGATCATACTTGCAGGTCGAAACGGCAGCGTGACGCGACCAGTGAGCGGCGGCGAGAAGTCGACCTCACCCCATCAAAACGGCCATCGGCGCGTGTCTCTCTTCAACCACGTGAGTTGCAACTTGATCGTGTTGTACCGTCCTGTCTGCAAGATCAGTGCGTGCAGACTCCATGGCCACCTGTGTCCACCAGATTTTGCATACGTACTGCATCTAGACAAAAGTACTGCCACAACTTTTTAAAAAAAAACTCTTATTAAAACTGCATCTACATGTACGTTCAATAGTAGTCATCCAGGAGACAAGCTTGCCCGGTTAAAATTTGTGATTGGCCATATATATTTGTCGAGGGTTCACAACTTTGAGCCCTACTTCTACTCTTGTGCCAAAGCTCGACTAAGACCATCCGCAGACGCATAATGTAAAGCTTACTGGATAGGTGTAAATTTAGAGATTTAGAGGAAGATACTGGAAAATTAGGGAAATATAGGTGTATAGAGGATGCTTTAGAGGATGCCTCTGCGGATAGCCTAAAGGTCAATGTGAAAACATTCAACGACTCGGTGAAAACAATTCAAATTATTAAAAGTAAATTGTCTAATTTTGAGGTGGCATTCTCTTATTTAAAACAAAAAATAACATCAGCTATGGGCACAAATATTAATGATAATAAAAAATTGGCGCATAAGAAATGACATGGACAACACAACCTTCTCAACAAAGCTACATAATATTAAAAAATAGAAAGATAAGAGTAACAATATGGAGTGATACAAACAATACATGTGTATTTAATATTGGGAAGTGAAAAAATGATATCTTTTTTACAAGCAGATTCAGATTTATGTGTGTCTCCTGACAATTAGAGAAATGTTATACTTCACTTGTTGGAAATAAAAAAAAATTGCGACCATTAAATTTGCTTTTAAGATTCGTGTGGGCTCTTATTTTCTTCTCTTCCCCACCTCACCCCTAACCCGATACTGACTGTGGCTCCCGATCGAGGGTGACATCGCGCTCACTACAGGAATCCTGATCAATTACGTCGGCCTGGCCGACATAATTAAGGCCAAAACCGACGTAAGTTACTTAATTACGTTGGTGTTTCCTTAATTACGTCGGTTGCCGGCCAATGAAGCAGTTTGGACGTGATTAAGGTAACTTACGTCGGTCGCCGATGTAAGTTACTAACTTTTATCAGTATCCCGCAACCGACGTAAGTTACTTACTGGGATGGGCCGCAGGCTGGGCCGGAGAACTTACGTCAGCAGCGGCTAGGCTGACGTAGTTTAAGTGATCTAACTTACGCCAGTGTAGCATGACCGACGTAAGTTAAGTGGTATAACTTACGTTGGTATGGTCTGACCGATGTAAGTTAAACTGGGCTAACTTACACCAGCCCACCATAGCCGATGTAAGTTACATTTTCATTTAAAAAAAACTGAATATCTCGCATGATAGCGAGCTCCACAGACATATACAGAAAATAGATATGTACACAAACAGTCCACAAAACAACCCACAAAACATTCAAAATATCAACAACAACACGAAACAGTTTCAAAACATTCATCGGGCTACACGTTAGCCCCTCCACTACCTCTGGATCCGAGACCGTCTCGGCGCGTCCCTCCGGGTGCCTGTAGCTGTGGTGAAAGAGTTTGCGCCGCCGTTCCCGAACTCTGCAAAAGAAAATTAGAGTTAAACATGTTATAACTTCCATCATCTCACTCTCTTCCTCTCCCTCTCCCTCTCTATCTCTTTCTCTCCTTTCACTCTTTTCTTCTCCCTCACTCTATTTCTTTCATTCTCTCTTTCTTCCCGTCCCTCACTGTCGCCTCTCTTTGTGTCACAATTTCTCTCTGCTTCTCCCTCTCTTTCTCTCATTCTCTAACTATCTTCCTCTCTCATTCTCTCACTCTCTTCCTCTCTCTCTCTTTCTCTCATTATCTCATTCTCTCCCACTCTATGTTCTACCTCCTTATCTCCCTATGTAAAATACTAAAATGAATACGACAATATTAAATAAATAGTTTATTACTAGCTCCGGGGTCTACTGCGCCGGAAGTGCAGGAATCTCGATATCCTGACCGGTGTTTCGAGCAAGAGTCTGCCATTGCAAAATATTAGAAGATATATGTTATTGAAATGCTATAAAATTTAATTAAGGTAGTTTAAATTACTTTCCGTCACCACTGCTCGCATCTGGGCGATCATTAAGGTCGTCCTCCGCTACTCCTCCCTTGCCTCCGCCCTCGACCTCTCGAGCTCCACCTGGGTCTGCGCCAGCGTCTCCTTCAAGGCAAGGAGCTCCAACTAGGTCTGTGAGAGATGACCACTTGAGGGACCAACGGACGAGGCCTGCGTCGATGAAGCGCCTCTCAAAGGTCACGCTGACCTCGAGTCGACAACTCCATCAAAAATGACAAACCTGCAAAATAATGAAAAAACTAAGAAGAAGAAGATAAATTTAAAAAGAAATGGAACAAATAACCAACTCACCGTTCATGGGCCTTCCCGCCTTCGCTCGCGTACAGGGCTTGGGGGTCGATCGGTGCGTTTTCCCAATCGTAATCTGCATCGTATATCTTCGTGACCTCTTACGCGTACTTTGCCTACAAAACAAATAAATCTTCTAAGCATGTCAATAATAGTATTAGTTATAATTAAATTGATGAATTTCGAAAACTTACCAGTCGATCGGTTGCGACCTGACTACACTGCTCTGACTGAGAAGGGTCACTTCCCTTGTGATCTCTCTTCCAAACCTGGGTCAGGGTCGGCTCCTGACCCTTCACTCCCTCCTGTCTAGCCATGTTAGTGAGATAAATATATTAGGATACATAAACAAATTGAAAAAGTACTTACCATGCGTTTAGCCAAATGCAAGTAGCCATTGCCGCCATAATTGTGCTTGCCCTCGGACTCCATGTGGCACTGTCTAGCCTTTGTGGACTTAGCGACGAAAGTTTCACTAGCCCAGTACCAATAGAGAGCCAAGTACCCCTCGGGGTTACCCTGTTACCAGGAAATAATAATCTGCACATATTTCATTCTTCATCAAAATAGTTAACATACATAGGTATTGTAAATATTTAACAATATTAAAAACTTATCTCCGCGTACTGCTCCTCTGTCAAGTAAGTGTCGGAGTCCTTCCTAAATGGACCTCGTTGCTGCTCCTGCTCCCTGGGTGCAAGTTGTAGTACGTGTTGATGGCTTGTATTCGGGCGTTCGACAACGCCACCGTCGTGAACTTCCGAGCATTGCAATGGAACACGCGTCTCACGTGGTCCTCCATGCTCGTTTCCTCTACTTGGTACCTCAGCTTTAAGCAAATAAATATTTAAGTGATATGCATTAACAATTCAAACGACTTGAAAAAAATAAAATGGTTAAACTTACCGTAAATTGTTCCACATGGCTCCCTGAACTGTGTCGTGGACCTCGTGAGAGACACGAGCATAGTCGTCCCACAACAGGGCAGGGAAACCGTTAATGACACTGGGGTAGTGCAACTTCACTATAGCACTCAGGACACTGTTAACCTGTCTGTGGTGTTTCTCGGCCCCCGTGAACAATGTGTCATACCAACATCTGCAAAATATATTAAATCATTAAGTAATGAAAAACAACATCTACTATTTAATATACTATATACGTTTTTTTAATTGTCTCAGATAGGACGAATAGTGATCCGCTGAGGAGGAACCAGAGGAGGAGCCGCAAAGTGGGTCCTCCTCGTTCGTCGCCTCTACTGTGGCGCCGCCGCATCTTGTGCCCCTGAAGGCTCTGCGGAACCACTGGAGTACAAAGGAAGGCTAGCGGTAGCCTGCTCAGAGGGAGACTAGCGCTAGCGGGCTCCTGTAGCGGTCCCCCTAGCCTCTGACTCGGACTCAGATGACTCTGAGTCAGACTGCACAAAAGAAAAAAATTGATAATAAATAATTGTTAACAAGTGCAATTTATAAGATAACTTGATTGTAAACTAAAATTTACCTCCGTTCGCTGAAAGCACACGTGAGCTGAGGGTGGAGTGCGCCAGAAACAGGGAACGTCGGCTCGAAGTTAACGAGGTCCCTAAGCATGGGTCTCGTGCCAGCTCAAACCCTCTTACTGGCTTCCCCTTGCCCTTCCCCTTCCCCTTCGATGACATCCTGTTTCAAGGAATAAATGATTAATATGCTAAGATGATATACAAAATTAATGTTAAGTTAGTGAATAAAACATTACCAACCAACCAACAACCAAGCATTTGTCCCAAACAAGTTAGTGAATGAAACGTACTTCATGAATTTCAAAATTCATCAACATCACAGTCATGCACCCTACTCCTTAAACCAGCCCATCGATATTCGTCTTCTGCGTATCGTTTTCGTTTCCACAAATCAACAGGCTCGACTAAGTCATTGATTTCTTCAGTTTTTGGTTCTGCTTCCATTTCCTCTTCTGTGACAGTCTCGATATCTTGATCATCTCTAACTAAGTCATCGAGTCCTACACCGGGCTCAACTGAGAAGGAGTCTGACAACACTTCCTCTTGGTAGACCTCATCAGCCTCAACTTCCTCATGGTAATCATAATCTCCTAGAGCGTATAACCGCTCACGAGGATTCACCTTATGTACCACCCACCAAGATTTAAATTTATTGTATGGATAAGGTAGATAGTACACTTGCTCTACTTGGTGTGCAAGAACTAATGAATCAAATCCTTTCAACCGTTCCTTGTGTTTTATTTCGACCATGCCAAATTCATTTACTCGAATTACATGAATGGAATCAAACCATTCACAGTCCAAGAATACTGCTCAAATTGTCTTGTTTCCGACAAAAGTGAATTCAAGGATTTTTTAATAACCCCGTAGTAATGAGTTTCACGTTCTTGGAATTGTTTGCCCTCAACACAACTCCAGTACTACATATTGCTGCGAGAGGACGAAGAGATTCAAATTGAGTTGTACGGAATCGAAAACCGTTGACGTCATATCAACCATAGCTTCTAATGTTAACCACTCCATAGGATAGTTGTCGCAAATCTTATGGACGTTGGCATATTTTTTGCCCTGTCCAAGATATGAAGTTATTAGACAATGGCTCGTATTCTTATGTTATAAGAAAATGTTGTTAATATTGATAAGTTAGCGAGAAAACGTTACATGATCTTGAAACCAGGAAAGAAAATTAGATCCCCGTTTATTCCTTCACGTCACATCTGTTCCATCTGTTTCCTCGTGGGTTGATGTGTGTATCCTTTTAAAATAGAGGTGTTGCAAAATATCCCCCCATTTACTTGAAATATCCTCCCATTTCATCCTTATTAGCGTACATGTAGAAGAAAGCAGCACGCCTTTCTTTTTCGCTAACGTCGTAGGAAGTGTAACTACCAACGGTAGTGTCTCTTGTTGCAAAAAAAGTTGCTACATCCATATTGTACCGTATTGCTGAAGTATTGACATTATGTTCCTCTGCAAAGTAAATACTTGAGAAGTATCCTACTTCCTTAAGAGTAAAAGCTTCAGCGATGCAACCTTCAACCCTTGCCCTATTACCAACCATTGGTTTTAGATATCTGAGTGATCTTTCAATATGATACATCCACCTATATTGCACGGGACCTCCCACTTTCGCTACAAATGGAAGATGGATTAAGAGATGTTGCATTGGATTGAAGAACCTTGGAGGAAAAAAATTCCATCTTACACAACAGTACCAGAATCTTCTTATCCAAATTAGTCTTCGTCTCTGACGTGATTTCTTTAGCACAGAGTTGCCTATAAAGTGGCTAAGCTCGGCTAATACCTTCCACATCACATCGTCAAAGTAGTCTCGAAACATAATAGACAGAAGTCTTTCCATGATTATGTGACAATCATGACTCTTCAACCCAATGAGCTTTCATGTTTTCACATTCACGGCTCGTCTCAGACTAGCTGCATAACCATTTGGGAATTTCAAACTTTGCAACCATTCAAAAACTTCTTTCTTTTCTTTTGGTCGAAGACAGAAAGGAGCGCATGGTTTACCACCATTTTCGTAGAGCTCAAGAGTTTGACGGTTACAAATCTCAGCGAGATCCTTTCGAGCCTTTAAATTGTCTTTTGTTTTGCCCATCATGTCCATGCATGTGCTTATGATACATTCGACCATGTTACGCTCTTGATGCATGATATCAATGTTGTGCTTTAAAATCAATGACTTCACGGTAGCTCCCAAAGTCCACATATATGAGTCCAATTGTGTTCGTCTCTGTAACCTTTGAAATATCCAGGACGACCTTCATCTGGCACCAATTTGTCCAATATATTAGATATTTCTGACCCATTAAGACATTTTGGTGGTCCTTTAGTGACAACGGTGTTCTTTCTAAAGACATTCCTCTGTTGTCTAAAACACGTGAGTTAGAGGCAGCCAACGTCTATGACAATTGAAGTAAGATATCTTGCCTCCATGGGTAAGTCAAAAGCAATTGGTATCTAAAGAACATATCGAACACGTCAACTGACCATGAGTGCTCCATCTAGAAAACATGTCGTATGCTGGAAAATCATGGACGGACCACAAATAAGCAGCTCAAAGGTTGAATTTATGCTTCTTATAACAGTCGTGCACTTTGACTCCCGTCCACAACATTTTCAACTCTTCGATCAACGGTTTCAACATCACGTTGAGACGTGACCCAGGATGATCCAACCCAGGTACAATGAGGCTAAGAAACATGAAATCATTCTTCATGCAAAAAGCCAGTGGAAGATTGTACGGAATGACAAAGATAGGCCAACAGGAGTATGGTGTGGCGTTTATGCTGAACGGCGTGAACCCATCTGTCACCAACCCGATACGGACATTTCTCGCTTCACGACCGAATTTTGGATCGAACCGGTCCAGCGCCTTCCATGCCTCACCACCGGACGGGTGCTTATGACTCCATTGTTCTGACGCTCACCGTCTGAAAGTGCATCTAGGAATCCCTTGTGGGTTTTGGATTATTTATGACAAGCAAATGAGATCCTAACTACTTTGTTGAGATGAGCACAAGTTTTAATGAGAAAATGAGCAAAGAGCCAAAAAGAAAGGAGAATGAGGAGCAATGTGGAAAAGAGCTCAAGGAACAAGTGTAGTAAATAATTGTGTATGGAGTGTGTTAAGAAAACACACCCCAAGAGCTCAAGAACAAATTAACACACACATTACACAAGTTTATACAAGTCCGGACTAGTCCGACTGACCCCGAACTAGTCCAATTTCTTTCTGTAACCAATTGGACAAGTCCTCACAATGCGGACTTGTCCACACAGTCCAGTTTTCCCTAACAGGACTAGTCCATATCACCACGGACTAGTCCGATATCTCTCTGACTAAAATCGGACTAGTCCTCCACAGTGCGGAATAGTCCCCAAACACTTCACAAGTTGCACAAAATCGGACAAGTCCGATCACACACTGGACTAGTCCGATATCTTTCTGATGTTAATCGGACAAGTCTGATATTAGCACGAACTAGTCCGGAAAACCCTCTGACCTAAATCGGACAAGTACTCCAAGTGAGGAATTGTTCCAAATTCACTTAGGGTTTCACATATCCGGACAAGTCCGATATCCATCGGACTAGTTCGATGATTTCCAGAACCAAATCGGACTAGTCCGTTCTCTCTTCAGGACAAGTCCGATATTTCGGGATACTTAGGGTTTACTACACGCAGCACACCGGACTAGTCCGGTGTCCACCACGGACTAGTCCGATCTTTCTAAATCCTAACGGACACTTTTAGAAATACCATATAAATAGATGTGCACGGCCCAACTTTCATATCTCTCGACCCCCTGCGCCGTCACACCTCCCAAGAGCCTGAAAAACACATCTCTCCACGAAATCAAACGCAACAAAGATATCATTGGAGAGACACGGTTCATCACTCATTGAGCTCTTGGTTTGATTTCTTAACACACTCCTGTGGTTTTCATTGTGATCTTGCAAGTGTGTTCTTGGTGGTGTTCTTGTTGTAATCTTGGGGAGCCCTCAACGTGTGAGAAGGCCCCTTGAATTTGGTTATTTGCCCTTTGTGATAAGCGAAGAGGATTGGCCTTCGTGGCGATCCGACGAGGGTAGGGTTGGAGAATACCCGGTCCTTTTGTGGACTCCTCAACGTGGACGTAGGTTGCCTCTGTGGGAACTGAACCACGGGATAAAATCATTGTGTTCTTTCTTTGTGTCCATTGTTCTTACATTTCATATATACATCTAGGGTTTCGATCAATCGTGCTCACTTTACGTTGAAACATTGAGTTTAAGATTAAATTGTGGTACACCCTAGTTTGTATTTGTGCAACGCTTAAATTACAAGTATAATTCCGCTGCTTACATCCTAGAATCAAGTTAATCGATCAAATTTGATTAGCCTAGTCGATACACACCGGACTATTCCGCACTTGACCAAACTAGTACGATATCTCGAGATTTGATCTGGTTGTTAAGTGTTGCAGGTTCTGGCAAAATTCAAAAAGGCCTATTCCACTACAGGAAAAGCGATCATTTGCGACGACCATATTTATTTGCGACGGCCAGCCGTCGCAAATACAGTAATTTGCGACGGCCCGCCACTGGCCGTCGCAAATAACGTGGCCGTCGCAAATAAGTATTTATTTGCGACGGCCAACACCGGAGCCATCGCAAATAGCCACTTATTTGCAACGGCTAACCCTAGTACCGTCGCAAATAAGTATGCCGTCGCAAATAAGTTCTTATTTGCGACGGCTGCAAAAAGGGCCGTCGCAAGTAACATTAATTGCGACGGCTACGTGGTCCGGCCGTCGCGATTAAAATGGCCGTCCCAAATAGGGGCCTTTATCCCGAACCGGCACTTCAATCTCGTTTCATTCTCACCGCTCGACACCACCACCGCCGGCCCCCGCCCCGCCGTTGCTGCCCCGCCGCCGCCGGCCCGCCGCCCCGCCGCCACCCCGTCCTCGGCTCGCCGCGCCCCCGCCGCCTGGCCCGCCGCGCCCCCCGCCGCCCCGGCCTGCCGCTCCCCCGACGCCCCGGCCCGCCGCTCCCCCGCCGCCCCGTCCAGCCGCGCCCCCGGCGTCGCCGCCTCCGGCCTCGCCGGCCCGGCCTGCCGCGCCCCCGACGCCCCGGCCCGCCGCTCCCCCGCCGCCCCGTCCCGCCGCGCCCCCGACGCCCCGGCCCGCCGCTCCCCCGCCACCCCGTCCCGCCGCGCCCCCGGCGTCGCCGCCGCCGGCCTCGCCGGCCCCGGAGCTCCGCGTCGCCGTTGCGCCCCCCGCCGCCCCCGGCCCCCGATGCCTCCGAGGTGAGCGCCCCCTGTAAACCCTAATACCCCTGCATATTTGCTTTTTTTGGGTCGGTTTAGTGTGGTTTTGTATGGTTTGGGTTCTAATGGTTAGATTTTAGTTTGAAATTATGGTTGAAAGTCAAATGGTTCTTTGTGTGGGAACAGCGGTACCAACGTGAGGGGAGGCCGCTGTGAAACCGGACCTCGGCGGAGGGAGGGGGGGGGTCGACCAGCGCCGCCGCGAAGCCTGCCCTCGCCGGGCAGGGAGGGGAGGAGGAGCCGCCGACGGGGGAGCGCCGAGCAGCACTGTCGCGGAAGCCAACGGGGAAGGCCGAGCCGCGCCGCCGCGAAGCTTGGCCTCGCCGGGCAGGACGAGGAGGAGGAGCCGCCTAGTGGGGTAGCGCCGTCGTGGAAGCCACTGGGAGAGGCCGAGTCGAGCCGCGCCGCCGCGAAGCTTGGCTCGCCGGGCGGGGAGGAGGAGCCGCCGGTGTGGAGGGGGGGGGCACCGCGGAGATTTCTGGCCTCGCCGGGCGTGGCGAGGAGAAGGAGCCGCCGAGCAGCGCCGCCGGGGGAGGTTGACGTCGCCGGGCGGGAAGGAGGAGCCGCCCGGGGGAGGGGGGTGGGTGAACCGTGTTTCCATCAGGGCGGACCGGAGGCTTCGTTGTTTTAGGGTTGGCCGGTACGCTAAGGCCGGTGGGCCGGTGTGGTAGTTTGGGCTCAAACGGTTACAAAACGGGTTGGAACCGGTTTGGATTGGGCTGGGTTAGGTTGGGTTTATGTTGATTTTTTATTTGGTTTGGTTTTGTTTGGTTTACATGAGATTGTTAGTGGGCTGGTTTGGGCTGAGATTTTTTGAAAAATATAGTGGTTTGGTTTCAGTTTTGGGCCAGTTGTTAACCCATTAACAGGTTTACTCATGGAAGAAATCATAGTGGAGTTTCTCTCAGGGTTGTAGTTTCATGTGGGCCTAACCAAGTTAAAGCTGTGATTTCCTCAAACTTTTTAGGAGATTAAGCTAAAGCTGTGATTTTAATCCTTGTATGATAGGATAGGAAATATGATTCATGTGCCCTTATTTACACTGGATAGCTTAAGTATACAAGACTAAATCTTCGGTGTAGATGTGTCTCGACTAACAAAGTCGTCCGATTAGGGGGTCTAGCGACCACAAACTTTGGCCGGCGCTGCTGCGCCTAGCCGTCGGGCCTGGCCAACGTTGCCGCCGCGCCTGGACGGTGTCGCCGTCGCGGGCCTGGTTGGGCCAGGTTGATTGATACAGAAAAATTGGATTGGGTTTGGGTTTAGTCCAGGTCCTGGCCAGGTTGGGTTAGTCCACTATCCAAAAAATGGATTGGATTTTAGGCTATCTTTTTTGCTAATATGTTTTTTGTCTTGCATAATTGACTAATATGCTTTATATGCTCTCTTGTATTACACTTGTGATTTCACACTTGTCCATTGTGGCTAATATGTTTTTTATTCAGATTTTGTAGTAAATGCATAATTAGATTTTGTAAATGCTTTATATGCTTTATATATTTTTGTCTATAGCTTGGTCTGTCATTCTGAATTTCTATTCTGTTTAGTGTATGTTTGGACTTTAGTGCATTCATATAATGTTCTTGAGTGACTACTTAATATATATAAATAAAGGGGTTTTAGGTCGGCTCAGACCAACCCGGAAGGACACGACACGTAATAAGTGTGATCGTGCCGTGTAGACCATTGTAGTGGTACCGTATGCGTCAAGTCAACACGGAAGCGAACGGGTTGCTAAGGACGTCAATGACCCACGATTGCGTGGACGGTGGAAATGGATGTGGAATTGTCATCTAAGACCAACTTTCCTCTCACTCTTTCTCTAGTTCTTTCCTCTCTCTTAAATGACCTGAAAATGAAAATGAGCAACGTAACCTATAGCAATGTATTACCCGTTTCAGGTTCGGAATTGTCCTTTTTTGGACAGCATCGGAGTGACCGAGGGGGCGTGGCTTGTGACGAGATGCGGGTCTGGATTTGGACGAGATTTCGGTGGCGTAACCCTGTTGTTCTCTGCTGCACCATTTTTGGGCGTGTAGTGGAGAACAGCGGGGTTATGCTGCCGAAATTTCGTTCGAATCCGGATCACGCGTCTCGTCATGGGCACGCTCCGCTCGGTCACTCTTGGGTGGGTTTAGGATCTATCTGCCTAGGTTGTAGGGTCATGACATAACACAACAATACATTAACGACAATTTCTTTCACGTTAAAATGCAGAGTCAAACATGGGTGAAGACTGCAGTTGGATGTATACTGGCTGGAAGAGCAGAATGGTGGTCATTCCGATGAGTGGTTTATCAAGTTAGATCAATTTTTGGATCGAGCATTTTCGTTGTCAACGGAAGATATGGTGCGGTGCCCATGTACAAAGTGCCGGAACACCAAGTTTTTGAGAAGATTGGAGCTTTTTTTTCACTTATGTCGAAACGGTTTCACTCCACATTATGAAGTGTGGAACTTTCACGGCGAGACTAATTCTCGAATCATAGCCGAAGTGGATGAGGATGATGATATAACAGAGGTTGATAGGATGGATGAGATGCTAGAAGCTCTTGAAGCGGAGGATCCTCTTACAAATGAGGCAGAAAAGTTCTTCGAGGAGCTGAAGAAATCACAAGAGCCGTTGCATGAACACACGGCTGTGACCGTACTTGCTTTCTTGACTAGATTTATGGCAATTAAATCCAAGTACTTTTTTTCGATCAACTGCTACAATGATCTCATGAAATTGATCTGTGATATCCTTCCACAACCTCACAAAGCGCCACCAGATATGTATCAGTCAAAGATCAAGATATCTGGTCTCGGTATGAAGTATGAGAAAATCGATGTGTGCCCAGACAACTGCATGCTATTCTGGAAAGAGCACGCCAATGAGAAGATGTGCTTGAAATGTGGTAAATCGAGGTATGTCGAAGTTGTTAATGACGATGGCTATAATGTGATGACAGATGTCGCACATAAGCAGCTTCGTTACTTGCCTGTGACACCTCGGTTGAAGCGGATGTTTCTTTCAAAAAGAACCGCAAGACACATGAGATGGCACAAAGAAGGTAAACGTGAGAACAAAGAATTTTTGACGCATCCGTCCGACGGTGATGCATGGAAGGCGCTAGACCGTTTCGATCCAGACTTTTCTCGTGATGCGAGGAATGTTCGCATCGGATTAGCGACAGACGGATTCTCACCGTTCAGTACGAATGCCACACCATACTCATGTTGGCCTGTCTTTGTCATTCCGTACAACCTGCCACCTGCTTTATGTACGAATAATGAGTTCATGTTTCTCAGCCTCATTGTACCTGGACCTGATCATCCTGGGTCACGTCTCAACGTGATGCTAAAACCGCTGATCGAAGAATTGAAAGTCTTGTGGACAGGAGTCGAAGCGTACGACAGTTACAAAAAACAGAAATTCAACCTTCGAGCTGCTTATTTGTGGTCCGTCCATGATTTGCCGGCATATGGCATGTTTTCCGGATGGAGCACTCACGGTCGTCTGACGTGTCCGATATGTGCTTCAGACACGGATTGCTTTCGACTAACTCATGGAGGCAAAATATCTTACTTCGATTGTCACAGACGTTGGCTGCCCTCGAATCATATATTTAGGCAGCAGCGGCATGTCTTTCGAAAGAACACTGTTGTCACTAAAGGACCACCGAAGCATCTCAACGGGTCAGAAATTTCTGATATGTTGGACAAACTGGTGCCTGATGAAGGTCGTCCTGGATATTTCGTAGGTTATGGAGAGGAACACAATTGGACTCACATATGTGGACTTTGGGAGCTACCATATGTGAAGTCGTTGATTCTAATGCACAACATTGATGTCATGCATCAGGAGCGTAATATGAGCGAAAGTATCATAAGCACTTGCATGGATATGCGTGGCAAAACGAAAGACAATTATAAAGCTAGACTAGATTTGGCAGACATTTGTCACCGTCCAACTCTTGAAATCTCTGAAAGTGGTGGAAAGCCACGTGCTTCTTTCTGTCTTCGATCGAAAGAAAAGAAAGAAGTTATGAAATGGATGAAAACTTTGAAATTCCAGATGGTTACGCAGCTAGCCTGAAACGAGCTGTAAATGTTAACACAGGAAACCTCACTAGGTTGAAGAGTCATGATTATCACATTATAATGGAAAGACTCCTACCTGTTATGTTCCGAGGCTATCTAGATGATGCGGTGTGGAAGGTTTTAGCCGAGCTCAGCTATTTCTATAGACAGCTTTGTGCTAAAGAAATCAAGATCGGGATGATGGATAAGTTAGAGAAGGAGATACCCATACTTTTATGTAAGATGGAAAATTTTTTTCCACCGGGTTTCTTCAATCCAATGCAACATCTGCTTATCCATCTTCCATTCGAAGCTAAAGTTGGCGGTCCTGTGCAATATAGGTGGATGTATCACATTGAAAGAGCGCTACGATATCTGAAACCAATGGTTGGCAACAGGGCAAGGGTGGAAGGGTGCATCGCTGAAGCATATGCTCTTAAAGAAGTTGGATACTTTTCAAGTGTCTACTTTGCGGAAGAAAACAATATCAATACTTCGGCGATGCGGTACAATGTGGACGAAACACCCCCTCTAAGCGACCTTTCCATTTTTCAAACGAGAGGCACCACCGTTGGTAGCTACACGACCTACGTGCTATCCGAACAGGAAAGGACTGTTGCTTTACTCTACATGTACGCAAATATAGAAGGCATGCAGGAATACTTCGAGTAAGTGTTTCTCCTATGTTTATGCTAATCTACATATTTTGCTACACATGTACTCTAAAAGATGTTTTTTCATGTTCAGCGAGTTCCACAGACAATATTGGCCACATAGGCATCAACCTACGGCCAAACAAGTAGAAGCGATGCGAAAGGAAGGAATAAATGGGGGACAGAGTTTTCTATCTTGGTTTCGAGAATATGTAATATTCTCTCGTCTTCTATGTATTATAAATTATTATTATTAAAGAAGTATTATGTAATATTCTCTCGTCTTTTATAACAGTGTCGGACTCACAATGTCCATGAAGATTTGCGGCAGCTATCGTATGGATTGGTGACTGTTAGAAGCTATGGTCGATATGACATAAATGGCTTCCGATTCCGTACAACTCATTTTGAAGCTCATCGTCCTCTCGCGGCAACATCAAATTCCGGTGTTGTGACGAGAGCAATGGACACTCAAGGGAATTTAACCGATTATTATGGTATCATTAACAAAATCCTTGAATTTACTTTTACCGGAAATAAGACCCTTCGAGTTGTCTTCTTTGACTGTGACTGGTTTGATCGTACTCATGGAACTCGAGAAAACCAATTTGGAATGGTGGAAGTGAAACATAAGGACCGACTACGAGGTTACGATACATTTGTTCTTGCGCATCAAGTTGAACAAGTGTATTATCTACCTTATCCATGCACGAAGCTCAGTGCTTGGTGGGTGGTATATAAGGTGAATCCTCGTGAGCGGCTATATACTCCTGGGGATGATGGTTACCATGATAGCGAAGACGTTGAAGAAGTGTACCAAGAAGAAGAGTTGCCAGACACTTTTATCGTCAAGCTTGGTGCAGGACTCGATCAATTAGTTGGAGATGTTGAAGACGTTGAAGATGTAGAGGCAGATGATACGCGAAAACGAAAATTAGAACATGCCACGATGGAAGATCGTTGGGCTGGTTTAAGGAGTAGGGCACAGGCACATGACAATGATGTTGATGAATTTTGAAAGTGACTACAAGTAATGTTTTCTTGAAGATAGTAACATGAATTTTATATATTTTATTTGCATATTTACTAATTATCTAATTACAATAGGATGGCGTCAAAGAAGGGTAAGAAGGTGCCGCCGACGAGGGGGTTCTACCCCTCTAGACCTGAGGACGCTTTTGTTGGTGCCTCGTCGACTGGCAGCAGACGCTCTCAGCTGCTGGGGCACGTTCAGACCAGCTCTAGAGCTTCGTCACAGGTAAATGTCACTCGTTTTTGACAAATTCTTTAAATTCAAATTCACATTAAACTTACTTATGAATCATTTGTATGTTGTAGTCCTCACCGGCTGACTCAGAGGCTGCGGCGCCTTCGGTGAGCCAGCCCTCGGCGAGGCAGCCCTCGGCCAGCCAGCACTCGGCGAGGCAGCCCTCAGCGAGTCAGCCCTCGGCGAGCCAGCCCTCGGCCAGCCATCCCCTGGCTGGCGATGAGTTTGTTCCTGAGGCCTTTGACTCGGCTGGTGAGGAGCCGTCTGGGTCACCTGACGTGGCGCCCCAGCAGACGCGGAGGATGAGGAGGACTCACTTTGTCAGTCCTCCCGCGGTCCCTTCACAGAGGATCGTGATTCGTCCAGTCGGAGACAGGTAATAAAAATTATAGTTTTCAATTTTAGTTTCTTTTGATTACTTAAGTAATGAATGAATGAATAAATATCTTACAGGTCTTGGGACGACTTGTCTTTCACCGGTGAGAAACACCAGAGACCGGTGAACGGTGTCCTCGGGTCCATAGTGCGTTTGCACTATCCCGGGGTCATCGACGGAGTGCCTGCTCTTTCGTGGGAGGACTACGCACGCGTCCATCACCAGGAGCACGACAACCTTCAGGAGGCCGTATGGACCGATTTTATGGTAAGTATGTTAAAAAAGTTTCTAAGTTACAACTCTTAAACTCTTTTAGTGCACATCTCTTCAATATATTCTTTATCGCAGGCAAGATATGTTTTAGAGGACCCGGACGACCATCGCATGTTTGAGGATGCGAGGCGAGTGTTTCACTTCAACGCTGCCAAGGCGCTTCGACAAGCTTTGTCGAACGCCCGTGTTCAAATTATTAATGAGCACTTGAAGGCGAACCAGCAGCACGTGTTACACTTCCGGCAAGAGAGCGAGAGGCACCTGACGGAGGAGGAGTACGCGCAGGTACGTGGAGTGTAGTAAGTATTTTTTTCTGATAATGTCCTCGATGGTACTTTTAACGACTTTGAACTATGTGCAGGGCCACGTGAGCTGGTTGCAGGGTCGGAACGATGCATTTTGGGCCCTTTGTTGCTACTGGGCTAGCGACGAGTTTAAAGCTAAGTCCGGGAAGGCTCGAGACTGCAGAGGGGTGGAGGGGAAGAGCAGGCACGGGCAAGATAACCACTTGCATTTAGCTAAATGCATGGTAAGTGTGTGTAATGTGGGGACCAGAGTCCACACATCCGAGGATCTCATTGGGTGGTGCCGTGCGACGCGGCACCTAACAGCACACACGAAAAGGATACCAAAACATATAAAGTTTTCATTTCATAATAAGAAGAGTTTACAAAAGAGTGTACAACAAGGGTACACACGCAGCGGAAAATACATACTCAAAATCTCACCTAACTAAGCAGGAGAGAAGACGTCCATGCCCTAGGATGATTCTCACTAGCAACACGAAGAACATACAGCAGCGGCGTGGCTCACATGAGATTTATCTCGACACCTCGAGTCTCATGTACAACCTGAACAGCAGAAATAAAACTAATACCTGCAAAAATCGTTAAAGCGCAAACGTGAGCATAAGGCTCAGCAAGACTTAACCGTCTCACTAGACAGATGCACGGGGACACTAAACATAGGTAAGGTGAAGCATAAATGACTCGCCTACAAGTGGATCCTTATAATCAAGTTTTAAGTAGCAAATGACATTCTCCGAGCACGGCACATCATGGGCTCCACAATCAAACAAGAAACGCTTTACCGATGATATGACATGCCCAAAGCACATAGTGCTATTACAGCTAAAGTATGGGGAAACTGTGAACTTTTAATTGTACTATATCTAAATCATACAAGGTTGCAAAGTAATTATAATTCAATACAATATGATTTTCTGGCTTCTTTAGTATTTACTACGTCACGACACAGTGAACAAGTGGTACTCTATTACTGCGAGGGACAGTGATTGCAATCAGGATACACCCGGACAACACGACACATACGTCGTTCGGAAGTGTCAGCGAGCACACCTGTACCTACATAACACTTCAGTACTAGGCGTATATGGCCACCTTTCACAAGAAACTCAAATGCTGAGCCCGTCTCACCTCCGCAAACAGAAGGTCTCCGCACGGAACACCTCATGTGTCCGCCGACCGATTTACACCTTACTGTCCTCAACCCACCCCTATCGATGGTGAGTTAATGGGTCTCAACATCCCAGTTATCAAGTTACATCAGTTTATTGGATTCCATATGTCCATTATATTGCCGGTACAATTCAAGCTTGTCCAGCGGGGCCGCATACGGACGGGCCTTAATCAACACAGGCAGGGCTATGCGACCGAGACTCAATTCTCGCCGCTTCCTATCCACTCCCTACCCGGTCTCAGTTTCATTATATTAAGCCATGTTCTATTCAACCAATCCTGTGAGATACATCTCTCGCGAGTAGATTCCAACTACTCGACTTCTACCGGATCTCCTATGCATTAGCAAAGCAGTTACTATAGGTCAAACTGTAACTCGTGCCAAATAAACCCCTGGGATTTTTGGTCATGCAAGTGGAGTATCATTCACCCTAAACGTAATGCACAATTCATATACTATTCATCATAGTGATAAAGCAAAAGTTCATAAACGACTTAAATGCAAACCGGGGCTTGCCTTAGTTTGCGACTAAACAAATGTCAATTGTTAGGGCTTGATCTTCCTCCGGAGAACCTGCCATGGAACCTCAGTGGAAACACCTTGGCCTTCTCCTCCAAGCGAAGTTTCTTGTCGATCACCTATCAGCACGTTCCTATCGACATGATATGCATATAAGTAATTAAGTAATTAAGTAATTTAAGAAAAGACTCCACGGGGTTGTGTAAACTCTAAGAATGAGGAGTTCGACTAGGAAGGACAGATATGCCTTTGTTGTGTGAATGAACAAAGGGTGAAGTCAAGTGGTCATAGTAGTATCGAGATGTGAATTGAAAGGTGCAATGTAAGCACACATTGCAACTTGGCACTCAACACTCGACGCTATGCCACTCAAGGACGATACAGCTGAATGGTGTGAAAGTGTTGGACTGGTAGTGTAAGGATGACCTAAGTGTCAAGGTGGCATAGTAGTGTCGAGATAAGCACTGAAAGGTGCAATGTAATGACACATCGCAATTTAGCACTCAACACATGGAGCTATGCCGCACAAAGAGTGATAAGGTAGAATAGTGAAGAAGTATTACTGGACTGTGTGATGTAAGGAAGACTAAGCGATCAAGATGGAGCATTGAAAGCTTAAGGCGTGAGTGAACTGTGCAACAGGAGTTTGTGACTTAGAAGTCGACCAATGAAGTTACACAAAATCATTAAGGAGTAAACCTAATTACGGGACAAGTGTGGTCGCAGGGTCCTGATAAGGATGAACCAGGATGAAACCCTAGCGACACTTGGGAGTGAAGTGAGGTCAACATTCTTTGGACTTAAAACGTCATAACGAGCCTTGTTAGCCTAACATGAGTATTGAGACAATGTTCAAATGACCTTTAGATAAAGTAGTTTCTACGGCAAGCTTCTCGAGCATCGTTCAAGTGCTTACGTGACACTATTGCAGTGTCCTTTGCAAGATTGTCCAGATGAGCTCGGTGAACTCCTGGAACTCGAACATGATGCGAGACCTTGTCGTGACGGTCATGCTTCGCCATCTCGAGAAGATCGTCTTAGTGGCGTCCACAACAACCCGGGCTCATCAAAGGGGTGAGCGGAATCTCGAACACCACCTTGTGAGTCTTAAGGCTAGTGATGTCGACTCGGTTGTTGATAAGCGACTCGACGAACCTGCCGTCAATGAAATGGCACACCTAGTTAACCAATCCTGTGATCGGCTACGGAACATCCTCGACACAACCAATGAACTCTTATCCAAGGTTCCACTTGGACTAGTTCTCCTCGTCGGTCGCAACGTTCTCGCAGTATTCTACCATAGGTCATCGGTGGTCACCAATACACTCGGTTTGACCTAGAAGGCATTTCATCTAGCATCTAGGCTACACCTAGGACTCGACGAGTCTTGCCTCGACTAAACCCTAATTTGGCTAAACGACCATTGTACGGCGAGTCGTGCTTGTGTTCCAGCACCACACACATTACAAGAACCCTCCATCTCGATGCCAGGGCACAATAACGGCTCAGAGTGTCACGACGACGTCATATGGTCAACGACGTCGACGCGGCTCAGGGTGGAGCATCACGAGCATGCACGGACATGGCAACGTGATACAAACGACAATGGAGGTCGACTTGGGGACTTCTATAGGAATGATATCAACGCGGAACATGGGCGTACAACTTGACGACACATGATTAACCTTAGCGATCACGACGAACGGACGTCGGTGACATCAAGCAAGGTATTTCAGGGTAAGGCTCACCTTGTAGGCATTTCACCGAACATCTTGGGTGCGTATTTGATTTCCGTCGCTTCATCATCATTCAAAGGGTATCATGGCACTTGGGCTTGTCGAGTTGCCACATCACCATACCCCTGCATCAAGACCAGCTCTGAACATCAACGAAGTTGGTTCTTTCCTTGTGAACATTTCATCGAATACCTAGGCTGCAGCTCTGTCCCAACTAACCTTTGCACAAATCAGAGCTAACCTTGAGCCAATTGTCGTCGCCGTTGTGTCAACGACGTGTTCCTGCATATCCTCCATCACAACCATTACTCGCTTTGCTTCCAGGACATAGCCACGGCGCGGAACGCGGACATGGCGTCATGGTTCTTGCGGTCGGCCCGGAAAGGCGTAGCCAGCAGGGACACGGCGGAAGCTTAGGCATGGCCTCGGCGCACAGCAAGCGGGAACCGTTGGGGTGCCGACGTGCAGCTACCTGGGCGAAGCGCGGGCAAGGCGCATGCAGGCAAAATGCGTGGCCGCGGGGTGCCGGCGGTGGGCGGCATGGAGCAACAAGCAGCCGATACGCGAGCAGTAGCGAAGGCGAAGTTGCTGCGTTTGGCCGGAGCAAAGATGCAGGGCTGTGGCGAGCAGACGGCCGGTGTGGGGAGATGCCGCGGCAGCTGGACGCAGAAGAAGCACACGGACGGTGCTGGGAGGCACTGGCGGTGGCGAGCGCGCCGAGCGTGAGGCGAGGTGGAGCGCTGGCGTTGGCGGTCGAGCGCGGGGACGGGCCGGAGGCGGTGATGCTAGGACGACGCGCGGGGTGGCGGTGCTGCGGCCGGAGGCAAGGCGAGCGGCGCGGCTGGGACGAGCTGGGAACCGACGCGGTGATAAGGGAGCTCGAGATGCGGTCATGGCTGCCGGGCAAGCGGCGGTCAGGGCGCCGTCGGGAGTAGCGCGCAGGGTGCGAGGCGCGTGGCGCGGGGACAACTCGGAGGCTGGCGGGGAGGCGCCGTGGGCGGACGCCGAAGCGGGGGAGGTGAAGCGCCGGCGGTGCGATGTGGGGCAGGCGGCATACGGCGGCGCGGCCTGGGAGAGGAAGCGGAGCGGGAGGTGACGAGCGTGAAGATGAGGACCGAGAGGGTCGGCTCAGCGCGGTGATAAGGATGGAAGAGGAACCGTGGTGGCGCTGCATGCAGTCGCGTGGAGGCAGGGGAGGAGAGAGGAAACCGGTGCCGACCTGCCAGGTGGGGGCTACCTGTGGGACCCACTTCCCTCTTCTTCTTTTCAAAATTCCAATAGGGCTAGCAAGCATGCTTCAAAAATAGTCAAATTTGGCCCCGTGACTAAAGAAAATGTGGAGAATTTTATGGTGCAATCAGATTTCAAAACTGAGCAAGTTGAATTTGAATTCAGATTTGAATTTGAATTCAAGTGGTGATACTTGACTCAAGGAAATAAATAGTAGATTAGGATCAAAAATCCTGAAACTTTGAGGTTAACCTTTTTGAACCATAAGGGACCTCAGGAAAAATTTGGAGTTGATTTGGACAAGGTTGAGCACAAAGTTTAAATTTGAAGTCGACGTTGATTAAACTCTCCGTACGTGTCCAATAAATGGGAAATGGGCTTCAAAAATTTTGAAACTTTACCGAGAGTCTAATTGGAATATTAGTAGGTTATAGAAAAATTTACGGCCTGAGATTTGAATATTTTTGGATGTCCCATTTTAGGGTTGGAATAATTCCTTTTTCTTTCTCTCTATTTTGTTTTCTTTTCTCCTTTAATTTTTCATTAAAAATGTGAATACTTGGAAATTAAGGATTCTTCACCTTAAGTTCCATTCCACATCAGCAACCATGTTCTAAATGTAAAGTTTTAACAAGTCCCTATTTTTAGTGAACATAGTTTAACTCATATGGCTCATGTGAGTTTGGATTTCCAAGTCTATTTTCAAAATTTTTAAGTTCGCATTTTTGCGTTTTTGTTCTTCCGAAAAATGGGCTTTTACAATCCTTCCCCCTTAAAGGAATCTCGTCCCGAGATTCTAACAGGTAGAATAACAGAACGATGAGGGAACGATCCGTAAAAGAGGGTCATTGACTAAGGAAAATGGCAATGTCCTTAAAAACTTGGGTTCTACGAAATAGTGATTATCTTCAGGCATCTTAAGAAATTCCAAAGTCTGCTTCAGGAGATTCCAGTCTCTAGGTTGATAACCTTGACAGGATGCTCGACATGACAATATCACATCGTAAAATTTTCATGTCTATTACTGATCCTTTATTGTTGTACTCTTGCACTGACATGACATCTTGTCCTGTCCTAGTCTTGATTTGAAGAATTTGCACTTGTTCTTGGCTTCTCTAGGTCACCTTGATAGTTTGAAACTTTTCTTGCATTGATTCTTGGTTGCTTGCTTGGTTTTGCATAGGTCCTTTCAACTTAATGTGGTATTTCCCTTGACATGAGTTAAGATGGTTTACGAGGTTAAACAACAATCATTAACCTCGTTTGATGTTTAGTCAACCATAGGATTCCTTAGCCGTAGCATAAGAGTAGCAAGACACTCAACACTCTTATGTAATCAAAACAGCAGGAATATTGAAGATATGACGACTACAAGGTTTCTGGGTATATCAACGTCTTCAAACAATAGAAGCAGAAGATGAAGACCTTTTTGCGGTGGCACATGAGGATGTAAGGATTCAGTATCCTCATATGTTTCAACACAGCAAAGAACTCAATCATATGGTAACTACAAGGTAATTAGTATAGCAAGGTTACCATATAACAACATAAGATCTTAGATGGACCCAAAGAGTTTCACGAGGTTGACAAACGAACGGTATCCTCGCAAGGAAGGAGATTTCATGGATTTTACAAGGTTGATCATCGAACTGATGACTACTCGATGACGAACGGTATAGTTGCAACAATCAAGGTACTTGAACCTAACAAGTCAAGGATGGAAGTCCAAGTGTTTGTTTAGTTGCAAGTACTCAAGGCGGTTTGGGTTTCAACAAGTCAAGGACAAGGACTCAACTGTGTTTTAGTCACAGTGTGTCCCTTGTGCTACTCAAGATAATGAAACCAGTCGAAGGCGTCGCGAACGATAAAATTGATCACAACTCAAAAATGTTAGGCACTACTTAAGTATCTGAACGGGGTTACATATTCTTGCTCAAAACTCATTAGTAATTACGTTTTATGATGCATCACAAACCGGATGATGTTATGCAGACACAATGCAACTCCGCGGATAAATATGCAAGGTATGGTGCATTCAGTATTATGCTTTGAGCAAAAATAGGTAAGACAATCCAAACACAGTCAGAAGTATCCCAAATACAGGAGGATTGATTAAACTTGGGCATGAAAGGCGCTAGAAAAGACTTGCTACTTTCATATCTCGACCAAGTTCGATGGTTTCAAGGTAAAAGTATTAGCAAGGAATGGTGAGGTTCATCTCAAGGCAACGGAGTGTACAAAATGGAACAAAGTGATTGAACTTCTTGTTGATCGGAAGTTCCCTAAAGCTTGTTAATCACAACCTACAGGTAATTGTGGTTCCTTAACAATGGGTCAGGTTTTTCATCGCGTAGTTTTCTTAAAGTACTATGTCTACCCCTTAAAAGGTGCGGTAGGGTTGCCTTCAGAAGTGGCAAAGAGAGTAACCTTTGAAGAGTAAGGTTCCCCTCACTTCCGTAGGTTGCACTAAGTGGTTGACAAGGTACTGTGCTAGGCACGACCTTGGTTAGTAATCCACGTTCTTGCTAAAGAATCTCCAGCTCATACTACTCACTTATGGCTTCTCGTCTCAAAGACTGAAGCAAAGGAGTGGTTTAGCGTGAAGAATCAACTGACTCCTTTAACTCGTTGATCGAGTTCCACAAGAAACGGGGTTCAAGGTAATCTGTTACTTAAGCTTCTCATTGACTCGATGAGTCAATGCTATACTCGGTCCTACTTACTTTAGCATTGCTCCCAGCACGTTGGTTCGGTATCGATGTACCTTGGTATGACACTTAGGTGAACGTAACACTTCAATTACTAGACGAACTCCTTCCCCCTTAAGATTCAAGCTAGGTGAGCAAGAAACTTACTCCAAGCAATATTTATGGGGAGGGTCGTCCAACTAAGGGAAGGGTCGTACATGCTCAATGCACAATTAAAGTGTGAGATGCAAGGTTGCATAGTCAAAACACTAGCATGTGCATCCGAGCAAAAAGGGATTTGCCTTAGTGTAATACTCAACTCTAAAGGCAAATATTGTTGGGTCGCAACACCTGGGATGTTATGGAACTCCTCGAGTTGAACTCGAGAACCAAATCCATAAACACCCTAAAGGGTCATCACCCGATTAAATCCTGGTGGAGGATGAACAGCTTGGACGCAACTTAGATTTTGGCCAAGTAAATGGCAAAATCATATCTTGAGGTGAACAACAAAGTTAAAGTACACTTCAAGACCTTTCTAAAAAGTATTGGTTTGACTCTAGATCGTCTCTGGTTTGCAAGTTATGCAATTTTAAAGTTAGCAGATTTCTCTGCACTTTCAGCAGAATCTGCTTAAACAGTAGCAGTTTTGATCTAAAGTTTTCAGGCTGTTCTGATGGAAATCTGGAAATATTCTTATTTACAAAGTTGTAGCCAATGTAATAAGCTTTCCATAATGTACTTACTTGTCTTCATATCAGCTCTGGCTCAAAAGATATGAATTTTTGAAGTTAGGTAAAATTTCAGTATTCAGAATTGAATTCAGTTCAGATTGACCACTCTGTATTCAAACTCGATTTGGAATAGGTAGATGACCGATTCAGGTCTGGAGCCAATTGCAAAAATTGTAGCTGACTATCTAACCTCTCCAACGGTTACTCGCGTGACACCATTGGATCAAAGGTCTGCGAGTTATGGATTAAATTCAGAGGTGTACAGATTGCTGTCCAGTTGGAGTATGCCTGGACAGTCTCTGCGAGTATCTAAATTTCACCCACCAAAACAAGGATTTTGGTCTTGAGCTGAACAGAAAACATGCAGAGGACTCCCAAATATTTCTAAAGAGTATTTACTTGCCCTCGTAGCACTTCTGGTTGAGAAGATATGGCATTTGCAAGTTGACAGTTTTTCTGAAAATTTGGACAGCACCTCCTTTGTTTAAGGCTGATTTTGTCCACAATTTTCAAGTATACAAACATCAACATCTGCAAAAGTAATACATAGCAAACTTGTTGCATACATTCTCAGGATCCCAGAAATGTAAAATACGAAGCCATTCGACAATTATACAGCGAGTTATGCGAGAAACAGTAACTGTATACAGGACTGTCCACTCGCTGTCCAGATTTGATCAAGTCTAGAAATCTGAAATTTTGAGTATGTTAGAGATGGATTCCGCTCTGAAGTTCTATAGAAATGTTGTAGAGGACTCTCTAAGTTTTCCATACATGTATAAACATGTGTAGGTTGCATTTCTAGTTTAACAGTTATGGCTATTTAAAGTTCAAAATTTTTTTTTGGCTGTTTCAGATAGCACCGATATACATGTACTATCTTCAACTCTGTTTTTAATTAGTTTTAAACTGAATTTGAGGTATCACTGAATAACAAAGTTGTAGAATAGCTCTTCCACTTTCCAGAAATGTATCATAATGGAATAGAAGAGCTTTCTTCAAGGAAATATGACAAAAGTTCAGATGCTGGTCCGTGTAGTTTCAGAACAGCAGCTGCTGTGATAATGGTGCGTTTTCATCACCATAAAAGCATCTTTTGGCTTGGAGCTCAATAGAAAACTTATAGAAGACTTCAAAAGCTTTCCAAAAAGTATTCACTTGCCTCCAAAGCCCTCCAGGTTGAAGAGATATGAAATTTCAAAGTCAGGTCAATTCTGTTCGAAAACAGAACTCACCGGCTTCGAAACACAAGAATTTGGGAACAAACTCAAATTTTGAAACTTAGCTCAAAACTCAAGTCCGATGGCTAGAACTTGATTCACAACTAATCATTTCCTTTAGAACCAAATGGAATCTTAAAAGAGACTTGACGACCTTCTTATCCATAGCATATCACTATGGATCTTCAAACTTAACCAAAGTCTTACTCCGGCGAAGTCGAGCTAAACTCTCGCCAGGAGCAAAGGACTTTGGTTCACCTACTCTTGAAAAGAAACATTTTTCCTTGTCCACAAGATATCAGCAACTGATACTTGGACTTAATATGAATATGAAGTCATTTCTTTCGTGGGGGATGGTCAAAGTATCATGTGGGATACTGGCGGTACTACGTGCCTTACCAAAAGAAAAGTCTAATCCGGTATATCCGGATACGTCTATAGGTGGTTGTAATACCGATCACTCGCAAACGTATTCTACACGGGTCGCTATCGGAGTTAGTGTACCTGCAGAAGACAAACAATCCCCTTTCACACCTTCACACCTCAAGGGCGGCACGGGGAAACACGACAGGCAGTCACAATAAGATATAATCAAAAGTAAATGCATACGACTCTGGTGTGAGTCGCCCTCGAGCGAAGTCATGTCTCGAGGTACATGGCTGTAAATACGTCTGTACAGCAAAGACTCCCGTACGAACCGGCTTATACACGCTCGGGCATACGTGTTTCGCATGATCCCATAGAACATGAATAGTTCTAGAGATACATACTATCGGGTTATACACCACCCGACGGGGGCTCCCACTAATTTTGTGTCACGCTGGGGTACCGCGTGTCATATGTTCTCAGAAACATGGAAAGTTTCAGAGACTCATATTGACTTCCCGTGCTAAGCCACGGAAATTTCACATACCATATCTCGTATGCAGAGTTTACCGAGATTGATCCGCTCTCGGCGGCGTACCTTACCTCTTACCTTGAAGATAGAGCGTCGTTACAGAATAATATAACAAGTTAGTTCACCACCTTTATAACTTATACTAGTAATAGTCCTTAATGGGCATATAGCTAAACCTCACTCGACTACTTCGGAGTTTTCGAAAATAGGCTCTTTTCGAGCGTGCTATTCCCAATGAAGCTCTGATACCATGTCTGTGGGGACCAGAGTCCACACATCCGAGGATCTCATTGGGTGGTGCCGTGCGATGCGGCACCTAACAGCACACACGAAAAGGATACCAAAACATATAAAGTTTTCATTTCATAATAAGAAGAGTTTACAAAAGAGTGTACAACAAGGGTACACACGCAGCGGAAAATACATACTCAAAATCTCACCTAACTAAGCAGGAGAGAAGACGTCCATGCCCTAGGACGATTCTCACTAGCAACACGAAGAACATACAGCAGCGGCGTGGCTCACATGAGATTTATCTCGACACCTCGAGTCTCATGTACAACCTGAACAGCAGAAATAAAATTAATACCTGCAAAAATCGTTAAAGCGCAAACGTGAGCATAAGGCTCAGCAAGACTTAACCGTCTCACTAGACAGATGCACGGGGACACTAAACATAGGTAAGGTGAAGCATAAATGACTCGCCTACAAGTGGATCCTTATAATCAAGTTTTAAGTAGCAAATGACATTCTCCGAGCACGGCACATCATGGGCTCCACAATCAAACAAGAAACGCTTTACCGATGATATGACATGCCCAAAGCACATAGTGCTATTACAGCTAAAGTATGGGGAAACTGTGAACTTTTAATTGTACTATCTCTAAATCATACAAGGTTGCAAAGTAATTATAATTCAATACAATATGATTTTCTGGCTTCTTTAGTATTTACTACGTCACGACACAGTGAACAAGTGGTACTCTATTACTGCGAGGGACAGTGATTGCAATCAGGATACACCCGGACAACACGACACATACGTCGTTCGGAAGTGTCAGCGAGCACACCTGTACCTACATAACACTTCAGTACTAGGCGTATATGGCCACCTTTCACAAGAAACTCAAATGCTGAGCCCGTATCACCTCCGCAAACAGAAGGTCTCCGCACGGAACACCTCATGTGTCCGCCGACCGATTTACACCTTACTGTCCTCAACCCACCCCTATCGATGGTGAGTTAATGGGTCTCAACATCCCAGTTATCAAGTTACATCAGTTTATTGGATTCCATATGTCCATTATATTGCCGGTACAATTCAAGCTTGTCCAGCGGGGCCGCATACGGACGGGCCTTAATCAACACAGGCAGGGCTATGCGACCGAGACTCAATTCTCGCCGCTTCCTATCCACTCCCTACCCGGTCTCAGTTTCATTATATTAAGCCATGTTCTATTCAACCAATCCTGTGAGATACATCTCTCGCGAGTAGATTCCAACCAATTCGACTAGGAAGGACAGATATGCCTTTGTTGTGTGAATGAACAAAGGGTGAAGTCAAGTGGTCATAGTAGTATCGAGATGTGAATTGAAAGGTGCAATGTAAGCACACATTGCAACTTGGCACTCAACACTCGACGCTATGCCACTCAAGGACGATACAGCTGAATGGTGTGAAAGTGTTGGACTGGTAGTGTAAGGATGACCTAAGTGTCAAGGTGGCATAGTAGTGTCGAGATAAGCACTGAAAGGTGCAATGTAATGACACATCGCAATTTAGCACTCAACACATGGAGCTATGCCGCACAAAGAGTGATAAGGTAGAATAGTGAAGAAGTATTACTGGACTGTGTGATGTAAGGAAGACTAAGCGATCAAGATGGAGCATTGAAAGCTTAAGGCGTGAGTGAACTGTGCAACAGGAGTTTGTGACTTAGAAGTCGACCAATGAAGTTACACAAACTCATTAAGGAGTAAACCTAATTACGGGACAAGTGTGGTCGCAGGGTCCTGATAAGGATGAACCAGGATGAAACCCTAGCGACACTTGGGAGTGAAGTGAGGTCAACATTCTTTGGACTTAAAACGTCATAACGAGCCTTGTTAGCCTAACATGAGTATTGAGACAATGTTCAAATGACCTTTAGATAAAGTAGTTTCTACGGCAAGCTTCTCGAGCATCGTTCAAGTGCTTACGTGACACTATTGCAGTGTCCTTTGCAAGATTGTCCAGATGAGCTCGGTGAACTCCTGGAACTCGAACATGATGCGAGACCTTGTCGTGACGGTCATGCTTCGCCATCTCGAGAAGATCGTCTTAGTGGCGTCCACAACAACCCGGGCTCATCAAAGGGGTGAGCGGAATCTCGAACACCACCTTGTGAGTCTTAAGGCTAGTGATGTCGACTCGGTTGTTGATAAGCGACTCGACGAACCTGACGTCAATGAAATGGCACACCTAGTTAACCAATCCTGTGATCGGCTACGGAACATCCTCGACACAACCAATGAACTCTTATCCAAGGTTCCACTTGGACTAGTTCTCCTCGTCGGTCGCAACGTTCTCGCAGTATTCTACCATAGGTCATCGGTGGTCACCAATACACTCGGTTTGACCTAGAAGGCATTTCATCTAGCATCTAGGCTACACCTAGGACTCGACGAGTCTTGCCTCGACTAAACCCTAATTTGGCTAAACGACCATTGTACGGCGAGTCGTGCTTGTGTTCCAGCACCACACACATTACAAGAACCCTCCATCTCGATGCCAGGGCACAATAACGGCTCAGAGTGTCACGACGACGTCATATGGTCAACGACGTCGACGCGGCTCAGGGTGGAGCATCACGAGCATGCACGGACATGGCAACGTGATACAAACGACAATGGAGGTTGACTTGGGGACTTCTATAGGAATGATATCAACGCGGAACATGGGCGTACAACTTGACGACACATGATTAACCTTAGCGATCACGACGAACGGACGTCGGTGACACCAAGCAAGGTATTTCAGGGTAAGGCTCACCTTGTAGGCATTTCACCGAACATCTTGGGTGCGTATTTGATTTCCGTCGCTTCATCATCATTCAAAGGGTATCTTGGCACTTGGGCTTGTCGAGTTGCCACATCACCATACCCCTGCATCAAGACCAGCTCTGAACATCAACGAAGTTGGTTCTTTCCTTGTGAACATTTCATCGAATACCTAGGCTGCAGCTCTGTCCCAACTAACCTTTGCACAAATCAGAGCTAACCTTGAGCCAATTGTCGTCGCCGTTGTGTCAACGACGTGTTCCTGCATATCCTCCATCACAACCATTACTCGCTTTGCTTCCAGGACATAGCCACGGCGCGGAACGCGGACATGGCGTCATGGTTCTTGCGGTCGGCCCGGAAAGGCGTAGCCAGCAGGGACACGGCGGAAGCTTAGGCATGGCCTCGGCGCACAGCAAGCGGGAACCGTTGGGGTGCCGACGTGCAGCTAGCTGGGCGAAGCGCGGGCAAGGCGCATGCAGGCAAAATGCGTGGCCGCGGGGTGCCGGCGGTGGGCGGCATGGAGCAACAAGCAGCCGATACGCGAGCAGTAGCGAAGGCGAAGTTGCTGCGTTTGGCCGGAGCAAAGATGCAGGGCTGTGGCGAGCAGACGGCCGGTGTGGGGAGATGCCGCGATAGCTGGACGCAGAAGAAGCACACGGACGGTGCTGGGAGGCACTGGCGGTGGCGAGCGCGCCGAGCGTGAGGCGAGGTGGAGCGCTGGCGTTGGCGGTCGAGCGCGGGGACGGGCCGGAGGCGGTGATGCTAGGACGACGCGCGGGGTGGCGGTGCTGCGGCCGGAGGCAAGGCGAGCGGCGCGGCTGGGACGAGCTGGGAACCGACGCGGTGATAAGGGAGCTCGAGATGCGGTCATGGCTGCCGGGCAAGCGGCGGTCAGGGCGCCGTCGGGAGTAGCGCGCAGGGTGCGAGGCGCGTGGCGCGGGGACAACTCGGAGGCTGGCGGGGAGGCGCCGTGGGCGGACGCCGGAGCGGGAGAGGTGAAGCGCCGGCGGTGCGATGTGGGGCAGGCGGCATACGGCGGCGCGGCCTGGGAGAGGAAGCGGAGCGGGAGGTGACGAGCGTGAAGATGAGGACCGAGAGGGTCGGCTCAGCGCGGTGATAAGGATGGAAGAGGAACCGCGGTGGCGCTGCATACAGTCGCGTGGAGGCAGGGGAGGAGAGAGGAAACCGGTGCCGACCTGCCAGGTGGGGGCTACCTGTGGGACCCACTTCCCTCTTCTTCTTTTCAAAATTCCAATAGGGCTAGCAAGCATGCTTCAAAAATAGTCAAATTTGGCCCCGTGACTAAAGAAAATGTGGAGAATTTTATGGTGCAATCAGATTTCAAAACTGAGCAAGTTGAATTTGAATTCAGATTTGAATTTGAATTCAAGTGGTGATACTTGACTCAAGGAAATAAATAGTAGATTAGGATCAAAAATCCTGAAACTTTGAGGTTAACCTTTTTGAACCATAAGGGACCTCAGGAAAAATTTGGAGTTGATTTGGACAAGGTTGAGCACAAAGTTTAAATTTGAAGTCGACGTTGATTAAACTCTCCGTACGTGTCCAATAAATGGGAAATGGGCTTCAAAAATTTTGAAACTTTACCGAGAGTCTAATTGGAATATTAGTAGGTTATAGAAAAATTTACGGCCTGAGATTTGAATATTTTTGGATGTCCCATTTTAGGGTTGGAATAATTCCTTTTTCTTTCTCTCTATTTTGTTTTCTTTTCTCCTTTAATTTTTCATTAAAAATGTGAATACTTGGAAATTAAGGATTCTTCACCTTAAGTTCCATTCCACATCAGCAACCATGTTCTAAATGTAAAGTTTTAACAAGTCCCTATTTTTAGTGAACATAGTTTAACTCATATGGCTCATGTGAGTTTGGATTTCCAAGTCTATTTTCAAAATTTTTAAGTTCGCATTTTTGCGTTTTTGTTCTTCCGAAAAATGGGCTTTTACATGTAACTTATGTTTATATATTAATAATATATTGTTCGTACTAACACGTATTGACAGGAGCGCGAGACAGGGGTGCCGCCCACCCCTGCTGAGGTTTGGAAGAGAGGTCACAGGGACCCTTCTCAGCCGACGGGGTGTATCAGGCTGCAGCCGAGCGGTTGGTAAGTTTAGAAACCATTCATATTACATATAACTATACAGATTGTTGAACTTACACGATTTTATTGTTTTGTAGGCTAAGTACGGGGAGGAGGCTAGGAAGATACACGGCGAGGATTTCGATTGGGAACGTCAACCGATCAATCCTCAAGCCGCGTATGCAACCGGTGGTGGAAAAGCACACGGAAGGTGAGTTTGCAAGTCATTTTATCGTTTTCAATTCAAAGTATTCAAGATATTTTAATTTCATATTACTGACTCTCTTTTTTATAGGCTCGCCATATTCGACGGAGTTGTCGACTCGAGGGCGGGTAGACCTGCGAGAGGCAGCTCCACGCAGGCTTCGGGCACAGGAGGTCGCCGCTCGCAGAGGGACATTGAGATGCAGTCCCTCCGAGAGACTGTAGAGGAAAATGAAAGGCGACATGAGGAGGAAAGGAGGGCGATGGAGGCCACGATCCAAACCCAGGCAGCAACGTTGGCGCAGATGCGGGAAGCAATGGAGGTAACAATCTAAAAATTAAAATTCTCATTAATTCAGCTTAAATGACTTACTAATAGGTAGCATTTAATGTTTGCAATGACAGACCATCGCTCGGGCGCAGGGTCTGGGAATCCAGCTACCGGTACTACCACCGGTCCTCCCAGGCGATCCTTCTTCAGCGGGTCAGGTAAGTTTCTATGTAATCCTTCTTCTCCAGCGTAATAAGATTGAGATAGATGAAAGAGAGAGATAGTTAGATAGAAGAAAATGATTGAGATAGAAGAAAGAAAGAGATAGAAGAAAGGGAGACAGAAGAAAGAGTGAAAGATAGATAGAGTAGGATGGGAATGAAGAGAGAGTAAGATGTAGATGGATATAGAGAGAGGGGAAGATAGAGGGAGGGAGATGTAGATGGAGATAGAGGGAGGAAGATAGAAGGAAAAGGATAGCAATAGAGAGATAGAGTGAGCAAGAAAGATAGAGTGAGAGACAAAGAGAGAAATGAAAAGAGAGAGGAAGAGAGGGTGATCTAGATGAAGATAGAGGGAGAGGGAGGGAGAGAGATGTTGATGCATTTATATTCTAACTCTAAGTTTTATTAATTGCAGGGATCCGCGACGGCTGCACAAACGCCGTCGCCTTCGCTACCGCCGCCTGGATTGAGGCGCGACGACGACGACTTCGACTTCGGAGGTGGCTTCGGAGGTTAGATGGGCGAGTGAGCCCTTTTATTTACTTTGTTGATGACAATGTGAGATGTATCGGAATTTTAGTTTGTGATTGTGATGATGTTTGTGTATGTTGTGTATATACTGTGTATATTGTCTATATTGTGTTTGTTGTGATTCTGGCCATCGAGCCGGGTAGTATTTTCTGTTTTTTAAAAAAAAATAAAAAACCTTATTTGCGACGGCTTTTTATACAGTACCGTCGCGAATAAGGACACAAGCCGTCGCAATTAAACCACAGTTATTTGCGACGGCCTGGCCGTCGCAAATAAGCATTAATTGCGACGGCCTGGCCGTCGCAAATAGCGTCGTGGGTCCCGGAGGAGGACACGTGGGCCCTGCCCTCTGAACTTATTTGCGACGGCCTGGCCATCGCAAATAGAGGCCTTAATTGCGACAGCCTGGCCGTCGCAAATAAGCATTAATTGCGACGGCTAGGCCGTCGCAAATAATTCTGCGGGGCCCACCAGCCCGCAGCAATAACTTGCGACGGCCTCTCCTAGCCGTTGCAAATAAGCTATTTGCGACGGCCAGGCTGTCGCAAATAAGCTATTTGCGACGCCATATTTGCGACGGCTAGAAGCCGTCGCAAATAAGGAAAGCCGTCGCAAATAGCTTATTTGCGACGGCATTCGGCTTATTTGCGACGGCCCTGGCCGTCGCAAATGGTCGGGATTCCTGTAGTGTTCACCCCCCCTCTAGGCCACATTCAATTGGTATCAGAGCAAGGTTTCTTCAAAAAGGAGACTAATCGCTCGAAGAGATCATGTCGGACATGAAGGATGTACACAAGAGCAACAACCAAGAGAAGGTTGATGAAGACAAGAACCAAAAATTGGAGAAACTTCTCGAAGCCATACAAGACTTCGAGGATGATGATGAGGAGACACTGGAACTCAAGGCGCTCATAAGGAAGAAAACTCTTTCCAAAGAAAAGTAAAGATTGAAGATGAGAAGAAGAAGAAGGGGAGTAGTCACACCGACTACTCCTGATATCCTTTTAACTATGATTGCCTAAATACCAACAACAATCATTATCTATCTATTCCACTTGGAAAAGCCCCACACTTCAACGGCAATGACTACTCAATGTGGATGCAAAACATGAAAATGCATTTGATTTCTCTCAATCCAAGTCTGTGGCACATCATATGTACAAGAATAGATATTCCCGATGATGATGAGAAGCTCACACCTAGCCAAGAGCAAGCAATCCATCGAAATGCCCAAGCTGCTGCAGTCATTACTTCATCACTCAGTCATGATGAGTTTACAAAGGTGGATGGACTCGAGATCGCGAAGGATATATGGGATACGTTGCAAACCGCACATGAAGGCGATCGTCATGTGCGAGAAGCAAAGATCGAGATGATTGAAGGCGAGCTAGGAAGGTTCGCCATCGAAGAAGATGAGTTGCCACAAGACATGTACAACCGATTAAAGATGCTCATCAACAAAGTGCGAGCATACGGGAGCAAGAAATGGAATGACCACGAGGTGATGAAGCTCATTCTTAGAGCCTTCATGCCTCGCAATGTCACTCTATGCTCGATGATACGAGAAAGCCCCGGGTACAAGAAGATGACTCCGGATGAGCTACTTGGAAAAATCATCAACTTTGAGATGATGGAAAAGCAAGCCAAGCACGTTAAGGAGATTGCTGATCTCACCTCGGCAAAAAAGAAAGGGGTTGCTTCGAAGTCCACCCTCAAGCCCTTATCTAAAGAAGCGCGAGAATCTCAATTAGAAGAAGACAGTGATGATGAGAGCAGCGACTTGGATGAAGATGACATGATACTATTCATGAAGAAGTTCAAAAGAATGATGAAGAAAAGACAAGGTGCTAAATCAAGTGAAGGAAAGTACAAGGAAAGATCAAAACCAAAGTTGAGGCGGGCATGTTATAACTATGGTGAGTATATCCACTTTATAGTTGATTCCCCATATGAAGAGAACAAGAAGAAGACCAAAGAAGTGAAGCCTCAACCGAAGAAATTCTTCAAGAAGAAGAAGCAAGCTGAACAAGCACATCTTGGGAAAGAATGGGACTCAAATGATGAGTCCTCATCCGAAGAAGAAGAGGAGATGGCTAGCATAGCCATCGAAAAGACATCCTTGAAGTCCACTCTTTTCCCCACTCTTGGCGCACGAAAGGGGAATGGCACTTGCCTCATGGCAAAGGAAGGTAAACGCAAGGTAACTACCAAATCCTCTTCCATGCATTCCTATTCTAGTGATAGTGAAATTAATAGTGATAATGAAGATATGCTCATTGGATTAGATAAGAAAACAGCTACAAAAATGAAATTTTTACTTGATCAACTTGTTGAGAAGGAGAAGTTGATACATCATCAAGAGGACATGATTATCTCCCAAAAGGAGGAATATGTTGAACTTGACAAACTTCTAGAACTTGAAAAGGAGCGAAGCAAGTCACTAGAGCTTGAGTTAGCTTCAAGCAAGGAAGCTTGCTTGGAGTTAAGGGATTCAAATGCTACAATCAAGGACGAATTTGCTAACCAAATCAAGGTTAACAAGATCCTTGAAGTGCAAGTTGAGTCACTCAAGCAAAGTGACCCTTCATCCTCTTCAAGCTCACCTCCTCAACCCCTTAAAACTAAAACTGCTTCTAATTGTACATGTGGTAATGTTGACCCCAGCTTGAAAGACAAGTCAACCTCTACCAAGGACAAGCATCCTTCACAAAATGGCATATTCGACATGGAGAAGATCAAATATGCACGTAGTGCATACTTGGTCACAAGACCTCCAAATGTCAAATATGGCATTGGTTACTCTTATGGTGAAAAGCAACATGCTAGAAGCCATAAGAATAACAAGGAGAGCATTGCCTTTGTAAAAGGAAGACCCTCTCAAACTGGAAAGTCCAATGTTAACACTTTCAACATGCATGATCACCGGACTAGTCCGGCCGGGGTCCGGACAAGTCCGATCTCCCAGACTAGTCCTGTTTATAAACAACAACAACTTCTATTCAGAACCTTTGATGCATCTTATGTTTTAATTAGAAGTAATTATGACAAAGTTTATGCTCATTATGTTGGGCCACACCATGGGAACACCAAGTCTCATGTGTGGGTGCCCAAATCTCTTGTAACTAACCTTCGAGGACCCAAGCAAGCTTGGGTACTTAAAACCAAGATATAATTTATTTTGCAGGCCTATTCCTTCGGTGGATCTAAATGGGTCCTAGACAGTGGATGCACCAACCACATGACCGGAGAAAGAAGAATGTTTGTTGAGTATGAAGAAAACAAGGATCCAAGTGAAGGTATCTATTTTGGAGACAATAGTCACGGAAAGGTGCTCGATACCGGTAAAATTGCCATCTCATCTCAACATACCCTTTCTCATGCCTTACACGTTGACTCTCTAGATTATAACCTGCTGTCCATATCATTATTATGTGACAAAGGTTATAATTGTTTGTTCACTAATGAGGGTGTGACTGTCTCTAGAAGGGGTGATGGTTCCGTTGCATTCAAGGGTGTGTTAAAGGGGAAGCTTTACCTTATTGACTTCAACAAAGATAAAGTCGAACTTGACACATGCTTGATTGCAAAGACCAACATGGTTTGGCTGTGGCATAGACAGCTAGCACATGTTGGTATGAGGAATCTTCAAAAACTTCTCAAGGGCGATCACATCCGAGGTTTGAAAGATGTTGTGTTTGAGAAAGACGGGCCTTGTAGCGCGTGCCAAGCTGGGAAGCAAGTTGGAGCACCTCACCCCACAAAGAATGTCATGACTACAACAAGACCGCTCGAGCTACTTCACATGGACCTATTCGGTCCAATTGCTTACATAAGCATTGGGGGTAACAAATATGGTTTAGTAGTTGTTGATGACTTTTCTCGCTTCACTTGGGTTTTCTTTTTGCATGATAAGGCAGAGACTCAAGGAACCCTGAAGAAGTTCTTCAAGCGTGCTCAAAATGAGCTCTCACTAAAGATCAAGAACATTAGAAGCGACAACGGCACGAAGTACAAAAACACTCAAGTTGAGGAGTACCTATATGAAGAAGGGATAAAGCATGAGTTTTCAGCTCCATACTCTCCTCAATAAAACAGAGTTGCCAAGAGGAAGAACTGAACCCTCATAGAGATGGCAAGAACAATGCTCGATGAATACAAGACCTCCGATCGGTTTTGGGCGGAAGCGGTCAACACCGCTTGCCACACCATAAACCGACTTTACCTTCATCGACTACTCAAGAAAACATCCTATGAGCTACTTACCGGTAACAAACCTAATATTTCGTACTTTCGAGTTTATGGTTCCAAATGCTATATCTTGAACAAGAAACCTAGGACTTCAAAGTTCGCTTCGAAGTCCGATGAAGGTTTCTTGCTTGGTTATGATTCGAACTCTTACGCCTATTGTGTCTTCAACAAGACTTTCAGACTTGTTGAAGTAGCACGTGACGTAGTGTTCGACGAAACTAACGGCTCTCAAGAAGAGCGAGTTCATCCATGTGTACTAGCTAGAGAAGAAGCTCCTTGTCAAGCGCTAAGAAGAATGGCGTTAGGCGATGTTCGACCACAAGCGCCACCTCCACATGCGCATGACGAAGATGAATCACAAGTGGAGGCCCATGATCAAGGGGGAGCTTCCACACAAGATCAACCACAAGGATACGAAAATGATCAACAAATCAATGAAGGCAATCATCTAAGGGAAGAAGAAGGAGAAGAAGATGACCGTGAGGATACAACGCCTCAAGTGCCACACCCAAGAGTACACCAATGCGTCCAAAGGGACCACCCAATCGACAACATCATCAGTGACATCTAAAAGGGAGTACCTACTAGATCTCGCATAGCTAACTTTTGTGAGAATTATTCGTTTGTATCCTTTTTCGAACCGCGCAGGATTGAGGATGCATTGAAGGATCCGGACTGGGTGGTGGCAATGCAAGAAAAGTTGAACAACTTCAAACGGAATGAGGTGTGGGAACTCGTCGCAAGGCCCAACGCGAACATTGTCGGCACCAAGTAGGTCTTCCGCAACAAACAAGATGAACATAGGGTGGTGACAAGGAACAAGGCACGACTTTTTGCCAAAGGGTATTCACAAGTCGAAGGTTTGGATTTCGATGAAACCTTTGCTCCCGTAGCTAGACTTGAATCTATTAGAATATTATTGCATATGCTACTCACCATGATTTCAAGCTCTATCAAATGGACGTGAAAAGCGCCTTCCTCAATAGACCAATCAAGGAGGAGGTGTATGTGGAGAAACCCCCCAGATTTGAAGATGAAGAGTTCCCCGACCATGTCTTTAAGTTGCGTAAGGCTCTCCACGGCCTCAAACAAGAACCTAGAGCTTGGTATGAGTGCCTTAGAGATTTGTTAATTGAAAATGGCTTTAAAATCGGAAACGTAGATTATACATTGTTTACCAACAATTTTGAAAATGATCTCTTTATTTGTCAAATCTATGTTGATGATATTATTTTTGGTTCAACTAACAAATCCTTTTGTGAGGAATTTAATAAGATTATGACAGATAGGTTTGAGATGTCAATGATGGGAGAACTAAAGTACTTCTTGGGATTCCAAGTGCGGCAACAAAAGGAAGGGATGTTCATAAGCCAAACCAAGTACACACAAGACATACTCAAGAAGTTTGGAATGGACAAGGCGAAGCCTATAAAGACTCACATGGCAACGAATGGCCACTTGGATCTCAATGAAGATGGACCTAGCGTCGATCAAAAGGTATATCGATCCATGATTGGATCTCTACTCTATTTATGTGCATCTAGGCCAGACATTATGTTGAGTTTATGTTTGTGTGCAAGATTTCAAGCCAATCCTAAGGAGTGTCACTTGACAGCCGTAAAAAGGATCTTGAGATATTTAGTTCATACACCCAACCTTGGTCTTTGGTATCCAAAAGGCTCCAAATTCAATCTCATTGATTACTCTGATGCAGATTATGCCGGATGCAAAGTACATAGAAAAAGTACCTCCAGTACATGCCAATTCCTAGGTAGATCCCTAGTTTCTTGGTCCTCCAAGAAACAAAACTCCATTGCCTTATCCACAGCTGAAGCGGAGTATGTTGCAGCCGAGAGTTGTTGTGCGCAACTTCTTTGGATGCGACAAACTCTAAGGGATTATGGTTACAATATGAACCATATTCCACTCCTTTGTGACAATGAGAGTGCCATTAAAATTGCCCATAATCAAGTTGAGCACTCTAGAACCAAACACATAGACATCCGACATCACTTTTTGAGAGACCACTCCATGAAAGGAGATATAGCCATTTCCCATGTCAACACCGAAAAGCAATTAGCCGACATATTCACCAAGCCACTTGATGAAAAGCGCTTTTGCGAGCTTCGAAATGAACTAAATATCCTTGATGCTCGGAATGTGGCTTGAAAATTTGCATACCTGTATGAATTTTTCAAAATATGTTGATTGGGTTGTGAAAATCATCTCTCTCAATTTTCTTCGAAAAACTATGTCAATTACTAGATCTTGGTGAATTATGGTCATTGCTTGATTGTTGTATGCTTACTGATCATATTCATCAAGATTATTTGATTTGGTTTACCCTCCTATTTTCCTGATATGTACCTTCGAATATATATGAATGGGCTAAGAATTTCTTGTTTGGTGACCACGGATTAGTCTGTGGTTACCCAGACTAGTCCGCAAGTGCAGACTAGTCCGCAGGGCGTCGGTTAGGCCGAACTAGTCCGGCAGACCACGGACTAGTCCGATATAGTCTCTGGAAAAGTTCGAACTAGTCCGATCATTTTCGGACTTGTCCGATTTTTCGTGTCCATAACCCTAGCCGCCGCCAAACCCTAATCTTCCTCACCCTACACTTGCCTCAAGATTTCTCTCTCCACGCTCGAGCTCCCCAAGGCGATTTGGCGACTCCTCCATCAAAAAGCTCCAAGTTTGGGTGGAAACCAAGCTCCTTCGCTTAGGGACTGAAGTCCACAGACTTGTCCGCCCTTAAACACCCTTTTCTCCGAGATTCAAGTGATTTTTCAGTAAAATTTCCCCCAAACCCTAGAAATCTCCATTTTCTTTATTGTTGATCGAATAGCCTAGCTTCTTTTACCTAATACTAGTGTCCTTGATGTATTACATTGCTGTTAGGCTAGTTTTGCATTGAGCAACTCCATTTGTCTCATAATTATGGTTTTTGAGGATGAATACCGGACTAGTCCGGTCCATGCGCGGACAAGTCCGGTCACCCCGGACTAGTCCGTGCCTGTACACCGGACTAGTCCGATTTTTCTGAACTCAACCCTAACCTCTTAATTCCTCAATGCAATTCCTTGTCATCCATTCTCATCCATATCTTGTACAATCCATTCTTAGGGCATGCCAAACTCTCACGACTAAGTTTCCGTCTTCGAAGCCGAGATGGACCAAGAAGCCCTACTTCGGTCCTCGACGGACCAAAGCAAGAAGCGCCCTTCCGAGCCAGCCCCCTCTCCTCCTCAGTCTCAAAAAAGGGTGGCTCGACGTAAGGTGCCTGCTTCCAGGGCTTCCGCTGGTGGTGGCCCTAGCTCGGCAGGTGCTCGCCAAGCAAAAGGGAAAGGCAAAGGGATCGCAACAGGCCCGATTGGCCCTCTAAAGATGTCAACTCCGAAGCAAGGGGCTCAGGATCCCACAGAGGAAAGGTTCAATGGGAAGGGCAGCGACTCAGCTGCAAAGTTTAGGAATATGGATTGCTACAGCCGATCCAGGCAGGCTGCAGATGGAAGATTCTAGAGCAACTTCCATGCAGACTTTTACAAGTCTGTATACCTCCAGATGAAGACCCCGGTGGTGCGCAGTCAATGGATAGATTGGGTGCATCTTGAGAGGAAGAGCTGGTCCGCCTTTGATGAGGTGATCGAGGCAGCTGAGAGACATGGCTTGAAGGACCTCTTCGCCTTCAAGTACAAATGGAATGACGAAGTGATAGCTCAGTTCTATGCTACTTATCACTTTGCCAGCGGTGAGGAGGAGCGGGTGACTTGGATGACTCACGGGTCCAAGTACACCATTACCGACTATGAGTTTGCCAGACTCCTCCACCTGGAGAACCCTGACAACAACACACTGGTGATCCACAACATTGGGGTCTTGGAAAAGGATAGGATGAAGTTCCTATATGAACCATCACTGAAGTTCAATCCTCCCTCCACAAAGAACATGAAGCCCTTCTTTGTGGTGCTTAACAGAGTGTTTAGAAAGATAATTGCCCTGAAGGATGGGGATGCAGGGAGTGTGCAGGGCTATCTCTGAACCTTGATGAAGGTCATAATCAAGGACCGCAAGTTTGATGTGTTTGACTATATCTGGAACGATATGGTCACCATCTCTAGCACTCCAAATAGATCCTGTGGCTATACCCCCTACCTCATGTTTATAATTGGGAAGGTCACAGGCATCGAATTCGTCAAAGATGTGGAGCACACACCATTGAGGCCTCAGAATCCTCAACAAGCAAATGTTCAAGCAGCTCCCTCCCCTGCTTCTAGTGCAGAGGCTCCAGCGAGAGCGAGTGGAAATGTCGGGGCTTCCCCTTCCACTAGGGCAGCTCCTCAAAAGGGGTCTGCAAGTGGCATCTTGAAGTACCTGGCTGCTATTTTTGCCTCCTGCAAAAAGGTCGAGGTGAAGACCCACAAGCTCAACAAAAGAAGAAAGGATGACATGAGATATGTCAAGGAGAACATGAAGCAGATTTGCCAAAAGCTGGAGATCGATCCCATTGGATCTCCAGTAATTTCTGATGACTTCGACCCTTATTACACCGAGCTCGGGCCCTTGACTACCTCCGAGCTTGCCTATTTTGGCATTGGGGACTCGAGTGGCTCCGTTCCTCCTCCTCCTCATCATCAGCCAGAAGATGAAGATGAAGACGATGAGAGGACCGATAGTGAGGCTTGAAGACTTTAGGTCCCTCCTCTCCTTCTTTTTGGTGTCTTGATGCCAAAGGGGGAGAGATTGAGGGGGAGTCTTAGGTTTTAGCTGTAGGATGCGAGGAGAGCTTCTTTTTAAGTCCTTTGTCTATTTTGTGGGTTGTAAAACTTTTAATATGCTCTTTTAATACTATTGGTCCTGTGATGCAATGCTTTGAACTGTTTGTGAAGTAATTGATGAAATCTGTGATTTTGCTCCAAGAATGACATATATGCTTGTTGTTGATGTGTTGATGTCAATTATGTCATTCTCATCATGATTATTGCTTCTTTACACTTAGCTCTGCATCCCACCATAAAGAGTGCACATATGGATCATGTTTTCATTGCTTAATATGTTTTAAACTCATATGTGCACACTTTATGAAAATCTCAACTTTTTATCATATTTTGTGAAATCTCAATTGGTTGTCATCAATCACCAAAAAGAGGGAGATTGAAAGTGCATCTAGGAATCCCTTGTGGGTTTTGGATGATTTATGACAAGCAAATGAGATCCTAACTACTTTGTTGATATGAACACAGGTTTTAATGAGAAAATGAGCAAAGAGCCAAAAAGAAAGGAAAATGAGGAGCAATGTGGAAAAGAGCTCAAGGAACAAGTGTAGTAGATCATTGTGTATGGAGTGTGTTAAGGAAACACACCCCAAGAGCTCAAGCACAAATTAACACACACATTGCACAACTTTATACAGGTCCGGACTAGTCCGACTGACCTCGGAGTAGTCGGATTTCTTTCTGTAACCAATCGGACAAGTCCTCACAATGCGGACTTGTCCACACAGTCCAGTTTTCGCTGACCGTACTAGTCCAATATCACCACGGACTAGTCCGATATCTCTCTGACTAAAATCGGACTAGTCCTCCACATTGCGGACTAGTCCCCAAACACTTCACAAGTTGCACAAAATCGGACAAGTTCGATCACACACCGGACTAGTCCAATATCTTTCTGATGTTAATCGGACAAGTCAGATATTAGCACGGACTAGTCCGAAAAATCCTCAGACCTAAATCGGACAAGTCCTCCAAGTGCGAACTTGTTCCAAATTCACTTAGGGTTTCACATATCCGTACAAGTCCGATATCCATCAGACTAGTCCGAAGATTTCTAGAACCAAATCGGACTAGTCCGTTCTCTCTTCAGGACAAGTCTGATATTTCGGGACACCTAGGGTTTACTACACGCAACACACCAGACTAGTCCGGTGTCCACCACAGACTAGTCCGATCTTTCTAAACCCTAACGGTCACTTTTAGAAACCCCATATAAATAGATGTGCATGGCCCAACTTTCATATCTCTTGACCCCCTGCGCCGTCACACGTCCCAAGAGCCTCAAAAACACATCTCTCCACGAAATCAAATGCAACAAAGATCAATCCTTTGAGGATACACTTTGGATTATTGGAGAGACACGGTTCATCACTCATTGAGCTCTTGGTTTGATTTCTTAACACACTCCTGTGGTTTTCATTGTGATCTTGCGAGTGTGTTCTTGGTGGTGTTCTTGTTGTAATCTTGGGGAGCCCTCAACATGTGAGAAGGCCACTTGAATTTGGTTATTTGCCCTTTGTGATAAGCGAAGAGGATTGGCCTTCGTGGCGATCCGACGAGGGTAGGGTTGGAGAAGACCTGGTCCTTTTGTGGACTCCTCAACGTGGACGTAGGTTGCCTCTGTGGGAACCGAACCACGGGATAAAATCATTGTGTTCTTTCTTTGCATCCATTGTTCTTACATTTCATATATACATCTAGGGTTTCGATAAATCGTGCTCACTTTACGTTGAAACATTGAGTTTAAGATTAAATTGTGATACACCCTAGTTTGTATTTGTCCAACGCTTAAATTACACGTATAATTCTGCTGCTTACATCCTAGAATCAAGTTAATCGATCAAATTTGATTAACCTAGTCGGTACACACTGGACTAGTCCGCACTTGACCGGACTAGTCCAATATCTCAAGATTTGATCTGATTGTTAAGTGTTGCAGGTTCCGACAAAATTCAAAAAGGCCTATTCACCCCCCCCCCTCTAGGCGACATTCACTGTCTTTGTGCCATCTCATGTATCTGGCCATTTTTTTTAAGGAACAACCGGTTCAACCTAGGTGTCACGGGTAAGTAACAAAGATGCTTATGAGCGACTTCCGTCGTCACAGTATCGCCATCCTTATTAACAACTTTGACAAACCTCGGTTGACCACATTTTAATCATTTGTTCTCATTGACATGCTCTCTCTAGAAAAGCATGTAGTTGTCTGGACACACATCAATCTTCTCGTAGTTCATACCGAGATCAGAAAGAATTTTCTTTGACTTATACATATCTTTAGGCATTTTGTTTGGATGTGGAACGACATCATTGAACAAATCGATGAGCTCGTTGTAATAGTTATTAGAAAAGAAAAAATTAGACTTAATTGCCATAAGTCTAGTCACAAAATTGAGGATTGTCATTTTAGTGTGTCCATGCAGTGGTTGTTCTGAATCTTTGAGAAGTTTGAAGAACTCTTTAACCTCTGTTGTTTGAGGATCCTCCGTAAGCTCTGTTCATATAGCCTCTAACATCTCACCCATCATATCAACCTCCGTGGCATAATCATTGTCCGCTTCCACTTCTTGTACAGCTTGAGAAGTTCTCTCGCCATGGAAGTTCCACAACTCATAATGTGATATGTATTCGTTTTGACACAAGTGCATCATAAGTTCCACTTTGTCCAAAAATGTTCCGTTCCGGCGTTTCTTACATGGGCACCTCGCCTTATCACTATTTGACAACGAAAAAGCTTGTTCCACAAAAGCTTATGTCTTGGCGTACCACTCATCTTAGTGACCACCGGTTCTGCTCTTCCAACCAGTATACATCCAACTACGGTCTTCGCCCATGTTTGACTTTGCAGTTTAAAGGCAGACAAATTATCGTCAGTTTTTCATTAATTTATGGACGACAAAATTTTGGCAGCATAACGCCGCTTGTTTTTACACTACAACCCCCAAATAAGGTGCAATTCTTCAAGCTCTAGGGAACTGACCAAAAGTGGTGCAGTTTTCAAGACATCGTAAGTAGGTTACGTTAATATTTTATTTTTGAGTCATTTCAAAAACAGAGGAAAGAACGAGAGGGAGAAGAGGAAAGAATGAGAGAGACGATGAACTAGTCCGACATGAGTCCTTCATGAACCACACCCCAGCTGCACCGTAGCATGCGTATTTTCAACAGGTCAACGGTCGAACGGCCAGTCACAGACTCACGGTGCTCGATCCAGATGTACCCAGTTTAAGCTCATATGTGTGGCATAATTACAGGCCCTAGGGGGGTAAAGCCTATCCTGCTCAGCACAATAAGCTTTGGATTTGCCCAATTGTCAGTGGACGGACTAGACTGGACTGGACTGCTCTAGACAAACATCGTGGACTTGTTGGGCCTTTTTCCTTAGCTCCATGTGCACCTGCACAACCTTGAAGTCTCCGATCGGCACGTCAAAACCCATGCTGACGATGATGTGCATGTGGTCCGAGTCCGACAACAGGATATGCAAGACACGCGAGTAGCCTAGGCAATGACAGCGGTTCTACGGAAACGTAGTTCTTCCATTGATTCTTAGGAAAAATGTGAGGCTTTATGTAACTCGAGGCGTGCACCGCCTACGGGCTCATCTCCAACTCGTGTCTGGGGAGTGGCTGGGCGCGACGCTGGCACGATAGGGGATATACCCTGGCCCACACGACCCACCTCTCTTATCTTCCTCACATAACGCTGCCACAACCTCATCCTCTCTCTCTAAAGCGACCGACCACCCTCGACGCCGCGACACTCGACAGCCGGCCGCCCCGACGCCGCCCTCCTCATGGCGCTCGAGCTCGGTGCCCCCATCGCACATCCCTCACGCCGGCCACCCCCGGCGCCGCAGCACACCGACAGTCGGTCGCCCTTGTCTCCACCCACCCCACAGCGATCGAGCTCGACGCATAATGAAACCAATTAAGTATATTCTACACTAAACCAATTGAGCATAATCTACACTAAGCAAATTAAGCACTTAAGCTTAATTAAATAAATTGTCGGTACCCTACGTACCGGGTACCCCACAATACCGCAACAAGTGCAAGGAAGTTCCACCCGTCAGAATCAAAGGCTCTCGCAGGTCCCACATGGCACGTGGCACCGGACCCGCTCCCCTCACATGGCTGGCTCCCGGGTTAACACGTGTAAAATAAGCCCGGAACAAAACTCCCAACCAAGGGAAGCTCCGGCGACAACACGTGTACGACAACCCCGAACCTAGCCCCCGTCAGAGAGGAGCTCCAGTACCGACACGTGTACAACAACCCCGGACCTACTCTCCCGCAAGGGAAAGCTCTGGATCTGCCACGTGTGGAGCCTCCGGACCTTCATCACCAACGGAAATACAAGCCGATCATGACCATTACAGACATTCAAGGATGGTTAAGGTGGTAGTTACAAGGTCTGATAATGTGTCATTAATGCCGTATTAATGACACACGATCAGTGCACTATTAATAGTGGTAATGCTTCCATGAAGGCACGTTACCATAGTATTAATTGTACTTAATACTCTTTAGACAGTGTATTAGGTCATTAAGCACACCAGGGCCACATGTCGGGCCAGGCCAGCTTTGTAATGGTTAGTCCTTAGAACTATAAAAGGATTGTACCGCACGAGTACGAAAAAAGGCAAAAGATGATTTGGGTCCAGGCTATTGCGACCTGATCCTATCGAATGCACTCGCTCAATACAATTACACAAGCCCCCTGGAGTAGAGTGTTATGCTCAGGCGGCCCGAACCATGTAAATCTCTGAGCTCACCATCTTGATATTGATCTCTATGTGCCCCAACCACAAAAGAACCTCCGCGGGCTGCTTCTCAGCGGGTTCGGGGGAAGTGTCGTATTCTACACTTTGACATTTGGCGCGCCAGGAAGGGGGAGGGCGTTGTTCCAATATCACAAGATGGTGAATTCAGCTACTGGATCATCCAACGGCAATCATGTCGAACAACCTGTTGGAGGCAACCCCTCCAACGTTCAGCAGCCAGCAGGTGCCAACGCTCCGACAGGCACCGTGGCACCATTTGTTCTGGCAAACAATGCCAATCAACGAGATGGGGCATCTGCGTCGATCACCGCATCGGCAAACAACAACCCCGAGCACGCGCTCATTGCTGCGCGAGCTCTTCTACAACATCCACCACCTCCAGGTGCACCCCAGGGTGCTATGGAGCAGTGGAGGGCTAACGTCGACCATCTGGTCGCAGCTGCGGCTGCAGGCATCAGCAACCAAGGTCCTCCTCCTTCGAGACGAGCACCTTCACAACGACGGACCTTGTCCGGTCAGCTTGGTCCACAAGCCTCTCAACAAAGGAGACGTGCTGCCTTCAGTAGGTGACTTCGTTGCCCCTCGGGGCGCGACGCACCCATACCATTACCAGGATTCCGACTCATGACCTGCGGTCGGAACTGGATCGCCGTTACCGGCAACAGGACAGCCGTGTCCATATTGAGGGTGCTCGTGAAAGGCGAGAGGCTCGAGACAACCCTGCTCCTCAAGGAGTAGGAGGAGGTTGTTCTGCCCTGTTCATGAACTTACGTATGGTCAGGTGGCCACAGAAGTTCCGACCTCACTTGCCGGAAAAATTCGATGGGACAGTCAATCCCGCCGAATTTCTTCAAATCTACTCAACTACCATATTGGCAGCGGGAGGTGACGAGGCTGTAATGGCCAATTACTTCCCGGTGGCTTTAACCGGGACTGCAAGGTCCTGGTTCATGAGTCTTCCACCCGACTCCATTAATAGTTGGGCGGAACTATGCCAGCAATTCACTGCAACTTCGGGAGCTCCTACACCCAGCCCAGCATTGAATTGGACTTGTTTGTTGTAAAGCAAACATCGGGGGAATCGCTACAGTCCTTCATCCAGCGATTCTCTCAGGTATGAAGTACCATTCCATCTATCTCGAGCTCTTCTTTTATCATTGCATTCAGACAGGGAGTTCGAGATAAGAAGATGCTAGAGAAGCTGGCTATTAAAGAAGTTACCAGCGTCACGGAACTCTTGAGTCTAGCCGACAAATGCGCTAGAGCTGCGGAGGGCCATGAAATGCACTCCAAGCCAGCTCCGAAGGCCAAGTAGAAGTCCTCCAAAATTGAAGCTGCTGCCTCTGGTAGTGGCAAGAAGAAGAAGAAGCCCAACAGCAAAAAGAAGCCGTCAGCTGGCATTCCAGCTACTGTTGCTGCAGCTCCTAGAAGACGGGGGCCACGCCCCAAGAAGCAACATCGTCCTTCATGAAGGGACAACAACAGTTCCAAAGCATGGTGTCCAATTCACAAGACGAATCAACACAGCTTGGAAGAGTGTCGGGACGTCCAGAACCTTGTCGAGCTCTACAACAAAGTGTCGGGAAGAAGTTCCTTTCCGTCAAAGGGAAGGAAAACAAAAAGTCGATAAAGCTCCGACTGAAGAGGAGCTAGGTTTTCAAGACCCTAGAAAGGTATTGAAAGCTGTCTAAACACTCTCGACGACGACCCTGACGCCTCCGACAACGAACGTCGGAAAATCCTGAAGACCATCTATGGTTGTTCTTGAGACATCACCTCTCATTGCATCCTCGAGACAATGCGGCGGGACATGGCCATGGTAGCTACTGCTGTTAAGGCAGAACCACATCGGAAGTGGATGGATACACCCATCATTTTCGATGCTTTGGACTGCCCCCGAAACATGATCGGGGCTGGTCAACTCCCGTAGATGGTGTCACTCACCATTAACAATATCCAAATCCACCATGTAATGTTGGACGGAGGTTCCGGGCTAGACCTCATAAGCTTCGAAGCTTTCATTAAGCTTCAGCTACGGCCTTTGGACCTTCGCCCATCCCGACCTTTCTTCGGAGTATGTCCGGGAACCATTAGTCCTCTTGGTTCCATTACACTCCAAGTGACCTTCGGGACCCGGGAGAACTACAGAACTGAGAAACTAGTCTTCGACGTAGCGCATATTAGTCTGCCTTTCAATGCCATACTGGGCAGGCTAGCTTTATACAAGTTTATGGTTGCTGCCCATTATGGTTACCTGGTGTTGAAGATGCCAACACCCACGGGCATTCTTCGGATCCGTGGAGATTGTACCGCAGGAGTTACAACACTGGAAGAACTCTATGCGCTTACCACAGCGCAAGAGGAAGCATCCGGTAAGGAGCCAGCTGCGAATCCTCCAAGCATTCATCACGAAGGCTCTACCTCCGCACCTTGAGTGCAACCAAGTGGCGACACCGACATTCCCGTCAAAGTCGGCCAAATTGGTTCCGATGTTGCTCAGACTACCCGTATATTGGGGGGTCTGAACAATAAATAGGAACTCGCGCTCATCACTTTCCTCCGGGCTAACATTGACGTGTTTGCCTGGCAACCGTCACAAATGTCTGGGATCCCTAGGAGGTGATTGAGCACAATCTGAAGATTTACCCAGACACACGACCTGTACATCAGAAGCCCCAGAAGCAATCAATCGAGCGGCAAAACTTCATCCGATAGGAAATTAAGAAGTTGCTCAAAGCTGGATTCATCCGGGAAGTCATCCATTCAAAATGGCTGGCAAATCTTGTTGTTGTACCCAAGGCCGATGGGAAGCTTCGGATGTGTATCGACTACACCACATTAAATAAGGCATGTCCAAAAGATCCATTTCCAGTACCTAGAATAGATCAGATAGTGGATTCCACCTCCGGGTGTGAACTACTGTGTTTCTTAGATGCATATTCCGGATATCACCAAATCCAAATGTCTAAGGAAGATGAAGAGCATACTGCCTTCATAACAATAGATGTATTGTATTGTTATACTGCCATGCCATTCGGTCTTAAAAATACTGCTTCAACATTTGTGTGAGCTATATACAAAACATTTGGAGAGCAAATTAGAGACTCGTTGGAGGTGTATGTTGATGACACCGTCGTGAATATAAAAAACAAGGAGTCACTCCTTGACAACTTACAAGCCGTCTTCGACAAGTTACGCACTACGCGTACCAAGTTGAACCCAGACAAGTGTGTCTTCGGGGTTAGCTCCGGAAAGCTTCTAGGTTTCTTGGTGACTCATCAAGGAATCGAAGCAAATCCGGCGAAGATCAAGGCTATAGAAGAAATGTGGCCCCCAGTCCGCATTAAAGATGTCCAAAAGTTGATTGGATGTCTAGCTGCGCTCAGCCGGTTTATATCAAGACTGGCAGAAAGAGTGCTACCCTTCTTCAAACTCTTTAGGGAGTCCGGACCATTTCATTGGTCCGAGGAAGCAGTAAAGGTGTTTCAAGAGCTGAAGCAGCTCCTCACCACACTGCCAATCCTTGTAGCTCCGAACCCTAGTGAGCCTTTACTGCTTTACATTTCGGCAACTACAGAGGTTGTCAGTATGGTCCTGGTCGCGGAAAGACCGGAGCCATCCCCAATTAAAGAGTCGAGACCCCTCCGGGAGGGTCCGGTGCTACCTGAAGACGAGTCTGGGTACCAACCCTCAGGCACAGATCCTCAAGGCGAGATGCTGGAGGATCAACCTCCTTCAAACGAAGGAGTAGCTGCTACTGAACAAGAAGATTCAGACCCCTCTAGGAGGATCCGGGTTACTCTAGAAGAAGCTCTGGGTTCCTTCAATAGGAACCGGGAAATTCCAGAAGAAGGTCTGAACCCCTCCGAGAGGGTCTGGGTTGATGAGGAGGAAGCCTAGAGCCCCTCCGGGAGGGTCCAGACAGTCCAATGCCCAGTGTAGTTCATCAGTGAAGTACTCCATAACACCAAGACAAGATACATTGAGGTGCATAAACTGCTTTACGCAGTTCTTATCGCCTCAAGAAAGCTTCATCATTATTTTCAAGCCTACAAAATATCAGTGGTAACTTCTTTTCCATTACGTGCAATTTTGCAAAACCCTAATTCTACTGGGAATATTGAAAAGTGGGCAGCAAAGCTGGCAGAGTTTGATCTAGAATTCGTGTCAAGACAAGCAATTAAAAGTCAAGCCTTGGCTGACTTAGTGGTAGAATGGACTCCCTCTCCATCAAACCTTGGGGGCCACAGTGAGCAGAAACCAGGGCTTAAAGTTTTGGTATTCACTGAGCCTCACTGGGCCATCTACTTTGATGGCTCCGTGCAGAAGCAGGGGGCCGGAGCTGGAATCCTTCTCCTAGCTCCGACCGGAGAGAAGGTCAAGTACATGGTACACCTTGATTTCAAGACAACCAACAATATGGCGGAATATGAAGCCCTCATCTATGCACCCAAGGTGGCACTATCTTATGGTGTAAAACAGTTGATGGTGAAGGGAGATTCACAACTCATCATCAAACAAGTGAAAGGTGAATGCTCCTGCAACAATTCTCAATTAGTTGCTTATCTCCTTGAAGTACAGAGGCTTCAGAAGGACTTCGAAGTGATAAATCTCCATCATGTTCAGCGCCTTCATAACTCCAAAGCTGATGAACTCTCGACGAAAGCCTCAACCGGAGCTCCGGCTCCTGACGGAATCTTCGTCCGGAGGTTGTCAAAACCAACAGCTCAGCCTGCCGAACTGAGCGAAGGAGGCAAGACCAGCACCTCGAAGCTGGCAGTCCCGGTGACCCTGTTACAATGGTGTTCACCAAGGATCATAAATGTTGTCGGAAGCTCCGAGCTACCCAGCACGCAAGACTCAGAAGCTCAAGTTAGCTCCGATGCATGGATCTCGGAGGTCCGAAGCTACTTGAAAGACAATATCCTTCCTGAATACAGTGTGTCCGCTGACCGGATTGTCAGATTGGATAAAATATACACGTTGGTAGAAGGGGATCTCTACCGATGCGGTGCCAACGACATCCTAATGTGGTGCATTGCAATGGAAGAAGACCACGATCTCCTCGAGGAAATCCATGGAGGCGAGTGCGGGAACCACGCATCTTCTCACACGCTGGTCGTTAAAGCCTTCCGGCATGGCTTTTACTGGCCTACAACACTTGAGGATGCGGTTGAGCTAGTGAAGAAATGTGAAGCATGTCAGTTCCATGCAAAACAGATTCACACACCGGCTCAATCACTACAAATGATACCTCCTACATGGCCATTCGTTGTGTGGGGCATGGATTGGGACCTTTCCCAAAAGCCGTTGGAGGTTACAGGTTCCTATATGTCGCTATCGACAAGTTCACCAAGTGGCCGGAAGCAACTCCAGTAGTAACAATCAACAAACAATCAGCAATCAAGTTCTTGAAGTCCATTATATGCAGATTTGGAGTTCCAAATAAAGTCATAACTGACAACGGAACTCAATTCACAAGTGCTGCATTCCAAGAATATTGCGAAGACCTTGGTATTCAACTTAGCTACGCTTCAGTAGCTCATCCAACAAGCAATGGCCAAGACGAGAGAGCAAATGCAGAAATCTTAAAAGGACTCAAGAAGCGCACATATGAGCGCTTGAAAAAACACGGAGCTAACTGGATTGAAGAGCTTCCATCCACATTATGGGCGAATAGGAAAACACCCAATCGGTCAACTGGGGAGACTCCATTCTTCTTGGTGTACGAAGCTGAAGCAGTCCTTCCTCTGGAGATCATCTTGGGGTCCCTCCGGATCCGGACCTTCGACGAAGCCATGCAGGACCAGCTCTGGCATGAAGACCTTGACCTCATCGACGAGGGAAGGTGCCAAGCAGCTGTTCGGAACGCACGTTAGCGCCAAGCGCTCCGGCACTACCATCAAAGGCATGTGCGTGACCGATAGCTTGAAGAAGGCAACCTAGTACTCTGAAAGATACTAACTCGTGAAGGGATGAATAAACTTTCCCCCAGCTGGGAGGGTCCCTTCCGAGTCATTAAAGTATCCCGACTAGGGTGCGTTCGCTTGGCAACTAAGGATGGGATCCCACTTCCCAATCCTTGGAACATCGAGCACCTCCGTAACTTTTATGCTTAGAATCACGGAGGTGAGTTTGTAATTACACACAATGCATGTTGTAGAGTCATTATACAGAGTCGAGCAAGTCCTCCGGGAGAACATCCGGACCCCTCCGGGAGGGTCCGGAAAGTTCAAGTAACACTTGACACAGTCACAGCACTAAAAGTGTAACTACTTGCTCTGGGCTAGTACAAGATGTATAGCACATTTAGCTTGGTCCAGCACCCTAAGTGTGTCCTTGTCTACCCTGTAATCCGGACCTATAATGAAAGGCATTGTTGTGTGAAAACAGACTTCACGTGCATTTACTTTTTGTACAAGGCTCAATATATCAATTTTTTTTACCCCTCTTGTCTATAATGAAGTTGTGCAAATGTTTTTCAGCTTTGTTCCAAGTAATTCACATGCATTACAAGCCTTATTGATAGTCTTTTTGGATCCTAACACTACTACATAGTCTACTAGCCTGAATGCCAAGCCAACATAGGTCCAGAGTGTGCTATCGACTTAGCCTGGTCCTGCACCCTAAGTACGCCGCTCTACCTACACCCCAGCAGGCCTTAGTAGGGTGAGTATTAAAAAGGCATGTAGATCCAAATAGATTATATCAAAATGCTCGCTATCATGCTGAGTTTCTTCGGGCTCAAAGTTCAAATAAGAACAATACGCCACAACCAATTTATAGATAAGAGGACGAATTTTACTTTTTCTTTTGCCTTTAATGTGTAGGAAAGCAAACATTCATAGCGATGGGCTGACATCTCCCAAGATAGGTCCGCCGTCAACATCTAATATGTTGACACCAGAGCTACCAAGCTCTGGCCATTCCAGGGGGCCTGTCTTCGATGCTTCAAAATTGAAGACTTCAACATACTGTCATAACCTTTGGTACATGTACACATCTCAACTGTACACATGTACCAGGGGGCCAACAAGACACGACACAGTATATTGAAGACAAAGTGAAATTCAAGGCAAAAGGAGGATTTCATTAATCAGAAGAACTGGATTACAAAATTGAGACTACAAGGCACAAAGGGAGAAAAGTCCTAGCTACTGGAGGATCTAGGTCCTGTGGAAAAACGAAGCAACATCTAAGTCCTGTGGAAAAACGAAGCAACCTTCTCAGCAGCTTCTTGAACACTAGCCCTGGCGACATCTTCCTCCTCCGCGATGATTCCTTCAAAAACTTGATCAAGGGAGAACTTGGGGTTTCTGCTCCGGTAACATGCCAAGACATACTCAGTGATGTTCTTGGCCAAGTATTTACCCTCCGTCTCTAGTTGATCGGCGATGACGTCACCCATTGTGTTGAGTTTGCTGCCAGCAGAGCTAAGTGCCGCCAGCATCTGGTCCAGCTCTTGCGCCGGGTTCTCTGAGCGTACTGTAATGAACCCAAGGGGCATGAGGGCCCTGTCCGCACGCCCCAGGAAGTCCCATATCATCAGGGACTCAGTCGCCTTGGAGCTCTGCAACTCCTCTAGTGACCTCTGGGCGGCCGCAAGCTCCAAACCTTCATGGGCAAGTCGCTTAGCCAACTAAGCATGTTGCTGCATGATCTCAGCAACCTGCTTCTCCTCGTCGGCCAGCTCTGTCTCCTGGAGGTGGATGCGGTTCCACCTCTCAGCTAGGTCCTTCTCTCTGCCCTTGACTCTCTCCTCCCTAGCGGCAATGTCAGACTCTCTTTTTGAGAGCTCTTGCCCCACCTTCCAGTTCTTCTTCTCTCTTCCTCCTTCCATAGATCCAGATTTTTGCTGCGATCCGACAAAATTTTCTCACCCAGAGTCAACTTTTGGGTGACCTTCGCCTCTCTTCTCACCACATCCTCCTGCTGCCCCAGGAGTTTTTCCTCCCTCGCCTCCAGGTCCACTCGACGCTTCAGCAGAGTTTCATTCAACTCTGCGAGCTTTTCATAACGCTCGTCAGCAGCGTCACGCCTCTCCTTGGCTTGTTCCAGGATTTCCCTAGAGTTAGCATCGAGTGCCCGGATGGTGGCCTCCTTCTCCTCCATCAACTTATCCCAGTATTCTAACCGGGCCTTCTCCCCATTGATCCATTCCTTCTGGTCCGCTAGCCTTGTCTGAGGAAGCTTGGTTTCAAAATGGAGTCTGTTGCGCCAACGCCTCAAGGTGTTGCGCTCCTCCTCCAAAGCCTTGCTCTCATGATCGAAGGCTAGCTGGACCTACTGAAGACTTGAGCAGGCGTTGTCTATGGACAACACTAGAGGGATAGGTTCTGGGCCTGCCGAGATCATTTCTGCAGGCTTAAATGGGTTCTCCGTCACAAAAATTGGCTCCCACTCTACAATAGTGGTCCCCTGAACTCCTGCAGCGCTGGGGCCGCTCTCCTGGAGCCCTTCAGTGGCAGCAGAAGAACCCATGGGGGGAACTTCTGCCTCTGGAGCAGGTGAAGGCACTACTTCCGGGTCTTCAGTCGATGGCTCCAACATTGAAGGACCTGTCGCAGTTGCTCTGGCTCCGGCCCAGGTACCTACAGGACCACCACTTCTGGAGCAGCAGCTGGAGCTTCAACTGGGGCTTCGACCGTCGCTGGCTCGGGCTCTGGTGCGGTGACCACCTCCAGCACAGTCGTCGGACCTTCAACCACCTCCGGCACAGCTGTCATACCTCCAACCTCCGGCTCAGCAGCCAGACCCTCTGCCACCTCCGGCTCAGCCGCCTGATCTTCAACCATTTCCGGCACAAGGGCCAGATCCTGGGTGATCTCCGGCTCAACAGTCGGGGCTTCAGCTACCTCTGGCTCAGCAGCTAGGGCTTCGACAACTTTCAGCTCGAGAGCCAGAACTTCTGGCATCACCCGTGCTGGAGCATCTGCCTCTGCCGCCAGGGGCACCTTTTCAACTTCCCTCCTGCGGTCCGGCGCTACCATAGGAGCTTCGGGTGAGGACTCTGAGTCCAAGCTCACGACAGCTGGTGCCAGAGCTGCCGCGACTTCCACCTTCGCTGGACGAGGAGGCTCAGCGATTGAAGACGGCAATTCAACAGGTGTGAAAGTGCATCTAGGACTCCCTTGTGGGTTTTGGATGATTTATGACAAGCAATTGGGATCCTAATCCTTTTGTTGAGATGAATGCAGGCAAATAATGAAAAATGAGCGAAATGCCAAAAGAAGGGAAATGAGAAGCAAAGTGAATTTGAGCTCAAAGAGAAGAAAATAGTAGATTATTATGTATGAAGTGTGTTAAGGAAACACACCCAAGAGCTCAATCACTTTCAAGCACACACACACAATGCACAAAGTTATACAGGACTGGACTAGTCCGATATCAGCCGGACTAGTCTGATATCACTTTCTGCACTAAATCGGACAAGTCCGGTATCCACTGGACTAGTCTGATATCTTTCTGATCCACTTCGGACTAGTCCTCCCCAATGCGGACTAGTCCTCAACACAATGCACAAGTCACTCAAAATCGGACAAGTCCGTTGTGATCCGGACTAGTCCGATATTCTTTCTGATCCACTTCGAACAAGTCCGGTGTCTACACGGACTAGTCCGATATACACTGATCTAAATCGGACAAGTCCTCCAAGTGCGGACTTGTCATCCTAAACACTTAGGGTTTCATATGTCCGGACAAGTCCGATGGCAATCGAACTAGTCCGAAGATTTCCAGTAGTGAAATCGGACAAGTCCGTTTTCAACCGGACTAGTCCGATATTCCTGGACACTTAGGGTTTGCTACACACAGCACACCGGACTAGTCCGGTGACCACCACGGACTAGTCCAATCTTTCTGAACCCTAACGGTCACTTTTAGAAACCCCATATAAATAGAGGTGCACGGCCCACTTTTACACACTCTCGAACCCTAGCGCCGTCACACCTCCCAAGAGACTCAAAAACCACCTCTCTCCACGAAATTAAGTGCAATATCGATCAATCTATTGAAGATCACTTCTAGATCATTGGAGAGACACTTGGCACACATCATTGAGCTCTTGGTTTGATTCTCTAACACACTCTTGCGTTTCAATTTGTAATTTTCGAGTGTGTTATTGGTGGCTTTGTAAGTTGTAATCAAGGGAGCTCTCAACGTGTGAGAACGCCCCTTCAACTTGGTTATTTACCCTTTGTGATTAGTGGAAGAGGATTGGCCTTCGTGGCGATCCGACGAGGAAAGGGTTGGAGAAGACCCGGTCCTTTTGTGGGCTCCTCAACGTGGACGTAGGTTGCCTTCGTGGTAGCCGAACCATGGGATAAATTGTGTGTCTTGTCCTTTTGCGTTCTTCATCTTATTGATCATCTTAATCTAGGGTTTGATTCACTTTGTTCAATTTGAGTTAAATTGTTGATCAAGAACCATAATTGTAATAGAATTTGACATACAATTATTAAACTGTCATTCAAGTTTATATTTCCGCTGCAAACATTAACGAATCAATCAAATTGACTAAACTTGATCAACTTAGCCCGTGAAAACTGGACTAGTCCGCACTTTACCGGACTAGTCCGATATCTCTGGTATTGACCTTGTTGTTGAGTGTTACAGGAACCGAGAAAATTCAAAAAGGCCTATTCACCCCCCTCTAGGCCCACATTCAATTGGTATCAGAGCAGGTTCTTCAAGAAAGAGTGCAACCACTCGAAGAGATCATGTCGGACATGAAGGAAGTTCAGAAAATCAACAACCAGGAAGAAGTGAACAACGACAAGAACCAAAAGCTGGAAAAGTATCTCGAAGCAATTCAAGACTTCGATGATGATGACGAGGAGACGCTAGAGCTGAAAGCACTCCTCAGAAAGAAAGCACTTTCCAAAGGGAAAGCTAAAGTTGAAGAAAAGAAGAAGGGGAGTAGTCACACCGACTACTCCCGATATCCTTTTAACTATGATCGTTTAAATTCAAACAATAGCCATTACCTATCTATTCCTCTTGGAAAAGCCCCACACTTCGATGGGAGTGATTACTCCATGTGGAGGCAAAATATGAAGATGCACTTGATTTTCCTTAACCCAAGTTTATGGCATATTGTGTGCACAGAATATACATCCCAGATGACGACGAAGAGCTCACCCCAAGTCAAGAGCAAGCCATCCACAAAAACGCTCAAGCCGCAGCCGTAATCACCTCCTCTCTAAGTCGAGATGAATTCACAAAGGTGGACGGACTGGAGATTGCCAAGGAAATATGGGACACACTACAAACAGCCCATGAAGGTGACCGGCATGTGCGGGAAGCGAAAATTGAAATGATTGAAGGCAAACTAGGAAGGTTCGCAATTGAGGAAGACGAGTCTCCCCAGGACATGTAAAACCGATTGAAAACACTTGTAAACAAGGTTCGATCATATGGGAGCAAGAATTGGAATGACCACGAGGTTGTGAAGCTCATCCTTAGAGCCTTTATGCCTCGCAATGTCACACTATGCTCTATGATCAGAGAGAGTCCAGGGTACAAGAGGATGACTCTAGATGAATTGCTTGGCAAAATCATCAACTTTGAAATGATGGAGAAACAAGCCAAGCACGTCAAAGAAATAGCCGACCTCACATCGGCCAAGAAGAAGGGAGTTGCCTTAAAGTCCACACTCAAGCCTCTATCCAAAGAAGCAAGAGAAGCACAGCTTGAGGAGGACAGCGATGATGAAAGCAGTGAGCTAGACGAAGAGGATATGATTTTGTTCATGAAAAAGTTCAAAAGAATAATGAAGAAAAGACAAGGAACAAAATCAAGTGAAGGCAAGTACAAGGAGAGGACAAAGCCGAAGACGAGGCGGGCGTGCTATAATTGTGGTGAGTACAACCACTTTATAGTCGATTGCCCGTATGAGGACAACAAGAAGAATAAAGAAGCCAAGCCTCAACCGAAGAAATTCTTCAAGAAGAAGAAACAAGCTGAACAAGCACACATTGGAAAGGAGTGGGACTCAAACGATGAGTCCTCATCATCCGATGAAGAAGAGATGGCTAGCATAGCCATTGAAAACACGTCCAAGAAACCCACACTCTTCCCCACACTCAGTACAAAGAAGGGACATGGCACTTGCCTCATGGCAAAGGAAGGTAAACGCAAGGTAAACATCAAAACTCCTTCCATGCATTCCTACTCAAGTAATGATGAACTAGATAGTGATGATGAAGATATGTTAATTGGATTAGATAGAAAAACTGCTGCTAAAATGAAATTTTTTACTTGACCAACTTGTTGAGAAGGAACAACTAATTGATCATCAAGAGGACTTGATTATCTCCCAAAAGGAGAAGTATGTTGAACTTGACAATCTTCTAGTTCTTGAAAAGGAGAAAAACAGCTCACTAGAGCTTGAGCTTGCTTCAAGCAAGAAAACTTGCTTGGAGTTAACCAACTCAAATGTTGCAATCAAGGATCAACTTGATGACCTGATCAAGTTTAACAAGATCCTTGAAGTGCAAGTTGAGTCACTCAAGCTAAGTGAATCTTCCTCCTCTTCAAGTCTACCTTCTCAACCCACTTCAACTAATCTTGTTCATATGTGCAAATGTGGTAAAATCAACACCAGTTTGAAGGAAAAGTCTACCTCCACAAAGGATAAAATCCTACCCAATGTGGATTATTTGACAAGGAGAGGATCAACTATGCACGTAGTGCATACTTGGTCCAAAGACCTCCAAATGTCAAGTATGGCATTGGTTACTCTTATAATGGAAAGCAAAATGCTGGAAATCATAAGAATGACAAGGGAAGGATTACCTTTGTGAAGGGAGGACCCTCACAACCTGGTAACTCGAAAATTAAGAACCTGAACTCTCATGAACACCGGACTAGTCCGGTTGTGGTCCGGACAAGTCCGGTCATCCGGACAAGTCCGGTCACACAGACTAGTCCGATCCATAAACAACAACAACTATTGTTCAAAACCTTTGATGCCTCTTATGTATTAATGAGAAACAATCTTGGTAAAGTTTATGCTTATTATGCTGGGCCACGCCATGGGAACACAAAATCCCATGTGTGGGTGCCCAAATGTATTGTAACTAACCTCCAAGGACCCAAGCAAGCTTGGGTACCTAAAACCAAGGCATAATTTGTTTCTGCAGGCCTATTCCTCCGGTGGATCCAAATGGGTGCTAGACAGTGGATGCACCAACCAAATGACCGGAGAAAGGAGGATGTTCGTGGAATATGAAGAAAACGAGGACCCAAACGAAGGCATCTACTTCGGAGATAATAGTCAAGGAAGGGTGCTCGGTACCGGTAAAATAGCAATATCCTCTGAACACACTCTTTCTCATGTTTTACATGTTGAATCTTTAGATTATAACCTGTTGTCCATATCTCAGTTATGTGACAAAGGTTATAATTGCTTGTTCACTAACGAGGGTGTGACCGTCTTAAGGAGGAGTGATGGTTCCGTTGCATTCAAGGGTATGTTGAAGGGAAAGCTTTACCTTGTTGACTTCAACAAGGATAAAGCCGAACTCGACACATGCTTGATTGCAAAAACCAACATGGGTTGGCTGTGGCATAGACGGTTAGCACATGTTGGCATGAGGACTCTTCAAAAACTCCTCAAGGGCGATCACATCCGAGGTTTGAAAGATGTTGTTTTTGAGAAAGACAGGCCCTGTAGCGCGTGCCAAGCCGGGAAGCAAGTTGGAGCACATCATCCCGCAAAGAACATCATGACTACGACAAGACCACTCGAACTACTTCATATGGACTTGTTTGGTCCAATTGCTTACATAAGCATCGGCGGTAATAAATACGGTTTAGTCATTATTGATGATTTTTCCCGCTTCACTTGGGTGTTCTTTTTGCATGACAAGACCGAAACACAAGGGACACTCAAGAAATTCTTCAAGCGAGCACAAAACGAGTTCTCACTATCGATCAAGAGTATTCGGAGCGACAACGGCACGGAGTTCAAGAACATACAAGTGGAGGAGTACCTTGATGAGGAGGGAATAAAGCACGAATTTTCAGCACCATACTCTCCCCAACAAAACGGAGTTGCCGAAAGGAAGAATCGAACGCTCATAGAGATGGCAAGAACAATGCTCGATGAATACAAGACTTCAGATCGATTTTGGGCGGAAGCAATTAACACCGCTTGCCACGCCGCAAATCGACTCTACCTTCATCGACTACTCAAGAAGACTCCTTATGAGCTAATCACCGGTAACAAACCAAACATTTCATATTTTCGAGTTTTCGGCTCTCCATGTTATATCTTGAACAAGAAGCCCAGAACTTCAAAGTTCGCTTCGAAGTCCGATGAAGGTTTCTTGCTTGGTTATGATTCGAACATTTACGCCTATCGTGTTTTCAACAAGGCCTCCGGACTTGTTGAAGTGGCACGTGACGTAGTGTTCGATGAAACTAATGGCTCCCAAAAGGAGCAAGTTGATCAATGTGAATTAGGTAAAGAAGAAGCTCCTTATCAAGCATTGAAGAGAATGGCTCTAGGCGAAGTTCGACCACAAGAGTCATCGTCACAAATACAAGAGGAAAGTGAATCACAAGGGGCAGCTTCGATACAAGATCAATCACAAGAATATGAAGATGATCAACAAATCAACGAGGGCAACCACTCAGGGGGAGAAGAAAATGATCACCAACACACAACTCTCCAAGTGCCACACCCAAGAGTACACCAATGCATTCAAAGGGATCACCCAATCGACAACATCATCGGTGACATCCAAAAGGGAGTAACCACTAGATCTCGTATAGCTAATTTTTGTGAGCATTACTTGTTTGTCTCCTTTTTGGAACCACGCAGGACTAAGGATGCATTGAAGGATCCGGACTGGGTGGTGGCAATGCAAGAAGAGTTGAACAACTTCAAGAGAAACGAGGTTTGGGAACTTGTGGCAAGACCCAATGCAAATATAGTGGGCACCAAGTGGGTCTTCCGCAACAAGCAGGACGAACACGGAGTGGTGACAAGAAACAAGGCACGACTTGTGGCCAAAGGTTACTCACAAGTCGAAGGTTTGGATTTCGATGAGACTTTTGCTCCAGTAGCTAGGCTTGAATCAATTAGAATATTACTTGCATATGCTACTCACCATGATTTCAAGATGTATCAAATGGACGTAAAAAGCGCCTTCCTCAATGGACCCATCAAGGAAGAGGTGTACGTGGAGGAACCACCCGGGTTTGAAGACGAAGAGTTCCCCGACCACGTATATAAACTGCGTAAGGCTCTCTATGGCCTCAAACAAGCTCCTAGAGCTTGGTATGAGTGTCTTAGAGATTTCTTAATTGATAATGGTTTTCAAATTGGCAAAGTAGATTATACATTATTCACAAAGAATCTAGATAGTGATCTTTTTATTTGCCAAATCTATGTTGATGATATAATTTTTGGGTCAACTAACCAATCTTTCTGTGAAGAATTTAGTAGAATTATGACAGACAGGTTTGAAATGTCAATGATGGGAGAATTGAAGTACTTCTTGGGATTCCAAGTGCGGCAACAAAGGGAAGGAACATTCATAAGCCAAACCAAGTACACGCAGGACATACTCAAGAAGTTTGGCATGGACAAGGCAAAGCCCATAAAGACTCCCATGGCTATGAATGGCCACTTGGATCTCAATGAAGATGGACCTAGCGTCGACCAAAAGGTATATCGCTCCATGATTGGATCTTTACTCTACTTATGTGCATCTAGGCCAGATATTATGTTGAGTGTATGTTTGTGTGCAAGATTTCAAGCCAACCCTAAGGAATGTCATTTGACAGCCGTAAAAAGAATCTTGAGATATTTAGTTCATACACCCAAACTTGGTCTTTGGTACCCAAAAGGCTCCAAATTCAATCTCATTGGTTACTCCGATGCAGATTATGCCGGGTGCAAAGTTGATAGAAAAATCACCTCTGGCACATGCCAATTCCTAGGAAGATCTTTGGTTTCTTGGTCATCTAAGAAACAAAATTCCATTGCATTATCCACAGCCGAAGCGGAGTATGTTGCAGCCGGGAGTTGTTGTGCACAACTCCTTTGGATGCGACAAACTCTAAGGGATTACGGTTACAATATGAACCGTATTCCTCTCCTTTGTGATAATGAGAGTGCCATTAAAATAGCCCACAATCCAGTTGAGCACTCTAGGACTAAACATATAGACATAAGACATCATTTCCTGAGAGACCATTCCATGAAAGGAGACATAACCATCTCACATGTCAACACCCAAAAACAATTGGCCGACATATTCACCAAGCCACTTGATGAAAAGCGTTTTTGCGAACTTCGAAATGAGCTAAATATTCTTGATTTTCGAAGTGTGGCTTGAAAAGTTGCATACCTGTATGATTGCTTCAAAAATGTTGATTGAATTGTGAAAATCATCCCTCTCCATTTCTCTCTCGAAAAACTATGTTAATTATTAGATCTTGATGAATTTTGATCATTGTATGATTGTTGTATGCTTACTGGTCAAATTCATCAAGATTACTTGAATTGTTTTGCCTCTCTATTCTCTATTATTGAACCTTCAAATATATATGAATGGGCTATGCAATTCTTTCCTGGTGACCACGGACTAGTCCGTGGTTACCTGGACTAGTCCGCCCATGCAGACTAGTCCGCAGAGTGTCGGTTAGGCCGGACTAGTACGATATAGGTCTCTGGATGACTTTGGACTAGTCCGATCATGTCCGGACTTGTCCGATTTCTCGTGTCCATAACCCTAGCCGCCACCAAACCCTAATCTCCTCACCCTCACATTCAATCTAGGCTTCCTCTCTCTTGCGCTCGAGCTCCCAAGGCAATCTTTTGCATCCTCCGTCGAAAAGCCACTCAATTGGGCGGAGATCAAGCTTGAAGACTTGGGGATTGAAGCTAGCGGACTAGTCCGGCCTCCAACCCCCAAAACTTCGAGCCTCCATCGATTTCTTTGGTAAAAACCTTCAAAGCCCTAGAAATCGTGTTTTTCTCAATTGTTGATCGTTTGGTCTAGCACCCTTCACTAGTTACATGCTTATTTGATGTACTACATGTATGCTAGACTAGATTTGCATTAGGGATTGTATCCTGTCCAATCTGTTAGGTTTTGAGGATGAACACTGGACTAGTCCGGTCCATGCACGGACAAGTCCGGTACCCCGGACTAGTCCGTGCCTGAGCACCGGACAAGTCCGATGTTTCTGAACCTTAAACCTAATTCCTTAATTCCTTAATGCCATCCATTGCTATCTTTTCATACTTATGCCTTGTATCACTTACCATCATTCTTGCTCAATCATTCTTAGATCATGTCGAGCTCAAACAACAAAATCTCTGACTTTGAGGCTGAGTTGGACCACGAGGTGGCACCTCGGTCCTCGGCGGGTCTTGGCAAGAAACGCCAAGAAAGACCCTCAGAGCCAGCTCCTTCACCTCCCCAGGTTCGGAGGAAGGTCCTGACAAAGAAGCCAGTGTCAAAGGAGGAGCATCCTCTAGCCAAGCCAAGGGCAAGGGGATAGCAACGGGGCCAGTCGGGCCCTTGAAGCTCCATGCTCCCAGGGAAGGGGTCCGGGACCCTACTGAGGATAAGTTCAACGGCAAGGGCAGTGATTCTGCGGCCAAGTTCAGGAGCATTGACTGGTGGCAGGCCAAATCAAGTTGTCGATGGAAGTTTTTGGTGCAACTTCCATGCAGACTTCTACAAATCGGTGTATCTCCCAATGAATACACCGGTGGTGCGCAGTCAGTGGATTGACTGGGCACACCTTGAGAAGAAGAAGTGCTCAGCTTTTGATGAAGTCATTGCAGCAGCTGAGAGGCATGGCCTGAAGGATCTCTTTGCCTTCAGGCATAACTGGAATGATGAGGTGATTGCCCAGTTCTTTGCAACTTGCCACTTCTCGAGTGAGGATGAAGAGAGTGTTACTTGGATGACACACGGATCTAAGTATAGCATCACTCAAGAGGACTTCAATAATCTACTCCATCTGGACACCTCTGGACATGACAGGCTGATCATCCACAACATAGGTGTCATGGAGAAGGATAGGATGAAATTCCTATATGATCCGAACTCAAAGTATGTCCCTCCCTCTACAAAAAACATGAAACCATTCTTTGTGGTCCTAAACAGAGTGCTGAGGAAAACTATTGCTCCTAAAGATGGAGATGCTGGGAGCGTGCAGGGTTACCTCCGAACCCTAATGAGAGTCATAAGCAAGGACCACCCCTTTGATGTGGTGGAATACATTTGGAATGATATGGTCAACATATCCTGCACGCCTAACAGGTCATGTGGCTATGCTCCCTACCTCATGTATATGATTGAGAAAGTCACAGGTATTGAGTTCGTGAAGGATGTGGAGCACACTCCCTTGAGGCCTCAGAAGCCTCAACCAGTGAGTGTCCAGGCTGCTCCTTCGCCAGCCTCCAGTCCCGAGGCACCGACAAGATCAAGAAGCGGTGCTAGGGCTGTCCCTACCTCTAGGGAAGCCCCTCAGAGAGGATCAGCTAGTGGGATCCTCAAGTACCTGACCGCCATATTCTCCTCCTGCAAGAAGACCGAAGTGAAGGTCCACAAGCTCAATCAGAAGAGGAAGGAGGATATGAGATATATAAAGGCCAACATGAAGCAAACCTGCCAGAAGCTGGAGATCGACCCCATTGGATCTCCAGTGATTTCTGAGGAGTCTGACCCGGACTTCACCGAGCTCGGGCCTCTGAACCCCTCCGAGCATGCCTACTTTGGCATTGCGGGTTCGAGCAGCTCCGCTCCTCCTCCCTCTCCTCCTCTTCAAGTGGAAAGCGAAGAAGATGAAGACGACGACGAGAGGACCGACAGTGAAGAGTGAAGACCCTAGGACCCTCCTCTCCTTCTTTTTGGTGTCTTGATGCCAAAGGGGGAGAGATTGAGGGGGGGTCTTAGCTTTAGCTGTGGTAGGGTGCGAGGAGAGAGAGTTCTCTTTATCTTTTATTTGTGGTTGTAATAGTTTAACTCCTTTTTCATATTATGTTTGGTCTTGTGATGAATTGCTCAATTTATTCTCAATGTGATGAAAACTGCATTTTTGCTCCTGGAATGTCATATGCACTTGGTATCGGTTGATTAATGTGAATTCTGTCATTCTCATTGTATTCATGCACTTAGTATGCATCCCACCATAAAGAATGCACATATGGATAATTCTCTTGTTGCTTGATGTATTTTTGAGTCATATGTGCATACTTTATGAAAATCTCATTTTTTGCCTTATTTTGTGAAATCTCAATTGGTTGTCATCAATCACCAAAAAGGGGGAGATTGAAAGTGCATCTAGGACTCCCTTGTGGGTTTTGGATGATTTATGACAAGCAATTGGGATCCTAATCCTTTTGTTGAGATGAATGCAGGCAAATAATGAAAAATGAGCGAAATGCCAAAAGAAGGGAAATGAGAAGCAAAGTGAATTTGAGCTCAAAGAGAAAAAAATAGTAGATTATTATGTATGGAGTGTGTTAAGGAAACACACCCAAGAGCTCAATCACTTTCAAGCACACACACACAATGCACAAAGTTATACAGGACCGGACTAGCCCGATATCAGCCGGACTAGTCCGATATCACTTTCTGCACTAAATCGGACAAGTCCAGTATCCACCGGACTAGTCCGATATCTTTCTGATCCACTTCGGACTAGTCCTCCCCAATGCAGACTAGTCCTCAACACAATGCACAAGTCACTCAAAATCGGACAAGTCCGTTGTGATCCGGACTAGTCCGATATTCTTTCTGATCCACTTCGGACAAGTCCGGTGTCTACACGGACTAGTCCGATATACACTGATCTAAATCGGACAAGTCCTCCAAGTGCGGACTTGTCATCCTAAACACTTAGGGTTTCATATGTCCGGACAAGTCCGATGGCAATCGGACTAGTCCGAAGATTTCCAGTAGTGAAATCGGACAAGTCCGTTTTCAACCGGACTAGTCCGATATTCCTGGACACTTAGGGTTTGCTACACACAGCACACCGGACTAGTCCGGTGACCACCACGGACTAGTCCGATCTTTCTGAACCCTAACGGTCACTTTTAGAAACCCCATATAAATAGAGGTGCACGGCCCACTTTTACACACTCTCGAACCCTAGCGCCGTCACACCTCCCAAGAGACTCAAAAACCACCTCTCTCCACGAAATTAAGTGCAATATCGATCAATCTATTGAAGATCACTTCTAGATCATTGGAGAGACACTTGGCACACATCATTGAGCTCTTGGTTTGATTATCTAACACACTCTTGTGTTTCAATTTGTAATTTTCGAGTGTGTTATTGGTGGCTTTGTAAGTTGTAATCAAGGGAGCTCTCAACGTGTGAGAACGCCCCTTCAACTTGGTTATTTACCCTTTGTGATTAGTGGAAGAGGATTGGCCTTCGTGGCAATCCGACGAGGAAAGGGTTGGAGAAGATCCGGTCCTTTTGTGGGCTCCTCAACGTGGACGTAGGTTGCCTTCGTGGTAGCCGAACCACGGGATAAATCGTGTGTCTTGTCCTTTTGCGTTCTTCATCTTATTGATCATATTAATCTAGGGTTTGATTCACTTTGTTCAATTTGAGTTAAATTGTTGATCAAGAACCTTAATTGTAATAGAATTTGACATACAATTATTAAACTGTCATTCAAGTTTATATTTCCGCTGCAAACATTAACGAATCAATCAAATTGACTAAACTTGATCAACTTAGCCCGTGAAAACCGGACTAGTCCGCACTTTACCGGACTAGTCCGATATCTCTGGTATTGACCTTGTTGTTGAGTGTTACAGGAACCGAGAAAATTCAAAAAGGCCTATTCACCCCCCTCTAGGCCCACATTCAAGGTGCAGCCCCAGTCGTTGCAACAGGCGATGAGGATCTGGGTCCTTTCTTCGACACCCTGAAAACAAAGGGAAGAGAAGATTAAAGACACACCCAAAAGCAAGATCGGCATGTTAGGGTGAGTAATCAATGCTTACTTTGGGATGCTACCATACCAGTCGCCTCGGAACCTCTTCTTCTGAGGCCCGGAGTTAGAGCCCACCAAATCTGGTGAGACAACTACTTTGGACCTCAGTTAAGGAACACTCGCAGCCGCTGGAGTTCTTTCGGTTGGAGCTTCCCTTCGTCGGGAAGAACTCCCGGACTTGGAGCTTCTAGCCGGCACTGAAGCTGGGGTCGACTGCTCAGAGCTTACGGCTTCTAAAGACGTTTGCACCGGAGTAGGAGTAGCCACAGAAGACCTCCCCCTCCTGGGAGAAGCAGCCGTCATGGAAGGAGCAGGCCAGACAGACCTCCCGTCAGCATGCTTCAACTTCCTCTTCCGGCTGGAAGGCTCAGCTGGCTCTTTGCCCTTGCCTTTGCCAACGTCTTCAGTCCTACAGCTCGAGGCGGGGGCAGGACCACCCTCGGAAGCTTTGGGGATCGCCAATCTGGTGGTCGGAAGCCTTTCCACCTCACCAAGATCGTCAAGCGCCGGCATATTCCTCTGGAGCTCCCTGCTAAATTGCGCCTCCATGTTTAGAGGGAGGAAAGCCGCCGTCGGAGTTAAGTCATCGCCTTCAACGTCAATTCCATGCTGGAACTTCTTGAGATGAAGCTCCAAAGCTGCGCCATCCAAGTTGGATTTCAGACCAATTTCAATCTGGTCTTCATCCATCACGCTGTTGAGGGCCCACGCAAGTTTCTCCCTCTTCTTTAGCGGAGCCCACCTGTTGACCAGGAAGTTGCAGAAGACCATCTGGGGATGCACTCCACCTTCCACGCATTCGCGGATCCTGGTCAAGGTAGGGTTGAAGGCCTCTGACAGCATCGAAACCACACTCCATGCGTCAGTGTCAACATTGGGGAGACCTTCGGGCAGCTCCAACTTCCCGTGCTCCTCTGCCATGACGATGATCCAATCTTTCTTCCAGTCATCCCACTTGCCGAAAGGAAACGACCTCAAGTATTTGTAGGGGCATTTATTGCGCTTCACAAAATAGTAGAAGCCGAGAAATTCGGACCCCTTCCCGGTGGTGTGGATGGTGAAGAAGGTGCGGAAAATATCGACACAGGGGGGAATACCCACCCACATCTCGCAGAAGTGGACGATTGTCGACACAAGAAGAAGAGAATGGGGGCCAAGATGGTATAGTTGTAGACCATCAAAGTCTAGCAGCATCAAAAGGAAAGTCGAGAAAGGTGGGATCAGCCCCACCATGGCGTACGCAGAGCAGTACACCATGTCGCCACCGCGCTCCTTCTTGAACGGGAGTTTGCCGGCACGGACCAGATGGTTGAAGGAGTCGCTGGACCACTCCATGTAAGTTCGGACCTTCTTCAGATCATCATCGCTCTTGAGGCGGCTCTTGGGGAGACCCAACTCCATCACAGAAAAGTGGAGCAAAGGATGGAAAGTTAGGCGGAGTTTGGGAGGCTCTGAGCGCAAAGATGATCAAAGGCGTAAAGAGTCCTCAACCCGTGCACACTTTCCTTCTTAAGTAAGCCTCTGCGATGCTTGGATGGAAACCGCAATGAGATCAAAAGTACTTTTCAAAAAATCTACCCCGTCAATGACAAGTGGGCCTAGGGCCACCCCGACGAAGAGATCAAGGTCCTTACCCAAGGCCAACCGTTGCCATGATGAGTGGTGGGAAACCCAAAGTCGGCGCTCTGACAGGGCGCGCGGAACCGATACGGTTTTCGTATTGGGAATCGGCGGCCTTCAATTGCGTGAGATCCGCACTCAAATATCTCATATGTCGTATTCATAACAAGCCGCGCGTCGAAGGTTCACCCCCGAACCGCCAATCTATCGGCGTACTTTTGAAAATCAAAGCGCAGGAATCGAGAATGGCCCCACCTCCGGCAGAACAACTTAACCCAAAGGGTTTCTCCCAAAGGTGGGCCCGGAGGCCACTGTCGATACCCTACGTATCGGGTACCCCATGATACCGCAACAAGTTCAAGGAAGTTCCACCCGTCAGAATCAAAGGCTCTCGCAGGTCTCACATGGTACGTTGCACCGGACCCGCTCCCTTCACATGGCTGGCTCCCGGGTTAACACGTGTAAAATAAGCCCGGAACAAAACTCCCAACCAAGGGAAGCTTCAGTGACTACACGTGTACAACAGCCCCGGACCTAGCCCCCGTCAGAGAGGAGCTCCGGTACTGACACGTGTACAGCAACCCGGGACCTACTCTACCACAAGGGAAAGCTCCGGATCTTTCACGTGTGGAGCCTCCGGACCTTCGTCACCAACAGAAATACAAGCCTATCATGACCATTACAGACATTCAAGGATGGTTAAGGTGGCAGTTACAAGGTCTGATAATGTGTCATTAATGTCGTATTAATGACACACGATCAGTGCACCATTAATAGTGGTAACGCTGCCATGAAGGCACGTTACCACAATATTAATTGTACTTAATACTCTTTAGACAGTGTATTAGGTCATTAAGCATGCCAGGGCCACATGTCGGGCCAGGCCAGCTTTGTAGCGGTCAGTTCTTAGAACTATAAAAGGGTTGTACTGCACGAGTATGAAAAAAAAAAGCAAAAGCTGATTCGGGTCCAGGCTATTGCGACCTGATCCTAGCGAACGCACTCGCTCAATACAATTACACAAGTCTCGCGGAGTAGGGTGTTACGCTCAGGCGGCCCGAACCACATAAATCTCTGAGCTCACCATCTTGATATTGATCTCTGTGTGCCCCAACCACAACAGAACCTCTGCGGGCTGCTTCTCAGCGGGTCCAGGGGAAGTGTTGTATTCTACACTTCGACATAAACAATTAAGCAATTTAAACATAATTTAAACAATTAAATTCAATTTCAAATTTGAATTTGATTAAAACTTGATACACTTGAATTGAGGGGTGGTGAGGGTGGGAGGAGGGGAAGGGGGAGTGTGAGGGTGGGGGTGGAGGCCGGTGGCTGAAGGTGGGGGGGGGGGGGGGCTCGGGGAGGGGGAGGGTGTGTGGGGGGTCAGGGAGGGTGATGGTGGAGGCTTGCGGCTGAAGGTGTGGAGGGGGGCTTTGGGGAGGGGGAGGGTGGGGGGCGACTCTAGGAGGGTGCAGGTCAGCGTGGAGGGGGGAGGGAGGTGGATCGCGGAGAGGAGGCCTTACCTAGCGAGGAGGTGGCAGCGCTCTAGAGGTGGGGCGGCACGGTGGGGCGAGGTCGCGATGGCGCGTTGCGGTGTGGCCAGGGCGGCCCGTTGGGGCACGGCCGGGGCGGCGCAGTGGGGCATCGCCGGGCACGACGGCGGCATCGGGCGTAGCGGCTGTGGTGGCATCGGGCGCGGTGGCGGGGAAAGTAAAATGAAGTGGTGGGGAAAGAAAAAAGAAGAGGCGCATGGGTAGGTTGAATTCAACTACTTATGTCAGCCAGGTAGACTTACGTCGGTCGTGCTCAAGGCCGACATAACTTAAAGGTAACTTCCGACGGCCTTTGAATTTACGTCGGCTGCGGGTCCCGATCGACGTAAGTTGAGGTGTATTATTGTTGGCCCTTTAACTTATGTTGGCTGCGGGACGACAATCGACGTAAGTGAACTTACTTTCGTCAGTTGGCTGATGAAAGTTATATTTGCTGACGTAATTGATCGGGATTCCTGTAGTGGCTCCAGTGTCGGCGGCCTCCGGCCAGCGGCAGCCCGACATGGTGCAGAGCTCGGTGGTGCCATTAAGGCGGCCTGAAGGGACACAACCCCCAATGATGGCTCTACATGATGTAGCTCCCGACGGTGGCTTGGAAGCAGCCCGTGCGGCCCCCTAACGGCGGCTCGACACAACGCAGAGGCGATCCGCGCGACGCTCAGAAGGAGGCCCGATGTGGCACGCGACCGGTGACAAGCCGACGCACGGCAGACCAACACGCTATAGTGCTTGGCGGCGGCCCAACACAACGCACCTCTCAACAGCGGCTTGGAGGCGGCTCCCGCGATGCAGCGGTCCCAGATATGACATAGACAACAAAGATACATAATATTTTTTGAAAAAAAAGAAAGATAAGCATAACAGATTGGACTGGTACAAACATACTTATGTATTGAATATTGAGAAGAGAACAAATGATATCTTTCTTACAAAGAGATTCAAAAATGCCAAAAAAGGCGTACTTTTTAAAACACCAAAAAATTGTATGGGTCTTTGTTTTTCGCTAATTGACGGGGCACAATATTCCGGCTTTCAAGAGGCCTTGATAAATCGAGTCCCCGAAGGCCAAGCTGGAAGAGGGAAGTCTTGAGCATCCGAGCTCAAGCTCGACGAGGAGCAGAGAAGCAAGCTATCAATGAGGAATAGGTGCTGTCACGATCATGCCGCAGGCACTCGAGTGCCTTTTGGCGAGCGCCTTGCATCCCGTCACATCTCATGGGGTGGCTAGCACGAGAGCGTGCGCCCCGGTACGACTTGCCCCGGCAATAAGACAGAAGGATGCTGCAATGACCCCCTCGAGGTGATGACTTCATCAAGTGCTCCGACTGACGCGAGGCGAGATAGGCGCCCCTATAACCACGCCCGCCTCCCTTAATGAGGAGAAAAAGTGGGTGAAAGTGCATTTAGGCATGCTCTTGTTGGTTTTGGACGATTGATGATAAATATGTGCGATCCAAATAAAACTTGTTGAGTTGAGAGCAGGTTTCGGAGAATAGAACTAAAGATGCAAAAAGGTAAAAAATAAGAATCAAGAAAGGAAGGGCACAAGTGAAGATAAGATGCAAAAAGTAGTCATAAATGTATAGAGTGTGTGTGAGAGACACACTCCCAAGAGCTCAAGTCTTTGCGGAGAGATTAAGGGCTAAAACATAATTCAAGACACAGTCAAAAATTAAGAACTAGTCCGTTATTGAGAGGACTAGTCTGATTTCTCACTGGTCCAAAAACGGACTAGTCTGTTATGGAAAGGACTAGTCTGATATCTTTCTGAGTAGCAAACAGACTAGTCCAATTTGGTCGGGCTAGTCACATTTCTCTGGACACAAAACAGACTAGTCCAGTCCTATGCCGAGAAGTCCGGTACACTCACAAAAATTATGGTTTCATAGTATGATGCACTTCTCCACACATAAATCACTCAGCACACCGAACTAGTCTGGTACCACATAGCGGACTAGTTCGGGTGTCGGGATCCAAACAGTAACTTTTCAAAATATCGATAAATATGTGATCCACGATCCCATAACTACACATTATGAACTATAGCACCGTCACACCTCCCAAGAGTATGAAAACAATCCTCTCCACGCATTAAAGGCTCTAAAAGGTTCAATCTTTTGAGATTTGAGATTTGGGAAAGGGAGAGCGACGTCTACGCGATCTTGAGCTCTTGGGGTTTGATCTCTCTCACACTCTTGTTGTTCTTGTCCATCATTATAGTGTGTTTGATCAGTTCTTTACGTTGTAATCTTGTGGGAGCCCTCAGCTTGTGAGGTTGCTCCGTTGACTTGATGATTACCCCGTTGATAGTGGAGATCAAGTCGGCCTTCATGGTGACTTCACGAGATAAAGGGGTGCTTGAGACCCAGCTCTGTGTGAGCTCCTAAACGAGGACGTAGATCCCTTGTGTGTGTTTGAATCTCGATAAAAATCGCTTGTCTCGTGTGTTCTTGATTCATACTTATTATCATCACTATCTAGGGCATATACTTGATAATATTTACAACTTGTGTTAATCTTGTATTCCACATGTAAATTACTCATCCTAAATACTTGCTAAAGTTGTTAGAATAATTTACTACATTCCGCTGCAAGAGATTCAAAGAAAATATCAAAAAGATCTGAATTTGATCGTTGTGCTGACTAACCCTGGACTAGTCCGCATTCACAACGAACTAGTCTAGTCTCTGGAATTTAATGAGGTTGAATTAAGTGTTTCAGGTAAAAGTTTCAAAAGGGCCCATTCACCACCCTCTAGGCACATTCAGGGGGTCGGTAGAATGGGATATAAAAGGGAACCGGACATTATGCTCTGCAGACAAGAGAAAAAACACACTTGTAAGAGAAAGCACCCCCATTCTCAACAAAGAACAACAGGACACCCGAACTGCACATAGGGATTTTCGCTCGAACTAGTATAATTTCATTGTCTCCACAGCTAGGCCACTTTGGGGACAAATGTGTGGTGTACTTGGTACTAGTCTAGGATCTGAAAACCGATAGTTGGCGCACCAGGTACATGTTGCTGCACGTTTACAGTCTCTGCCTTCCCAATGGCTCCATCACATTCATCTTTCATTCCCAGCACAAAATTCTTCTTTGGCGACTTCAGGTTCGTCACCGTCGCGTGCAACAAGACGGAGTTTGGCCTCGCCCTCACGCACCAGACCCTCTGTTTCAGTAGTTTGGATTTCTTCACCAGCGACTCAGGCGTCCTCCGAGTCTCCAACAGGGAACCCAACGCTGGATTCGAGGCAAGTTGTGCGATCGACGGACTCAACGCGTGCACCACTTGCAGTGCCTCGATGCCACCCTTCGCGGGGATGATCGAGCGCGGACCGATGTCCCTCCACCACATCCTAGAGTACAGTTCTAGCTCCGACGACAACATTGAAGAAAGCAAGCACCCCTCCCACGAATGCCACATCGATGCAATGGCCAATGCCTCCCAGCTCTCAACGCCAACCAATGCGAACCAGGAGGGCGACCCCAAGCTGCTAGAAGCGCGGTGCCTCGAGCTGGCCGACCTGGTCGCAGTGCGACACGCTGCCCTAAAGGTCGACCAGGGCCAGCTGGATGCGGATGTTGTCGCATTCGCTGCACCGAAACATCTGGTCACAGCACAAGCTCAAACACGGCACACCTTTGTGCCCGTCATGTCCACGCCAACATCATCAACGACAGCAGCGCCCCACATTTCCAACGAGCTAGATAGAACGTAATGGCCACAATCGCCATACCACACAACATGCTTGAGCCCGCCTGACTGTTGGCATTTCTTAATATCTAAAGGCCATACTAGCTGCAAGGCTAGTTCTGTAGAGGCACTAGGCTAACCTGAGTCAAAGCAAGATGAATCCCGCAAGCGTACGGAAAGTACCTGTCGGTACCCAGCATACCGAGTACCCTCGCGCACACACTAAAAGCACCTAAGTACCATGCCTCCCTGCTGAGGCAGGGTCTGATGGTGCCACGTGTCCAGAAGACCCGTACCTCAGCCTTCCTCAGGTATGGGTTCCAGTGCTGCCACATGGACCTCAAGTCGAGGCCCAGCTCCCTCGAAGAGACGGGCTCCCAAGCTACCACGTGTCCAGCGGGATAGGACCCCACTCCTCTATGGGAGTGGGCTCTGGTGTTGCCACGTGGTCCGAAGCACCAGGTCGGCCCCCTCCTGCAGAGGCGGGCTCTGACTCTACCACGTGTCCTGCAGTCCCGGATCTCCAGCTCACCTCAGGGGTGGGCTCCGGGGCTACCACGTGGCCGCAGTACAAGACCTGACCTCTCCCGCAAAGGCTAGCTCCCATGTTGCCACTTGCCCTGCAACTTGCCTTGGATGATGGGTTGCGGGAGTTAAGAGGCAGTGCACCTTGTCTAAATCGGACATTGAAGACACGCGCCCTCCTCAGGTGCATGACGCCGCGCACTCCTATTATCTGGTACCGCTATGCCAAATCGCATCACAGTAAAGACGTCGCAGGCCTACCCCACTCCTCCAAGTGGGTAGCTTACGGCTACAGGATAGTTGGACATGACATCCCTGCCATCATCAACGACTACGCATGAGCCACTGGCGTCTGAGGCGGCAAGACGGAGGATCTTCAAGCCACAGACAGAGGAAGCTTATACGAGAAGCCTTAGATTTTTAGGATAAGATCGCCACAGGGCCACCTGTTGGACGATTACATAGACTAGAAGCTTGTTTGGTTGCTTACTAACTTTGTCACGCCTAAGGTTAGTCGTGCGGTCATGCAACAGATTTTTAGACAACTGTTTGGTTGACTATAAAAGCTCACTTCTAAAAAGAACAATAATTCAAAATGTGAACTTAAAAATTTTGAAGTTTAAATAGAATTTCAACTCACATGAGTTAGGTTATGACTCCTAAAAACTCCAGTGCAAATCTCAGCTCAAGAATCACATGGAGTAAGAAAATTTTGAATTTAAAGCATAGTGCTCCTATGTAGTATTTGAGTTGAACTCAAAAGGGGGAATTTCAAAATCAAATCAAATTCTCCATTTCAAACTGCCCAAACACCAAATTTGAATTCACCAATATCTTTTCCATATTCCAAACATCATCTCTGACATGTTTGGCGATCTTTGAACCACATCTAAAAGTTATTTGAATCAATCCCTATTAGGGCATTCGATTTCAAATTTGAATTCAAATTCTATCTTTAACTTTGTCAAACGTCAATTTAGAATTCAAATATGAATTCCTCGTATTGGAATTACCCTAGCTGCCCAATTTCATGATTTTTAGAGAATATTTGTGTAGCAACAGGATTTACCAGTGAGAGGATAAGGGGAAAAGGTGTGGTCCCCACCTGTCAGTTGTCCAAAACAGGGCACACACTTCACTCCACTCTGTTTCTTGCCATGGCGCCACGCAGTAGAAATGCATGCGCCACCTACTGCTTTGTGCAACCGACTCCAGCTCACAGGCAAGACTTCCAGCTCGCCCTAATCCTTTCCCAGTTTTCCTTCGTATCCCTGCTCAACAGACGGTTGTTTTTCTGTCTTCATCCCCAACTCGCCTCTGTTCTTGCTGCACGGTCGTCCAGCTGCTGTGGCGCGCCGTCGGCCAAGCTCATGCTGCAGACGCGTGCGCGAGCTCTCCCTCCTCATTCCCAAGCTGCTGGCCCTCGGCTCCTTCCTCTGCCACGGTGCGCGGTGTTCATCCGAAAGTTCAATCCGGCGGCCGCCCCTGTTCCACGGCGCACCATCGTCTCGGTCCTTCTCCCGCTCAACCCAGTGTGCCATAAGGTGCGCTATACTCCTTTCATTGTGTCCTTACAGTGGCTAACTTCCTCATAGCCCCGGTTAGCTGCAGTATTAATTCTTGCCTCGGCGAGTGGGTTGAACCGAAGCTATTCATCGAGGCAATTTCCTTTCCTTGCTAAATTATTCCTCAATTTGACTACATAATAGTTATAGCATGTTTAAACGGACCTATAAGATCAAACGGAATCGTTTTCCATATACTGTACATGTCAAAAACCGAGTTCTTGCATCCGCCGGCTATGGTGACCTAGGTCACGAATGAACTTCAATTCCCAGTCATTTTCTCCTATATTTGAGTCCATATTGTGGCTCATAATAGACCACTGGTGCTGTTAGATATTTTTCCGAAGAGAATAATGCACTCTGTGCGCAGTTCGACCTCGCCGGAGTAGAGTCGTACGCCGCCGTTGTTGTTGGGTGTGCTCCGGCCGTCCATGGCTTTTCCTTACCGCACCTACATGCTCCCTGTACGGATTTAGGCCCTAGAGGTCAGTTTCAGGCGAGGAGGATAAGGGTGGAGACCGCCGGCGAGGGGCGCCGCCATGGCAGTGTCGGGCGCGCCGCCAGCATCGGTCCTAGCCTGAGGTTGAAGACAACCCAACCCGGCCCCACTGATCAGCCTTTATTCCTCTCTCCCCTGATCAATTTGTGGCTAAGATCCGTTGTGGCTGCGGGAAGACTTCGTGGGCAACAGTGTTGCCTCAATACCAGTAGCCAGTTCAAACCCTAGAGTCCACTGGTCTGTGGCTAAAACCTTTTCCAATAGCAAAATAAATCTAGAACATATCCAATCTTAGAATATTCACCATTACCTGTATAAAGATCCAAAAATTGTGAAGTAAACTTTGTTGGAACACCTGTGATCTTTACGTTCCGGTGGTGCATTGAAATCAGTATGATAGTCCAAAATATTTCCTCAATAATGCCATAAAGCAAAAAGTCTTCAGAATTGATATTAGATGCTTTATTCATTGGAAAATTCCTAAATTTGGCAATATCCTTCCTAATAATTTCCTTTAACCCGAGTAAAATTTCAAACTCATTTGAGTTGATTTAGTAGGTCAAATTGAGTTCCCAATCTGTATGTACCAAAAAAAATTCCAAAGTGGCCAGAATCTTTTTCAGAAATTATCCATACTTCAAAAATCAATATCTCACAGTATAATTCTTAGAAAATTATGAAACTAATTTTGTTGGATCACTCTTGACCTCCTCTAAACATAAAACCAACTCTTGATCATGTTAAAGCTCCAAATTATTCATGAAAATTTTGGGAAGAGTTTAGCTTCATTGAATTTTATAGAACAGAGACTGCCATATGATAGCTCAACTTTGGCCAGAACCCCGCACGTAGCATATGTTGTCCATTTTAAAATTTTCAGAAGCATATGACTTGAGTTACTACAGTAAACTATGTTCCCCACTCCTATATTCAAAACATTGCACATTTCACTTCAAACCCACATCCTCCTATATTGCACTTGAGTTTCTTCTCTGTTGCTTCCAATCCACAGCAGAGAACCTCTTGTAAACCTTGTACAGTGTGACGCCCGGTTCCGAAAACTGAACCAAGCTAACGCATATGTGTGCCTAGGATGTTCATCACACATACACGAGTGCAATCACAAAAGAGTATACAGAAAATTACCACAAGACAAGATTAGTTAACCAAATTTTATTACACAAACCAGATTATCCTCGAATACAAGCTCTAATGAATATTAATGACAAGTTCAACTAATGCAGCGGAAATAAACTAACTAAGCAAACTAAGCAACTAAGCATAAGCGATAGGGTATATATGCGCAGCTCCAATCAACACCACATGCAAAGCTGACGGTAGACACAGCCTAGAACTCCGCATTATCACCATTAAACTCTCAATCCTGACCTGCAACTGTTGGGGGGGATTGCAAGAGTGAGTACATGTCGTACTCAGCAAGTGTGGAAAGTATGACATGTGGCTGATTCAAATGACGACAATAATAATGGTAAAGTGCTGAAAAGTACAGTAAAACATTTGAAAAGCAATATAGTATAAGTATGTGAAGTAATCCCAACATAATCACGAGTAATACCATAATACCAAACTGAATTCATTACCATCATCAGTAAGTCCAGATTTCACCATTGCCAATAACCATATTCAATACCAGAGATTAATCCATAACCATCCATAACCATTACCAAACCATAACCATTCCAAATTCCAATTTGCCTCTAATCATGGAAGTTGTCCAGGTGCTCATAACCGGGAGCACGGCTATCATGATAGTTTTAATTAACTCTGCAGAGTTTGTACCTCTTTACCCACGTGTTCGTGATTTCATCACCCTTCGGCGACTAAGAACCTCCCTTATGCCCATGACCCGTCGGTCACACTACACACTTCCGTTGGTGTGTGGCCAAGAGATCACAAAATAGCCTTTACAAAGGGATTACTAGCCTATTTAGACCCCACTGAGGTTTCACCGGTGGCGATGTCTCCCGCAGAGCACATCTTCAACCAAGGGCCCCCTCTTGAGCCATTCGGATCCCAGGGTAGTCCCACCAATCATCAACAAACCCAATCCGACTACCCCTTCCCCGAGCATCCACAATGGTCCAAACAGCACTAGCAAAGCCCTAATTAATCAGCTACGCCGCACCCATAACTTGGCCTTGTGGTGGCACTGTAGTCCTGGCTTATTCTCGCATGAACCGGTCCTTAGATCTAAAGCAAGCAAACCACCATAACATCCAACCCATCCACATACCAAGCTTGCTTAGATCACCCATCGTATTGACCAGTTCACATTAACCAGAATATCATTAATACACAATTAAATGTGTAGTGTTGGTTTTTCCATCCCAATTAATTAAGCGAAGCAAAAAGGTAAAAACCCTTCCCGACTCTCTACCATAAATTCCAAGTGACAAGGGTAGTTTAACAAATCTAGTAAATTTCCTACCATAGGATTTCCCATCAATTTGACACAAGCATGCATTTTTGCAAACAAAATATTTATTTTAAAAACAGGATAATATGCTTCAAGGACACTTGCCTTGCTCTTGCTGTTGATTAGGGTCAAAGCCTTCAAACTCTTGATGCTGTAGATCCTCCGCGGCACTTTCTAGCGCAAATCCGTCTAATCCACACAATAAACATACAAGACAAGAAACACAATCAAAGAGTGCACAAATATTACTCAATATGTCATGACATGCATGATTAATGCAAATGCAAGGTAGAACTTGTCACTAGATTGCTTTTAATGATCACTAACTAGCTCTAATAGATTTTAACAAGTTTATACAGGTTTGGATTCGATTGGATCAAATTTTAGAATTAATTCAACACAATTTAACCAGAAAGATCGGACTAGTCCGCTAGGGATCGGACAAGTTCGCACTTGATGAGATCAGCAGATTAGGGTTTTCTAGATCGATGTGAATTTGGAGATTAGGGGTTGAATTCACATAATGAAAAGAGAATAGAAGGTATACCAGGTGTTTAGAACTCCAATGAACCAAGAAACTTGGAGGTAACACTTGGATCTTGATGATCTAGGGTTGGTGATGAACTTGGAGATGAATTGGTGGTGAAGGACGAAACTTGGTGGAGATCTTGATCCTCTTTCGTTTCCTCCTCTTCTTCTTCTTGTTTGGGATCTTCTCCTCCCTCCTTGATGGTGGCTCCCCACGAACTAGGGTTTGGGTGGGTGGAAAAGTGGCAAATAGATGTCAAACCAAGGGGTGGGGTTGTTTATATAGACGTGGAGGCTAGGGTTAGATGGATTTCGAGTTTAGGATGAGTAGAGGCCGGTTTAGAGTCCCACATGGTCTCTAAAAGAGTTGGGCACGACGTCCCTAGGCCCACTTGACGTGAAACCCAAGAAACAAGTCGTAAAACAAAAGGTCAATCTCAGAGTCACGAAATATCGGACAAGTCCGGACAGGACCGGACTAGTCCGAAGTCGTCCAGAGAGAAAATCGGACAAGTCTGGCCAAAAATCGGACAAGTCCGATCTTAGTCAGAAAAGAAAACAGACAAGTCCGCTGGAACACCGGACTAGTCCGGAAAAGTCCAGGGACATAGCAAATTTTCAAGGATTCATGGAATACCGGACTAGTCCGCACAAAATCAGACAAGTCCGAAGTTTTCAAGGGGCAAATATCGGACTAATCCGCAGCAAAAACGGACAAGTCCGTTTTTAGACAGAGAGAAATTGGACTAGTCCTCAGCAAAACCGGACTAGTCCGCACTTTCCTACATTTTTAAGTGCGGTTTTGCTCCAAATCAATTTTAACTTGTTCCTCTTGTTATGGGTTAATGTTAAACATGTATATGAGTGCATGTAGGGCATGATGCATGAAAATGAGGGTGTTACAAACCTACCCCCCTTAAAATGAATCTCGCCCTGGAGATTCGACGCGGAAGAGAAGAGATAGGGAAAGTCCTTCTTGATATCATCCTCTAGCTCCCAAGTTGCTTCTTTTTCTGTGTGGTGCTTCCATTGAACCTTACACCATCTAATAACCTTGTTCCTTGTGACTCTCTCCTTGGTTTCCAAGATTTTGACCGGTTGCTCGGCATACATCAAATCTTCCTCTAGTTCCAATTCTTCCATTGACACTTGATCTTCCGGTACCCTGAGACACTTCTTGAGTTGGGAAACATGAAACACATCATGTACGTCTGAAAGATGAGCTGGCATCTCCAACTTATATGCTACTTCTCCTCTTTTGTCCAAAATCTTGAATGGTCCAATATAATGAGGTGCGAGCTTACCCCTTATGTTAAACCTCTTATGACCTCTCATTGGTGACACACCTTGAGGTAAACAAAATCTCCTATTTCAAAGGCTAATTTCCTTCTCCTATTGTCCGCATAGCCCTTTTGCCTTGATTGGGCAGCTCTCAAGTTTCCACGAATTATTTGGACTTGCTTTTCGGCTTCTTGCAACACGTCCGGACCAAATACTTGAGTTTCTCCTGCCTCATTTCAGAATAAAGGTGTCCTACACTTCCTCCCATAAAGCGCTTCATATGGTGACATCTTCAAGCTTGCTTGGTAACTATTATTGTATGAAAATTTCGTGTATGGCAAGCTTTTGTCCCAACCTTTCCCATGCTTTAAAGCACAAGCTCTTAACATGTCCTCCAAAATCTGATTGGTCCTCTCAGTTTGTCCATCCGTTTGAGGATGATATGCTGAACTAAAATTCAACCTCGTTCCCAAAGCTTCATGCAATTTTTTCCAAAATCTGGAGGTAAATTGAGAACCTCTATCCGAGACTATCTTCTTAGGGACTCCATGTCGACACACAATATGCTCCATGTATATTTCGGCCAATCGTGCAGCCGTATACTTGGTCTTCACGGGGACAAAATGAGCTGACTTGGTTAAGCGATCCACAATTACCCAAATTGAGTCATACCCGGACTGAGTACGCGGTAACCCAACTATGAAGTCCATACCAATTTCTTCCCACTTCCATTCCGGAATCTTCAACGGTTGCAATAGTCCGGCTGGCCTTTGATGTTCCGCCTTGACTCGTTGGCACACATCACACAGTGTTACGTATTCAGCTATGTCCTTCTTCATGCTATTCCACCAATAGCAAGTCTTCAAGTCCTTGTACATCTTCGTACAACCGGGGTGAATTGAGTAAGGCGAGTCATGTGCCTCCTTTAATATTGTCTCCCGAATATGCTTTACATTAGGCACAACGATTCTCTTTCCAAGCCATAAGGTACCATGTTCGTCTTCATCAAATCTGAATTCTCTCCCTTCTTTGATTCTTTCCTTGATTTCCTTGATCTCCTCATCCGTGGTTTGTGCTTCTCGAATTTCTTGCTCCAAGGTTGGGTTTAACTCCATCATCTCCATCTCGTTTACAAACCCAAGGTTCAACTGTTCAAACTCCTTACATAACTCGAATGGTAACTCTCGAACCGTGAGTTGATGACTTACTCCCTTTCTACTCAAAGCATCAGCCACTACATTGGCTTTTCCCGGATGATAGTTGATCTCCAAATCATAATCTTTGATGAGCTCCAACCATCTTCGTTGCCTCAAGTTCAGATCCGTTTGTGTGAAAATATACTTCAAACTCTTATGATCCGTGTAAATTTCACACCTATGTCCAAGAATATAGTGTCTCCAAATCTTCAATGCATGTACCACGGCTGCTAGTTCAAGATCGTGTGTGGGGTAATTCTGTTCATGTTTCTTCAATTGTCTCGACGCATAGGCGACCACTTGACCTTCTTGCATCAATACACATCCAAGCCCTTGTCTTGATGCATCGCAATAAATGTCAAAACTCTTGCTTACATCCGGCAATACCAAAACTGGGGCTGTTGTCAACCGCTTCTTTAACTCCTCAAAGCTATCCTGACAAGCTTCAGTCCATTGGAACGCCTTTCCCTTCGTTAGCAACTCCGTCATAGGCTTGGCTATCTTGGAAAAGTCCTTGATGAATCGACGGTAATATCCAGCCATCCCAAGAAAACTCCGAATTTCCTTGACGTTTTGCGGTGGTTCCCACTTCAACACATCTCCCACTTTTCCGGGGTCAACCGATACTCCTCCTCCTGAGATTATATGACCCAAAAATGGCACCTCTTTCAACCAAAACTGGCACTTGTTGAACTTGGCATACAATTGATGCTCCCTCAATTTCTGCAGCGTAAGCCTCAAGTGTTCCTCATGTTCCTTCTCATCCTTCGAGTAGATCATAATATCATCAATAAACACCACAACGAACTTATCTAAGTACTCCATGAAGACCTTATTCATGAGGTACATAAAGTAGGCAGGTGCATTTGTCAATCCAAAAGACATCACAGTGTACTCATAAGATCCATACCGTGTCCTAAAAGCTGTCTTGGGTATGTCCGATGGTCTAATCTTCATTTGAAAGTATCCCGACCTCAAGTCAATCTTAGAGAAGACACAAGCACCCTTCATCTGATCAAACAAGTCTTCTATGCGTGGCAAGGTGTACTTGTTCTTGATTGTTACCTCGTTGAGAGCTCGGTAATCCACGCACATCCTTTGGGATCCGTCCTTCTTGTCCACAAATAGAACGGGCGCTCCCCAAGGTGAAGAGCTAGGGCGAATAAAACCCTTCTCTAATTGCTCTTGAATTTGCTTCTTGAGCTCTGCTAATTCCTTAGGAGGCATCCTATACGGCCTCTTAGCTATAGGTGCAGTTCCAGGTATTAAATCAATAACAAACTCAATGTCTCGATCGGGTGGCATACCTGGCAACTCATCCGGAAACACATCCAAAAATTCACACACCACCGGAATCTCCTCAACTGCGACACCGTCCATATGGTTCAGCTCTAATTGCTTCGGTGCATGTTGGGTTGCTTCAAATTCTACGGTGATCCCTTCTTCATTAGTCAACTTCACCGTCTTTGTGGCACATTCAATAACTCCATTGTGCTTCCTCAACCAGTCCATACCAAGTATAAATCCAACCCTTGAGAATCTAAAACAATGAGGTTGGCAGAGAGGTCTACCCCCCTTATTCTAAGGCTTACTTTTGGACATACTATATTTGTCCTCATCTCTCCTCCAGGAGACTTAAACAATAGAGTAAACTTCATATGAGAGATAGGCAAACTATACTTGGCAACATACTTTGATGCAATGAATGAATGCGATGCTCCGGAATCAAATAACATAGTCGCGGGGTTGGAGTTTGCGAGAAACATACCAATGACCACATCATCAGCTTGTTGAGCACCCTCCGTGGAGACATGGTTCACGTTACCACGAGCAAGGTTCTGCTGTCCACGACTTCCTTGTGGTTGTCCTCCATTGGGTCTTGGGTTTTGCCTCGGCACATTGCTTCCTTGCCCAAGGCCTGACTTAGGACATTGATTCGCAAAGTGTCCCGCTTCTCCACAAGTATAGCACCTATTAACTCCACCAGAATTATTGGGACGAGCTTGGTTTTGAACATTGGCTCCAGGAAAATCAGCACGAGGTGCATAAGGCATCGGAGGCCTAGGTGCTTGCATAACAGGACGCTGCTGCACAAACTGAGTTGGGCGCGGTGCATAACCAGGGCGCTAAGCAGGAATAGAGGAGCTGTAATAGGGTGCATTGGGTGGTGCAAGGCGAGGGCGCACATTACTTCCTTGTTGCTGTCCTTGATATGGCGCCTTCCTCTTGATTTCTTGCTCCATCTCACGGATCTTGTTCTCAACCACAATTTCTTTGTCCACAAGCTTCTGAAAATTGACATAATCACAGTTGAGCAATTGCACTTGGATCGTATTGTTCAATCCCCTCATGAACAAGTATTGCTTACGGCTGTCCCGGCTAACATCCTCAGGCGCATATCTTGAGAGTTGAGTGAACTTATTGAGATATTCACTCACGCTTGATTTTCCTTGTCTCAAGTTCTCAAATTCTTGCCTCTTCAAGATCATAACACCTTACGGCACATAATGAGAACGGAAACTCTCCTTGAATTCGGCCCAAGTAATTCTCTCTTGGTTCTCATGAGCACTGCAATAAGAATCCCACCAATCTGCGGCTGCTCCAACGAGTTGATGAGAAGCAAATAGGACCTTCTCCCGGTCACTGCATTGGACAATGGCTAGCTTCTTCTCCACGGACTTGAGCCAATTATCCGCATCCATAGGGTCTGCGGCTTGAGCAAAGGTTGGTGGCCTAGTCCTCATAAACTCTCCCAATCGGTTATGAGGAGGTGGGGGTGGCGGTGGAGGCATGTGGGGCTGATTGTTGATGTTGCTAGCTTGCAGCTGTCCTATAGTCTGTATCATGGTCTGCATGAGCTGGTTTTGCATGGCCAATAGTTGCTCGATGTTGATAGCTCCCTGGGTGGATCCTTGCCCATTGTTGTTCTGAGGCACTCCATTGTTCTCCTCTTCATCATTGCCATCCCTCTGGTTGCGAGTCCTCGCCATCTGAAGAAAAGCAATAGGTAAGAATTAGAAAACGTCACCAACTATATGCATCAAGGGGTATAAAGCTAACCAACTAGCTACACTAGCCTAGGTGGACATGGCAATGCTAAGGCATCCCAAAATCCTCTATTAAGCACACAAGCAACCAATATATATAGCAAACAGCACTCCAAGCAAAAACACATCGATTCCTTAGTGCTCCTATGTGCTCTAAAGTGTCCATTCTATCTAGGCTGCATCCTACGGTCAACCTGTGACTCTGATACCAATCTGTGACGCCCGGTTCCGAAAACTGAACCAAGCTAACGCATATGTGTGCCCAGGATGTTCATCACACATACACGAGTGCAATCACAAAAGAGTATACAGAAAATTACCACAAGACAAGATTAGTTAACCAAATTTTATTACACAAACCAGATTATCCTCGAATACAAGCTCTAATGAATATTAATGACAAGTTCAACTAATGCAGCGGAAATAAACTAACTAAGCAAACTAAGCAACTAAGCATAAGCGATAGGGTATATATGCGCAGCTCCAATCAACACCACAGGCAAAGCTGACGGTAGACATGGCCTAGAACTCCGCATTATCACCATTAAACTCCCAATCCTGACCTGCAACTGTTGGGGGGGGGGGGGTTGCAAGAGTGAGTACATGTCGTACTCAGCAAGTGTGGAAAGTATGACATGTGGCTGATTCAAATGACAACAATAATAATGGTAAAGTGCTGAAAAGTACAGTAAAACATTTGAAAAGCAATATAGTATAAGTATGTGAAGTAATCCCAACATAATCACGAGTAATACCATAATACCAAACTGAATTCATTACCATCATCAGTAAGTCCAGATTTCACCATTGCCAATAACCATATTCAATACCAGAGATTAATCCATAACCATCCATAACCATTACCAAACCATAACCATTCCAAATTCCAATTTGCCTCTAATCATGGAAGTTGTCTAGGTGCTCATAACCGGGAGCACGGCTATCATGATAGTTTTAATTAACTCTGCAGAGTTTGTACCTCTTTACCCACGTGTTCGTGATTTCATCACCCTTCGGCGACTAAGAACCTCCCTTATGCCTATGACCCGTCGGTCACATTACACACTTCCGTTGGTGTGTGGCCAAGAGATCACAAAATAGCCTTTACAAAGGGATTACTAGCCTATTTAGACCCCACTGAGGTTTCACCGGTGGCGATGTCTCCCGCAGAGCACATCTTCAACCAAGGGCCCCCTCTTGAGCCATTCGGATCCCAGGGTAGTCCCACCAATCATCAACAAACCCAATCCGACTACCCCTTCCCCGAGCATCCACAATGGTCCAAACAACACTAGCAAAGCCCTAATTAATCAGCTACGCCGCACCCATAACTTGGCCTCGTGGTGGCACTGTAGTCCTGGCTTATTCTCGCATGAACCGGTCCTTAGATCTAAAGCAAGCAAACCACCATAACATCCAACCCATCCACATACCAGGCTTGCTTAGATCACCCATCGTATTGAGCAGTTCACATTAACCAGAATATCATTAATACACAATTAAATGTGTAGTGTTGGTTTTTCCATCCCAATTAATTAAGCGAAGCAAAAAGGTAAAAACCCTTCCCGACTCTCTACCATAAATTCCAGGTGACAAGGGTGGTTTAACAAATCTAGTAAACTTCCTACCATAGGATTTCCCATCAATTTGACACAAGCATGCAATTTTGCAAACAAAACATTTATTTTAAAAACAGGATCAATATGCTTCAAGGACACTTGCCTTGCTCTTGCTGTTGATTAGGGTCAAAGCCTTCAAACTCTTGATGTTGTAGATCCTCCGCGGCACTTTCTAGCGCAAATCCGTCTAATCCACACAATAAACATACAAGACAAGAAACAGAATCAAAGAGTGCACAAATATTACTCAATATGTCATGACATGCATGATTAATGCAAATGCAAGGTAGAACTTGTCACTAGATTGCTTTTAATGATCACTAACTAGCTCTAATAGATTTTAACAAGTTTATACAGGTTTGGATTCGATTGGATCAAATTTTAGAATTAATTCAACACAATTTAACCAGAAAGATCGGACTAGTCCGCTAGGGACCGGACAAGTCCGCACTTGATGAGATCAGCAGATTAGGGTTTTCTAGATCGACGTGAATTTGGAGATTAGGGGTTGAATTCACATAAGGAAAAGAGAATAGAAGGTATACCAGGTGTTTAGAACTCCAATGAACCAAGAAACTTGGAGGTAACACTTGGATCTTGATGATCTAGGGTTGGTGATGAACTTGGAGATGAATTGGTGGTGAAGGACGAAACATGGTGGAGATCTTGATCCTCTTTCGTTTCCTCCTCTTCTTCTTCTTGTTTGGGATCTTCTCCTCCCTCCTTGATGGTGGCTCCCCACGAACTAGGGTTTGGGTGGGTGGAAAAGTGGCAAATAGATGTCAAACCAAGGGGTGGGGTTGTTTATATAGACGTGGAGGCTAGGGTTAGATGGATTTCGAGTTTAGGATGAGTAGAGGCCGGTTTAGAGTCCCACATGGGCTCTAAAAGAGTTGGGCATGACGTCCCTAGGCCCACTTGACGTGAAACCCAAGAAACAAGTCGTAAAACAAAAGGTCAATCTCGGAGTCACGAAATATCGGACAAGTCCGGACAGGACCGGACTAGTCCGAAGTCGTCCAGAGAGAAAATCGGACAAGTCTGGCCAAAAATCGGACAAGTCCGATCTTAGTCAGAAAGGAAAATGGACAAGTCCGCTGGAACACCGGACTAGTCCGGAAAAGTCCAGGGACTTAGCAAATTTTCAAGGATTCATGGAATACCGGACTAGTCCGCACAAAATCGGACAGGTCCGAAGTTTTCCAGGGGCAAATATCGGACTAATCCGCAGCAAAAACGGACAAGTCCGTTTTTAGACAGAGAGAAATCGGACTAGTCCTCAGCAAAACCGGACTAGTCCGCACTTTCCTACATTTTTAAGTGCGGTTTTGCTCCAAATCAATTTTAACTTGTTCCTCTTGTTATGGGTTAATGTTAAACATGTATATGAGTGCATGTAGGGCATGATGCATGAAAATGAGGGTGTTACATACAGTATAAGTATTCCTCTTGTCATTCATGTATTTGGCTCTTTGCTAAACTACATTCTTTTATATGATGCACCCTTCACTTTATTCGATAATCCAAATTGTTTTTTTTTATTTTTCTCTGTTTTCTTAACCCAACAGAGAAAACTCATGCATTTGCATCTGAGCTTAGTCCTCTCAAGTTATAAAAACTTTTAATTCTAAAACTACTAAGTTGCATTTTATTGAATATGTGCATTCTCATCGCGATAGATGTTATGACGGATGAAGACTGATGAGGATCATCACTAGGAGGAGGCGGCACAGAGGCGAGGAATTCTCTATTAGCTGAGCCATGACGAAGTCCATGATAGATTCTCCGGAGGAAGATCAAGTCACTGACTTATTGACATTTATCTAGTCGCAACCCAAGGCAAGCCCTAGTTTACATTTAAGTGACTTTCTAAAGTTTTGCTTTTATCACTATGTTGACTAGGATATTGTCGAAGGTCGTAAACGACACTTCCCCCGGACCTGCCTAGAGAGCAGCCCGCGGAGGTTCTTTGGATTCACGAGGGCTAGTCCCAGGAGATCAAACACAACAGAATGATGGACACCGGAGCGTAATACCCTACGTCCACGGGAGTGTTGTGTATTGCCTTGCTTTCGCGTGTAGAGTCTTGGTCTAATTTTTGCCGATCCTCTCTATGGACGTCTACCGAGCCCTTTTATAGCTTAAGGACTCTGCAGTCACAAGATGGCTCCAGGACCCGACAGGTGGTCTCGGGGAGAGCCAAATCCTATACAAGATCTATGATTAAATGCTATCTACTCCCATTGTCAGGGGCGTCAATGCGCCGTCCCGCCGCGTCGTGCGCCAGGGCTACACATAGTCGGTGATGATGGCGGTGCACGTCCCGTCCATCTTGTCCTTGCGGCCCATTCGTCCTTCTTGCGGCGTGGGTCTGTACCGGCTACTTGGACAAGACAGGACACGGGGGTCTTGACTTTAGCATGCACGGCTTAGCTTGCCTGGGGAAGGCGCGCGCACTTAATGCCCGTCTGAGTAGCGCACGTCTCCTTTACTGCAGCTTCCTACCGCACTGAGTTGGTCGTCCGCCACGTGGTTGCGCCGGAGCCTGCCTCTGCGGGGAGGCGGGCACTTAGCGGAACAGGCCACGTGGTGCACTCGGAGCCCACCCCTATGGAGGAGTGGAGGCTCAGCCCTGCAGGCCACGTGGTAGTTCCGATGCCTTTCCCTTTGAGGACGCGGGCCTGGCCCCGAGGTCCCGATTGACCACGTGGCGGCTCCGAAGCCCACCTCAGCGGGGAGGCGAGCACTTGATGGAACAGGCCACGTGGCGCGCCCGGAGCCCACCTCAGCGGGGAGGCAAGGGTCCAGCTCTGCCGGCCACATGGAAGCTTGGGAGCCTCTCCCGGCGGAGAGGTAGGATCTGGTCCTTCCCTCTACGACGTGGCAGCCTCGGATTCGGCCTCTTAGTAGGGGCGGAGTCCTTAGCGGTTTTCTTCCTGTGCGCGGGGGTACCCGGTCTACGGGGTACCGACAGTGGCCCCCGAGCCCACCTCGGGAGAGTCGTCGATACCGCAGATGGGGTCTTCTTCCTTTTCTTCCCGTGCAACTTTTTTGGCTCCACTTCGGGGCAGTTCCTCGGGCGACACGCCCCTGCCGTCATGGCGACGTGTCCCCTTCCAGTAAGTGGAGGTTGCTGAACAGGCGCCGCGCGACATGACTTCTGCCTTCAATCGTGCTTTAACTGCGGTGGTTCCCAAGGTGGCTCCTTCACTTCCGCTGCTTTTGCCCTTTCGGAAACTGTCGAGTTACCTTCCGCATAGCTAGTCACCCGGCTCGCCTTCTTTGTCAAGCGACCCGGGCCCTCATGTCATTGCCTACGCGGGACCATTGCTCTTCTATTGGAGCTGCGGCGATTCACACTTTTGCGCCTGTTGGCCTGCAGGGTGCATAAAAAGAGAACTTTCCCCCTGAGGGTTCTTTCTCCCGCCTCTGCATTCCTGCGCTCGTGTTTCCGCCTCAAGCCCAGTTCTTGCGCTCTAGTTCCCAGTCTCCCCATCCAGAGCTTCCAACCTCACCCCTCATGGCGAGCGTCTTGCCCAAGTCCAGGCAGTCCAGGCCCGCCGACCTGGCCCCTATGCGCCGGCTTCTTGGCTGGCACACTCCTGAGCGGGAGTCGTGGCTCCATCCTGGGAGGCTCCCGCTGAGCCTCTCCGCCGGGGAGATGGTTCTCTTCTCGTCGTACGTACTGGCCGACTTTGTCCCGCCGGCATCCGCCTTCTTGGTCATGCTCCTGGAGACCTTCGGCCTTCAGCTCCACCACCTCGCACCGAACTCGATCACCATGCTGGCGGTCTTCGCTCACTTCTGCGAGATGTTCGTGGGGGTGATGCCGTCGGTAAAGCTCTTCCGGTACTTTTTTGTACTGAGGGCCACCGGCAGGAGTTCGAAGGAGCACCTCGGCGCCTACTACTTCCAGCGCCGGACTAAGGTCCCCACGAGGTACATTGCTTCCTTCAACTCGGCAAGGTGGGAGATGTGGCGCGAAGATTGGATGATCGCCAAGGTCGAGGCCCACGACCGGATGTGCCTCCCCACCGGGATCCCCTACTCCGAGCGATCATTCTGGGAGGAGCGCCCAGAGCTGGAGGAGGCGTTCAACCCGGTGTTGAAGAGGATCCAGATGCTGGCGGACCACGGACTGTCGTCTGCCATGGTGCTGAGGGACTTCATGTCCCACCGCATAGCGCCGCTTCAGCACCGTGCCCGCCCGGCGTCGATGTTCACCAGCCCGTCGGGCTGCACCCGGCTCGAAACCGGCCCCGGCTCCAACCTGGACGAGCAACAACTGCTCGACATGCTGGCCCGGGTCTGCCCCGATGACATCTCCGCCGAGGCACTCTCTCTTCCGTCAGCCTGCCGCCCCTTGTGCTCGGACTCTGAGTTGAGGAGGCAGCTGCTGAAGACGATGCCGACCCTCGACGAGTCCGGGCTGGCGCAGCGTCAGATCGGGGACCTGTTCCGGGGGGTTAGCATTGCTGACGACGCTGAGGGAGGCGAGGATCCCTTAAGCGACGTTGGTTCTTCAAGCAGCGACTCCTCGAGCGGCCCCCAGCACCATCCATGGGGTGGCGTCGTCGACCCCGGCGACAAGGGGAAGGGGAAGGTGCCAGTTCCGGTGCTGGACCCGTCCCCCAAGAAGCGCGCCCGGTCGCCGCCGCCGGCCCCTTCTGCCCTTCGTCAGGACTCCGGAGCCCTGCCGCGCTCGTCGCCAGGGGGCGCCGATGGCGCCACCTTGCCGCCCGAGTCTTCCACACGCAAGAGGGGGAGGCTCCTCAACGTCGACGGGACCCCAGCGTTCCCTCTCCGTTCGGAGGGGCGCCAGACCTTGGGGGTGCCGCCGACACCGCCTCCACAGGGGCCCTCAGCACATTCAGCGGCCCCCGCCGCGGGTTCGGGGGGTCCGAACCCCTCCAACCCTTTCGGGAAGTGGTGGAGCTTCAGCGTCCCCCGGTAAGTTTACACAGATTTTACCTTGGGTGCTCTTTGCTGTGTGCTTACCCTGTCATTTTCTTATGATCCAGGTTTGCTTGATTTCAGCGCTTCTACAGCTACTCCACCACCCGCGGGCACTTCTGCTGGAGGGTCTGCCGCTCTGGCCAGCTCGCGGGGATCGTCTGCTGCCTCGGGCCCTGCTTCGGTGCCCCAGGCTGCTGCCGCTGGGGTACCTCGGGCTCCCGTGTCTGAGACCCCCGCAGCGGCTGCCGGAGCCCAACCGCGCGCGCCGATGACCGCCGCCGCGCCTACCAACGACACCGCGTCCACCGGTCACACCGTGCCGGCCGACGCCGCCGCGCCCTCCGACACTGCTGCGTCGGTTGGCGCCTCTGGCCCTGGTGCTGCCGTCAGGGAGGGGGCCCTGGTCCCCGTCTCCCCAGTGGTCCTCCAAATGGAGGACGATATTGAAGAAGTGGGGAGGCAGCGACCCGCTGCTACGGTGGAGCCTCTCCCCCTGTCTGAGGCCATGGTCGTGGCCCACTCCGGCTTCCGGCAGGCCCAGGCGGCCCTCGCCCGGGAGAAAGGGCGGCTCGAGGACAAAGACGACAGGCTCCGGGAATGTGCGAGGACCCTCGAGGCCCGGACCCGGCTGGCGAGGAGCCGAGCGGCCCAGAGGGAGGCGGTCGTTCGGGAGGAGATGAATGTGAAAGTGCATCTAGGTTCCCTGTGGGTTTTGGATGATTGATGACGACAATTAAGTCGCTAATGAGCTCATGTGATCTTAGCACAGGTGTGGACTCGATCGGAGACGCAAACCCTCAAAAAGGAAAAGGAAGGAAACGGAGTCGACTCGAAGCGTAGAAACTAGGGTTTCTAGCGTGTTGAGTTAGACTAGCCGTAGAAATAGGAGGGTGTGTGTGTAAAGTGCAAAGAGATCAAAGTATGAGCTCAAGAGTGGTGGTTGAGGTAGAAATCCTATTTAAAGTTGAAGTTAGAGTAGTCTGGCAGGAGTGGCCGGACTAGTCCGCTCCTGGCCAGACTAGTCCGTTTTCACACGGACCAGAAGGTCCTGTGTGACTTCGGACTAGTCCGTAGTGGGACGGACTAGTCCGTGGTACCCCTTGGAGTGGAGTTTCGGGACTAAGTCCTAGAGAGCGGACTTGTCCGTTTTGGGGCGGACCAAAAGGTCCTGTGTGAGATCAGACTAGTCCGTCCGTGGGCCGGACTAGACCGTGGTGCGGAGTGCAGAGTGGTTTTGCGACTAAGTATGGGTAGGCCGGACTAGTCCGCCCTTGGGGCCGGACTAGTCCGTGGTCTCCAGACTAGTCCGTTTTCACACGGAACAAAAGGTTCTATGTGAGATCGGACTAGTCCGGTGTGGGCCGGACTAGTCCGTTGTCGAAGTTACCGTTTGAATTTGAAGTTTGGCGGGTAGCGTGACGATTGCCGCGCAGTGCGACAGTTGTTAGAGGGGTTAGTGGTCCCCTAGGCCGGACTAGTCCGCCCTTTTGCCGAGGTCAGCAGTTTGGGCTCGGGACCCCTATAAAAAGGGGACCCCCGGCCTCATTTCAAATACTCTCGAACCCTAGCGCCGCCACAGCCAACTTGGAGCACTCTTAAGCCTCTTTCTTGCCAACTTTCCCTCTAAAACTAATTCTTGAGTGGATTAGGGTTTAGTGAGGTGGAGAAGAGGAAGAACATCGCGCTTGTGCTCCCGGTTTGATCTCTTGCACTCATTGAGTCTTTGTGAGCTGTGTGTTGAGTGTGTTTTGTGTTGTTGATTATCTTTGTGGTGTGGGAGCCTCAGATTGTGAGCATCCCCAATGAATCTTGTATTCGCACTTTGAGATAGTGGAGAACCAAGTTAGGCCCGTGCGGTAAACTTGGTGAGGGAAGGGTTGTTGAACCCGGTCCTTTGTGGACTCCTCAACGGGGACGCAGATTCTTGTGTGGAATCAAACCTTGGGATAAAATCTTTGTGTCTCCGTGTTCTTCGCATTTTGTTTATCGCATATTTCGTTCTAGGGTTGCTAGTCTTGTCTTGTGCTTCACATTGCTATAATCTAGTTGAAACTTGACTTACTCTTGTGTTGGTAATTTCTAAACTTGTCATAAACATATCCTCACTTGTAGCCTCGAGAAAATCCCCTTAAAACTTGCTAGAAACACTTTTTAGGGTTCTTCACGCAGGCTGACCGGACTAGTCCGCCCCCAGACCGGACTAGTCCGCCCCCTGTGATTTAACCTTGTTTTATTAAGTCATTTGCAGGTCGATTAGCCTATTCACCCCCCTCTAGGCAACTTTCAATTGGTATCAGAGCAGGACTCTCCACAAAGAGTCTAACAACTCGAAGAGATGGCCGGAGTGGTGTTTGAAGAGGTGTCGACACGTGAGGAGACAATGGCTTATCAAGACAAGCCAACGGATGATGAGGAGACTCGCCAGCTCAAGGCGAAGCTCCGGGAGAAGTTGAAGATTGCTGTGGTTGAGCCGTCAAGCTCATCAAGTGGTGGCGGCGGGGTCAACTACAACCGACAAGGGTTCAACTATGAACGCCTTGCCGCCAACAACCACTACCTCTCCATCCCATTGGGGAAACCTCCTCAATTCGATGGAACCGACTACGGGAAGTGGAAACATAACATGAAGATCCATCTCGTGTCACTCAATCCGACATTGTGGCAAATTGTCATGACCGGAGTGGAGATCCCAAAGGATGAGGACAACATCACGCAAGAACAAGCCATCCTCATCCACCGCAACACTCAAGCTGCGGGTGTGATCATCTCATCCCTCTCAAGAGATGAGTTCAAGCGCGTCGATGGTCTTGAGGTGGCCAAAGATATATGGGACACCCTCAAGACGGCGCATGAGGGAAATCGGGTGGTCAAGGAGGCCAAGATCGAGCTCATCGAAGGAGAGCTTGGGAGGTTCGCCATCATGGATGGTGAATCCCCCCAAGACATGTACAACCGGTTGAAGATACTCATCAACAAGAGCCGATCATATAGCTGCACCAAATGGACCGACCACGAGGTGGTGAAGAGGATGATCCGGGCGTTCATGCCTAGGAACGTCGCTCTTTGCTCCATGATTCGAGAAAGTCCGGGGTTCACTAAAATGACCCCGGAGGAGGTCCTTGGTAGGATCATCAACCACGAGATCATGGAGAAGGAGGCGCTCTTATACAACGACCTTCAAAAGTTCACCGCCTCCAAGATGAAGAATGTTGCACTTAAGGCAACACCCTCTTCAAAAGAGCAAGAGGAAAGCGATGAGGAGAGCCTCGACACCGATGAGGAAGAGGCCTTCTTCATCAACAAATTCAAGAGGATGATGAGGAGGAAGAAAGGTGGATACAACCATGAAGGCAAGGGGAAGGAAAGAGCAAGGCCCAAATCAAAAAGGGCTTGCTACAATTGTGGCGAGTACGGCCACTTCATCGCTGATTGCCCCCATGAAGAAGTGAAGAAGAAGAAGGAGGGCAAGCCTCAAGGGAAGAAATTCTTCAGGAAGAAGAGGCCCTCCAGACAAGCACACTTGGGCAAGGAGTGGGACTCTAACGATGAGTCCTCCTCCGAAGAAGAAGAGGAGAAGATGGCTACCATAGCCATCGGGAAGAGCTCCAAGGGAAGCAAGCTCTTCCCCAACCTCAACAACGACTACAAACCAACTTGCCTTATGGCAAAGGAGGGAAGGAGAAAGGTAACATCTCACTCCTCCTCCTCCATTTCCTCTCATGATGAATTTGATAGCGCTAGTGAGAATGAGCATATGTTTAAGGACATAAGCAAAAGCACCCTGCGCAGGATGAAGTTGCTTATGGATGAGATCTTTGAGAAGGAGGATCTCATTAACAGACAAGAGGACATGCTCATCCTTGAAAAGGAGAGATGTCAAGAGCTCAACGAGCTCCTTGAGCTTGAAAGAGAGAAGAGCAAGGCATTGGAACACGAACTTGCTCTAAGTAAGAAAACGTGTTCAACTCTTGAGGAAAAAATAATTGAGCTCAAGGACGAACTTGGGAACTTGTCAAAAGTTAACAAGATCCTTGAGACTCAAGTTGAGTCTCTCAAGAACAATGTAGCCTCTTCCTCTAAGAGCTCAACCTCCTCAAAGGCCTCATCCAATGCAACCCCGCCTTGCAAGTGCTCTAACTTAATCCTTAAGATTAAGGATGAACTCAACTTAGCGCAGGGCAAGCAAGCACCAATGGGTGCCATCTTTGACAAGGAGAAGGTGGCGTATGCACGAAGTGCATACACCAACACAAGACCTCCCCATGTCAAGGATGGTCTTGGCTATACTAGAGGTGGAAGGCATAACGCCAAAACCTCCAAGTATGGCAAAGACATGATTGTCTTCGTTAAGGGGAGTTCATCCACACCTAAAATTGAAAAGAACTCGCCCTCTAGCAACAAAATGCCTAAATCTGAACCGCATCCTCTATTCCATGATTTTGATGCATCTTATGTGCTTATGAGGAACAAATATGGCAAATTGTTTGCTAGATATGTTGGGCCACTCCGCAAGAGCCCCAAGCCTTGCGTGTGGGTGCCCAAATGCCTAAGCACTAACGTAAAAGGACCCAACTCCGCTTGGGTACCTAAAAGGAAGGCATAAATTTGTTTTGTAGGCTTACTCCTCCAGCGGATCGAAATGGGTGTTGGATAATGGATGTACCAACCACATGACCGAAGAGAGGAGCATGTTCATAGAGTATGAGGAGAACGAGGACCCAAGTGAAGGAATCTTCTTTGAGGATAATAGCCAAGGGAAAATCCTTGGCTCCGGTAAAATTGCTATCTCCTCTTCGCATACTTTATCTAATGTTTTGCATGTTGATTCCCTAGACTATAATCTCCTATCCATATCACAGCTGTGTGATAGAGGATATAAATGTGTTTTTTCTAGTGAGGGTGTGAATGTTCTGAGAGAGGGTAATGACTCAATAGCCTTTAAGGGAGTGCTCAAGGGAAATCTCTATCTTGTGGACTTTACCACGGATAAGGCTCAACTTGACACATGCTTAATGGCGAAAGCCAACATGGGATGGCTTTGGCATAGAAGGCTAGCCCATGTTGGAATGAGGAACCTTCAAAAGCTCCTTAAGGGAGAGCATGTTCGTGGCCTAAAGGATGTGGTATTTGAAAAGGATAGGCCATGTAGTGCGTGCCAAGCGGGAAAGCAAGTAGGAGCTCAACACCCCTCTAAGAATGTCATGACGACAACTAGACCTTTGGAGTTACTACATATGGATCTTTTTGGCCCCATTGCTTACATTAGCATCGGGGCCAACAAGTATGGTCTAGTCATCGTTGATGACTTCTCTAGATATACTTGGGTGTTCTTCTTGCATGATAAGAGTGAAACCCCCGGTGTCCTCAAGAAATTCCTAAGGAGAGCTCAAAATGAGTTCACCTTAAGGATAAAGGCTATAAGGAGTGACAATGGCACCGAGTTCAAGAACATGCAAGTAGAAAAGTTCCTAGATGAGGAGGGCATCAAGCATGAGTTTTCCGCTCTCTATTCTCCTCAACAAAATGGAATTGCCGAAAGAAAGAATAGGACGCTTATTGAGATGTCAAGGACGATGCTAGATGAGTACAAAACATCGGACCGGTTTTGGGTGGAAGCGGTTAACACCGCTTGCCACGCCGTAAATCGATTGTACCTTCATCGCCTCCTCAAGAAAACTCCTTATGAGCTTCTCGTTGGTAAGAAGCCCAATGTTTCTTACTTTCGTGTCTTTTGTAGCAAGTGTTATATACTCAACAAGAAGCCTAGGACTTCGAAGTTTGCTTCAAAGTCCGATGAGGGTTTCTTGCTTGGATATGACTCAAACACTCATGCGTACCGTGTGTTCAACAAATCCTCCGGAATTGTTGAAATAGCAAGTGACGTGGTGTTTGATGAAACCAATGGCTCTCAAGTGGAGCAAGTTTATCAACATGCCATTGACAAAGAGGAACCTCCACTAGAAGCTCTAAGGAGAATGGCACTTGGAGATGTTCGCCCACAAGAACCATCTCAAAGCCCAAGTGACCATCATCACTATGAAGCAGGTCAAACCCCCATTGGACAAGTTGGAGATCCACTAGATGCTCCCCAAAATGATAATGGGAATGAAGATCAAGGGGGAGGCATGGATCAAGGGGGAGACCAAAGTGAGGAAGATGAAGCAAGAGATTCAAGAGCTCAACCTCCGCATCCTCGTGTTCATCAAAGTGTTCAACGGGATCATCCCGTTGACAACATTCTAGAAGATATCACAAGAGGAGTAACAACACGTTCACGTGTTGCAAACTTTTGTGAGCATTTCTCCTTTGTCTCATCCTTGGAACCCCATAAGGTTGAAGATGCCTTAAGAGATCCGGATTGGGTAGTTGCCATGCAAGAGGAGCTCAATAACTTTGAAAGGAACAAGGTTTGGGAGCTTGTCAAGCGTCCACAAGCTAATGTTGTTGGAACCAAGTGGGTGTTCCGCAACAAACTAGATGAGCATGGCGTGGTAACTAGGAACAAGGCACGACTTGTGGCAAAAGGGTACTCACAAGTAGAAGGATTGGATTTTGATGAGACATTTGCCCCCGTAGCTAGGCTTGAGTCAATTCGGATATTACTAGCCTTTGATACTCATCATGACTTCAAGCTCTACCAAATGGATGTTAAAAGTGCATTCCTTAATGGCCCAATCAAGGAAGAAGTTTATGTAGAGCAACCTCCGGGGTTTGAAGACCAAGACTATCCTAACCATGTTTACAAATTGCGAAAGGCTCTTTATGGCCTCAAGCAAGCTCCTAGAGCTTGGTATGAGTTCCTAAGAGACTTTCTAGTTGAAAATGGTTTTAGGATAGGCAAAGTGGATTATACCCTTTTCACAAAACACTTCAACGAGGATCTTTTTGTGTGCCAAATATATGTGGATGACATCATATTTGGTTCCACAAATAAGGTGTTTTGTGATGAGTTCTCCAAGATAATGACAGAGAGTTTTGAAATGTCCATGATGGGTGAGTTGAAGTTCTTTCTAGGATTTCAAGTAAAACAACTCAAAGAAGGGACGTTCATAAGTCAAACTAAGTATACACAAGATATTCTAAGGAAGTTTGATATGGATAAGGCAAAACCCATCAAAACCCCTATGGGGACAAATGGACACCTAGACCTAAATGAGGACGGTCCAAGTGTGGATCAAAAGTTATATAGGTCTATGATTGGTTCACTTCTCTATCTTTGTGCATCTAGGCCCGGCATCATGCTAAGTGTGTGTATGTGTGCACACTTTCAAGCGGCACCTAAGGCTTGTCATTTGACCGCCGTTAAAAGGATCTTGAGATATCTAGTACACACAACTTCCCTAGGACTTTGGTACCCCAAAGGATCTAAGTTTAACCTCATTGGATATTTCGATGCGGACTATGCGGGGTGCAAAGTTGATAGGAAGAGCACATCGGGTACATGCCAATTCTTGGGTCGATCTCTAGTGTCTTGGTCCTCCAAGAAGCAAAACTCTATTGCTCTCTCCACCGCCGAAGCGGAATATGTTGCAGCCGGAAGTTGTTGTGCACAACTTCTTTGGATGCGACAAACCCTTAGGGATTATGGGATTAACTTGCGCAACATTCCACTATTGTGTGACAACGAGAGTGCCATAAAGATAGCCCATAATCCGGTGGAGCACTCTAGGACCAAGACATAGACATACGACATCACTTCTTGAGAGATCACTCAATGAAGGGAGATATTGTGATTTCTCATGTGAGGACGGAACATCAACTCGCGGATATTTTCACCAAGCCTCTTGATGAGAAGCGTTTCTGTGAGCTAAGAAGTGAGCTCAACATTTTGGATTCTAGGAATGTGGCTTAAACCACATTCCTCACATTTTTTGAGCTATATTTCGAAAAACTCTTCTCTATCGTGATTTCTCTTCAAAATCTGTTTGAGAAAACTTTTTCTTGGAAATTGATCTTGTTTTTGTCATATTTTTCTTCAATAATCTTGTTTGTGTTGCTTGTTATCCATAAGGACCAATAGTGTGTGTGCAACTCAAAAACATTGCCGCCCCTGCGGACGGACAAGTCCGGGTCCAGACTAGTCTGCAGCTGGTCTGCAGACCGGACTAGTCCGCCCTGACACCGGACTAGTCCGGCCCTTGGGGACTTAAACCCCAGGGGGGGCCAAAACCCTTCCTCTCCCCTCTCACTCCCACTTCTCTCCCTCACGCGCGCTAGAAACCGCCCTCTTCGGCGATTTTTCGCTCCATCCACCAAATCTCGATTCCAATCCGTGCATTGGAGTCTTTGGGAGTGAGGGATCGTGTCCCCGCGCTACACCTTCGCAATCCATCGTCGATTTCGTCGATTCTCGCGGATTTGAGAAGGTATTCCCCCCTTTTCAAAAACTTTCCCCATTCTTGATTCTTGAGGTTTTTGATAGGAACACCTTCTTTGATGTTGCTCCATATACCCTTGTGATCGTAGCCTAGGAGTATTGCGCGCTGATTTGAAGATTTTTCGATGAATCGATTAGGGTTAGGGTTTATCCTGCGCAACCCGGACTAGTCCGGCCCCTGGCGGACAAGTCCGTCCCTGGGGCGGACAAGTCCGGTTTGCACAGAGCAAACCCTAGTCCTAGTCTTCTCTCGAGACTTCTTCTGCAACACTCTCTCTCCTTGGACTCATACCTTCCTTTCTATGTATTTTCCGCAGCATGTCGAACTCGGAGCGTTCCCCTTCTCGTCTCAACCCCGCGGGCGAGGAAGAACGCCCTGAGACCTATCGGGGCCGCACCGAGGAGAGAGGTGCAGAAGCGCCCTGGGAGGGCCGAACCAAGGCTCAGATTGTCGAAGCAAGGACGAAGGCTGCCCTCATTAAAGTGCAGAAAGAAAAGGAAGAAAGGCAGCTGAAGGCACTCGAAGCCTCCAAAGTAGCTGCCACCATCTACAATGAGGAAGAAGCCATGGCCCGAGCAACTGCCGAATCTCTGAGTGAGCTAAGGAGGAAGAAGAGGCAAGACAGGGAGGCTTACAACTCCAGGGCCGCTGAGGCCAATGCCCCCAAAAGGAAGGAACTCGTCACTGTTGGCGAGAAGGCAAAGGGCAAGGAGCAAGCCCAAAGGGAAGATGAGCCTAGGGTCGAGCGTGACCCTAAGAAAGGAAAGGCTCCGGCTCCAGTCGAGCCAAAGAAGAAAAAGCCCTCTGTCAAGGTGCGAGCCAAGAAGGCACCCGGAGGAGTGGTGATCCGTGAAAAAGGGAAGGCCCAGGCTGTTGGCCCTCTCGTGATGCACAGTCCAGCACGCAATCCAAACCGTCAGCCCAACCTCTCAGCTAACACATTCAAAGGAAAAGGAGCTGAGAAGGCCAGGAGGCTCAGAGACGAGAATGTCTATAGGTATGAGAGGTCCACCGCAGACCCTCGGTTCTGGTGTGACTTCCATTGCGATTACTATCGCACAGTCTACCAGGCCATGAAGAAGCCAGTGATCCAGGCTCAATGGGTGGACTGGACCTATATGGCCAAGAAGAAACATGAGGCGTTTGATGCAGTGATTGAGGCAGCTGAGCGCCACGGAATCAAGGACATTCTTGGTTTCAAGTATGACTGGAATGAGGAGGTCATAGTACAGTTCTACACCACAGTTCACTTTCACTCTCGTGGTGACCGTGCCATCACTTGGATGACCAACGGTGAGCAGTACTATGCCACCTTTGAGGTTTTTGCTCAGGCTCTTGGTCTGGAGAGTCACCTGGACCATGAGATCATTATCTCCAATCTCAAGGCCATGGACAGGGATGACATGAGCTATATGTACCCTCCTCACGTCCGCTGTGAAGCTGGATTGGCCAGGAACATTCTCCCGTTCTATAGCATCCTCAACAGGATTCTCAGGAGGACAGTGGCTCCAAAAGAAGGGGATGCAGGGATCATCCAGGGTCACCTCAGGCACCTGTTGGCTCTCATTGATGGACATGAGATGTTCAACCTTGTAGATTACATCTTTGATGATATCTACAACATCTCACACACGCCCAACCATGCCTGTGGCTATGCCCCTTACATTATGTGTCTGATCGAGAAGGTGTCCGGGCTCGTGTTTGTGAAGGACACCACTCACCAGCCTCTCCGACCCCAGATGCCACCTGCTGTCCCGATTCCTCCGCGCCGGAAGAACGCGGATCCTCCCTCTCAGCCGGAGGAACCTCGTGGTGGAGCCTCTCGTCGTACCTCCCCCGGTGGCTCCTCTAGCAGCGGAGTCCTCAAGTTTCTTCGGTCCATCTTCACCTCGTGCCGCAAAGCCGAGGTGCAAGCTCAGCGGACTGAGCGCTACGTGAGGAAGCTCTGTGACAAGATGGAGATTCCGATGAGTTCTGAGGCCTCCGATGACGAGCTCACTCCTTACCCCCTTCTCACCCCCGATGAGTTGGCACTCTTGGGTGAGACGGAGGGTACCTCCGCACCGGGCTCCGACGACAACGACGACGACGATCATGAGGAAGACGTCGAGGACCCGGAGGCCACGGAGAGCGACTCCCGCGACGGCGATAGTGATGAGGACAAGGACTAGCTTTTGGGTCCTTGTCCCCCCTTCTTTTCCTTTTTGGTGCCTTGATGCCAAAGGGGGAGAGTTAGGGGGAGTTAGTCCTTTGTGTGGCGTTGGGGGAGGTAGTATCTTTTGTGTGGTGTGTTCTTGGCATTTGGACTTAATTTGTGACTTATTCATGCTACTTGGATGTTTACATTTGTGCAAGACCTGTTAATGTTGTTCAATATCAATATAATGTTCTTATTGTCAATCTTTTGATTATATTGATGCTCTTTATGTCTTGTCACAATTGTTGAGCACATCACGTAGGCACCCCACCATAACGTGTGTGGGTATGAAAGATCTCCTCCACCTCTTTTACATGCTGCATACCTTGAGGGGGAGTCACTCATACGCACACAAGTTATGAAAACCAAAACTTTATACTCTTAATTGTGAATGACTTGATGTGTTGTCATCAATCACCAAAAAGGGGGAGATTGAAAGTGCATCTAGGTTCCCCGTGGGTTTTGGATGATTGATGATGACAATTAAGTCGCTAATGATCTCATGTGATCTTAGCATAGGTGTGGACTCGATCGGAGACGCAAACCCTCAAAAAGGAAAAGGAAGGAAACGGAGTCGACTCGAAGCGTAGAAACTAGGGTTTCTAGCGTGTTGAGTTAGACTAGTCGTAGAAATAGGAGGGTGTGTGCGTAAAGTGCAAAGATATCAAAGTAGGAGCTTAAGAGTGGTGGTTGAGGTATAAATCCTATTTAAAGTTGAAGTTAGAGTAGTCTGGCAGGAGTGGCCGGACTAGTCCGCATTAGGGCCGGACTAGTCCGCTCCTGGCCAGACTAGTCCGTTTTCACACGGACCAGAAGGTCCTGTGTGACTTTGGACTAGTCCGTAGTGGGACGAACTAGTCCGTGGTACCCCTTGGAGTGGAGTTTCGGGACTAAGTCCTAGAGAGCGGACTTGTCCGTTTTGGGGCGGACCAAAAGGTCCTGTGTGAGATCAGACTAGTCCGTCCGTGGGCCGAACTAGACCGTGGTGCGGAGTGCAGAGTGGTTTTGCGACTAAGTCTGGGTAGGCCGGACTAGTCCGCCCTTGGGGCCGGACTAGTCCGTGGTCTCCAGACTAGTCCGTTTTCACACGGAACAAAAGGTTCTATGTGAGATCGGACTAGTCCGGTGTGGGCCGGACTAGTCCGTTGTCGAAGTTACCGTTTGAATTTGAAGTTTGGCGGATAGCGTGACGATTACCGCGCAGTGCGACAGTTGTTAGAGGGGCTAGTGGTCCCCTAGGCCGGACTAGTCCGCCCTTTGGCCGAGGTCAGCAGTTTGGGCTCGGGACCCCTATAAAAAGGGGACCCCCGGCCTCATTTCAAATACTCTCGAACCCTAGCGCCGCCACAGCCAACTTGGAGCACTCTTAAGCCTCTTTCTTGCCAACTTTCCCTCTAAAACTAATTCTTGAGTGGATTAGGGTTTAGTGAGGTGGAGAAGAGGAAGAACATCGCGCTTGTGCTCCCGGTTTGATCTCTTGCACTCATTGAGTCTTTGTGAGCTGTGTGTTGAGTGTGTTTTGTGTTGTTGATCATCTTTGTGGTGTGGGAGCCTCAGATTGTGAGCATCCCCAACGAATCTTGTATTCGCACTTTGAGATAGTGGAGAACCAAGTTAGGCCCGTGCGGTAAACTTGGTGAGGGAAGGGTTGTTGAACCCGGTCCTTTGTGGACTCCTCAACGGGGATGTAGATTCTTGTGTGGAATCAAACCTCGGGATAAAATCTTTGTGTCTTCGTGTTCTTCGCATTTTGTTTATCGCATATTTCGTTCTAGGGTTGCTAGTCTTGTCGTGTGCTTCACATTGCTATAATCTAGTTGAAACTTGACTTACTCTTGTATTGGTAATTTCTAAACTTGTCATAAACATATCCTCACTTGTAGCCTCGAGAAAATCCCCTTAAAACTTGCTAGAAACACTTTTTAGGGTTCTTCACGCAGGCTGACCGGACTAGTCCGCCCCCAGACCGGACTAGTCTGCCCCTGTGATTTAACCTTGTTTTATTAAGTCATTTGCAGGTCGATTAGCCTATTCACCCCCCCCCCCTCTAGGCAACTTTCAGAAGGTCCTCGAGCAGGAGCGCGACCTCATCGCCCAGCTGGACGCCGTTACCCAGAAGCTGAAGGTTGACGCCAAGGCCATCCACGCTGAGGCCAGCTCCCGCCTCCAGGCCTGCGAGGACCTTCAGCACCTGCTGTCCCTCCAGGAGGCTGCTCTAGCGGAACGGGAGCAGGAGCTGGCGGCGAAGCAGGCCGAAGTGGAGGCGACCTGCCGCGGGCTCATCCTCCAACAGGAAGGGGCGAGAGTTCGCGCCGCCAAGCTGGATCGCCGGGAAGCCGTCGTGGCCGAGGCGCAGCAGGCCCAGTCCATCGAGCGCCAGGCCCTCCTGGACCGCGAGTTCAATGTTGCCCTCAAGGAGGGTGACTTGGACCGCCGCGAGGCGGGGGTCGGCGAGCGCGAGAGGGCCCTGGCGGCCAAGGAGAAGCGGTTCCTGGACGGCGGACCCCGGGCGCTGGCGGCGGCCCAGCAGGAGGTGGAGGAGCTCCGGGCGGCGCGCTCCGCCGAGGCCCGGAAGGTCTGGGAGTTCCTTGGCGGTGCCGACTCGGCTCTGGTGTCGCTCGGCTTCAGCCCGGTGCGCGTAGGGGAGCCGGCGCAGGAGGTGAGTCAGGTGTTCCCGGCGCTCGACTCCACCAGCTCGAGGATGCGCTCACTAGGGGCCATCCTTGACAACCAGCTGGAGGCCGAGGGACAGTTGCTGGTGAAGGAGGTGGCGACGCACATCCTGTCCTGCTACCGGAGCTGGTACCCCGACGTCTCCCTGCAGCCGGTCCTCGAGGGGCCCATCGCCGAGAGGGAAGAGGCCGCCAAGTCTAAAGTTTCGGATGCGGTGACACTCATCGCCTCAAGGTTCCAGCGGAGCGGCTGAGGGCTCCCCGGGTGTCTTTTTGAGTTTTTGTCTTTCTGTCTTTTGTCTTGTGGTTGGCTGTGATGACAAACTCTTTATTTGTGCGATAAAAAATCTGTCTGTGGTGCCCTTTTATACTCAGCTTGCTTTTACTTCCAGCAATGTCTTCCGGTTGCTTGTTGTTCCTTAACTTCCAGGACCTGCCGTCCCCCAAAGTATGGCCCCCTGACAGGCATGACCAGTTGTTATGGGCACACTTGTCATATACTTAGGGCTTAGGGCGGACCGGTGTAGGAGGAGCTTAGGATTCGAAGGTAGCATTGCCGTAGCTGAGTATGCAGGTATGTCAACAGCGGCCCCCTGGGGGTGTCGCCGGAGCTTCAGTTCTGCAGTGGCCACCATCTTTATTAAGAGGTCGACAGCGGGCCCCCTGGGGGTGCCGCCAGAGCTTCAGGCCGGCGTTGCCCGCCATTCTTCAGTGAGAGGTCGACAGCGGGCCCCCTGGGGGTTCCGCCGGAGCTCCAGTCCGGCGGTGCCCACTGTCTTCGCGGGTACTTCGACGATGGTTGCTGGAATACCTTCCTCAAAGACCTGTACATAGATCAAAAAAGAGAAGTAATTCTGTCCGCTGGTCACTTCACCCCCGCTTGTTTTGTAGTGTCGCTTGACTTACGATCTTGGGCTGACTCATGGGGCTTGGGTAATTCAGTGCTTCTGCACTCAGGGCTCGTTGTCCAGAATACCCAAGGGTGGTCCATCTGGCCCCCAGCACTTGGCTGTAGCGCTGGGGAGGCAGAACGCACAGGCTTAGGGTACGGGACCAGGCTAAGCAGGCTGTGGCCCTGGACCTCCCGCTCGGCGTAAGCCGTTTCCGGGGGGGGGGGGGGGGGGGGGCGTCTGGAGACACAGGCCCCCGAGTATTGGAACAACCGAGGCCCCAGGCGTATCGCAGGTACCTCAAGCAACCCCACCTGCAGTCCAGATAGCAAGGCTCCCACTACTGTTAAAGCAGGGGAAAAACGACAGCGCTCATGATAGATCACGAGCTATGGCGGGCTTACAGCAACATCATAAAAATTAAAGATAATTTTTGAATTGACAAACCCTATACCAGGCAGGACAACTTTCTTTCATTGTAGTTTCTCATAAGATGAAGCAGACTTTACAAGGGGAATAACGCGGCCTGGGTGTTAGGTGGAGCTGAGTGCACCTACTTAGGGTTCTGGGCCAGGCTAAGCGGAATGTGCACTCGGGGCCCCATCCCCGATACCAAGTGCTATCCTGAGATAATGTGTAACCTTTACAATGAAATAGCATTGCCCCGACCCTGGTCTAGGGGTAGAACTTACGGAGGTGTTCGATGTTCCATGGGTTGGGCAACTGCTGTCCATCCTCCGTAGCTAGGCGGACGCATCCTGGGCGGCAAACCTCTGTTACCCGGAAGGGACCCTCCCAGCTGGGGGAGAGTTTGTTAGACCCTTCCCGGGAGAGTATGCGGCGCAACACCAGGTCGTCTACCTTTAGCTCCCTACTCCGCACGGTCCTCTGATGGTAGCGCCGGAGCGTCTGCCTGTACCGTGCATTTCGGAGAGCTGCTCGAACTCGTCCCTTGTCGACGAGGTCTAGGTCTTCACGCCAGAGCTGGTCCTTCGCGGCTTCGTCGTACCCCCGGGCACGGGGAGAGCCCATGGTAATTTCTGGGGGGGGGGGAGGACAGCCTCCGCCCCATACACCAAGAAGAAAGGCGTTTCCCCCGTGGCCCGACTGGTTGATGTACGGCTAGCCCATAGCGCACACGGAAGCTCATCCACCCAATTTACACCATGCTTCTCAAGGTGCGAGAACGTGCGAGTCTTGAGGCCCCTGAGGATCTCTGCATTGGCTCTCTCGACCTGCCCATTGCTCTCTGGATGAGCAACATATGCATAGCAGACTTGGATCCCCAGGTCCTCGCAGTATTCTTATTCCCCTTCCTGGCGCGCCAAATGTCGAAGGTCGTAAACGACACTTCCCCCGGACCTTCCTAGAGAGCAGCCCGCGGAGGTTCTTCGGATTCACGAGGGCTAGTCCCAGGAGATCAAACACAGCAGAATGATGGACACCAGGGATTTACGTGGTTCGGGCCGCCGGAGCGTAATACCCTACGTCCACGGGAGTGTTGTGTATTGCCTTGCTTTCGCGTGTAGAGTCTTGGTCTAATTTTTGCCGATCCTCTCTATGGACGTCTACCGAGCCCTTTTATAGCTTAAGGACTCTGCAGTCACAAGATGGGCTCCAGGACCCAACAGGTGGTCCCGGGGAGAGCCAAATCCTATACAAGATCTATGATTAAATGTTATCTACTCCCATTGTAGGGGCGTCAATGTGTCGTCCCGCCGCGTCGTGCGCCAGGGCTACACATAGTCGGTGATGATGGCGGTGCACGTCCTGTCCATCTTGTCCTTGCGGCCCATTCGTCCGTCTTGCGGCGTGGGTCTGTACCGGCTACTTGGACAAGACAGGACACAGGGGGTCTTGACTTTAACATGCACGGCTTAGCTTGCCTGGGGAAGGCGCGCGCACTTAATGCCCGTCTGAGTAGCACACATCTCCTTTACTGCAGCTTCCTACCGCACTGAGTTGGCCGTCCGCCACGTGGTTGCGCCGGAGCCTGCCTCTGCGGGGAGGCGGGCACTTAGCGGAACAGGCCACGTGGTGCACTCGGAGCCCACCGCTATGGAGGAGTGGAGGCTCAACCCTGCAGGCCACGTGGTAGTTCCGATGCCTTTCCCTATGAGGACGCGGGCCTGGCCGCGAGGTCCCGATTGACCACGTGGCGGCTCCAGAGCCCACCTCAATGGGGAGGCGAGCACTTGACGGAGGCCACGTGGCGCGCCCGGAGCCCACCTCAGCGGGGAGGCAAGGGTCCAGCTCTGCCGTCCACATGGCAGCTTGGGAGCCTCTCCCGGTGGAGAGGTAGGATCTGGTCCTTCCCTCTACGACGTGGCAGCCTCGGATTCGGCCTCTTCGTAGGGGCGGAGTCCTTAGCGGTTTTCTTCCTGTGCGCGGGGGTACCCGGTCTGCGGGGTACTGACAGATATGAATTGTGCAATATGTCTATTGTGTTTGAATACTCCAAATGCGTGACCCACAATCCCATGGAGTATATGGGCAGGTTTATAGCTCAACGCGTAGAATTGCCATGCTAATGTTGTAAGGAATCCGGTACAAGTCGAGTGGTTGGAATCCAACCGAGATAGCGATATTGTCATCTGAGATTGGTTATTTTAGATAATGCTTTATGAACTGAATATGAGACCGGGCAGCGGGGGTAGGACGTGTAGTCCTGCCTGTGTCGGTTAAGGACCGATCCATATGCCGCCTTGCTAAGCAAGTTTGAACTGTACCGGATTCATACTGGATATATGGGGTCCAGGAAACCGATGTACCTTGGGAAACCTTTGCTGAGACTTTTTCGATCGCCTCAGGATTTTAGGTGTAGCACAGTAGACGAAAACTCGCCCACGACATCTTCATAGCGGAAAGGTGCACCGTGAGTGGGAATAATGTCCTAGACGATTGAATCAATTTGACTTGGGCAAGAATTGGGAAAGGTTGCCGCATACGACGTCTGTGGAGTGCACCTACGTGACTTCTAGTACGGGCGTATGTGTCGTGTATTCCGGATATCTTTGATTCAAATCACCCGTCTCTCGCGGTTATAAGTACCACTTATTCATTGAGTTGTGACGTAGTAATAAAGAGTAGTTGAAAGAATATGAATATGATGCTATGAATAATCTTTTGTATTGTAATCTTGGCTGAATTAGAGATAGCATAATTAAAGTTATCATTTCCAAACATTTAACTTGAATGAAGCATATGCGGCATTGGGCAAGTATCATCGTAGATGAAGCATTTCTTGTTTGATCGTGGAGTTCATTATGATGCATGTCCACTGATCTTGCATTTGCTTCTCTAAAATTGACAACTAAGGATTTACTTTCAGCGAGTTCATTTCTGCAAATTTCAGCTTCCAGTCTTTAGAGTTTCCAACATGTAGAATTTTATGTCTTAGGTGAGACAGTTAAGTCTTCCTGAGCCTTCGTGCTCACGGTTGCTTTATATGTGGTTTTGCAGGTTTACTTATTTTGTTGCTGTTATGGTTGTCCGTGAAACCTCGAGTTGTCGAAATATATCTCTCACGTGACCCCATGTCGCTGCCTTATGATCTTCGTGTTGCTAGTGAGAAGCGTCCGCGGGCATGGATGACTTCTCATGTGCATAGATAGATTGAGAGTGTGAGTATGTACTTTCAGTGGTGTGTGTACTGTTGTTGTACACTATGTTGTAAACAATATCTTATTATAAAATGAAATCTTTGTATCTTTACTTTTGTCTTTTCGGGTGTGTTGTTGGGTGTCGCATCGCACGGCACCACCTAATGTGATTCCTGGAATGTCGGGATTCTGGTCCTCACACTGACTATCACAAGTATGGTAAGGATCATGTCCCACATGTTATACTCTCACTTTTTTAACTTACTTTGCCACACTTGTGGCTTAGAATTTACTAGGCACACTTTTTGTGGCAAGCCACACTTGACTAAAGTTAGTTGTGGCAATTTTAGTCACGAACCAAACAGGCCCCTAGGTGTTTTGCACCTACCAATGGCTGCAGGCTGCCATACACTACAACCTCGTCTCGTCCTTGATGGTGGCCATAATTTCATGCAGCGATAACTCTTGCCAAAGGAAAATTCTGTTGCTTTGTTCTATCCAAATGATCCAGCTCACTGAGATGATCAGGAATCAAATGCCTTTTGCTTTACTTGCTTGAAAAGCAGATATGAGGTGTTGAGCCCATCCTGTTACAGAGGTGGTGACGTCCCATTGCGACAGATGTAATTTTGACGCATTTAGCCAACACCTGATACCTGTGCAGCCATTGGATATTCAACGAAAACATGCAAGGATGTATCCAAGTTCTAAGGCGATTTGGGCAGGAGAAATTGGTTGGCCAGGTCCGCCTTTGCAAACAGTCGGCTGTCCAGATTCTGTTGTGCAATAGCAACCAATGAAAGAGCTTACGCCCAACCTTTTTAGATCATTGAAGGGTAAGGTGATGTGAAACTCCCTTCAATCTGCAATCTATATGATGATCTAGTTGTGTAGTGCCCGAAAATGAAGTATATCCATGTAATTTGAGAATTGTCTGTCGGTCGCAGCTGAATTGCCATGTTATCAATCAATGCCCAGAGCTGAACATATTGTAGGATTAGTTCTGATAAGAAGATGGGATAAGATCTTGAATCCATCTATTACTAGCCAAAGCGACTGCAACAGTTCTGCCTTTCCCCTTCCTCTAACTAAAAAGTTATGAAAAAAGCTATGCAGGCGGTGCACCATTTATCCAGCTTGAGTGCTAGAAGGTTACTGTTCTCCCATCACCGATTGTTACACGTGTGGCTGCAGCAAAAAGCTCCTTTTCAGACACATCCACGAGGTTGCGCCCAGCTCAACCAAAGCCATCGTAGGCGTAGCGCACGGTTGAAGCATTCCAAGTCAATTATTCCCTTATCCCCCACCACGCCGTGAGGGAAGGACATGATTGATGGTGCCCTGCATCTGGGTCATGCCGACCCTCCCTGCAAAGAAGGTCAACCCAGCGAGGCCCATCAAGTTGGGTCGAGATATCGAGGCGCCCGACCTACTTCTCGATCCCCCTTCGTGCCGCAAGGGAAGGATTGGTAAATGCTCGAGGATGGTCTGCATCCCGATCAATCCGACCGCCTTTACAAGATTCCGACCAACCTTCTTGATGTCAAGCCTCCGAGAGACTTCGGCGCCTTTTGAACTTCCAGGTGACTCCTCCCCTCTCTCCGAACCTCCAATTAGGATCTCCTCGTCTGAGGCGGCGGTCTCAAACAATCGTACAAGGAGAAAAGCTGAAGGAAAGGGAGGGAGGAGGTTTTTTCTCTCTTTGCCGTCGGCAAAGGAGGCAGGTGGAAGCGGTGAGGAAAAGAAGGCCTCCGGAGGGGGTAGTTTATAGTCACGTCGTGGGATTCGAAAGGATGGAACGGCGGCAATGGCACATTAAACTGCTTTGTAACTGATGCAGCGAATAAAGAATCGCGACGACTGAGGATTCCTTCCGTGCACCTTTCCATCTCATCAAGCGCTGCAATGAAGGCCAACCTAGATCACGGGCGTCGTGGCCCGCTCCACTTCCTCACTCCCAGAAGTTCGTGCCCGTTAGGGGGGTGTGCCCCCCCATGCCCCCAAAAAGTGGCACCCCACAACTGTGGGCTGGAGGCGAGCTGCCTTGACCCCACAACCGCAATCTCACAAGGTCGAAGCAAGAAGATGGGGACCTTGCCCCAAGCATGGGGTCAGACTGTAAATCGGATTCAAAGGTCAGCCGACCCCCCCCCCCCCAGTTAGACGACTTGGCCCTGGTGCCAAACTTAGTCTTCCTCCACGTGTTGGATCCTCATGGCTCCCTGAAGGCGATGAAAACTGAGTCACGCGCTAATTGTGGCAGGAATCGCCTCTACTTCGTGTATAAATAGGAGTGCCTCACTTCTCAAACACACCACTCAAGCATTCTCTCTTGTATTACGCTAGTGCTATCTTATTCCCTTAGTGGAGGTTAGGCTGTAGAGAGGAGCCTCTAGTCCCGAGTCCAAATTGGGAAAGGTATAGATCGTGTATCTTTTCTTGTATTCGTGGCATTATGCTTTATATTAATATTATTAGTCTTTACTTACTCATATACTCGGATAAAGCGTTCCTTGTTTGGTTGTGGAATTCATGCATGTGTTAGGTGTAGATGTTATTATGGTCTAGTTAATACTAATATCTCGTTATCATAAACATCATAGACCTCCACTATAGTCTAATTAGTTATTAATGTGATTATTGTTAATATGAGTAATATAGTGCTTGGTTCCAATATTGGCTTCAACGATGTTTAGGTTAGTCATTGCCTTAGAGAGGTACTTGTACTCGAGCCTCTAAGGTGTTTACTTGTTATGTAAGCATGATGCTTACATAATTAAGTAGCGTTGGATGTCTTGTAGACTCACGTTTGTAGGGGTAGGCGACAGGTGGTGACAGCCCTATCCGTCCTCCGTAATCCCCCAAGTTCGGCTACGCCGCAAGCTCGTAGCGAGAATCGTCCTGATATTCTCATAGGTAAATTTGTACCCGATTTGTTAGACTACTAAGTCCTAGTACTCATCTTAGCATACCCATATGTACACTAGTTGACTATGTATATAAATACCTAAAGCACAGTAGGAGTAGCTTCTTCCCTAACTTATCCTCCACTAGGACATTCTTACCCCTTAGAGTAGTTTGATTAGGTGTGTGTCACACTACTCATCACTTCGTTTATCCATCTCACTGGATCCCTTACTAGAAGACCCTCTTCTATTATTGACCTTGTTACTCTTCTACCTTGCCTTCTTTTGGCATAAACAAATACGATACACTAGGGAATACTCTCGAGGGAAGTTCTACAACGATACTTTTTGTGCGCTTGCGGAATTCATCCTGCTTAGGCTTAGGTTAGCATAGTGCCTCTGAGAACTAACCTTGCTGCTAGGATGACCATTAGATGTTAAGAAAAACCAATAGCGAGGCGGTGCTGCAAGAGGCACCACCACAGGTAACTGATACATCCAACATCTTCCACCCTGTGTCGGGGTTTTTTTTCGGCAATTCTCTCGGCACTACCGTTGGTAGCCCGCGGAGTTTGTAGTTTGGTAATGGGCGCGCAGAGATTCAGAACACGATGGCAAATTGACACAAGGATTTACGTGGTTCGAGCCGCCTAAGCATAATACCCTACTCCACGGGGTGTGTGGTTGTTGTATTAAGCTTCTGAGCGCTTGTGAGCATGTGTCAGAGCTGAGTCTGAGAGTGTCAGGAGAATCCAGAGGAGTCGAGGGATCGAGAGAGCAAGAGGAGAGAGTCCTGTGTATCACTCGAACAATCCTTTTTATAGTACAAGGACTGGTCGTTACACCGTTAGCCTGGCCCGACATGTGGCCCTGGCGGTTACTGATGCTTAATACACAATTAATGAGGTTAATTACCCTTAATAGTGTGGTAATGGGCCTTGATAGTGTCGTTACTGGTATTAAGGTCCCTCCGATTGTGTGTCATTAATATGGTATTAATGACACTTAATCGGGTCTTGAAGTCTTTGATTGTCTCTTGAAGGTCCGAGCCGTTGGAGGTACACTAGTTTGATTGTTGAGGTGGAAGGTCCGGCGGTTGGACACGTGGTAGCTCCAGAGCTTGTTGTCTGGGGACGGGTAGGTCCGGTGCAGTTGTACACGTGTCGGTACCGGAGCTTCCCTCTGTCGAGGGTTAGGTCCAGGGGTGCCGCACAGGTGTTTAGCCTGGAGCTTTCCCATGTGTGGGACGTAGCTCCGGTTGCAGTATACACGTGGCAGCACCGGGACTAACCATAGAAGGGAGGCAGGTCCGGCCCCGTATGACACGTGGGGCCTTCGTAGGTCTTCAACTCAGACAGGTGAAGTCCCTTTGGTCTTTTTGCAGTCCCAAGGGGTATACGGTACGCAGGGTACCGACATTGGCCCCCTGGGCCCACCTCTGGGAGAGACCTTTTGAATGAAGTCATTATGCCGGAGGTGGGTCCATCCTTCAGTTTTTGAGCCGTGTCTCCAAGGGTCTTCGGATGTGCCGTTGGTGGTAGTTCGCAGTTAAACCAACGTCGCGTGGCATATCTAGGATGCGGTAGGTGAGATCTGAGCGTGCGGATCTCACGCAATTGAAGGTCGCCGGTTCCCGATACAAAAACCGTATTGGTTCCGCACGCCTTGTCAGGTCGCCGCCCTCGGGCTTCCCGCCTTTCATGATGACAACCGTTTGCCTGGGGTAAGGACCTCGACTTGATCATCGGGGTGGCCCCGGGCCCCCTTGTCATTGGCAGGGTGAAGTTTTTGAATTGTATCATTAGCTCCTCTGCGGTTTCCATCCAAGCGTTGTGGGGGCTTACTTAAGAAGGAAAGCATGCACTGTTTGGGGATTCTTTACGCCTTCATTCGAACTTGCGCTCAAATCCTCCAAACTTTCGCTCGCTTTTCCTCTCTCGCCACGTTGTGCCGTGATGAAGGTTGGACTCCCCAAGAGTCGCATCGGGAGCAAGAAGGAGTTGTCTATGGTATGGACCTACAAGGGATGGTCCAGTGACTCCTTCGACAACGACATTCGCTGCGGCAAGCTTCCCTTCGAGAAGGAGCGAGCCGGAGATATGGTGTACTTCCTTGGGTAGGCCATGGCGGGTTTGATCCCGCCTTTCTCCACTTTCTTTCTAATGCCGCTTGATTTCTATGGTCTGCAGCTCCACCATCTGGGTCCCCACTCAACCTTGCTGGTGGCGACTTTCGTCCACTTTTGCGAGATGTGGGTGGGCGTGCCCCCTTGCGTGGAGTTGTTTCGGACCTTCTTCACTATCCATCCAACCGGGAAGAGTGATGAGTTCATCGGCTTCTACCACTTAGTGAAGCGGAAAACTCCCCCCTCAAGTACTTGAGGTCCTTCCCTTCCGGCAAGTGGGACGATTGGAAGAAAGACTTGGTGATCATCACCGTCGAGGGACACGAGAGGCTGGAGCTGCCTAAAGGCCTTCCTCGCGTCGACACTGACACTTAGAGTGATGTGTCGGAGCTGTCGAGTGAGTACATGCCCATCCTGGACAGACTCTAGGAATGTGTCGAAGGTGGGGTGACTCCGCAGATGGTCTTCGGCAACTTCTTGACAAACAGGTGGGCCCCATTGAGGGCTAGAAGCCAACCTGCCTGGGCCTTCAACGGTGAGATGGACACCAACCGTATTGAGGTCGGCTTGGACACCAACGTGACCGGTGAAGCTTTGAAGAGCCATCTCAAGAAGTACTAGCCTGGGAACATCGGCCCTGGCGACGTGTCTCCACTAGCAGCCTTCCTTTCTCTGAATATGATATCAGACGAGTGCAGAGAGCTCCGGAGGAAGATGCCGCTATTGGACGACTTGGGCCTGGTGGAGAGGCGATCAACTTCCGGGGTGGCGATCCCTGGAGCTTCGGAGGATGGCTCTGCTCCCGCCCCGAAGCCAAGAACTGAAGTCGTAGGCAAGGGCAAGGAGTTGGCCGAGCCCTCGAGCCGCAAGAGGAAGTTGAAGCATGTTGATGGGAGGTCCATCAGACCTGCTCCTTCCACAGCAGCTCCTTCTCTTCGGCGGAGGAGGTCTTCAACAGCGGCAACCACCTCAGCATCGGCGTATCCCCGGGATGCTAGCTTCGGTCATGTGGCTCCGGTACTAGGGCCTGCTGAGGGCTCTAGGTCCGAGGGTCCTTCTCAGTCAAGGGGGGCCTCAACCAAGGTGACGCCGACGGCAGCAGCAAGCTCCGGGGAACCTTCCGGAGCTACCACGCCAGTGGCGACAGGGTCTGGCCTTTAGCATCCGGGGAAGAGGTTCCACGCTAGCTGGAGCGGAAGCCTTCCGAGGTAAATTTGGTTCTTTACCTCAATTGGTTATTTTTTATTGTAACTGCGTTTTAAATATCTTCGTCCTTCATCCACAGGGTACCCAAGAAAGGGGTTGAAGCTCTAGTTCTTGCAGCAGCAACTAATGCTGCGCAGACGGAGGCTCCAACTCAAGTTCCAATGCCGCCCCAGGTGGTGGCTGAGGTCGCGGCAGCCCCGACATCGGTTGTCGTGGTCCTGGACCACGACTCATCCCTTGAAGCTCCCGTGGTAGCGCCGGACCACGGGAATGAAGATGTACCAGCGGCACTAGCCCCGGAGGTTGAAGCTCCGGGTTTGGATGCTGAGATGATGGACGCTCCGGCCTCAGAGCCGAAGGTAGTTGTAGCTCCGGCCCTAGAGCCGGATGTTTTTGAAGCCCCAACATTGGAGCCGGTGGTTGATGAAGCCCCGGCGGTAGAGCCGGTGGTTGATGAAGTTCCGGCGCCTAAGCCGGTCGTCGAAGAAGTGTCGGCGCCTGAGCCGGTCGTCAAAGAAGTTCCAGCACCTGAGACGGTTGATGCAGAAGTGCCGGCGCCCAAGCCCATGACGGTCGAAGCGCCAGCGCCTGAGCCGGCAGTGGAGGAGGCGCCAACGTCGGAGCCGGAAGTGGCTTCAGCTCTGGCCGAACCTTCAACGCCTGCCCTTGAGGTGGTGGTCCCGGAGGTGCCTGCGCCTGAGCCAGGGAGCCAAGATTAAGTTGCTGGCCCCCCGCCCGAGGGACCAGTTGTTGATGACCTGGCGGTGGGACCTTCAGAGCCAAGTCCGGAGGTCGAAACTTCTATTGCAGTACCTTCCTCGGCGGCGTCTGGGGCTATCCCGGTGGGCGGCCCTAGTGCCGTGGAAGCTCAGTGGACCACTCTTGTAGAGTGGGACCCGATTTTATTCATGGAGAACCCGCTGGAACCAGCGGAGAGGACCTCGACAGGTCCGGAGCCGATCCCTTTGTCATTGTCTATCGACAACGCCTGCTCCAGTCTTCGTCAAGTGCAGTTGGCCTTCTACCATGACAGCAAGGCCCTCGAGGAGGAGCGCCAAACCCTTAGGAGGTGGCACAACCGGCTCCAATTTGAGACCAAGCTGGCGCAAACCAGGCTGGCTGACAACAGCGAGTGGGTGAAGAAGGAGAAGGCCCGGCTGGAGTACTGGGGCCAGCTACTGGACGAGAGGGAAAGCATGGTGCGATCCCTCGACAACCAGTCTCGGGCCATCCATGAACAGGCCGTAGCTGCTAATAATACATCAAATGATTGGGAGGAGAGGCTCAGCGCCATCCACGACAGCCTCATCAAGCATCGGGAGGCTCTTGAGGAGCAGGAGAAAAAGCTCGAAGATGAAGAGCAAAAACTCCTAGAGCTGCGGGATGACCTCGTGAAGAGGGAGGAGGATCTCACTCAGAGGCTGACTCTAGGTGACAAGAGTCTCGCAGAGCGCACCAAGAAGTTGGATGAGCACTGCGAGAAGGAGGAGAAGAAGGCCTGACAGCGAGGACAGGACCTCCACAAGAGGGAGGATGAAATTGCTGCCAAGGAGAAGAAGGTGCGGGGCCGGAAGAAGGACCTGGTCGACCGCCAGAACAAGATCCACCTCCAGGAGGAGGAGCTCAGTAAGCTCGAAAGGCAGGTTGCTGAAAAGATTCAGCAGAACGCCAAAGAGGTTGAGCGCCTTGCCCGGGGGAATTCGGAGCTTGCGGCGACCAGAAGATCCTTGGAAGAGATGCAAGGCTCGAGGGCTGCGGAGTCCCAACAAGTTTGGAACTTCTTGGGCAAAGCCAACGACGCGCTGACGCCGATGGGTTTTAGTCTTGTGCGTCCGGATGACCCAGAGCCGGAGCTGGACGAGGCGTTGCAAGCGCTGAGCTCGGCGGGCAACAAGCTCACCAAGATGGGTGATGTCATCGCGGACCAGCTGGAAACCAAAGGACAATCCTTGGCGAAGAACATCACAGAGTTCATGCTGACGTGCTACACATGTCGGGACCCTAACTTCCCACTGGACCCGGTGCTTGAAGGCCCCATCGACAGAGAGGGAGAAGCCGCCAAAGCCAGTGTGTCGGAGGTTGCCCAGAAGGTCGCCTCATTCTTCCATAGGGTCTAGGACTCTCTCTTTGTAGCTCTCGCTTGTATTCACTCTTTTTTTCCTCCAATTTTGTAATCTCTTGTCTCCAGATGAATGAAATCCAAGTTTTTTATGAATTTCATTTTTGTCTTCAACACCTTTGTCCCACTTGGCCCCCTGGTAGATGTACACAATTTGATTGTGAACATGTACCAAGAGGATGTAACATTTTGTTGAAGACTTGTGTGCTTCGAACTTGTAGAGTGTAGGTCCAAAGTCGCCGATAGTAGGGGCCCCCTAAGGTTGTCGGAGCTTAGTAGCTCCGGCAGTGACCCTTGTCAACACTTAGAGCATTGACGGTTAGTCCTCTGGGGTTGTCGGAGCTTGGTAGCTCCGGCAGCAACCAATGTCAACGTGCGGTGCGTCGACAGCAGACCCCACTGGGGAGTCTTCCCACCATCTTTTCTTCACGTTGACGGCTGGCCCCCTAGCTTTATCGGAACTTAGTAGCTCCAGCGACGCTCGCTATCAATGTTTAAAACATCGACAACAAGCCACCTTAGGGGATGTCGGAGCTTTGGTAGCTCTGGCCTCATTCACCATCACGATGAGATACTTTATTTTTCCTGCACACTGAAGTCAAGAAAAACAGTAAAATCCATTTCCTATCTATAACTCGTTTGCGGCTTACTATTCCCGAAAGAAATTTTTTTAGGTCGAACGCAATTCTAAATACAATCAAGTGCACTGGCTTGTTTTCCCCAGGTCCGATCGTTTCTGGACTCGCCTTACTTCGGCCTGTCGGAGTGTAGGTAGAGTGGCGTACTTAGGGCGCAGGACCAGGCTAAGTCGATAACACACTCCGGACCTAGATTGGCTTGGCGGCATTCAGAAGAGTAGACCATTAACAATGTTTAGACCCGGGAGAATTGGCAATGCAACTTGAATTATACATGAATTGGTCGAGCTAAAGTTTCTTAAGAATTGCACAACCTTGTTATAGACAAGAAAGAGAAAAATTAAAAATATTGAGCCTGTACAAAATAGATTCACGTGGAGTCTGTTTTCACACGATGATGTCTTTCATTATAGGTTCGGGGTACAGGGGAAACAAGTACACTCTTAGGGTACGGAACCAGGCTAAGTGTGTTTTGTTTCTCGTTTGACCCAAGGTAGCTAGCTACACTTTTAGTTCTGAGACTGTGACAAGTGTTGCCTGAACTTTGCGGACCTTCCGGGGAAGGTCCGGCTGTTCTCCCGAAGGAGCTACCTGACTCTATACAATGACTCTATAACATACATCTCATGTAACTACAGACTCACCTCCGTGATATTAAGCGTAGAACTTACGGAGGTGCTCAATGTTCCAAGGATTTGGGAGCGGTGTCCCATCCTCGATTGCCAAGCGAACGCATCCGGGACGGGATACTTTGATCACTCGGAAGGGTCCTTCCCAGCTGGGGGAGAGTTTTTTTAACCCTTCTATGGATTGTATTCTCCGTAGCACCAGATCGCCTTCCTCGAGCTGTCGGTTGTGAACATGCCTTTGGTGATAGCGCCGAAGAGCCTGGCGGTATCGGGCATTTCAAACAGCTGCCCGGCACCTTCCCTCTTCAAGGAGGTCAAGGTATTCACGCTGGAGCTGGTCCTGCGTGGCATCATCGAAGGTCCGGACCCGGAGCGACCCCAAGGTGATTTCCGGAGGAAGGACTGCTTCAGCTCCGTACACCAGGAAGAAGGGTGTCTCTCCAGTTGACCGGTTTAGAGTTGTCCTGTTGGCCCACAGTGTGGGCGAAAGCTCTTTGATACAGTTGGCTCCATGTTTTTTCAGGCGCTCATATGTGCACGTCTTGAGTCCTTTTAGGATTTATGCATTTGCTCTCTCAGCTTAGCCATTGCTTGCTGGGTGAGATACAGAAGCGTAGATGACCTGAATGTCGAGGTCTTCGCAATATCCTTGGATGCAAAGCTTGTGAATTGGGTCCCGTTATCAATTATGATCTTGTTCGGGACTCCAAATCTGCATACGATGGACTGCAAGAAGTTGATAGCTGATTGCTTGTTTATTGTCACAACTGGAGTTGCTTCCGCCCATTTGGTGAACTTGTCAATGGCAACGTACAGGAACTTGTAACCTCCGACGGCTCTTGGGAAAGGTCCCAAGATATCCATCCCCCACACAGCGAAAGGCCATGTAGGAGGTATCATTTGTAGAGGTTGAGCTGGTGTGTGAATTTGCTTTGCGTGTAACTGGCATGCTTCGCATTTCTTCACTAGCTCAGTTGCATCCTGGAGCGCTGTAGGCCAGTAGAAGCCATGCCGGAAGGCTATACTGACCAGTGTGGGGGAAGACGCGTGGTTCCCACACTCGCCTCCATGGATTTCTGCGAGGAGCTCGCAGCCTTCTTCCCTTGTAATGCACCGCATTAGGATGTCGTTGGCACCACGCCGGTAGAGATCCCCTTCTACAAGTGTGTATCTTTTAGCCAACCTGACTATCTGGTCAGCGGATACATTATCTTCAGGAAGGAAATTGTCTTTCAAGTAGCTATGGATCTCTGATATCCATGCATCGGAGCTAGCTTGAGGATTTGAGTCTTGCGTGCTGGGTTGCTCGGAGCTTCCTGCAACACCTACGACCCTTGATGGGCGCCATGGTAACAGGACCATCGGGACCATCAGCTTCGAGGTGCTGGTCTAGCCCCCTTTGCTCAGTTCGGTAGGCTGAGCTGTAGGTATTGACAACCTCTGGACGAAGGTTCCGTCGGGAGCCGGAGCTCCGGTTGATGCTTTCGTCGAGAGTTCGTCGGCTTCAGCATTGTTGAGACGCTGGACATGGCAGAAATCCAGGACGTCAAAGTCCTTTTGAAGCTTCTGGACTTCAAGTAGGTATGCAGCTAGTTGAGGGTTATTCCAGCAACATTCACCTTTGACTTGTTTTACAACAAGCTGTGAATCACCCTTTACTAATAGCTGGTTGACACCATACGATAGTGCCACCTTGAGCCCATAGATTAGTGCTTCATACTCCGCCATGTTGTTGGTCGCCTTGAAGTCAAGGTGAACCATGTATTTATCCTTCTCCCCGGTCGGAGCGAGAAGAAGGACTCCAGCTCCGGCTCCCTGCTTTTGCATGGAGCCATCGAAGTAGAGAGTCCAATGAGGCTCGGCGAAGACCGGAACCTTGGGTTCTGGCTTCTGCTCACTTGGGCCCCCAGGATTTGATGGAGAGGGGGTCCATTCCGCCACGAAGTCCGCCAATGCTTGACTCTTGATCGCTTGTCTTGGGACAAATTCAAGGTCGAACTCGGCCAGTTCCGCTGTCCACTTTGCAATGTTCCCAGTGGAGTTGGGGTTATGCAAGATTGCACGCAGTGGGTAAGAAGTTACCACTGAAATCTTGTGAGCTTGGAAGTAGTGTCGGAGCTTCCTGGAAGCGATAAGGACTGCGTAGAGTAGCTTATGCACCTCCAGGTATCGAGTCTTGGCATCATGGAGTACTTCGCTGATGAAGTACACTGGGCGTTAGACTGTCTGGACCCTCCCGAAGGGGCCCGGAGCTTCCTCCTCATCAACCCGGACACTCCCAGAGGGGTCCGGACCTTGTGCGGGGACTTTCGAGTTCCGACTGGAGGAACCCGGAGCTTCTCCTGAAGTGATCTGGACCCTCCCCGAGGGGTCCAAATCTTCTTGTTCAGCAGCAGCGACTCCTTCATTTAAAGGAGATGGACCCTCCGGCGTCTCGCCTTGGGGATCAGGGTCTGGAAGCTAGGACCCAGACTCGACTTCAGGTAGCTCCGGACCCTCCCGAAGGGGTCTGGATTCCTAAACTGGAGATGGTTCTGGTCTTTCTGCAACCAGGACCATGCTGACAACTTCGTCAGTTGCAGAAATGTAAAGCAGTAGTGGCTCACCAGGATTCGGAGCTACCAAGGTTGGTAGAGTGGTGAGGAGCTGCTTCAGCTCCTGGAATGTCTTTTCTGCTTCTTCAGACCATTGGAATGGTTCGGACTTCCTCAATAACTTGAAGAAAGGTAGTGCCCGTTCCGCCAATCTTGAGATGAACCGGCTGAGGGCAGCTAGACATCCAGTTAGCTTCTGGACGTCCTTGATGCGGGCTGGTGGCCGCATGTCTTCAATAGCTTTGATCTTTGCCGAATTTGGTTCTATCCCTCAGTGGTTCACCAGGAATCCAAGAAGCTTTCTGGAGCTAACCCCAAAGACACACTTGTCTGGGTTCAGCTTCGTGCGTGTGACTCGCAACTTGTCGAAGACAGCTTGCAAGGTGTCAAGGAATGACTCCTTGTTCTTGATCTTGACGACGATGTCATCAACGTACACTTCCACTACGTCTCTGATAAGATCTCCAAAAATTTTGTACATAGCTCGTACAAATGTTGAAGCAGCGTTTTTGAGATCGAATGGCATGGCAGTATAACAGTATAATACATCTACTGTGATGAAGGAAGTATGCTCTTCATCTTTCCTAGACATTATGATTTGATGATACCCAGAATATACGTCTAGGAAACACAGTAATTCACACCCAGAGGTGGAATCCACTATTTGATCTATTCTAGGTAGTAGGAATGGATCTTTTGGACATGCCTTATTCAGTGTAGTGTAGTCGATACACATCCGAAGCTTCCCGCCAGCCTTGGGTACAACGACTGGGTTTGCCAGCCATTTTGGGTGGAAGACTTCTCGGATGAATCCAGCTTCAAGCAACTTATTCACTTCTTGACGTATGAAGTTTTGTCGCTCTACTGATTGGTTCTGAGGCTTCTGATGTACAGGCCGAGCGTCGGGATAAATCTTCAGATTGTACTCGATCACTTCCCTAGGGATCCCAGGCATTTGTGACGGTTGCCAGGCAAACACGTCGACATTAGCCCGGAGGAAAGTGACGGGCGCAAGTTCCTATTTGTCATTCAGACCTCCCGATATACGGGTGGTCTGAGCAACGTCGGAACCGATTTGGACGACTTTGACGGGAATGTCGGTGTCACCGCTTGGTTGCATGCGAGGTGCGGAGGTTGAGCCCCGATGACGAATGCTCGGGGGTTTCGGAGCTTGCTCCTTTCCGGATTCTTCTTCCTGCGTTGTAGTAAGCGCATGTAGTTCTTCTAGAGCAGTCACTCCGGCGGTGTGATCTCCACAGATCCGGAGAACACCTGCTGGTGTTGGCATCTTCAACACCAAATAGCCATAATGGGCGGCAGCCATGAATTTGTACAAGGTTGGCCTGCCCAAAATTGTGTTGAATGGTAAGTTGATCTGCGCCACGTCGAAGACCAACTTCTCAGTGCAGTAATTCTCCCGCATCCCGAAGGTCACCGGAAGAGTAATTGCACCGAGCGGGGTTATGGCCCCCGGACCTACTCCGGAGAAAGGTTGGGAGGGTCAAAGATCCGAAGGTCGGAGCTGAAGCTTGACAAAAGCTTCAAAACTTATGAGGTTCAGCCCCGAACCTCCGTCCACCATCACATGGTGGATTCAGATGTTGTTGATGGTAGGAGAGACCATCAGTGGAAGTTGGCAAGCTCCGATCATATTCCGAGGGCAGTCCAAAGCATCGAAGGTGATGGCAGTGTCCATCCACTTCTGGTGCGGCTCCGCCCTAGCGGTGGGAGCTACTGAGGCCATGTCCCGCCGCATGGTCTTGAGGACACAGCGGGAGGTGATGTCCCATGAACCACCAAAGATGGTGTTCATGGTCTTCCGACACTCGTTGTCAGAGACGTCGGAGTCGTCATCGACAGAGATGTAAACAGCCTTCAAGACCTTTTTAGGGTCCTGAAAGCCTAACTCCTCTTCATCCGGAGCTTCGTCGACTTTCTGTTTTCCTTCCCTTTGACGGAAAGGAACTTCTTCCCGGCGCTAGTTGTAGCGCTCGACAAGGTTCTGGACCTCTCGGCATCCTTCCAAGTTGTGGTTTTTCGTCTTTTGTATAGGGCACCACATCTTGGAGCTGCCTCCGTCTTCAGACGACGGCCGAGGTCGTTTCTCGGGGCGTGGCCCCCGGCCACCCGGAGCTGCGGAAGCAGCTGCTATAGGTGTGCCGGCCGATGGCTTCTTCTTGTCGTTGGACTTTTTCTTTTTCTTGCCACTCCCGGAGGTAGTGGCTTCACCCTTGTAGCATTTTTTGTTGTCTTTCAGAGGTGGTTGGGAGTGCATTTCACGGCCCTCCGCAGCTTTGGTGCACTTGTCTGCCAAGCTGAAGAGTTCTGTGACACTGGTGACCTCCTTGGTCGCTAGCTTCTCCAGCATCTTCTTGTCTCGTACACCCTGTCTAAATGCCACAATGACAGAAGCGCTTGAGATAGAAGGGATTCCGTTTCGTATCTGGGAGAACCTTTGGATGAAGGATCGCAGGGACTCTCCCCCCATTCTGCTTGACAGCAAAAAGGTCCAGTTTGGTCCCTGGTCGGGTGTATGAACTCCCGAAGTTGGCAGTGAACTGTTGGCACAGTTCCGCCCAACTGTTGATGGATTCGGGCAGAAGCCTCATGAACCAGGACCTGGAAATCCCAGTTAAAGCCACGGGGAAGTAATTGGCCACTACAGCCTCATTGCCTCCAGCCGCAAGGATTGCGGTAGAGTAGATTTGGAGAAACTCAGCGGGATTGACAGTCCTGTCGAATTTCTCCGGCAGGTGAGGCCGGAACTTCTGCGGCCATCTGACCATGCGTAGGTGCATGGCCAGGGCAGAACAGCCTCCTCCTACTCCCTCAGGAGCAGGACTGTCCCGATCCTCTTGCCTCTCATGAGCACGCTCGATATGGACGCGGCTGTCCGTTTGACGGTAGCGGCGATCAAGCTCCGCCCGGAGGTCATGAGTTGATAGCCGGGTTACCGTATGGGTACGTCGCATCCTGGAAGGCAGCGATGTCGCCTGTTGTGACGCAGCACGCCTCCTGTATTGGGAAGTGTGCGTACCAAGTCTACCAGACACGGTCCGATGCTGCGATGGGGCCCACCCCGAGGGGGAGGACCTTGGTTGCTGATGCGATCGACTGATGCTGCAACCAAGTGTTCCACATCAGCCCTTCACTGCTCCATTGCACCCTGGGATTCTCCTAGAGGCGGTGGACGTTGGAGAAGAGCACGCGCGGCATGGAGCGTGTTCAGGGTTGTTGTTCGCCGATGCCGTGACCAACGCAGACGCCCCATCCCACTGTCCAGCTTGATTTGCCGGTGCGGACAGTGGCGGCAGTGGCATGGCTCCTGTTGGAGCCACAACACCTGCTGGCTGCTGCATGTTAGAGAGATTGCCTCCAGCAGGTTGTGTAGCAGGGTTGCCGTTGGACGATCTAGCAGCAGAGTTCACCATCCTTGAATCTCGGGCGCTCCCCCTTCCTGGCGCGCCAACTGTCGGGGTTTTGTTCTGGCAATTCTCCCAGCACTACCGTTGGTAGCCCGCGGAGTTTGTAGTTTGGTAATGGGTGCGCAGAGATTCAGAACACGATGGCAAATTGACACAAGGATTTACATGGTTCGGGCCGCCTAAGCGTAATACCCTACTCCACGGGGTGTGTGGTTGTTGTATTAAGCTTCTGAGTGCTTGTGAGCGCGTGTCAGAGCTGAGTATGAGAGTGTCAGGGTCGAGAGAGCGAGAGGAGAGAGTACTTTGTATCGCTTGACCAGTCCTTTTATAGTACAAGGACTGGTCGTCACACCATTAGCCTGGCCCGACATGTGGCTCTGGCGGTTACTGATGCTTAATACACAATTAATGAGGTTAATTACCCTTAATAGTGTGGTAACGGGCCTTGATAGTGCCGTTAATGGTATTAAGGGCCCTCCCATCGTGTGTCATTAATATGGTATTAATGACACTTAATCGGGTCTTGAAGTCTTTGATTGTCTCTTGAAGGTCCGAGCCGTTGGAGGTACACCAGTCTCATTGTTGAGGTTGAAGGTCCAGCGGTTGGACACGTGGCAGCTCCGGAGCTTACCGTCTGGGACGGGTAGGTCCGGTGCAGTTGGACACGTGTTGGTACCGAAGCTTCCCTCTGTCGGGGGTTAGGTCCGGGGTGCCGCGCAGGTGTTTAGCCCGGAGCTTTTCCATGTGTGGGACGTAGTTCCGGTTGCATTATACACGTGATAGCATCGGGACTAACCATAAAAGGGAGGCAGGTCCGGTCCCGTATGACACATGGGGCCTTTGCAGGTCTTCAACTCAGATAGGTGAAGTCTCTTTGGTCTTTTTGCAGTCCCAAGTGGTATACGGTACGCAGGGTACTGACACCCTCCGTGTCCAAGTCCTAGCTCGGCTATTTAGTAGTAACCCGCTGAAGGGTCAGCACCGAGACGCTTGAGCCATTGAAAGGTCTGGGATCCGTGTGAACATGTCGAGCGTGATTTCATGAGACGTGGGTGTCGAGCCCCGATGCATACCACCCGTTGAAATCAGGTGTTGGGTTTCGATCACCTTCACAATTGGAGATGATCGGGTCTCACTCGAACTACCTGGATAGCAAGCTCGCACGAGCAGCGAGGCTGCATTCCCAACCCCATTCCCTTCAGGTCGTGGATGGCTCACCAAAAGGGTGTGATATATTTTTTTCTCATAATGACTGTTCACGGCAAGATATGTACCACTAGCACGTGAAAAGCGACAGAATAAAGATGTCGCCCACAACATCCAAATATTGAGCAGTCCACGAATGAGACGTGACCGCCAATCGTGGCACCCGAGCCCTCCAAGTCGTGAGCAGCTTGTGGAAGGAGCGAGGCGTGACCCGACCGTTGTCAAGTACATCCATCCCTGCAAGGCCATTGCCGACTCGCAAACGAGGTGCGGTACAACCCCTATTCACGATGCCGACCACCACCACCCTGATCAGGTGTAGACCACTGATGAGGAATAATGCAGCGCCGCCGCCAGAGGCGGCATGACTCTGTCAAGCCAAGAAGAATTATCGAGTCGCGCCTTGTGCAAACAAGGGCATGGGATGGATGACCTTGAGGTGGTGGTGGTCCGACTCGTAGCGATCTGGCCAAGAACAAGCGAATTTGGGTCCTATCGGCAAGACCTCACCCATCGGCCCGAGCGGCTAACGGAACAAACTCCTCAACCCTCGTCTAGTGGGGCTCTGGTCTCTTTAAGACGAGCCCCGACAACGAGGGTCGTACCAAGCTCTTCGGGTCTCCGCATGGAAGATCGTGTCAATGCTGTTGCCAACTCTCTACACGCCCTATCCCGTCTTGTTGTGGACAACATGCTAGCGCCAGCACTAAGGCGCTGACAGGAGACGTGACGCGACGGGACAAGGCAGGCGTGACCCTGAAGTACGTATCAGTTCAACCCCGCCCCAAGGAGCGAACACATAGGAACAAATATGTAAGAACCCACCTCCCATATGAGGAAGGCGGGAAGTAGCCACGACGTAGAGGCCTACCCCACGTATAAAAGGGGGACAAAGCTATCGAAGAAGACAACAACAATTATCCCCGCCGCTAGAGCACTAGAACCTCTCCTCATACATGTATTCTCCCGCCATTGATAATGAGAGGAAAGAATCCCGAACTGGACGTAAGGCATCTTGTCCGAACTAGTATACATCCTTAAGATATTTGAAATTGTGAAACATCTTAGATTCTCTGGGTAGGATGTTATGAGAAATGTTGCTTCACAAATAAGGAGGAGGTTATTTCTTGCAAATAAAAAATAATATAAATAATTTGAACACGTGTTAGACCAGTAGATGAAAATTGAACAACTAACAAAGAAGATCATGAGTTCATATATTTTACTCACCTCATCTATAAATTGATTAATTTATAAGACTCCGCTCCTATATCAATGAATAGTACATATTTATGGGTGCACTCAATTGGACCCGATGTATCATTGTTGCTTTTCTTTCCCAGATGTACAAATGGAAATCGATCATCCAACTCGAAGTTTCAGCTGTACAAGTATCGAGAGCTAACCATCCCTCTCTATCCAAGGGGGGAACTTGCAGGAGTAATGTTTATATGTAGGCATACAAGAAGTTGATTGTTGAAGATTTGGAGGTACCATTTCAACATCTCTTTGCCAATGAGTAAGCGAGCATGGTTGAGACCTATCAAAATCTAATCTTGGGGGCCAATCATATCTTTACAAGACCAGAAGTTTGACATGAAAACATTCCATGAGCAACCAATGGGCTCCTATGAATAAGTGAGATATATATTCTCCCAACTATTTTAAGTACCCATTTAAGCTCAAGGGAGTTGCCACCATCGTTGGCTGCACATTGTTTCTTTGTGGATAAAGGTTATTTTAACCTTAGTAAAGGAACAACAGATCACACCCAACACATGATGGGTGCACCTTATTCCTCAGTGGTTAGTGGTTATCATGACCATAGCCAAGGAATGAAGGACGACACTCGATGCATGGGAGACCTTGAGGTGGGGATGAGTGGCATCAACAACAATCTCCTCGACCACACTCATGGCACCCATGGGAGGCAACACAATATCGACACTCAACCCTCCAATGTCGAAGCCATGCTACAACAAGTTTAGGCCAACCTCATGGCCTACCCTGCTGTTAACGTTTCAACCCCTATCGCGGACCTTGATAAGAACAAGCTTGGGGGAGGACCCCACTTGAGGTAACTTGTATCACAACCCACCTTGCATTTCATTTCCCTTTTTTCACATCAATGCATTCGAAAAAGAAAAAACACTTAGGATAGGATTTAATAAAATAAAATATGTGTTGTAAGAATGTTTGATTCCTTCATAAGTTGAAATGATGAATAGTTGCTCGGTTTTATTCTAATTTGGTACTTAAGTTACAATTTAATATTCTTTGACTATTGAGTTTATTGGCTTTTAATACTCCACCTAGAACTTCAAAATTGTGGGTAGCATAAGCATGATCCAATGCTAGGTTGTTGTGAGATATGATATAGAACATAGGGCTGCTAGTTTCCTGATCAAAGTGAAACTTGATCTTCGAAGAACTTTCAAAATTGATTTAAAATAAAGTTCCTCATTTGATTTTAATTTCCTACCAAAGCCATATGATATTTCAATTTGATAAACCCTTTGCATATGTTATTTGTTTTCACATTGAGCCTAGTCAAACTAGTATAGACCTACGTGAGAATCTTTTCCTACTTTCATGATCAATATTACACACATGCACGTGCTAAACTTCTACACTGGAAGTTAGCAAATTTTTCATCTTTCCATTTTCTACCTCCAAAAAGATACTCCATAAATTCAATGTCAAAAGCTCTCTTCAATTTTATTTGAAAAGAAAGAGAGTAGAAGGCATGGCTACAAAGAAAAAAAAAAGAAAAAAAATAAAGCATGATCTCCATGATGAGCATGAGAGAAAAAAGAAAAGAAAAGTAGCCATGTTTAATTCCTACAATCAAAAGAGTGCATAAAAAGGAGTCATCTTCCGTCACCACAAATATTCCATCACACTTGCACAATCTTGATCTACGGGTATGATTTGTTTTCTCCTAAGGCTTACTCTTTTGACGTAGCAATATCTGTGTTGCAAATATGTCTACTCTTCTTTCCTATCAAGATCCACAAAAAGCCTTATTTAGATATAGGACAAGAAAGACATTGCCTTGGTGGAAAAAATTCCACTTACACAAAGAAGTGATTGAGAGTATCGCTTGAGAAACTTAAGGCTAATTTTGAAAATATTGTCTTCGAGATTTGAGTGGAACTTAGACATTAGGAATAATGCATGCTTTGTGAACTATTCTATCTTTCAACCACCCTAGGAGAGGAGAAGGCAAAAGCCCCATGAGGACTAAGGTAAAAGGTGAGTACCATTGCCAATTTATTTAATACAAGGTAGAATGTTTAATTGTGCATTTGGTACTATTGGGGCACAGGATATAGTAGCAACTCCTGATCAACAATCTAAGTCTTTAACTTTGCTTCGGGGCGAGCAAAGGATAAACTTGAGGGAGTTTGTTGACAGTCGTTAAGTACCAATTTCGACCGTCAATATATCTCAATTATGTGAATGTACAAATTTCTTACACGCATTACTTTTAGAAATAACCTACTTCCAATTCTACTTGGATAAAATGGTGCATGCAAGTATTCTATACAGATTTGAGGTGAATGCATGTCCACATTGCAAGGAAACACACTTCTGACCAGTCAGATGATGCAATGTGGCCTCCCACGGATCCAATGGCCCAATTATAGACAGGTACCCGCATGTTTTCATCCAGATTCATCTAAAAGGTCGACAAGGGCCCACATATTAGTGTCCTGCAGCAAGTGAGAGCCGAGTGGGGCCATCTCCAGTTCGGTCGACCCCCTGGTTCGGCCTAACTGATAAGCACACCAAACTCGTTCCACTCACACGTGGCGGCCTCTGATGGCTTCCTTGACGCGGGAGTAAGTGAAAGCCAGAGAGATTAGCGCGCGAAACCACCTTAGTGAGTGTATAAATAGGTGGGAGTGTCTCACCTCACTACATACACACCACACAAGCATTCTCTCTTGTGTACACTAGTTCTCCTAGGTCCTTAATAGAGGTTAGACAGTAGAGAGGAGCCTCTAGTCTCAAGTCCAAATTTGGAAAGGTATGGCTCATGTATCTTTCTATTTCTCCTTCAGTCATAGGAAAATTTGTACTATTAAGAAGGGACACGATGCGTGGAAACTTAGTGAGTCAAACGGGAGCTCAACGTCTTGGGTAGGTCTTAGGAAAACCCTTTGTGTCAAAGTCAGACTTGTCCGAGGCCTTGGGTTGGATAAGTCCGAATTCCTTCTGGTGGAATTCAGACATGTTCGAACTATATTTCGGACATGTCCGAAACCTCTCTGGTTGAATTCAAACATGTCCAAATCTGTATTTCAGACATGTCTAAGAACCTCTCTGTTCTATTTCAGACATGTCCGAAGTGGGTCAGACATGTCCGAGGTACTTGACTTAGAAATTTTTTCTAAGTGTCTGAAAACTCAGAATTGTCCGAGATGGGTGTTCATACAAGTCTGGGAAGTCTTTGTTCGTATTCATACATGTCCGAAGTGGGTTGGACATGTTCGAGGTAGACTTTTCCGACTTAGTGCCTCATATTAGTCTGAGTTGAAAAATCTCTCCTTGTATGTCGGACTTGTCCGAGTCGAGTCGGACTTGTCTGATGCGGCTTTTGCGAGCATATTTAAATCAAAGTGGTTAGTCGTACTGTCTCTGTTGTCGGCACGTCGGACATGTCCGAGATTAGGTCAGACTTGTCCGTTGTGGGCTATCACCTAATGGCTAAAAACACTTTTTGAGTATAAATAGGTGGGGATTTCGTCCCCAATCAGAGCCTAACCCTACAGAAACTCTCAGAGCCGCCTCAAACCCTCAAGAAAGCCTCCTCCATTGTTCTTCACCCTCTTGAGCCCAAATCCGAAGTTTTTGGGGAAGGGTGAAGGAGTGATTGTGAGATTTGGCAAGAGAAGTCCATAAGGGTTGAACAACATTTGATTCGCGTAGTTTCTTCGTGGTTGCGTGTTTGTTACTCTTGAGGTTCTCCCCTAGACGGTTAGGCATCACCCGCGAGTTCTTGTGTGATCTCTTGATTCGGGGAAGTTTGTAATCTTTTGTGATAGTGGAAGATCCAAGACTTGACCTTTGAGGCGTCTTGGCGAGGATAAGGCTGTTAGGCCCGACCCTCTGTGGGCTCCTCAACGGAGACGTAGGTTTCTTTGTGGAACTGAACCCCGGGAGAAAATATTGTGTGTCTTCATTTACATTTCTGCAAAGTTCTTATTTTCTAATGATCATCTAGGTGTACTTCAGTTCAAGCACTTAATCTTATTTCCATCCACTACTAGAACTGCTAGGACGCATTTCCATTCACTAGATTGCTTAAAAACTTCAATTTTGGCGTTGTCCTGTAGATTCAGTCGGACTTATCCGAGTTGAGTCAGACTTGTCCGACTTCAGTCAGACAAGTCCAATTCTGAGTCATACAAGTCCGACTTGTATTGGTAGACATTTTTCAATTAAGTCTAGATTTTCAATTATTGTCTATTCACCCCCCTCCCTCTAGGGCATGGGGTGGACGACCGCGAGGTGGTCTTGCTTCAGTCATTACCAGAGGTAGCGGATACCATCGGCACCTTCGACTCTCTGCATCCGAGTCCTTAGTAGGTAGTTCAGCGGCAGCCCCCCAAAGGGCAGACGTCATGCCGTCCAGACCCCTAGAAGGTTCATGATCTGGTGGAACCCGGCGAGAAAGATCTAATAAAACGCGAGCATCGAACCCCGACCTCAACCGCCCATTGAAACCAAGCGTTGGGTTCTGATCGCCCTCGCAGTCTAGGATGATACGGTTTCACTCGGGTTCTTCCCAACAAAAGCTCAAGCAGGCCTGGGAGTTCGACCATCAAGCCAAGCCTCCCGGGCCTTCCCATCGTCATCAAAGAGCTCCCGCGCGAAGTGCTCGTCTGATGCGCACAACCATGATATCAGCGCACAATAGACTCAGACCGAGCGATCCGCTCGGCCAGAGACTCAGGGGCTACTAACGAGGTTCAGATACCTGGGCGTTCGGAGTCCTCGATCGCCCCGACTGGTAGCGATCCGACCAACGACAAGCGAATTTGGGTCCTGCCAGTGAAACCTCGCCATCTCATCGGCCCGAGTGGATAACAGAGCGAACTCCATGACCACTACCTAGTGGGGTTCTCCTCTCATTAAACCGAGCATTAATCACGAGGGTCGGACCAAGGCTCTTTGGGTATCCACATGGAAGACCGTGTTGATGCTGTTGTCAACTCTTTGCACGTTCTGTCTTGTCTTGTTGTGGACAACACGCCAGCTAAGCACAAAGGCATTGACAAGAGACGTGACATAACGGACGAGGTAAGCGCGATGCTGACCGACGTATCAGTTCAACCTCACCTTGAGGAGCGAACGGATAGGAATGAATATGTAAGAACTCACCTTCCATATGAAGAAGGCGGAACGTAGAGGTCTGTCCCTGCCTGTAAAAAGGGGTTGAAGCTATCAAAGAAGATAACCAAAAAAGAAAAAGAGGAAATTATCCCCGCCATTATAGCACTAGAACATCTCCTCATACATGTATTCACCCGCTGTTGATAATGAGAAGAAGGAATCTCGGACTGGATGTAAGGCATTTTTTTCGACCTAGTATACACCCTTAAGATAATCGGATGTTTGAAACATCTTAGATTATCCGGTTAGGATGTTATGAGAATTGTTGCTTCTCAAATAAGCAGGAGGTTATTCCTTGTAAATAAAAAATAATATAAATAATTTGAACTCGTGTTAGACCAATAGATGAAAATTGGACAATTATCAAAGAAGATCATGTGTTCCTCTATTTTACTCACTTCATCTATAAATACTTATCACTTGCTAGTTTATTTGAATTAACAAGTGACAAGTATTTATGAATGAGGTAGTATACTACTCTGTCCATCTTAAAATAATTGTCACTCTAATGAACTATAGAGCGACAGATAATTTAGAATGGAGATAGTATTAGAAATAGGATATGTCTATTTATCACGTGTGTGAAAAAATTCAGGCATTGAGTCATTAGTAACTAATTAGTATTATCAACCCTAATCTTGTAATTAATCATTAAACTTTAAATCTATAAGTTAATCAAATATATATTTTTTGTTCGATTATATTACAATTAACATAATCATTACAATTACTGATTAACAATTACAAATTAACACAACAAAAAACAACTTACTCCTCTTCTATTCTGGCATGTAGACCCGCCACGGTGCTGCCAGTGCCGTTGCATGGCGCTGTCGCCGCCGCTGTCGCAGTCAGCTGAGCTCCACCGCGACGCGGGCTCCACCATCGTTGGGAGCCGCCAACGCCGGGAGTCACCGTAAGGGTCTGCCGGTAGTCGCCGTCAAGATCCGCAGCGAGTCGCGCGGCCGTCACTGCCACTTTGCCACTGGTTCGCTTCGATCTGTATCGAAAGGTGATGTTAGAGTTGGAAGGGAATATAAAGCCTTATACATGGCCTAAAATTTTCAGAGAAATCAGACATCTAAGATTTCATATTTCTCTTAGAAATAGCATGGGAGCTGATGAGGAGGAATAGCATTGACAGCTATAGATGGCCAATGGGCCGTGCCGGGCTGGCCCGACTCGGGCCCAACAGGGCTCGGGCCTGGAAACCTTGGGCCCGACACGACCCGAAAGAGCGATCGGGCCGGGCTGGGCCGACCCGACAGGTCGACGCCTTGGCCCAGGCATGGCCCAGATTGACTTTACTTATGCTGGGTCAGGTCGGGCCTAAGACGGGTCGTGTTGGGCCAGGCCGATCCGGTGTCTGGTTATAAATAAAATACGTTAAAAATAGAAAAATGTTATATTTTTTGGGCTTATTTGGACTGGGCCGAGTCGGGCCCCACGGGCTACGCGGGCCACATGTCGGGCCAACCGGGCCGAGTGTTAAATGGGCCGTGGCAGGCTAGCCCGACGGGCTGACACCTAAGCCCAATCACGGCCCGTGTCGTGCTTCGGTCGGCTCAGGCCCGGTGTCCTTCGTGCCGGGTCAAGTTCGTGCCGGGCAGATTTGGTCGTGCTTCGGGTCGGCCCATTTAGCCATTTATATTGACAGCCTATGTAAGCACGCCTGAACTCTACCAGTACCAACCTCAGGCTGTCTCCAACAATGAAAGGCAAATATGGTGCCTCATTTAGACTTTTGCACACTGCTACAGTGAATTATTGATTGGCAAAGTTTGGACCTCTCCAATAACGAACGCATAACCATCTCCATCTGCCTCACGCCTTCACCTCTTGCGTCCTCCTGGCCCACCACATCCACGGGAGCCCCCGTCGTCCTTGCCTCTGTCGGCGTCAGCAGGGAGGTGGCGGGAGCAAGACGAGCCGGAGGAGAGGAGGAGGAGGACGGCGGAAGACAGGGAGCTCACCGCTCCGCAGTGGAGGCGCCAACGAGCATGGTGGCCATGAGCGGTGCAGGCGTTCCCGCGAGCACCCTGCACGTGCCTCTCCGCAGCGGAGGCATCGGCGAGCTCGTGGCGCGGTGGAGGCGTCGGTGAGTGCGGTGGCCATGAGCGGCGTGGGCGTTCCTGCGAGCACCCTACACGCGCCTCTCTGCCTCCCCTCCTTCCTCGTCGTCGATCTCCATCACCGCGGTCGCTGGTCCCGTGGTGGTCCGAACCCGTGCAGCCCGCCTCCCTGCGCAGCTGCGCCATTGGTGAACTGAGCAAGCGTGTTCGAAGGGGAGGAGCAGCGGACAGCGGAGGGAAGAAGACAATAGCGAGAGGATGCCTCGCCCGCTCTGCGACCACATATTTGCGGAGTGGGAACGAGCTGAGGCAAAATGAAGATGCCATATGCCTGCTCTGTTGGAGAGTAAAAAGTGGAGTGAAGAGAGGCATTTGAAAAAGAAAAATACATTTGCCTCTTCTGTTGGAGACAGTCTCAGCTCGTTAAAAAAAGGAAAAAGTTTATATAACTCCCCAAAGTATGGACCAAAGGCTACTTAACCCCCAAAGTATGAAACCGGGTATTTAACACCTCAATCGTTCTAAAACCATGTAATTGACCACTTATAGTGGTATTACATGGTGGTTTTGCCACCTCACCCGCTGACATGGCGCATGTTGCATGCGTGCACTGTGGGATCCACATGTAGAAAATGGAGGGCGCTAGCCATCAGGCAAGACAGTGCACACTCCTTCCGTATCCAGTGTCCTTCCCCGACACAACCACACTTGTTTGGCGGTCAGTAGATACTCGTTGGTCTCTCCTGTCCTCATTAGGCTATCCGCACCGGGAACCTGGAAACCATACGCGATGGGATATGTAGGGGTGGGACCCAGCAAAAATGCTGCAGCGGTGGACCTGAAAAGCTACTGGACGCTGTGGTTGCGGTGGGCGACGTGGAGTGCTGCGACGGCAGTGTGGACGTGTGGGCGCGCTGCACGGACAGGGAGCGGCGGGACGAGGACGAGGAAGACGACGACGTGGAGGACGTCGGAGACGCAGCGGCGGGCGATAGGTACCTCGACGAGACGGGCTTGTTGGAGCGCGTGGGCCTCCGTGATGCGGCGGAGTTGGGCTTATCGAGCGCCGGCGTGAGCTGCCGGCGCGAAGGGTGACCTCCAACACAGAATGATCGGAAACAGAGAAAGCTTCCAGGGAATGTTCCAGAAACGTGGAATGGAAGAGAAATGAAATAAAAAAGGAAATAAAAATTAGAAGGACGGTTGTTGGTGGTTTTGATCCGGCAGATCTCCCGACACTACTAAAGTGTTAGAGGAGTTTGAGGTTCAGTGTGGGCGCGCGGATATTCAAGAAGGTGAAGTGTAAACGACACAGTAGACACGAAGATTTACGTGGTCCGGGCCGCCTGAGCGTAATACCCTACTCCAAGGGATGTGTTGGTGTTGTATTGGTTGTCTGAGCTCAAAGTGAGTTCAGGGTGTAGAGTGAGCGTGTCTTCTGAGAGTGTCCTATGTATCGTCGGCCTGTCCTTTTATAGTACAAGGGCAGTCCATTACAAGTTAGCCTGGCCCGACATGTGGCCCTGGCGGTTACTGATATTGATACACATTCAATCACGTTTAATTACCCTTAATGACTGAGTTATGGGCTTTGACAGCACCGTTACTGGTAATTAAGGTCGTCCGACCGTGTGTCATTAATATGGTATTAATGACACTTAATCGGGTCTTGAAGTCCTTGATTCTCCTTTGAAGATCCGGAGCCGTTGTGGAGTCTTCTGGAGGTTAGATGCTGAAGGTCCGACTGTTGGACATGTGGCAGCGCCGGAGCACACTGTGGGGAACAGATAGGTCCGGCGTTACCCGACACGTGTCAGTTCCGGAGCTTCCCTCGGTCTGGGGTTAGGTCTGGGGGTTCCATTTTGGTACATAGTCCGGAGCTTCCCCTTTGTGGGCGGTAGCTCCGGTTTGATAGTACACGTGGCGACCCTGGGGCTAACCATGTTGGAGAAGCGGGTCCGGTTATGTCTGACATGTGGGCCTCCGAAGGTCTTCAAATCAAGTAGATGACTTTCCCTTGAGATCTTTGCAATCCCAAGGAGTATATGGTACCCAGGTTACCGACAGTGGCCCCCTGGGCCCACCTCTGGGGAAGACCCCTTGGGTGAAGTCATTCCGCTGGAGGTGGGTCCATCCTTCGACTTTTGAACTGAGTCTTCAAAGGTCTTCGGATGTGCCGTTGGCGATAGTTTGGAGTTAAATCTTCGCCACGTGACATATCCCGTGTGCGGCAGATGATATCTTTGGCGTGCGGATCCCACGCAATTGAAGGTCGCCGGTTCCCGATACGAAAATCGTATCGGTTCCACGCGCCTTGTCAGGCCGCCGCCTTCGGGCTTCCCGCCTCATGATGACAACCGTTCGCCTGGGTAAGAACCTCGACTTGATCGTCGGAGTGGTCCCGGGTCCTCTTGTCATCGGCAGGGTAGGATTTTTGAGTAGTATCTTTGACTTCCTTGCGGTTTCCATCCAAGCGTTGCGAGGGCTTACTTAAGAAGGAAGGCGCGCACCGTCTGGAGTTCTTTACGCCTCTCACCTGATCTTGCGCTCAAACTCCCAACTTGTGCTCGCCTTTCCTCTCTTGCCTTGTTGTGTTGCGATGGAGTTGGGTCTCCGCGAGAGCCGTTTGAAGACCGACGGTGACCTGAAGAAGGTCCGGGCCCTCATGGGATGGTCCTCGGACTTCTTCAACCGTCTGGTCCGCGCCGGGGGAGAGCTCCCGTTTGAGAAGGAGCACGCTGGCGAAATGGTGTACTTCTCTTCGTACGCCATGGTGGGGTTGATCCCACCTTTTTCCTCCTTTTTCTTGATGCTGCTAGACTTTTATGGTCTGCAGCTATACCACCTTGGCCCCCACTCCATTATTATTGTGTCTATCTTCGTCCACTTCTGTGAGATGTGGGTGGGCATCCCCCCCTGCATTGAACTCTTCCGGACCTTCTTCACCGTCCATACCACCGGTAGGAGCAATGAGTACCTTGGCTTCTACTACTTTGTGAAGCGCAAGAAGTGCCCATTCAAGTACCTCCGGTCGTTTCCCTCTGGGAAGTGGGATGATTGGAAGAAGGACTGGATAGTCATCCGGGTGGAGGAGCACGAGAAGCTGGAGCTGCCCGAAGGCCTCCCTAACATTGACACTACAGTCTGGAGTGAAGCTCCGGTGCTGGCGGACGCCTTCAACCCTGCTCTGACCAGGATCCGCCAGTGCGTGGAGGGAGGATTAACTCCTCAGGCGGTGTTTTGCAACTTCCTGGTCAACAGGTGGGCACCGCTGAAGAGGAGAGAAAAACTCGCTTGGGCCCTCAACAGCGTGATGGACGACGACCGGTCGAGACTGGGCTGAAGTCCAACATGGCGGGGACAACCTTGGAGTTTCATCTCAAGAAGTTCCAGCACGGCATCGACGTCGTGGGTGACGACTTGACTCCGCCATCAGCTTTTCTCCCTCTGAACATGGAAGTAGAGTTCAACAGGGAGCTCCGGCAGAAGATGCCCGTGCTTGACGACCTTGGTGTCGTCGAGAGAAGATCGACCTCCAGGGTGGTGATCCCTGGAGCTTTCGAAGGTGGCTCCGACCCTGCCCCGAAGCCAAGGGTCGAGGTCGTCAGCAAGGGCAAGGAGCCGGCGGACGAACCCTTGAGCCGGAAGAGGAAGCTGCAGCATGCCAACAGAAGGTCCGTCAGTCCTGCCACCTCTGCATCAGCTCTTTCTCCCCGGAGGGGGAGGTCTTCTACAACTGCGGCGACTATACCCGCAGCGGCGTCCTCCCGGGGTGCTAGCTCCGGGCATGCGACTCCAGCACCAGGGCCGGTTGAGGCCTCTAGGTCCGGAGGTTCTTCCCGATCGAGGGGGGCCTCGACTAGGGAAATGCCCGTGGCTGCAACGAGTTCCGGGGGGCCTTCCGGAGCTTCCACGCCGGCTGCGGCTATGGTCAGCCCAGAACGCCCAGGAAAGAGATTCCGCGCAAGCTGGTGCGGAAGCCTCCCAAGGTAATTTTTAATCTTTACCTTAGACAGTTGTTTTGTTGTAGTAACTGTTTTTTAAGTTTCTTCATCCATCATCTGCAGCGTTCCCAAGAAGAGGAGTGAGGCTCCACCCTCAGCCACAGCAGCTGAAGCTGTGAGGGCGGAAGCTTCTGCTCCTGTCCCGGTGCCACCCCAAGTGGTGGCTGAAGCTGCGACAGCTCCGGCGCCAGCTATCGTGGTCATGGACCTCGACTCATCCCCAGAGACTCCCGTGGTAGCGCCGGACCGCGGGAGAGAAGATGCGCCAGCGGCACCTGCCCGGAGGTTGAAGCTCCGGGTCCTGGTGCAGAGATGATGGAAGCTCCGACCGTTGAGCCGGAGGAAGCAGTAATTCCTGCCCCATAGCCGGAAATTGTCGAAGCTCCAGCGGTTGAGCCGGAGGTAATTGAAGTCCCGGTGTGTGCGCCGGATGTTGAGGAAGTCCCGGCGGTTGGGTCGGCTACCTCTGAAGCACCGGCTGCAGAGCCGGTTGTTGTTGAAGCTCCGGCCGCAGGGCCGGTTGATGTTGAAGACCTTCCGGCTCCCGAGCCGGTTGTTGCAGAGGCGTCAGCGCTCGAGCCCCCAGTAGAGGAGGTGCCCAGGTCGGAGCCAGAAGCAGCTCCTGCTCTAGGAGTGATGACGCCGGAGGTACTCGCGGCTGAGCTGGAGTGCTCAGAAGAGGTTGCTGGCCCCCTGCCTGAGGGGGCAAATGAAGACCTAGCGGCGGCGCCTTCGGAACCACTTCCGGAGGTCGGAACTTCATCAGCGGGACCTTCCTCGATGGCGACTGAGGTCATCCCGGAGGACAGCCCTAGTGCCATAGAGGCTCAGGGGACCACTCTTGTGGAGTGGGATCCAATTTTTGTAACTGAAAACCCGCTGGAACTAGCGGAGGAGACCCCAGCGGGTCCGGAACCTATCCCGTTGTCATTGTCTATTGACAACGCCTGCTCCAGTCTGCGTCAAGTTCAGCTGGCATTCTTCCACGACAGCAAGGCTCTTGAAGAGGAGCGCCAAACCCTTAGGCGGTGGCATAACCGGCTCTACTTCGAGACCAAGCTGGCGCAGTCGAGGCTAGCAGATGACAAAGAATGGATTAAGCAGGAGAAGGTCCACCTGGAATACTGGGGCAAATTATTGGATGATAGAGAGAGCATGACTCGCGCCCTCGACGCTCAATCCCGGGCCATTTATGAGCAGGCCAAAGCAGCTAATAGTGCGGCTGATGAACGCCAAGAAAGGCTGGAAGCCATTAACACTACTCTCATCAAGCGTCGAGAGGCACTTGAGGAGAGGGAGAAGAGGCTCGAAGATGAAGAGCAGAAACTCCTTGAGTTGCGGGATGACGTCCTGAAGAGGGAGGAGGAGCTCACCGAAAAGGTGGCTCTGGCTGACAAGGGCCTCGAGGAGCGCGCCAAGAAATTGGAGGAGCGTTGCACTGAGGAGGAGGAGAAGGCCTGGGTGCGGGGGCAGGAACTCTACGAGCAAGAGTGTGCCATCGCAGCCAGGGAGAAGAAAGTGAGGGGCAAGGAGAAGGACTTGGTTGACCGCCGGAACAAGATCCACCTTCGAGAGGAGGAGCTCAGAAAACTCGAGAAGCGAGTTGCTGAAAAGATTCAGCAAAACACCAAAGGAGTTGAGTGCCTCGCTCGTGAGAATTCTGAACTGGTGGCGGCCAGAAGATCCTTGGAAGAATTGAAGGGCTTGAGGACTGCGGACTCCCTACAGATTTGAGAGTTCCTGGGCAAGTCCAACGACGCGCTGACACCAATGGGCTTCAGTCCCGTACGTCCGGATGATCCGGAGCCGGAGCTGGACCTGGCGTTGCAGGCGTTGAGCTCGGCAGGTAGCAAACTCTCCAAGGTGGGCGACGTCATCGCGGACCAATTGGAGGTTGAGGGGCAATCCCTGGCGAAGAACGTCGCAGAGTATGTGTTGACGTGCTACACCAGCCGGAATCCCCAATTTCCTCTGGACTCGGTGCTTGAAGGTCCCGTTGAAGGAGAAGGTGAAGCTGCCCGATCCAACGTGTCGGAGGTTGCCCACAAGGTCACCCAATTCTTCCATAGGGTCTAGGACCATCTCCGTAGCTCCCACTTGTATTCTCTCTTTTTCTTCCTCAATTTTGTAATCCTTTGTCTCCAGATGAATGAAATCCCTAAATTTTTGTGAATTTCACTTTTTGTCTTCAACACTTTTGTCTTCACTTAGCCCCCTGGTAGATGTACACAATTTGATTGTGAACATGTACCAAGAGGATATTGTGTTTTGTTGAAGACTCATTTGCTTCGAACTTGTAGAGTGTAGGTCCGAAGTCTTCGATAGTGAAGGCCCCCTGAGGTTGTCGAAGCTTAGAAGCTCCGGTATTGTCTATCGTCGGAGCTTAGTAGCTCCGAATATAGTCCCTATCAACGCGTACAACATCGATAGTTAGTCCTCCAGGGTGTCGGAGCTAGTAGCTCCGGCAGTGACCTTTGCCAACACGTAGTTTGTCGGCAGCAGACTCCATTTGTGGGGTCTTCTTACCATCTTTTATTTAGCGTCGACGGCTGGCCCCCCTAGCTCTACAGGAGCTTGGTTGCTCCGGTGATGCTCGTTTTCAATGCTTAACATCGATTACAAGCCACCTAGGGGAGTCGGAGTTTTGTTAGCTCCGGCTTTTCTCCATCAACGCAAATTTTTTATTTTTCCTGCACACTAAATCCAATAAAAATAGTAAAATTCGTTTCTTGCCTATAACTTCGTCGCGGCTTACGATTCTTAAGAAAATTTTAGGTCAAACGCGATTCTAAATATAACCGAATGCGTTGTCTTTTCTTCCAGATCCGATTGTACTTGGACCCGCCTTACTTCGGCCTGTCGGGGTGTAGGTAGAGTGGCGTACTTAGGGTGCTTGACCAGACTAAGTCGATAGCACACTCCGGCCCTAGATTGGCTTGGCGGCATTCAGGCGAGTGGGCCATGAACAATGTTTGAATCCAAAAGAATCGACAACACAACTCGAATCGTATATGAACCGGTCGAACTAAAATTTCTTAAGAATTGCACGTCTTTGTTATAGACAAGAAAGAGAAAAATAAAAAATGTTGAGCCTTTACAAAATAAATGCACATGAAGTCTGTTTCACAAGAAGATGTCTTTCATTATAGGTCCGGGGTATAGGGGAAACAAGTACACTCTTAGGGTACAAAACCAGAATAAGTGTGTTTCATTTCTCGTTTAACCCAGGGTAGCTAGCCACACTTTTAGTCCTGAGACTGTGACAAGTGTTGCATGAACTTTGCAGACCTTCCGAGAAAGGTCTGGCTGTTCTCCTCGAGGAACTACCCGACTCTGTACAATGACGCTATAACATACACCTCAAGTTACTACAGACTCACCTCCGTGATATTAAGTGTAGAACTTACGGAGGTGCTCAATGTTCCAAGGATTTGGGAGAGATGTCCCATCCTCGGTAGCCAAGCGAACGCTTTCGGGACGGGATACTTTAATCACTCGGAAGGGTCCCTCCCAGCTGGGGGAGAGTTTGTTTAACCCTTCTCTGGATTGTATTCTCCGTAGCACCAGATCGCCTTCCTTGAGCTGTCGGTTGTGTACATGCCACTGATGATAGCGCCGAAGGGCTTGGCGGTATCGGGCATTCCGAACACCTGCTTGGCACCTTCCCTCCTCAAGGAGGTCTAGGTCTTCACGCCGGAGCTGGTCCTGCGTGGCTTCGTCAAAGGTCCGGACCCGGAGTGACCCCAAGGTGATTTCCGGAGGAAGGATTGCTTCAGCTCCATACACCAGGAAGAAGGGTGTCTCTCCAGTTGACCGGTTTGTAGTTGTCCTGTTGGCCCATAAAGTGGGCGGAAGCTCTTCAATCCAGTTGGCTCCATGTTTTTTCAAGCGCTCATAGGTGTGCGTTTTGAGTCCTTTAAGGATTTCAACATTTGCTCTCTCGGCTTGGCCATTGCTTGTTGGGTGAGCTACGGAGGCGTAGCAAACTTGAATGCCAATGTCTTCGCAATATCCTTGAAATGCAGAGCTTGTGAATTGGGTCCCATTATCAGTGATGATTTTGTTTGGGACTCCAAATCTGCATACAATGGACTGCAAAAAGTTGATAGCAGATTGCTTGTTGATTGTCACAACTGGAGTTGCTTCCGGCCACTTGGTGAACTTGTCAATGGCGACGTACAGGAACTTGTAACCTCCGACGGCTCTTGGGAAAGGTCTCAAGATGTCCATCCCCCACACAGCGAAGGGCCATGTAGGAGGTATCATTTGTAGGGGCTGAGCCGGTGTGTGAATTTGCTTTGCATGAAATTGACATGCTTCACATTTCTTCACCAGCTCAGTTGCATCCTGGAGTGCTGTAGGCCAGTAGAAGCCGTGCTGAAAGGCTTTACCAACCAGCATGCGGGAAGACGCGTGGTTCCCACACTCGCCTCCATGGATTTCTGCGAGGAGCTCGCAGCCTTCTTCCCTTGTGATGCACCGCATTAGGATGCCATTGGCACCGCGCCGGTAGAGATCCCCTTCTACCAACGTGTATCTTTTAGCCAATCTGACTACCCGGTCAGCGGATACATCATCGTCAGGAAGGATGTTGTCTTTCAAGTAGTTCCGGATCTCCGAGATCCATGCATCGGAACTAACTTGAGCATTTGAGTCTTGCGTGCTGGGTTGCTCGGAGCTTCCGGCAGCACCTACGACCCTTGATGGCTGCCATGGTAACAGGGCCATCGGGACTGTCAGCTTCGGGATGCTGACCTCGCCCCCTTCGCTTAGTTCGACAGGCTGAGCTGTGGGTTTTGACAACCTCCGGACAAAAGTTCCGTCAGGAGCCGGAGCTCCGGTTGACGCTTTCGTCGAGAGTTCGTCGGCTTCAGAGTTGTGGGCACGCTGGACATGGTGGAGATCTAGGACTTCGAAGTCCTTCTGAAGCCTCTGGACTTCAAGAAGGTAAGCAGCTAGCTGGAGATTGTTGCAGGAGCATTCACCCTTCACTTGCTTAATGATGAGCTGCGAATCTCCCTTGACCAGCAGTTGCTTGACACCGTATGACAGTGCCACCCTTAGTCTATAAATGAGTGCTTCATATTCCGCCATGTTGTTGGTCGCCTTGAAGTCAAGGTGTACCATGTATTTTACCTTCTCTCCGGTTGGTGCGAGGAGAAGGATTCCAGCTCCGACCCCCTGCTTTTGCATGGAGCCGTCGAAGTAGAGGGTCCAGTGAGGCTCAGTGAAGATCGGAGCTTTGTGTTCCGGCTTCTGCTCATTGGAGCCCCCAGGGTTTGATGGAGAGGGAGTCCATTCCGCCACGAAGTCTGCCAATGCTTAACTCTTGATTGCTTGCCTTGAAATGAATTCGAGATCGAATTCGGCCAATTCCGCTGCCCACTTTGCAATATTCCCAGTTGAGTTGGGATTATGCAAGATTGCTCGAAGTGGGTAAGAGGTCACCACTGAGATTTTGTGAGCTTGGAAGTAATGGCGAAGCTTTCTGGAGGCAATAAGAACTGCATAGAGCAGCTTATGCACCTCTAGGTATCGAGTCTTGGCATCATGTAGTACTTCATTGATGAAGTACACTGGGCGCTGAATGGTCCAGACCCTCCCGGAGGGGCCCGGAGCTTCCTCTTCACTGACCCGGATCCTCCCGGAGGGATCCGGATTTTCTTCGGGGACCTCCGGGTCCTGGCTGGAGGATCCCGGAGCTTCTTCAGAAGCGACCTGGACCTTCCCAGAGGGGTCTGGGTCTTCTGAAGTGACTTCTTGTGGATTCAAGTCTGGGAGCTGGGACCCAGACTCGCTTTCAGGATCCTCAGGACCCTCCTGAAGGGGTCTGGATTCCTGAGTATGGGGTAGTTCTGGTCTCTCCGCGACCAGGACCATACTGACGACTTCGTCAGTGGTTGAAATGTAAAGCAACAAAGGCTCACCAGGGTTCGGAGCTACCAGAATTGGTAGGGTGGTGAGGAACTGTTTTAGCTCCTGGAATGCCTTTTCTGCTTCTTCAGACCATTGGAATGGTCCGGACTTCCTCAATAACTTGAAGAAGGGAAGTGCCCATTCCGCCAGTCTTGAAATGAACCGGCTGAGGGCTGCTAGACATCCAGTTAGCTTTTGGACATCTTTGATGCGGGCTGGTGGCCACATGTCTTCAATGGCCTTGATCTTCGCCAGATTAGCTTCTATGCCCCGGTGACTTACGAGGAAACCAAGAAGTTTTCTGGAGCTAACCCCGAAGACACACTTGTCTGGGTTTAACTTTGTGCGGGTGACCCGCAACTTATCGAAGACAGCCTGCAAGGTGTCAAGGAGTGACTCCTTGTTCTTGAACTTGACCATGATGTCATCGACGTACACTTCCACTATGTCTCTAATGAGTTCTTCAAAGGTTTTGTACATAGCTCGTACAAAGGTTGAAGCTGCATTCTTTAGACCAAATGGCATGGCTGTATAACAGTACAATCCATCTACTGTGATGAAAGAGGTATGTTCTTCATCTTCCCTAGACATTCTGATTTGATGATACCCAGAATATGCGTTGAAACACAGTAATTCACACCAGGAGGTGGAATCCACTATCTGATCTATTCTAGGTAGTGGGAATGGATCTTTTGGACATGCCTTATTTAGTGTTGTGTAGTCGATACACATCCGAAGCTTCCCGCCGGCCTTGGGCACAACGATTGGGTTTGCCAGCCATTTTGGATGGAAGACTTCTCGGATGAATCCAGCTTCGAGCAACTTCTTTACTTCTTGTCGAATGAAGTTCTGTCGCTCTACGGATTGCTTCCGAGGCTTCTGATGCACAGGTCGGGCGTCGGGGTAGATCTTCAGATTGTGCTCAATCACTTCCCTGGGGATCCCAAGCATTTGTGACGGTTGCCAGGCAAACACGTTGACATTAGCTCGGAGGAAAGCGATGAGCGCGAGTTCCTATTTGTCGTTCAATCCCCCCGATATACGGGTGGTCTGAGCGGCATCGGAACCGATTTGGACGACTTTGACGGGAATGTCGGTGTCGCCGCTTGGCTGCACACGAGGTGCAGAAGTCGAGCCTCGTTGACGAATGCTCGGGGGTTTTGGAGCTTGCTCCTGCCTGGAGTCCTCCTCTTGCACCGTAGTAAGCGCATGGAGTTCTTCCAGAGCAGTTACTCCGGAGAACGCCTACTGGTGTTGGCATCTTTAACACCAGGTAAACATAATGAGCAGCTGCCATGAATTTGTACAAGGTAGGCCTACCCATGATGGCATTGAAGGGTAAGTTTATCTGAGCAACATCAAAGACCAACTTCTTGGTGCGATACTTCTCCCGTGTCCCGAAGGTAACGGGGAGGGTAATAGCTCCGAGTAGGGTAATGGCTCCCGGACCTACTCCGGAGAAAGGTCGGGAGGGGTGGAGATCCGAAGGTCGGAGCTGAAGCTTGGTAAAAGCTTCGAAGCTTATGAGGTTGAGCCCCGAACCCCCGTCTACCATGACATGGTGGAGCTGGATGTTATTGATGGTAGGAGATACCATCAAAGGTAGCTGACCTGCTCCAACCATGCTTCGAGGGCAGTCCGAAGCATCAAAAGTGATGGTTGTGTCCATCCACTTCCGATGAGGCTCCGCCCTAGCTGCAGGAGGTACAACAGCCATGTCCCGACACATAGTCTTGATGACGCGGCGGGAGGTGATGTCCCATGATCCACCAAAAATGGTGTTCATGGTCTTTCGACGCTCGTTGTCAGAGACATCGGAATCGTCGTCGATGGAGGTGTAGACGGCCTTCAGGACCTTTTTGGGATCCTGAAAACCTAGCTCCTCTTCAGGCGGAGCTTCATCAACTTTTTGTTTTCCTTCCCTCTATAGGAAAGGAGCTTCTTCCCGGCGTTTGTTGTAGCGCTCAGCAAGGTTTTGGACCTCCCGGCAGTCTTCCAAACTGTGACTGTCCGTTTTGTGAATTGGACACCACACCTTGGGTTTGCCACCGTCTTCAGAAGACGGTCGAGGTCGCTTCTCGGGGCGTGGCCCCCAGCCACCCGGAGCTGCAGCAGCTGCAGCATTGGATGCACCAGCCGACGGCTTCTTCTTGCCGTTGGTCTTTTTCTTCTTCTTGCCACTCCCGGAGGTAGCGGCTTCTCCTTTGGAGGATTTCTTGTGATCCTCCGGAGTTGGTTTAGAGTGCATTTCACGGCCCTCCACAGCTCTGGCACATTTGTCAGCCAAGCTGAAGAGTTCCGTGACACTGGTGATCTCCTTGATCGCTAGTTTCTCCAACATCTTCTTATCCCGCACCCCCTGTCTAAATGCCACGATGACAGAGGCGCTAGAGATAGAAGGGATAGTGTTTCGTACCTGAGAGAATCTCTGGATGAATGATCACAGGGATTCTCCTCCTTTTTGCACAACTGCAAAAAGGTCCAGTTTGGTGCCTGGTCGGGTGTAAGAACTCTCGAAGTTGGCGGTGAACTGCCGGCACAGCTCCTCCCAACTGTTGATGGAGTTGGTTGGAAGGCTCATAAACCAGGACCTGGCGGTCCCAGTTAAAGCCACTGGCAAATAATTGGCCATTACAGCCTCATTTCCTCCAGCTGCCAAGATAGCAATGGAGTAAATCTGAAGAAATTCGACAGGATTAACGGTCCTGTCGAACTTCTCCGGCAGGTGAGGCCGGAACTTCTGTGGCCACCTGACCATACGCAGATGCATGGCCAGGGCTGAACAGTCTCCTCCTACTCCTTCAGGAGAAGGAATGTCTTGAGCTTCTCGTCTTTCACGAGCACACTCAATATGGACTCGGCTGTCTTGTTGGCGATATCGGCGATCAAGCTCCGCCCGGAGGTCATGAGTTGAAAGCCTTGATACTGTGTGAGTGCGTCGTGCCCCGGAGGGCAATGACATCACCTGCTGTGATGCAGCACGTCTCCTGTTATTGGAAACGTGCAGACCAAGTCTGCCAGACAAGGTCCATCGCTGCGACGGGGCCCGTCCTGAAGGAGGAGGACCCTGGTTGCTGATGCGGTCGGCTGCTGCTGCAACCAAATGTTCCACATCGGCCCTCCATTGCTCCAGTGCATCCCGGGATGCATCCGGAGGTGGTGGGCGTTGGAGAAGAGCACGTGCTGCATGGAGCGCGTATTCCGGGTTGTCAAGATTCGCCGACGCAGTGATTGACGTCGGTGCACCATCGCGTTGTCCAGCTTGATTTGCTGGTGGAGGCGGCGGTGGTGGAAGTGTGACTCCCGCTGGCACTGAGACTCCTGCTGGTGGCTGCATATTGGAGGGATTGCCCCCAACAGCTTGAACAGCAGGATGACCGTTGGATGATCCAGTAGCTGAGTTCACCATTCTTAAAATCTCAGGCGTCTCCTACCTGGCGCGCCAACTGTCGGTGGTTTTGATCCGGCAGATCTCCCAACACTACTAAAGTGTTAGAGGAGTTTGAGATTCAGTATGGGCGCGCGGAGATTCAATAAGGTGAAGTGTAAACGACACAGTAGACACAAAGATTTACGTGGTTCGGGCCGCCTGAGCGTAATACCCTACTCCACGGGATGTGTTGGTGTTGTATTGGTTGTCTGAGCTCAAAGTGAGTTCAGGATGTAGAGTGAGCGTGTCTTCTGAGAGTGTCCTATGTATCGTCGGCCTGTCCTTTTATAGTACAAGGGCAGACCATTACAAGTTAGCCTGGCCCGATATGTGGCCCCGACGGTTACTGATATTGATACACATTCAATCACGTTTAATTACCCTTAATGACCGAGTTATGGGCTTTGACAGCACCGTTACTGGTAATTAAGGTCGTCCGATCGTGTGTCATTAATATGGTATTAATGACACTTAATCGGGTCTTAAAGTCCTTGATTCCCCTTTGAAGATCCGGAGCCGTTGTGGAGTCTTCCGGAGGTTAGAGGCTGAAGGTCCGACGGTTGGACACGTGGCAGCGCCGGAGCACACTGTGGGGAACAGATAGGTTCGGCGTTACCCGACACGTGTCAGTTCCGGAGCTTCCCTCGGTCTGGGGTTAGGTCCGGGAGTGCCATTTCGGTACATAGTCCGGAGCTTCCCCTTTGTGGGCGGTAGCTCCGGTTTGATAGTACACGTGGCGACCCTGTGACTAACCATGTTGGAGAAGCGGGTCTGATTATGTCTGACATGTGGGCCTCCGAAGGTCTTCAAATCAAGTAGATGACTTTCCTTTGAGATCTTTGCAATCCCAAGGAGTATATGGTACCTAGGGTACCGACAACGGTTGATATAATATAGGTAGTTAATATAGAGGTTGTTATAGAGTATCATGAGCGCGGAGGAGCACGCTGTAAATTTAGAGTGCGCTGTAAAGAATGCTGGGAAAGTTGTGGGATCCACAGCTTTAGAGTATGATTTAGAGGATGCTGGTGCGGATGGTCTCAGGAACGTTGGGAATCAGCTGACGACATTCTAGCGAATCAGCAGACTGGCAAAGTTACCTGTGACGAGGATCTCAACGGCGAACTAGGTGTAGCAGAAGACGGAGAGCATATATAGCGGAGACGCCAGAGACAACGTAGGAGACAACAACGGCGGGGCGGCCGCCTCCTTGGCCTCCTGACCCGTGAGCACGAAGATGCCGGCACCGATGACGGCACCGATGCCGAACCAGATGAGGTCCCACCACGTGAGGTTGCGCTTCATGTCGTCACCGCTGCAGGTGCGCACCTCGAGCAGCTCCGTCGAGTCCAGCGACCGCACTTTCGTCCGGTCGCGCAACCGCGGGCCCGTCTCCAGCAACGCCCGCTCGTACGCCGACCTGCTCGTGAGCGACTCCTTCGAAAACAGGGAGCCCCCGCCGCCACAGCAGAATCTCGGCGCCGGGTGCGGACGCCATTCTGCCACTGCTTGGATTGTCGTGGCCAAGGGGTGGGTTAACGATCGCCACCTGCGGCCGTGACGTGCACGCCGCTGCCTGGAGGTCCGCACCGTCTCTGGGACCTGCACGTTGCCGGTGGGATTTGCGGGCCACTGCCGGAAACCGACACGTCGCTGCGGGAGGAGGGTGCCACCGCAGGAAGGAGGGCGCCGCCGCCCGGAAGAGTGCATCGAGGAGAGCACCGCCGCTGGGACCTGCATGCCGCTGTCGGGAGTAGTGCGCCGCTGCCGCAGGGAGATGTAACAAAACGGGGGTTCAACTTCTAACAGTGACGCTAGTTAGATGGTTTTATATACATTAGGGTGCTAAATAACTGGTTTAATAATTGGAGGGGTAAATTAGTCTCTAACCTATATTTAAGGGGGTAAGTAGACTTTTTCAAAAAAAAAGTAGCCACAGATCTACCAGCGTCAGCGAGGCGTCCAGAGGACGCGCGCCGCCGCCGCCGGTGCTTCTGGAGAACTCGAGCCAGCCGCCCGCACCCTCCGTGGATGTCAACTCTCATCCCCTCCGCTGGCCATGGACGACGGTGCCGTTCACTCGCTGGACAGCGGGAGGCGGCGCGACGGCAAGCGCTGGAGCAGCCGGCTCAGGCACAAGCGGATCCTGTACATGATGACCCGTCAACTCCTCGAGGAGGATGCATCCTCCTCTGCTGCACCTCCCTCCGAGTGAGTGTTCCTTTCTTCTTCCCTCTATTTCGAGGCCCCTGCCCCCCCTCCCTCCCGGGCTCCTCTCTGTTCTTGCGCCACAGAAAGCTCGATTTTTTAAATCCGCAGATTGACACAGTAATTTTAAGTCACTAAGTTGCCGATCCCAGTTCGTGCCGGTTAGGAAAAATACTCATGGACGACACGCACCGGGTTTGCGTCGTGTTATACACGCATATATGTCGCCAATAATCCCAAGGCACTACCCCGTAGACGTAGATTCCTTCACCGCCGCCGCCCCCTCCCGCCAGCCATGGACGACAACGGTGCCGATCTCAACGCTGCCGCCGGCCATGCACGTGCGGAAAACCCCGGAACTGTAGCACGCAGTCGGGCATCCTCCTCCTCCGCACCTCCATCCTAGTGAGTGTTAGTTCCACTAATCCACAGTCCTACGCTCTCTCCCTCTCTCTCTCTGTGGTTGCCATTCTACCTCTCTCTCTCTCTCTCTGTTCTTGTGCCCCAGAAAGCTTGATTTTTTAAATCCGCAGAAAGTAAGTTTAAGTCACTAAGTTTTTTGTTTAGCAAGATATGGTACTTTAATCCCTGTTTCCAATGACAGGTTATGAGAAGTTGATCAAATAACACGTTCTTGAATTCCAACAGTTTCATAACTCAGGATGTAACCTGGCTATAAATAGCCGGCATGTTATTGGAAATAAACAATCCCCTCCGGTTATCCTTTTCCTGGTTCCGGAATTCCAACAGTTTCATATTTTTTCAATTATTTCCATAGCTCCATTCTCTGTGGTTGCCATTCTCCTCTCCCTGTTCTTGCATCCCAGAAAGCTCTTTTTTTTTTAATTAAAAAACTGAAGACTGATGCAGTAAGTTTCAGTGAACTAAGTTTCTGTTCAGCAAGATATGGTACTTGAATCCATGTTCCAAGGACATGTTATCAGAAGCTGAATAAATAACACATTCTGGGTTTCACGGTGAAGGACAATATATCAGATTGTTTTATGTAGATCTACTTAAATTTATTTATTTCAACCTTTGCATTCATCCTTGAACATTAGGGGCTCTGTCTCGAAGTCGTATTCAGCAAAGTGTTCTCTATTCAAACTGCCCAAGGAGGTCAAGACGCAGGCAAGTACAATTGCCGTAAGTGTTGTCTTTTATTATGTTTTCTCTTTTTTTTTTTTGCTGCGCTGTTGGACTTGTGCCTATTTCTGTAACAAATTCATGGTGTCTTTCTTTTGGCTAATCTTTGCACTGTTCATCTTTCCTTTCAATTATTCTTTCATCAGGACCAAGGAACATCCAAGCGAGGTGAGCAACAGTGAGCTTGATGGGGATTTGGCAACACTCGAGGCTCGGTCATTGAGGGATCCACCATCTTTGACCCCTGAAATAACTGATCAAGAGACTGAGGAGGATAGTGACGATGAGTATGTATAATGTTTCATATTCTTTATTCACTCCCACAGTCCCAATAACATTAGCTATCTAATTTAGTATTAGGAGCCCCCAAAGGCTCAATTATTACATTTAGATACATGAATTTAATAATAAAAAATAAAAAAATGCTGATTAGTTCATCACCACAAATGAGAATTTACATAGTTTTGCTGAACTTGGTGCTTTAAATTAATGATTTATGGAACAAAGAGCATTGCCTTGTCTTCATGAGATGTATCACGATTGGAAAGATAATACTACAAAATTCGAACTAGGCTTATTGATGCTAGTAAACCTACCTGACCACCTTCCCACCTTTGCATGTCATCTCACATTTGCCTCCCATATCCAAGAAGATACCCATTTATATTGTGGAAGATACTTCAGCGAGGGCCACGTCCATATGATGAGTACGTGCAACTTCACTTCTATTTTTCAATCCTCTATATTGTTTTGTTTATACATTGTTGTTGTGTACATTAAAATATCAGAAAGCCTTGTTGACACATTCGTCTTGCTGATGGTTAAGTGCAACTTCACTTTTATTTTTCAATCCTCAATATTGTTTCGTTTATACATCGTTGTTGTATACATTAAAATATCAGAAAGCATTGTTGACAGATTAAACTTTTACCATATGCATATGGACCAAACTGTAAGGAACTTGTTAACATATAATTTGTGTCGTACCACAAAACAAGAATAATATATATGTTATTAATTTGCTGTCATTCTAAATGATGTGCAAGTTCTAGTTCTTAAAACTACTGTCACATAATATTGTTCTACATCTTAAAACTACTATAAAATAAGAGGCCAACAACTGGCATGGTAGAGTAGCAGACATACTATATTACCGTTGCTGCTACGTATGAGGGTGCTTAAGCAGTCGAAGTGGTCCGATCATTTTTTTTGCTGTCTAATCAATTCATGTGCTCAGTGTTACTCATCAACAAGTCAATATATTTCTAGTTTGTATGCCATTAACTTTTGCTGTGTAATTTTCTTTTTGAATATGGTATATTGGTTGTTTTTGACTATATCTGTTTATTTTCTTCAGCTCGGAGGAATCAAAGCGTAAGCTTCAGCAACTTTTGGATGCTCGTACACCTTGCACCTTCGAGAATGTATGGATAGTATTGCAGCTGCGAACCGTGTGGAGCTTGCTAAACTTGGTATAAGGGACCCTTTCCTTGTTGACGAGGAAACACAACTGGCACCACAGCATGCTTCTGCAGAAGCAGCTCAGCCTCTAGCTAGGATGACAGCAAGGTAGAGTTTCCAATCTTTTGGTCTCCTTTTTTCTTGTTGCCTCTCCAGCAGTCTTACCAGCTGATGTTTATTATTCATTGATTATTATCTAAGCTTATGTCTGGTTATTATAACAGGGGTTTGTATTTTTGGCCCTATCTACATCAGATTATTGAATGATTTCAGCATATTTTTTTAGTTTTCATTAGTATTAGGGTTACACTAATTTTGGGATGTGCTTAATATGTTCGTAGTTTCATACGTAATATTTCCTGTGGTGTAGAGTTGCATTTGTTCAATAACCTCAATACTTTTTTTTTTTGATGAAGTATATCCGTTCATGACATCATTACCCGTGGATTGCATTTCCCATATGGGGTACAAATCCTGTGAAACCTATAAAGTATGGGAATTCACAGATTAGTAAGAAATCCTACTTAAAATTATACAACAAATCATTAGTTGTAGGTTAGCTTGACTGTACAATGGACATGAAAAATTATTTTCAAGTACAAACTTGGTAGGACCTATGGCAAACAAATTTTTTTTTGAAATATCAGGTACAATGAATTGTAGCGTTTGCAAACCTTACACTGCTGTAGCCTTCAGTTTGGTTTCCTCAAATCTAGTTACTGACGTGTACCGTTTGGGAAATTTTAAATTTTGAGACTGTTCTCGTGTTTTTTTTTCTGAGGGTTGTGGGAGTCTAATGTTAATTGTGAATACAGCCATGAAGAAGATAATATCAAAGATGGGAAAAAATGGATGAGGGATGAGGTAAAGTTGTGCTTTGAGAAACACGTTGAGAAGACTGCATATCTGGTGGTACGTATTGCTTGTTTATTTGTGTGGTTGAAATTGCAAAGTTTTTAAAGGATTTTACTTATTATGTGTTTGTTTATGTTAGGGGGTTGACTTTGAGCTTGATGAACTTTGTCATCAGTGCTTTCATGTCCATAGTTGTATAAAAGTTTTCCATCACTATAATTTCAAGATTAGGATTAAAATGCCCGGTTCATCTACGTAGATGGATGAGTTCTACTTTGGTGAAGTGAAGGAAATGTTTGGAAGGAAGTTCTATTTTTGTTGCCCATTACAACCGAATGAAAATGGTAATAATATTTTTTATTCAATGAATTAAATAATGAAAGAAAAAATTGTCTTTTTCTAATTGCCTAATAAAATTGTTGTTTCGCTCAGGTCGTTGCTATGCATGTAAGAAGCAAGGAGTGGAGGATTTGAGGCATCCTGCCATCGGTGGATTTGAGGATGGCGATTCCCCATCCAATTTCTGGCATTCAGGTGTTGATGGAGAGAAACTTGATTACTGGTGTTTTTCAGATGGAGATGACTGATGATGTAGTTGGGAGGTTATTGGGTGTTTGGTATATTTGGTTTAAATGTTGTAGTAATATATTTATGATAAGGTATTAGGTTAATTAACGGATCATTAGTGTTTAGAATAATTAATGTATGCGCCTATGGGCCTTAAACCCTCAATTGTTCTTAATCTAGAACACGTATCATGTACTAGCTTCGAAATGATTTCATCAACCGAGTAAGAAGTAAATTTACCGTGGGCCTAGTTGTGGTAATTGATTTGGCGTGACTAAAATACTCACTCCGTTTAGTTGAAATGTTAATTATATAAGGCTATAGCATCAAAAGAATAATAGTACTAATTAACAACAGAGTGGGCATGAGCTCAAAAACAACAGAGTGGGCGGGCAGTGTTCTTTGTTTCACTTAAAAATGTGTACTGGTTGTCTCTTTTAAGCACAGAGGAAGTATATTTTAAATGAAAGCAACTTGTTAGGTTTTATGATTTGTTGACATGATTAGACCTTTGTATTAATCTCAATGACAATTACCGAAATTCATGGTGTCCTAATGTATTAAACATGAGAACTTATTGCAACAATTGCTGCAGCTTGATTTGATGGGAGAAAATGTTGCATAGCTCCATCATCGCCTTGCCACTCTACCCGGAGGTAGCCTGTGCTGTACGACGTGACGGGACGCGACGTGAGCAGGTTGGCTTTTAGACTATCCGCACCAGCATACTCTAAAGCATACTCTATACACTATTCTCCTTCAGCTTTTACAGTACGTACTCTAAATTACACTGCGAAACAGTGTATCCAGTATGCTTTACAGTACGCCACTGCGGATGGTCTTAAGCACAACGTTTGCTTCAATCCATTGACATGGTTCCCAAAGCTACAGTACAAACTCAAGCCAGCACATGAAGAAAGAATATCATTGATCTGGTTAACTTGCAATTTCATTTCATGCCCTTCGTTTCGTAAAGCAAGAGTTGCTAGTAACGTTTTCAAACATTCATTCCCTTTCCTTGGAATTTTAAATGAAAGAGGCAATTGTGTTTCTGTTAGTAGCTAGATTTTTACTCTCATTGAAGAGAGGATGACACTAGAGAGTTGGGACAATTTTCTTATCTATTCCTCACACAATGCCATACCAACCCAAGGGGTTGAGGCTACATATTTATAGCAGCCCAAGGGCAGCCAACCAGCCAAGCATATGTCTTCTTGCTAGTCCAAGATGTCATGCAAGGTGTTGTCCTAAAGATGCTAACAATCGTCCTAAAAGCAGTCAAGATGCTGCTGTCCTAACTGCCGTCCTAAAAGAAGTTAAGATGTTGTCCTCTAGTCTAAGATGAGTACAACAAGGACCAAAGACCAAATGACTAAGGTACAACAAACTAAGGACAAGGGTACAAGGGACTAGGGGACCAAAGGCTAAAGGACTACAAGACTTATTCCATCATTCTCCCCCTAAGTCTTGTACGTCGTCTTCTAGGAGGGTTGGACCATCCCGATCCTGGAGCAAAGTTCAATGAACTTGAGCCTCCCAAGGGGCTTGGTGAGCAGGTCCACAAGATGGTCCTTGGTGTTGATGTAGATCGCCTTGATGCTGCCTTCCTCCAAGCAGCCTCAGATGAAGTGGTACCTCACCCGGATGTGCTTGCTCCGTTCATGGAAAACGGCGTTCTTTGCCAGGGCCAGAGCAGACACGTTGTCCACCCTGAGTTCCATCGCTCCAGTGTCTCTGCCGAGGAGATCACCAAGCAGTCGAACAAACCAGTGCGCTTGAGTCGAAGCAGTGGAGGCCGCTATGTACTCGGCCTCGCAGCTGGACATGGCCACCACCTGTTGCTTGACCGACTCCCAGCTAACGAGGCACTTGCCAAAGAAGAAGAGGATCCCGCTCGTGCTTTTGCTGGTGTCGATGTCGCCGGCGTGGTCGCTGTCGCTGTACCTGACAAGGTGTGCCTCTCCAGGACACCTCGAGTAGTGGAGGCCGTGATCAAGAGTCCCCGCAACATTGCAGATGATCCTCTTCACAGCTGCTGGTGCTCCGTCGTCGGTCGCTGCAGGAACCGACTAACGTAGCCGACAGAGAATGCCAAATCCGGCCGTGTGTGGGCGAGGTAGCGAAGGCTCCCCACAAGACGCCGGTACTGTGTAGTGTCCACCTCCTCCGCCGTGCTGTCGCGGCTCAGCTTCAGCCTCTCCTCTATCGGAGTGAGGGCTGGGTTACAGTTTGTGAGCCCAGCTAGCTCAACAATGCGCCTGGCGTAGGCGGTCTGTCGAAGCGTGATCCCAGAGTCGACCTGGTGCACCTCAATTCCTAGGTAGAAGGAGAGGGAGCCCAGGTCACTCATCTGGAAAGTGGCTTTCATCTCTTCCTTGAACGCTGCCACCTCCACCTCCTTGGTGCCAGTGATCACCAAGTCGTCGACGTAGACACCCACCAGTAGGGTGTTTCCTCCATTGCCCCGCCGGTAGATGCCCGCCTCGTGCGGGCATTGCCCGAAGCCCATCCTCTTGAGTGTGGAATCCAACTTGACATTCCACGCCTGTGGTTCCTACCGCAAGCCATAGAGGGCCTTGCGCAGGCGCAACACCTTGCCCTCCTTGCCAGGGAGCGCAAACCCCGACGGCTGGTGTACGTAGACCTCCTCCTTCAAGTCGCTGTTGAGGAACACCGACTTGACATCCATGTGCTGGACAAGCCAGCCTTCTTGGGCAGCCAGCGCAAGAAGGAGTCGCACGGATTCCATCCGTGCGACGGGGGCAAAGGCATCGTCGAAGTCGATCCCCTCCTGCTGCACGAAGCCGCGTGCCACCAAGCGAGCCTTGTGCTTGATGATGGCGTCGGCTTCATCCCTCTTCAGCTTGAACACCCACTTAAGGGTGATCGCACGGTGACCGCGAGGGAGGTCAGCAAGCTCCCAAGTGCGGTTCGTCTCAACCACATCCATCTCCGACTGCATCGCGGCACGCCATGCCGCATGTTTCTCGGCCTCCGCAAAAGACCGAGGCTCGCTGTCGTCGCACGCAAGGTGCAACTGCACCTCCAAATCTTGATCATCCAGATCGTGAGGGGCCAGTCCCGGCACCGGCTGGTCGCCGAGAGTGTTCTCCATCTTGCGATACCACAACTGCTCGCCATCGTAGCACCCGTCGAGGCGCTCCTCGTCGTGGGAGAGCGGAGTGACAAACTCCACTGGTTCGTGCTCGATACGAGCTGGTGACGGAGTAGACGTGCCCGGAGGGGTGGCTGTCGGTGCTGGAGTGCGTGGGGTCGCCGGCTGAGGTGGAGGTGAACGCTCTGGGGCTGGGGTAGACACGCTCGGTGAAGAGAAGCTGCCTACCCCCCAGCTCCCTTGAAGTAGACGTAGTCGACGACGAAGTCATCGTTCGTCGAGGTCGAACCGTCGTCCACCGCCTTGTCCCATGCCCATCCCCGCCCTTCGTTGAACACAACATCGCGTGTTGTGCGCACACGCTGTGTCTCTGGGTCGAGAATGTGGTAGGCCTTCGAGCCCTCCGCGTACCCGATGAACACCCCGGGGGTGCTCCTGTCGTCGAGCTTGCCGATCTGGCCAAGCTCCTTGGCGAACGCGAGGCAGCTGAAGACCCGTAGGTGAGAGACCGCCGGCTTGCGCCCATACCAAGCCTCGTACGGCGTCCTGCCGTGGAGGGCCTTGGTGGGCGAACGGTTGAGGATGTAGACGGCTATCACCACCGCCTCTCCCCAAAACATAGCCGGCATTCCCGTCTGCTTGAGGAGGGCCCGAGTCATCCCCACAACCGTCTGGTTGCGCCGCTCGACGATGCCGTTCTGCTGCGGGCTGTAGGGCGCGGAGTAGTGGCGCTGAACACCCTCATCCGCGCAATACGACGCGAATTCAGCCACCGTGAATTCGCCACCATTGTCGGTGCGCAGCACGCGCAGCTTGCGGCCGCACTCCGCCTCCGCAGTGGCCTGCGCACGCCTGATGGCGTTCGCAGCCTCTCCCTTGCTGCCAAGGACCACCACCCACATGTAGCGGGAGAGGTCATCGACGAGCAGCAGGAAGTAGCGTCGTCCTCCTGGTGTAGCTGGTGTCACCGAGCCACACAAGTCCCCGTGAACGAGCTCGAGCCACTCCTTGGCCCAAAAGCTTGACTGCTGGGGAAAAGGAAGTCGCCTCTGCTTCATCACCACGCAGACGTCGCAGAGCTGCTCCACGTGGTCAAGGCATGGCATGCCTCGCACCATCTCCTTGGCACTGAGCTGCTTCAGGGCATCGAAGTGAAGGTGCCCAAAGCGCTCATGCCACTGCCATGCCTCGTCCTCCCGACGAGTGGCAAGACAGACAGGCTGTGCTACCTGCACGTGAAGGACATAGAGTCGATTGGTGCCTCTAGTTACGTTGGCAAGAAGGCGACAATGGCGATCCCAAATCCTCATGACTCCGTCCTTGATCTCCACGCGCGAACCACTCTCATCCAGCTATCCAAAGCTGATGATGGAGTTTCGCAACGCGGGGATGTAGTAGACTCCGACGAGCAGCTTGTGCTCACCGGACTTAGCGCTGTGGAGGACGGAGCCAACACCCTTGATCTCCACGCCGGAGGCGTCACCAAACTTGACGGAGCCTCGGACATTGGGATCAAGCTCGGCGAAGAACTCCCGTCGACCAGTCATGTGATGGGTGGCGCCGATGTCGAGCCACCACCCGTCAGTCTTGTTGTTGCTGGAGCCGTTGCCGAGGAGAGCGTGTGCTCTCGGCTCATCAAGATGAAAGAGAGCCTCTGCGGTCGATGCCGCTAGAGGTGGCTTGATGCTTCCATGTGCCATGAGCAAAGCTGGCTCCTCCTCCACCTGTGCGACGTGGGCCTCCTCCTCCACTTGTGCGACGTGGGCCTGACCACGTCGTGGCTGTCGACACTCCCTGGCCCAATGACCAAGCTTGCCACAGTTGTGGCAGGTGTCGTCTCGTGCCTGCTTATGGTTGCCGGCGGCACCGCCCTGGGCACCTCCGCGAGCACTTCCTTGCGCCTCGGCGTGGGCGCCTCCGTGCCCCTTGCGCGGCTTGCCGCGCTTGCGGTCGCCTGTCGAGGAAGAGGACTCCCCCTTCTTCCGGTCACCCTAGCCAGCCTCCCACTACTCACGAGTGAGATGAAGCTTCCCTCCAATGGTGATAGGCCTCGAGAGAGGCTATGGTTCGTCGCTGTCGACGACCTTGAGGCGACCTATCGCCTCTTCGATCGACATCGTGGAGAGGTCCAGCAGAGACTCGATCGAGTGAGCGATCTGCTTGTACTTCTCGGGGATGCAACGGAAGAGCTTCTCGACAGCTCTCTCCTCGTTGTAGGTGTCATCGCCGAACTGCTCCAACTTCTTCAACAAAGTTTTGAGACGGAGAGCAAAGTCATCGACGTCCTCACCCGGCTTAAAGGCCAGGTTCTCCCACTCCTTGCGAAGCGCCTGCAGTGTGGTCTTGCGGGCGCGGTCGCTGCCGATGCGTGCCGCAGCGATGGAGTCCCAAGCCTCCTTAGCAGTTCGCTTCTTGGAAAGCGAGAACTGCATCTCGGGCGGGACTGCAGCAATGAGGGCATCCACCGCCCGTCTATCCTCGTAGTAGTCGACGTCGCCGTACCAAACTGCTTCCCACATGTGTCGCACCTGGAGCCGCACCCTTATCACTGCGGCCCACTCGACGTAGTTGGTCTTGGTGAGGGTAGGCCACCCACCGCCGGGACCGACATCCCTGACAATGGCCTGGACCCCATGGTGTCCATGGTACCGATCTGGGGAGGGAGAACCGCGCTGCCTATAACAGCCGCGTTCTCCGTCGACTGCGCCGCCGCCGCCGGGAGCGCCACCGGCGTGTCCGCGCCGGCCTGGGCTGCGACTATCGCGCCCATGGGGACGCGCGACTACTCGATGCACCTCCTGTGCTCGCTCCACTTCTCTTGCCAACCTGAGCTCATCGTTGACGCCGCCGTCGACAGAGCCGCTGGAGCTACTGCCGCGTAGAGCCTCCAGCTCTGCTGCTGCTGCATGCGCTGCAGCCGCCGCCGCCGCTGCTTCCACTTCCGCCCTCGCTGCTGCCAGTTCCGCCGCCGCCAACCTTGCCGCTAGTGGCGCCGTTGCCGCAGCCTCTGCCGCCGCTCGCTCGCGCTCCTCCGCTGCGGCGACCTCTGTCTGCCGCGCGCTCGAGGCGACCGAATGCTGAGACTGTCCATCGGACATCGCGCACTAGTGGGGAGCTGGTGTGTGGGGATGAGGGATGAGCTGGGGCAGCCGGTATTCCTGCTACCGGTTGCAGACAGGGAGAGGCGCGGGAAGGAGATGAGCAAGAGATGTTTAGGCTACAGGATAGAACGGCTCTGATACCAAGTGTTAGTAGCTGGATTTTTACTCTCATTGAAGAGAGGATGACACTAGCGAGTTGGGGCAATTTTCTTGTCTATTCCTCACACAATGCCATACCAACCCAAGGGGTTGAGGCTACATATTTATAGCAGCCCAAGGGCAGCCAACCAGCCATGCATATGCCTTCTTGCTAGTCCAAGATGCCATGCAAGGTGCTGTCCTAAAGATGCTAACAACCGTCCTAAAAGCAGTCAAGATGCTGCTGTCCTAACTGCTGTCCTAAAAGCACTCAAGATGCTGTCATTTAGTCTAAGATGAGTACAACAAGGACCAAAGAACAAAGGACTAAGGTACAACAAACTAAGGACAAGGGTACAAGGGACTAGGGGACCAAAGGCTAAAGGACTACAAGACTTATTCCATCAGTTTCGACTAAAGTTTTGAAAGTCAATTGTGATTCAGACTCTAATTTTAGATTTTGTGTTTTAGGCACCACTTTTTTCACCTGAAGCTCTAGATCATCACAAGTCCGTTAAGTATCTCTAACGGTGTTAATTTTAACGCGAAAAGACAAATATATCTTTTATGATTTTATCACAATTTTGATATTAGCATTGTGATTGTACTATAATTTTAAGTTAAAGGGTCAAAAAGTTCAGCTGCGAGGTAGTATGAAGAAATTCTCTTTTTTTTTTACAAAATTCAAGATCTAGACATTTTTTTTGACAAACTTCAAAATCTGACACAACGAATAAAAAGTTTGCTCACCAAGTATCATCATCATGGTCGTTGGCCAAGTTGTCTCTTTCTCCTTGACGAGTTGACAAACCTTGGCGTGCAGGTAAATGTGGAGCCTTTGGAGCTCAAGCTTCCCCGCCATGGACAGTGCCTTATCCTGCAGCGCGATGACCAGCCCCTTCGCCTTGTAGCACTCCACTCCTAGGAGGGTGGGGTGGACGGGACCGGGGACAAGGAGGCGGTACACTTCGGCCCAACACGGCATCTCGTCCATGCGGTCGGGGAGGAGGGTGTCACAGCCAGTGCCGCGCTGGATGCCACAGTGGCGTGAGTTTGATTTATTAATTGTAATCAGAGTTTAAAGTGGGTTAAGGAGTGAGTGTGTGGGCCCATAGGGCAGGAGCCGGTTGGCTATATGATGTAAGCGAATGCTTTGGTCGGGCATCGAAGAAACATTCACCAATCGAAACTCCAGTCCTTGTCTTCTTCTTTCTTCCTCCTAACGTCTCTGCTCGTTCTTTTCCTTCGTCAATCAATCGAGTGGCGCGCTCACATCTCGGGACGACGACCCGATGGCAAAGGGACATTACAATAGGTATCAGAGCATAGACCATCCTCGACGGCAGTGGACGTCGATGTCGAGCTGTTAAATCCTGAAGGAGAGTGGCGGCGGGAGAATTCCGATTGGCGAAACCCTCAACACAAACGAAGCTCGTGTTGGAAGCGATGGTGGAATTCACGAAGGAAGATGAAGAGAGATGGGCGAAGGTGGCGGGGACACTGGACGACATCACCAAGCGGCTGGACTCTGCTGACGCCGTGCAGAAACAGTTGTTGGCGGTGGCGGAGCAAGCAAGTAAGGAGCGCAATCTCTTGTTTCGCCAGGGAGAAGATACAGCGAAGAGGATCATGGATCTAATGCTGTCAAGGGCGGAAGAGGAGATGGATCGCGCATCAGAGGTGCACTCCTTGCGGGATGCAGGGAGAGGAGCAGAGTTGGGATTTGACAGAGGACGTGAAATTTTGGGTGAACCACCGAACATGGGAAGAGCTCGTGGGTATCGCATTGAGACGGCAGAGCAGGGCCGACACCGCGTGGAGTTGGGATGTACTGATCGCTCACTAATGAAGTTGTCATTCCCTAAATTCATGGAGAGGGCCCAACCATATGGATTGACAAGTGTGTTTATTACTTCACCATATTTGGGGTGCATGAGGCGTTGTGGGTACGTGTTGCGTTGATGCACATGGAAGGTGTGACTTCTCATTAGCTGCAGGTGTTCAAGTTGACAAATGGACTCGAATCATGGCAGCGATTCACCCAAGCAGTGAAGGACAAGTTTGGACCCCATGAATACCCAAAGGCAATGCATGATCTCTTACATCTTCGACAGCAAGGGGGGGGGGGTGGAGGAATATATTGCAAATTTTAAGGAACTTCATTATGCCATCGCGATTCATAACCCAGAGCTGGACAAGACCTTCTTCGTAACGCAGTTCATGAAGGGCCCCAAGATGGAGGTGAGAAATCTAGTGCAATCCCAAGTGCCAACCACTGCCAGTCGTGTAGTTCTTTTGTCCCGACTGCATCATGATATCCAGGACCGCAACAAGTCCAAGCCTATGAGACAGCAAATGCAATACCATGGTATTGCTCAGCTCAAAGGGGGGTGCCTAAAACTTCAAAGCAAGGAGTATAGAGTGTGGATCAGTCGAAGGAGAGGCAAATACATGATTATCGTGGACTGAATGGGCTTTGTTACATCTGTGGAGAGAAGTATGAGTCGGGTCATATGCAACATTGCCCCAAACGAGTGCCCATGCAGCTTAACAAATTGTCTGCTAAATATCTCACAATGGTGCTCATGGATGAAAGGTTGGACAAAATGGAAACTGGAGACAAGGTGACAGAGGAGTGTATGCAATTGTCAGCTGATGTCGTGGCCGGTACTAAAGGAGTCGAGTGCTTGAGGCTCCGAGCTCTTGTTCAAAACCAAGCATTTTTTGCTACTGGTCAATTCGCGAAGTTCCACATCTTTTATCAACAAGGTGTTTGTGGAGAGAGATGGCTTTATACTGAAAAAGATTGAGTCGGTTTCAGTGAAGGTTGCCAATGGAAACACCCTTTTAACTGATGGTGTCGTTCCAGCGGTCGAATGGTGGTGTGACGGTGCAACATTCTCCACTGACATGTGAATTTTACCACTTGGGGCATACAATGGAATACTCGAGTTTGATTGGCTTCAACAATTCAGTCCAATGCTTTGTCATTGGGACAAGAAGAGTTTGGAGTTTCCCTATCGAGGCAAGACTATTATATTGTGTGGGGTTCACCCTCCCTCTCAAACATCTATGGCTGATATATCTCATTCACAATTGGAGAAATGGATACTCGGAAATGAAGTCTGGTCATTTGCGGTTGTTGAAAACAGAGTTTTATCGTCAGACAAGCTGAAAATTTAGTTCGAATATTCAAAGATACCTGCATTGCTTCAAAAGTTCAATGGCGTGTTCGAAGATCCCAAGTGCTTACCACCCCACAAAGAATTCAATCATGTCATCCCTTTGATTCCCGGCACCATTCCAGTTAATGCCAAACCCTATCGCTACTCCCCTCTCCACAAAGACGAGATCAAAAAGCAAGTGAAAGCACTATTGGAAGTAGGACTCATAGAGCATAGCTCAAGCCCGTTTGCTTCACCGGTTCTTTTGGTCCAAAAGAAGGAAGGGTTGTGACGCTTTTGAGTTGATTGTCGCAAGTTGAACAATCTTACGATTAAGAATTGGTTCCCACTGCCATTGATCGATGAACTCGCTTGCTGATGCAAAGTTTTTCAGTTGTGTGGACATGAGAGCCGGCTACCATCAAGTGCGCATGAAGTCAAGGGAAGAATTTAAAACCGCCTTCAAAACACATAGTGGACACTTTCAATTCAAAGTCATGTCGTTTGGACCTACAAATGCACCAGCAACGTTTCAATGTGCAGTGAACATCATTTTGGCTCCCTTCTTACGCAAGTTTGTTTTGGTCTTTTTAGACGATATTCTTATATATAGTTCTGACCTTGAGAAGCACTTGCAACACATTGAGTTGGTTCTGTCCAAGCTACGGGAACATCGTTTCTACATCAAACTTTTAAAGTGCAGCTTTGCAAAATCCTCTCTGCACTACCTCGGACACATTATATCAACAAAGGGAGTCACAACAGACCCGTTGAAGACTAAAGCGATGGTGGACTGGCCATTGCCAACATCAATTACAGAGTTGTGGGGTTTCTTAGGCTTAATGGGCTATTATCGGAAGTTTGTTAGGGGCTATTGTGTCATTGCTCGGCCGCTAACTCAGTTACTCAAGAAAAAGAATTTTGTCTCGATAGAAGAAGCCACTGGTGAATTTGTTCAATTAAAGAAGGCCATGTCTGAAGCACCAGTTCTCGCCCTGTCGAATTTCTCTGTCTAGTTCACCCTGGAGACTGACGGTTGCGATGATGGTTTGGGAGTAGTGCTTGTGCAGAGAGATCGCCCCATGGCCTTTCTTATTAAACCGCTCGGTGTCAAACATCAGAAACTTTCCATTTACGAGAATGAGTTTTTGGCCTTGATAATGGTCGTTGAGCGCTGGCGCCAGTATTTACAACGTGGTGAGTTCCTCAGTCGCACGATCACAAGAGTTTGAGCTTTCTAAGTGAGCAACATTGTCAGCGGTTGTGATTCAGCAGATCTCCCGACACTACCTTTGATAGATCGAGGAGTTGTAGTTCGGTGATGGGCGCGCAGAGATTCAAGAAGGTGAAAGACAAATGGACACGAAGATTTACGTGGTTCGGGCCACCTGAGCGTAATACCCTACTTCACGGGGTGTGTTGGTGTTGTATTAAGCGTGCGAGTCTAGAAGAAGCTCCAGAAGAAGAAGCTCGTCTAGCTCAGAGAGTCTAAAGGTGTGTCTTCAGTCCTCTCGGAAGAGTCCCCCCGTGTACCGTCGACCGGTCCTTTTATAGTACAAGGACTGGTCGTTACATTGTTAGCCTGGCCCGACATGTGGCCCCGGCGGTTACTAATGTTTGATACACAGTTAATGAGGTTAATTACCCTTAATAGCCCGGTAACGGGCCTTAACAGTGCCGTTATCGGTATTAAAGGCCATCCGATCGTGTGTCACTAATATGGCATTAATGACACTTAATCGGGTCTTGAAGTCTTTGATTGCTCCTTGGAGGTCTGGAGCTATTGAGGATCCACCAGCCTGATTGTTGAAGTTGAAGGTCCGGCAGTCGGCCACATGGCAGCTCTGGAGCTTACCGTCGTGGACGGGTAGGTCTGGTGCTACTGGACACGAGTTGGCACCGGAGCTTCCCTTTGTCTGGGGTTAGGTCCGGGGAGCCCAAAGCTTTCCCATGCGTGGGCGATAGCTCCGATCTTATGATACACGTGGTGACCCTGGGACTAACCTTGTCGGGGAAGCAATTTCGGTCCCACCTGACATGTGGGGCCTTCGGGGGTCTTCAAATATGGTAGATGGAGTTTCCATGTGATCTTACCCCGGTACGGAGGGTACCGACAGTGGCCCCTTGGGCCCACCTCCGGGAGAGACTTTTTGGTATGAAGTCATTTCGCCGGAGGTGGGTCCATTCTTCGGTTTTTGAGCCGTGTCTTCAGGGGTCTTTGGACGTGCCGTTGGCCATAGTTCGCAGTTAAACCTCCGCCGCGTGGCATATCCAGGATGCGGCAGGTGAGATCTCAGCGTGCGGATCTCACGAAATTGAAGGTCGCCGGTTCCCGATACGAAAATTGTATCGGTTCCGCGCGCCCTGTCAAGCCGCCACCTTCGGGTTTCCCGCCTTTCATAATGACAACTGTTTGCCTGGGGTAAGGACCTCGACTTGATCGTCGGGGTGGCCCCGGGCCCCTTTGTCATTGACAGGGTGAAGTTTTTGACTGGTATCGTCGGCTCTTCCTCAGTTTCCATCCAAGCATTGCAGGGGCTTACTTAAGAAGGAAAGCACACACCGCTTGGGGTTCTTTACACCTTTCATTCGAACTTGCGCTCAAATCCTAAAACTTTCGCTTGCTTTTCCTCTCTTGCCTCGCTGTGCCGCGATGGAGTTAGGTCTTTGCCAGAGCCGACTGAAGACCGACGGTGATTTGAAGAAGGTCCAGGCCCTCATGGGGTAGTCCCCTGAGTTCTTCAACCACTTGGTCCGTGCCGGCAAGCTCCCGTTCGAGAAGGAACATGCCGGCGACATGGTGTACTTCTCCGCGTACGCCATGGTGGGGCTGATCCCACCTTTCTCCTCTTTCTTCTTGATGTTGCTAGACTTCTATGGTCTACAACTGTACCACCTTGGCCCCCACTCCATTCTCCTAGTGTCGATCTTTGTCCACTTCTGTGAGACGTGGGTGGGCATTCCCCTGCATTGAGCTCTTCTGCGCCTTCTTCACTATCCACACTACTGACAGGAGCGACGAGTACCTTGGCTTCTACTATTTTGTGAAGCGCAAGAAGTGTCTGTTCAAGTACCTACGGTCGTTCCCTTCTGGGAAGTGGGACGACTGGAAGAAGGATTGGATCGTCATCAGGGTGGAGGAGCACGAGAAACTGGAGTTGCCTGAAGGCCTCCCCAGCATCGACACTGCAATTTGGAGTGAAGCTCCGGTGTTATCGGACGCCTACAACCCTGCTCTGACCAGGATCCGCCATTGCGTGGAAGGAGGGGTGACTCCTCAGGCGGTGTTTTGCAACTTCCTGACCAACAGGTAGGCTCCGCTGAAGAAGAGGGAGAAGCTTGCTTGGGCCCTCAACAGTGTGATGGACGACAACCGGATCAAGACCGATTTGAAGTCCAACATGGAGGGTGCAACTTTGGAGTTTCACCTCAAGAAATTTCAGCACGCCATCGAGGGTGACGACTTGGCTCCGCCGGCAACTTTCCTCCCTCTGAACATGGAGACAGAGTTCAGCAGGGAGCTCTGGCGGACAATGCCGGTGCTTGACGACCTCGGTGTCATTGAGAGGCGTTCGACCACCGGGTTGGCGATCTCCAAAGCTCCTGAAGGCGGCTCCGTTCCCGCTCCAAAGCCAAGAACTGAAGTCGTGGGCAAGGGCAAGGAGTTGGCCGAGCCCCCGAGCTGTAAGAGGAAGCATGCCGACAGAATATCCGTCGGGTCTTCTTCTTTCGCGGCGGCTTCTTCTCCCCGGAGGAGGAGGTCTACAACAGTGGTATCCACTCCAGCAGCAGCATCTTCCCGGGGCGCTAGTTCCGGCCATGCGACTCCAACACCAGGGCCAGCTAAGGGCTCTGGGTCCAGAGGTCCTTCCCGGTCGAGGGGGGCCTCGACCAGGGCAACGCCGAAGGCAGCAGCAAGCTCCGGGGGACCCTCCGGGACCACCACGCCAGTGGCGACTAGGGCCAGTCCGGAGCGTCCGGAGAAGAGGTTCTGTGCTAACTGGTGCGGAAACCTTCCGAGGTAATTTTTAGTTTTTTACCTCAGTCAGTTGTTTTATTGTTATAACTGCATTTTGAGTTTCTTCATCTTTCATCCACATCGTGCCTAAGAAAAGGGCTGAAGCTCCGGTCCCTACAGCAGCAGCTGAGGCTGTGCAGGCTGAAGCTCCAGCTCCAATTCCAGCGCCGCCCCTACAGGTGGCTGAGGCCACGGCAGCTCTAGCACCGGCTGTCGTGGTCTTAGACCTCGACTCATACCCAGAAGCTCCAGTGGTAGCGCCAGAGCACGGGAATGAAGATGTACCAGCGGCGCCAGCCCCAGAGGTTGAAGCTCCGGGCTTGGATGCTGAGATGTTGGACACTCCGGCCGCAGAGCCGGATGTAACTGCGATTACGGCCCCAGAGCCGGATGTTGTTGAAGCCCCGACAGTTGAGCCGGTGGTTGATGAGGTCCCGGCGGTGGAGCCAGGTGTTGATGAGGTTCCGGCACTTGAGCCGGTTGTTGAGAAAGCTCCGGCAGTAGAGCCGGTTGCTGCAGAAGTTCCGGCTGTAGAGCCGGTCGTTGAAGAGGTTCTGGCGCCCGAGCTAGTTGCTGCGGAGGTGTCAGCGCATGAGCCCGTGCTGGTCGAAGCACCAACGTCTGAGCCCATGATGGTCGAGGCGCCAGCACCTGAGCCAGTGGCAAAGGAGGCGCCTGTGCTGGAGCCAGAAGTAGCTTCTGCCCCGACCGAACCTTCAACACCCGCTTCGGAAGCGGCGATCCCGAAGGTGCCCGCTGTTGAGCCAGGGTGCCAAGATGAAGCTGCTGGTCCCCTACCTGAGGGGCCAGTTGTTGATGACATGGCGGCTGGGCCTTTGGATTTAATTTCGGAGGTCGGAACTTCAGCTGCAAGTACTTCCTCGGCAGTGGTCGAGGCTATCCTGGAGGACGACCCTAGTGTTGTGGAAGCTCAAGGGACCGCTCTTGTAGAGTGGGACCCCATTTTTGTTACGGAGAACCCGCTGGAACCGACAGAGGTGACCCCGACAGGTCCGGATCCACTCCCCCTATCGTTGTCTATTAACAACGCATGCTCCAGTCTTCGTCAAGTCCAGCTGGCTTTCTACCACGACAGCAAGGCCCTTGAGGAGGAGTGCCAGACCCTTAGGCAGTGGCACAATCGGCTCCGATTCGAGACCAAGCTGGCGCAGTCGAGGCTGGCTGACGACAAGGAGTGGGTGCAGAGGGAGAAGGTCCGTCTGGAACGCTGGGGTAAGCTTCTGGATGAGAAGGAAAGCATGAAGCGATCCCTTGACAACCAGTCCCGGGCCATCTATGAGCAGGCCAAGACAGTTAGTAGTGCGGCAGATGATTGCCAGGAGAGGCTCGACGCCCTCCACGACAGTCTCGTCAAGCGCCGAGAGGCTCTTGAAGCGCGGGAGAGACAGCTCGAAGATGAAGAGCAAAAACTCCTAGAGCTACGGGACGATGTCGTGAAGAGGGAGGAAGAGCTTGTCCAAAAGACAACTCTGGTTGACAAGAACCTCGGAGAACGCACCAAGAAATTGGAGGAGCGTTCCGAGGAGGAGGAGAAGAAGGCCTGGGAGCGAGGGCAAGATCTCTACAAGCAGGAGAATGCCATCGCCGCCAGGGAGAAGAAAGTGCGGGGCCGAGAGAAATATTTGGTCAACTGCTGGAATGAGATCCACCTCCGAGAGGAAGAGCTCAGCAAACTTGAAAGGCAGGTTGCTGAGAAGATTCAGGAGAACGCCAAAGAGGTGGAGCGTCTTGCTCGGGAGAGCTCGGAGCTCGTGGCGGCCAAGAGATCCTTAGCGGAGATGCGTAGCACGAGGGTTGCGGAGTCCCAACAAGTTTGGGACTTCTTGGGCAAGGCCAACGACGCGCTGACACCAATGGGCTTCAGTCCCGTGCGTCCAGATGATCCGGAGCCAGAGCTGGACCAGGCGTTGGAGGTGTTGAGCTCAACAGGCAACAAGCTCGCCAAGATGGGTGATGTCATCGCGGACTAGCTGGAAATTGAGGGACAGTCCCTGGCGAAGAGCGTCGCAGAGTACATGCTGACGTGCTACATCAGCTGGGACCCTCAATTCCCTCTGGACCCAGTGCTTGAAGGCCCCATCGAAGGAGAGGGTGAAGCCGCCCGAGCCAGCGTGTCGTAGGTGGCCCTGAAGGTTGCCTAGTTCTTCCATAGGGTCTAGGACCATATCTCTGTAACTCCCGCTTGTATTCTCTCTTCTTCTTCCCTAGTTTTGTAATCTCTTGTCTCCAGATGAATGAAATCCAAATTTTTTTATGAATTTCATTTTTTGTCTTCCACACCTTTGTCTCACTTGGCCCCCTGGTAGATGTACACAATTTGATTGTGAACATGTACCAAGAGGATATAACAGTTGTTGAAGACTTACGTGCTTCGAACTTGTAGAATGTAGGTCTGAAGTCTTCGATAGTGTAGGCCCCCTGAGGCTATTGGAGCTTAGTGGCTCCGGTATTGACCATCGTTGAAGCTTAGTAGCTCCGGTAGTAGTATCCATCAACGCATAAAGCATCGACGGTTAGCCCTCCGGGGTGTCGGAGCTTGGTAGCTCCGGCAGTGACCTCTGTCAACACGTGGTGTATTGACAGTAGACTCCTCTTTAGAGTCTTTCCACCATCTTCACGTTGACGGCATACCCCCTAGCCTTACCGGAGTTGAGCAGCTCCAGCGATGCTTGATGTCAATGTTTGAACATCGATCACAAGCCGTCTAGAGGATGTCGAAGCTTTGGTAGCTCCGGCTTCATTCACCATCATCATGAAATATTTATTTTTCCCGCACACTGAAGTCAAGAAAAATAGTAAAATACGTTTCCTATCTATAACTTCATTGCGGCTTACTATTCCCGAGAAAGTTTTAGGTCGAACTCAATTCTAAATACAATCAAGAGCATCGTCTTGTTTCCTTCAGGTCCGATCGTTTCTAGACCCGCCTTACTTCGGCCTGCCAGGGTGTAGGTAGAGTGGCGTACTTAGGGTGCATGACCAGACTAAGTCGATAGCACACTCCGGCCCTAGATTGGCTTGGCGGCATTCAAACGAGTAGGCCATCAACAATGTTTGGACCTGGAAGAATAGACAATGCAACTCGAATTTTGCATGAACTGGTCGAGCTAAAGTTTCTTAAGAACTGCACAACTTTGTTATAGACAAGAAAGAGAAAAGTAAAAAATATTGAGCCTGTACAAAGTAATGCACATGGAGTCTGTTTTCACACAATGATGTCTTTCATTATAGGTCCGGGGTACAGGGGAAACAAGTACACTCTTAGGGTACGAAACCAGGCTAAGTGTGTTTCGTTTCTCGTTTGACCCAAGGTAGCAAGCTACACTTTTAGTTCTGAGACTGTGACAAGTGTTGCTTGGACGTTGCGGACCTAATGGGATAGGTCCGGCTGCCCTCCCGGAGGAGCTACCTGACTCTGTACAATGACTCTATAACATACATCATATGTAATTACAGACTCACCTCCATGATTTTAAGCGTAGAACTTACGGAGGTGCTCAATGTTCCAAGGATTTGGGAGAGGTGTCCCATCCTCGGTTGCCAAGCGAACGCATCCGGGACGGGATACTTTGATCACTCGGAAGGGTCCCTCCCAGTCGGGGGAAAGTTTGTTTAACCCTTCTCTGGATTGTTTTCTCCGTAGCACAAGATTGCCTTCCTCGAGCTGTCGGCTGTTGTTGGTACCCCGCAGACTGGGTACCCCCGCGCACAAGGAGAAAACGGCTAAGGACTCGGCCTCTACTTAAGAGGCCGAATCCGAGCCCGCCACGTCCTGGAGGGAAGGACCAGATCCTATCTCTCCGCCGGGACGGGCTCCCGGGCTGCCGCGTGGCCGGCTGGACTGGACCCTCGCCTCCACGCTGAGGCGGGCTCCGGGGCTGCCACGTGGACAATCAGAGCCTCAGGACCAGGCCCGCTTCCTCGCAGGGAAAGGCACCGATACTACCACGTGGCCCGCAGGGCTGAGCCTCCACCGCTCCACAGGGGTGGGCTCCGGAAGCACCACGTGGCCTGTACCATCGAGTGCTCGACTTCCCGCAGAGGCAGGCTCCGGCGCAACCACGTGGCGGACGACCAACACAGTGCGGTAGGAGGCCGCAGTAAAGGAAGGTGTGCGCTGGTCGACAGGCATTAAAGGACGCGCGCCTTCCCCAGGCGAAGCGGAGTCGCGCATACGTATGTCAAGGCTCCAGTGTCCTGTCTTGTCCAAGTAGCGGGTACAGACCCACGCCTCAAGATGGACGAATGTGCCGCAAGGAGAAGACGGGCGGGACGTGCACCGTCATCATCACCAACTCTGTGTAGCCCTGGCACACGACGCGACGGGACGGCGCATTGACGCCCCTGACAAAAGGAAGTAGATATCATTTAATCCTAGATCTTGTATAGGATTTGGCTCTCCCCGGGACCACCTGTCGGGCCACGGGGGCCACCTTGTGACTGCAGAGTCCTTGAACTATAAAAGGACTCGGCAGACGACCTTGGCAAGGGATCAAAAGATCAGACCAAGACTCATACACGCTAAAGCAAAGAATACACTAACACTCCCGTGGACGTAGGGTGTTACGCTCCAGCGACCCAAACCACGTAAATCCCCTGTGTTCACCATCTCGCTGCGCTTAATCTCCTGGGAATAGCCCTCGTGAATCCAAAGAACCTCCGCGGGCTGATCTCTAAGCAGGTCCGGGGGAAGTGTCATTTAAGACCTTCGACATTTGGCGCGCCAGGTAGGGGGCTTTTTCCCCGTGAAGATTTCCACCAGCAGCAATGGTGAACGGCCATTCCAACGCTGGTACATCCAGGCCGCAGTCATGGCGACAGGCAGTAGCTGAGGACCAGGCATCATCTCGCTCTAGAGCGGGATCCCGCTGTAGAGCAGCGAGGCCGAGACCTTCACATCACCCCGCTGTCACCTCGCCGGCTGCAGGTCAGAACGCCACACCATGGCGTACTCCAGCCGTGACGGCAGCTACAGCGCCGCCGGCAGCAAGCCTGGAGAGTGCGCTTGCAGCATCGCGCGCACTACTCCACAATCCACCTGCTGGAGATGCTCCTCGGGGAGCAGCTCAGCAGTGGATCAACGACGTCGACCACCTCGTTACTGCTGCGCTCAACGCACCTCCACCAAGGGAGGCACACGCCCAGCCGATGCATGTGTCGTTGTCGCGGACTCCAACAATCGATCGGTGGATGGCAGACTCGCGCTCCACCAGGGTCTCGGCAACAGACCTGAGAACCGAGCTGCAGCGCCGCAGGTCGGGAGAAGACTGCCGAGTTACCATCGAGCGACAGAGGGAGCGGAGGCGCAACCTTGAGGCGGACTACAGTGCGCCGGGTCCTGTTCCCAAGGCCCACACAGTGCCTCCGCCGAATTCGGCATATGTTACGCCACCTCCATACCAGGCGTACGTCGCGCCTCCACCTCCACAGGCGTATGCTGCACCACCCCAGCCTCAAGTGTACGTAGACCTATCCATTCACCAGGGGTATGCAGCGCCACAACTGGCGCCGGCCAGCCCCACCCAAGGGTGTGCGGCTCTAGCACCTCACCTCCATTTCGTGGTCTGGCCACGAAAGTTCCGGCCACACATGCTGGAGAAGTACGACGGGAGTGTCAACCCGAGTGAGTTCCTGCAGATCTACTCCACCACGATACTAGTTGCAGGAGGCGATGAGGCCGTCATAGCCAACTACTTCCCCGTCGTCCTGACCGGCCCAGCCCGGTCATGGCTCATGAACCTGCCCCAGGGATCCATAACCTCCTGGGAAGAACTGTGCTGACAATTCGTGGTGAACTTCGGCAGTTCCTACAACTGCCCCGACACAGAGCTTGACCTCCACGCCCTCAGACAGCGCGCTAGAGAGTCACTGCGATCTTTCATCCAGCAGTTCTCTCAGGTACGAAACACCATCCCTCATATCACCAGCGCATCAGTTATTGTTGCGTTCAGGCAGGGTGTGAGAGACAAGAAAATGCTCGAGAAGCTAGCCACGCATGAAGTGCGTGATGTCTCCGAGCTGTTCGTCCTGGCAGACAGATGTGCAAGGGCGGCTGAGGGGCGCAACTGGAACTCCCAACCTCCCTCAGAGGCCAGGGAAGCCACGCCGACTGAGGAAGGAGCCTCTGCAAAGAGCAGCGTCAAGAAGAAGAAGAAGGGCAATGGCAGGAACAAGCCAAAGCCCGAAGCCCATGCAGTGGCGGCCGCCGCGCCGAGACAAGCACCCTCGGCAGTCACCAGAGCCCGAGGAGCCCGACTTCAAGTTCCCCATGCACCGCACAAACAGCCATAGCGCTAGCGAGTGCCGGGAAGTGAAGAGGTTCGCGGAGCGCTTCCGCGAGTAGAGACAGAAGAAGCAGCGCCAGGAGGGCGCGCCTCCCCGCCAGAGGGAGGGCAAACAGAAGGTCGATCCTGAAAAGGAGGATGACAGCGAGATGGGGTTCCAGGAACCCCAGAGGGCGGTGAAGGCTGTCTTCGAGGGAGGCGACTCTGACTCCAGCAGTGATAAGGAGCGCCGCAAGACTCTCCACGTCATCTACGGGGGAGCCACAGATCCCACGTCCCGAAACACAGTAAAAACCATGCGATGGGCAGTGGCCGCGGTGGCCCCCGCTCCGAGCCCGGCTCCCCACCACAAGTGGATGAGCACGGCTATCGTCTTCGACACCTCTGACTGCCCGAAGAACATGGCGGGAGCAGGCGTACTCCCGCTGCCGGTGTCCCCGACCATCGCCAACGTGAAGGTCTTTCACGTGCTGATTGATGGTGGGGCAGGCCTCAACCTCATCTCCACGGTGGCCTTCCGGAAGCTGCAGCTACCGATGTCCCGGCTCACACCTTCGAGCCCGTTCTCAGGTGTCGAACCGGGGCAGATCCTCCCGTACGGTAACATTCACCTCCCGGTGACCTTTGGGACCCCAGAGAATTACCGTACGGAGAGCATTTTGTTCGACGTGGCAGACGTCGACCTCCCCTTCAACACAATCATCGGGGGGCCGGCGCTCTACAGGTTCATGGCCGTATCCCACTACGGCTACCTCGTCCTGAAGATGCCGACGCCTTCCGGTGTCCTCAGGATTAGAGGGGACCGCTCAGCTGCTGAAAGTGCATCTAGGTTCCCCGTGGGTTTTGGATGATTGATGACGACAATTAAGTCGCTAATGAGCTCAAGTGATCTTAGCACAGGTATGGGCTCAATTAGAGACGCAAACCCTCAAAAAGGAAAAGGAAGGAAACGGAGTCAACTCGAAGCGTAGAAACTAGGGTTTCTAGCGTGGTTGAGTTAGACTAGCCGTAGTAATAGGAGGGTGTGTGTGTCAAGTGCATTGAGATCAAGTTTGGGAGCTCAAAGTGGTTTAGAGGTCAAACCTATGAAAGAAATGAGTGGTTAAGTGGTCTGGCCGTAGGGCCGGACTAGTCCGTGCAGGAGGCCGGACTAGTCCGTCCATGGCCGGCCAAGTCCGTTTCTGGCCGGACCAGAAGGGTCTGACCGAGATCGGACTAGTCCGTTTGTGACCGGACTAGTCCGGCTAGCTGTGAGTGAGTTTTGGGATGAAGTCCCAAAACCACGGACCTGTCCGTTTTGGACCGGACCAAGAGGTCCTGAGTGAGAACGGACTAGTCCGCCCGTGGGGCCGGACTAGTCCGGGTTGGCTAAGAAAAGGTGCTTCTATGGCTAAGTCTGGGAGGACCGGACTAGTCCGCCCTCGGGGCCGGACTAGTCCGTGGTCCTCAGACTAGTCCGTTTTCACCCGGAGCAGAAGGCTCTGTGTGTGATCGGACTAGTCCGGGGTTGACCGGACTAGTCCGTTCTGGAAGTGACCGTTTGAATTTGAAGTTTGGCGGGTAGCGTGACAATCGTGTGTCAGCTGTCGGGACCTGACAAAGGAGTCAGTGGTCCCCTAGGCCGGACTAGTCCGGGCCAGTGGCCGGACTAGTCCGCCCTTTTGCTGAAGTCAGCAGATTGGGCTTGGGACCTCTATAAAAAGGGGACCCCCGGCCTCATTTCAAACACCCTTGGAAAAACTCAAACCCTAGCGCCGCCACAGCCAACTTGGAGCACTCCTAAGCCTCCTTCTTGCCTACTTTCCCTCTAAAACTAATTCTTGAGTGGATTAGGGTTTAGTGAGGTGGAGAAGAGGAAGAACATCGCGCTTGTGCTCCCGGTTTGATCTCTTGCACTCGTTGAGTCTTTGTGGGCTGTGTATTGAGTTTGCTTTACTGTGTTGATCATCTTTGTGGTGTGGGAGCCTCAGTTTGTGAGAAGCCCCAACGAACTTTGTAATCACCGTTGTGATTAGTGGAGAACCAAGTTAGGCCCGTGCGGTAAACTTGGTGAGGGAAGGGTTGTTGGACCCGGTCCTTTTGTGGACTCCTCAACGAGGACGTAGATTCCTTGTGTGGGATCGAACCTCGGGATAAAATCCTTGTCTCCTTGTGTTCTTCGCATTTACTCTATTGATTACTTTGTTCTAGAGTTGGTAGTCTCGTTTCATATTCCGCATTGCTACAAACTTGTGGAAACTTGACTTGCTCTTGTTTAGGTTGTTGCTCAACTTGACTTAAACATACACTCACTTGTAGCATTGAGAAAATCCCCTAAAACTTGCAAGAAACATCTTTTTAGGGTTATTCACGCAGGCTGACCGGACTAGTCCGCCCCCTGACCGGACTAGTCCGCCCCCTGTAATTTAATCCCGTTTTATTGAGTCATTTGCAGGTCAATTAGCCTATTCACCCCCCCCTCTAGGCAACTTTCAATTGGTATCAGAGCAGGACTCTCCACAAAGAGTCTAACAACTCGGAGAGATGGCCGGAGTGGTGAATGATGATGCATCGAGCAGCAACTACGAGGCGACCCGTGAGGAGACGTTGGCTTATCAAGATAAGCCAACGGACGATGAGGAGACTCGCCAACTCAAGGCGAAGCTCCGGGAGAAGTTAAACATTTCCAAGATTGATTCATCAAACCAATCAAGCGGTGGTGGTGGAGTCAACTACAACCGGCAAGGGTTCAACTATGAACGCCTTGCCGCCAACAACCACTACCTGTCCATCCCATTGGGGAAACCTCCCCAGTTCGATGGAACGGACTACGGTATGTGGAAACATAACATGAAGATCCACCTCGTGTCACTCAACCCAGCGTTGTGGCAAATTGTCATGACCGGGGTGGAGATTCCAAAGGATAAGGACAACATAACTCAAGAACAAGCCATCCTCATCCACCGCAACGCTCAAGCTGCGGGTGTGATCATCTCATCTCTCTCTAGAGATGAGTTCAACCGTGTCGATGGCCTTGAAGTGGCCAAAGACATATGGAACACCCTCAAGACGGCGCATGAGGGAAACCGAGTGGTCAAGGAGGCCAAGATCGAGCTCATCGAAGGAGAGCTTGGGAGATTTGCCATCTTGGATGGTGAGTCCCCCCAAGACATGTACAATCGGCTAAAGGTGCTGATCAACAAGAGCCGATCTTATGGCTGCACCAAGTGGACCGACCACGAGGTGGTGAAGAGGATGATCCGGGCATTCATGCCTAGGAACGTCTCTTTATGCTCCATGATTCGGGAAAGTCCGGGGTTCACTCAAATGACCCCGGAGGAGGTCCTTGGGAGGATCATTAACCATGAAATCATGGAGAAGGAGGCGCTCTTCTACAACGACCTCCAAAAGTTCACCGCCTCCAAGATGAAGAACGTTGCACTCAAGGCAACGCCCTCTTCAAAGGAGCAAGAAGAAAGTGATGAGGAGAGCCTCGACACCGATGAGGAGGAGGCCTTCTTCATCAACAAATTCAAGAGAATGATGAGGAGGAAGAAAGGGGGGCACAACCATGAAGGCAAGGGAAAGGAAAGAGCAAGACCCAAATCAAGAAGGTCTTGCTACAACTGTGGCGAGTATGGGCACTTCATCGCTGATTGCCCACACGAAGAAACAAAGAAGAAGAAGGAAGGGAAGCCTCAAGAAAGGAGATTCTTCAAGAAGAAGAGGTCCTCCGGACAAGCCCATTTGGGGAAGGAGTGGGACTCTAACGATGAGTCCTCCTCCGAAGAAGAAGAAGAAGAGAAGATGGCCACCATAGCCATCGGGAGGAACTCCAAGGGAGGCAAGCTCTTCCCCAACCTCAACAACGACCACAAGCCTACTTGTCTTATGGCAAGGGAAGGAAAGAGAAAGGTAACATCTCATCCTTCCTCCCCAACTTCCTCACATGATGATTTTGATAGTGCTAGTGAAAATGAGCATATGTTTAAGGACATAAGCAAAAGCACCCTGCGTAGGATGAAGTTGCTTATGGATGAGATCTTTGAGAAGGAAGATCTCATCAATAGACAGGAGGACATGCTCATCCTTGAGAAGGAGAGATGTCAAGAGCTTGATGAGCTCCTTGAGCTCGAAAGAGAGAAGAGCAAGGCATTGGAACACGAACTTGTACTTTGCAAGAAAACGTGTTCAAGTCTTGAGGAGAAGTCAATTGAGCTCAAGGATGAACTTGGAAGCTTGTCAAAAGCTAACAAGATCCTTGAGACTCAAATTGAGTCACTCAAGAACAATGTAACCTATTCCTTCAAGAGCTCAACCTCCTCAAAGGCCTCATCCAAGGCAACATCACCTTGCAAGTGCTCCAACTTGATCCTTAAACTTAAGGATGAACTCAACCTAGCACAAGGCAAACAAGCACCTAAGGGTGCCATCCTTGACAAGGAAAAGGTGGCATATGCACGAAGTGCATTCACCAACACAAGACCACCCCATGTCAAGGATGGTCTTGGCTATACTAGAGGTGCAAGGCATAACACCAAAACCTCCAAGTATGGCAAAGACATGATTGTCTTTGTTAAGGGGAGTTCATCCCAAACTAAAATTGAAAAGAACTCACTCTCAAGCAACAAATTGCCTAAATCTGAATTGCATCCTCTATTTCATGATTTTGATGCATCCTATGTGCTAAAGAGGAACAAACACGGCAAAGTGTTTGCTAGATATGTTGGGCCACTCCGCAAGAGCCCCAAGCCTTGCGTGTGGGTGCCCAAATGCCTAACTACTAACGTGAAAGGACCCAACTCAGCTTGGGTACCTAAAAGGAAGGCATAAACTTGTTTTGTAGGCATACTCCTCCGGTGGATCGAAATGGGTGTTGGATAGCGGATGCACCAACCACATGACCGGAGAGAGAAGCATGTTCATAGAGTATGAGGAGAATAAGGACCCAAGTGAAGGAATCTTCTTTGGGGACAATAGCCAAGGGAAAATCCTTGGCTCCGGTAAAATTTCTATCTCCTCATTACATACTTTATCAAATGTGTTGCATGTTGATTCTCTTGACTATAATCTCCTATCCATATCACAACTATGTGATAGAGGATATAAATGTGTGTTTACTAGTGAGGGAGTGAATGTCATTAGAGAAGGTGATGACTCGATAGCCTTTAAGGGAGTGCTCAAGGGAAAGCTCTATCTTGTGGACTTCACCACGGATAAAGCTCAACTTGACACATGCTTAATGGCTAAAGCCAACATGGGATGGCTTTGGCATAGAAGGCTAGCCCATGTTGGAATGAGGAACCTTCAAAAGCTCCTTAAGGGTGAGCATGTTCGTGGCCTAAAGGATGTAGTATTTGAAAAAGATAGGCCATGTAGTGCTTGCCAAGCGGGAAAGCAAGTAGGAGCTCAACACCCCTCTAAGAATGTCATGACAACAACTAGACCTTTGGAGTTGCTTCATATGGATCTTTTTGGCCCCATTGCTTACATTAGCATTGGTGGTAGCAAGTATGGTCTAGTCATCGTTGATGACTTCTCTAGATATACTTGGGTGTTCTTCTTGCATGACAAAAGTGAAACTCCCGGTGTCCTCAAGAAATTCCTAAGGAGAGCTCAAAATGAGTTCACCTTAAGGATAAAGGCTATAAGGAGTGACAATGGCACCGAATTCAAAAACATGCAAGTAGAAGAGTTCCTAGATGAGGAGGGCATCAAGCATGAGTTTTCCGCTCCCTATTCTCCACAACAAAATGGCATAGCCGAAAGAAAGAATAGGACGCTTATTGAGATGTCAAGGACGATGCTAGATGAGTACAAAACATCGGACCGGTTTTGGGCGGAAGCGGTTAACACCGCGTGCCATGCCGTGAACCGATTGTACCTTCATCGCCTCCTCAAGAAGACCCCTTATGAGCTTCTCATTGGTAAGAAACCCAATGTTTCTTACTTTCGGGTCTTTGGTAGCAAGTGCTATATCCTCAACAAGAAGCCTAGGACTTCAAAGTTTGCTTCAAAGTCCGATGAGGGTTTCTTGCTCGGATATGACTCAAACACTCATGCGTACCGTGTGTTCAACAAATCCTCCGGAATTGTTGAAGTAGCACGTGACGTGGTGTTTGACGAAACCAATGGCTCTCAAGTGGAGCAAGTTGATCAACATGCCCTTGATCAAGAGGAACCTCCACTAGAAGCTCTAAGGAGAATGGCACTTGGAGATGTTCGCCCACAAGAACCATCTCAAAGCCCAAGTGACCATCATCATTATGAAGTAGGTCAAATCCCCATTGGACAAATTGAAGATCCACTAGAAGCTCCCCAAAGTGATAATGAGAATGAGGATCAAGGGGGAGGCTTGGATCAAGGGGGAGACCAAAGTGGAGAAGATGAACCAAGTAATTCAAGAGGTCAACCCCCGCATCCTCGTGTTCATCAAAGTGTTCAACGGGACCATCCCGTTGACAACATTCTAGGAGATATCACAAAAGGAGTAACAACACGCTCACGTGTTGCAAACTTTTGTGAGCATTTCTCTTTTGTCTCATCCTTGGAACCACATAAGGTTGAAGATGCCTTAAGGGATCCGGATTGGGTGGTTGCCATGCAAGAGGAGCTCAACAACTTTGAAAGGAACAAGGTTTGGGAGCTTGTCAAGCGCCCCCAAGCTAATGTTGTTGGAACCAAGTGGGTGTTTCGCAACAAACAAGATGAGCATGGCGTGGTAACTAGGAACAAGGCACGACTTGTGGCAAAAGGATACTCACAAGTTGAAGGTTTGGACTTTGATGAGACATTTGCCCCCGTAGCTAGGCTTGAGTCCATTCGGATACTACTAGCCTTTGCTACTCATCATGACTTCAAACTCTACCAAATGGATGTTAAGAGTGCATTCCTTAATGGACCAATCAAGGAAGAAGTTTATGTAGAGCAACCTCCAGGGTTTGAAGATCAAGACTATCCTAACCATGTTTACAAATTACGAAAGGCTCTTTATGGTCTCAAGCAAGCTCCTAGAGCTTGGTATGAGTGCCTTAGAGACTTTCTAGTTGAAAACGGTTTTAGGATAGGAAAAGCGGATTATACCCTTTTCACAAAACACTTCAATAAGGATCTTTTTGTGTGCCAAATATATGTGGATGACATCATATTTGGTTCCACAAATAAGGTGTTTTGTGATGAGTTTTCCAAGATAATGACGGAGAGATTTGAAATGTCCATGATGGGTGAGTTGAAGTTCTTTCTAGGATTTCAAGTGAAACAACTCAAAGAAGGGACGTTCATAAGTCAAACTAAGTATACTCAAGACATTCTAAGAAAGTTTGACATGGACAAAGCAAAACCCATCAAAACCCCTATGGGGACAAATGGACACCTAGACCTAAATGAGGACGGTCCAAGTGTGGATCAAAAGCTATATAGGTCTATGATCGGATCACTCCTCTATCTTTGTGCATCTAGGCCCGATATCATGCTAAGTGTGTGTATGTGTGCACGCTTTCAAGCAGCACCCAAGGCTTGTCATTTGACCGCCGTTAAAAGGATCTTGAGATACCTTGTACACACACCTACCCTAGGACTTTGGTACCCCAAAGGATCCAAGTTTAACCTCATTGGATATTCCGATGCGGACTATGCGGGGTACAAAGTTGATAGGAAGAGCACATCGGGTACGTGCCAATTCTTAGGTCGATCTCTTGTGTCTTGGTCCTCCAAGAAGCAAAACTCTATTGCTCTATCCACCGCCGAAGCGGAATATGTTGCGGCCGGAAGTTGTTGTGCACAACTTCTTTGGATGCGACAAACTCTTAGGGACTATGGGATTAACTTGCGTAAAATTCCACTCTTGTGTGACAATGAGAGTGCAATCAAGATAGCCCATAATCCGGTGGAACACTCTAGGACCAAACATATAGACATTCGACACCATTTCCTGCGAGATCACTCAATGAAGGGAGACATTGAGATTTCGCATGTGAGGACGGAACATCAACTTGCGGACATTTTCACAAAGCCTCTTGACGAGAAGCGTTTCTGTGAGCTAAGAAGTGAGCTCAATGTGTTGGATTCTCGAAACGTGGCTTAAAGCACCATTCCTCATTTTTTTGAGCCACATTTCGAAAAACTCCTCTCTATGTCGATTTCTCCTCAAATTTGTTTGAGAAATCTATTTTCTTCATGAAAATGTTCATAAGTTGTTCCTTATTGGCTCACGATCATGCTTGTCATGTTTTCCTTGCTATATTCGTTCAAAAGGACTTATCTCTATGGGCAAAACCCTAATATAATATTTTTCAGCCCAACTGAACCGGACTAGTCCGCCCCTAAGGCCGGACAAGTCCGGGTCTGACTAGTCCGCGGCTAGTCCGCACACCGGACTAGTCCGGCCTTTCACCGGACAAGTCCGGACCCGGACTAGTCTGGGTCTGGTCCGCAGACCGGACTAGTCCGGCCCATCAACCGGACTAGTCCGGCCCTTGGGGACTTAAACCCCCAGGCGGCCCAAACCCTCTCTCTCTCTCTCTCATTTGCCTCTCAAACTTCCACACGCGCACAACCGCCCCCAAATCGGCGATTTTGCGCTCCATCCACCAAAACTCAACTCCAATCCGCGCATCGAAGCCTTTGGGAGTTAGGGATCACTTCCCCGCGCTCCACCTTCGAGATCCACGCCGATTTCGACGAATCAAGCGGATTTTTGAAGGTATTTCACCGTTCCTCAAAAACTAGCCCCATTCTTGATTCTTCAAGTTTTTGATAGGAACATCTTCGTTAATGTTGTTCCATACATCCTTGCGATCATAGCCTAGGAGTATTGCGCATTGATTCACAAATTTTTCGATGAATTAATTAGGGTTAGGGTTCTTCCTGTGTAACCCGGACTAGTCCGGCCACCAGGCGGACAAGTCCGGCCAGCGGACTAGTCCGTCCCTGGGGCGGACAAGTCCGGTCTGCACAGGGCAAACCCTACTTCTAGTTGGTTCTCGAGATCTTTTCGGCGATACTTCTTCTTCCTAGGCTCATATCTTCCTTCCTCCATCTTTTTACAGAATGTCGAACTCCGAGCGCTCTTCTCCGCGTGTCCACCTCGAGGGGCGTACCAAGGCCCAAATTGCCGAGGCTCGGACTAAGGCTGCGCTAATTGAGGCGCAGAAGGCCAAGGAGGAAAGAAAGCTCAAAGCACTCGAAGCATCCAAGGTGGCTGCGAGCATTTACAATGAGGATGAAGCCATTGCTCGTGCCACCGTGGAATCCCTCCATGAGCTGAGGAAGAAGAAAAGAGAGGATAGGGAGGCCCACAACTCCAGGGCTGCTGAGGCCAGCGCCCCCAAGCGCAAGAAGCTCGTCACTGTTGGCGAGAAAGCTAAGGGCAAGGAGCCAGCCCAAGAAGAGGCTGTCCCTAGGGTCGAGCGCGACCCAAAGAAGGGAAAAGCCCCGGCTCCAGTCGAGCCGAAGAAGAAGAAGCCCTCCATCAAGGTGCCAGCCAAGAAGGCACCCGGAGGGGTTGTGATCAGGGAAAAGGGGAAGGCCACCTCTATTGGCCCCCTTGAAGTCCACACACCGGAAAGGAATCCCAACCGGCAGAAGGAACTGTCGGCCAATGTATTTCATGGCAAGGGGTCTGAAAAGGCCAGGAGGCTGAGGGAAGAAAAGGTCTACAAGTATGAGAGGAGCACGGCAGATCCCAGATTTTGGTGTGACTTCCACTGTGATTATTACAGGCTAGTCTACCAACAAATGAAGAGGCCAGTGATAGAGGCTCAGTGGGTGGACTGGGACTACATGGCAAAGAAGGAGCACTCTGCCTTTGATGCTGTGATTGAAGCTGCCGAGCGCCATGATCTCAAGAAGATCATGGGCTTCAAATATGATTGGAATGTGGAAATCATTCTTCAATTCTACTCCACAATCTACTTTTCAAGCTCAGGTGACAGAAGGATAACCTGGATGACTCATGGTGAGCAATACTCTGTCACCTATGCTGAGTTTGCAAGGATCCTTGGTCTTGAGGCTCACATGGACCACGAGATCATCATCTCGAACCTCAAGGCTGTGGATCGTGAGGAGCTGGCTTACATGTATCCAAGCCACCTCCCGTTTGATGCCGGACTCGCTCGAAACATCAAGCCCTTCTACAGCATCATGAACAGAATCCTCAGACGGACGATAGCACCAAAGGATGGTGATGCTGGGGTGATTCAAGGGAATTTGAGGCACCTTCTACTTCTGATTGATGGGGAAGAAAAGTTCAACCTCGTCGATTACATCTTCGACGACATCTTCAACATCTCGCATACTCCCAACAGAGCGTGCGGGTATGCCCCCTACATCATGTGCCTCATTGAGAAGGTATCGGGCGTGTCCTTTGTCAAGGATGTCTCGCACCGACCTCTGCGCCCCCAGAAGCCGCCAAATGTGCCGGTGCCTCCTCGTCGCAAGAATGCAGATCCTCCGTCTCGCCCAGTGGCACCTCCTTCTCCGCCTCCGCCTCAGTCCATGAGTGCGTTCTTCAAGTGCTTCAAGGCCATCTTCACCTCGTGCCGGAAGCAAGAGATTCGCGCTCAGAGGGCACACAAGCGCCAAGAGAAGTACCTTAAGGCGGTGTGCGACAAGCTGGAGGTCCCGATGTCCTCTCCGGAGGTGAGTGATGGGGAGATCACTCCTTTCCCCACCTTCACCGCCGATGAGCTCGCCCAGCTCCAAGAGGATGGAAGCTCCTCTCGGGCTGCTCCCTCGGCAAGGAACTCCGACGACGACGACGACGATGTCAATGATGAGGACGACGTCGAAGATTCCGAGGCCACGAAGAGTGGAAGTGGCGAAGATGAGGACTAGCTCTTAGGTCTTAGCTTCCTCTCTTCTTTTCCTTTTTGGTGCCTTGATGCCAAAGGGGGAGAGTTACGGGGGAGTTAATCTTTGTGGGTGTGTGTTGTGGTGTTGGACTTATCTTGTAACATATTTATGCTTTTACATTTGTGCAAGACTCGTTAATGTTGCTTACTATCAATATATTGCTCTTATTGTCAATCTTATGAACATATTGATACTATTCATGTCTTGTCACAAATTGTTGAGCACATCACGTAGGCACCCCACCATAACGTGTGTGGGTATGAAAGAACTTCTCCATCCCTTTTACTTGTTGCATACATTGAGGGGGAGTCATTCATACGCACACATGTTATGAAAACCAAACTTTATACTCTTATTTGTGAAGGACTTAATGTGTTGTCATCAATCACCAAAAAGGGGGAGATTGAAAGTGCATCTAGGTTCCCCGTGGGTTTTGGATGATTGATGACGACAATTAAGTCGCTAATGAGCTCAAGTGATCTTAGCACAGGTATGGACTCAATTGGAGACGCAAACCCTCAAAAAGGAAAAGGAAGGAAACGGAGTCAACTCGAAGCGTAGAAACTAGGGTTTCTAGCGTGGTTGAGTTAGACTAGCCGTAGTAATAGGAGGGTGTGTGTGTCAAGTGCATTGAGATCAAGTTTGGGAGCTCAAAGTGGTTTAGAGGTCAAACCTATGAAAGAAATGAGTGGTTAAGTGGTCTGGCCGTAGGGCCGGACTAGTCCGTGCAGGAGGCCGGACTAGTCCGTCCATGGCCGGCCAAGTCCGTTTCTGGCCGGACCAGAAGGGTCTGACCGAGATCGGACTAGTCCGTTTGTGACCGGACTAGTCCGGCTAGCTGTGAGTGAGTTTTGGGATGAAGTCCCAAAACCACGGACCTGTCCGTTTTGGACCGGACCAAGAGGTCCTGAGTGAGAACGGACTAGTCCGCCCGTGGGGCCGGACTAGTCCGGGTTGGCTAAGAAAAGGTGCTTCTATGGCTAAGTCTGGGAGGACCGGACTAGTCCGCCCTAGGGGCCGGACTAGTCCGTGGTCCTCAGACTAGTCCGTTTTCACCCGGAGCAGAAGGCTCTGTGTGTGATCGGACTAGTCCGGGGTTGACCGGACTAGTCCGTTCTGGAAGTGACCGTTTGAATTTGAAGTTTGGCGGGTAGCGTGACGATCGTGTGTCAGCTGTCGGGACCTGACAAAGGAGTCAGTGGTCCCCTAGGCCGGACTAGTCCGGGCCAGTGGCCGGACTAGTCCGCCCTTTTGCTGAAGTCAGCAGATTGGGCTTGGGACCTCTATAAAAAGGGGACCCCCGGCCTCATTTCAAACACCCTTGGAAAAACTCAAACCCTAGCGCCGCCACAGCCAACTTGGAGCACTCCTAAGCCTCCTTCTTGCCTACTTTCCCTCTAAAACTAATTCTTGAGTGGATTAGGGTTTAGTGAGGTGGAGAAGAGGAAGAACATCGCGCTTGTGCTCCCGGTTTGATCTCTTGCACTCGTTGAGTCTTTGTGGGCTGTGTATTGAGTTTGCTTTACTGTGTTGATCATCTTTGTGGTGTGGGAGCCTCAGTTTGTGAGAAGCCCCAACGAACTTTGTAATCACCGTTGTGATTAGTGGAGAACCAAGTTAGGCCCGTGCGGTAAACTTGGTGAGGGAAGGGTTGTTGGACCCGGTCCTTTTGTGGACTCCTCAACGAGGACGTAGATTCCTTGTGTGGGATCGAACCTCGGGATAAAATCCTTGTCTCCTTGTGTTCTTCGCATTTACTCTATTGATTACTTTGTTCTAGAGTTGGTAGTCTCGTTTCATATTCCGCATTGCTACAAACTTGTGGAAACTTGACTTGCTCTTGTTTAGGTTGTTGCTCAACTTGACTTAAACATACACTCACTTGTAGCATTGAGAAAATCCCCTAAAACTTGCTAGAAACATCTTTTTAGGGTTATTCACGCAGGCTGACCGGACTAGTCCGCCCCCTGACCGGACTAGTCCGCCCCCTGTAATTTAATCCCGTTTTATTGAGTCATTTGCAGGTCAATTAGCCTATTCACCCCCCCTCTAGGCAACTTTCAGCTGCAGTATCCGCCCTGGAGCAGCTCTAGGCGCTTGCAACAGGGAGGGCTCCGGCTTCAGAGGGCGCGAAGGAGAGTCGACCAGAACAGGGTCCGACGCAGCGGGCCTCCACTTCTGTACCCCGTGTGCAACCAGTCGACAACGACGTTCCAGTAAAGGTCATCAGGATTGGTTCTGAGGCTGCCCAGACAACCCGTATCGCAGGGAACCTGGACAGCAAATAGGAACTCGCGCTCGTCACCTTCCTCCGAGACAATGTAGATGTGTTTGCGTAGCAACCATCAGAATTGCCCGGGATCCCTAGCGAGGTGATTGAGCACCATCTGAAGATCTACCCTGACGCCCGACCGGTGCAACAGAAGCCTAGGAAACAGTCCATCGAGCGGCATAACTTCATCCGTGAAGAAATCAAGAAGCTGCTCGATGCTGGTTTCATCCGGGAGGTCCACCACCCATGGTGGTTGGCCAATCCTCTTGTCGTCCCCAAGGCTGGCGGGAAACTCCGGATGTGCATCGAATACACCAACCTGAATAAGGCATGCCCGAAGGATCCATTCCCTCTTCCTAGGATAGATCAAATAGTAGACTCAACATCAGGTTGTGATCTTATGTGTTTACTAGATGCGTATTCCGATTTCCACCAAATACCAATGTCTAGGGAAGATGAGGAACACACTGCTTTCATAACAGTAGATGACCTGTATTGTTATGTCTCCATGCATTATGGACTCAAGAATGCTCTCCCCACCTTTGTACGTGCAATGCATAAGACATTTGGGGACCTCATTAGAGATCTGGTAGAGGTGTATGTCGATGACATCGTGGTAAATATTAGAGCCCACACATCCCTATTAGATAACCTAGCCCAAGTCTTCAGCAAGATGCACACGACACAAACGATGCTGAACCCCGACAAGTGCGTCTTTGGGGTGTCTGCAGGGAAGCTCCTTGGTTTCTTGGTCTCACACCGAGGAATCGAAGCTAACCCAGAGATGATTAAGGCAATAGAACTGATGCGGCCGCCGGCCCGCATCAAGGACGTGCAAAAGCTTGCGGGATGTTTGGCAGCTCTCAGCCGGTTCATCTCAAGACTGGCTGAGCGAGCGCTGCCCTTCTTTAAGATTCTACGGAAGTCGGGTGTACATCACCACAACAATGGAGGTGGTCAGCATGGTCTTGGTTGCAGAGCGGCCGGAGCTACTGCCCCAGCAAGCACCTGAGGGAGCCCCTGAGGGGGAAGCTGAGCCCCAGGGCCCGCAACCAGCAGAGGACCCCCTTGTTGTGTGCTCCAGTGACCAAGAGCCCTCCGGGTCCAAGCCCCCGGAGGTCCGACCAGATCCTGGGGGCCACATTCCCCAGGATGCAGACACATCGCAAGGAGCTCAGGACCCCCAGGGAGGGTTCGGACCTCCCAACGGCCGGTCTACTACATTAGTGATGTCCTCCATGAAGCAAAAACAAGATATCTGGAGGTACACAAACTGTTGTATGCAGTGCTCATAGCGCCGAGGAAGCTCCGACGTTACTTCCAGGCCCACCGGGTTTCAGTGGTCACCTCCTTTCCACTAAAGACCATACTCCACAGCCCCAACTCGACTGGCAACATCACCAAGTGGGCAGCAGAGCTGGCAGAGTTCGAGCTAGAGTTCTTACCTCGGCATGCAGTCAAGAGCCAAGCACTGGCGGACTTCTTGGCAGAATGGACTCCATCGCCAAGCAACCCAGGGGGTATGGACAACGGAGAGACGGCGCCCAAGGCTCCAGTCTTCTCCGAAACCCCCTGGACGCTCTACTTCGACGGCTCCTCGCGGAAGCAGGGGGCCGGGGCCGTGGTCCTGCTCCTCACCCTGACTCGGGAGTAGTTCAAGTACATGGTGCGCCTCGACTTCAAGGCGACTAACAACATGGCAGAATACGAAGCCCTAATATTTGGGCTGAAGACTGCCTTGACCCTCAATGTCTGTCAGCTTCTAGCTAAAGGTGATTCCCAGGTGATCGTCAAGCAAGCCAAAGGGGAGTGCAGCTGCAATGACCCTCAGCTAGCAGCATACTTGCTGCATGTTCAGAAGCTAGAGAAGGACTTTGAAGTCTTGGACTTGTGCCATGTACCCTGAGATGACAACTCAATCGCAGACGACCTGTCAACGAACGCCTCCACAGGGGCCTCAGTGCCCGAAGGAGTCTTCGCAAGGATGTTACCACGACCAACCGCCCGAGCAGCCGAACCGGGCAATGGGGGCGAGCCCAACACCTCGAAGCTGGCAGTCTCGGCGGCCCTGCTAGCATGGAGCCTGCCAAGGATCGTATGCGCCACCGGGAGCTCCGAGCTACCGGTCGCCCAAGATCCAGAGGCTCAAGTAAGTCCTGGTGCATGGATCTCGAAGGTCCGGGACTACTTGAAAGACAACATCCTTCCCGAAGAACATGCCCTAGCAGAAAGGATAGTCCACATGGCTAAGAGGTACACGCTGGTAGAAGGGGATCTCTACCGGCATGGCGCCAACGACATCCTGCTGCGTTGCATTACCCGGGAGGAGGGCTGCGACTTGCTCGCGGAGATCCATGGAGGCGAGTGTGGGAACCACGCGCCATCCCGCACGCTGGTCGGTAAAGCCTTTCGGCATGGCTTTTACTAGCCGACATCACTCCAGGATGCCGCCGAGATGGTAAGGAGATGCAAGGCGTGCCAGTTCCTGCCAAGCAGATCCACACACCAGCTCAGGCGCTGCAGATGATCCCACCTTCAAGGCCGTTCACTGTATGGGGGTTGGATATCCTGGGACCCTTTCCCAGAGCCGTCGGAGGATTCCGGCACCTCTACGTCGCCGTAGACAAGTTCACCAAGTGGCCGGAGGCCGTCCCAGTTGTCACCATCAACAAGCAGTCAGCAGTCAAATTCATCAAGTCGATCGTCTGCCGGTTCGGGGTCTCGAACAAAATCATCACTGATAAGGGGACTCAGTTCCCAAGTGCAGCGTTCCAAGAATACTGCAAGGACCTTGGGATCCAAGTCTGCTACGCATCTGTCGCTCATCCAGAGAGCAATGGACAGGTCGAGAGGGCCAATGTAGAGATCCTCAAGGGCCTCAAGACTCGCACATTCTCACACCTTGAGAGGCATGGTGCAAACTGGGTAGACGAGCTTCCGTGTGCACTGTGGGCTAGCCGGACATCAACCAGCCGGGCCACGGGGGAAACACCTTTCTTCCTGGTATACGGGGTAGAGGCCGTCCTCCCCCCAGAAGTTACCAGGGGCTCCCCCCGTGTCCAGGTATACGATGAAGCCGCGCAGGACCAGCTCCGGCGTGATGACGTGGACCTCGTCGACGAGGGGCGAGTGAGAGCGGCTCTCCGAAATGCACGGTACAGGCAGACGCTCCATCACTACCACCAGAGGACCGTGCAGAGTAGGGAGCTAAAGGTAGACGACCTGGTGCTACGTCACATACTCTCCCGGGAAGGGGCTAACAAACTCCCCCCCAGATGGGAGGGCCCCTTCCGGGTTACGGAGGTATGCCGCCCTGGGTGCGTCCGCCTAGCTACGGAGGATGGAGAGCGACTGCCCAACCCCTAGAACATCGAGCACCTCCATAAGTTCTACCCCTAGACCAGCGTTAGGACAATTTTTCTTTCATTGTAAAAGGTGCATGGTGCCTAGGAACGGTACTTAGGGTAACTAAGGCTACGAGGATGAGGCTCTGAGTGCACATTTCGCTTAGCCTGGTCCAGAACCCTAAGTAGGTGCACTCAACTTCCTTTGTCGCCCGAGCTGGGTCGTTCCCCTTGTAAAACCCGTCCCATCTTATGGGAAACCACAATGCAAAGAATGATGTCCTGCCCAGTATAGGGTTTCTCATTCAAAAAATTATCTTTAATTTTTATGATATTGCTGTAAGTTCGTTGTAGCTCGTGATCTATCATGGGCGCTGTCATTTTTCCCTGCCCTAGCAATAGTGGGAGCCTTGCTGTCTGGTTGCAGGTGGGGTAGCTTGAGGTACCTGCAATGTGCCCGGGGGCCTCGGATGTTCCCACACTCGGGGGTCTGTGTCTCCAGATGGTCTCCCCCGGGAAAAGCTTACGCCGAGCGGGAGGTCCAGGGGCACAGCCTGCTTAGCCTGGTCCTGTATCCTAAGCCTGTTTGCTCTGCCTCCCCAGCGCTACAACCATGTACTGGGGGCCAGATGGACCACCCTTAAGTAGTATGGATAGCGGGCCCTAGGTGCAGACGCACTGTATCACCCAAGCCTCATGAGTCAGCCCAAGATTGTAAGCCAAGCGACACTAAAAAGGAGCAGGGAAGCAATGACCAGCGGACAAAATTACTTCTCCTATTTTTTGATCTATACGCAGGTCTTCAAGGAGCTATACCGGCGATAACCGTTAGAGTACCAACAAAGATGATGGGCACCGCCGGACCGAAGTTCCAGTGGCACCCCCAGGGGGCCCACCGTCGACGTTTCACAGAAGGTGGTGGGCACCGCCGGACTAAGGCTCCGGTGGTACCCCCAGGGGACCCGCCATCGACGTCCTTGCATACTCAGCTACAGCAATGCTACCTACGCATCCTAGGCTCCCCTGCAACCGTCCCCCATAAGTCCTAAGTGTTTCACGGGTGTGCCCGTAACAACTGGCCACACCTGTCAGGGGGCTACACTTCTGGGGACGGCAGGTCTTGGAAGCTAAGGAACAACAGGCAACTAGAAGACATTGCTGGAAATGAAAGCATGCTGAGTATAAGAGGCACCACAGGCAGAATTTTTGTTCCAAAATAAAAAGTTTGCCACCACAAGCAACCACAGACAAAAGTTGGAAGAAACACAAAACATAAACAGCGCATGGGGAGCCCTCAGCCGCTCCGCTGGAACCTTGAGGTGATGAGCGCCACCACATCCGAGACTTCAGACTTGGCGGCCTCTTCCCTCTTGGCGATGGGCCCCGAGGACCGGCTGCATAGGGACGTCAGGGTACCAGCTCCGGTAGCAGGCCAGGATGTGCGTCGCCACCGCCTTCACCAGCATCCTCCCTTCTGCCTCCAGCTGGTTGTCGATGATGGCCCCCAGCGAACGCATCCTTGAGCTGGTGGAGTCAAGGGCTGGGAACACCTGGCTCACCTCCCGCGTTGGTTCCCCCACGCGCACCGGGCTGAAACCGAGTAGCCGCAGTGGTGCCGAAATCAAGCAAACCCGGATCATAAGGAAATGACAGGGTAAGCGCACAACAAAGAGCATCCAAGATAAAATCTGTAGGATCGAAGAGCACGTGAAAAGCTACCAGAGGGGGGGTGAATGGTAGATTTAAAAATCTTACGCAGCGGAAACAATAAAACCCTAATCCCTTCAGTAGAAAAACGATCTGTTAAAGAAATCGTGTGTGAGACTAATCTAAACGTGTTTCACCGTGACAAAAATGATAGATATCATATAGAATCAAGTCACGAAGACAAAACAAAAAGAATCACTCAAATTCGTCGAGAAAAACTCAAGTTATGCTCAAAAGATCAAACAATGGTCAATCTGATCTACCCGAGAAAAACAGTTTCTGGAATGCTGCAAAGAAACTCGTGTAGATCAAAAACCACAAATCCAATGACCGTGAAATTTTGATAGATGATAGACAATCAAGTTTTGAAGACAGCCCAAAAAGAATCACGTCAATTGGATCTGTAAAACTCGAGTTATGATAAAACCACCGATGAAAGGTAGTGCTGTCCAGAAACTCGACGAGTAAAACTTGTCTGGAACAAGTCGGACGAACAAGGCACAAAAGTTCCTTCAAACTATGAATTTTATTCAATAGAACACAAGAGGAACAGCCCCCCAAAGTCGTCTCAGCGAGCTTTGGCCTTCCCTTGCTTATATAACCAGCCCTTAGGCCATCCCAATCTTAACTAGGACTCCAATCCTAATCCGATCACAATCGGAACCTTCCATAACTGCTTAGGATTCTTCTATACGCAGATAGAAGCAATCTTAAGACTTTCAAACACCTTAGGAATGTATCCCACATTCCTAAACAACTCAATTTCGTGATACACACGAAATCCTAACATAACCAACTCGATACTTCCCATACCGAGCCATAACCGACTCTGCCGCAGCAAAAGTCTTCAACCGATACGATCCGATCCTTCCGATCAGATCTTCCTTCCATAATCCGTCTCTAGAAGCATATTGCCACGTCATGCACCGCATGCATACGTACGAACACCTTCCTTCGACCTTCATATGCACTGTCCTTGATTCAATCATCCTGCGCGACCTCCTGACCCGCTCAACCACAGTTCCTCCCGAACTTGGTTGTTGGAACCTCATCTCCTCCTGAGACTAGTCCAATGGATCCCGTCACCAGCCATGACTTGAACTCAAGCAACACCTGCACATGAATAAACAAACAATCCATACGAGCACAAGTCCTCGACTTGACTCACGTTAGTTCCGAACACAACACCTTACGTGAGAACCTCACATAAGCATGTTGCAAAACCACAGTAGAAACGATATCAACCATAACATCCACAACGCACCAAAAACTTAGCAAATGAATACTAAGCAATCTTTCCAATCATGTAGAGCAAGTATGAAACATTGCAAATGAAAAGTAGAAGCACTTTGGTCAAGTTCCGGACCTTGCCAGAGCAACCCGGAGCTTGAGCCGGAGCTAACAAGAGCTAGTAGAACCTAGCGCCGGAGCTTACCAAAACTAGTAGATCCTGGATCCGGAGCTTACCAGAACTAGTAGATCCTGGATCCGGAGCTTGCCAAAACTAGTCGGAACTAGTCAACCCAAAACCCGGAGCTAGACAAAATACGTCGGAGCTTAGCATCCCGGAGCTAACAAAAATATGCCGGAGCTATCAAATATATGCCGGAGCTAAAGATAAAGCTCACCGGAGCTAACTAAAGCTAGTCGGACCTTGCCAAGAAGTCGGACCTAGCATCTAACATAGCCGGAGCTACCCAAAACAAGCCGGACCTACCATCGGACCTTGTTGTAGCTCGGAGCTAGAGTCGGACCTTGATAAAAAGGTGTTTTTGGTGATATTCAAAACTTTTATCATCAAAACCAAGTGTATTCACTGCAAGCCAATGTATTCAGCACACATAGGTCTTACAATCTCCCCCTTGATGAATGCATTGGCAACACCATTTAAAATTCCGAACATTGGCTTATTTTCAATAAAAGTTTTGAAAATAATTTCTCCCCATTTGTACATCAAAAGTAAAAAGAGAAGAAAATGAAAATCTCTCCCCCCTTTTTTTTAAAATGAAAATCTCTCCCTCTTATTATCTCTCCTTATACCCATATTTTCTTATCTCTCCCTTTTTGAATGTGTGATTAATCTCTCCCCCTTTGACAATGTATTCAGTAAGTCATGAGCATATAAACAAATTTTCTCTCCCACTTTAGTTGTTATGAGCATATTATAACATATACATATAAACAAAGCTCACCCAAGTCATACTATCAAGTAACTCACACTATCACATCAATGAGATACATAAAGTAGTGTAAGCCATGCTAGAGATCAAGTGTGATTTTCAATTTTAGCAGGTCATGATCTCACAAACTTAACTATTTCAAAACCTGAAAGCATGACACTTGTTGCTGCATTTTATTATTTTTTCAAAGCATAAATTTAGATAATATGATATTTGCAAGAGATTATATGCGCATCTGCCTTATTCTAACCAACCAAGCTAAGCCTATGTCATGTGACAATCAGAAGCTTAAGGACATGGTTTTAGTCATACACAACTTCTTCCAAGTTCATATCTAAGTGCAATGACAAGCCATCTCAAAAAGAAGAAGTGCGATGCATGCATATTCTCTTGATCTTTTCTCAATTTATATTTGTTCATAAAAACTCAATATGTGAGTTGATTACTTGATAAATTCTTAATGATTAAAAGCATGTGTGAGCATGCAACAAGTTCAAAACGGCAAGAAAGTTCGACCATGACCAGATTTAGTGTAAGTAATTATTCCAATTACTAGACATGGTAAAAACTACAAAATGTATAACACGAGTAATGTAGTAAGAACTTTCAGCATGTAAAAGCAATCACAAAGTCATATATGTATGAAATACTATGCTCATATTATTTTAATTTCAGATTCACACATAGACTTCCCAAGTTTCAAAAACTCCCCCTCAATTTAAGCCATGAGGATGTATAACCCCTATTTCACTACGAATGTAACAAAAACGAGTGAAATCCAAAGGTTTTGTAAAAATGTCAGCCAATTGATGTTCGGTATCTACATGGTGAAGCACAATGTTTCCTTTTTCAACGTTATCTCGGAGAAAGTGATACCTAATATCAATGTGCTTAGTTCTAGAATGTTGCACGGGGTTTTTGGCAATGCAAATAGCACTAGTGTTATCACAAAATAGTGGAACACTATCTAGATCAACCCCATAGTCCTTAAGTGTTTGAACAATCCAAAGAATTTGTGAGCAAGCACTAGCAGCAGCTACATATTCAGATTCGGCTGTGGATTGTGCAACTGAGCTTTGTTTTCTAGAGGACCAAGCAACAAGAGAATTACCAAGAAAATGACAAGCACCGGAAGTACTTTTCCTATCAATCCTACAACCCTCAAAATCAGCATCCGAAAAAGCTTTCAAAGAAACGATTGAGGAAGAAGGAAGAAAAATGCCAAATTCTTGAGTTCCATGTAAGTACCTGAGAATCCTTTTGACGGCTTGACGATGTGAAACACGTGGGGAAGATTGAAACCATGCACAAAGACATACGCTGAATTGTATGTCCGGCCTTGATGCCGTGAGGTACAAAAGTGATCCGATCATGCTTCTATATTCTTATTGATCCACGGGTTCACCATCTTCATCAAGTTCAAGTGTTGTTGCTGTTCCCATTGGTGTCCGAAGAGGCTTGCTTTTGTCCATGTTGAAGCGCCTTAGGAGGTCTTTGGTATACTTCGTTTGATGCACAAAGGTACCCTCCTTGGTTTGCTTGATTTGAAGCCCCAAAAAGTAAGTGAGTTCACCCATCATACTCATTTCAAATTCAGAACTCATCATTGTTGAAAACTTGGACACAAGATCATGAGAGGCACAACCAAAGATAATATCATCCACATACACTTGAACGAATAATGAGTCATTGCCATGCTTAAGCACAAAAAGTGTTTTATCAACCTTGCCCATGGTAAACCCCTTTTCAAGTAAGAATGTTTTTAACCTATCATACCATGCTTTAGGGGCTTGTTTGAGACCGTATAAGGCTTTGGACAGTTTGAAAACATGATTAGGAAAATCTGGATTTTCAAAACCTGGTGGTTGTTTGACATAAACCTCCTCATCTATGTAGCCATTAAGAAAAGCACTTTTAACATCCATTTGATATAGCTTAAAACTTTTAGATGCTGCAAAGGCTAACAAAATTCTTATGGCTTCTAATCTAGCGACAGGAGCAAAAGTTTCATCAAAATCTAGACCTTCAACTTGAGTGAAACCTTGAGCAACCAACCTAGCCTTATTCCTAATCACAACCCCATCCTCACTTTGTTTATTTTTATATACCCATTTAGTTCCAATTAAAGTGTGACCTTGAGGTGGAGGTACAAGTTTCCAAACATTATTTCTTTCAAAATTTTCTAACTCTTCTTGCATGGCAATAATCCAAGATTCATTAGTGAGTGCGTGTGATATATCTTTGGGTTCAAAAGAAGCAACAAAAGCAGAATGAGCATGAGAGTTTGGATCGCAAAACCTGGACCGTGTGACTCGTTCATGCAAGCTTCCAATCATCTGTTGTGGGGGATGATCTTTGTAAAAACGTAGGGGAACAAATGTCTCACAAGCTTCTTTTTCATTAGGTTCATTGTAGATTGATGAGCTTGTGATTTGTGGACGATCAGGACCAGCAGAGGTGACAGCCGGAGCTTGTTCAATGTCCGGAGCTGGACACGTGTCAACTTCGGAACTACCATGCAGTATCACCGGCTCTTCTTCATCTTCGAAAATACCCTCCCCCTGAGAATATGAATATGGTCCTGCAACACCGGAGCTAGTACCTGGGCTAGCTTCATCAAAAGACACTTCACAAGTCTCCACAATTTTGTTAGTGTAAAGTAAAAGCACACGGTAGCCTCTAGTATGAGATGGATAACCAAGAAACATGCCATCATTGGATCTAGGTTCAAATTTATCAAGATTACCATGTTTCTTAACAAAGCATTTGCAACCAAAGACCCGAAAGTGGGTAACACTAGGCCTATGTCCAAACCGGAGCTCATATGGTGTTTTACCTAGCTTAGCACGCAAGAAAACACGATTTGAGACATAACAAGCGGTTGCTAATGCATCAGCCCAAAATTTCCTAGGGGTCTGATATTCATCAAGCATAGTCCTAGCCATCTCAACTAGGGTTCTGTTCTTTCTTTCTACAACACCATTTTGTTGAGGTACATATGGTGAAGAAAATTGATGATCTATTCTATTTTCAGCACAAAAGTGATCAAAGAATTGATTTTTAAATTCAGTTCCATTATCACTTCTAATTGCTTTTAATGATCCTGGGTGATCAATTGATAATCTAAGAAATAAAGTTCTAAAGTGACTAAAAACTTCATTCTTAGATGCCATAAAATACACCCAAGAATATCTAGAATAATCATCAACAATAACAAGAGCATACCATTTACCTCCGAAGGATTGAACACGTGAAGGTCCTACGGTGTCAAGATGCAAAAGTTGACATGGTTCAGTTGTCATGATCATTGTGAGAGGAATATGTGAACCTGCAACCATCTTAGCATGTCTACAAGAAGAGCACACAATTTCTTTGTCCCCTTTAAGCTTAGGCAGCCCACGTATGCGATCAAGAGCACTAACACGCGTTAGGTAATCAAAGCCTACGTGACCAAGTCTACGATGCCAAAAATATAAGTCCTTTGAATCATTAGCAACTAGACACCTATGCTTAGAAGAAGACATATCAAAATCAGCTTTAAAAACTCTTCCAAACCGAGACATGTTAAAAATAAGCTCACTATTTGAATCTACAACTTTGCAGCAGTTTTTATTGAAAGTAATTTCTAGATTTTCATCTAGCAATTGTGAAACAGAAAGCAAGTTATATTTCAAATTTTTGACAAGTGCCACATCCTTCAAAGTGTAGTGATCATTTACTCTAACCGAACCCTTAGCAATTATAGGAGTTGAAGAATTATCAGCAAAAGTAACATTCTCTACACGTGACACAAAGGTGAGGGAGGAGAACCAATCTTTGTTACCGGTCATGTGGCGTGAGCAACCTGAATACACAATCCAAATATTCTCCTTCCTCAAGCGTGTAACCTACATAGAAGCACAATATGCCGATGACTCAATACTGGGGTTAGTCAAAAGGCATTTAGGAATCCAGTACTGAGTCACGCGACGTGCACCAGGAAAAACACGCGAATGCTGAGATAAAACAGCAGGTTTATGAGTCAAAGATTGAGGTTTTCTTTTCTTAACAGTTGATTTAGAAGTTGTTACTTGTTTAGAGTGAAAACCAATAGCTCCGAAGGTAAAAGCAGAAGGTCCAGAGGCAAAAACTGAAGCTCCGGAGGGAACAACAGAAGATCCGGTAGCTCTCGGAGCTATCGGAACTATCGGAGCTGCTTTAGCGGATTTCTTACCAGAAGGTCCGGAAGCTACCTTTTGAAATTTCTGACTCACTAAAGCAGGTTGTGTTTTTCTAATTGCATGAAAATTATAAGATCTAGCAATTTTTCTTTCCTTTTTCTGTTGTTTAGCTAGTCTATAACAAAAATCTATGACATGACCATCTCTACCACAGAAGGTACATTGAAATTTAACTTTGTGTTCATGTCTAGATGAGCAAGCAATATTTTTATTTGAAACGGAATGAGGCATCACTCCTGCAGATTTGAAAACCACTCTATTTTGTTTAGGAACTGTTTGAATCAAACCAATTCCTAATGACTTTACAACTTTAGGTGGATGTGCCTTAGCATGAGCATGAGAATCAAAACCTAAACCAGTTTTATCTTTGCTAGACTTGGAAGAATTCAGCAGCAAGTTTAGATTCTTATCCCCATTACAAAACCGACCTAGTGTCCTATTCATGTCATTAAGTTTCTTAGACAAGTCTAGGCAGTTTGCACATGAAGTTATTCCTTTTAGTTTGCAGTTGGAACAATTTTTAACTTCATGAGATCGTAAAGCATTGTTCAATATAGAAATTTCATTTATAGCATCTTGTAGTTTCTTATCAAGATCATTACAAGTAGAACAATGCAAGTCAATTGTAGAACAGCTAGCATCTTTCAAGTTTTTATCATTAAGTGCAGCAAGCTCTTTGTTCTTTTTATCAAGTTTATCTAGAGTGGAGGAGTGTGCACTTCTTAATGTGGACAATTGTTCATAGATTAAGTCACATGAGGGACATGCATCATCACTAGGAATCAAGGTTTTTAAACGGTTAATTTCAGATTCTAGTGATTCAATTTTAGCAGCACTATCCCTAAGCTTTTTGTCCTTTTTCTTCACAATAATAGTTGCACGAGAAATAGCATCACACATTTCATTGCAGGTAGAACATACCTCATCATCGTCACTGTTGTGTTCTGCTTCCTCCTGACTTGATCTTGATCTTGCCTTGCCCGCCATGAAGCATAAGTTGGCCAGATCATCATTATCTTCATCACTTTCAAAGTCTACATCACTTGAACTGAGCTCTTGAAGCGCGGTGATGAAGCTGTTGATCATCTTGCGTCCTATGGTACCTTTCTTCTTCTTGTTGGAATTTCCAGAGGAGGTCCGGATCTTGCTTTGTTTTTCTCCCCGGGTGGTCGGACCTAAAAGGTTAGGGCATTCTGTACGAAAGTGTCCTGTTTTACCACATTCAAAACAGCGTTGAGGTCCGGAGCTTCCTCTCCTTCTAGTTCTCACATTTTGCAATGCTTTTGAGAATCTAGTAGAGATGAGTGCCAACTCCTCTTCTGGAAATTCTTCGATCTGCTCCAGGGTTAGTGAGGACAACAAAGCAAGAGTATTGCAAGATGATGATTGGCCAGAGCTAGACATATCACGTTGTGAGACAAATGCAATAGACTTGTTTGGGTTCTTACGTGCTAGGATGTCAATTTCATGAGTTTTTAGTTTAGAATAAAGTACATCTAATGTAAGAGAACTCATGATAGTTGATTCACGAATGGATGTTACTTTCATCTCCCAAACTGACATGTCTAATGCACTAAGAAGTTGTCTAGCATTCTCAGCATCAGAAAAATTAACATTGACACTACGTAAGTTGCTGAGAATTTTATTGAACCGAGCAAAGAGGTCATCGATTGACTCACCTGGTTGCATCTCAAAGCGCATATATTCTTTCTTGAACATATCTTGTTTTACCTCCTTGATTGTGTTGGAGCCTTCATGATAATCACAGAGAGCTCTCCAAACATCGTATGCTGATCGGAGGTGCGCGACACGATCAAAGTCGCTTTGAGTGAGTCCTTGGATGATCAAGTTTCGGGCTTTGTTGTTGTTGTCGACATCCCGGAGGTTCGTGGCCATGACTTGATCATTGGTTGGCACTTCATAAGGCTTATACACCTTCTCCCATATTGCAAAGCCTTGTGCCTGGATAAAAGCCTCCATGCGTGCCTTCCAAACCTGAAAATCAATACCAGCAAACACACAAGGTTTGACGGAGTACTTCTCCATGATGATTAGTCAAAAACACGTGCAAGTCACAAAGATTAGAGCACCGTGGCTCTGATACCAATTGTAGGATCGAAGAGCACGTGAAAAGCTACCAGAGGGGGGGTGAATGGTAGATTTAAAAATCTTACGCAGCGGAAACAATAAAACCCTAATCCCTTCAGTAGAAAAACGATCTGTTAAAGAAATCGTGTGTGAGACTAATCTAAACGTGTTTCACCGTGACAAAAATGATAGATATCATAGAGAATCAAGTCACGAAGACAACACAAAAAGAATCACTCAAATTCGTCGAGAAAAACTCAAGTTATGCTCAAAAGATCAAACAATGGTCAATCTGATCTACCCGAGAAAAACAGTTTCTGGAATGCTGCAAAGAAACTCGTGTAGATCAAAAACCACAAATCCAATGACCGTGAAATTTTGATAGATGATAGACAATCAAGTTTTGAAGACAGCCCAAAAAGAATCACGTCAATTGGATCTGTAAAACTCGAGTTATGATAAAACCACCGATGAAAGGTAGTGCTGTCCAGAAACTCGACGAGTAAAACTTGTCTGGAACAAGTCGGACGAACAAGGCACAAAAGTTCCTTCAAACTATGAATTTTATTCAATAGAACACAAGAGGAACAGCCCCCCAAAGTCGTCTCAGCGAGCTTTGGCCTTCCCTTGCTTATATAACCAGCCCTTAGGCCATCCCAATCTTAACTAGGACTCCAATCCTAATCCGATCACAATCGGAACCTTCCATAACTGCTTAGGACTCTTCTATACGCAGATAGAAGCAATCTTAAGACTTCCAAACACCTTAGGAACGTATCCCACATTCCTAAACAACTCAATTTCGTGATACACACGAAATCCTAACATAACCAACTCGATACTTCCCATACCGAGCCATAACCGACTCTGCCGCAGCCAAAGTCTTCAACCGATACGATCCGATCCTTCCGATCAGATCTTCCTTCCATAATCCGTCTCTAGAAGCATATTGCCACGTCATGCACCGCATGCATACGTGCGAACACCTTCCTTCGACCTTCATATGCACTGTCCTTGATTCAATCATCCTGCGCGACCTCCTGACCTGCTCAACCACAGTTCCTCCCGAACTTGGTTGTTGGAACCTCATCTCCTCCTGAGACTAGTCCAATGGATCCCGTCACCAGCCATGACTTGAACTCAAGCAACACCTGCACATGAATAAACAAACAATCCATACGAGCACAAGTCCTCGACTTGACTCACGTTAGTTCCGAACACAACACCTTACGTGAGAACCTCACATAAGCATGTTGCAAAACCACAGTAGAAACGATATCAACCATAACATCCACAACGCACCAAAAACTTAGCAAATGAATACTAAGCAATCTTTCCAATCATGTAGAGCAAGTATGAAACATTGCAAATGAAAAGTAGAAGCACTTTGGTCAAGTTCCGGACCTTGCCAGAGCAACCCGGAGCTTGAGCCGGAGCTAACAAGAGCTAGTAGAACCTAGCGCCGGAGCTTACCAAAACTAGTAGATCCTGGATCCGGAGCTTACCAGAACTAGTAGATCCTGGATCCGGAGCTTGCCAAAACTAGTCGGAACTAGTCAACCCAAAACCTGGAGCTAGACAAAATACGTCGGAGCTTAGCATCCCGAAGCTAACAAAAATATGCCGGAGCTATCAAATATATGCCGGAGCTAAAGATAAAGCTCACCTGAGCTAACTAAAGCTAGTCGGACCTTGCCAAGAAGTCGGACCTAGCATCTAACGTAGCCGGAGCTACCCAAAACAAGCCGGACCTACCATCGGACCTTGTTGTAGCTCGGAGCTAGAGTCGGACCTTGATAAAAAGGTGTTTTTGGTGATATTCAAAACTTTTATCATCAAAACCAAGTGTATTCACTGCAAGCCAGTGTATTCAGCACACATAGGTCTTACAAAATCTATGCAGGCTTACCGGGGGATGTTGAAGTTCCACCGCTTCCCGAAAGGGTTAGGGGGGTTCGGACCCCACCCCCCCCCCCCCCCCCCCCGAACCCGCGGCGGGGGCCGCTGAGTGTGCTGGGGGCCCCTGTGGTGGAGGAGTCGGCGACACCCCCTAAGTCTGGTGCTCCTCCGAACAGCGAGGGAATGCTGGGTTCCCATCTGCATTGAGGAGCCTCCCCCTCTTGCGCGTCAAGGATTCGAGCGGCAAGGTGGCGCCACCGGCATCCTGGCGAGGGACGAAGGGAACTGACGGCGACGAACGGGCGCGCTTCTTGGGGGACGGGTCTAGCACCGGCACGGGTGCTTTCCCTTTGCCCATATCAGCAGAGGTGCCGACACCTCCCTGCTGATGGTGCTGGAACCCGCGTGAAGGGTCATCATTCGGGGGTTCTTCGTCGATTGAGGGATCTTCGCCGCCCTCAGCGTCGACGGCGATGTCGACCCCCTCAATATCGTCGGCAATCTCGACCCCCCGGAACGGGTCTCCAATCTGGCGTTGCGCCAGCCCAGACTCTTTGAGTGTCGGCATCATCTTCAGCAGCCGCCTCTTCAGCTCGGGGTCTGAGCATAGGGGGCGGCAGGCCACCGTAAGGGCCAGTCCCTCAGGGGAAACGTCGTCGGGGTAGACCCGGGCCAGCATTTCGTGCAACTGCTGCTCGCACGGGTTGGAGTCAGAGCCGGTCTCGAGCCGGGTGCAGTCCATTGGGCCGGTGTACATCCATGCCAGGCGGACGCGGCGCTGGAGCGGAGCCATGCGTCGGTACATGAATTCCCTCAACACCATCGCAGATGTCAACCCGTGGTCCGCCAACGTCTGGATCCTCTCCAACACCGGGTCGAACGCCCTCTCCAGCTCTGGGCGCTCCTCCCAGAATGACCGCTCGGAGTAGGGGCTCCCGGTGGGAAGGCACATCCGATCGTGAGCCTCGATCTTGACGATCATCCAGTCTTCGCGCCATTGCTCCCACCGTGCAGGGCTGAAGGAGGCAATGTACCTCAAGGGGACCTTGGCCCGGCACTGGAAGTAGTAGGCGCCGAGCTGATCCTTCGAGCTCTTGCCGGTGGCCCTCAGTACAAAGAAGTACCTGAAGAGCTTCACTGACAGCATCACCCCCACGAACATCTCGCAGAGGTGAGCGAAGACCGCCAGCATGGCGATCGAGTTCGGCGCGAGGTGGTGGAGTTGGAGGCCGAAGGTCTCCAGGAGCATGACCAGGAAGGCGGATGCAGGCGGGACGAAGCCGGCCAGCACGTATGACGAAAATAGCACCATCTCCATGGCGGAGAGGCACAGCGGCAGCCTCCTGGGACGGAGTCACTCCTCCTGCACAGGTGCATGCCAGCCGAGAAGCCGGCGCATGGGGGCGAGGTCAGCGGTCCTGGACAGCTGGGACTTGGGCAGGATGCTCGCCATGAGGATCGAAGGAGGAGGCTCTGGAAGGGGAGATCGGGAGCTAGAGCGCAAGAACTGGGCTTGAGGCAAGAGGCACGAGCGTAAGGATGCCGAGGCAGGAGAAAGGACCCTTAGGGGAAAAGGTCACTTTTTATTCACCTCTGCAAGCCAACAGACGCGATGTGTGAATCGCTGCAGCCTCGGTAGAAGAGCAGTAGAACCGCATAGTAAATGACGTGAGGGCCTGGATCGCTCGACAAAGAAGGCGAGCCAGGTGGCTAACTATGCGGGAGCTAACTCGGCGGTTTCTGAAAAGGCAAAAGCAGCGGAAGTGCAGGAGCCACCTTGGGAACCACCGCAGTTAAAGCACTATTGAAGGCAGAAGTCATGTCGTGCGGCGCCTGTCCAGTGCTTCCGCTTACCAGGAGGAGACGTGTCGCCACAACGGCAGGGACGTGCCGCCCGGGGAACTGCCCTGGATTGGAATCGAAAGAGTTGTGCGGGAAGATAAGGAAGAAGACCCCACCTGCGGTATCGACGACTCTCCCGAGGTGGGCTCGGGGGCCACTATCGATACCCCGCAGACCGGGTACCCTCGCGCACAAGGAGAAAACGGCTAAGGACTCGACCTCTACTTAAGAGGCCGAATACGAGCCCGCCACGTCCTGGAGGGAAGGACCAGATCCTATCTCTCCGCCGGGACGGGCTCCCGGGCTGCCACGTGGCCGGCTGGACTGGACCCTTGCCTCCACGCTGAGGTGGGCTCCAGGGCTGCCACGTGGCCAATCGGAGCCTCGAGACCAGGCCCGCTTCCTCGCAGGGAAAGGCACCGGTACTACCACGTGGCCCGCAGGGCTGAGCCTCCACCCCTCCACAGGGGTGGGCTCCAGAAGCGCCACGTGGCCTGTACCATCGAGTGCTCGACTTCCCGCAGAGGCAGGCTCCGGTGCAACCACGTGGTAGATGGCCAACACACTACGGTAGGAGGCCACATTAAAGGAAGGCGTGCGCTGGTCGACAGGCATTAAAGGACGCGCGCCTTCCCCAGGCGAAGCGAAGTCGCGCATGCGTAAGTCAAGGCTCCAGTGTCCTGTCTTGTCCAAGTAGCGGGTACAGACCCACGCCGCAAGACGGACGAATGTGCCGCAAGGACAAGATGGGCGGGACGTGCATCGTCATCATCACCAACTATGTGTAGCCCTGGCGCACGACGCGGCGGGACGGCGCATTGACGCCCCTGACAAAGAGAAGTAGATAGCATTTAATCCTAGATCTTGTATAGGATTTGGCTCTCCCCGGGACCACCTGTCGGGCCACAGGGGCCACCTTGTGACTGCAGAGTCCTTGAACTATAAAAGGACTTGGTAGACGACCTTGGCAAGGGATCGAAAGATCAGACCAAGACTCATACATGCTAAAGCAAAGAATACACTAACACTCCCGTGGACATAGGGTGTTACGCTCTGGCGACCCGAACCACGTAAATCCCCTGTGTTCACCATCTCACTGCGCTTAATCTCCTGGGACTAGCCCTCGTGAATCCAAAGAACCTCCGCGGGCTGCTCTCTAAGCAAGTCCGGGGGAAGTGTCGTTTAAGACCTTCGACAGCTGTGAACATGCCTTTGGTGATAGCGCCGAAGAGCTTGGCGGTATCAGGCATTCCGAAAAGCTGATCGGCACCTTACCTCTTCAAGGAGGTCAAGGTCTTCACGCCGGATCTGGTCCTGCGTGGCTTCGTAGGAGGTTTGGACCCGGAGCGACCCTAAGGTGATTTCCGGAGGAAGGAATGCTTCACCTCCGTACACCAGTGTTGGTACCCCGCAGACCGGGTACCCCCGCGCACAGCGAGAAAACCGCTAAGGACTCCACCTCTGCTTAAGAGGCCGAATTCGAGACTGCCACGTCGTGGAGGGAAGGACCAGATCCTACCTCTCCGTCGGAGGAGGCTCCCAAGATGCCACGTGGCCGACAGAACTGGACCCTCGCCTCCCCGCTGAGGCGGGCTCCGGAGCTGCCACGTGGCCAATCGGGACCTCAGGGCTAGGCCCGCGTCCTCACAAGGAAAGGCACCAGAACTACCACGTGGCCTGCAGCGCTGAGCCTCCACCCCTCCATAGGGGTGGGCTCCGGATGCGCCACGTGGCCTGTTCCGTCAAGTGCCCGACTTCCCACAGAGGCAGGCCCGGTGCAACCACGTGGCACACCTCCAACTCAGTGCGGTAGGAAGCCGCAGTAAAGGAACGCGTGCGATGCTCAGACAGGCATTAAGTACGCGTGCCTTCCCCAGGCAAGCTGAGTCACGCATGCGAAGGTCAAGGCTCCAGTGTCCTGTCTTGTCTAAGTAGCCAGTACAGACCCACGCCGCAAGACGGACGAATGAGCCGCGAGGACAAGACGGGCGGGGCGTGCACGACCATCATCACCAACTATGTGTAGCCCTGGCGCACGACGCGGCGGGACAGCGCATTGACACCCCTGACAAAGGGAAGTAGATAGCAATTAATCCTAGATCTTGTATAGGATTTGGCTCTCCCCGGGACCACCTGTCGGGTCCTGGGTCTCACCTTGTAACTGCAGAGTCCTTGAACTATAAAAGGACTCGGCAGACGACCTTCTCGGGGGATCGAACAATTAGACTAAGACTCATACACGCTCAAGCAAGGGAATACACTAACACTCCCGTGGACGTAGGGTATTACGCTCCGGTGGCCCGAACCACGTAAATCCTCGGTGTTCATCATCCTGCTGCATTTGATCTCCTGGGACTAGCCCTCGTGAATCCAAAGAACCTCCGCGAGCTGCTCTCTAAGCAGGTCCGGGGGAAGTGTCATTTACGACCTTCGACATTTGGCGCGCCAGGTAGGGGGCTTTTTCTCCGTCAAGATCTTCACCAGCAGCAATGGTGAATGACCAATCCAACACCGGTTCATCCAGGGCGCAGTTGCGGCGGCAGACAGTGGCGGAGGATCAGGCGTCATCCCGCTCTAGGGCAGGCTACCGCTCTAGGGCAGGAAGGTCAGGACCTTCACGTTGCCCTGCAGTCACTTCGCCGGCTGCAGGCTGATATGCCACACCGCGGCGTACTCCGTCCGTGACAGCAGTCACGGCGCTGCCGGCTGCAAGCCCGGAGAGTGCGCTCGCAGCAGCGCGCGCGTTACTCCACAACCCTCCTGCTGGGGACACTCCTCAGGGAGCAGCCCAGCAGTGGATTAACGACGTCGACCACCTCGTCACTGCCGCGCTCAACGCGCCTCCACCGAGGGAGACACATGATCAGCTGATGCATGTGTCATTGTCGCAAACGCCGACAATCGACCGGCAGATGGCAGACTCGCGCTCGACCACGATCTCGACAACAGATGTGAGAACCGGGCTGCAGCGCCGCAGGGCCGGAGAGGACTGCTGAGTCACCATCGAGCGCCAGAGGGAGCGTCGGCGCAACCTCGAGGCAGATTACAGCGTGCCGGGTCTTGTGCCCCAGGCCCATGCTGTGCCTCCACCACACCAGACGTACGTCGCGCCTCCACCGCACCAGGCGTACGTCGCGCCTCCTCCACTGGCGTATGCAACACCGCCCCAGCATAAGGTGTACGCAGGCCCGCCTGCTCACCCAGGTTATGCGATGCTGCCGCCAGCACCAGTCAGCCCCAGCCAAGGGTGTGCAGCGCTAGCACCACACCTCCGTTTCGTGGTCTGGCCACGAAAGTCCCGGCCGCACATGCCGGAGAAGTACGACGGGAGTGTCAACCCGAGCGAGTTCCTGCAGATCTACACTACTGCGATACTAGCTGCAGGAGGCGACGAGGCCATTATGGCTAACTACTTTCCCATCGTCCTGACCGGCCCAGCACGGTCATGGCTCATGAACCTGCCCCAGGGGTCCATAACCTCCTGGGATGAGTTGTGCCGACAGTTCGTGGCTAACTTCGGCAGTTCCTACAAGCGCCCCAGCACTGAGCTTGACCTCCACGCTGTTAGACAGCGCGCTAGAGAGTCGCTGCGATCGTTCATCCAGCGGTTCTCCCAGGTAGAGAACACAATCCCTCATGTTGCTAGCGCATCGGTTATTGTTGCGTTCGGACAAGGTGTGAGGGACAGGAAGATGCTCGAGAAGCTAGCCACGCACGAGGTGCGTGATGTCTCCGAGCTGTTCTCCCTGGCAGAGAGATGTGCTAGGGTAGCTGAGGGGCGCAACTGGCACTCTCAGCCATCCTCAGAAGCAGGGGAAGCCACCCCGACTGAGGAAGGAGCCTCTTCGAGGAGCAGCGGCAAGAAGAAGAAGAAGGGCAGTGGCAAGAACAGGCCAAAGCCCGGAGCTCAGGCAATGGCGGCTGCGGCACCCGGCGGAGTCAGAGCGCCGCGTCGAGATAAGCGCCCTAGGCAGTCGCCCAAACCCGAGGAGCCTGACTTCAAGTGCCTGGTGCACCATACAAATAGCCATAGTGCTACCGAGTGCCGGGAGGTGAAGAGGTTCGCGGAACGTTTCCGCGAACAGAAATAGAGGCAGTAGCGCCAGGAGGGCGCACCCCCTCGCCAGAGGGAGGGCAAGCAGAAGGCTGATCCCGAGAAGGAGGATGACAGCGAGATGGGGTTCCAGGAACCCCAGCGGGCAGTTAAGGCCGTCTTCGAGGGTGGCGACTCCGACTCTAGCAGTGATGAGGAGCGTCGCAAGACCCTCCATGTCATCTATGGGGGAGCCACAGACCCCACGTCCCGAAACGCGGTGAGAAATCTGCGAAGGGCAGTGGCTGCGGTGGCCCCCACCCCAAGTCCGGCTCCCCACCACAAGTGGATGAGCACGACGATCAGCTTTGATGCTTCTGACTGCCCGAAGAACATGGCAAGGGCGGGAGTGCTCCCGTTGCTGGTGTCCCCGACTATCGCCAACGTGAAGGTCTTTCACGTGTTGATAGATGGAGGGGCGGGCCTCAACCTCATCTCCATGGTGGCCTTCCGAAAGCTGCAGCTGCCGATGTCCTGACTCACACCCTCGAGCCTGTTCTCGGGTGTCAGACCCGGGCAAATCCTCCCGTACGGTAACATACACCTCCCGGTGACCTTCGGGACCCCGGAGAACTACCGTACGGAGAGCGTTTTGTTCGACGTGGCAGACGTCGACCTTCCCTTCAACGTGATCATCGGGAGGCCAGCCCTCTACAAGTTCATGGTTGTAGCCCAGTACGGCTACCTCGTCCTGAAGATGACGACGCCTTCCGGTGTCCTTAGGATCAGAGGGGACCGCTCAGCTGCAGTGTCAGCCTTAGAGCAGCTCCAAGCACTTGCAGCGGGGAGGGCTCCGGCCCCAGGAGGCTCGAAGGAGAGTCGACCAGAGCAAGGCCCGACGCAGTGAGCCTCCACTACTGCACCTCGTGTGCAACCAGCCAGCGACGACGACGTCCCCGTGAAAGTCGTCAGGATTGGCTCCGAGGCTGCCCAAACAACCCGTATCGCGGGGAACTTGGACAGCAAATAGGAAAGCGCGCTCATCACCTTCCTCCGGGACAACGTCAATGTGTTTGCATGGCAACCATCACAAATGCCCGGGATCCCCAGGGAGGCGATTGAGCACCATCTGAAGATCTACCCCGACACCCGACCGGTACAACAGAAGCCCAGGAAACATTCCATCGAGCGGCAGAACTTCATCCGTGAAGAAATCAAGAATCTGCTCGATGCTGGTTTCATCCAGGAGGTTCACCACCCACGTTGGTTGGCCAACCCTGTTGTCGTTCCCAAGGCTGGCGGGAAGCTCCAGATGTGCATCGACTACACCAACCTCAATAAGGCATGCCCAAAGGATCCATTCCCTCTTCCTAGGATAGATCAAATAGTAGACTCAACATCAGGCTGTGATCTCCTATGTTTCCTAGATGCGTATTTTGGTTTTCACCAAAGACCTATGTCTAGGGAAGATGAGGAACACACTGCTTTCATAACAGTAGACAGCCTGTATTGTTATGTCTCCATGCCTTATGGACTCAAGAATGCTCTCCCCACCTTTGTACGTGTAATTCATAAGACATTTGGGGACCTCATTAGAGATATGGTAGAGGTGTATGTCGACGACATCGTGGTGAAAATTAGGGACCGCACATCCCTATTAGACAACCTAGCCCAAGTCTTCAGCAAGCTGCGCACGACACGCACGATGCTGAACCCCGACAAGTGTGTCTTTGGGGTTTCTACAGGGAAGCTCCTTGGTTTCTTGGTATCGCACCGAGGGATCGAAGCTAACCCAGAGAAGATCAAGGCGATAGAGCTGATGCGGCCGCCGGCCCGCATCAAGGACGTGCAGAAGCTTGCAGGGTGTTTGGTAGCCCTCAGCCGGTTCATCTCAAGGCTGGCTGAGTGAGCCCTGCCCTTCTTCAAGATTCTGCAGAAGTCAGGTCCCTTTGAGTGGACCGAGGAAGCTGAAGCGGCTTTCCAGGAGCTCAAGAAACACCTGACGACGCTACCCATTATGGTGGCGCCAGAACCCGGCGAACCACTCCTGTTGTACATCACCGCAACAACGGAGGTGGTCAACACGGTCTTGGTTGCAGAGCGGCCGAAGGCCCGAACCTAGAAGAGACCCCCCCCCCCCCCCCCCCCCCCCGCTATGAGTTCTAGTGACCAAGTGCCTTACGGGTCCCAGCCCCCGGAGGCCCAGCTAGACTCTGGGAGCCACATTCCCCAGGATACAGACGCATTGCAAGGAGCCCCGAACCCCCCAGGGAGGGTTCGGACCTCCCAACGGCCAGTCTACTACGTCAGTGAGGTCCTCCATGAAGCAAAAACAAGATACTTGGAGGTACACAAACTATTGTATGCAGTTCTCATAGCGTCGAGGAAGCTCCAACATTACTTCCAGGCTCACCGGGTTTCAGTGGTCACCTCCTTCCCACTGAAGACCGTACTCCACAGCCCGAACTCGACTGGCAACATTGCCAAGTGGGCCGCGGAGCTGGCTGAGTTCGAGCTGGAGTTCTTACCTCGACATGCAGTCAAAAGCCAAGCACTGGCGGACTTCTTGGCCGAATGGACCCCATCGCCAAGCAACCCAGGGGGCCCGGACAATGGTGAAATGGTGCCCAAGGCTCTAGTTTTCACCGAGACCCCCTGGACTCTCTACTTCGACGACTCCTCGCGGAAGCAGGGGGCCGGAGTCGGGGTCCTGCTCCTCACCCCGACTGGGGAGCAGTTCAAGTACATGGTGTGCCTCGACTTCAAGGCGACAAACAACATGGCAGAGTATGAAGCCCTAATCTTTGGGCTAAAGACTGCCCTGACTCTCAATGTCCGACAACTTCTGGCCAAAGGTGATTCCCAGCTGATCATCAAGCAGGCCAAAGGAGAGTGCAGCTGCAACGACCCTCAGTTAGCAGCATACCTGCTGCACGTCCGGAAGCTGGAAAAGGACTTTGAAGTCTTGGACTTGTGCCATGTACCTTGAGCTGACAACTCGGTCGCAGACGACCTGTCAACGAAGGCCTCCACAGGGGCCCCAGTGCCTCAAGGAGTCTTTGCAAGGACGTTATCACGACCAACCGCCCGGGCAGCCGAACCGGCCGAAGGGGATGAGCCCAACACCTCGAAGCTGGCAGTCCCAGCGACCCTGCTACCATGGAGTCCGCCAAGGATCGTATGCACCACCGGGGGCTCCGAGCTACCGGGCGCCCAAGATCCAGAGGCTCAAGCAAGTCCCGATGCATGGATCTCGGAGGTCCGAGACTACTTGAAAGACAATATCCTTCCCGAAGAACATGCCCTGGCAGAAAGAATTGTTCGCATAGCTAAAAGGTACACACTGGTGGAAGGGGATCTCTACCGTCGTGGCGCCAACGATATCCTACTGCGATGCATTACCCGGGAGGAGGGCTGCGACTTGCTCGCAGAGATCCATGGAGGCGAGTGTGGGAACCACGCGTCCTCCCGCACGCTGGTCGGTAAAGCCTTTTGGCATCGCTTTTACTGGCCAACAACACTCCAGGATGTCGCCGAGATGGTAAAGAGATGCAAGGCGTGCCGGTTCCATTCCAAGCAGATCCACACACCAGCTCAGGCGCTGCAGATGATCCCTCCCTCATGGCCATTCGCTGTATGGGGGTTGGACATCCTGGGACCCTTTCCCAGAGCCGTTGGAGGATTCTGGCATCTCTACGTCGCCGTAGATAAGTTCACCAAGTGGCCAGAAGCTGCCCCAGTTGTCACCATCAACAAGCAGTCAGCAGTAAAGTTCATCAAGTCGATCGTCTGCCGGTTCGGGGTCCCGAACAGAATCATCACTGATAACGGGACCCAGTTCACAAGTGCAGCATTCCAGGAATACTGCGAGGACCTAGGGATCCAAGTCTGTTATGCATTCGTTGCTCATCCAGAGAGCAATGGGCAGGTCGAGAGGGCCAATGCAGAGATCCTCAAGGGCCTCAAGACTCGCACATTCTCACACCTTGAGAAGCATGGTGCAAATTGGGTGGATGAGCTTTCGTGTGTGCTGTGGGCTAGCCGGACATCAACCAGCCGGGCCACGGGGGAAACGCCTTTCTTCTTGGTGTACGGGGCATAGGCCGTCCTCCCCCCAGAAATTACCATGGGCTCCCCTCGTGCCCGGAGGTACAAGGAAGCCGCGTAGGACCAGCTCCGGCGTGAACACCTAGACCTCGTCGATGAGGGACGAGTGCGAGCGGCTCTCCGAAATGCACGGTACAGACAGGCACTCCGGCGCTACCACCAGAGGACCGTGCGGAGTAGGGAGCTAAAGGTAGACGACCTGGTGTTGCACTGCATACTCTCCTGGGAAGGGTCTAACAAACTCTCCCCCAGCTGGGAGGGTCCCTTCCGGGTAACAGAGGTTTGCCGCCCAGGATGCGTCCGCCTGGCTACGGAGGATGGACAGCGACTACCCAACCCATGGAACATCGAGCACCTCCATAAGTTCTACCCCTAGACCAGGGTTGGGACAATGTTATTTCATTGTAAAAGTTACATATTGTCTCAGGACAACACTTAGGCTAGGGGGATGGGGCTCCGAGTGCACATTCCGCTTAGCCTGGTCCAGAACCCTAAGTAGGTGCACTCGACTTCATCTGACACCCAGGCCAGGTTATTCCCCTTGTAAAGTCTGCTCCATTTTATGAGAAACTACAATGAAAGAATGTTGTCCTGCCTGGTATAGGGTTTGTTAATTCAAAAATTATCTGTAATTTTTATGACGTTGCTGCAAGCCCGCCATAGCTCGTGATCTATCTTGAGCGCTGTCATTTTTCCCCTGCTTTAGCAATAGTGGGAGCCTTGCTGTCTGGATTGCAGGTGGGATTGCTTGAGGTACCTGTAATGTGCCTGGGGCCTCGGATGTTCCAATACTCGGGGGCCTGTGTCTCCAGATGGTCTCCCCCGGAAAAGGCTTACGCCGAGCGGGAGGTCCAGGGGCACAACCTGCTTAGCCTGGTCCCGTACCCTAAGCCTGTGCGCTCTGCCTCCCCAGCGCTACAGCCGAGTACTGGGGGCCAAATGGACCACCCTTGGGTAGTATGGACGACGAATCCTAGGTGCAGATGTACTGAATTACCCAAGCCCCACGAGTCAACCCAGGATTGTAAGTCAAGCGATAGTACAAAAAGAGCAGGGGTAAAGTGACCAGCAGACAGAATTACTTCTCTTTTTTTATCTATGTACAGGTCTTTGAGGAAGTTATTCCGGCAACCACCGTCACAATACCTGCGAAGATGGCGGGCACTGCCGGACTGGAGCTCCGGCGGCACCCCCAAGGAGCCCGCTATCGACCTCTCACCGAAGATGGCAGGCACCGCCGGACTGAAGCTCCGGCGGCACCCCCAGGGGGCCCGCTGTCGACTTCTCACTGAAGATGGCGGGCACCACCGCACTGGAGCTCCGGCGGCACCCCCAGGGGCCCGCTGTCGGCCTCTCAATGAAGGTGGCGGGAACCGCCGAACTGGAGCTCGGGCGGCACCCCCAGGGGGCCCGCTGTCGACTTCTCACTAAAGATGGCGGGCACCGCCGGACTGGAGCTCTAGCGGCACCCCCAGGGGCCCCGCTGTCGACCTCTCAACAAAGATGGTGGCCACCGCCGGACTGAAGCTCTGGTGGCACCCCCAGGGGGCCCACTGTCGACGTACCTGCATACTCAGCTACGGCAATGCTACCTACGCATCTTAGGCTCCTCCTGCACCGGTCCGCCCTAAGCCCTAAGTGTATGATAGGTGTGCCCATAACAACTGGCCACGCCTGTCAGGGGGCCATGCTTTGGGGGACGGCAGGTCCTGGAAGCTAAGGAACAACAAACAGCTAGAAGACATTGCTGGAAATAAAAACAAGCTGAGTATAAAAGGCACCACAGACAGATTTTTTATTACACAAATAAAAAGTTTGTCACCACATCCAACCACAAGACAAAAACAGAAAGACAAAAACTTAAACAGGCGCCCGGGGAGCCCTCAGCCGCTCTGCTGGAACCTTGAGGCGATGAGTGCCACCGCATCCGAAACTTCAGACTTGGCGGCCTCTTCCCTCTCGGCGATGGGCCCCTCGAGGATAGGCTGCAGGGAGACGTCGGGGTACCAGCTTCGGTAGCAGGATAGGATGTGCGTCGCCACCTCCTTCACCAGCATCTGTCCCTCTGCCTCCAGCTGGTTGTCGAGGATGGCCCCCAGCGAACGCGTCCTCGAGCTGGTGGAGTCAAGTGCCGGGAACACTTGGCTCACCTCCTGTACCGGCTCCCCCACGCACGCCGGGCTGAAGCCGAGCGGCACCAGAGCCGAGTCGGCACCGCCAAGGAACACCCAGACCTTCCGAGCCTCAGCGGAGCGCGCCGCCCGGAGCTTCTCCACCTCCTACTGGGCCGCCGCTAGCGCCCGGGGGCCGCCGTCCAGGAACCGCTTCTCCTTGGCCGCCAGGGCCCTCTCGCGCTCACCGACTCCCTTCTTGCGGCGGTCCAAGTCACGCTCCTTGAGGGCGACGTTGAACTTGCGGTCCAGGAGGGCCTGGCGCTCAATGGACTGGGCTGCTGCACCTCAGCCACGGCGGCTTCCCGGCGGTCTAGCTCGGCCGCGCGGACTCTCACCCCTTCCTGCTGGAGGATGAGCCCGTGGCAGGTCGCCTCCACCTCGGCCTGCTTCGCTGCCAACTCCTGCTCCCGTTCGGCGAGAGCAGCCTCTCGGAGCGACAACAGTTGCTGAAGGTCCCCGCAGGCCTGGAGGCGAGAGCTAGCCTCAGCGTGGATGGCCTTGGCGTCTGCCTTGAGCTTCTGGGTGACGGCGTACAGCTGGGTGATGAGGTCACGCTACTGCTCGAGGATCTTCATCTCCTCCCGAACGACCGCCTCCCGCTGGGCCGCTCGGCTCTTCGCCAGCCGGGTCCGGGCCTCCAGGGTCCTCGCCCATTCCTGGAGCAGGTCGTCCTCATCCTCGAGCCGCCCTTTCTCCCGGGCGAGGGCCGCCTGAGCCTGCCGCAAGCCGGATTAGGCCACGACCATAGCCTCAGACAGGGGGAGAGGCTCCACCGTAGCAGCGGGCCCCTACCTCCCCACTTCTTCAATGTCGTCCTCCATTTGGAGGACCCCTGGGGAGACGGGGACCAGGGCCTCCTCCCCGATGGCGGCACCCGGGGCGGTGGCGCCAACCGACGTAGCAGTGTCGAAGTGCGCGGCGGCATCGGCCGGCACGGAGTAGCCGGTGGATGCGGAGTCATTGACAGGTGCGGCAGAGGTCCTCGGCCCGCGCGATTGGGCTTCGACAGTCGCTGCGGGGGTGTAAGACCTATGTGTGCTGAATACATTGGCTTGTAGTGAATACACTTGGCTTTGATGATAAAAGTTTTAAATATCACAAAAACACCTTTTTATCAAGGTCCGACTCTAGCTCCGAGCTACAGCAAGGTCCAACGGTAGGTCCGACTTGTTTTGGGTAGCTCTGGCTACGTTAGATGCTAGGTCCAACTTCTTGGTAAGGTCCGACTAGCTTTGGTTAGCTCCGGTGAGCTTTATCTTTAGCTCCGGTGTGTCTTTGTTAGCTCCGGCATGTCCTTGATAGCTTCGGCATATATTTGATAGCTCCGGCATGCTTTTGCTAAGCTCTGACTTACTTTGTTCTAGCTCCGGTTTTGGGATGACTAGTTCCGTACTAGTTTTGGTAAGCTCCGGCGCTAGGTTCTACTAGCTCTGGGTTGCTCTGGCAAGGTCCGGAACTTGACCGCAGTGTTTCTGCTTAGCTCCAGCTCAAGCTCCGGGTTGCTCTGGCAAGGTCCGGAACTTGACCGCAGTGCTTCTGCTTTTTATTTGCAATGTTTTGTACTTGCTTTACAAGATTGGAAAGATTGCTTAGTATTCATTTGCTAAGTTTTTGGTGCGTTTTGGATGATACGGCTGATATCGTTTCTAATGTGGTTTTGCAACATGCTTATGTGAGGTTCTCACGTAAGGTGTTGTGTTCGGAACTAACGTGAGTCAAGTCGAGGACTTGGGCTCGTATGGATTGGTTGTTTGTTCATGTGCAGGTGTTGCTTGAGTTCAAGTCATGGCTGGTGACAGGATCCATTGGACTAGTCTCAGGAGGAGATGAGGTTCCAACAACCAAGTTCGGGAGGAACTGTGGTTGAGCGGGTCAGGAGGTCACGCAGGATGATTGAATCAAGGGCAGTGCATATGAAGGTCGAAGGAAGGTGTTCGCACGTATGCATGCGGTGCATGACGTGGCAATATGCTTCTAGAGACGGATTATGGAAGGAAGATCTGATCAGAATTATCAGATCGTATCGGTTGAAGACTTTGGCTGCGGCAGAGTCGGTTATGGCTCGGTATGGGAAGTATCGAGTTGGTTATGTTAGGATTTCGTGTGTATCATGAATTTGAGTTGTTTAGGAATGTGGGATACGTTCCTAAGGTGTTTGGAAGTCTTAAGATTGCTTCTATCTGCGTATAGAAGAATCTTGAGCAGTTATGGTAAGTTCGGATTGTGATCGGATTAGGATTGGAGTCCTAGTTGAGATTGGGATGGCCTAAGGGCTGGTTATATAAGCAAGGGAAGGCCAAAGCTCGTGTGAGACGACTTTGGGGCTGTTCCTCTTGTGTTCTATTGAATAAAATTCGTAGTTTGAAGGAACTTTTGTGCCTTGTTCGTCCGACTTGTTCCAGACAAGTTTTACTCGTCGAGTTTCTGGACAGCACTACCTTTCGTCGGTGGTTTTATCATAACTCGAGTTCTACAGATCCAATTGACGTGATTCTTTTTGGGTTGTCTTCACAACTTGATTATCTATTATCTGTCAAAATTTCACGGTCATTAGATTTGTGGTTTTTGATCTAAACGAGTTTCTTTGCAGCACTCCAGAAACTGTTTTTCTCGGGTAGGTCAGATTGACCAGTGTTTGATCTTTTGATCATAACTTGAGTTGTTCTCGACAGATTTGAGTAATTCTTTTTGTGTTGTCTTCGTGACTTGATTCTCTCTGATATATATCACTATTGTCACGGTGAAACACGTTTATATTAGTCTCATACACGATTTCTTTAACAGATCGTTTTTCTACCGAAGGGATTAGGGTTTTATTGTTTCTGCTGCGTAAGATTTTTAAATCTACCATTCACCCCCCTCTGGTAGCTTTTCACGTGCTCTTCGATACTACAATTGGTATCAAAGCCACGGTGCTTTAATCTTTGTGATTTGCACGTGTTTTTGACTAATCATCATGGAGAAGTACTCCGTCAAACCTTGTGTGTTTGCTGGTATTGATTTTCAGGTTTGGAAGGCACGCATGGAGGCTTTTATCCAGGCACAAGGCTTTGCAATATGGGAGAAGGTGTGTAAGCCTTATGAAGTGCCACCCAATGATCAAGTCACGGCCACGAACCTCCGGGACGTCGACAACAACAACAAAGCCCGAAACTTGATCATCCAAGGACTCACTCAAAGCGACTTTGATCGTGTCGCGCACCTCCGATCAGCATACGACGTTTGGAGAGCTCTCTGTGATTATCATGAAGGCTCCAACACAATCAAGGAGGTAAAACAAGATATGTTCAAGAAAGAATATATGCGTTTTGAGATGCAACCAGGTGAGTCGATCGATGACCTCTTTGCTCGTTTCAATAAAATTCTCAGCAACTTACGTAGTGTCAATGTAAATTTTTCTGATGCTGAGAATGCTAGACAACTTCTTAGTGCATTAGACATGTCAGTTTGGGAGATGAAAGTAACATCCATTCGTGAATCAACTATCATGAGTTCTCTTACATTAGATGTACTTTATTCTAAACTAAAAACTCATGAAATTGACATCCTAGCACGTAAGAACCCAAACAAGTCTATTGCATTTGTCTCACAACGTGATATGTCTAGCTCCGGCCAATCATCATCCTGCAATACTCTTGCTTTGTTGTCCTCATTAACCCTGGAGCAGATTGAAGAAATTCCAGAAGAGGAGTTGGCACTCATCTCTACTAGATTCTCAAAAGCATTGCAAAATGTGAGAACTAGAAGGAGAGGAAGCTCCGGACCTCAACGCTGTTTTGAATGTGGTACAACAGGACACTTTCGTACAGAATGCCCTAACCTTTCAGGTCCGACCACCCGGGAAGAAAAACAAAGCAAGATCCGGACCTCCTCTGGAAATTCCAACAAGAAGAAGAAAGGTACCATAGGACGCAAGATGATCAACAGCTTCATCACCGCGCTTCAAGAGCTCAGTTCAAGTGATGTAGACTTTGAAAGTGATGAAGATAATGATGATCTGGCCAACTTATGCTTCATGGCGAGCAAAGCAAGATCAAGATCAAGTCAGGAGGAAGCAGAACACAACAGTAACGATGATGAGGTATGTTCTACCTGCAATGAAATGTGTGATGCTATTTCTCGTGCAACTATTATTGTCAAGAAAAAGGACAAAAAGCTTAGGGATAGTGCTGCTAAAATTGAATCACTAGAATCTGAAATTAACCGTTTAAAAACTTTGATTCCTAGTGATGATGCATGTCCCTCATGTGACTTAATCTATGAACAATTGTCCACATTAAGAAGTGCACACTCCTCCACTCTAGATAAACTTGATGAAGAAATTAAAAAGAACAAAGAGCTTGCTGCACTTAATGATAAAAACTTGAAAGATGCTAGCTGTTCTACAATTGACTTGCATTGTTCTGCATGTGAAAATCTTGATAAGAAACTGCAAGATGCTATGAATGAAATTTCTATGTTGAACAATGCTTTACGTTCTCATGAAGTTAAATTTTGTTCCAATTGCAAACTAAAAGGAAAAACTTCATGTGAAAACTGCCTAGACTTGTCCAAGAAACTTGATGACATGAATAGGACACTAGGTCGGTTTTGTAATGGGGATAAGAATCTAAACTTGCTGCTGAATTCTTCCAAGTCTAGCAAAGATAAAACTGGTTTAGGTTTTGATTCTCATGTTCATGCTAAGGCACATCCACCTAAAATTGTAAGGTCATTAGGAAGTGGTTTGATTCAAACAGTTCCTAAACAAAAAGAAGTGGTTTTCAAATCTGCAGGAGTGTTGCCTCATTCGGTTTCAAATAAAAATATTGCTTGCTCATCTAGACATGAACACAAAGTTAAATTTCATTGTACCTTCTGTGGTAGAGATGGTCATGTCATAGATTTTTGTTATAGACTAGCTAAACAACAGAAAAAGGAAAGAAAAATTGCTAGATCTTATAACTTTCATGCAATTAGAAAAACACAACCTGCTTTAGTGAGTCAGAAATTTGAGAAGGTAGCTTCCAGACCCTCTGGTAAGAAATCTGCAAAAGCAGCTCCGATAGTTCCGATAGCTCCAAGAGCTACCGGATCTTCTGTTGTTCCCTCTGGAGCTTCAGTTTTTGCCTCCGGACCTTCTGCTTTTACCTCCGGAGCTACCGGTTTTCACTCTAAACAAGTAACAACTTCTAAATCAACTGTTAAGAAAAGAAAACCTCAATCTTTGACTCATAAACCTGCTGTTTTATCTCAGCATTCGCGTGTTTTTCCTGGTGCACGTCGCGTGACTCAGTACTGGATTCCTAAATGCCTTTTGACTAACCCCAGTATTGAGTCATCGGCGTATTGTGCTTCTATGTAGGTTACACGCTTGAGGAAGGAGAATATTTGGATTGTGGATTCAGGTTGCTCACGCCACATGACCGGTAACAAAGATTGGTTCTCCTCCCTCACCTTTGTGTCACGTGTAGAGAATGTTACTTTTGCCGATAATTCTTCAACTCCTATAATTGCTAAGGGTTCGGTTAGAGTAAATGATCACTACACTTTGAAGGATGTGGCACTTGTTAAAAATTTGAAATATAACTTGCTTTCTGTTTCACAATTGCTAGATGAAAATCTAGAAATTATTTTCAATAAAAACTGCTGCAAAGTTGTAGATTCAAATAGTGAGCTTATTTTTAACATGTCTCGGTTCGGAAGAGTTTTTAAAGCTGATTTTGATATGTCTTCTTCTAAGCATAGGTGTCTAGTTGCTAATGAGTCAAAGGACTTATATTTTTGGCATCGTAGACTTGGTCACGTAGGCTTTGATCACCTAACGCGTGTTAGTGCTCTTGATCGCATACGTGGGCTGCCTAAGCTTAAAGGGGACAAAGAAATTGTGTGCTCTTCTTGTAGACATGCTAAGATGGTTGCAGGTTCACATACTCCTCTCACAATGATCATGACAACTGAACCATGTCAACTTTTGCATCTTGACACCGTAGGACCTTCACGTGTTCAATCCTTCGGAGGTAAATGGTATACTCTTGTTATTGTTGATGATTATTCTAGATATTCTTGGGTGTATTTTATGGCGTCTAAGAATGAAGTCTTTAGTCACTTTAGAACTTTATTTCTTAGATTATCAATTGATCACCCAGGATCATTAAAAGCAATTAGAAGTGATAATGGAACTGAATTTAAAAATCAATTCTTTGATCACTTTTGTGCTGAAAATAGAATAGATCATCAATTTTCTTCACCATATGTACCTCAACAAAACGGTGTTGTAGAAAGAAAGAACAGAACCCTAGTTGAGATGGCTAGGACTATGCTTGATGAATATCAAGCCCCTAGAGCATGGTATGATAGGTTAAAAACATTCTTACTTGAAAAGGGGTTTACAATGGGAAAGGTTGATAAAACTCTTTTTGTGCTTAATCATGGCAATGACTCATTATTCGTTCAAGTGTATGTGGATGATATTATCTTTGGTTGTGCTTCTCATGATCTTGTGTCCAAGTTTTCAGCAATGATGAGTTCCGAATTTGAAATGAGTATGATGGGTGAACTCACTTACTTTTTGGGGCTGCAAATCAAGCAAACCAAGGAGGGTACCTTTGTGCATCAAACAAAGTATACCAAAGATCTCCTAAGGGGCTTCAACATGGACAAAAGCAAGCCTCTTCGGACACCAATGGGAACAGCAACAACACTTGAACTTGATGAAGATGGTGAATCCGTGGATCAAAAAGAATATAGAAGTATGATCGGATCACTTTTGTACCTTACAACATCAAGACCGGACATACAATTCAGCGTATGTATTTGTGCATGGTTTCAAGCTTCCCCACGTGTTTCACATCGTCAAGCTGTCAAAAGGATTCTCAGGTACTTACATGGAACTCAAGAATTTGGCATTTTTCTTCCTTCTTCCTCAATCGTTTCTTTGAAAGCTTTTTCGGATGCTGATTTTGGGGGTTGTAGGATTGATATGAAAAGTACTTCCGGTGCTTGTCATTTTCTTGGTAATTCTCTTGTTGCTTGGTCCTCTAGAAAACAAAGTTCAGTTGCACAATCCACAGCCGAATCTGAGTATGTAGCTGCTGCTAGTGCTTGTTCACAAATTCTTTGGATTGTTCAAACACTTAAGGACTATGGGGTTGATCTAGATAGTGTTCCACTGTTCTGTGATAACACTAGTGCTATTTGCATTGCTAAAAACCCCGTGCAACATTCTAGAACTAAGCACATTGACATTAGGTATCACTTTCTCCGTGATAATGTTGAAAAAGGAAACATTGTGCTTCACCATGTAGATACCGAACAACAATTGGCTGACATTTTTACAAAACCTTTGGATTTCACTCGTTTTTGTTACATTCATAGTGAAATAGGGGTTATGCATCCTCATGGCTTAAATTGAGGGGGAGTTTTTGAAACTTAGGAAGTCTATGTGTGAATCTGAAATTAAAATAATATGAGCATATTATTTCATACATATATGACTTTGTGATTCCTTTTACATGCTGAAAGTTCTTACTACATTACTCGTGTTATACTTTTTGTAGTTTTTGCCATGTCTAGTAATTGGAATAATTACTTACACTAAATCTGGTCATGGTCGAACTTTCTTGCTGTTTTGAACTTATTGCATGCTCACAAATGCTTTTAATCATTAAGAATTTATCAAGTCATCAACTCACATGTTGAGTTTTTATGAACAAATATAAATTGAGAAAAGATCAAGAGAATATGCATGCATCGCACTTTTTCTTTCGAGATGGCTTGTCATTGCACTTAGATATGAACTTGGAAGAAGTTGTGTATGACTAAAACCATGTCCTTAAGCTTCTGATTGTCAAATGACATAGGCTTGGCTTGGTTGGTTAGAATAAGGCAGATGAGCATATAATCTCTTGCAAATATCATATTATCTAAATTTATGCTTTGAAAAATAATAAGATGCAGCAACAAATGTCATGCTTTCAGGTTTTGAAATAGTTGAGTTTGTGAGATCATGACCTGCTAAAATTGAAAATCACACTTGCTTTCTAGCATGGCTTACACTACATTATGTATCTCATTGATGTGATAGAGTAAGTTACTTGATAGTATGACTTGGATGAGCTTTGTTTATATGTATATGTTATAATATGCTCATAACAACTAAAGGGGGAGAGATAAATTGTTAATATGCTCATGACTTGCTGAATACATTGTCAAAGGGGGAGAGATTTTCATTTAAAAGAAAGAGAATATGGGCATAAGGAGAGATAATAAAGGGGGAGAGATTTTCATATAATAAAGGGGGAGAGATTTTCATTTTTCTTCTCTTTTTACTTTTGATTTACAAAGGGGGGGAAATCGTTTTCAAAAACTTTTATGTGAATAAGCAAATGTTCAGATTTTAAATGGTGTTGCCAATGCATTCATCAAGGGGGAGATTGTAAGACCTATGTGTGCTGAATACATTGGCTTGTAGTGAACACACTTGGCTTTGATGATAAAAGTTTTAAATATCACAAAAACACCTTTTTATCAAGGTCCGACTCTAGCTCCGAGCTACAGCAAGGTCCAACGGTAGGTCCGACTTGTTTTGGGTAGCTCTGGCTACGTTAGATGCTAGGTCCAACTTCTTGGTAAGGTCCGACTAGCTTTGGTTAGCTCCGGTGAGCTTTATCTTTAGCTCCGGTGTGTCTTTGTTAGCTCCGGCATGTCCTTGATAGCTTCGGCATATATTTGATAGCTCCGGCATGCTTTTGCTAAGCTCCGACTTACTTTGTTCTAGCTCCGGTTTTGGGTTGACTAGTTTCGTACTAGTTTTGGTAAGCTCCGGCGCTAGGTTCTACTAGCTTTTGTTAGCTCCGGCTCAAGCTCCGGGTTGCTCTGGCAAAGTCCGGAACTTGACCGCAGTGTTTCTGCTTAGCTCCGGCTCAAGCTCCGGGTTGCTCTGGCAAGGTCCGGAACTTGACCGCAGTGCTTCTGCTTTTTATTTGCAATGTTTTGTACTTGCTTTACAAGATTGGAAAGATTGCTTAGTATTCATTTGCTAAGATTTTGGTGCGTTTTGGATGATACGGCTGATATCGTTTCTAATGTGGTTTTGCAACATGCTTATGTGAGGTTCTCACGTAAGGTGTTGTGTTCGGAACTAACGTGAGTCAAGTCGAGGACTTGGGCTCGTATGGATTGGTTGTTTGTTCATGTGCAGGTGTTGCTTGAGTTCAAGTCATGGCTGGTGACAGGATCCATTGGACTAGTCTCAGGAGGAGATGAGGTTCCAACAACCAAGTTCGGGAGGAACTGTGGTTGAGCGGGTTAGGAGGTCACGCAGGATGATTGAATCAAGGGCAGTGCATATGAAGGTCGAAGGAAGGTGTTCGCACGTATGCATGCAGTGCATGACGTGGCAATATGCTTCTAGAGACGGATTATGGAAGGAAGATCTGATCGGAAGGATCAGATCGTATCTGTTGAAGACTTTGGCTGCGGCAGAGTCGGTTATGGCTCGGTATGGGAAGTATCGAGTTGGTTATGTTAGGATTTCGTGTGTATCACGAATTTGAGTTGTTTAGGAATGTGAGATACGTTCCTAAGGTGTTTGGAAGTCTTAAGATTGCTTCTATCTGCGTATAGAAGAATCTTGAGCAGTTATGGTAAGTTCCGATTGTGATCGGATTAGGATTGGAGTCCTAGTTGAGATTGGGATGGCCTAAGGGCTGGTTATATAAGCAAGGGAAGGCCAAAGCTCGTGTGAGACGACTTTGGGGATGTTCCTCTTGTGTTCTATTGAATAAAATTCTTAGTTTGAAGGAACTTTTGTGCCTTGTTCGTCCGACTTGTTCCAGACAAGTTTTACTCGTCGAGTTTCTAGACAGCACTACCTTTCGTCGGTGGTTTTATCATAACTCGAGTTCTACAGATCCAATTGACGTGATTCTTTTTGGGTTGTCTTCACAACTTGATTATCTATCATCTGTCAAAATTTCACGGTCATTAGATTTGTGGTTTTTGATCTAAACGAGTTTCTTTGCAGCACTCCAGAAACTGTTTTTCTCGGGTAGGTCAGATTGACCAGTGTTTGATCTTTTGATCATAACTTGAGTTGTTCTCGACAGATTTGAGTAATTCTTTTTGTGTTGTCTTCGTGACTTGATTCTCTCTGATATATATCACTATTGTCACGGTGAAACACGTTTAGATTAGTCTCATACACGATTTCTTTAACAGATCGTTTTTCTACCGAAGGGATTAGGGTTTTATTGTTTCCGCTGCGTAAGATTTTTAAATCTACCATTCACCCCCCCTCTGGTAGCTTTTCACGTGCTCTTCGATCCTACAGGGGGTCTTGGACACGGTGGCCCGGGGCACCCCGGCGGCAGCAGCCCGGTGCACTGGAGCAGGGCCTGAGGCTGCAAAAGATTCCCGCGAGCCGGCTGGAGCGGCAAACCCCACAGCAGAAGTGCACGCGGGTGGTGGAGTAGCTGTGGTGGCGCTGAAATCAAACAAACCCAGATCATAAGAAAATGACAGGGCAGGTGCACAACAAAGAATACCCAAGGTAAAATCTGTGCAAGCTTACCGGGGAACGCTGAAGTTCCACCGCTTCCCGAAAGGGTTGGGGGGGTTCGGACCCCCCGAACCCGCGGCGGGGGCCCCTGTGGTGGTGGCGTCGGCGGCACCCCCGAGGTCTGGAGCCCCTCCGAATGGAGAGGGAATGCTGGGGTCCCGTCGGCGTTGAGGATCCTCCCCCTCTTGCGCGTGGAGGACTCGGGCGGCAAAGTGGCGCCATCGGCGCCCCCTGGCGACGAGCGCGGCGGGGCTCTGGAGTCCTGATGAAGGGCAGAAGGTGCCGGCGACGGCGACCGAGCGTGCTTCTTGGGGGTCGGGTCCGGCACCAGAACCGGCACCTTCCCCTTCCCCTTGTCGGTAGGGCCGACGATGCCACCCCATGGTTGGTGCTGGGGCCCGCTCGAGGAGTCGTTGCTTGAAGAGCCGTCGTCGCTTAAGGGAGTCTCGCCTCCCTCAGCGTCATCGACGATGCTGACCCCCCAGAACGGCTCCCTGATCTGGCGCTGCGCCAGCCCAGACTCGTCGAGGGTCGGCATCGTCTTCAGCAGCTGCCTCCTCAGCTCGGAGTCCGAGCACAAGTGGCGGCAGGCCAACGGAAGAGCTAGTGCCTTAGGGGAGATGTCGTCGGGGCAGACCCGGGTCAGCATGTCGAGCAGCTGCTGCTCGCCCAGGTTGGAGTCGGGGCCGGTCTCGAGCCGGGTGTAGTCCGACAGGCCGGTGAACATCGATGCCGGACGGGCGCGGTGCTGGAGCGGAGCTATGCGACGGGATATGAAGTCCCTCAGCACCATGGCAGACGACAACCCGTGGTCCGCCAACATCTGGATCCTCTCCAGCACCGGGTTGAACGCCTCCTCCAGCTCTGGGCACTCCTCCCAGAATGACCGCTCAGAGTAGGGGATCCCGGTGGGGAGGCACATCCGGTCGTGGGCCTCAGCCTTGGCGATCATCCAATCTTCACGCCACAGCTCCCACTGAGCAGAGTTGAAGGAAGCAATGTACCTCGTGGGGACCTTCGTCCGGCGCTGGAAGTAGTAGGTGCCGAGGTGCTCCTTCGAGCTCCTGCCGGTGGCCCTCAGTACAAAAAAGTACCGGAAGAGCTTCACCGACGACATCACCCCCACGAACATCTCGCAGAGGTGAGCGAAGACTGCCAGCATGGCGATCGAGTTCGGCGCGAGGTGGTGGAGTTGAAGGCCGAAGGTCTCCAGGAGCATGACCAGGAAGGCGGATGCTGGCGGGACAAAGCCGGCCAGCACGTACGATGAGAAGAGGACCATCTCCCCAGCGGATAGGCTCAGCGGGAGCCTCCCGGGACGGAGCCACGTATCCCCCTCAGGAGTATGCCAGCCGAGAAGCCGGTGCATGGGGGCCAGGTCAGCGAACCTAGACAGTCGGGACTTGGGCAAGATGCTCGCCATGAGGGTTGAAGGAGGAGGCTCTGGACGGGGAGATCGGGAGTTAGAGCGCAAGAACTGGGCTTGAGGCAAAAAGCACGAGCGCAGGGGTGCAGAGGCGGGAGAAAGGACCCTCAGGGGGAAAGTTCTCTTTTTATGCACCTCTGCAGGCCAACAGGCGCAAAAGTGTGAATCACCGCAGCCTCAATAGAAGAGCAACGGTCCCGCGTAGGTAATGACATGAGGGCCCGGGTCGCTCGACAAAGAAGGCGAGCCGGGCGGCTAACTATGCGGGAGGTAACTCGGCGGTTTCCGAAAGGGAAAAAGCAGCGGAAGTGCAGGATCCACCTTGGGAACCACCGCAGTTAAGTCACGATTGAAGGCAGAAGTCACGTCGCGCGTCGCCTGTTCAGCACCTTCACTTACCAGAAGGGGACACGTCGCCTCAACGGTCGGGGCGTGTCACCTGGGGAACTGCCCCGAAGTGGAATCGGAAGAGTTGCGCGGGAAGAAAAGGAAGAAGACCCCACCTGGGGTATCGACGACTCTCCTGAGGTGGGCTCGGGGGCCACTGTCGGTACCCCGCAGACCGGGTACCCCCGCGCACAGGGAGAAAACCGCTAAGGACTCCGCCTCTGCTTAAGAGGCCAAATCTGAGACTGCCACGTCGTGGAGGGAAGGACCAGATCCTACCTCTCCATCGGAGGAGGCTCCCAAGCTGCCACGTGGACAGCAGAACTGGACCCTCGCCTCCCTGTGAGGCGGGCTCCGGAGCCGCCACGTTGCCAATCAGGACCTCAGGGCCAGGCCCGCGTCCTCGCAGGGAAAGGCACCGGGACTACCATGTGGCCTGCAGCGCTGAGCCTCCACCCCTGTATAGGGGTGGGCTCCGGATGCGCCATGTGGCCTGATCCGTCAAGTGCCCGACTTCCCACAAAGGCAGGCTCCGGCGCAACCACGTGGCGCACGTCCAACTCAGTGCGGTAGGAAGCCGCAGTAAAGAAACGTGTGCGCTGCTCAGACAGGCATTAAGTATGCATGCCTTCCCCAGGCAAGCTTAGTCGCGCATGCGAAGGTCAAGGCTCCAGTATTCTGTCTTGTCTGAGTAGCCGGTACAGACCCACACCGCAAGACGGACGAATGAGCTGCGAGGACAAGACGGGCGGGACGTGCACGGCCATCATCACCAACTATGTGTAGCCCTGGCGCACGACGCGGCGGGACGGCGCATTGACACCCCTGACAAAGGAAAGTAGATAGCAATTAATCCTAGATCTTGTATAGGATTTGGCTCTCCCCGGGACCACCTTTCGGGTCCTGGGTCTCACCTTGTAACTGCAGAGTCCTTGAACTATAAAAGGACTCGGCAGACGACCTTCCCGGGGGATCGAACAATTAGACTAAGACTCATATACGCTCAAGCAAGGGAATACACTAACACTCCCATGGACGTAGGGTATTACGCTCCGATGGCCCGAACCACGTAAATCCTCGGTGTTCATCATCCTGCTGCATTTGATCTCCTGGGACTAGCCCTCGTGAATCCAAAGAACCTCCGCGGGCTGCTCTCTAAGCAGGTCCGGGGGAACTGTCATTTACGACCTTCGACAGCCGTCCTCCCCCCAGAAATTACCATGGGCTCCCCCCATGCCCGGAGGTACGACGAAGCCGCGCAGGACCAGCTCCGGCGTGAAGACCTGGACCTCGTCGACGAGGTACGAGTGCGAGCGGCTCTCTGAAATGCATGGTACAGGCAGGCGCTCCGGCGCTACCACCAGAGGACCGTGCGGAGTAGGGAGCTAAAGGTAGACGACCTGGTGTTGCGCCTAATACTCTCCCGGGAAGGGTCTAACAAACTCTCCCCCAGCTGGGAGGGCCCCTTCCGTGTAACAGAGGTTTGCCGCCCAGGATGCGTCTGCCTGGCTATGGAGGATGGACAGCGATTACCCAACCCATGGAACATCGAGCACCTCCGTAACTTCTACCCCTAGACCAAGGTTGGGACAATGTTATTTCATTGTAAAAGTTACATATTGTCTCAGGACAACACTTAGACTAGGGGGATGGGGCTCTGAGTGCACATTCCGCTTAGCCTGGTCCAGAACCCTAAGTAGGTGCACTCGACTTCATCTGACACCCAGGCCGGGTTATTCCCTTTGTAAAGTCCACTCCATCTTATGAGAAACTACAATGAAAGAATGTTGTCCTGCCTGGTATAGGTTTTGTCAATTTAAAAATTATCATTAATTTTTATGATGTTGCTGTAAGCCCGCCATAGCTCGTGATCTATTATGAGCGCTGTCATTTTTCCCCTGCTTTAGCAATAGTGGGAGCCTTGCTGTCTGGATTGCAGGTGGGGTTGTTTGAGGTACCTGCAATGTGCCTGGGGCCTCGGATGTTCCAGTACTCGGGGGCCTGTGTCTCCAGATGGTCTCCCCCGGGAAAGGCTTACGCCGAGCGGGAGGTCCAGGGGCACAGCCATCTTAGCCTGGTCCTGTACTCTAAGCCTGTGCGCTCTGCCTTCCCAGCGCTACAGCCGAGTACTGGGGGCCAGATGGACCACCCTTGGGTAGTATGGACGACGAGTCCTAGGTGCAGATGCACTCAATTACCCAAGCCTCGCGAGTCAACCCAGGATCGTAAGTCAAGCGACACTACAAAAAGAGCAGGGGTGAAGTGACCAGCGGACAGAATTACTTCTCTTTTTTTGATGTATATACAGGTCTTTGAGGAAGTTATTCCGGCAACCACCGTCAGAGTACCCGCGAAGACAATGGGCACCGCCGGACTGGAGCTCCGGCGGCACCCCCAGGGGGCCCGCTGTTGACCTCTCACTAAATATGGCGAGCACCGCCGGACTGGAGCTCCGGCGGCACCCCCAGGAAGCCCGATGTCGACCTCTGACTAAAGATGGCGGGCACCGCCGGACTGGAGCTCTGGCGGTACCCCCAGGGGGCCCGCTGTCGACCTCTCACTAAAGATTGCGGGCACCGCCGGACTGAAGCTCCGGCAGCACACCCAGGGGGCCCGCTGTCGACCTCTCAATAAAGATGGTGGCCACCGTCGGACTGAAGCTTCGGCGGCACCCCCAGGGGGCCCGCTATCGACATACCTGCATACTCAGCTACGGCAATGCTACCTACGCAACCTAGGCTCCCCCTGCACCGGTCCGCCCTAAGCCCTAAGTGTATGACAGGTGTGCCCATGACAACTGGCCACGCCTATCAGGGGGCCATACTTTGGGGGACAGCAGGTCCTCGAAGCTAAGGAACAACAAGCAGCTAGAAGACATTGCTGGAAATAAAGGTAGGTTGAGTATAAAAGGCACCATACACAGATTTTTTATTACACAAATAAAAAGTTTGTCACCACAACCAACCACAAGACAAAAACATAAACAAGCGTCCGGGGAGCCCTTAGCCGCTCCGCTGGAACCTTGAGGCGATGAGTGCCACCGCATCCGAAACTTTAGACTTGGCGGCCTCTTCCCTCTCGGCGATGGGCCCCTCGAGGATCGGCTGTAGGGAGACGTCGAGGTACCAGCTCTGGTAGCAGGACAGGATGTGCGTCTCCACCTCCTTCACTAGCATTCGTCCCTCTGCCTCCAGCTGGTTGTCGAGGATGGCCCCAAGCAAACACATCCTCGAGCTGGTTGAGTCAAGCGCTGGAAACACTTGGCTCACCTCCTGCGCTGGCTCCCCCACGCGCGTCAGGCTGAAGCCGAGCGGCCCAGAGCCGAGTCGGCACCGCCAAGGAACTCCCAGACCTTCCGGGCCTCAGCGGAGCGCGCCGCCCAGAGCTCCTCCACCTCCTGCTGTGCCGTCGCCAGCGCCCGGGGGCCGCCATCCAGGAACCGCTTCTCCTTGGCCGCCAGGGCCCTCTCGCACTCGCCGACTCCCTTCTCGCGGTGGTCCAAGTCACCCTCATTGAGGGCGACGTTGAACTCGCGGTCCAGGAGGGACTGGCGCTCAACGGACTGGGCCTGCTGTGCCTCAGTCACAGCGGCTTCCCGGCGGTCTAGCTCGGCAGCGCGGACTCTCGCCCCTTCCTACTGGAGGATGAGCCCGTGGCAGGTCGCCTCCACCTCGGCCTGCTTCGCCGCCAGCTCCTGCTCCCGTTCGGCCAGAGTAGCCTCTCGGAGGGACAGCAGGTGCTGAAGGTCCTCGCAGGCCTGGAGGCGGGAGCTGGCCTCAGCGTGGATGGCCTCGGCGTCTGCCTTGAGCTTCTGGGTGACGGCGTCCAACTGGGCGATGAGGTCGCGCTCCTGCTCGAGGATCTTCATCTCCTCTCGAACGACCGCCTCCCGCTGGGCCGCTCGGCTCTTCGCCAGCCGGGTCCGGGCCTCCAGGGTCCTCGCCCATTCCCGGAGCCGGTCGTCCTTGTCCTCGAGCTGCTCTTTCTCCTGGGCGAGGGCCGCCTGGGCCTGCCAGAAGCCGGAGTAGGCCACGACCATAGCCTCGGATAGGGGGAGAGGCTCCACTGTAGCAGCGGGCCGCTGCCCCCCCCCCCACTTTTTCAATGTCGTCCTCCATTTGGAGGACCACTGGGGAGATGGGGACCAGGGCCCCCTCCCCGATGGCAGCACCCGGGGCGGTGGCGCCAACCGACGTAGCAGTGTCGGAGGGCGCGGCGGCATCGTTCGGCACGGAGTAGCCGGTGGACGCGGAGTCGTTGGCGGGTGCGGCAGCGGCCGTCGATGCGCGCGGCTGGGCTTCGGCAGTCGCCGCGGGGGTCTTGGACATGGAGGCCCAGGGCACCCCGGCGGCAGCAGCCCGGTGCACCGGAGCAGGGCCCGAGGCTACAGAAGATCTCCGCGAGCCGGCTGGAGCGGCAAACCCCCCAGCAGAAGTGCCCGCGGGTGGTGGCGCTGAAATCAAGCAAACCCAGATCATAAGAAAATGACAGGGTAGGCGCACAGCAAAGAACACCCAAGGCGCACAGCAAAGAACACCCACCGCTTCCCGAAAGGGTTGGGGGGGTTCGGACCCCCTGAACCCGTGGCGGGGGCCCCTGAGTGTGCTGGTGGCCCCTGTGGTGGTGGCGTCGGCGGCACCCCCGAGGTCTGGCGCCCCTGCGAACGGAGAGGGAATGCTGGGGTCCCGTCGGCGTTGAGGAGCCTCCCCCTCTTGCGCGTGGAGGACTCCGGCGGTAAAGTGGCGCCATCGACGCCCCCTAGTGACGAGCGCGGCGGGGCTCTGGAGTCCTGACGAGGGGAAGAAGGGGCCGGCGGCGGCGACCGAGCGCGCTTCTTGGGGGTCGGGTCCGGCACCTTCCCCTTCCCCTTGTCGGCAGAGGCGACGACGCCACCCCATGGATGGTGCTGGGGCCCGCTCGAGGAGTCGTCGCTTGAATAATCATCGTCGCTTAAGGGAGCCTCGCCTCCCTCAGCGTCGTCGGCAATGCTGACCCCCCGGAACGGGTCCCCGATCTGGCGCTGCGCTAGCCCAGACTCGTCGAGAGTCGGCATCGTCTTCAGCACCTGCCTCCTCAACTCGGAGTCCGAGCACAAGGGGCGGCAGGCCGACGGAAGAGCCAGTGCCTCAGGGGAGATGTCGTTGGGGCAGACCCAGGTCAGCATGTCGAGCAGCTGCTGCTCGCCTAGGTTGGAGTCGGGCCGGTCTCGAGCCGGGTGCAGTCCGACAGGCCGGTGAACATCGATGCCGAACGGGCGCGGTGCTGGAGCAGAGCTATGCGACGGGACATGAAGTCCCTCAGCACCATGGAAGACGACAGCCCGTGGTCCGCCAGCATCTGGATCCTCTCCAGCACCGGGTTGAACGCCTCCTCCAGCTCTGGGCGCTCCTCCCAGAATGACCGCTCGGAGTAGGGGATCCTGGTGGGGAGGCACATCCGGTCGTGGGCCTCAGCCTTGGCAATCATCCAATCTTCACGCCACAGCTCCCACCGTGCAGAGTTGAAGGAAGCAATGTACCTCGTGGGGACCATTGTCCGGCGCTGGAAGTAGTAGGCGCCGAGGTGCTCCTTTGAGCTCCTGCCGGTGGCCCTCAGTACAAAAAAGTACCGAAAGAGCTTCACCGACGGCATCACCCCCACGAACATCTCGCAGAGGTGAGCGAAGACCGCTAGCATGTCGATCGAGTTCGGCGCAAGGTGGTGGAGTTGGAGGCCGAAGGTCTCCAGGAGCATGACCAGGAAGGCGGATGCTGGCGGGACGAAGCCGGCCAGCACGTACGACGAGAAGAGGACCATCTCCCCAGCGGAGAGGCTCAGCGGGAGCCTCCCGGGACGGAGCCACGTCTCCCGCTCAGGAGTATGCCAGCCGAGAAGCCGGCGCATGGGGGCCAGGTCAGCGGACTTGGACAGCTGGGACTTGGGCAAGATGCTCGCCATGAGGGTTGAAGGAGGAGGCTCTGGACGCGGAGATCGGGAGTTAGAGCGCAAGAACTGGGCTTGAGGCAAAAGGAACGAGCGCAGGGGTGCAGAGGCGGGAGAAAGGACCCTCAAGGGGGAAAGTTCTCTTTTTATGCACCTCTGCAGGCCAACAGGCGCAAAAGTGTTAATCACCACAGCCTCAATAGAAGAGCAATGGTCCCGCGTAGGCAATGACATGAGGGCCCGGGTCGCTCGACAAAGAAGGCGAGCCGGGCGGCTAGCTATGCGGGAGGTAACTCGGCGGTTTCCGAAAGGGCAAAAGCAGCGGAAGTGCAGGAGCCACCTTGGGAACCACCGCAGTTAAAGCACCATTGAAGGCAGAAGTCACGTTGCACGGCGCCTGTTTAGTACCTTCACTTACCTGAAGGGTCACGTCGCCTCAACGGCAGGGGCGTGTCGCCTGGGGAACTGCCCCGAAGTGGAATCGGAAGAGTTGCGCGGGAAGAAAAGGAAGAAGACCCCACCTGCGGTATCGACGACTCTCCCGAGGTGGGCTCGGGGGCCACTGTCGGTACCCCGCAGACCGGGTACCCCCGCGCACAGGGAGAAAACCGCTAAGGACTCCGCCTCTGCTTAAAAGGCCGAATCCGAGACTGCCACGTCGTGGAGGGAAGGACCAGATCCTACCTCTCCGTCGGAGGAGGCTCCCAAGCTGCCACGTGGCCGGCAGAACTGGACCCTCGCCTCCCTGCTGAGGCAGGCTCCGGAGCCGCCACGTGGCCAATCGAGACCTCAGGCCCAGGCCCGCGTCCTCGCATGGAAAGGCACCAGAACTACCACGTGGCCTGCAGCGCGGAGCCTCCACCCCTCTATAGGGGTGGACTCCAGATGCGCCACGTGGCCTGTTCTGTCAAGTGCCCGACTTCCCACAGAGGCAGGCTCCGGCGAAACCACGTGGCGGACGGCCAACTCAGTGCGGTAGGAAGCCGCAGTAAAGGAACGCATGCGCTGCTGAAAGCATCTAGGCCCCATGAGGTACGGTTTCGGTGATTAATGACAACCATTCGATATTACTAATGAATTTGTGAATTCAAGGTCCCAATAACACTCAATCAAATGAAATCAATATTACATTGGAGACCCATATAAATTCAACTAATGAGATCAAATCGAATCATATGAAGACAAGAAGTGAAAGCTCTAAATTGAAATCACTCAATGCTTGAAGACTATCAAAACAACATTTCAAACAAGTGTCAAAGAGGTCGCAAGTTCAAATTCCAAAAGAACAACTCAAAACAACTCGAAGTCAACAAGTTGAACACACCGGATCATCCGACGTGTTATGAGTTGACTACATCGGTCGAGTTGGTTCAACAAAAGAAGAAGACCTCAGACAAATGCACTCACCGGATCATCCGATGTGAGTGGCTCAGTGACATCAGTCCATCAGCACAGATTGCAATACCATTGGACCAAGTGAAGCACCGGATCATCCGATGTACAGACTTACATACATCGGTCGATCACTCCAGTAAGCTTCAAGATCAAGGAAATTCTGGAGGAAAGAGCCATCGGATCATCCGATGAGAAGACATGTCAACATCGGTCTAACAACGGTCATATCTGACACAGTGACATCAGCTAATTTGGCTTTGACCGATGATAACTGAAGGGGAGACATCGGATCATCCGGTGTTCGCAGAGAAGTGATGTCAGCCTACTTTTTCAACGGCTATTTCGTGGAGGCTGGCTATTTATACCCCTTCAACCTGTCAAATCGACAAGACTTGAAGCCCAGACATACTCTACACATCCTAGAGAATTCAAGACATAGAGCTACCACTTTCACATCATTTGTTCATCATTTGTACACCAAAAGATAGGCTAGAACTAGCTAGAGATAGTGCTTGTGTGCCTCCATTCTTGGTGATTGGAGTCTCTAGTGTAGTGAGAGCCATAAGGGAGTGTCCCTTGGTGTGTGTGACTTCCGGAGCTTGCCAAGAGGATTGTGGAAGCCCGGAGGATTCAAAGTGTACAAGGCTTGAGCTCCACCTTGCCAAGGTTGGCGAACGGAGAAGAATAGTGAAGACCCCCTTGTCTCGGTGACTTGGGAGTGGCAAAACCCTTCGGTGGGTGCCACAACGTGGATGTAGGAAGATCCTTGTGATCTTGTTGAACCACGGGATAAACTCCGTGTCCCTTGAGCGTTTGCATCCCTCTCCCTTTTACATTTGTGCAATCTTCATTCCGCAACTTTAATTTACATTGATTGCATAGATTAATCGCATTGGGAATTGGGCTTTAAGTTGTTAGTTTTTAATTACCTTGAATTTTGAAAGAAAGCCCAATTCACCCCCCTCTTGGGCGTTTTGATCCTTACAATTGGTATCAGAGCCTTGTCGCTCATTGGATCATTCTAGCTTCACCGCTAGAGAGCTAAAATGGCCAAGAATGGGGGTTCAGTTCCTACCTTCGAGGGCAAGAACTTTGCCTATTGGAAAGCACGCATGCGTGCCTACCTAGAGGCTATTGCTCCCGAAGTTTGGGAAGCGACCCATGCGGGGTTTGGAAATCTTGACTATGTCGGTGATAAACTAAAATGGGATGCTAAGGCTAGAAAAGCTATCTATGAATGCATAAGTCAAGACGTATTTGCTAGAATTGCTAGTAAAGAGAAAGCTTGTGAAATTTGGGCATGTTTAATTGAAATACATGAGGGCTCATCTCGTGTTAAAGAACTCAAATATTACTTGCTTAAATCCAAGTATGATGAATTCAAAATGCTTCCTCATGAGAATGTTAACCAAATGTTTTCTCGTTTAAATGTGCTCATTGAGGAGATTAACGCACTTGACATTGCTTCTCTTGGTAAGGGACTTATCAACCGCAAGATCCTCATGCTTCTACCCAAGCCCAAGTACAACATTATCAATTCAATGCTCCAAAAAGAGTCACTTGACAACATTGAAGTCTCGGAGCTCATTGGAGAAATTCATGCTCATGAGATGAGCGTACTTGGAATGATGGAGGAGTCATCGTCAAAGACTATTGCTCTCAAGGCTTCAACCAAGAAGACAACTCCCAAGAAGAAGAAAGTGGTTGAGCCTAGCTCAAGTGAAGAAGAGCAAGCAACAAGCGAAGAAGACGATGATGAGCTTGCATTGATGATGAGGAAATTCTCACGTCTAAACTCCAAGATTGCAAAGAAGGGATACTCTTTTGATCCCAAGAAGAAAGCCTTCCTCCCAAGGAAAGATGAAAACAAGACATGCTATAATTGTGGTGATCAAGGCCACATATCATATGATTGTCCAAGACCAGACAAGAGGAAGGACAACCACAAGGGAAAGCATCGAAAGCTAGAAGAAAATGATGAAAATGAAGAAGAGGTCAAGCCCAAGCGCTCCTTTGGAGAGAAGAAATTTGACAAAGGCAAGAAGACCAAGCTCTTTCCAAAGAAGAGAAGAGGGCCTCAAAAAGTCTTCATGTGCGAGGCCAATGAGTGGATCACGGATGAAGAGTCAAGCGACGAAGAGAGTGAAGATGAAGAAAACTTGGCGGGACTTGCTATCGTCAACAAGGATAACTCACCTCTTCGTCCACCTCCTATGTGCCTCATGGCAAAAGGTAACACTAAGGTACGTGACGATTCTAGCGATGATGATGATGATCTCTCCCCTGATGAATTAGCATCTATGATTAATGAATACCATGTCATCATAAAAAGGGAGAAGAGTAAGGTTAAGGCACTTGAACAAGCTTGTGCTAAGCTTGAGAGTGCGAAGCTCGATTTGCATGACAAGTATGTAACCATACTTAAAGAGCATGACACGCTCAAATCACATGTCAAGCAAATCGAGGGGGAAAATGCTCAAATCAAGCTTGATCATCATGAGCTTGACTTAGCAAACCAAGCACTCTTGGGAAAGCACAATGACTTGGTTCAAGAACATAAAGTGCTTAACCTTGCTTATGAAGCAATTGAACTAAAAATGAAAAACATGAAAAAGGAAACCCTTGATGGCAAAGTATCAACTATTTCACATGCCACTAATATTTTGGATAAGTCTTTGCCTTTGAAAGCAAGCCTTAGGGAGAAGGAGTTGATGGACGAGACTGAAAGTCTCCGCACTAGTGTGGCAAGACTCTCTAAGGGGGAGGACAAGCACAAAGAAATCCTCTACCAACAAGCTAAAGGCTTCAACAAGAGAGGACTTGGATCCTTCTCGGTGCTCAACAAAGGGAAGGTGCCCTCACTGGAGCTTAGGACAAGCTTCATCAAAGAAGTTGGTTCCTATTGCCAACATTGTGAGGTCACCGGACATCACACGAGGGAGTGTCCTCTTCCCAACCGTCCTTCTCCCAAATTGCCTCCTAACTACAAATCTACTTTCAATGATTATCACTATCTCTTGAGCAAAGTAGGTGGCAAGGTGAAGGCAAGATTCATCGACAAAGACATTAAGGGCATGAAGGGGAAGCTCCCCAAGCAACTTTGGGTCCCAAAATCACTTGTATCTCACATACAAGGACCTAAGTTGGCTTGGGTGCCTAAACTCAAAAACTAACTTCATGTGTGTAGGTGAACTACAAAGCCGGAGGAAAGCATTGGGTACTCGATAGCGGGTGCACTCAACATATGACCGGCAATGATGGTATGTTCACCACCATAGAGAACCCCGACAATCATGAACAAGTCACCTTTGGTGACAACTCAAAGGGGAAGGTAATTGGTTTAGGTAAAATTGCTATTTCGCATGATTTGTCCATTTCCAATGTACTATATGTTAAGTCACTTAGTTTCAATTTACTTTCTATTGCACAACTATGTGATCTTGGACTAACGTGCACCTTTGACAAGAATGGTGTTGTAGTAACTAGTGAATCAAGCAAAGAACTAATCTTCAAAGGTTTTCGGCATGGACATCTTTACTTGGTGGACTTCTCCAACAAGGATGCTAGCTTGACCACTTGTCTTTTCACCAAGACAAGTTTGGGTTGGCTATGGCATCGACGCATTGCTCACATTGGGATGAGCAAGCTCAAGAAGTCGTTCAAGCTTGGGATGGTGACCGGCGTGAAGGATGTCACATTTGAAACGAACAAGCTTTGTAGCGGTTGTCAAGCCAGGAAGCAAGTTGCTTCACACCACCCAATGAAGACAATGGTGTCAACCTCCAAGCCGCTTGAACTACTCCACATGGACCTCTTCGGACCGTCCACATATCAAAGTCTTGGTGGTAATTTCTATTGTCTTGTTATTGTTGATGACTATTCTAGATATGCTTGGACTTTGTTTCTAGGTGACAAGGGTGAAACTCCGGAAGTCTTCAAGACCTTTGCTAAACGTGCTCAAATGGAATTTCAACTTCCCATCATCAAGGTCCGGAGTGACAACGGCACCGAGTTCAAGAACTACAACATTGGGGAGTGGTGTGATCGTGAAGGCGTGAAGCATGAATTTTCGGCCACATACACCCCCAACAAAACAGTGTCGTTGAAAGGAAGAACAAGACTCTCATCACCCTGGCTAGAGCAATGCTTGATGACTATGGCACGTCGGAGAAGTTTTGGGCCGAAGCAATCAACACGACGTTCCATGCCGCTAATAGGGTCTATCTTCATCGACTACTTCAAAAGACCCCATATGAGCTCCTCATTGGGAGAAAGCCCAACATCTCCTACTTCCGAGTCTTCGGGTGCAAGTGCTACATCTACCGCAAGAAAAGGCTTGGTAAGTTTGAAAGAAGGTGTGATGTTGGTATCTTTCTTGGTTATGCGTCAAACTCAAAAGCATATCGAGTATTCAACCAAACCTCCGGGTTAGTTGAAGAAAGTTGTGATGTTGAGTTTGATGAGACTAATGTCTCCCAAGAGGAGAGTTTTGGTCATGATGATATAGATGATGAGCCTCTACGAGAAGCCATGAAAAACATGACCATTGGAGACATCAAGCCCGAAGTTGAGGAGAGCCATGATCAAGGGGGAGCATCAAGTTCCAACATCAACACCTCCATGGCACCTCAAGTTGATGAAGAAGAAGAAAAAGATGATCCATTGCCAATGCAAGATTCACAAGCCACACAACATCAACAACAAGAAGAAGAAGTCCAAGGTCAAGTCCAACCACAAGACGAGCAAGATGCTTCACCACCGCCAAGTGCTTCACAATCACTTATGAGGCATGGACGCATCTCCAAGGCGCATCCGATTGATCAAATCATCGGAAGTTCGTCACAGGGAGCAAGTACTCGTTCTCGCCATGTCGCTTCGTTTTGTGAGCACTACTCTTTTGTTTCGTGTGTAGAACCCACTCATATAGAGGAAGCACTCCAAGATCCAAATTGGGTGATGGCTATGCAAGAAGAACTCAACAACTTCACCCGCAATGAAGTTTGGGTGTTGGAGGAGCGACCCAAGGACAAGAACGTCATCGGAACGAAGTGGGTGTACCACAACAAGCAAGACGAGAATGGCGTTGTGGTACGCAACAAGGCAAGACTTGTGGCCAAGGGTTTTTCACAAGTTGAAGGACTAGACTTTGGAGAAACATTCGCTTCGGTCGCTCGGTTAGAAGCTACTCGTATACTCCTTGCTTTTGCTTCACATCACAATATAATGCTTTATCAAATGGATGTTAAAAGTGCCTTTCTTAATGGTTTTATTAACGAGCTTGTTTATGTTGAGCAACCTCCCGGGTTTGAAGATCCGAGGAATCCTAATCATGTGTATAGGTTACACAAGGCGCTCTACGGGCTCAAGCAAGCACCTAGGGCGTGGTATGAACGTCTAAGGGATTTCTTGATCATGCAAGGATTCAAGATCGGGAGGGTGGACACTACACTCTTCACCAAGGACATCGACGGGGATTTATTTATTTGTCAAATTTATGTCGATGATATTATTTTTGGCTCAACTAACAAATCTCTTAGCCATGAGTTTGGCACCATGATGTCTAGGGAATTCGAGATGTCAATGATTGGAGAGCTCAACTTCTTCCTTGGATTTCAAATCAAGCAACTTCAAGAGGGGACCTTCATCTACCAAGAGAAGTACACCAAGGACCTCTTGAAGAAATTTGAGATGGGAGATTGTAGCTCAAGAAGTACTCCAATGGCGACAAATTGTCATCTCGACGCGGACTTGGACGGTAAACCTATTGATCAATCTCACTACCGTTCCATGATTGGTTCATTGTTATATCTTACCGCATCTAGGCCCGATATTATGTTTAGTGTGTGCTTGTGTGCTCGCTTTCAAGCTGCACCTAAAGAATCGCATAAGAAGGCGGTCATTAGGATACTTCGGTATCTCAAGCATACCCCAAGTGTAGGTTTGTGGTACCCCAAGAACGCTAGTTTCCATCTCTTGGGTTACTCGGATTCGGACTTTGCCGGATGCCGTGTGGATCGCAAGAGTACCTCCGGTGGGTGCCACTTACTTGGGTGTTCCCTAGTATCTTGGTCAAGCAAAAAGCAAAATTTCGTGGCTTTGTCCACCGCGGAAGCAGAGTATATAGCGGCCGGTGCATGTTGTGCCCAAATTCTATATATGAAGCAAACCCTTTTGGACTTTGGAATTAAATTTGGTTGTGTGCCTCTCCTTTGTGACAATGAAAGTGCAGTTAAGATAGCTAGAAACCCCGTTCAACACTCCCGCACTAAGCACATTGATATTCGCCATCACTTCTTGCGGGATCATGAGGCTAAAGGAGACATCTCTTTGCAAGGTGTTAGATCCGAAGAACAATTAGCGGATATCTTCACAAAACCACTTGATGAGAAAACCTTTTCTAGACTTAGAATTGAATTAAATGTGCTAGATGCATCTAACGTCATGTAAGTTGCCATGTTCATGTAAGGATGCATATCATATAGGTCTTGTCTAACTCCCAAAGGATAGGGGCGAGCTAGAAATAGTTTTCCCTGAGGAAGCCTTTGGAAGGTTCAAACTTGGCAAGATAGATTTATTTTATGCCTTGCATGATCCATGCCATGTAGACTTGCACTCATTTAATTTCTTGCACTATAATTTGTTTGGCATTGCATACTGTAGATTGTCACAAAGGGGAACCCACCTCATGAGAAGGAGACTTGTTTGAAATACAATATCTCAACTCATATAAGGTGGAAAGAACAAAATGTTAGGTACGTTAATGCCTAGAGGAACATGCTTCAAAGAGATAGAAGTCTTCATACTCTACCTCACAAAGCATGGGCCTTACATTTTATTTGGACTTTTCCCTCCCATTTTCCTCGATGTTCCATTTGCATTAAGGCCTAGCCAAGCTATTGGCATATTAGCTTTTTGAGGGGTAAGGGGTTGCCCAAAAGTCCTAAGACATGTGTTTCTCTTTGATTGTTTGTTTGGTCAAAGGACATATATGGGATGTTTTTGTTCTGTTGTCATCGGATTATCCGATGCCTAAGCCAATCCCTCATCGGTCCAATAGGTGTTCAATCTTCAAGAGCCAGAACAGTCAGAACCTCAATTGATCCGACGCGTTCATTCAGAAAAACATCGGTCCATCCGGTGTTCTCTATTCTGGAGCTGTGGTCAATTCAACCGATGTTCACTTCCTCCAACGTCGGACCATCCGGTGTCAACATCACTCTTTTAAACACCCTTACTGTGATATTCGACCGATGATCAAAACCCTAGATGTCGGTCCACCCGGTGTCAACAGCAATTCTTGAATATCCTTTCTGTGGCATTCGACCGATGTTCATTTATCCTAACATCGGTCCATCTGGTGTTAAAATAACGGCTAGGGTTTGGGTCCCACTATTTAAACCCGTGCGCCGCCGCCGCTTTCAATCTCCCCCTTTGCCGGCGACGACTCTGTTCCAGCAGACGTCGGCATCCGTGGTCAGTGCTCCACTTCCTCCAGCTCCAGCTCCACTGGTGCCTCCCGTACCAGCTACTTCCTCTCCAGCACCGGCAGCGGACCCCCCAGCTCCCTCCGCTCCAGCAGCTACGACCGGCGACTCCAGCACCGACGACTGCGACGGTGACTAGTTCGTCATCGCGCCCAGCTCTCAGGGTCTGTAGGCTCTCTAATCCCTTTTTGGTGTCTTGATGCCAAAGGGGGAGAAGAGGTAGAGGAGTCAGGGGGAGTAGTAGTAGTCTCAGGGGGAGTTTGAGTTTATCCTTTGTATTCGTGCTTGAGTACCTTTTGTAATTTTAATTAAGCACTTTTCCGCTTGTCACATTTGCTTATGGTTTTAATCGATTGAGCTTTTCGCGCCATTAATTTCATTTGCTTTTTACAAGATTAATGTGTCTTATCTTGTATTCATTGCATATCTACTTGTGTATTGTACCATCAAATTCATTATTACTGCGCTTTAAATTATTGTGTTGTCATCAATCACCAAAAAGGGGGAGATTGAAAGCATCTAGGCCCCATGAGGTACGGTTTTGGTGATTAATGACAACCATTCGATATTACTAATGAATTTGTGAATGCAAGTTCCCAATAACACTCAATCAAATGAAATCAATATTACATTGGAGACCCATATAAATTCAACTAATGAGATCAAATCGAATCATATGAAGACAAGAAGTGAAAGCTCTAAATTGAAATCACTCAATGCTTGAAGACTATCAAAACAACATTTCAAACAAGTGTCAAAGAGGTCGCATGTTCAAATTCCAAAAGAACAACTCAAAAAAACTCGAAGTCAACAAGTTGGACACACCGGATCATCCGACGTGTTATGAGTTGACTACATCGGTCGAGTTGGTTCAACAAAAGAAGAAGACCTCAGACAAATGCACTCACCGGATCATCCGATGTGAGTGGGTCAGTGACATCGGTCCATCAGCACAGATTGCAATACCATTGGACCAAGTGAAGCACCGGATCATCCGATGTACAGACTTACATACATCGGTCGATCACTCCAGTAAGCTTCAAGATCAAGGAAATTCTGGAGGAAAGAGCCACCGGATCATCCGATGAGAAGACAGGTCAACATCGGTCTAACAACGGTCATATCTGACACAGTGACATCAGCTAATTTGGCTTTGACCAATGATAACTGAAGGGGAGACATCGGATCATCCGGTGTTCGCAGAGAAGTGATGTCAGCCTACTTTTTCAATGGCTATTTCGTGGAGGCTGGCTATTTATACCCCTTCAACCTGTCAAATCGACAAGACTTGAAGCCCAGACATACTCTACACATCCTAGAGCATTCAAGACATAGAGCTACCACTTTCACATCATTTGTTCATCATTTGTACACCAAAAGATAGGCTAGAAATAGCTAGAGATAGTGCTTGTGTGCCTCCATTCTTGGTGATTGGAGTCTCTAGTGTAGTGAGAGCCATAAGGGAGTGTCCCTTGGTGTGTGTGACTTCCGGAGCTTGCCAAGAGGATTATGGAAGCCCGGAGGATTCAAAGTGTACAAGGCTTGAGCTCCACCTTGCCAAGGTTGGCGAACGGAGAAGAATAGTGAAGACCCCCTTGTCTCGGTGACTTGGGAGTGGCAAAACCCTTCGGTGGGTGCCACAACGTGGATGTAGGAAGATCCTTGTGATCTTGCCGAACCACGGGACAAACTCCGTGTCCCTTGAGCGTTTGCATCCCTCTCCCTTTTACATTTGTGCAATCTTCATTCCGCAACTTTAATTTACATTGATTGCATAGATTAATCGCATTGGGAATTAGGCTTTAAGTTGTTAGTTTTTAATTACCTTGAATTTTGAAAGAAAGCCCAATTCACCCCCCTCTTGGGCATTTTGATCCTTACAGCTGCTCAGATAGGCATTAAGTACGCGCGCCTTCCCCAGGCAAGCTGAGTAGCGCATGAGAAGGTCAAGGCTCTAGTGTCCTGTCTTATCCGAGTAGCCAGTACAGACCCACGCCGCAAGACAGACGAATGGGCCGCGGGGACAAGACGGACGGGACATGCACGGCCATCATCACCAACTATGTGTAGCCCTGGCGCACGACGCGGCGGGACGGCGCATTGACACCCCTGACAAAGGGAAGTAGATATCAATTAATCCTAGATCTTGTATAGGATTTGGCTCTCCCAGGGACCACTTGTCGGGTCCTGGGGCTCACCTTGTGACTGCAGAGTCCTTGAACTATAAAATGGCTCGGTAGACGACCTTGGCAAGGGATCGGAAAATTAGACTAAGACTGATACACGCTCAAGCAAGGCAATACACAAACACTCCCGTGGACGTAGGGTGTTACGCTCCGGTGGCCCGAACCACGTAAATCATCTGTGTTCATCATCCTGCTGCGTTTGATCTCCTGGGACTAGCCCTCGTGAATCCAAAGAACCTCCGCGGGCTGCTCTCTAAGCAGGTCCAGGGGAAGTGTCGTTTACGACCTTCGACAACCAGGAAGAAAGGTGTCTCTCCAGTTAACCGGTTTGGAGTTGTCCTGTTGGCCCATAAAGTGGGCGGAAGCTCTTCGATCTAGTTGGCTCCGTGTTTTTTAGGCGCTCATATGTTCGCGTCTTGAGTCCTTTCAGGATTTCTGCATTTGCTCTCTCGGCTTGGCCATTGCTTGCCGGGTGAGCTACGGAGGCGTAGCTGACCTGGATGCCAAGGTGAATGTGGCCTAGAGGGGGGTGAATAGGCCTTTTGAACTTCCTGCACACTTAATAGAGTCGTCAAAAACTTGATTGACCGGACTAGTCTGGTTGTGTGGGCGGACTAGTCCGGTGTGCTGAAATATGTGAATAGATTAGGTGTTATTTGGGAAACTAGGTTCTTCTAGCAGCGGAAATGAGAACAACAGTTTCTTTGATTTAATATTAGTGTATGAATGCACGTGAAGACTTATGAGCAACTTAAATTGTTGTTTAGCTATCAAGTGATCTAGTGAACAAAAAGTAAAGTAAATGAGGCACAAGAGACAAGCGAATTTTTACCGAGGTTCGATCTCACCACGAGATCTACGTCCTCGTTGAGGAAGCTCACACAGAGCCGAGTCTCCAACCCTTTCCCTCTTCAATTCACCACGAAGGCCGACTTGATTCCACTATCACGGGTAATCACCGAGTTTGTGGGGCAACCTCACACATTGAGGGCTCCCACAAGAATTACAACAAAAGAGGTGATCAAATACACTTGAAAGTATTACAATGCAGAGTATAAGTGTAGAAAGATCAAACCCCAAGAGCTCGCAATGAAGGAACGACGATCTCCTAATCTTGAATCCAAGTGTTCAAATGATTTGACTCATTTTTCACCTTAGATATGTGGGGAGATGTGTTTTGGGCTCTTGGGACAAATTGGTGGCGCTAGGGTTTGTATTTTGAGCAGTATTCGACGTGTGTATTAATAGGAAAGCCATGGATTCTCTATTTATAGGGTTTCCAAAAAGTTATCAAGGAAAAACCCTAATACTGGTGTGACGCCCGGTTCCGAAAAATGAACCAAGCTAACGCATATGTGTGCCCATGATGTTCAACACACATACACGAGTGCAATCACAAATGATATACAGATAATTACCACAGAACAAGATTAGTTAACCAAATTTTATTACACAAACCAGATTATCCTCGATTACAACCTCTAATGAATATTTATGACAAGTTCAACTAATGCAGCGGAAATAAACTAATTAAGCAAACTAAAAAGCTAGGCAGCATAAGCAATAGGGTATAGCGCAGCTCCAATAACACCACAGGCAAATCTGACGGTAGACACGGCCTAGAACTCCGCATTCTCACCATTAAATTCCCAATCTTGACCTGCAACTGTTGGGGGGATTGCAAGAGTGAGTACATGTCGTACTCAGCAAGTGTGGAAAGTATGACATGTGGCTGATTCAAATCACGACAATAATAATGGCAAAGTGCTGAAAAGTACATAAAAACATTTGAAAAGCAATATATTATATGTATGTGAAGTAAACCCATCATAATCATAAGTAATATCATAATACCAGTCCATAATTCACCATCCTCATCCATAATTCCAGATTTCACCATTTTGTCAATAACCATATTCAATACCAGAAATAAATCCATAACCATCCATAACCATTACCAAACCATAACCATCCCAAATTCCATTTCCCCTCTAATCATGGAAGTTGTCCAGGTGCTCATAACCGGGAGCACGGCTATCATGATAGTTTTATTAGACTCTGCAGAGTTTGTACCTCTTTACCCACGTGTTCGTGATTTCATCACCTTTCGATGACTAGAATCTCTATTATGCCGTCTCACTCCCATCGGTGTGTGGACAAGAGATCACAAAATAGCTTTTACAAAGGGATTACTAGCCTATTCAGACCCCACTGAGGTTTCACCGGTGGTGATATCTCCAACTGAGCACATCTTCAACCAAGGGCCCCCTCTTGAGCCATTCGGATCCCAGGGTAGTCCCACCAATCATCAACAAACCCAATCCGACTACCCCTTCCCCGAGCATCCACAATGGTCCAAACAGTACTAGCTAAGCCCTAATTAATCAGCTACGCCGCACCCATACTTGGCCTCATGGTGGCACTGTAGTCCTGGCTTATTCTCGCATGAACCGGTCCTTAGATCTAAAGCAAGAAAACCACCATAACATCCAACCCATCCACATACCAGGCTTGCTTAGATCACCCATTACCATACCGTATTGACCAGTTCACATTAACCAGAATATCATTAATGCATAATTAAATTGAGTGGTATAGTTGTTTCCCATCCCAGTTGATTAAGCGAAGCAAAAGGTAAAAACCCTTCCCGACACTCTATCATGTATTCCAGGCGACAAGGGTGGTTTAGCAAATCTAGTAAACTTCCTACCATAGGATTCCCATCAATTTAACACAAGCATGCAGTTTTGCAAACAAAACATTTATTTTAAAACAGGGTCAATATGCTTCAAGGACACTTGCCTTGCTCTTGCTGTTGATTAGGGTCAAAGCCTTCGAACTCTTGGTGCTGTAGATCCTCCGCGGCACTCTCTAGCGCAAATCCGTCTAATCCACAAAATAAACATACAAGACAAGAAACACAATCAAAATGTGCACAAATATTACTCAATATTTCATGACATGCATGATTGATGCAAATGCAAGGTAGAACTTGTTACTAGATTGCTTTTAATGATCACTAACTAGTTCTAATAGCTTTTAACAAGTTTATACAGGTTTCGATTCGATTAGATCAAATTTTAGAATCAATTTGATGAAATTTAACCAGGAAGATCGGACTAGTCCGCTAGAGACCGGACAAGTCCGCCCTTTGCAAGATCAGAAGATTAGGGTTTTCTAGGTCGACGTAAATTCGGAGATTAGGGGTTGAATTCTCGTAAGGAAAGGAGAATAGAAGGTATACCAAGTGTTTAGAACTCCAATGAATCAAGAAACTTGGAGGTAACACTTGGATCTTGATGATCTAGGGTTGGTGATGAACTTGGGGATGAATTGGTGATGAAGGACGAAACTTGGTGGAGATCTTGATCCTCTTTCGTTTCCTCCTCTTCTTCTTCTTGCTTGGGATCTTCTCCTCCCTCCTTGATGGTGGCTCCCCACGAACTAGGGTTTGGGTGGGTGGAAAAGTGGCAAATATATGTCAATCCAAGGGGTGGGGCTATTTATATAGAGGTGGAGGCTAGGGTTAGATGGATTTCGAGTTTGAGAGGAGTAGAGGCCGGTTTAGAGTCCCACATGGGCTCTAAAAGAGTTAGGCACGATATCTCTAGGCCCACTTAACGTGAAACCCAAGAAACAAGTCGTAAAACAAAAGATCAACTCGGAGTCGCGAAATATCGGACAAGTCCGGCGGACTAGTCCGAAGTCGTCCAGAGAGAAAATCGGACAAGTCTGGCCAAACATCAGACAAGTCTGATTTTAAACAGAGAGGAAAACGGACAAGTCCGCTGGAACACCGGACTAGTCCGAAAAAGTTCAAGGACTTAGCAATTTTTCAAGGATTCATGGAATAACAGACTAGTCCGCACCAAAATCACAAGTCCGAAAGTTTCCAGAGCCAAAATCAGAATAGTCCGCAGCAAAAACGGACAAGTCCGTTTTTAGTCAGAGAGAAATCGGACTAGTCCTCAATAAAATTGGACTAGTCCGCACTTTTTTGCGTTTTAAGTGCGGTTTTGCTCCAAATCAATTTTAAATGCTCCAAATCAATTTTAAACTTGTTCCTCTTGTTGTGGGTTAATGTTAAACACGTATATGAGTGCATGCAAGGCATGAAGCATGAAAATGAGGGTGTTACAAACCTACCCCCTTAAAATGAATCTCGCCCTCGAGATTCGACGCGGAAGAGAAGAGATAGGGAAAGTCCTTCTTGAGATCATCCTCCAATTCCCACGTTGCTTCTTTTTCGGTGTCGTGCTTCCATTGAACTTTACACCATCGAATCACCTTGTTCCTTGTGACTCTCTCCTTGGTTTCCAAGATCTTGACCGGTTGCTCGGCATAAGTCAAATCTTCCTCTAATTCCAATCCTTTCATTGGCACTTGTTCTTTTGGTACTCTCAAGCACTTCTTGAGCTAGGAAACATGAAAGACATCATGTACGTCTGAAAGATGAGCTGGCATCTCCAACTTATATGCTACTTCTTCTCTTTTGTCCAAAATCTTGAATGGTCCAATATAACGACGTGCTAGCTTTCCTCTTATGTTAAACCTCTTATGACCCCTCATTGGTGACACCTTGAGGTAAACAAAATCTCCCACTTCAAAGGCTAGTTTCCTTCTCCTATTGTCCGCATAGCCTTTTTGCCTTGATTGGGCAGCCCTCAATTTTTCACGAATTATTCGGACCTGCTTTTCGGCTTCTTGCAACACATCCGGACCAAATACTTGAGTTTCTCCTGCCTCATTCCAGAATAAAGGTGTCCTACACTTCCTCCCATAAAGCGCTTCATATGGTGACATCTTCAAACTTGCTTGGTAACTATTGTTGTATGAAAATTCCGCGTATGGCAAGCTTTTGTCCCAACTCTTTCCATGCTTTAAAGCACAAGCTCTTAACATGTCCTCCAAAATCTGGTTGGTCCTCTCGGTTTGTCCATCCGTTTGAGGATGATATGCTGAGCTAAAATTCAACCTTATTCCCAAGGCTTCATGCAATTTTTGCCAAAATCTAGAGGTAAATTGAGAACCTCTATCTGAGATTATCTTCTTCAGTACTCCGTGTCCACACACAATATGCTCCATGTATATTTCGGCCAATTGTGCAGCTGTATATTTGGTCTTCACAGGGACAAAATGAGCTGACTTGGTTAAGCGATCCACAATTACCCAAATTGAGTCATACCCGGACTGAGTACGTGGTAACCCAACTATGAAGTCCATTCCAATTTCTTCCCACTTCCATTCCGGAATCTTCAATGGTTGCAATAACCGGCTGGCCTTTGATGTTCCGCCTTCACTCGTTGGCACACATCACACAATGTCACATATTTAGCTATGTCCTTCTTCATGCTATCCCACCAATAGCTAGTCTTCAAGTCTTTGTACATCTTTGTACAACCAGGGTGAATTGAGTAAGGTGAGTCATGTGCCTCTTTTAATATCGTCTCCCGAATATGCTTCACATTAGGAACAACGATTCTCTTTCCAAGCCATAAGGTACCATGTTCGTCTTCATCAAATCTGAATTCTCTCCCTTCTTCGGTCCCGTCCTTGATTTCCTTGATCTCTTCATCTATGGTTTGGGCCTCTCTAATTTCTTGCTCCAAGGTTGGGTTTAACTCCATCATCTCCATCTCATTTACAAACCCTAGGTTCAACCATTTCAACTCCTTGCATAACTCGGATGGTAACTCTCGAACTGTGAGTTGATGACTTACTCCCTTTCTGCTCAAAGCATCGGCCACTAAATTGGCTTTTCCCGGATGATAGTTGATCCCCAAATCATAATCTTTGATGAGCTCCAACCATCTCCGTTGCCTCAAGTTCAGATCCGTTTGTGTGAAAATACACTTCAAACTCTTATGATCCGTATAAATTTCACACCTATTTCCAAGAATGTAGTGTCTCCAAATTTTCACTACGTGTACCACAGCCGCGAGTTCCAGATCGTGTGTGGTGTAATTCTGCTCATGTTTCTTCAATTGTCTTGATGCATAGGCGACCACTTGACCTTCTTGCATCAATACACATCCAAGCCCTTGTCTCGACGCGTCACAATAAATATCAAAACTCTTGCTCACGTCCGGCAATACCAAAACTGGGGCTGTTGTCAACCTCTTCTTCAACTCCTCAAAACTATTTTGACAAGCTTGAGTCCATTGGAAAGCCTTTCCCTTCATTAGCAACTCCGTCATTGGCTTGGCTATCTTGGAAAAGTCCTTGATGAATCGACGGTAATATCCAGCCATCCCAAGAAAATTCCTTATTTCCTTGACATTTTGTGGCGGTTCCCACTTTAAAACGTCTCTCACTTTTCCGGGGTCAACCGATACTCCTCCTCCTGAGATGATGTGACCCAAAAACGACACCTCTCTCAACCAAAACTGACACTTGTTGAACTTGGCATACAATTGATGCTCCCTCAATTTCTGCAATGTAAGCCTCAAGTGTTCCTCATGTTCTTTCTCATCCTTCGAGTAGATCATAATATCATCAATAAACACCACAACGAACTTATCCAAGTACTCCATGAAGACCTTATTCATGAGGTACATAAAGTAGGCAGGCGCATTTGTCAATCCAAAAGACATCATGGTGTACTCATAAGATCCATACCGTGTCCTAAAAGCTGTCTTGGGTATGTCCGATGGTCTAATCTTCATTTGAAAGTATCCCGACCTCAAGTCAATCTTAGAGAAGACACAAGCACCCTTCATCTTATCAAACAAGTCTTCTATGCGCGGCAAGGTGTACTTGTTCTTGATTGTTACCTCGTTGAGAGCTCGATAATCCACGCACATCCTTTGGGATCCATCCTTCTTGTCCACAAATAGAACGGGCGCTCCCCAAGGTGAAGAGCTAGGGCGAATAAAACCCTTCTCTAGTTGCTCTTGAATTTGCTTCTTGAGCTCCGCTAATTCCATAGGAGGCATCCTATACGGCCTCTTGGCTATAGGTGCAGTTCCAGGTATTAAATCAATAACAAACTCAATGTCTCGATCGGGTGGCATACCTGGCAACTCGTCCGGAAAAACATCCAAAAAGTCACACACCACCGGAATCTCCTCAATTGTGGCACCGTCCATATGATTCAACTCCAATTGCTTTGGTGCGGTTTGAGATGCTTCAAATTCTACGGTGATCCCTTCTTCGTTGGTCAACTTCACTGTCTTCGTAGCACACTCAATAACTCCATTGTGCTTCCTCAACCAGTACATACCAAGTATAATGTCCAACCCTTGAGAATCCAAAACAATGAGGTTGGCGGAGAAGTCTACCCCCCTAATTCTAAGGCTTACTTTTGGACATACTATATTCGTCCTCATCTCTCCTCCAGGAGACTTAACCAATAGAGTAAACTTCATATGAGAGATAGGCAAACTATACTTGGCAACATACTTCGATGCAATGAATGAATGCGATGCTCCAGAATCAAATAACATAGTCGCGGGGTTGGAGTTGGCGAGAAACATACCAATGACCACGTCATCCGCTTGTTGAGCATCCTCCATTGAGACATGGTTCACGTTGCCACGAGCAAAATTCTGTTGTCCACGGCTTCCTTGTGGCGCTCCTCCATTGGGTCTTGGGTTTTGCCTCGGTGCATTGCTTCCTTGACCAAAGCCTAACTTAGGACATTGATGCGCAAAGTGTCCAGCTTCTCCACAAGTATAGCACTTCTTAACTCCACCAGAATTATTGGGACGAGCTTGGTTTTGAACATTAGCACCAGGAAAATTAGCACGAGGCACATAAGGCATTGGAGGCCTAGGTGCTTGCATGACAGGGCACTGCTGCACAAACTGAGTTGGGCGTAGTGCATAACCAGGGCGCTGAGCAGGAATAGAGGAGCTGTAATAGGGCGCATTGGGCGGTGCAAGGCGAGGGCGCACGTTACTTCCCTGTTGCTGTCCTTGATATGGCACCTTCCTCTTGATTTCTTGCTCCATCTCACGGATCTTGTTCTCCACCACAATTGCTTTGTCCACGAGCTTCTGAAAATTTGCATAGTCACAATTGAGCAATTGCACTTGAATTTTATTGTTGAGGCCTCTCATGAACAAGTATTGCTTCCAACTGTACTGACTAACATCCTCAGGTGCATACCTTGAGAGTTGAGTGAACTTGTTGAGATATTCACTCACGCTTGATTTTCCTTGCCTTAAATTCTCTAATTCTTGCCTCTTCAAGATCATAACACCCTCCGGCACATAATGAGAACAAAAATTCTCCTTGAATTTGGCCCAAGTAATTCTCTCTTGGTTCTCATGAGCATTGCAATAAGCATCCCACCAATCCGCAGCTGCTCCAACTAGTTGATAAGAAGCAAACAAGACCTTCTCTCGGTCACTGCATTGGACAATAGCTAGCTTCTTCTCCACGGACTTGAGCCAATCATCCGCATCCATAGGGTCAGCAGCTTGAGCAAAGGTCGACGGCCTAGTCCTCATAAACTCTCCCAATCGGTTATGAGGAGGCGGGGGTGGCGGTGGAGGCATGTGGGGCTGATTGTTGATGTTGCCAGCCTGCAGCTGTCCTATTGTTTGTATCATGGTCTGCATGAGCTGGTTTTGCATAGCCAATAGCTGCTCAATGTAGATAGCTCCATGAGCAGGTCCTTGCCCATTGTTGTTCTGAGGCACTCCATTGTTCTCCTCCTCATCATTGTCATCCCTATGGTTGTGAGTCCTCACCATCTGAAGAAAAGCAATAGGTAAGAATTAGAAAACGTCCCCAACTATATGCATCAAGGGATATGAAGCTAACCAACTAGCTATACTAGCCTAGGTAGACATGGCAATGCTAAGGCATCCCAAAATCCTCTATTAAGCACACAAGCGAACAATATATATAGCAAACAACACACCAACCAAAATACATCGATTCCTGAGTGCTCCTATGTGCTCTTAAGTGTCCATTCTATATAGGCTGCATCCTACGGTCAACCTGTGGCTCTGATACCAATCTGTAACGCCCGATTCCGAAAAATGAACCAAGCTAACGCATATGTGTGCCTAGGATGTTCAACACACATACACGAGTGCAATCACAAACGATATACAGGTAATTACCACAGAACAAGATTAATTAACCAAATTTTATTACACAAACCAGATTATCCTCGATTACAACCTCTAATGAATATTTATGACAAGTTCAACTAATGCAGCGGAAATAAACTAATTAAGCAAACTAAAAAGCTAGGCAGCATAAGCAATAGGGTATAGCGCAGCTCCAATAACACCACAGGCAAATCTGACGGTAGACACGGCCTAGAACTCCGCATTCTCACCATTAAATTCCCAATCTTGACCTGCAACTGTTGGGGGGGATTGCAAGAGTGAGTACATGTCATACTCAGCAAGTGTGGAAAGTATGACATGTGGCTGATTCAAATCACGACAATAATAATGGCAAAGTGCTGAAAAGTACATAAAAACATTTGAAAAGCAATATATTATATGTATGTGAAGTAAACCCATCATAATCATAAGTAATATCATAATACCAGTCCATAATTCACCATCCTCATCCATAATTCCAGATTTCACCATTTTGTCAATAACCATATTCAATACCAGAAATAAATCCATAACCATCCATAACCATCCATAACCATTACCAAACCATAACCATCCCAAATTCCAATTTCCCTCTAATCATGGAAGTTGTCCAGGTGCTCATAACCGGGAGCACGGCTATCATGATAATTTTATTAGACTCTGCAGAGTTTGTACCTCTTTACCCACGTGTTCGTGATTTCATCACCTTTCGATGACTAGAACCTCTATTATGCCGTCGCACACTTCCATCGGTGTGTGGCCAAGAGATCACAAAATAGCCTTTACAAAGGGATTACTAGCCTATTCAGACCCCACTGAGGTTTCACCGGTGGCGATGTCTCCAACTGAGCACATCTTCAACCAAGGGCCCCCTCTTGAGCCATTTGGATCCCAGGGTAGTCCCACCAATCATCAACAAACCCAATCCGACTACCCCTTCCCCGAGCATCCACAGTGGTCCAAAGAGTACTAGCGAAGCCCTAATTAATCAGCTACGCCGCACCTATACTTGGCCTCATGGTGGCACTGTAGTCCTGGCTTATTCTCGCATGAACCGGTCCTTAGATCTAAAGCAAGCAAACCACCATAACATCCAACCCATCCACATACCAGGCTTGCATAGATCACCCATTACCATACCGTATTGACCAGTTAACATTAACCAGAATATCATTAATGCATAATTAAATTGAGTGGTATAGTTGTTTCCCATCCCAGTTGATTAAGTGAAGCAAAAGGTAAAAACCCTTCCCGACTCTCTATCATGTATTCCAGGCGATAAGGGTGGTTTTGCAAATCTAGTAAACTTCCTACCATTGGATTCCCATCAATTTGACACAAGCATGCAGTTTTGCAAACAAAACATTTATTTTAAAACAGGGTCAATATGCTTCAAGGACACTTGCCTTGATCTTGCTGTTGATTAGGGTCAAAGCCTTCAAACTCTTGGTGCTGTAGATCCTTCGCGGCATTCTCTAGCGCAAATCCGTCTAATCCACAAAATAAACATACAAGACAAGAAACACAATCAAAGAGTGCACAAATATTACTCAATATGTCATGACATGCATGATTGATGCAAATGCAAGGTAGAACTTGTTACTAGATTGCTTTTAATGATGACTAACTAGTTCTAATATATTTTAACAAGTTTATACAGGTTTGGATTCGATTAGATCAAATTTTAGAATCAATTTGATGAAATTTAACCAGGAAGATTGGACTAGTCCGCTAGAGACCGGACAAGTCCGCCCTCTGCGAGATCAAAAGATTAGGGTTTTCTAGATCGACGTAAATTCGGAGATTAGGGGTTGAATTCTCGTAAGGAAAAGAGAATAGAAGGTATACCAGGTGTTTAGAACTCCAATGAATCAAGAAACTTGGAGGTAACACTTGGATCTTGATGATCTAGGGTTGGTGATGAACTTGGGGATGAATTGGTGATGAAGGATGAAACGTGGTGGAGATCTTGATCCTCTTTCGTTTCCTCCTCTTCTTCTTCTTGCTTGGGATCTTCTCCTCCCTCCTTGATGGTGGATCCCCACGAACTAGGGTTTGGGTGGGTGGATAAGTGGCAAATAGATGTCAATCCAAGGGGTGGGGCTGTTTATATAGAGGTGGAGGCTAGGGTTAGATGGATTTCGAGTTTGAGAGGAGCAGAGGCCGGTTTAGAGTCCCACATGGGCTCTAAAAGAGTTAGGCACGATGTCCCTAGGCCCACTTAATGTGAAACCCAAGAAACAAGTCGTAAAACAAAAGATCAACTCAGAGTCGCGAAATATCGGACAAGTCCGGAAAGGACCGGACTAGTCCGAAGTCGTCCAGAGAGAAAATCAGACAAGTCTGGCCAAACATCAGACAAGTCCGATTTTAAACAGAGAGGAAAATGGACAAGTCTGCTGGAACACCATACTAGTCCGGAAAAGTTCAAGGACTTAGCAATTTTTCAAGGATTCATGGAATAACAGACTAGTCCACACCAAAATTGGACAAGTCTGAAAGTTTCCAGAGCCAAAATCGGACTAGTCCGCAGCAAAAACAGACAAGTCCATTTTTAGTCGGAGAGAAATCGGACTAGTCCTCAGTAAAATCGGACTAGTCCGCACTTTCCTGCGTTTTAAGTGCATTTTTGCTGCAAATCAATTTTAAATGCTCTAAATCAATTTTAAACGTGTTCCTCTTGTTGTGGGTTAATGTTAAACACGTATATGAGTGCATGCAAGGCATGATGCATGAAAATGAGGGTGTTACAACTGGACTAGTCCGATGCAAGTCCGGACTTGTCCGGTCACAGTGTAACTCGAAGTCCAGAAAGTCTGGCGGACTAGTCCGGTACAAGCTCGGACTAGTCTGGTGCTGTGTGAAGGTGGACTCCAGAAAGTTCAACAGACTAGTCTGGTGGACACACGGACTAGTCCGGTCTCCAGAGATGGGAGACTCCAGAAAGTTCAATGGACTAGTCTGGTGGACACACGGACTAGTCCGGTCTTCAGATATAGGAGACTCCAGAAAGTCTGGCGGACTAGTCCGGTCCAAGATCGGACTAGTCCGGTGCACTGTGAAAGTTAGGTTAATTTTAAAACCCTTACCCCTGCGCAAAGTCGTGAGCTCTTGGAGTGTGTCTTTCATACATTCTCTATACATTTAAAATCTAATTTGTTCTTCCAAGTTCTATCAAAGTATTTCTCTTTGGACACCACTCCATTTTTCACCTTTTTGTGTGCACCAAGCTGTTTCACTTTGTTTGTCCTGCAATCATCTCAATAGTTTCATTAAGATCTCGTATGTTTGTCATCAATTAACCAAAACCCACAAGGTATATCCTAGATGCACTTACAATCTCCCCCTTTTTTGTGATTTGTGACAACCATTTGAGATATCACAAATGAAAGTAAAATTTTGATTTTCATAAGGTGTGCACATATGAGAATAACGATAAATCCACAAAAAACTTCTCACATATGCACACACCTTATGGTGGGGTTCCTAACAGGTGTGTGATCAACAAAGTGTGATGAAATAAAGATAATCAATAATGAGCATAGAAGTAAGCATTTGAGTAACAATAAGCATCACACATAGGAAAAGAAATAGTGCATTACAAAGTTTTAAAAATAAGTACATGTCCTTGATCACAAGAGCATAATAACTACTACTGGAGATAGTCTCAAACAAGTCTCAATCTCTCCCCCTTTTGCATCAAGGCACCAAAAAGGAAAAAATCGAGGGGAATCACTCATCGACGCTCCCTTCTTCAGTTTCGGTCCGATCTTCATCTTCATCATCATTCACTGGGGTAGGATCTTCCTCAGAGTCCTCGAAGGCAGGCGGTGATCCAACCGGCTCAATCTCAAGCTTGTCACAGATAGCTTTGATGTTGGAATTTACATATTGTTGATGTTTCTTCTGCCTGACTTCGATCTTGCAGCAGCAGGCAAAGATGGAGGAGAGCATTTTGAGGACGCCACCGGAGGGTTCATGTGCAGGAGCAGAGCTAGGAGGAGCAGCTGCAGATCTTGTGGCATTCACATCCTGAGATTGTTTGGACCTTCTCTCAGCTCCGGGGGAGGAAGGAGCAGTTGGTGCTGAGGGAAGGGTGTACTCGGTGGGCTTTTGTGGCTTCAACCCCGTATGAGGGACATCCTTGACAAACTCAAGTCCCGTCACTTTCTCAATCATGAACATGATGTACGGGGCATACCCGCAAGACCTATTGGGAGTGATTGAGATGTTCACAATGTCGTTGTAGATGTACTCAAAAACATTGAACGGTCTCCTTCCACTAATGACCTTCATTAGGGTCCTCAAGGTTCCTTGGATAGTCCCCGCATCTCCATCTTTCGAGGCTATTGTCTTCCTCAAGATTCTGTTGAGGACCACAAAGAAGGGCTTCAGATATTTGATGTTGGGAGGAGTGTAGGGCATCCTTGTGTCATAGAGGAACTTAAGCTCATCCTTCTCCAAGGGTTGAAGATTGTGGATGACAAGATCATAATCCATAGTGTGTTCAAGGTGAAGAATCCTTGCAAATTCATCATAAGTGACACTATACTTGGAACCATGAGTCATCCAAGTAAGACTGTCTCCATCACCACGAGCAAAGTAGAGCGTAGAGTAAAATTGGGTGATGATCTCATTGTTCTAGTCATTCTCAAAGGAAATTAGTTCCTTCAAACCGTGCCTATCCAGAGCCTCAACCACCTCACGAAAAGCAGGATACTTCTTCGACTGCAGGTATCCAATATTCACCCATTGACTCTCCACAACAGGATTCTTCATCTTCATGTACACGTGCTCGTAGTAGTCGGCATGGAAGTTGCTCCAGAATCTTGGGTCGAAGCATTGCCTAGGTTGATTGTACACATTAATATTCCTGAAGTTATCGGCTAGCTCACCCCCTTTTCCGGTGAAGTCCTCACTAGAGCGCTGCCTGTTGCGGTGACTGGGGTTTTTCATCTTCAGGGGCCCAATGGGACCACTAGCAAGTCCCTTCCCTTTATTGAGAGCCCTCTTTGGTCCTGAGGAGCTCTCAGCAGCACCTTTTCTTTGAGCCTTTTTGACAATGACCTTCCTCTTCTTAGGTAGATTGTCGTCGGAGGGTGGAGAGTGGACATTGACATCATGTCTTTTCTTCATAACTCTCTCCTTGGCTCTCATCACTCTTTCATGTTGAACTTCTTCATCAATGTGGAAAGAGCTGTCATCTGAGCTTGAAGACATCGTGCCTAATAAGGAGTTCATGGATTAGATAAGAATGAACCAAGGATCGAAGTCAAATTAGGGATTCAGATGTCAGAGACCGAACTTGTTCGGGTTCAGAGTGTGGACTTGTCCGGCGTACCAGACTTGTCCGTATCTGAGCGCCGGACTAGTCCGGCCTGGCACAAGAACCCTAATGATTTCCTTGAATTCCAAAATTTCTATCTAAAGATACAAAAGGACAGGAAGGTGGTAGGAATACATCTATGAAGCCAATGTACAACCTTGAAATCAAAGGAAATGAGCTAGAACGAGAAAAGTTGAGATTTTGGTTTTAGGGTGAAATTTACCGAGATTGGAAGATTCGCGTTGACGGAGCAAGAATCTGTCCGGATGAGTCCGGAGGGGAGGATCAACTCGTCGAGGAGAGGATTTCCCATGGAGAAAACTTGGTTTTTGAGGGCTCAACTCGAAGGTCTCTTTGGGGGCTAGGGTTTAGGAGAGAAGAGGATAGGTGAGGGAGACCAAGTGGAGGGAGGTTTTAAAATTTGATTTGGGCCGACCAACCACATATATACGCGGCTGACCGGACTAGTCCGGTCAAGGAGGCGGACTAGTCCGGTGCCCCTGGAAAACCTAAGTATTTAGATATAATTAATAGTGATCCAAGGACAAGTTTTGCAAATAATCTTGGTAATTATGACCGGTAGGCAATCAACAATAAAAGTGGTCATAAACTACCAGATTTTTTCATTAAAATAGTTTTCTTAGAAGAAAAAGAGGTGAGGAGCAGTTTTAACAATAAAATGTGACATTTGAAGTTTCAACCAGGTATGCAACGTTTCAAGCCACATTTCGAGAGTCAAGAATATTAAGTTCATTCCTAAGCTCACAAAACTTTTTCTCATCTAATGGTTTGGTGAAAATATCAGCAAGTTGTTTTTCAGTCCTAACATGTGAAATAGCAATGTCACCTTTTAACGAATGATCTCTAAGAAAGTTATGACGGATATCTATGTGCTTAGTTCTTGAGTGCTCTACAGGGTTGTGTACAATTTTTATAGCACTTTCATTATCACATAGAAGCGGGATATGGCTAAGATTGTAGCCATAGTCCCTAAGAGTCTGTCGCATCCAAAGTAGTTGTGCGCAACAACTACGAGCTGCAATATACTCTGCTTCTGCTGTGGAAAGAGCAATGGAGTTTTGCTTTTTAGATGACCAAGAAACTAGGGATCTACCAAGAAATTGACAAGTCCCTGACGTGCTCTTTCTATCGACTTTGCATCCTGCATAGTCGGCGTCGAAATACCCTATGAAGTTAAACTTGGATCCTTTGGGATACCAAAGGCCCAAGTTGGGTGTGTGCACAAGATACCTTAGGATTCTTTTTACAGCAATTAAATGACACTCTTTAGGTGCGGCTTGAAACCTTGCACACAAGCAAACACTAAACATAATATCTGGCCTAGATGCATATAAATAAAGTAAGGAGCCGATCATGGACCAATATACCTTTTGGTCCACATTTGGACCGTCTTCATTGAGGTCGAGATGTCCATTAATGGCCATGGGTGTCTTGATGGGCTTGGCTTTGTCCATATTGAATTTCTTGAGAATGTCCTGTGCATATTTAGTTTGGCTTATAAATGTACCTTCTCTTAGTTGCTTCACTTGGAATCCCAAGAAGAACTTCAATTCGCCCATCATTGACATCTCGAACCTATCTATCATAATTTTTCTAAATTCTTCACAGAAAGACTTGTTAGTGGATCCGAAGATAATATCATCAACATAAATTTGACATACGAATAGATGATCATCACAATGTTTAGTGAAGATTGTATAGTCAGCTTTACCAATTTTGAATCCATTTTGAGTCAGAAAATCTCTAAGGCACTCGTACCAAGCTCGAGGAGCTTGTTTGAGGCCATAGAGAGCCTTACGCGGTTTGTAGACATGATCGGGATACTCTTGGTCTTCGAATCCTGGTGGCTGCTCCACATAAACTTCCTCCTTGATTGGACCATTTAAGAAGGCGCTTTTGACGTCCATTTGATACAGCTTAAAATTATGGTGAGTAGCATATGCCAATAAAATGTGAATGGACTCAAGTCTAGCTAGAGGAGCGAAAGTTTCATCGAAGTCCAAACCTTCGACCTGAGAATAGCCCTTGGCCACCAATCTCGCTTTATTTCTTGTTACTAATCCATGCTCATCTTGCTTGTTTCGAAAGACCCATTTGTTTCCGACGATGTTTGCCCTTGGTCTCTCCACCAGCTCCCACACTTCATTTCTTTTGAAGTTGTTCAACTCCTCTTGCATTGCCATCACCCAGTCTGGATCCCTTAAGGCTTCTTCTATCATGTATGGTTCCAGAAAAGACACAAAAGAATAGTATTCACAGAAATTTGCAACTCGAGATATAGTAGTTACTCCCTTAGCAATATCTCCAATGATATTGTTGACAGGATGGTCTCTCTGTATGCTCTAATGTACTCTTGGGTGTGGAACTTGTGTAGTTGCTTGTTCTTCATTATCTTCATGTGCATTGTCTCCCCCTAGATCATTGCTTCCGTGATTGTCTTGATCTTCTTGACCTTCCTTATCTTGATCTTGTGAAAGAGCTCCCCCTTGATCATTGCCTCCGTGTTGAAGTTCATCTTGTGCATTTGAGTCGAATGTTCGCTCTTGTGGTAAGATATCACCAAGTGCCATTTTCTTCAGTGCTTCATATGGAGCTTCCTCTTTATCTAGCACACACTTATCAACTTGCTCCACTTGTGAGCCGTTAGATTCATCGAACACCACGTCACGTGCTACTTCAACAAGGTCGGACACCTTGTTGAAGACATGATAGGCGTAGGCATTCGATTCATATCCGAGCAAGAACCCTTCGTCGAACTTCAAAGCAAACTTCGAGACCCTCTGTTTCTTCTTCAGAATAAAACATTTGCAACCAAAAACTTTGAAATAAGAAACATTAGGCCTTTTACTGGTAAGGAGCTCATATGGAGTTTTCTTTAGTGGTCGGTGGAGGTACAACCGATTTGTGGCATGACAAGCGGTGTTCACTGCTTCTGCCCAAAACTGATCTGATGTCTTGTATTCATCCAACATAATTTTTGCCATTTCTATCAATGTTCTGTTCTTCCTTTCGGCCACTCCGTTTTGTTGAGGGGAGTAGGGTGCCGAGAACTCATGATTTATCCCTTCTTCATCGAGATACTCTTCAACTTGGGTGTTCTTGAATTCTGTCCCGTTGTCACTTCTGATATTCGTTATGGTTGATGAGAACTCGTTCTGAGCTCTTTTCAAGAACTTCTTGAGGATTCCCTGAGTTTCTGATTTATCATACAAGAAAAATACCCAGGTAAATCTTGAAAAATCATCAACAATTACTAAACCGTATTTGTTACCGCCGATGTTGATGTAAGCAATTGGACCAAAGAGGTCCATGTAGAGGAGTTCCAGCGTGAATGTTGGCCTAGAGGGGGGGGTGAATAGGCCTTCTTGAATTTTATCGGTCCTGTAACACTTCAACAACGAGATCAAAAACAGATATAACGGACTAGTCCGGTAAAGTGCGGACTAGTCCGGATTTTACGGGCTAGGTTGATCAAGTTAGGTCAATTTGATTGTTTGTTGACTTTTGCAGCGGAAATATAAACTTTGTGATCAGTTCAATAATTGTGTAACAGATTCTATTAAGAATATGACTTTATTTCAACTATTAACTTTGTATTCAACAAATCTAATCAAACCCTAGATAATGTTGATCAACTAGAATAAAGAACACAAATGAAAGACACAAGATTTATCCCGTGGTTCGGTTACCACGAAGGCAGCCTACGTCCACGTTGAGGAGCCCACAAAAGGGCCGGGTCTTCACTAACCCTTCCCTCGTTCGGATCGCCACGAAGGCCAATCCTCTTCCACTAATCACACAGGGGTAAATCACCGAGTTTAAGGGGCGATCTCACAAGTTGAGCGCTCCCTTGATTACAAGATTCAAGACCACCAATAACACACTTCAAAATATACAAACTGAGATGCAAGAGTGTGTTAGAGATTCAAACCAAGAGCTCAATCGCGTATCAAGTGCCCTCTCCAATGATCTACAAGTGATCTTCAATGTAGTGATCAATTTAGCACTTGGTTTTGTGGAGAGAGGTAGTTTTTGAGGCTCTTGGGAGGTGTGACGGCGCTAGGGTTCGAGAGCGTTTTAAAGTGGGCCGTGCACCTCTATTTATAAGGGGTTTCTGGAAGTTACCGTTAGGGTTCAGAAAATTCGGACTAGTCCGTGGTGGTGACCGGACTAGTCCGGTGTGCTGTGAGAAGCAAACCCTAAGTGTCCAGGAATATCGGACTAGTCCGTTTGAAAACGGACTTGTCCGATTTCACTGCTGGAAAACTTCGGACTAGTCCGATTGTCATCGGACTGGTCCGGACCTGTGAAACCTTTAGTGTTTAGGATGACAAGTCCGCACTTGGAGGACTTGTCCGATTTAGATCAGTGTGTATATCGGACTAGTCCGTGTAAACACCGGACTTGTCCGAAGTGGATCAGAAAGGATATCGGACTAGTCCGGTGGAGACCGGACTTGTCCGATCTAGTGACCTGTGCATTGTGTTGAGGACTAGTCCGCACTGGGGAGGACTAGTCCGAAGTGGAACAGAAGAATTATCGGACTAGTCCGGTGACGACCGGACTTGTCCGATCTTGTGCAGAATGTGATATCGGACTAGTCCGGTGGACATCGGACTAGTCCGGTCCTGTATAGCTTTGTGCATGTGTGTGTGTGATTAAATGAGATTGAGCTCTTGGGTGTGTTTCCTTAACACACTCCACACATACTAAACTACTAGTTTCTTCTCCTTGAGCTCAAATCCATTTTCCTTCTCAATTTCCTCTTTTTGGCACTTTGCTCATCTTTCATCATTTTTCTGCATTCATCTCAACAAAAGAATTAGGATCCCAATTGCTTGTCATAAATCATCCAAAACCCACAAGGGAGTCCTAGATGCACTTTCAATCTCCCCCTTTTTGGTGATTGATGACAACCAATTGAGATTTCACAAAATGAGGTATAAAATGAGATTTTTCATAAAGTGTGCACATATGACTCAAAAATGCATCAAGCAACAAGAGAATCATTCATATGTGCATTCTTTATGGTGGGATGCATACTAAGAGCATGAATGCATTAAGATTGACAGAATTTGCATTGATCAACTAATATCAAGTGAATATAGCATTTCAGGAGCAAAAATTCAGATTTCATCACACACTTGCAAATTAACTGAGCAATTTAACAAAGGACCAAACATGATATGAAAATAGCGTTAAACAATTACAATCACAAATAGAAAATACATGGAGACTCTCTCCTCGCATTCTATGCAGCTAAAGCTAAGTCTAGAAGCTCCCCCTCAATCTCTCCCCCTTTGGCATCAAGACACCAAAAAGAGAGAGAGGGAGGTCCTAGGGCTTCACTCTTCGCTGTCAGTCCTCTCATCGTCTTCATCATCTTCATCGCTTTCTTCTTGGCGAGGTTGAGAGGGAGGAGGAGGAACGGAGCTGCTCGAGCCCTCAATGCCAAAATAGGCAAGCTCGGATGTAGTCAAGGGGCTGAGTTCAGTGACGTCCAGATCAGAGTCTTCAGAAATGACTGGAGACCCTATTGGGTTGATCTCCAGTTTCTCACTCAGCTGCTTCACATTTGCTTTTATGTACCTCATGTCTTCTTTCCTCTTCTGGTTGAGCTTATGAAGCTTCACTTCAGTTTTCTTGCAGGAGGAGAGAAGAGACACCAAGTACTTCAGGATCCCACTGGCGGATCCTTTCTTAGGGGCTTCCCTGGAGGGAGGAGGAGCCCTAGCAGCTCCTTCTTGTCTTGCCGATGCCTCGGGGCTTGAGGCCGGCGATGGAGGAGCTTGGACAATTACTGGCTGAGGCTTCTGAGGCCTCAGTGGAGTGTGCTCCACATCCTTCACGAACTCGATCCCTGTGACCTTCTCGATCATAAACATCAAGTAGGGGGCATAGCCACAGGATCGGTTGGGGGTGCTTGAGATATTGACCATATCATTCCAGATATAGTCAGCCACATCAAACTTTCTGTCCTTGCTTATGACCCTCATCAGGGTCCGGAGGTAGCCTTGTACACTCCCTGCATCCCCATCCTTGGGGGCTATTGTCTTCCGGAGGACTCTATTGAGCACAACAAAGAAAGGCTTCATATTCTTGGTAGAGGGAGGGACATACTTGGAGTTGGGCTCATACATGAACTTCATCCTGTCCCTCTCAATGACCCCTATGTTGTGGATAATGAGGTGGTCATGTCCTCCAGACTCAAGGTGCAGCAAACTGGCAAACTCTTCTTGAGTAATTGAGTACTTGGATCCATGAGTCATCCAAGTCACACTTTCCTCGTCTTCACTGGAGAAGTGGCACGTTGCATAAAACTGTGCAATCACTTCATCATTCCAGTTATATCTGAAGGCAAACAAGTCCTTCAGTCCGTGTGTCTCAGCAGCTGCAATAACCTCATCAAAGGCTGCACACTTCTTCTTCTCCAGGTGGGCCCAGTCAATCCATTGACTGCGCACCACTGGGGTCTTCATAGGCAAATAGACCAATTTGTAGAAGTCCGAGTGGAAATTGGACCAAAATCTGCCATCTGCTGCTTGCTTGGATCTTGCATAGCAGTCTACCCCTCTCAGCTTAGCAGCCACCTCGCTGCCCTTGCCAGTGAACTTCTCTTCATTTGGGTCCCGGGCCCCTTCTCTGGGGGCATGCAGCTTGAGGGGCCCAACTGGCCCTGTGGCAACTCCTTTGCCCTTTCCTTTGGTTTGTCGAAGGCCACTTGAGGAGGTGCCGGCCTTCGATGCAGCTTTCTTCACACACACTTTCCTTCTGACTTGGGGAGGTGAGGGAGCTGGCTCGGAGGGTTTCTCTTGGCGTTTCTTGCCAAGACCCGCCGAGGGCCGAGGTGCCACTTCGGACTCAAAATCGGACATTTCGTAGTCAGAGCTCGACATGATCTGAGAATGAGTGATCAAGGTAAAATACAGGTTATACAAGGTATTGATGAGATAATATGGCAATGGAAGGCATTAGGGAATGAAGGAATTAGGTTTTGGTTCAGAAACAACGGACTTGTCCGGTGCACAGGCACGGACTAGTCCGGTGGACCGGACTTGTCCGTACCTGGACCGGACTAGTCCGGTGTTCATCCGCAAAAACCTAACAGATTGGGTAAAATTTGATCCCTAAGCCAAAAATAGTCTAGCATACACGTAGTACACCTATTGGACATGTAACTAGTGAAGAATGCTAGGCTAAACGATAAGCAATGGAGAAATTTGCGATTTCTTAGGGTTTGAAGAAAATTTACCAAGAAATCGAAGGAGGCTTGAGATTTTGGGGGTTGGAGGCCGGACTTGTCCGCTAACTTCAATCCCCGAGTCTTCAAGCTTGATCTCCGCCCAAGTTTGAGGCTTTTCGACGGAGGAATCGAGTATTTGCCTTGGGAGCTCGAGCGCAAGAGAGAGAATGCTTGGGGCGAGTGTGAGAGTGAATGAATTAGGGTTTGGTGGCGGCTAGGGTTAAGGACACGAAAAATCGGACAAGTCCGGACATGACCGGACTAGTCCGAAGTCGTCCAGAGACTTATATCGGACGAGTCCGTGGTCTGTCGGACTAGTCCGGCCTAACCGGCACTCTGCGGACAAGTCTGCAAGGGGCGGACTAGTCCGGGTAACCACGGACTTGTCCGTGGTCACCAGGATAGAAATGCATAGCCCATTCATATATATTTGAAGGTTCAATATTAGAGATTAGAGAGACAAAACAATTCAAATAATCTTGATGAATTTGACCAGTAAGCAAACAACAATCATACTATGATCAAAATTCATCAAGATCTAATAATTGACATAGTTTTCGAGAGAAAAGTGAAGAGGGATGATTTTCACAATTCAATCAAAATTTTGAAGAAACATACAGGTATGCAACTTTTCAAGCCACACTCCGAGAATCAAGAACATTTAGCTCATTTCGGAGTTCACAAAAGCGTTTTTCATCAAGTGGCTTGGTGAATATGTCGGCTAATTGTTTTTGGGTGTTGACATGAGAGATGGATATGTCTCCTTTCATGGAATGGTCTCTCAAGAAGTGGTGTCTTATGTCTATATGTTTTGTTCTAGAGTGCTCAACTGGATTGTGTGCTATTTTAATGGCACTCTCATTATCACAAAGGAGAGGAATATGGTTCATATTGTAACCATAATCTCTTAGAGTTTGTCGCATCCAAAGAAGTTGTGCACAACAACTCCCGGCTGCAACATACTCCGCTTCGGCTGTGGATAATGCAATGGAATTCTGTTTCTTGGATGACCAAGAAACTAAGGATCTTCCTAGAAATTGGCAAGTGCCGGAAGTACTTTTTCTATCTACTTTGCACCCGGCATAATCTGCATCGGAATACCCAATGAGATTGAATTTTGAGCCTTTTGGGTACCAAAGACCAAGGTTGGGTGTATGAACTAAATATCTTAAGATTCTCTTAACGGCTGTCAAATGACATTCCTTGGGGTTGGCTTGAAATCTTGCACACAAGCAAACACTCAACATGATGTCTGGCCTAGATGCACATAAATATAGTAAAGATCCAATCATGGAGCGATATACCTTTTGGTCGACGCTCGTTCCATCTTCATTGAGGTCCAAGTGCCCATTCGTTGCCATGGGAGTCTTTATCGGCTTTGCTTTGTCCATGCCAAACTTCTTGAGGATGTCCTGCGTGTACTTGGTTTGGCTTATAAAAGTTCCTTCCCTTTGTTGTCGCACTTGGAATCCCAAGAAGTACTTCAATTCTCCCATCATCGACATTTCGAATCTCTCTGTCATAATTTTGCTAAACTCTTCACAGAAGGATTGGTTAGTTGACCCAAAAATTATATCATCAACATATATTTGGCAAATAAAAAGATCATTATCCAGATTTTTTGTGAATAACGTATAGTCTACTTTGCCAATTTGAAAACCATTATCTATTAAAAAATCTCTAAGGCACTCATACCAAGCTCTAGGAGCTTGTTTGAGGCCATAGAGAGCCTTACGCAGTTTATACACGTGATGGGGGAACTCTTCGTCTTCAAACCCGGGTGGTTGCTCCACGTACACCTCCTCCTTGATCGGTCCGTTGAGGAAGGCGCTTTTCACGTCCATTTGATACAGCTTGAAATCATGGTGAGTAGCATATGCAAGTAATATTCTAATTGATTCAAGCCTAGCTACTGGAGCAAAAGTTTCATCGAAATCCAAACCTTCGACTTGTGAGTAACCTTTGGCCACAAGTCGTGCCTTGTTTCTTGTTACCACACCGTGTTCGTCTTGCTTGTTGCGGAAGACCCACTTGGTGCCTACAACATTTGCATTGGGTCTTGCCACAAGTTCCCAGACCTCGTTTCTCTTGAAATTGTTCAACTCTTCTTGCATCGCCACTACCCAGTCCGGATCCTTCAATGCATCCTCAGTCCTGCGGGGTTCCAAAAAAGAGACAAACGAGTAATGTTCACAAAAATTTGCTATGCGAGATCTAGTGGTTACTCCCTTTTGGATGTCGCCGATGATGTTGTCGATCGGGTGATCCCTTTGAATGCATTGGTGTACTCTTGGGTGTGGTACTTGGGGAGTCGTGTGTTGGTGATCATCTTCTTCTCCCCCTGAGTTGTTGTCCTCGTTGATTTGTTCATTACGTTCGTACTCCTGTGGTTGATCTTGTATTGAGGCTCCCCCTTGATGGTTGATTTCATCTTGTGCTTCACTTTCATCTTGTATTTGTGACGTTGACTCTTGTGGTCGTACTTCGCCTAGAGCCATTCTCTTCAATGCTTGATAGGGGGCTTCTTCTTTACCTAATTCACATTGATCAACTTGCTCCTTTTGGGAGCCATTAGTTTCATCGAACACTACGTCACGTGCCACTTCAACAAGTCCGGAGGACTTGTTGAAGACACGATAGGCGTAAGTGTTCGAATCATAGCCAAGCAAGAAACTTCATCGGACTTCGAAGCGAACTTTGAAGTCCTGGGCTTCTTGTTTAAAATATAGCAAGGAGAACCAAAAACTCGAAAATATGAAATGTTCGGTTTGTTACCGGTGAGTAGCTCATAGGGGGTCTTCTTTAGTAGTCGATGAAGATAGAGGCGATTTGTGGCGTGGCAAGCTGTGTTGATTGCTTCCGCCCAAAATCGGTCCGAAGTCTTGTATTCATCGAGCATAGTTCTTGCCATTTCTATGAGCGTGCGGTTCTTCCTTTCGGCAACTCCATTTTGTTGTGGGGAGTATGGTGCTGAAAATTCGTGCTTGATTCCTTCTTCATCAAGGTACTCCTCCACTTGTATGTTTTTGAACTCCGTGCCATTGTCACTCCGAATACTCTTGATTTGTAATGAAAATTCGTTTTGTGCTCGCTTGAAGAACTTCTTGAGTGTCCCTTGTGTTTCTGATTTTTCATGCAAAAAGAACACCCAAGTGAAGCGGGAAAAATCATCAACAACAACTAAACCATACTTGTTACCGCCGATGCTTATGTAAGCAATTGGACCAAACAAGTCCATATGAAGTAGTTCGAGCGGTCTTGTTGTGGTCATGATGTTCTTCGCAGGATGCTGTGCTCCAACTTGTTTCCCTGCTTGGCACGCGCTACATGGCCTGTTTTTCTCAAACACAACATCTTTCAAACCTCGGATGTGATCGCCCTTGAGGAGTTTTTGAAGGTTCCTCATACCAACATGTGCCAGCCGTCTATGCCACAGCCAACCCATGTTGGTTTTTGCAATCAAGCATGTGTCGAGTTCGGCTTTATCCTTGTTGAAGTCAACAAGGTAAAGCTTTCCCTTCAACATACCCTTGAATGCAATAGAACCATCGCTCCTTCTTGAGACGATCACACCCTCGTTAGTAAACAGGCAATTATAACCCTTGTCGCACAATTGAGATATGGACAGCAGGTTATAATCTAAAGATTCAACGTGCAAAACATGTGAAAGAGTATGTTCAGAGGATATGGCTATTTTACCGGTACCGAGGACCCTCCCTTGACTGTTGTCTCCAAAGTAGATCCCTTCATTTGGGTCCTCGTTCACTTCATACTCCACAAACATCCTCCTTTCTCCGGTCATGTGGTTTGTGCATCCACTGTCTAGCACCCATTTGGATCCACCGGAGGAGTAGGCCTGCAGAAACAAGTTACGCCTTGGTTTTAGGTACCCAAGCTTGCTTGGGTCCTTGGAGGTTAGTGACAATACATTTGGGCACCCACACATGGGATTTTGTGTTCCCATGGCGTGGCCCAGCATAATAAGCATACACTTTACCAATATTGTTTCTCATTAATACATATGAAGCATCGAAGGTTTTAAACAGGAGTTGTTGCTGATTATTGGTCGGACTAGTCTGTGTGACCGGACTTGTCCGGATGACCGGACTTGTCCGGACCACAACCGGACTAGTCCGGTTTTCATGAGAGTTCAGATTTTTAGTTTTCGTGCTGCCGGGTTGTGAGGGTCCTCCTTTCACAAAGGTAATCTTTCCCTTGTTATTCTTATGATTTCCAGCTCTTTGCTTTCCATCATAGGAATAACCAATGCCATACTTGACATTTGGAGGTCTTTGGACCAAATATGCACTACGTGCATAGTTGATCCTTTTCTTGTCAAATATTACACATTGGGTAGGGTTTTTGTCCTTTGTGGAGGTGGACTTTTCTTTCAACCTGGTGTTTATCTTTTCACATTTGCAGATATGAGTATTATTACTTGAAGTGGATTGAGAAGGTAGGCTTGAAGAGGAGGAGGGTTCACTAAGCTTGAGTGACTCAATTTGCACTTCAAGGATCTTGTTGACCTCGATCAGGTCATCAAGTTGCTCCTTGATTGCTACATTTGAGTTGGTTAGCTCCAAGCAAGTTTTCTTGCTTGAAGCTAGCTCAAGCTCTAGTGAGTGGCTTCTTTCCTTTTCATGAACTAGAAGATTGTCAAGTTCCACATGCTTCTCCTTTTGGGAGATAATCATGTCTTCTTGACGATCGATTAGCTCTTCCTTCTCAACAAGTTGGTTAAGCAAGAATTTCATTTTTGCAGCAGTTTTTCTATCTAAGCCAGCTAGCATATCTTCATCACTATCTAAATCATCATCACTTGAATAAGAATGTAAGGAAGGAGTTTTGATATTTACCTTGTGTTTACCTTCCTTAGCCATGAGGCAAGTCCCATTTGCCTTCTTTGCACCGAGCGTGGGAAAGAGTGTGGGTTTCTTGGACACGCTCTCGATGGCTATGCTAGCCAATTCTTCTTCATCGGACGATGAAGACTCATCGTTTGAGTCCCATTCCTTTCCAATGTGTGCTTGTTCAGCTTGTTTCTTCTTCTTGAAGAACTTCTTTGCTTGAGGCTTGGACTCTTTGTTCTTCTTCTTATTGTCCTCATACGGGCAGTCGACTATAAAGTGGTTGTATTCACCACAGTTATAGCACGCCCGCCTCATCTTTGGCTTCGTCCTTTCTTTGTATTTTGCTTCATTTGATTTTGTTCCTTGTCTTTTCTTCATAATTCTCTTAAACTTCTTCATGAACAAAATCATATCTTCTTCATCTAGCTCGCTGCTTTCATCATCGCTGTCCTCCTCAAGCTGTGCTTCTCTTGCTTCTTTGGATAAAGGCTTGAGTGAGGACTTTAGGGCAACTCCCTTCTTCTTGGCCGATGTGAGGTCGGCTATTTCTTTTACGTGCTTGGCTTGCTTCTCCATCATCTCAAAGTTAATGATCTTGCCAAGCAGTTCATCAGGAGTCATTTTCTTGTACCCCGGACTCTCTCGGATCATAGAGCAAAGTGTAACATTGCGAGGCATGAAAGCTCTAAGGATGAGCTTTACAACCTCGTGATCATTCCACTTTCTGCTCCCATATGATCGAACCTTGTTCACGAGAGTCTTCAGTCTGTTGTACATGTCCTGGGGTGACTCATCTTCCTCAATCGCGAACCTTCCTAGTTCGCCCTCAATCATTTCAATCTTGGCTTCCCTCACATGTCTGTCACCTTCATGCGCTGTTTGTAGGGTATCCCAGATTTCTTTGGCAATTTCTAATCCGTCCACCTTTGTGAATTCATCTCGACTTAGAGATGAGGTGATGACGGCTGCGGCTTGTGCATTCCTGTGGATGGCTTGCTCTTGACTTGGCGTGAGCTCTTCGTCGTCATCTGGGATATTGATTCCTGTGCACACAATATGCCATAAACTTGGGTTAAGGGAAATCAAGTGCATCTTCATGTTTTGCCTCCACATAGAGTAGTCACTCCCATCGAAGTGTGGGGCTTTTCCAAGGGGAATGGATAGATAGTGATTGCTGTTAGAATTTAAACGGTCATAATTAAAAGGATATCGGGAGTAGTCGGTGTGACTACTCCCCTTCTTCTTTTCTTCAACTTTGGCTTTCCCTTTGGAAAGCGCTTTCTTTCTAAGGAGAGCTTTCAGCTCCAATGTCTCCTCATCATCATCGTCAAAGTCTTGAATGGCTTCGAGATACTTCTCAAGCTTTTGATGCTTGTCATTGTTCATCTCTTCCTGGTTGTTGATCTTTTGGACTTCCTTCATGTCCGACATGATCTCTTCGAGCGGTTGCACTCTTTCTTGAAGAACCTTGCTCTGATACCAATTGAATGTTGGCCTAGAGGGGGGGGTGAATAGGCCTTCTTGAATTTTATCGGTCCTGTAACACTTCAACAACGAGATCAAAAACAGATATAACGGACTAGTCCGGTAAAGTGCGGACTAGTCCGGATTTTACGGGCTAGGTTGATCAAGTTAGGTCAATTTGATTGTTTGTTGACTTTTGCAGCGGAAATATAAACTTTGTGATCAGTTCAATAATTGTGTAACAGATTCTATTAAGAATATGACTTTATTTCAACTATTAACTTTGTATTCAACAAATCTAATCAAACCCTAGATAATGTTGATCAACTAGAATAAAGAACACAAATGAAAGACACAAGATTTATCCCGTGGTTCGGTTACCACGAAGGCAGCCTACGTCCACGTTGAGGAGCCCACAAAAGGGTCGGGTCTTCACTAACCCTTCCCTCGTTCGGATCGCCACGAAGGCCAATCCTCTTCCACTAATCACACAGGGGTAAATCACCGAGTTTAAGGGGCGATCTCACAAGTTGAGCGCTCCCTTGATTACAAGATTCAAGACCACCAATAACACACTTCAAAATATACAAACTGAGATGCAAGAGTGTGTTAGAGATTCAAACCAAGAGCTCAATCGCGTATCAAGTGCCCTCTCCAATGATCTACAAGTGATCTTCAATGTAGTGATCAATTTAGCACTTGGTTTTGTGGAGAGAGGTAGTTTTTGAGGCTCTTGGGAGGTGTGACGGCGCTAGGGTTCGAGAGCGTTTTAAAGTGGGCCGTGCACCTCTATTTATAAGGGGTTTCTGGAAGTTACCGTTAGGGTTCAGAAAATTCGGACTAGTCCGTGGTGGTGACCGGACTAGTCCGGTGTGCTGTGAGAAGCAAACCCTAAGTGTCCAGGAATATCGGACTAGTCCGTTTGAAAACGGACTTGTCCGATTTCACTGCTGGAAAACTTCGGACTAGTCCGATTGTCATCGGACTGGTCCGGACCTGTGAAACCTTTAGTGTTTAGGATGACAAGTCCGCACTTGGAGGACTTGTCCGATTTAGATCAGTGTGTATATCGGACTAGTCCGTGTAAACACCGGACTTGTCCGAAGTGGATCAGAAAGGATATCGGACTAGTCCGGTGGAGACCGGACTTGTCCGATCTAGTGACCTGTGCATTGTGTTGAGGACTAGTCCGCACTGGGGAGGACTAGTCCGAAGTGGAACAGAAGAATTATCGGACTAGTCCGGTGACGACCGGACTTGTCCGATCTTGTGCAGAATGTGATATCGGACTAGTCCGGTGGACATCGGACTAGTCCGGTCCTGTATAGCTTTGTGCATGTGTGTGTGTGATTAAATGAGATTGAGCTCTTGGGTGTGTTTCCTTAACACACTCCACACATACTAAACTACTAGTTTCTTCTCCTTGAGCTCAAATCCATTTTCCTTCTCAATTTCCTCTTTTTGGCACTTTGCTCATCTTTCATCATTTTTCTGCATTCATCTCAACAAAAGAATTAGGATCCCAATTGCTTGTCATAAATCATCCAAAACCCACAAGGGAGTCCTAGATGCACTTTCACAGCGGTCTTGCGGTAGTCATCACATTCTTGGCGGGGTGTGGTGCTCTGACTTGTTTTCCTGCTTGACAAGCGTTGCACGGCCTATCTTTTTCAAAAACCAGATCCTTAAGACCACGGATGTGACCACCTTTTAGAAGTTTCTGGAGATTTCTCATCCCAACATGGGCTAGCCGTCTATGCCACAGCCATCCCATGTTGGTCTTAGCAACCAAGCAAGTGTTGAGTTTGGCTTCATCTTTGTTGAAGTCAACAAGATAAAGCTTTCCCTTCAATATTCCCTTGAATGCAATCGAGTCATCGCTTCTTCTAAAAACGGTCACACCCTCATTAGTGGATAAACAGTTGTAACCTTTGTCGCATAGTTGAGATATTGACAAAAGATTATAATCTAGAGAGTCTACATGTAAAACATTAGATAAGGTGTGTTGAGAGGATATTTCAATGTTACCGCTACCAAGGACCTTTCCTTGGCTATTATCTCCAAAGTATATGCCTTCACCTGGATCCTTCTTATACTCGTACTCCACAAACTTACCTCTCTCTCCGGTCATGTGATTTGTGCATCCACTATCTAGCACCCATTTAGATCCACCGGAGGAGTAAGCCTGCAAAAAAGAATTATTCTTTGGTTTTAGGTACCCAAGCTTGCTTGGGTCCTCTCATGTTAGTCACAAGAGTCTTGGGCACCCACACACAAGTTTTCAAGTTCTTGTGGTGTGGCCCTGTATATTTAGCAATGACTTTTCCATATTTGGCTTTCATAAGAACATAGGAAGCATCAAATGTACGAAACAATATTTATAAATCAGATTCATGGGATTTTTCCTTAACAAAGACAATTCTATTTTTAGCATGATTAGGAGTAGATATGTGTTTGTTCCTGTCAAAACCAAGGCCATCTCTGACATTAGGAGGTCTAGTGACCATATATGCATTGTGTGCATATTTGATCTTCTCCTTATCAAAGATGCCGCTTGGAGAGACATGCATATTATGAGAAGTTGAAGTATTAGAAATAACATTCTTCTTACTAGAGCAAGTGCAAGTTCCGATTGTTGTCGAACTCATATCTTTGGAGGAAGAGCTCTTGGAGGAAGAGGAGTCACTTTGCTTGAGCGACTCAACTTGCACCTCAAGGATCTTGTTAACTTTTGACAAGTTAGCAAGTTCTTCCTTGATTGCAATATACGAGTCCTCCAGCTTTGAGTAAGCTTCCTTACTTAAGGCTAGCTCAAGCTCAAGTGACTTGTTCTTCTCTCTTTCAAGCTCAAGAAGCTTTTCAACTTCTTGATATCTCTTCCTTTCACGGATGAGCATATCTTCTTGTCGGTTAACAAGTTCCTCCTTTTCAAATATTTTGTTCGACAACATTTCCATTTTCTTTAAAGCAATTTTACTTAATCCTCTAAACATTTCTTCATTATCACTAGAGCTATCAAAGTCATCAATAGAGGAATTTAGCGTAGGAGGAGTAAGTCGAACCTTTTTCTTGCCTTCCTTAGCCATAAGGCAAGTGTGGTTGTTCATATCCCGTCCTCCCATGTTTGAGAAGAGTGTGGCTCTCACAGTAGGTTTCTTGACCGCGATAGTGGTCATCTCTTCTTTTTCATCGAAGGAAGACTCGTCATTTGAGTCCCACTCCTTGCCAGTGTGAGCTTGATGGGTCTGTCTTCTTTTTCTGAAATTTTTCTTTTCTTGAGGTCTTGTTTCCTTCTTCTTTTTATTTTCTTCATGGAGGCAGTCCACCATGAAGTGACCATACTCTCCGCAGTTGTAGCAAGTGCGTCGAGCCTTGGATTTTCCTTTATCCTTGCTTTTGCCTTCATTTGAATTGTTGTTGTGTCTTCTTTTCATCATGTGCTTGAACTTCTTGATAAAGAGTACCATTTCTTCATCATCAAGATTGGTACTCTCGTCGCTCGTATGCCTGTTGTCTTGGTCTTCACGAGTTTCTTTGAGTTTGGGTCTGCACGTTGCTTTGAGAGCAACTTCTTTCTTTTTGGAAGAGGTGAGTTCGGCTAAGTCTTTGACATATTGAGCCTCTTTCTCCATCATTTCATGATTTATGATCTTCCCCAATAACTCATCGGGAGTCATTTTGTGAAATCCGGGGCTTTCTCTAATCATTGAGTAAAGTGTGACATTTCATGGCATGAAGGCTCTAATCATTCTTTTGACCACCTCGTGATACGTCCATTTTTTACTTCCATAGGCACGATTTTTGTTGATGAGTGCCTTCATCCGGTTGTACATGTCTTGAGGTGATTCGCCTTCTTCAATAGCAAATCTCTCCAACTCTCCTTCAAGCATCTCAATTTTAGCTTCACGAACCGACCTATTTCCTTCATGAGCTGTCTTAAGTGTATCCCAGATTTCTTTTGCACTTTCTAAACCATTGATCTTGGTGAATTCCTCCCTGCTTAGTGATGATGTGATCACAGCGACGACTTGTGCGTTTCTGTGAATCTCTTGTTCTTGTTCTGGAGTGAGTTCCTCATCCGTGTCCGGGATATCTATGCCTGTACAAACAATGTGCCATAGACTAGGATTCAGGGATATTAGATGCATTTTCATGTTGTACTTCCACATGGTGTAGTCACTTCCGTCAAACTGTGGAGGCTTTCCCATAGGAATAGAGAGATAGTGATTGTTTGAATTGAGACGGTTGTAGTTGTAAGGATATCGGGAGTAGTCGTGATGACCACTCCCGGTCGACTTCTCTTCTTCTTTTCCTTTTTGTGCCAGCAACTTCTTCTTTAGGAGTGCCTTTAGCTGTCGCACTTCTTCATCATCATGTGGGCTTTCTTTCAGCACATCGAAGGCTTTAGCTTCTTGTTCCTCCTCATTGATGTTCGTCTTCGGGATATCGTTATTCTTCTCAGAGGCCATTGATCTCTCCGAGATGTGAGTCTCGTTGACAGAGAACCTGCTCTGATACCAATTGAACATGGCCTAGAGGGGGGTGAATACACCTTTTGAACTTCCTGCACACTTAATAGAGTCGTAAAAAACTTGATTGACCGGACTAGTCCAGTTGTGTGGGCAGACTAGTCCGGTGTGCTGAAATATGTAAATAGATTAAGTGTTATTTGGGAAACTAGGTTCTTCTAGCAGCGGAAATGAGAACAACAGATTCTTTGATTTAAGATTAGTGTATGAATGCACGTGAAGACTTATGAGCAACTTAAATTGTTGTTTAGCTATCAAGTGATCTAGTGAACAAAAAGTAAAGTAAATGAGGCACAAGAGACAAGCGAATTTTTACCGAGGTTCGATCTCACCACGAGATCTACGTCCTCGTTGAGGAAGCTAACACAGAGCCAGGTCTCCAACCCTTTCCCTCTTCAAGTCACCACGAAGGCCGACTTGATTCCACTATCATGGGTAATCACCGAGTTTGTGGGGCAACCTCACACGTTGAGGGCTCCCACGAGAATTACAACTAAAGAGGTGATCAAATACACTTGAAAGTATTACAATGCAGAGTATAAGTGTAGAAAGATCAAACCCCAAGAGCTCGCAATGATGGAACGACGATCTCCCAATCCTGAATCCAAGTGTTCAAATGATTTGACTCGTTTTGCACCTTATATGTGTGGGGAGATGTATTTTGGGCTCTTGGGACAAAGTGGCGGCACTAGGGTTTGTATTTTCAGCAGTATTCGACTTGTGTATTAATAGGAAAGCCGTGGATTCTCTATTTATAGGGTTTCCAAAAAGTTACCGTTGAAAAACCCTAATACCGGACTAGTCCGGTGCAAGTCCGGACTTGTCCGGTCACAGTGTAACTCGAAGTCCAGAAAGTATGGCGGACTAGTCCGGTGCTGTGTGAAGGTGGACTCCAGAAAGTTCAACAGACTAGTCCGGTGGACACACGGACTAGTCCGATCTCTAGAGATGGGAGACTCTAGAAAGTTCAACGGACTAGTCCGGTGGACACACGGACTAGTCCGATCTTCAGAGATAGGAGACTCCAGAAAGTCTGGCAGACTAGTCCGGTCCAAGATCGGACTAGTCCGGTGCATCGTGAAAGTTAGGTTAATTTTAAAACCCTTACCCCTACGCAAAGTCGTGAGCTCTTGGAGTGTGTCTTTCATACACTCCATATACATTGAAAATCTAATTTGTTCTTCCAAGTTCCATCAAAGTATTCCTCTTTGGACACCACTCCATTTTTCACCTTTTTTGTGCCCCGAGCTGTTTCACTTTGTTTGTCCTGCAATCATCTCAATAGTTTCATTAGGATCTCATATGTTTGTCATCAATTAGCCAAAACCCACAAGGGATATCCTAGATGCACTTACACAAGGTCTTCGCAGTATCCTTAGAAAGTAGAGCTTGTGAATTGGGTCCCATTATCTGTTATGATTTTGTTCGGGACTCCAAATCTGCATACGATGGACTGCAAGAAGTTGATAGTTGATTGCTTGTTTATTGTCACAACTGGAGTTGCTTCCGGCCATTTGGTGAACTTGTGAACGGCAACATACAGGAACTTGTAACCTCCGACGGCTCTTGGGAAAGGTCCCAAGATGTCCATCCCCCACACAGCGAAAGGCCATGTAGGAAGTATCATTTGTAGAGGCTGAGCCGGTGTATGAATTTGCTTTGCATGGAACTGACATGCTTCGCATTTCTTCACCAGCTCAGTTGCATCCTGGAGCGTTGTAGGCCAGTAGAAGCCATGCCGGGAGGCTTTACCGACCAGCGTGCGGGAAGACGTGTGGTTCCCACACTCGCCTCCATGGATTTCTGCGAGAAGCTCGCAGCCTTCTTCCCTTGTGATGCACCGCATTAGGACGCCGTTGGCACCGCGCCGGTAGAGATCCCCTTCTACTAGCATGTATCTTTTAGCCAATCTGACTATCCGATCAGCGGATACATCATCGTCGGGAAGGATATTGTCTTTCAAGTAGCTCCGGTTCTCTGAGATCCATGCATCGGAGCTTGCTTGAGCATTTGAGTCTTGCGTGTTGGATTGCTCGGAGCTTCCGGCAGCACCTACAACCCTTGATGGCTGCCATGGTAACAGGGCCATCAGGACCGCCAGCTTCAGAATGCCGGTCTCGCCCCCTTCGCTCAGTTCGGCAGGCTGAGCTGTGGATTTTGACAACCTCCGGACGAAGGTTCTGTCGGGAGCTGGAGCTCTGGTTGACGCTTTCATCGAGAGTTCATCAGCTTCAGCGTTTTGGAGACGCTGGACATGGTGGAGGTCCAGGACTTCGAAGTCCTTCTGAAGCCTCTGGACTTCAAGGAGATAAGCAGCTAGTTGAGGATTGTTACAGGAGCATTCACCCTTCACCTATTTAATGATGAGCTGCGAATCTCCATTGACCAACAGTTGCTTGACACCATATGATAATGCCACCTTTAGTCCATAAATGAGTGCTTCATACTCCGCCATGTTGTTGGTCGCCTTGAAGTCAAGGTGGACCATGTATTTTACCTTCTCCCCGATTGGAGCGAGGAGAAGGACTCTAGCTTCGGCCCCCTGCTTTTGCATGGAGCCGTCAAAGTAGAGGGTCCAGTGAGGCTCAATGAAGACCGGAGTCTTGAGTTCCGACTTCTGCTCACTAGGGCCCCGGGGTTTAATGGAGAGGGGGTCCATTCCGACACAAAGTCCGCCAGTGCTTGACTCTTGATCGCTTGTCTTGGGATGAATTCAAGATCGAATTCAGCCAATTCCACTACCCACTTTGCAATGTTCCCAGTAGAGTTGGGATTATGCAAGATCGCACGCAGTGGATAAGAAATCACCACTGAGATCTTGTGAGCTTCGAAGTAATGGCGAAGCTTTCTGGAGGTGATGAGAATTGTGTAAAGCAGTTTGTGCACCTCTAGGTATCGAGTCTTGACATCATGTAGTACTTCGCTGATGAAGTAGACTGGGCACTGGACTGTCCGGACCCTCCCGGAGGGGTCCGGAGCTTCCTCCACATCAATCTGGACCCTCCCAGAGGGGTCCGGTCCTTGTTCAGGGACCTTCGGGTCCTTGCTGGAGGAACCCAAAGCTTCTTCCATATCGACCCGGACCCTCCCGGAGGGGTCCAAATCTTCTGGATTAACTCCTTGTAGATCCGAATCTGGGGGCTAGGACCCAGACTCACCTTCAGGAACCTCCTGACCCTCCCGAAGGGGTCTATATTCCTGAGCTTGGGAGGTCTCTCCGCAACCAGGACCATGCTAACAACCTCGTTGGTTGCCGAAAGGTAAAGCAGTAAGGGCTCACCAGGGTTTGGAGCTACCAAGGTTGGTAGGGTGGTGAGGAGCTATTTTAGCTCCTGGAACGCCTTTTCTGCTTCTTCAGACCATTGGAATGGTCTGGGTTTCCTCAGTAGCTTGAAGAAGGGTAGCGCCCGTTCCACCAGTCTTTAGATGAACCGGCTGAGGGCAGCTAGACATCCAGTCAGCTTCTGGACGTCCTTGATGCGGGCTGGTGGCCGCATATCCTCAATGGCTTTTACCTTTGTCGGATTTGCCTCTATGCCCCGGTGGTTTACCACGAAACCGAGAAGCTTTCCGGAGCTAACCCCAAAGACGCACTTGTCGGGGTTCAGCTTTGTGCGGGTGACCCGCAGCTTGTCGAAGACAGCTTGCAAGGTGTCAAGAAATGACTCCTTGTTTTTGATCTTGACGACGATGTCATCAACATACACTTCCACTGCGTCTCTGATGAGCTCTCCAAAGGTTTTGTACATAGCTCGTACAAATGTTGAAGCTGCATTCTTGAGACCAAATGGCATGGCAGTATAACAATATAATCCATCTACTGTGATAAAAGAAGTATGTTCTTCATTTTTCCTAGACATTCTGATTTGATGGTACCCAGAATATGCGTCTAGGAAACACAGTAATTCACACCTGGAGGTGGAATCCACTATATGATCTATTCTAGGTAGTGGGAATGGATCTTTTGGACATGCCTTATTTAGTGTAGTGTAGTCGATACACATCTGAAGCTTCCCGCCGGCCTTGGGTACAACGACTAGGTTTGCCAGCCATTTTGGATGGAAGACTTCTCGGATGAATCTAGCTTCGAGAAACTTCTTCACTTCTTGTCGTATGAAGTTCTGTCGCTCTACTGATTGCTTGCGAGGCTTCTGGTGTACAGGTCGAGCATCAGGGTAAATCTTCAGATTATGCTCGATCACTTCCCTAGGGATCCCAGGCATTTGCGATGGTTGCCAGGCAAACACGTCAACATTAGCCCGGAGGAAAGTGATGAGCGCGAGTTCCTATTTGTTATTCAGACCTCCTGATATACGGGTGGTCTGAGCGGCATCGGAACCAATTTGGACGACTTTGACGGGAATGTCGGTGTCGCCGCTTGGTTGCAAACGAGGTGCGGAGGTTGAGCCTCGTTGATGAATGATCGGGGGTTTCAGATCTTGTTCCTGCCTAGAATCTTCCTCCTGCGCCGTAGCAAGCGCATGTAGTTCTTCCAGAGCAGTCACTCCGACAGTGCGGTCTCCGCGGATTCGGAGAACACCAGTTGGTGTTGGCATCTTCAACACCAGGTAGCCATAATGAGCAGCAGCCATGAACTTGTACAAGGCGGGCCTACCCAGAATGGCGTTGAAGGGTAAGTTGATCTGAGCGACGTCAAAGATCAACTTCTCAGTGCGATAATTCTCTCGAGTCCCGAAGGTCACGGGGAGAGTAATGGCACCAAGTGGGGTTATGGCCTCCGGACCTACTCCGGAGAAAGGTCGGGAGGGGCGAAGGTCCGAAGGTCGGAGGTGAAGCCTGACGAAAGCTCCGAAGCTTATGAGGTTTAGCCCCGAACCTCCGTCCACCATTACATGGTGGAGTTGAATGTTATTGATGGTCGAAGATACCATAAAAGGTAGTTGACCAGCTCCGATCATGTTCCGAGGGCAGTCCGAAGCATCAAAAGTGATGGTGGTATCCATCCACATTCGATGAGGCTCTGCCCTGGCTGTAGGAGCAACTGAGGTCATATCCCGCCGCATGGTCTTGAGGACTCGGCGGGAGGTGATGTCCCACGAACCACCAAAGATGGTGTTCATGGTCTTCCGACGCTCACTGTCGGAGACGTCGGAGTCGTCGTCGACGGAGGTGTAAACAGCCTTCAGGACCTTTTTAGGGTCCTGGAAGCCTAACTCCTCTTCAGTCGGAGCTTCAACGACCTTCTGTTTTCCTTCCCTCTGACGGAAAGGAACTTCTTCCCGGCGCTTGTTGTAGCGCTCGGCAAGGTTTTGGACCTCCCGGCAGTCCTCCAAATTGTGGTTGTTCGACTTGTGGATAGGACACCACACTTTGGAGTTGCCACCATCTCTAGAGGACAGCCGAGGTCATTTCTCGGGGTGTGGCCCCCGGCCACCCGGAGCTGCAACAGCTGTAGCGGTGGATGTGCTGGCCGACTGCTTCTTCCTGCCGTTGGACTTTTTCTTCTTCTTGCCACTCCCGGAGGTAGTGGCTTCACCTTTGGAGGATTTTTTGCCATCCTCCGGAGGTGGTTTGGAATGCATTTCACGGCCCTCCGCAGCTTTGGCACATTTGTCTGCCAAGCTGAAAAGTTCCGTAACGCTGGTGATCTTCTTGACCGCCAGCTTCTCCAGCATCTTCTTATCTCGTACGCCCTGTCTAAATGCCACAATAACAGAGGCGCTAGAGATAGAAGGAATAGTGTTTCGTACCTGGGAGAACCTCTGGATGAATGAGCGCAAGGATTCTCCCCCCTTCTGCACAACTGCAAAAAGGTCCAGTTCGGTGCCTGGTTAGGTGTATGAACTCCCGAAATTGGCAGTGAACTGTTGGCATAATTCCTCCCAACTGTTGATGGAGTTGTGATAAAGGCTCATGAACCAGGACCTGGCGGTCCCAGTCAAGGCCACTAGGAAGTAGTTGGCCATTACGGCCTCGTTACCTCCGGCCGCAAGGATTGTGGTGGAGTAAATCTGGAGAAATTCAGCGGGATTAATAGTCCCGTAAAATTTCTCCGGTAGGTGAGGCCGGAACTTTTGTGGCCATCTGACCATGCGTAGGTGCATGGCCAGGGCAGAACAGCCTCCTCCTACTCCCTCGGGAGCAGGATTGTCTCGAGCCTCTCGCCTTTCACGAGCACGCTCGATATGGACACGGCCGTCCTGTTGACGGTAACGGCGATCAAGCTCCGTCGGAAGGTCGTGAGTTGATAGCTTGGTTACCGTATGGGTACGTTGCACCCCGGAAGGTAGTGACGTCACCTGTTGAGATGCAGCACGTCTCCTACAATGGGAAGCGTGCGGACCAAGTCTGCCTGACACAGTCCGGCGCTGCGATGGGGCCCGCCCCGAGGGGGGGGGGCTTTGGTTGCTGATATGGTCGGTTGCTGCTGCAACCAGATGTTCCACGTCAGCCCTCCACTGCTCCATTGCACCCTGGGATGCACCTGGAGGTGGTGGACGTTGGAGGAGAGCACGCGCTGCCTGGAGCGCGTGTTCAGGGTTGTTGTTATTTGCCGACGCCGTGACCGATGCGGATGCATCGTCACGTTGCCCAACTTGATTTGCTGGTGCAGGCGGTGGCGGAGGAGGCATGACACCTGCTGGAGCCACGACACCTGCTGGTTGCTGCACGTTGGAGGGGTTGCCCCCAACAGGTTGAACAGCAAGATTGCTATTGGATGATCCAGCAACTGAGTTCACCATCCTTGAAATCTCGGGTGCCCCTTCCTGGCGCACCAACTGTCGGCAGTGTGATCTGGCAGATCTCCCAACACTACCTTTGGTAGATCGAGGAGTTGTAGTTCGGTGATGGGCGCGCAGAGATTCAAGAAGGTGAAAGACAAATGGGCACAAAGATTTACGTGGTTCGGGCCGCCTGAGCGTAATACCCTACTCCACGGGGTGTGTTGGTGTTGTATTAAGCGTGTGAGTCTAGAAAAAGCTCCGGAAAAAGAAGCTCGTCTAGCTCAGAGAGTCTAAAGGTGTGTATTCAGTCCTCTCAGAAGAGTCCCCCCGTGTACCATCGACCGATCCTTTTATAGTACAAGGACTGGTCGTTACATTGTTAGCCTGGTCGGACATGTGGCCATGGCGGTTACTAATGTTTGATACACGGTTAATGAGGTTAATTACCCTTAATAGCCCGGTAACGGGCCTTAATGGTGCCGTTATCAGTATTAAAGGCCATCCGATCGTGTGTCATTAATATGGCATTAATGACACTTAATCGGGTCTTGAAGTCTTTGATTGCTCCTTGGAGGTCTGGAGCTGTTGAGGATCCACCAGCCTAATTGTTGAAGTTGAAGGTCCGGCAGTCGGCCACGTGGCAGCTCTGGAGCTTACCGTCGTGGACGGGTAGGTCCGATGCTGCTGGACACGTGTTGGCACCGGAGCTTCCCTCTGTCTGAGGTTAGGTCCGGGGATGCCATACTGGTATCTAGCCCGAAGCTTTCCCATGCGTGGGCGATAGCTCCGATCTTATGATACACGTGGCGGCCCTGGGACTAACCATGTCAGGGAAGCAGTTCTGGTCCCACCTGACATGTGGGGCCTTCGGGGGTCTTCAAATCTGGTAGATGGAGTTTCCTTGTGATCTTTGTAATCCCAAGGGGTATCCGGTACGGAGGGTACCAACAAACATCTTCAGACGGAATTGCATAAACATGCAATGGCAAAGCTGATGGGGCTTCAATATAAAATCGTGTATCGCAAGGGGAAGGAGAACAAAGCGCCCGATGCTTTGTCATGAGTCACACACTTAATGCCCTTTTCCTTGGTTTTTGAAACTCAACCGAGATGGATACAAGAAGTGTTGAACTCTTATGCACTGGACCAAGGTATTCAAGACTTGATCACCAAGATCGCCGTGACAAGTCCAGATGAGGAGGGATTCTCTTTGCACAATGGCCTAATACGGAAAGGTGATCAAATCCTCATCAGACCAAACTCGGCTCTACATTCCAAAATCATTTCGCAGTTCCATAACGGTGTGGGGTGTCATTGGTGGTCATTTAGGCAAGCATGCAACATATCATCGGGTGAAAAAAGAAATTTTACTAGAAGGGTCTTAAGGTTGATGTCACAAACTTTGTTAAGCAATGTTCCATGTGCCAACACATTAAATCCGATAGAACACATCAAGCAGGTTTGCTTCAACCCTTGCCAGTGCTCGAGGGATCTTGGCAGGACATTACCATGGATTTCGTGGAGGGATTATTGAAGTCTGATGCTTATGACACTATCATGGTAGTCATTGATAGCTTCTCTAAGTACGCACATTTTCTTCCCCTCAAGCATCCTTTCTCTGCCCCACAAGTAGCTCAAATCCTGCTTGATAATGTGGTGAAGCTCCACGACCTACCGAAGTCTATGCTCTCTGACCACGACAAAATCTTCACAAGTGCAGTATGGCGCCAATTGTTTCAGTTGCTGGGAGTTCAATTGCTGCTCACTACGGCCTACCACTCGCAGATAGACGGTCAGAGTGAACGATTGAACTAGAGTCTGGAGATGTATCCGCGTTCCTTGGCTCATGACGCACCTCACCAGTGGAAGAAATGGCTCTACCTCGCCGAACTATGGTACAATTCTTCTTTGCATTCTTCCTTAGGTTGCTCTCCATTCCATGCTATATATGGATATGATCCGGATGTCATGGCTGCACCTACTATTCCCTATGACTCTGAAGCTTCTGTTGTTGAGTTGCTGAAGACTAGAGCTGCACGTCTTCCCTTGGTCAAGGAAAATCTGGCGCGGTCACAGAACAAGATGAAGCAATTTTCTGACAAGAAGCGCGTCGACAGAGAATTCTAGGTCGACGAACTCGTGCTCCTTTGTCTGCAACCATATGCTCAGATGTCTCTTGTCAATAGACCATGCTCGAAACTTGCTTTCAATTTTTTTGGGCCATACAAAGTGATTGAACGTATCGGTAAGGTGGCCTATCGGCTGGAATTGCCTCTTTCTGCACAAATCCACAACGTTTTTCATGTGCTCAACTGAAGGTGTACACACTAAACTACGGTCCGATTTTCTAAAAGGTGCCTGTTTCTATTGACCTAGAGAGTGTTCATCTCAAACCAGTGCGGATCATCGATCGCCACCTGGTGAAGAAGGGAAGCCTTGCAATTCCACAAGTTCGCATATGTTGGTCAGTCGGCTCATCAGAGGAAGAGACCTGGGAGGACTGGAACGTCGTCGTGCAGAAGTTCCAAGAGCTGGTGAAAGTGCATCTAGGCATCCCCATGAATTTTGGATGATTGATGACAACAAATTAAGAGACTAATGAGCTCAATTGATCTTAAGCACAGGTGTGATGATCAACATGAAAGAAAATCCCTCAAAAAGGAAAATGTTGAAATGGACGTCAAAGGCTCAAGCATAGAAATTAGGGTTTCTAATGTGTTGAGTTTAGACTAGCCTTCTATGTGTGAGGGTGTGTATCAAGTGCATTGCGATCATAGAAGAGGGCTAAAAGTCGTGGTTGAGAGAAAACCAAAGTGAGAAGTCTTGTTGAGAGAATTCTTAGGAGACCGGACTTGTCCGAGCCTCAGGGCCGGACTAGTACGGGTGTGCTAGAGTAGTCCGTTTAAGGATGGACTAAAGGTTTCTATGTGAGTTCGGACTTGTCTGTTTGGGGACGGACTAGTCCGTTCTACACTTGGTGAGAGTTTTCAGAGCTAAGTCTCGGGAGACCGGACTTGTCCGCCACAGAGGTCGAACTAGTCCGGAGCTCCAAGAGTAGTCCACTTTTGGCCGGACTAAAGGTCTCTGTTGTACTTCGGACTTGTTCGTTTCGTGGCGGACTAGTCCATGGTGTTTAGTGAGAAGGACTTTCTGAGGCTAAGTCCTGTTGGCCAAACTTGTTCGCCCCAATGGCCGGACTAGTCCGCTGTGTGCAGACTTGTTCGTTCTTGAGCGGACCAAGACATTCTGTTTGAGTTCGGATTAGTTTGTTGTTGGTCGGACTAGTATGATATGTCATGACCATTTGAAATTCAAACTGTAGAGGGTACATCACTCTCTGTGGAGCATGACGTGGTGTGGACCCAGTAGCCCGGACTAGTTCGTGGTTCCAAGCCGGACTAGTCTGGACATTCAATGCTCGCAACGGCGAGTTTTCTGGACCCCTATAAAAAGGGGACTCCCGACTCCCATTTGATAACTTTTGAACCCTAGCACCGCCACAAGTTTCCTTGAGCCATTCTAAGCCTTCTACTCCGCCTACTTGCCCTCTAGAACCAAATCTTGAGGAAATTAGGGTTTGGGAAAGAGAGAGAAGGAAGATCGACTTTCTTTGGCTCTCGGTTTGATCTCTTGCACTTGATGTCTTGTTTTGTAGCTTGTGGTTGTTGACCTTCTTGTGCTCCTTGCTGTAAATCATTTGTGGGAGCCTCAACTTGTGAGAAGCCCCAAGAACTTGGTGACTACCTTTGTGGTTAGTGTGGAAACCAAGCAAACCTTTTGTGGTGGCTTGGTGAGATTAGGGTCAAGTGAGATCTGATCCTTTGTGGACTTCTCAACATGGATGTACATTTATTTGTGAAACTGAACCACAGGATAAATTGTGTCTCGCTTATTGTTTTACTTTTTTCTATTCACTAGAATTGCTTTTAGGGTTCATATTGTTCTTCACAGTGTGCTTTATTGAAATCTTGCAACCCAGTTGCTCTCACTTGTTAATCTAAGTTGTATTAGGTTGCTAGACATTGTATCTATCTTGGATCAAACTAAAATCTGCAAATAACTTGTAAAAGTCAAGTTTTAGATTTTCCCTGTGTACAGAGCGGACTAGTCCGGCCCTGACCAGACTAGTCCAGCCTTAGAGTTGTAATCTCTTTTGATTAAGCAATTTCATGTCATATTGCCTATTCACCATCCTCTAGGCGACTTTCAGCAGGCGACTTGGGGACCAGCGAATTCTCAAGGCTGGGGAGGTGTCATGACCAGTGCCACGCTGGATGCCACAGTGGCATGAGTTTGATTTATTAATGTAACCAGAGTTTAAACTGGTTTAAGGAGTGAGTGTGTGGGCCCACAGGGCAGGAGCCGGTTGGCTATATGATGTAAGCAAATGCTTTTGGTCGGGCATTGAAGAAAAATTCACCAACCGAAACCCCAGTCCAAGTCTTCTTCTTTCTTCCTCCTCACGTCTCTGCTCATTCTTTTCCCTCGTCGATCAATCGAGTGGCGCGCTCACGTATCGAGACGACGACCCGGCGACAAAGGGTCGTTACAGAGGCAGAGGTGGAACACGAGAGCGAGGAATCGCAGGTCGAAAGGGTTGTCGCACAAGGCCTACTGATCCCGATGCGCTTGAGTGCCGCTGTTGTGCCCAATTACCGCTGCCGCGACCGACTCCTGCCGCCTCCACAACCCAGCTGTGCCGCGCCACATCGCACTCAACTGCCGCCGCCGCCATAGCCATCGCACCCGTCGGCCTTCGCAGCACGCATCTTGCCCCCAGCAGTCGCGCCTGTCGACCTCCATTCCCGGGCCGCGCCCTTCGCCCTCCAGCCCGCCCGCTGGGGTTCAGAGAGCGCCACACGGGAGAGATGGGAGGGAGTCGAGTTGGTGGGCACTGATGGATCCAAAGGCCAAGGGTATTTTGGTTCTGCTGAGATTTTCAACAGTTTTTTTTTCATTTTTTATTGTCTTTATTCCAAGTCATCTAACAAGGTTGTGAACTTGTGGTAAACGGCAGGTTGAGGTGAGAATTGTGGCTAAAATGTAAAATTTAAAAATCAGAGTCTAATCACAATTAGCCTTCAAAACTCTGATCAAAACACAATTGTCCTTAAATGAAAAGGATCGAAGGATATTAATATGATCTTCTAAAAATCTAGACTGGTACTTTTTCAAATTCATAAAAGATGCCAAATATCTAATACTCCCATACCCCAAAATATGCCAAATTGAACTAAAATTCTTTTCCAAAGTGACAATTATTTTGGGATGGAGGGAATACTCACAATAAATGAACTGGCATTTCTATTCTAAACGTCATTTATTTCTTAACGAATAAAGTACTCCATTCTAAAATAATTGTCACTTAGAAAAGAATTTTAGTTCAAATTGAACTAAAATTCTTGTCTAAAGTGACAATTATTTTAAGTTTGAGGGAGTATATAACTAGAAATACATGTATAATCGAGCGGTGGTAGTCTTATCTATTTGAGCACTCTCTCCTACTATTAGCAATTCTCAGTCTGTACCCCGAGTGAAAAATGTAACAAACAGAAAAAGGTAACAAGAAACTAAGGCCATGTTTGGATCCTCTATAGCTAAAATTAGCTAGCTAATAATCTATTAGCTAGATTAGGCCAACTAATTATTAGCTGGAGGCTGTTTGGAGCCCATAGCTAATTATTTGGTTGCTAGAAACAATTGACCGTAGTGCACCTATTTTATTTGTGTTGCCATCTACTGCAACATACAAAAGTATTGACACTGACTATTTCATTCAAACATTAAAAAAATTAGAATCATACAAATTTGTGTAATAGTGATTCAAATTGAAATAATTTACTAAAATAATTTTTAAACATGATTGGTCTTGTCAGTGGTCATCCTCTTATATTAAACAAAGCAGTTGCAATGCTATCACGAAACACATTTATGTCTTGTTCTTACTCACCATTTCCTTTAGACGAACATATTGTTGTAATCCGCATATAGTTTTTATCATTATCACACCTTTTAAAGTCTTCATCCGCTATAGCACTTTCTCTATTGAAGTTATGTAAGGCCATGCAAGCAAGTATTATTTTTGTTTACTTTATCATTGATACGATGATAGGTGCAACAAAATCTTTTACTTCATCAGAGTTGTGAAACTCAGTGTCGTAAGAGTTGAGGTCAAATCCCGTCATTCCAACAAATCGTGGTGAATGGATACCCCGACCCCGATCCAAAATCGAGTTCACATCAGGGAATAGGTCTCTGTTTACGCGATTCGAGGGCGGCATTGCATTCGTGCTCTGCTCCTCCTCGTTATTGATGACTAGCCTAATGTGTGTGAGAGTGTGTGTATCAAGTGCATTGAGATTATTGATGAGAGATCAAAGTCTTAGTTGAGAGAAAACCTAAGTGAGAAGCATTGTTGAGAGAAAACTCCAGTTGGAAGGACTTGTCGGGGCTCCAGCCGGACTAGTCCGGGTTTGTCGGCTTAGTCCGTTTTCGAACAGACTAAGTATTGTTGTGTGAGTTCGGACTTGTCCGTTTGGAGACGGACTAGTCCGTTCCACACTTGGTGAGCGATTTCGGAGCTAAGTTCAGGGAGGCCGAACTTGTCCAGGCTTATCGAAGTAGTCCATTTTCAGCGGCACTAAAGGTTACTGTTGTAGTTCGGACTAGTCCGTTTTGAGCCGGACTAGTCCGGGGCGCCATGATCATTTGAAATTCAAATGTTAGCGGGTAGAGTACACTTTGGTAGAGTGTGACGTCGAGTGGTCCCGTTGGGCCGGGCTAGGGCTTGTGACCGGAGTAGTCCGGACTTTAGTTGGTGGCAACAGTTGGCTGTCGGGACCTTTATAAAAAGGGACCCCGACCTCTATTTAAGCAGACTGAAACCCTAGCGCCGCCACAAGCACCCTTGAGCCTTTCAAAACCTTCTCCTCTACCTACTTGCCTTCTAAACGCGAAGAATAGGGTCAAGTGAGATTCGATTCTTTGCGGACTTCTCAACGCGGATGTAGACTTCTCTATGAAGCTGAACCTCGAAAAAATTCTTGTCTCACTAGTCACTTTACTTTTCGCTCTTCACTAAAATTGATTTTAGGGTTCATATTGTTCATCAACGAAATCTTGCAATCTAATCGTTTTTACTTGTCAATCCAAGTTGTATTAAGTTGTTAGATTGTGTAGCCACTTTCCGTTAAACTAAAATCAAAGTAAAACTTACAAAGATCAAGTTTTTAGGATTTTTCTTGTGTGCTGAACGGACTACTCCGGCCCTGATTTGGACTATTCTGATCCTAGATATTTAATCTCGTTTTATTAAATCATTTCAGGGCAAATTGCCTATTCACCTTCCTATAGACAACTTTTAGCATTGAGTCAAAGTTCATCAAGCATCTGAAGCAAGCGTGAGGTAATGGACTGACTCTAAGGTGCGTACTCAAAGAGATGGCTGCTGCATAAAGGGACTGTTTGGATGAGTATTATTATGCACCTTTATAAAATTTGATGTTATCAAAATTTGGTTCAGAATTTGGCCAATCAAAAGTTGGTCAATGTTGATAACAAAAATAAAATACTTTGACATATGAGTTCATTGGTTTACTAAAATTTGATTTTAATCCAAATACACACTCTTTTTACAATTAACTACCAAAATTTGGTAAAGTACCAACAAATTTTCCCTACTCCGCCATTTTGCGCGCATACTACCCACACTCGCTGAGCCGGGAAGTCCTCCGAAGCAGGATTTCGCTCCCCCCATATTCTTCCCCGCCGCCGGCCGCCTGTGCCACCGTTGAGCAGCAGCAGAGAACAATACTCCTCTTACACGCGGGAGAGAAAGGGGGACGGAGGCGAAGGTGGTGGCCAGGGTCGGCATTGGAAGAGGGCGAGGATCTCGGTATGGAAGAGGGTAGCGGAGGAAGGCGCAACTCCGGCGGAACACGGCGCCGTCGCAAGCCAAAGCGCCGAGGTGGAGCCCAGGGCTCAGCCGCCGACAAGCGCAATGACAGGGCCGATGGTCTTGGTGGCGAGAGCGCAGCGCCTCGCGAAGGAAAGGAGCATACTGCCGGAGAGGAACCCGCGGCCGGAGGGCCCGGCAGTCCTCGGGAAGGCCACGATGGCGAGGCAGCCGCCGAGCTGCACAATGACAGGGCCGATGGTCTTGGTGGCGAGGGTGCAGCGCCTCGCGACGGAGAGGAACCTGCTGCCGGAGGGTCCGCCGGTCCTCGAGAAGGGCACGACGGTGAGCCAGAACCGGAAAGGCTCCAACTTGGAGGCCGAGAAAGCAGCAGTGGTGGTGGAGCTGGCCAGCCACATAGAAAACTTGGTGCAGAGGACGAAATGACCAGCTTCAATGCCAGCGACGGTGGAGGCCCTGGTGGTGCCTTGGCAGCACTCAGCTGCGACATCGAGAATCTCAACCTTGAAGACAGTGGTGATCAACAAATGGAGCGTCAAGATGATCAGGCAACTGGCAGCTCCCTAAGTGGACAGCTGCAAGCAACCGTCGAGTGCCAGCGCAGGGAATCGTTGTTGCCACTGTCTACGTTCCTATCAGAAGCAATATTATCTTGGGATTTGAACGACGTGTTGAATATTGATCTATACAAGGATAAGGTTTGAATTTCATACCTACGTACATCTACACTTGTTACTTTTTTTTGTTAGTTCAATCTATTCGCTCCTGACATGAATTTAATATTAGATTACATGAACAGATAACTTTACTATCATTGATAACTTTACTATCATTGCAATTTCATTATCCATTTCTGACATATATTCAACACGTGACACAATTATTTTTGTTGTTTCATATAGGTCAAAATGATTCCAAACGTCTATGAATCAGTTGAGCAATTTGCTAATATTCATTCCTCAATGTTGATAGAAGAGCTGAGATCGGAGTTATTTTATGCAATAAAGAATTTTGAGCAAATTCAATATTGCAAAATATTGTCTATCAATGAATGTGAATCGAACTATCTCTATCTAGATATTGATCTTGACTCATGTGATCCCGAAAAATTTCATTGTTGTCACATTGCAAGAGATTACGATATTTGTTTGCTAACCTCTGAACCTCTTGCCAAAAAAATATGGACATTTTAACCTCCTCCATGGGCATAGTTATAGGTGTCGGACGTGACACATTCTTTCAAAGGGGTTTTAAGATTGAAGTTTCTAATCATGAAGATTTGAAATTAAAAAAACTGAAGTATGTTAGTTTTCTAACTAACATCAGATATAAATTGGAAACCTCGCTCGTTCTATCCATTCATGATGAAAGAAGTGGTGTGGCTATTAAAGATGTAATAGACTTGTCTCACAAGGTATACTAATATTCTCTCTAACATTTATTTGAAGTCTCTTATTTATATTGTAAACATTTCTAACTTGTTTTATTTTTAACACATGTTAGTAAATAGTGCAACACTTGGTATGACATTATCATTTTATTTTCATCAGGGAAAAGTAAAGATCGTGTGCGCTCCCCTTGGTTGCAGTACAAAGGGTAGCATTGTTGATTACATGAAGACAATTTTAAATTCAAAACAGAAGGTTTTGATTTGTCTTCCAAATGCTCATGGAATACCTAATATATTAATGGAACTGAAGAATTTAACCACCAGTATTGTTGTGCTAAATGATATTAGAGACATAGAGACTCAGAATGCTTATAAATGTGAAGAAGAGTTTCTGGAAAATAGCTCATATGAATTATATTGCTGTGTGAAAAATGGTCAACATTCTTTGAAAGCGATGCATGCTTTGTTTGGTTTGACTTGATTCTATCATTACAAGCGTTGTAGTGATGCTAATTCATGTGCAAAATGTACAGAGCCAGGATTATTGGATTTCTCTATTGGAACTTTTGTTATAATGTTCAATAATTTCTTTAAATATCTTCAAGATTGCCTAATTTATCTGGGTAAACATGGTGAGGATTTATCTGTCTTTGATCCAAGCAAAGTCAACATTAGGGAGCTACAGGACATGCTGAATATTTTTGAAGCTTACTTGAAAAATTCAGAACTGAGTGATGATTCTGTGGCTGAAGCATTTAATATTATGCTGGATGTGAATGCAGTTTTAAAAGGCACCTCAAACACCCCTGCAGATGCACTGAACAAAACAAGGATGAGGTGTCTACAACTTATGAGTAGTCTTATGAAAGCACTGTATCTACCTGATCTAACAAGTTGGGATGAGTTAGACAGATTTTGCATTAAGCACTCTAAAATTGTTGTTAGTACTATTGATTGCACTTATAAATTGGTTGATATGAAGAAAAATCCATTTGATGTACTATTGGTTCTTGGTTCTAATCAAATCAGAGATGTTGAATTACTTGTCCCATTTCTTCATCCGGTGAAACACACCATATTGATTGGGGATATGTATCATCTACATCCTATTGTTAGGAGTGAGGTAAATCTTCTCCACTAACATTCAAATATTTTAAATATGTTCATATTTTGTCATTGTGCCATCACATCCAAACATTTATTTATTCTTTATCAACATATTATGGAAAATTCTTATTTTCATGAATTAGTTTTATATAACGTTTATGTTGGACTGTGTTTGGGCCTAGCCTGTACGGCCCATCTATGTATCTATAAATATGTACCTAGACCCTATGATTAATCAAGCATTCATTCTAGTCTTCTATCATGGTATCATTAGCCAAACCCTAACCCTAATCCCCACCACCCACCCAGCCGCCCCCCCCCCCCCTCCCCCATGGCCGGCGCCCTGGCCGCCGCCCCTGCTCCCACCGCCGGCCCCTCCCTGGCGCCCCCTTCTCTGTCCAGCGCCGCCCCCCTACCCTCCCTGGCCGCCGCCGCCGTCGGCGCCCCCTTCCTGTCCGCCGCCGGCGCCCCCTCCATGGCCGCCGCCGGTGCCCTCCCTCTGGCCGCCGCCGCCGCCCCCCTCTGGCCGCCGCCGCCGCCCCCCCCTCTGGCCGCCGCCGCCGCCCCCCCCTCTGGCCGCCGCCGCCCCCCCCCTCTGGCCGCCGCCGTCGCCCCCCCTCTGGTCGCCGCCGCCGCCCCTCCTCTGGCCGCCGCAGCCTCCATGGCCGCCGCCGCAGCCAGCCCCCCTCTGGCCGCCGCAGCCAGCCCCCCTCTGGCCGCCGCCGCCGCCCCCCCTCTGGCCGCCGCCGCCGCCCCCCCTATGGCCGCCGCCGCCGCCCCCTCTATGGTCGCCGCTGCCGCCCTCCCCCTGGCCGGAGGCCCCCTGGCCGGCGGACCCCTGGCCGGCGCCCCCCTGGCCGGCAGCACCCTAGCCGGCGCCCCCCTGGCCGGCGCCCTCCTAGCCGGCGCCCCCTTGCGGCTCTCCTATCAGTTTAGGATAATTATATATTACTTATCAACTCAACCAAAGTTCAGGAAGGCGCTAGGCTGTATGCAAGTGGTGACCCACCACCTAGAGGCTAGGCACGTTTAAGGGTTCTTAAGCGTTACCTAAGCGTTTTGACTATTATATATATATATATATATATATATATATATATATATATATATATATATATATATATATATATATATATATATATATATATTACAGTAAACAACTTATGGTAATCCTGATTCCTGAAGCAATATATGCTGTAAACCCATATCTAGATGCTTATAACACTAATCAGGTTTGCTTATTTGCTCTTATGCTGTTAGATGGTTTCACATGTGAACAGCAATAATGAAATAAAAAGAATCAATGCTTCTGGTGATCTATGTTGTTAGGTTCATAAGTATGGAACTATTTGCACGGCGGCATCAGAAACATATAGTCCTAGTCTGTAGATCCTCACTGAGGTGATTGATGTACAATAATCCTATCTTTGACATCACATTCAGACATGAACTTTAGGCATTCAGATATGAACAGGAGCACAACAACAACAACAACAACCAAGCCTTTGTCCCAAACAAGTTGGGGTCGGCTAGAAATAAAACCCAACAATTTTGAAGAAAAGTAAAAGAAAATAAGATGAAAGTAAAAAAAAAATCTACATTTTATTTATTCTAGAAACAGGTTAATAAGAAAGAAGATAAGAGTAACAAATTACGAATAAACTAAGATTCTGGCACATGAATTGCTAATTTCCATGCAGTCCTATCATGAGTCAAATCTCTAGGTATGTCCCACTCCTTTAAATCTCGTTTCACCGCCTCCTGCCATGTCAACCTTGGTCGACCTCTACCCCTCCTAAAATTTTCTCCACTCTTTATAATCCCACTGTTAACCGGTGCTTCTGGAGGTCTCCGCTGGATATGCCCAAACCACCGTAGGCGATGTTGGACTAGCTTCTACTCAATCGGTGCCACCCCTACCCTAAACCCTAAAATGAACAGGAGCACAAGATAATGATAAACCACAAACATAGAGTAATACTTTTAAATTGTTAGATATCCACTGAATCAAGATATATATATATATATATATATATATATATATTTCACTAATTTTTAATAATTTTACTAATTTTACTAATATTTTACTAATTTTTAATAATATTTTACTAATTTTTAATAATTATTTTCTTTGTTGGCCTGTTAGATATGCAAGGATGCAGGATACAGTGTTAGCATTTTTCATAAACTACAACGGATGTTTCCTGAAGAGGTGTTGCTGGGCCAGAAACAACTCTCAATAAATTCTCTGGTCATGCAATTTCTAAATGAACATTTCTATAAGGGAAAACTTGAAGGTTGCAAGAATGAGATGAAATTTAGATCTAATGCATGAGTATATTGTTTTATTGACATTTCCTTAAAGGAGACAAGATTGGGAGTAATCAATTTCAGTTTAGCCGCTATTTTTAAAATATTGAAACAATTGTGTGAAGGTATACTTACCTGCTATGCTCAAGAGTATTTTTTTCTCTGTTCATGTGAGTAATCCTTATGTTTTTAGTGTCTTAGAGCTGAATAAGATCATGTCATTGTCGATAGAGGCAGAGTAGAGTTCAGTTTCAGTTAGCTGTTAAGAGTGGACTGTTAGGACCTGTTCTTTAGGGGGAATCAGTCCTCAGTCAAGCTGGTTGGCTCTGATCCTGTAATGTAGGAGAGACTCAGTCTCTAGTTAGCTGTGTAACAACCTATTAGCAACTATAAATAAAGCCTTGCGGCACACTTAACAGCTGCATCACTGCAGCTCAATTCCTTTGCCGACCGTCGGCTTCTTGAAGGTCTTCGGGTGTCTCGGTTTTGTCAAGGACAAACGACTGGGACTCTAAGAAACTCGACGATCGCAGCTCGCTGATGATCTTCATTGGTCACGCAGAGGGTTCCAAAGCATTCAAGATGCTCGATCCACAGACAGATAAGGTGATCGTCTCCCGTGACATCATCTTCGACGAGAGCAAAGGATGGAGGTGGAATCCGAGCGCTGGGAATTCGAATTGTGGACAAGAATTCACAGTGCAGTACTACACCGTTTGTTCGATGACTGACGTCGAAAGAGAAGAACCTGATGGGGGAGTGGCTGGATCACCGACGGTACAGGAGGTCCCACAACTTGATCCAGCTACCCCGCCGCCACCAGAGGGTCTTGGCCCTTAATTTGTGACTCCGCTAGATGGTGATGAGGATCGACTCGATGCCTATCATGACGAGTCACCAATTCGGTACAGAAAGATGGACAACATTGTCATCAATGATGGTCCAGTACCGGGGCAAGGCGCAGAGGAACCTTCCGAGGCAGGGAAGACCAAGGCGAATTCAGGAGGAGCTTCAATCGGCTGCTGAGGGAGCAGAACCGGCAACATTCGCCGAAGTTGAGGTCGAATTGACCTGGCGCACGGCGATGAAGGAGGAAATTGACTCGATTGAGAAGAATCGGACATGAGAATTGGTCAATTTGCCCCCTGGACATCGGGCAATCAGCTAAAATGGATCTACAAGATCAAGAGAGATGAATCCGGTGCTGCAATCAAGCACAAGGCACGACTCGTCGCGAAAGCATACGTACAACAAGCCGAATTGATTTCGAAGAGGTGTTCGCACTGGTGGCACGAACGAAATCTGATCGGCTTGTCCTTGCGCTCGTCGCGGACGAGGGCTGGGAGGTCCATCACATGGACGTGAAGACCGCATTTCTTAACAGTGAGCTCTCTGAAGAGGTGTATGTACTCCAACCACAAGGATTTGTTGTCGCCGGGGAAGAAGACAAGGTCTTACGCTTCCGACGAGCCCTCTACGGCGTGCGGCAAGCACTGAGAGCCTGGTACGCGAAGCTCAACGGGACATTGCGCAAGTTCGGCTTCTGCCAGAGCAATCACGAGCTCATTGTCTATAGCAGAGGCGAAAATCAAGCTCGGCTCATCATCGAAGTCTATGTGGATGACCTAATCATCATAGGAGCTTCTCCAATCGAGATTTCAAGGTTCAAGGAGAAAATGAAGTCAAAATTCAAGATGTCGGATCCCACGTTCTATCTCGGATTGGAGGTGGAACAGAGTCCCACCGGGATCAAATTGGAGCAAGCTCACTATGTGGCGAAGATTTTGGAGGCGGGAGGCATGCCTGGTTGCAATCCCACGCTGGCGCCGATGGAGCAGCGACTCAAATTGAGCTGCGGCAGTGAGGCGGAAGAGGAAGATGTCACTCTGTACCGAAGCCTGATAGGGAGTTTGCGCTATTTGGTACACACTCGCCCCGATTTGGTGTTCGTCGTCGACTACTTGAGTCGCTTCATGTAGCGTCTGATGGCGGAACACATGGTAGCGCTCAAACGTATCTGTCGACTGTTGGAGTCGGCAGATCTCCTGACACTGCTAAAGTGTTGAAGGAGTTTGTGGTTCGGTGTGGGCGCGCGGAGACTCAAGAAGGTGAAATGCGATTTAACACAGGAGACACTAGGATTTACGTGGTTCGGGCCGCCTGAGCGTAATACCCTACTCCACGGGTGTGTTGGTGTTGTATTAGTTTGTCACGTATGATTGCTTGTCCACGTCTGTGAACGTTTGTCCCCCGTGTGTATCGTCGGCCTGTCCTTTTATAGTACAAGGACAAACCGTTACAAGCTAGCCTGGCCCGACATGTGGCCCCGGCGGTTACTAGTATTGATACACGATTAATTGTTGTTAATGATCCTGTAACGGGCTCCGACAGTGCCGTTACAGGTGTTAAGATCGTCCGTTTAAGTGTCATTAATATGGCATTAATGACATTTAATCGGGTCTTGAAGTCCTTGGCTCTCCTTTGAAGATCCGGAGCTGTTACAAGGTCTACCGGAGGTTAGAGGCTGCAAGCTCCGACGTTTGGACACGTGGCAGCTCCGGAGCTTGCTAAGGGAAGCAGGTAGCTCTGGGGCTATTAGACACGTATCAGGTCCGGAGCTTCTCTCGGTCTGGGGTTAAGTCCGGAGGTGCCGTTTCGGTACGTGGCCCGGAGCTTCCCCCTTGTGGGCGGTAGCTCCGGGTTAGTCGTACACATGGCGACTTAGGGATTAACCATGTTGGAGAAGCGGGTCCGGTCATGTCTGACAAGTGGACCTCCGAGGGTCTTCAAACCAAGTAAATGGCCTTTTCTTCGAGATCTTTGTAACCTCAGGGGGTGTACGGTTTTTAGTGTACCGACAGTGGCCCCCTGGACCTACCTCCGAGGAAGGTCACCGGGGTGAAGTCGTTCCGTCGGAGGTGGGTCCATCCTTGCGACTCTTGAACTGGGTCTTCAAGGGTCTTCGGAGGTGCCGTTGGCAGGGTTTTACGGTTAGATCCCGCCGTGTGGCATACCTCAGATGAAATCTTTGACGTGCGGATCTCACGCAATTGAAGGTCGCCGGTTCCCGACACGAAACCGTATCGGTTCCGCGCGCCCTGTCAGGCAGCCGCCTTTGGGTTTCCAGCCTCGTGATGACAACCGTTCGCCTGGGTAAGAGCCTCGACTTGATCGTCGGGGTGGTCCCGGGCCCTCTTGTCATCGGCTGGGTTGAATTCTTGAGTAGTATCTTCGACTTCCCTGTGGTTTCCATCCAAGCGTTGCGAGGGCTTACTTAAGAAGGAAAGCGCACACCGTCGGGAGTTCTTTACGCCTCTCATCTGATCTTGCGCTCAAACTCCCGACTCGTACTTTGCTCCTCTTCTCTTGCCTAGCTGTGCCGCGATGGAGTTGGGTCTGCGTGAGAGTCGCCTGAAGTCCGACAACGATTTGAAGAAGGTCCGGGCCCTCATGGGGTGGTCCTCGGACTTCTTCAACCGCTTGGTCCGTGCCGACGGGGAGCTCCCCTTTGAGAAGGAGCGCGCTGGCGAGATGGTGTACTTTTCCTCGTACGCCATGGTGGGGTTGATCCCACCTTTTTCTTCTTTCTTCTTGATGCTGCTTGACTTCTATGGTCTGCAGCTATACCACCTTGGCCCTCACTCCATTCTCCTCGTGTCCATCTTTGTCCACTTCTGCGAGATGTGGGTGGGCATCCCCCCTGCGTCGAGCTCTTCCGAACCTTCTTCACCGTTCACACCACCGGCCGGAGCAATGAGTACCTTGGCTTCTACTACTTCGTGAAGCGCAAGAAGTGCCCATTCAAGTATCTCCGGTCGTTCCCTTCCGGTAAGTGGGATGACTGGAAGAAAGATTGGATAGTCGTCAGGGTGGAGGAGCATGAGCGGTTGGAGCTGCCAGACGGTCTGCCCGGCATCGACACGTCGATATGGAGTGAAGTTCCGGTGCTGGCGGAAGCTTTCGACCCTGCCCTGACCAGGATCCGCCGATGCGTGGAGGGAGGATTGACTCCCCAGGCTGTGTTCTGCAACTTCCTGACCAACAGGTGGGCGCCGCTGAAGAGGAGGGAGAAGCTCGCCTGGGCTCTCAACAGCGTGATGGACGAGGATCGGGTTGAGACCGGGTTGAAGTCCAACATGGTGGGGAAGACCTTGGAATTCCACCTCAAGAAATTCCAGCACGGCATCGACGTCGACGGAGATTACTTGACTCCGCCGTCGGCCTTTCTCCCTCTGAACGTGGAAGTGGAGTTCAACAGAGAGCTCCGGCGGACGATGCCCGCGCTTGACGACCTTGGTGTCGTCGAGAGAAGACCAACCACCCGGGTGGCAATCCCCGGGGTGCCCGAAGACGGCTCGGTCCCTGCTCCACAGCCGAGGGTCGAGGTCATCGGCAAGGGCAAGGAGCTGGCCGAGGAGCCGGAGAGTCGGAAGAGGAAGCTACGACATGCCGACGGAAGGTCCGTCAGGCCCGCTACTTCCGCCTCGGTTCCTTCTCCCCAGGGGGGGGAGATCTTCTGCCGCCGTGGCGACTGTCCCCGTGGTGGGGTCCTCCCGGAACGAGACTGTTCCTGCAGTGGGATCCTCCCGGAGCGCGTCTGTCACCGTGGTGGAGCCCTCCGGGGGTGCTAGCTCCGGGTGCACGACTCCGGCACCTGGGGCGGTGAGAGCCTCCAGGTCCAGGGGTTCCTCCCGATCGAGGAGAGCCTCGACCCGGGAAAGGCCCGTGGCTGCGACAAGTTCTGGGGGGCCTCCCGGAGCTCCTACGCCGACCATGGCCAGCCCGGAACGTCTGGGAAAAAGGTTCCGCGCAAGCTGGTGCGGAAGCCTTCCAAGGTAATTTTTGATCTTTACCTTGGTTAACTTTTTAGTTATAGCGATTGTTTGCTAATTTTCTTTATCCATCCTCTGCAGCGTCCCCAAGAAGGGGAGTGAAGCTCCACCCTCGGCCACGATTTCTGAGGTCGTGGGAGCTTCTGCTCCTGTCCCAGTGCCGCCCCAGGTGGTGGCTGAGGCTGCGACAGCTCCAGCGCCGGCTGTCGTGGTCATGAACCTCGACTCGTCCCCAGAATTTCCTGTGGTAGCGCCGGACCACGGGAGTGAAGACACGCCAGCGGCACTTGTCTCGGAGGTTGAAGCTCCGGGTCCTGGTGCTGCAGTAGTGGAAGCTCCGGCTGTAGAGCCGGAAGAAGTAGTAGTCCCGGCCTCGGAGCCGGAACTTGTCGAAGCCCCGGCGATTGAGCCGGAGGCGACTGAAGCTCCGGCATGCGAGCCGGAAGTCGAGGTAGTTCCGGCAGTTGAGCCGGTTACCTCCGAAGCACCGGTCGCTGAGCCGGTTATTGTTGGAGCGCCGGTCACAGAGCCGGCGGTTGAAGAGGCGAGGGAGCTCGAGCCTCCCTCGGAAGGGGTATCCCGGTCGGAGCCTGTAGCAGCTCCTGTTCCGGAGGCGACGACGTTGATGGTACCTGCGGCCGAGCCGGAGTGCCCAAGCGAAGTCGCTGGCCCCCTGCCCGAGGGGGCGAATGAAGACTTGGGGGCGGGGCCTTCTTCGATGGTGACTGAGGCCATCCCGGAGGACGGCCCTAGTGCCTTGGAAGCTCAGGGTTCCGCTCTCGTAGAGTGGGACCCAATTTTTGTATGTGAAGACCCGCTGGAACCAGCGGGGGAGACCCCAGCAGGTCCGGAGCCCATCCCGCTGTCGATGTCTATCGACAACGCCTGCTCCAGTCTACGTCAGGTCCAACTGGCCTTCTTCCACGACAGCAAGGCTCTTGAAGAGAAGCGCCAAACCCTTAGGCGGTGGCGTAATCGGCTCCACTTCGAGACTAAGCTGGCGCAGTCGAGGCTAGCGGACGACAAGGAGTGGATCAAGCGGGAGAAGATCCGCCTGGAGTACTGGGACAAGCTGCTGGATGAGAGGGAGAGCATGACCCATGCCCTTGACGCTCAATCCCGGGAGATCCACGATCAGGCCAAGGCTGCCAACGACGCGGCCAATGCTCGGTACGAGCAGCTTGAGGCCATCAACGCCGCACTCATCAAGCGCCGAGAGGCACTCGAAGGGAGGGAGAGACGGCTCGAGGACGAAGAGCAAAAACTCCTGGAGCTGCGGGATGACGTCCTGAGGAGGGAAGAGGAGCTCGCCGAGAAAGTAGCTCTGGCTGACAAGGGCCTCGAGCGCACTAAGAAGTTGGAAGAGCGTTGCCTCGAGGAAGAGGAGAAGACCTGGATGCGAGGGCAGGAACTCTACGAATACGAGTGTGCCCTTGTTGCCCGGGAGAAGAAAGTGGAGGCTAGGGAGAAGGACCTGGTCGATCGTCGGAACAAGATCCACCTCCGGGAGGAGGAGCTCGGAAGACTTGAGAGGCGGGTTGCTGCAAAGATTCAGCAAAACGCCAAAGAAGTTGAGCGCCTCGCCCGTGAGAATTCTGAACTAACGGCGGCCAAGAGATCCCTGGAAGAGGTGAAGAGCCTGAGGACGGCGGACTCCCTGCAGATTTGGGAGTTCCTGGGCAAGGCCAATGATGCGCTGACGACGATGGGTTTCAGCCCCGTGCGCCCGGATGATCCGGAGCCGGAGCTGGACCTTGCGCTGCAGGCGTTGAGCGCAGCAGGCAGCAAGCTCTCCAAGGTGGGCGACGTCATCGTGGACCAACTGGAGGTCGAGGGGCAATCCCTGGCGAGGAACGTCACAGAATATGTGCTGACGTGCTACACCAGCTGGACCCTCAATTTCCTCTGGACCCGGTGCTTGAAGGCCCCGTCGAAGGAGAAGGCGAAGCTACCCGAGCCAGCGTGTCGGAGGTCACCGAGTTCTTCCATAGGGTCTAGGACCATCTCTTTATCTCTCACTTGTATTTTCTCTTCTTCTTCCTCAATTTTGTAATCCCTTGTCTCCAGATGTAATCTCCTGTCTCCAGATGAATGAAATCCCCAAATTTTTGCGAATTTCATTTTTTGTCTTCAACATCTTTATCTTCACTTGGCCCCCTGGTAGATGTACACAATTTGATTGTGAACATGTACCAAAAGGATATTGAGTTTTGTTGAAGACGCATTTGCTCCGAACTTGTAGAATTTAGGTCCGAAGTCTTCGATAGTGAAGGTGCCCTAAGGTTGTCGGAGCTTAGAAGCTCCGGCATTGTCCATCGCTAGAGCTTGGTAGCTCCGGCAATAGCCTCTATCAACACGTAGAGCGTCGATAGTTAGTCCTCCGAGGTGTCGAAGCTTAGTAGCTCCGGCAGTGACCTTTGCCAACACTTGGTTTGTTGGCAGCAGACTCCATTTACGGGGTCTTCTCACCATCTTTTACTCATCGTCGACGGTTGACCCCCTTGAGGGAGTCAGAGCTTGGTTAGCTCCGGCTTTTCTCCATCAACGTAGAGTTTATTTTTCCTGCACACTTAAGCCAAGAAAAATGGTAAAATTCGTTCCTTGTCTATAATTTCGTCGCGGCTTACGATTCTCAAGAAAATTTTAAGTTGAACGCGATTTTAGATACAACCGGATGCGTTGTCTTTTCTCTTAGATCCAATTGTCCATGGACCCGCCTTACTTCGGCCTGCCGGGGTGTAGGTAAAGTGGCGTACTTAGGGTGCTTGACTAGGCTAAGTCGATAGCGCACTCCGGCCCTAGATTGGCTTGGCGGCTTTCAGGCGAATTGGCCATAAACGATATTTAAATCCAAAAGATCTGACAATACAACTCGAATCGTATATAAACCGGTCGAACTAAAAATTTCTTAAGAATTGCACGTCTCTGTTATAGACAAGAAAGAGAAAAATAAAAATATCGAACCTGCACAAAATGAATGCATGTGGAGTCTATTTCACATGAAAATGTCTTTCATTATAGGTCCGGGGTACAGGGGAAACAAGTACACTCTTAGGGTACAGAACCAGGCTAAGTGTGTTTGGTTTCTCGTTTGACCTAGGGTAGTTAGCCACACTTTTAGTCCGGAGACTGTGACAAGTGCTGCATGAGCTTTGCGGACCTTTCGGGAAAGGTCCGACTGCTCTCCTGGAGGAACTACCCGACTCTGTATAATGACTCTATAACATACATCTCAAGTTACTCAAGACTCACCTCCGTGGTATTAAGTGTAGAACTTACGGAGGTGCTCGATGTTCCAAGGATTTGGGAGAGGTGTCCCATCCTCGGTAGCCAAGCGAACGCTTCCGGAACGGGATACTTTGATCACTCGAAAGGGCCCCTCCCAGCTGGGGGAGAGTTTGTTTAACCCTTCTCTGGATAGTATTCTCCGTAGCACCAGATCGCCTTCCTCGAGCTGTCGGTTGTGTACATGCCGCTGGTGATAACGCCGTAGAGCTTGGCGATATCGGGCATTCCGAACAGCTGCTTGGCACCTTCCCTCCTCGAGGAGGTCTAGGTCTTCACGCCGGAGCTGGTCCTGCGCGGCTTCGTCGAAGGTCCGGACCCGGAGCGAACCCAAGGTGATTTCCGGAGGAAGGATTGCTTCAGCTCCGTACACCAGAAAGAAGGGCGTTTCTCCGGTTGACCGGTTTGGAGAAGTCCTGTTGGCCCATAGAGTGGGCGGAAGCTCTTCGATCCAGTTGGCTCCGTGCTTTTTCAAGCGCTCATAGGTGCGCGTTTTGAGTCCTTTAAGGATTTCTGCATTTGCTCTCTCGGCTTGGCCATTGCTGGCTGGATGAGCTACGGAGGCGTAGCAAACTTGTATGCCGAGGTCTTCGCAATATCCTTGGAATGCGGAGCTTGTGAATTGAGTCCCATTGTCAGAGATGATCTTGTTCGGGACTCCAAATCTGCTCACAATAGATTGCAGAAAGTTGATAGCAGATTGCTTGTTGATCGTCACAACTGGAGTTGCTTCCGGCCACTTGGTGAACTTGTCAATGGCGACGTACAGGAACTTGTAACCTCCGACGGCTCTTGGGAAGGGTCCCAAGATGTCCATCCCCCACACAGCGAAGGGCCATGTAGGAGGTATCATTTGTAAGGGCTGAGCAGGTGGACTCACTTTCAGGAACCTCCGGACCCTCCTGAAGGGGTCTGGATTCCTAAGTATGGGGTAGTTCCGGTCTCTCCGCAACCAGAACCATACTGACAACTTCGTCAGTAGCTGAAATGTAAAGCAACAAAGGCTCACCAGGGTTCGGAGCTACCAGAATTGGTAGGGTGGTGAGGAACTGTTTCAGCTCCTGGAATGCCTTCTCTGCTTCTTCGGACCATTGGAATGGTCCGGACTTCCTCAACAACTTGAAGAAGGGAAGTGCCCATTCCGCCAGTCTTGATATGAACCGGCTGAGGGCCGCTAGACACCCAGTTAACTTTTGGACGTCTTTGATGCGGGTTGGTGGCCGCATGTCTTCAATGGCTTTTATCTTCGCCGGATTAGCCTCTATGCCCCGGTGACATACCAGGAAACCAAGAAGTTTTCCGGAGCTAACCCCGAAGACACACTTGTTTGGGTTTAGCTTCATGCGGGTGGCCCGCAGCTTGTCGAAGACAGCCTGCAAGGTGTCCAAGAGGGACTCCTTGTTCTTGACCTTGACCACGATGTCATCGACGTACACTTCCACTATGTCTCTGATGAGTTCTTCAAAAGTTTTGTACATAGCTCGTACAAAAGTTGAAGCTGCATTCTTGAGACCAAATGGCATGGCTGTGTAACAATACAATCCATCTACTGTGATGAATGAAGTATGCTCTTCATCCTCCCTAGACATCCTGATTTGATGATACCCAGAATATGCATCTAGGAAATACAGTAACTCACACCCGGAGGTGGAATCCACTATCTGATCTATTCTAGGTAGTGGGAATGGATCTTTTGGACATGCCTTATTCAGTGTGGTGTAGTCGATGCACATCCGAAGCTTCCCGCCGGCCTTGGGCACAACGACTGGGTTCGCCAGCCATTTTGGATGGAAGACTTCTCGGATGAATCCAGCTTCGAGCAACTTCTTCACTTCTTGTCGGATGAAGTTCTGCCGCTCTACGGATTGCTTCCGAGGCTTCTGATGCACAGGCCGAGCATCGGGGTAAATCTTCAGATTGTGCTCAATCACTTCCCTGGGGATCCCAGTCATTTGTGACGGTTGCCAGGCAAACACGTCAATATTAGCCCGGAGGAAAGTGATGAGCGCGAGTTCCTATTTGTCGTTCAACCCTCCCGATATACGGGCGGTTTGAGCGGCATGGGAACCAATTTGGACGACTTTGACGGGAATGTCAGTGTCGCCGCTTGGCTGCACACGGGGTGCAGAGGTTGAGCCTCGTTGACGAATGCTCGGGGGTTTCGGAGCTTGTTCCTGTCTGGAGTCCTCCTCTTGCGCCGTGGTGAGTGCATGGAGCTCCTCCAGAGCAGTTACTCCGGCGGTGCGATCTCCGCGGATCCGGAAAACGCCTACTGGTGTTGGCATCTTCAACACCAGGTATCCATAATGAGCAGCTGACATAAATTTGTATAGGGCAGGTCTACCCAAGATGGCGTTGAATGGTAAGTTGATCTGAGCGACGTCGAAGACCAACTTCTCGGTGCGATACTTCTCCCGTGTCCCGAAGGTAACGGGGAGAGTTATAGCTCCGAAAGGGGTAATGGCCCCCGGACCTACTCCGGAGAAAGGTCGAGAGGGCTGGAGATCCGAAGGTCGGAGCTGGAGCTTGGTAAAAGCTTCAAAGCTTATGAGGTTCAGCCCCGAACCTCCGTCCACCATAACATGATGGAGCTGGATGTTGTTGATGGTGGGAGATACCATCAAAGGTAACTGTCCAGCTCCGACCATGCTTCGAGGACAGTCCGAAGCATCAAAAGTGATGGATGTGTCCATCCACTTTCGATGTGGCTCCGGTCTAGCTGTAGGAGCTACAGCGGCCATATCCCGCCGCATAGTCTTGATGACGCGACGGGAGGTGATGTCCCATGATCCACCAAAAATGGTGTTCATGGTTTTCCGACGCTCGTTGTCAGAGACGTCAGAGTCATCGTCGACGGAGGTGTAGACGGCCTTCAGGACCTTTTTGGGATCCTGAAACCCTAACTCCTCTTCAGCCGGAACTTCGTCGACCTTCTGTTTTCCTTCCCTCTGTCGGAAAGGGGACCCTTCCCGGCACTTGCTGTAGCGTTCGGCAAGGTTTTGGACCTCTCGGCAGTCTTCCAAACCGTGGCTGCCTGTTTTGTGAATGGGACACCACACTTTGGGTTTGCCACCGTCTTCGGAAGACGGTCGAGGTCGCTTCTCGGGGCGTGGCCCCCGGCCACCAGGAGTTGCAGCAGCTGCAACGTTGGATGTGCCGGCCGACGGCTTCTTCTTGCCGTTGGTCTTCTTTTTCTTCTTGCCACCCCCGGAGGTAGCGGCTTCTTCTTTGGAGGATTTCTTGTGATCCTCCGAGGCTGGTTTGGAGTGCATTTCACGGCCCTTCGCAGCTCTGGCACATTTGTCTGCCAGGCTGAAGAGTTCCGTGATGCTGGTGATCTCTTTGATCGCCAGCTTCTCCAACATCTTCTTGTCCCGTACGCCCTGTCTGAATGCCACAATGACAGAAGCGCTTGAGATAGAAGGGATTGTGTTGCGTACCTGAGAGAACCTCTGGATGAAGGGCCGCAAAGATTCCCCCCTTTTTGCACGACCGCAAAAAGGTCCAGTTCAGTGCCTGGTCAGGTGTATGAACTCCCGAAGTTGGCAGTGAACTGACGGCACAGCTCCTCCCAACTGTTGATAGAGTTGGGTGGAAGGCTCATAAACCAGGACCTGGAGTTCACCATTCTCGAAAATCTCAGGCGCCCCTACCTGGCGCGCCAACTGTCGACTGTTGGAGTCGGCAGATCTCCTGACACTGCTAAAGTGTTGAAGGAGTTTGTGGTTCGGTGTGGGTGCGCGGAGACTCAAGAAGGTGAATTGCGATTTAACACAGAAGACACTAGGATTTACGTGGTTCGGGCCGCCTGAGCGTAATACCCTACTCCACGGATGTGTTGGTGTTGTATTAGTTTGTCACGTATGATTGCTTGTCCACGTCTGTGAACGTCTGTCCCCCGTGTGTATCGTCGGCCTGTCCTTTTATAGTACAAGGACAGATCGTTACAAGCTAGCCTGGCCCGACATGTGGCCCCGGCGGTTACTAGTATTGATACACGATTAATTGTTGTTAATGATCCTGTAACGGGCTCCGACAGTGCCGTTACAGGTGTTAAGATCGTCCGTTTAAGTGTCATTAATATGGCATTAATGACATTTAATCGGGTCTTGAAGTCCTTGGCTCTCCTTTGAAGATCCGGAGCTGTTACAAGGTCTACCGGAGGTTAGAGGCTGCAAGCTCCGACGTTTGGACACGTGGCAGCTCCGGAGCTCGCTAAGGGAAGCAGGTAGCTCCGGGGCTATTAGACACGTGTCAGGTCCAGAGCTTTTCTCGGTTTGGGGTTAAGTCCGGAGGTGCCGTTTCGGTACGTGGCCCGGAGCTTCCCCCCTTGTGGGCGGTAGCTCCGGGTTAGTCGTACACATGGCGACTCAGGGATTAACCATGTTGGAGAAGCGGGTCCGGTCATGTCTGACAAGTGGACCTCCGAGGGTCTTCAAACCAAGTAAATGGCCTTTTCTTCGAGATCTTTGTAACCTCAGGGGGTGTACGGTTTTTAGTGTACCGACAATATCCTCCGCTACGTCACTGGGACAATTGACCTGGGCTGCTTCTACCGGCGAGGGTTTGGCGGAGCAAAATTGGTGGGCTACTCTGTCAGCAATTACGCCAGCGACGTTGATAGCAGTCACAGCACCTCCGACGTGCTGTTCTTCCTCGGCGGGAGTCTCATCAGCTTGCATTCACTCGAACAGAGGGTTGTGGGCATGTCGTACTGTGAGGCTGAGTACATCGAGGCCACCACTGCTGCCACTCAAGAAGTTTGGTTGCGATGGCTATTGTCAGACTTGAAGCAAAGAGAGGCAGAGGCCGTGAAGCTGAGGGTGGATAACAAATCCGCCCTAGCGCTCATGAGAAAACCTGTTTTTCATGAGAGGAGCAAGCACATAAGCGTGCGCTATCACTATGTGCGCCAATGCATTGAGGATGGAAGCATCATTGGTGAGTTTATCAGCACTGCATATCAGCTGGCAGACATTGGAACCAAAGCACTTGGAAAAGTGAAGTTTCAAGAGATGAGAACAAGAATTGGCATGATGCAGTTGAAATCCAAGCTGAAACACAAGTCTTAGGGGCTGAAATGTGAGTAATCCTTGTGTTTTCAGTGTCTTAGAATTGAATAAGGCCCTGTCATTGTCGACAGAGGCAGGGTAGAGTTCAGTTTCAGTTAGCTGTTAAGAGTTAACTGTTAGGACCAGTTCTTTAGGGGGAATCAGTCATCAGTCAAGGTAGTTGGGTCTGATCCTCTAACGTAGGAGAGACTCAGTCTCTAGTTAGCTGTGTAACAGCCTATTAGCAAGTATAAATAAAGCCTTGCGGCACACTTAACAGCTGCATCACTGCAGCTCAATTCCTTTGCCTACTGTTCTATTCAGTGGAGTGAAGAGATCAGGGAGACAAGAGGAGAGTGTGAGAGCTCAGTCCAGCCAACATTTCAGAGGTCATTTTTTTATAGATAAATATTTAGAATGTGTCAGTCATTAGTTACTAACATGTTATTACATTTCCTAAGGTTCATTGAACTATTCTCCTCATTTTGTGATGTTTGAATCATCTTCCACACCATATTATGCTAATACCTACACATTATGATTTGTTTATTATTCTGTAAAGAGGAAACATAAATGCTCCTGTATGTCAGTATGATCCTAGCAAAGTCTAGTTTTAGTCCTTCTAGGAATTTTTGTACTTATTATCATTGATGCATTTCTTGACAAAATTTTCTATCCATGATTCATGAAGTCATGTCTTATGTAGCAAGTATATCTAATTTTTCTTATACTTTTTTGTAGATATTATAGATTCTAACACAAAATTTGAAATCGCCGTGGTGTGTATGTCAAGTGATGAAGCTAACCTTCTTAGAGAATGTCTCAGTTCCAAAAAAGAAATACATGATAAGATTAATCTGCATGTAAAATCTTTGGATTGTTTACATGAACAATTTGATGCGATGGTTCTGAGTGTGCTTGTTGATGAGATTGCACTTAAAGCTGTCCAAACAAACAATTTATATGCTGCGCTTACATGTACGAGGTATATTTCTTCCTTTACCTTTAAAACTTTTCTCTTAGTGCAGAAATAGATATTCACAGTAATTTTACTTTTTCATCCAGATATTATTTGTCGATAGTTGGTGACAGCAGTGCTTTAAATAATGCTGGAGGTATTTGGAGAAGTCTGGTTGAACATGCATTTGAGAGAAAACATATCGAACTGATGGGTATAAGTGATCTCTCCGAGGCTCAAAAACAATTTGAAATGATCGATAAGGATGCCTGCACCATTTCTGTGTTTCAAAAGAAGTTTACTCATCCGGTTAGTCATATATAAATATGAGCATACAATTTCTGCTTATTCAAAGCATTGACATCATAGTCACTTTCTTCAATTTAACAAAGACAAAAATTGAATGGTATACATTTTCTAAAGACTAACAGTTTGAACCACTGATTTGATTAGTTATGATCTAATAAGAGTAAGAAGAATGTGCGACTGGTATAAGTTACCATGGAGAAACACTTCTAAGCAAATTCCTCCCATCTATGCGATTGCATTTTTGTACTTTCTTTTAGTTGTTGAGTATTTTTCAGACGAATGACCAAATATAAAATTTCTGCAGCTAGGGCAGGAATTGACTTGGGCTGGAAGACCCTACAAGACTAAAAATATATTACCTCCTATACGGGACCAGTCAAGTCTGCCTGGTACGTTTGTTAACATACAGTTGTTAAAAAATGAACAGTGTCGGTGATGATAAAAGTATAGAGGATAATTTGTTTGTTAGATCGTATAAACCCAGGTAATGATAAATTAGTGAACAAACTGGGCTCTGCACCTTTTCCATGTAATGGCACTTTGAATTTGAGCTTTTAACTTTTGAATTGCAACCAATACTGCAAGTCCTTACAATATTGTCTTCATTTATTTATTTTACTTATAAATGCAGATACATGTACTCTTCATTCCATCTCTGGAGCAGCAGAATCATTATTCAAATTTAAATATGCTGATATGGTACCTCCACAAAGTTTCAACTGGAGATTTGTTCTTGATGATTTCCTAATGAAGTACCAGACAATTACTAAGAAGACCTTAGTGTGTGAGAATAAATCTGATAGAGGCCAAAAAAGACTGTTAGCTGCACTTGAAGCGTTCCTAATTGTTATTTAGTTGTTCCTAGAAGGATTTAGGCGTTTAGCTGGTACTTTTGGAGTGTTCTTTAAATCATGCTTATATATATATATATATATATATATATATATATATATATATATATATATATATATATATATATATATATATATATATGTTAGACTGTTGCAATGCTTATCCTTTCTTGTATTAGGGGTAGGAGTATTTTAGTCATTTCGGGTGAGGCTTCTTGGCCCTCAAGTAATGGTAACCATATATGTAACCCCTTGTCAGGCTAATGGAATCAACCTATTCCCTCCAATTTGGTATCAGATTAGCTCAAGAGATGAAACCCTAACACTAGCCCCTCTCTCCTCTTTCCTCCCTCCTCGCTCCCTGACCATGGTGTCGTCGGTCGCCGGAGTCATCTCCCCATGGCCGCCGTGGATGTCCTTCGGCGCCAGATCCATGGCGTCGCCTGCCGCCGGCGTGCCTCTCCCGACGGCTGCAGGGGCCACCGAGGGCGCCGCCGCCTCTAGTGCCGCCGTGAGGTGGCCTGGCGCGGCTGGATTTGGGCGTCCAGCTGCCGCCGCCCTTGGTTGGCCTGGCACGCCTGCTCGCGGAGACCGGGCACCGGCCATGGAGTGCCACCTACGAGCCCTCTCCAGATGACAAAGCAGCTCACACCACCTACGCAACTTCCCTCGTTGCGCTTCATGCTCAGGCTGCTGGTGTCCAAAACAGCCGAGCGCTCGTCCCAGTTGTCCTCAACAGTGACTCTTCCTCGTACGTCCGGTGGCGTAAGCAGGTCATCTGCGCCCTTAGACATTTTCGTCTTGATGACTACGTCCTCCGAGATGACTCACCGCTAGACGACTCCCAGCTCGACATGGACAGCTTGGTTCTTGCATGGATCTTTGGGTCCATTTTTGATGAGCTACATGACATCGTCGAGCAGCATGGCGGTGGCACTGCTCGTCACGTGTGGTTGATCCTCGAGCAGCGGTTCCAGGGGAACCGAGCGACTAAAGCTCTCATCAAGGCTCGATTTGGGACCACCGTGTAGGGTGATCTTTCTATCTCCGACTACCGTCGCCAGCTAAAGGGAATGGCAGATGCCCTGCACGACCTTGGTGGTCCTGTCCCGGACTGTTCACTCGTTCTTTAAGTCCTTCAGGGCTTGAATGAGCGCTACTCTCACCTCCGGTCGCTGCTTCTTCGTACGGAGCCATCAGGGTCTGGACCGACCTCGAGCTTGAGGAGCTCACCACATGAGGTGCCTCTGGCTTCTCGATTGCAACAACCTTCTACGGCTCTGGACGGTCCCCGCGCCCTCCTCCACTCTTTGCTTCTTCATGAGAACCACCACCACGACTACCTGCCCCTTCTGCCACCCCAGGGACCCCTGCTGGTCCTAGTGGTGGTAACCGTCGTCGCCCGAAGTGCAGCGGTCGTGGTGGTCGTGATGGAGGTAGTGCTAGTGGTGGTGGGGGTGCCATGGGTGGAGGTGGTGGCACGGTCGGGACGACACTCCCTGACTCACACCCTACAACCCGTGGACCGGCCAAGTCTCCATGTGGTCTGGGCCGTCTTCGGGTCTGCAGCCACTCCGCTCGCCGAGACCTCAGCCGACGTACGTAGCCACTCCGGCCTACGGCGAGCCTGGCTACCCTGCTAGCGGGCCACCAACCCCAGCAGGACCCTCTAGCTCTCGGTTGAAGTACCACGATTCACCAGGGTGGGATCGGGAGTCGCTGGCTGCGTCTTTCAGCTCGATGACCCTCACTCCACTGGGTCCTGACTGGGTTGCAGACTACGGCGCTTCCTACCATACCACTTCTGATGCTGGTATACTTTGTTCCACCCACCCTCTCAACCCTTCTTGTCCTTCATCTATCGTTGTCGGGAATGGGTCTGTTCTTCCTGTCACCTCAGTAGGTGACTCGGGGTTTCCGGGTTCTTTCCGCCCTAAGGATGTTCTCGTTGCTCCTGACATTATTTAGAACCTTCTTCTGTCTGTAGTGCCCTCGCCGATCCCCACTGGCGTCAGGCTATGGAGGAGGAGTATGCGGCCTTGCTTGCCAATCGGACCTAGGACCTGGTTCCCCGTCTCGGTCGTGGCAATGCTGTCACGGGTAAGTGAGTGTTCACGTATAAGAGGAAGGCGAATGGGTCTCTGGAGAGGTACATGGCTTGGTGGGTTCTTCGGGGCTTCACTCAGCGCCCCAGTGTCAACTACGACGAGTACTTCAGCCCGGTGGTGAAGCTAGCGACAGTTCGTACTGTTCTGCCGATGGTTCTCTCGCGTTCTTGGCCTGTTCACCAGTTGGACGTCAAGAATGCCTTCCTCCACGACACGCTGACAGAGACGGTGTATTGCAGTCAGCCAACAGGGTTCGTTGATTCAACTCGCCCAGACATGGTCTGCCGGCTGAACAAGTCCATGTACGGCCTGAAGCAGGCACCTCGGGGTTGGTACAGCCGATTCGCCTCCTTCTTGGTCTCGCTAGGCTTCGTCAAGGCCAAGTCGGACACCTCACTCTTCATTTACAAGCGTGAGGGTGACACTGTGTACCTCTTCCTGTACGTTGACGACATCGTCCTCACGGTGTCAAGTATGGTTCTTCAGCGCACGATATCCACCCTGCAGTGGGAGTTCGCGATGAAGTACTTGGGCCAGCTTCACCATTTCCTGGGCGTCACGGTCGAGCACTGCCCGTGCGCTTTGTTCCTCCACCAGCGACAGTACTGCCTACACATCCTCCAGCGAGCAGGCATGGCTGATTGCAAGCCGTGCTCTACTCTTGTGGACACCCAAGCGAAGGTCTCCTCCGCCGACGGCGCCCCTATCGCTAACCCCAACACTTACAGAAGTATTGCAGGTGCCCTTTAGTACCTCACCTTCACCAGGCCGGATATCTCCAATGCGGTTCAGTAGGTGTGCCTTCACATGCATGATCCGTGGGAACCACATCTCACCGCTGTGAAGTGGATACTTCGGTACCTACGCGGCACTTTCGACTACGACCTCCTCCTTCGGGAAGATTCGGCTTCTGCGCTAGTCGTCTACACCGACGCTTACTTGGCAGGTTGCCTGGACACCTGTCGGTCTACCTCTGGCTATGCTGTCTTCCTGGGCGGCAACCTCGTCTCCTGGTCCTCGAAGCGGCAACATGTGGTGTCGCGCTCAAGTGTTGAGGCCTCTTGCTCCACCAGCTGCTTTAGGAGCTCCACTCCCCCGTTGCTCGGAGCACGTTGGTCTACTACGACAACGTCAGCGCCGTCTACCTCTCCACCAACCCTATCCAACATCAGCACACGAAACATGTGGACATTGATCTTCACTTTGTTCGTGAGCGGGTTGCCCATGGCGAGGTCCGAGTCCTCCACGTCCAGACGACGTCGCAGTTCGCAAACATCTTCATGAAAGGCCTCCCTTCGTCGTGGTTCACCGAGTTTCGGTCCAGTCTCAACATCTGCCGCAGCTAGAGTTGCAGTGCTTATCCTTTCTTGTATTAGGGGTAGGAGTATTTTAGTCATTTTAGGTGAGGCTTCTTGGCCCCCAAGTAATGTAACCCTATATGTAACCCCTTGTCAGGCCAATGGAATCAATCTATTCCCTCCAATTTGGTATCAGATTAGCCCAGGAGATGAAACCCTAACCCTAGCCCCTCTCTCCTCCCTCCTCTCTCCCTGGCCATGGTGTCGCCGGCTGCCGGCGCCCTATCCCCATGGCTGCCGTGGATGTCCTCCGGCGCCGAATCCACGGCGCCGTCGCCATCGCCAGCGCGCCTCTCCCGACGGCCGCAGGGGCCACCCAGGGCGCCCCCGCCTCTGGTGCCGCCGTGGGGTGGCCTGGCGCGGTTGGATCCGGGCGTCCAGCCGCTGCCGCCCCTGGCTGGCCTGGCACGCCTGCTCCTGCCGCTGCAGGGGCCACCGAGGGTGCCGCCACCTCTGTTGCCACCGTGGGGTGGGCCGGCGCGGCTGGATCTGGGGGTCCAGCCGCCGCCGCCGCCCTTGGCTGGCCTAGCGCCCCTGCTCCTGTCGCCGCCTCATCCTGGATGGCCGCCAGCAGCCCTGCAACGCCTCCTCCCACCACCGCCTCATCTTAGACGCCTCCTCCCAGTGTTGCAGGACTCCTACACGCTACCCCCACCTCTGCTCCCGCCATGGGTTGGTCCGATGTGGCCGGATTTGGCCCGTCCGCGGCTGCCGCACCCTACATCTCTGGTCTTAAGCCCCTACCCGCCGCTCGGATCTCGAGCACCCCCGCCGGGTTACGCCACGGCTGCTACCTTCGTCGTCCTCGATGATATGGCAGTCTGTGTTGGAAAGGACGGTTCGGCTACTGCACCTGTGGACGTCAATGCCACCACAGGGCTGTCCTCCATCGTCGTTGCTGCTCTTGCCGCTGTTCGCGAGCGTGAGCAGACCCTCACTCTCGCTCTAGAGCAGGAGCGTGCCTCAGTGGCCGCCCTCACTCACCAGCTCGCGGAGACTGGGCACTAGCCATGGAGTGTCGCCTACGAGCCCTCCCCATGTGACAAAGCAGCTCACACTACCTACGCGACTTCCCTCATTGCTACGCTTCACGCTTAGGCTGCTGGTGTCCAGAACATCCGGGCGCTCGTCCCGGTTGTCCTCAACAGTGACTCTTCCTCGTACGCCCGGTAGCATAGTCTTGAGGACACGACGGGAGGTAATGTCCCACGAACCACCAAAGATGGTGTTCATGGTTTTCCGACGTTCATTGTCGGAGACGTCGGAGTCGTCGTCAACGGAGGTGTAAACAGCCTTCAATACCTTTTTAGGGTCCTGAAAGCCTAACTCCTCTTCAGCTGGAGCTTCGTCGACTTTCTGTTTTCCTTCCCTTTGACGGAAAGGAACTTCTTCCCGGCGCTCGTTGTAGCGCTCGGCAAGGTTCTGGACCTCCCAGCAGTCTTCCAGGTTGTGGTTGTTCGTCTTATGTATAGGACACCACATCTTGGAGCTGCTACCGTCTTCAGATGACGGCCGAGGTCGTTTCTCGGGGCGTGGCCCCCGACCACCCGGAGCTGTAGCAGCTGCAGTAGTAGGTGTGCCGGCCGACGGTATTTTCTTGTTGTTGGACTTTTTCTTCTTCTTGCCACTCCCGGAGGTAGTGACTTCACCCTTGGAGAATTTTTTACTGTACTCTGGAGGTGGTTGGGAGTGCATTTCACGGCCCTCCGCAGCTTTGGCGCATTTGTCTGCCAAGCTAAATAGTTCCGTGACACTGGTGATCTCCTTGGTCGCCAGCTTCTCCAGCATCTTCTTGTCTCGTACGCCCTGTCTAAATGCCACAATAACAGAGGCGCTGGAGATAGAAGGAATGGTGTTTCGTACCTGAGAGAACCTCTGGATGAAGGATCGCAGGGACTCTCCCCCCTTCTGCTTGACAGCAAAAAGGTCCAGTTCAGTACCTGGTCGGGTGTATAAACTCCCGAAATTGACGGTGAACTATTGGCACAGTTCCGCCCAACTGTTGATGGAGTCAGGCGGAAGGCTCATGAACCAGGACCTAGCGGTCCCAGTCAAAGCCACGGGGAAATAGTTGGCCATTACGGCATCGTTGCCTCTGGTTGCAAGGATTGCGGTGGAGTAGATTTGGAGAAACTCAGCGGGATTGGCAGTCCCGTCAAATTTCTTCGGCAGGTGAGGCCGGAACTTTTGTGGCCATCTGACCATGCGTAGGTGTATGGCCAAGGCAGAACAGCCTCCTCCTACTCCCTCAGGAGCAGGACTGTCTCGAGCCTCTTGCCTTTTGCGAGCGCGCTCGATATGGACGCAGCCGTCCTGTTGACGGTAACGACGATCAAGCTCCGCCCGGAGGTCGTGAGTTGAAAGTCTGGTTACCGTATGGGTGCGTCGCACCCCGGAAGGCAGCGACGTCACTTGTTGAGACGCAGCACGCCTCCTATGTTGGGAAGCGTGCAGACCAAGTCTGCACGACACGGTCTGATGCTGCGATGGAGCCCGCCCAGAGGGGGGAGGACCTTGGTTGCTGATGCGATCGGCTGCTGCTGCAACCAGATGTTCCACATCAGCCCTCCACTGCTCCATTGCACCCTGGGATGCACCTGGAGGCGGTGGGCGTTGGAGAAGAGCACGCGTGGCATGGAGCGCGTGTTCAGGGTTGTTGTTAGCCGATGCCGTGACCGACGCAGATGCTCCATCCCGCTGTCCAGCTTGATTTGCCGGTGCGGACGGTGGCGGCGGAGGCATGACTCCTGCTAGAGCCGCAGCACCTGCTAGATGCTGCACATTGGAGGGATTGCCTCCAGTAGATTGCGCTGCAGGGTTGCCATTGAACGATCCAGCAGCAGAGTTCACCATCTTCGAATCTCGGGCACTCCCCTACCTGGCGCGCCAACTGTCGGAGATTTGTTCCGACAATTCTTCCGGCACTACTGTTGGTAGCCCGCGGAGTTTGTAGTTCGGTATTGGGCGCACAGAGATTCAGAAGACGATGGCAAATAGACACCAGAATTTACGTGGTTCGGGCCGCCTGAGCGTAATACCCTACTCCAAGGGGTTTGTAGTTGTTGTATTGAGTGTCTAAGAGTCCAGAGCTTCTAGCTTCGTGCCTTGGAGAGTCCGAGAGGAGAGAGAGACCCGTGTATCATCGACCAGTCCTTTTATAGTACAAGGACCGGTCGTTACACCGTTAGCCTGGCCCGACATGTGGCCCTGGCGATTACTGATGCTTAATACACAATTAATGAGGTTAATTGTCCTTAATAACGTGGTAACGGACCTCGACAGTACCGTTACTGATATTAAGGGTCTTCCGATCGTGTGTCATTAATATGGTATTAATGACACTTAATCGGGTCTTAAAGTCTTTGATTGTCTCTCGTAGGTCTGAGCCGTTGGAGGTACACCAGTCTGACTGTTGAGGGTGAAGGTCCGGTGGTTGGACACGTGGCAGATCCGGAGCTTATCGTCTGGGACGGGTAGGTCCAGTGCAGTTGTACACGTGTCAGGACCGGAGCTTCCCTCTGTCGGGGGTTAGGTCCGGCGGTGCCGCACTGGTATTTGGCCCGGAGCTTTCCCATGCGTGGAACGTAGCTCCGGTTGCAGTATACACGTGGCAGCACCGGGACTAACCATATATGGGAGGCAGGTCTAGCCCCGTATGACACGTGGGGCCTTCGCAGGTCTTCAACTTAGACAGGTGAAGTTCCTTTGGTCTTTTTGCAGTCCCAAAGGGTATACGGTACGCAGGGTACCGACAGCTTGTCTTATGCTTCTCAACTTGTTACCCCAAGTCCTTAACTATGTAAGGTCTTGAAGAGCTTTTCTTTTGAGTTTGTTAGCTTTTGAGGGACCAACGCTTGCACAGTTGACATGGCCGATTTGTCGTTAGTTGACGTCCTTCCTATGGAACCCCCTTAGAGGCCCCCTGGTAGGTGTGGCTAGGTTGTTGGGCACGCATACCGCTTGAGTGTAGGATGTCTTCGAAGGGCTCCTAGCGGAGCGGGGGAGCATGAGCGGTTGACCTTGGTGTGGCCCTTCCTGGGGCGCTGAGCTTTGTCTGAGTGTTGGCGTCGACGGCAGGCCTCCTGGGAGGTGCCGGAGCTGGCTGCTCCGGCGTCGTCCACCATCATCGCAAATTCGTCGACCGCAGGCCCCTTGGGTGGTGACGTAGCTGGATGCTCTGGCGTCGCCCACCATCATCGTAGATTCGTCGACAACTGGCCCTCTGGGAGGTGCCGGAGCTGGATGCTCCGGCGTCATCCATCATTGTCGCAGATTCGTCGACAGCAGGCCCCTTGGGTGGTGCCGGAGCTGGCTGCTCCGGCGTCGCCCACCATCATCGTAGATTCATCGACAGCAGGCCCCTTGGGAGGCGTCACCCACCATCATCGTAGATTCATCGACAGCAGGCCCCTTGGGAGGTGTTGGAGTTGGCTGCTTCGGCGTCGCCCACCATCGTTGTAGATTCGTCGACGGCGGACCCCTTGGAAGGTACCGGAGCAGGCTGCTTCGGCGTCGTCCTCCATCATCGTAGATCCGTCGACGGCAGGTCCCTTGGAAGGTGTCGGAGATGGATGCTCCGGCGTCGCCAACCATCGTCGTAGATTCGTCGACGGCAGGCCCCTTGGGAGGTGCCGGAGCTGGATGCTCCGGCGTCGTCCACCATCATCGCAGATTCGTCGACGACAGGCCCCTTGGGAGGTGTCGGAGCTGGCTACTCCGGCATCGCTCACCATGGTCGTAGATTCGTCGACGGCAGGCCCCTTGGGAGGTGCCGGAGCTGGTTGCTCCGGTGTCTTCAACCATCGTCGCAAAGACGTCGACAGCAGGCCCCTTGGGTGGTGCCGGAGCTGGGTGCTCCGGCGTCGCCCACCATCATACTAGATTCGTCGACGACAAGCCCCCTGGGAGGTGCCGGAGCTGGATGCTCCGGCGTTGTCCACCATCGTCGCAGATTCGTCAATGACAGACCCCTTGGGAGGTGCCGAAGCTGGCTGCTCCGGCGTCGCCCACCATTGTCATAGATTCGTCGACGACAGGCCCCTGGTGTACAGGCTATCACAAGAGAACTCTGTTAGCAACAAGAGCGGGACAGGAGAGTGTACTCACTTATCAGCGCTTGTTGCTGTCGCCAACATGCTGAGACGTCGACGGCAGGCCCCTTGGGTGGTGCCGAAGCTGGCTGTCCTGCACACATTAAAGGAGGGACTAGTTTGCTCGCCGATCTTACCTATTCCTCTTTCTTAGCCCTGTCATGTCTTATTGTCCTGAGTTGACACACGGGACTTGGGTAATTCAATGCATTAGTACTTCGGGTCTTGGCTCCCGCCGTCCTTACAATGCAATCCTTTCGGCCCCAAGTACTCTGCCACGACGCTGAGAGGCAGAGTATGCGTTCTTAGGGTACAGAATTAGGCTAAGCTGTTCGCACGCCCTGGACCTCCGGCTTGGCTTAGGCCCTTCCTGGGAGGTCACCCGGTTTCACAGAGCTCCAAGGATGAGGGCAGCCGCGAGAACCCTTCACACATCACAAGTATCTCAAGCGAGCCTGCCTGCAGTAGGATTGCACGACTTCGGCAAGGGTGAGATACAGAGTGTACAACCGTGTATATGAAGGAACTATACAATAAACAAGCCTAGCATGGTTGATCATAGAATTAGCGCGTAATTAAATGAACATTGTTAGGGAAACATGAAGTAAGACAGTGATTCTTTTATATCGGTATTTATGGGAGGAGACAGACTTTTACAAAAGAGGGCAACTGTCTGCTTCGGGATGACGAGGGAGGCAAGGTGCACAGGCTTAGGGTTCGGGACCAAGCTAAGCTGACTGTGCACTCTGGACCTGACCCTCCCGAAGCTTGGTTGTCCTAAATACTGCTCCTAGACACTTTGAACACTTTCACACTGTACTATTAAACTAATATATAGAGGGTGCCCAAAAGCTCCAATAGTAGTTGTGACGGTTGCCAGGCAACTTGTCATCGATGGCTACCGGTGGGGTGTTGAGCAGGCGTTCCTACATTCTTCCTTGCCCCCTGCCTTGCGAAGGGTCTGAGCAGAACCGGAACAAATCTTGACAGCTTTGACGGGAGTGACAGTGATGTCGGAGAGCTGCAGACGGGGTGCAGCGGGTGAGCCGCGCTGGCGCGAGCTCGGCGGAGGCTGACTTGGCCCAGCGCCGCCCTCGGGTGGTGTCGGGTCTGCGGAGCCTGGGGACGTTGGGGGGGGGGGGGGGGGTCGGCATCTTCAGGATGAGGTAGCCATAGTGGGCTACGGTCATGAAACGGTACAGGGCTGACTTGTCGATGATGGCGTTGAAGGGGGGGCTGACGTCCGCAACGTCGAACAGGATGCTCTCGAACCTGTAGTTGTCGAGTGTCCCGAAGGTTGATGTTGCCATACGGGATGAGTTTCCCTGGCCCCACCCCCGAGAACGGGCTCGAGGGGGTGAGCTTCGACACCGAGATCTGCATCTGGTCGAAGGCCGCACGGTTTATGAGGTTGAGGTCGGTCCCACCATCGATCAAGACGTAGTGGAGCTTGACATTGGCAATGGTAGGGGCGACCGAGAGAGGCGGGATCCCGGCCCCCGCCATGTTCTTGGGGCACTCGGAGGCGTCGAAGCTGATCGACGACTCCTTCCACTTGTGGTGCAACATCGGAGCGGGAATAGTGGCTATCGAAGCCACTGCTCGACGCAGGGTCTTGACCGCGTTTCGGGACACGGGATCCCAAGATCCCGCGAAGATGACGTGGAGAGTATTGCGACGCTCGTGGTCGCTACTGGCGTCGGAGTCCTCGTCTTGGTGGACCACCTTGACGGTCCGATACTGCTTCTGGTACTCCATCTCCTCCTCGTTGTCGTCGACCTTGGGGTCGACCTTCTGCTTGCCCTCCCGCTGGCGAAAGGGAGCTCTTGGTATCGCTTGGCGCATCCCTTGATCTTCCGGCACTCGCTCCCGATGTGGTCGCGAGTCTTGTGCACCGGGCAAGGCTCGGCGCCGTCGTCAGTAACAGGTGGCTGACGTGGGCGCTTGTCGGAGCGTGGGGGTCTTCCCCCTCCGGTTGTCACTGCTGCGGCAACGGGTGACCCATGCAGCGGCTTGTTCTAGCCGCCGCTCCGGTTCTTGTTCTTCTTTTTGCCGCTACCCGAGGTAGCGGCATCTTAGCCAGTCTGGCCGACTCCGCCCACTCCGGGGCGGGTTGGTTGTGCCAATCACGGCCTTCCGCCGCCCGGGCGCACCGGTCGGCGATGGAGAAGAGCTCAGAGACGTCTTGCACGTTGTGCGTGGCTAACTTCTCGAGCATCTTCCAGTCACGCACTTCCTGTCGGAACGCCACAATGACAAAGGCATTCAGGATGTTGAGGATGGAGTTGCGTACCTGGGAGAAGTGTTGGATGAACAATCGCAGCGTCTCTTTGGGCTGCTGGTGCACGGCGTGGAGGTCAAGCTCGGTGCCGGGACGCGTGTAGGAGCTGCCGAAGTTCGCTGTGAACTGCCAGCAGAGCTCATCCCAAGAGGTTATGGACCCCTCAGGCAGGTTCATCAGCCATGACCAGGCTGAGCCAATCAGGGCGAGGGGGAAGTAGTTCGCCAGGACGGACTCATCCGCTCCTGCAGCAAGGAGCGTCGTGGTGTAGATCTGCAGGAACTCGGTCAGGTTGATGCTGCCACTTCTCCAGCAGGTGTGGCCGGAACTTGCGCGGCCAAGTCGCCAGGCAGAGGTATAGCGCCAAGGCCATGCACCCTCCAATGGGCTTCGCTGGAGAGGCGTACGGAACAGCATACCCCAGGGAGGTTTGTTGCGCCACGTGCGGCTGCTGTGGAGCCTGCTGTTGTGGCAAATACTGCTGCGGCACCTGGTGTACAGTGCAGTGCAGGGGTGTAGTCGACCCAACATAGTCCTGGTTTGATGGCGGCGGTGGAGGGTTTACCTGAGGTGCTCCTTGGATGGAGGATGCCTCCTGCTCAGGCCCTTGAGGGTCGTACTCGACGTCAAGGTTGTGCCGCCTCTCCCGTTGTCGCTCGATGATGACGCGACAATCTATCTGAGCTTGACGATGGTCAAACTCAGCCCTCAAGTCCTCCGTGGGGATCTTGCAGTGCTAGAAAGCCTCGTGGATCTGGAGTCGGTGGTGCGCCGATCGATGGACGGCGTGCGCGATAGCGACACGTGACATCTCCTCCTGTTGGGAGAGTTGATGGCCGCGACGACGAAGTGGTCGATGCCTTGGACCCACTGCTGAGCTACTCCCTGGAAAGCATTTAGTGACGGTAGGTGGTGGAGAAGGGCTCTGGCTGCTGCGAGAGCACTCTCAGGGCTTGCAGCCGGCGACTACAGGGGCGCCGACTGAGCCGAGATGTGCCTGGATGCACCACCCTGGCCAACTACATCTGTGCGGGGGCGTGATGGACCAGAATGCACCGCTCGGGCGATGGATCTGGTCACCGGATGACGACCTCGAAAGCCGCCATCTACAGGCCTGATGAACACCATTGCGGCGAAAGCGCTACCACTTTTTTGAGGGAAAAAGCCCCTTCCTGGCGCGCCAAATGTTGAGGTGTTAAAGCGACACTTCCCCCAGATCTTCTAAGGACCAACCCGCGGAGGTTCTTTGATCGGCAGGGCTTAGTTCTCAATCTAGTGGTCGCACTTATAAGAGTATGGGACAGTGGTTTTTATATGGTTCGGGCCGCAAGAGCGTAACACCCTACTCCACGGTGAGGTTGTATTGCTGGTGTGTGTGTATGCGTATGTTTGGAATCGCCTGTAACGGTGGCGGTCTGGTCCTTTTATAGATAAGGTCAGACGCCTTACAAGTGGGGTCTAGGGCCCGATAGGTGGCCCTGGGATGATCTTATCCTAAAGAACTATGGCTTCTCGCATAAGCTTCCTCTGACCGCGGCTTGAAGACTTGCCGTTTTGCCGCCTCAATCGTCAGTGGCTCATGCGTAGTCGTTGATGATGACAGGGAATGTCCCATCCATCTGTCCCTAGCACCGTAAGCTACCCACTTGGTGGAGTGGGGTAGACCTGTTGCACATTCACTGCGATGCGATTGGACGCAACGGTACCTGACAGCAAGCGCGCGCCGCGTCACGCGCCTGGGGAAGACGCATGCCTTCAATGTCTGATCTGGACAAGGCGCACCAGCTTCTTAACCCCCGCAACCCACCGCCCAAGACAAGTTGCAGGGTATGTGGCTGCTCGAGAGCTAGCCTCTTCTTGGGAGGCCGGGTCCCGACCCGCTGACCACGTGGCAGCTCCGGAGCCTGCTCCTGAGTAGAGCGGGGGCTCCAGGGCCGCAGGACACGTGGCAGAGCCGGAGCCCGCCTCTTCGAGGTGGTGGCCTGTCTGTTGTCTCGAGCCACGTGGGAGCTCCGGAGCTCACTCTCTTTGGGGGGAGCGGGATCCCGTCCTGCGGGACACGTGGTCGCTTTGGAGCTCGCCCGTGAGAGGGAGCTGAACTCCTCCTTAAGGTTCATGTGGGTACGCCGAACCCTGTATCTGGGGTTGAGGGTTCCAGGCCTTCTGGACACGCGGCGCCCTCGGACCCCACCTTGTCTAGGAGGCAGGGCACCTAGGTGGCTTTAGCCTGTGCGTGGGGGTACCCAGTATGCCAGGTACCGACAGGGTCCATTTCTGATGAGCTATAGGACATCGTCGAGCAGCGCGGCGGTGGCACTGCTCGTCAGGTGTGGCTGATCCTCGAGCAGCAGCTCCAGGGGAACCGAGCGACTAGCGACTCGAGATCTCCACATCAGGGCTCGGTTTGGGACCACCGAGCAGGTTGATCTTTCTATCTCTAACTACTGTCGCCAGCTGAAGAGTATGGCGGATGCCCTGCACGACCTTAGTGATCCTATCCCGGATTGTTCACTCGTTCTTCAGGTCCTTCAGGGCTTGAACGAGTGCTACTCTCACCTCCGGTCGCTGCTTCTTCGTACGGAGCTGTTGCCGACCTTCAACAGGGTCTGGTCCGACCTCGAGCTTGAGGAGCTCACCACTGGAGATGCCTCTGGCTTCTCGACTGCCACAACCTTCTATGGCTCTGGACAGTCCTTGCGCCCTCACCACTGGAGGTGCCTCTAGCTTCTCGACTGTCACAACCTTCCTCCACTCGCTACTTCTTCAGGAGGACCACCACTACGACTACCTACCCCTTCTGCCACCCCAGGGGCCCCTGCCGGTCCTAGTGGTTGTAACTGTCGTCGTTCGAAGTGCGACGGTCGTGGTGGTCGTGATGGAGGTAGTGCCAGTGGTGGCGGGGGTGCCAGGGGTGGAGGTGGTGGCACGGTTCGTGGCGGCACTCCCTGGCCCACACCCTACAACCTGTAGACCAGCCATATCTCCATTTGGCCTGGGCCGTCTTTGGGTCTGCAGCCACTCTGCTCGCCGCGACCTCAGCCGGCGTACGTAGCCACTCCGGTCTACGGCGAGCCTGGCTATCCTACTAGCAGGCCACCGAACCCAGCAAGACCCTCTGGCTCTCCAGTGCAGTACACGAGTCACCGGGGTCGGATCGGGAGTCGTTGGCTGCGTCTTTCAGCTCGATAACCCTCACTCCACCCGATCCTGACTGGGTTGCAGACGCCGGTGCTTCCTAACACACCACTCCTGATGCTAGTATACTTTCTTCCACCCACCCTCTCCACCCTTCTTGTCCATAATCATCGTTGCCGGGAATGGGTCTATTCTTCCTGTTACCTCAGTAGGTGACTCGGGGTTTCTGGGTTCTTTTTGCCTTAAGGATGTTCTCGTTGTTCTTGACATTATTCAGAACTTTCTTTTTGTTCGTCGTTTCACCACTGATAACCATGTTTCTATTGAGTTTGACCCTTTTGGTTTATCTATGAAGGATCTTAATACCCGATATCTTCTTCTTCGGTGTGAGAGCTCAGGGCCCCTGTACACTCTTTGTCTTCCTGCTTCCGCTTTGTCCACGCCTTTTGTTCTGACTACGACAGCTTCTTCCACCACTTGGCATTGTCGGCTTGGCCACCCTGGTGTAGATGTCATGTCCAAGTTGTCTAGTAGTTCAGTGATTTCGTGTACTAGGGGCACTCGTGAGTCTTTGTGTCATGCCTGTCAGCTCGGTCGCCATGTTCGACTTCCATTCTCAAGCTCAGTTACTCATGTTGAGCGCATTTTTTATCTCATTCACTGTGATCTGTGGACATCCCCTATTCTCAGTGTTTTGGGATATAAATACTATTTGGTGGTGAAGTCGGCGTCGGTTTGTACCATTCTGTCGCTGACTCTCTCACGTTCTTGGCCTGTCCACCAGTTGGACGTCATTCCTCGACGGCACGCTAACAGAGACGGTGTACTGCAGTCAGCCAACAGGGTTCGTTGATTCAGCTCGCCCGGACATGGTCTTTCGACTGAACAAGTCCATGTACGGCCTGAAGCAGGCATCTCGGGCTTGGTACAGCCGATTCACCTCCTTCTTAGTCTCACTCGGCTTCATCAAGGCCAAGTCAGACACCTCGCTCTTCATCTACAAGCGTGAGGGTGACACTGTGTACCTCCTCCTGTACGTCGACGACATCATCCTCAAAGCGTCTAGTACGGTTCTCCTTTAGTGCAGGATCTCCGCCCCGCAGCGGGAGTTCGCGATGAAGGACCTGGGTCAGCTTCAGCATTTCGTGGGCGTCACAGTCAAGCACCGCTCGGGCACTCTGTTCCTCCACCAGCGACAGCACTGCCTGAACATCCTCCAGCGAGCGGGCATGGATGATTGCAAGTTGTGCTCTACTCCGGTGGACACCCAGGCGAAGGTCTCCTCCGCCGACAGCGCCCCTGTCGCTAACCCCACCACTTATAGGGGTCTTGCAGGTGCCCTTCAGTACCTCACCTTTACCAAGCCAGACATCTCCCTACGCGATTCAGCAGGTGTGCCTTCACATGCATGATCCGCGGGAGTCGCATCTCACTGTTGTGAAGCGGATACTTCGGTACCTGCGCGGCACTTTCGACTACAACCTCCTCTTTCGGGGAGACCCGACTTCTGCGCTAGTCGTCTACACCGATGCTGATTGGGCGGGTTGCCCGGACACCCCTCAATCTACCTCTGGCTACGCCGTCTTCCTGGCGGCAAACTCGTCTTCTGGTCCTCGAAGCGGCAGCCTGTGGTGTCGCGCTCAAGTGCTAAGGCCTCCTGGCTCTACCAGCTGCTTCAAGAGCTCCACTTCCCCGTTGCTTGGAGCACGTTGGTCTACTGCGACAACGTCAGCACCGTCTACCTCTACACCAACCCCGTCCAGCATTAGCGCACGAAGCATGTGGAGATTGATCTTCACTTTGTTCATGAGCGGGTTGCCCGTGGCGAGGTCCGGGTCCTCCACGTCCCGACGACGTCGCAGTTCGCCGACCTTCACGAAGGGCCTCCCTTCGTTGTTGTTCACCGAGTTTCGGTTCAGTCTCAACATCTGTCGAAGCTAGATGTTGGGGGGGGGGGGGGGTTAGCCTGTTGCAGTGCTTATCCTTTCTTGTATTAGGAGTAGGGGTATTTTAGTCATTTGAGGTGATGTTTCTTAGCCTCCAAATAATGTAACCCTATATGTAACCCCTTGTCAGGCTAATGGAATCAATCTATTCCCTCCAATTAGTCAATTTCTCGAGTTACAGTTGATAGCAAAATAGATTGAGTTGTAATCTGAATGGATGTGCATGGACTCAACTAATGACTGATGTTGTTTAATTGGCAGACTTACGTTCCTAAAAAACTGAAAACAAATGAAGGTTTTTCACGATCACAATATCCCTTATTGTTGAACCACAGAACAAAGTGCTTTTCGTGAAAGAGTTTTAATTATTGCCTTTGTTCTTTCTCTGGTGTTTTCAATTTTTTCTTGCAAGTATTATATTTTTGAATAAAAAAATCAGGTGCATCTTTTCTGCCTTTTCTCTGTGATTCATTGGTAACATTGCACTAGTACATCGTGCTGACTATCTTTTCTTTAGTGCTTACCTGTTCTTATTTTTTTTCTTATCAATGTTATATTGGCTTTCTGATCTTCAAGATGTCTTTGATCACTACTCTTGTGCACTTTTTACTGTTAGAAAGGAATAGAAACCTAATTAGTGAAACATGAAATAAGCAGAAAATAGAGTTACTTTTGTCAGTTATTTTTGTTTATCAAAGAACTGTAAACCATTTCAGCAAAATATTTGGTTGTCTTTTCAAGCCTCTGTTACAAGTTTTATGCAACCATTTTTGTAAGCAATCTTTACACTTTAAGTGATTAGGATTAGGCTGGTTCATACACTTGCGGTTGAGGTAATGCGTGTTCTTGCAACGTGTCTGCTGGTAATTTAGGTAGTCTTGCTCATAATTTTTTGTAAGGCGGTATAATATGTGCATTTTGGTGCAATCAGTTAAAATACAGTGATTTTGTTTTGAGAAAACAAAATTTTTTAGCCTTTGTGAAGCCTAGATTTCTCTATCTCCCTGTATGTCTTTCTATTTCTGATTATGTTCTTGAGGAAGATCGCAAAAATATTTTTCTCCGCCTAAGTCAGCTCAAGGTAGACTTGTTTTCCCACTGCACCAAAGTGCATATACCTTCTTTATACTCCCTTCATCCCAAATTACTTGTCACTTAGGACAAAAATTTTAGTTCATTTTGAACTAAATTTCTTGTCCTAGTTGACAAGTAATTTGGGATGGAGGGAGTAATTGACGAAGACAATCTTGGTGGTTTTGGAAATGACACAAGTAAGCATAAATCTATTTATAAAAAGCAGCTTATCTGCAGGCTTCTACAGTCTGGGCTTAATAACTTAGTTCCTCTGGTGAGTATAGTGTCTCTAGTTCCAGTCAGTGGCAGTTAAAACTAGTGTTTTTTGAAGTTCTGCTTTCACGGAGGATAACAGTGTAATGCTAACAGCATTTCTCAACTCCTAGAGTTGAAGATTCATCTATTTTGTATGTAATGAGTATACAACATTTGCTTTTTTATACCACTTAATTTCTGTAACTTTTGTTGCTACCTACATCTTGACTGATATTGTTTGTTGCAAGCAGTTCAAGGAATTCAAGATCACTGGGTATGAAATTGTGAACCACGAGGACTCCAAGGCTGTAACGAAGCTCCTGGAAGAAGGCAACATAATGGTCGGTTTCTTCAGGCTGTCTCGGAACTTCTACAACTTGAAACCTGGGAAGGTGTATGTCTACGATGAAAACGAGCAGATTTTCCACCCCAGATCAGGCCTCATGGTATCGCACTGCGTGATGATGATCGGCATCGGGCGTAGGCAGACCAGGCGGAGCGACAAAACTGGCGAACCCGTGTACTCAAGACACATGGTCATACAGAACAGCGAGGGGCAGATGTTCGGGATCAACGGCATTGGCAGAGTTGGGAAGAAGAGCATCCGGGGGCTCTACCATATCAAGGTCGCCGTCGACCCTGAGCAGCATGCAAAGAAGCCAGCTTAATTAGCTTGCCGAGGTAGTGGTAGCTTAAGCTACCAAGCTAACTACTTACTACTACTAGATATGCATCCATCCATCTGTGACGAGAGACCAGACCACAGGGCAACCGTGACTATGCCATTTTTTGCATCCATCTGTGATGGGTGAGACTAAATTAGTAGTGACTGACAGACTGTGTTGACAATTACTAGCACGTATGTTAATACTGGTTCATTAATCCTGCACCACCAGTAAGATTATTCATTAGATGTGCTTTGCTCCAGTGGTTGTAGTCTTGAATGAGGCTCAATTCTGTTGTGGTGCTCAGATAGGAAGACAAGCAGTCATTTATGTATGCATTCGTTTTACAGCTTGAACTAGAACGGAACTGGGCGGACTCAACTAAACTAGTCCAAAACAGACCTGATCGGTCCCCTCTATATAATCCTGACTTGGACCTGGGTTGGGCTAGTGTCTAGCTAGGCGTAGGGGACAAATCATATTTGAAATAAGTTAAATGGCTGGATTGATTATCACATCGAAGAAGACACGGATGGAAAGATCTTTCGCAGATAAATCAAAAGGATAAAACTCAACAGAAACATTATTATCAGTGGTAAAGTGGCAAAGAGAAAGCAAAATTTGAATAATATCCGGAGCGATAAGAATATTGTTGAGCTGGAAAGAACCCGGAGATTCCGAGTCACCTACTGAGGTGACCGGAAGAACAGACCCATTTCCGACAATGATAGATGAAGAGAAAAAAAAGATGAGAAGGGTGGGTAGAAGAGAGTATACCAGCGTCAGGAGTGGTATAGTACGAAGCTCCGAAATTAGCCACCCAGTCAGCAGCAGGTGGCGGAGGTGCATGGTGTTGAACGAAGACGTCAGTGACTGGCGGTCCCACACCAGGGGCGGCTCCTGGAACGGCGCAGACGACTCCGAGTACCCAACAGGCTAGTCGGTCTGTGTCCCCGTAGGTCGAGGCCGACTGCCCACTAGTAGAGTAGCCAAGCCTGCTGTAGGTGTGAGTCAACAACCCACCGGGTAGTTTGGTCCATCGTAGCTTGAGTGGGCTACGTACGCCGGCTGAGGACGCGGCGAGCGTGGAGGCATAAGACCCGAAGACGGCCCATACCACAAAGATATCTGCCCGATAGGGGTGGGCATCCGGTTAACCGAAACCAATCGGTTCGGTTTCTCGGTTTTTTTTTTGGAAATTCGGTTTTTGGAAAATGGAAACCGAAATTAGTCACAGAAAATGAAAAAACCAGTCCCCCGGTTAACCGAAAATTTTGGCTTCGATTATCGGTTCACCCGAAAATCGGCGAGGACTGGCAGTAGGTGGCGGCAAATGGTTTGCAGACGGTGAGAGATTTGGGTGGTGTCTGTTCTGCTGTCCGGGAGGTGAAGGGAGCACTCACGGATGCATTTAATCTTCCCCGACGAGATCCTGCTCATATTCCCCCTCGTCGCGGCCCTCCCACGACGGCGCGAGGCACGGTGCGGACCAGCATTGTGCAGACCGACAGAGCGCACGACGGCAGGGCGGTCGAGTTGAGACCAATGGTAGCCGCGTAGGCGTAGGGGGGGTGGTGCTCGAGGCAACCGATGCCCGATGGTAGGGTGTCGATTCGGGGCATGGTTGCGATGTCGTAGTGGATTCGATGGGTGGTGGTGTGAGGGAGCAGAGGTATCAAGCAGTCAAAGCATCAAGGGTTAGGTTAGAGTTGGTGTCCGGATGAGTCGGGGAAGCGGGGCCTTACAACTGAATGTATGTAAGTGGGTTGGGCCTGAACGGGTGTAAATTGGCTGGGTCAACATATTTCAGTTAACCCAGTTAACCGGGACTGAAAAACCGAAATAAAATCCTTCTTTCGCAGTTTGGGAACCGAAATAGAGATCTATTTGACCGGTTTCGGTTTAGTTTTGGTTTTCGATTTTTAATATTTTTGCCCACCCCTACTGGCCTCCACGAGTTCTAGGGTGTGGGTCAGGGCGCACCTCCCTGGCCGGTGCCACCACTACCACCTTTAGAAGCAGGAGTAGGGGCAATAGTGTCGCCAGCACCACCACCACGGCCACCGCGCTTACCACGGCGGCGACAATTACCAGCCCAGAGCCTGAAGGAGCATTTGGGGTGGTAGGCAGAGCAAGTGGTCGTGGTGGTGGTCCACCAGAAGCAGGTGGCCGCAGGGACGACCAGAGTCGAAGAAGGCTGTGGCAGGCCCGGAGCCAGTAGGACCACCAGAAGTGATCTCCTCGAGCTCAAGGTCGGGGGCGGCTCCACGCGAAGAAGCCAAGAACGAAGGAGGCAATAGCGCTCGTACAGGTCCTGAAGGACCCAAAGGACAAGTGTAACGTCAGCAACCGGGTCTCCAAGGTCGCGCAAGGCGTCAGCCATGCCCTTCATCTCCCCACAGTAGACGGAGACAAAGCGGTAATCCTAGACGGTGTTCTTGAACCACACGTTGATATTGAGAGCTCGAGTCGCACGATTCCCCAAGAAGTGTTGCTCAAGGCTCAGCCACGCCTGGCGCACGGTACCGCCACTCTGCTGCCCGACGATATCATGTAGCTCGTCACAGAGAGATCTAAGGATCGACGCTAGGACCAAGCTGTCCATGTTGATCCAAAAGTCATCCAACGGGGAGCCCTACTGGAGGACGTGGTCGTCGAGAGAGAACTGTCTCAACATGAGGAGAAACACGTTACGCCAGCGGGCGTACGCGGTGGAATCAGAACTAAGGATGATCGACATGAGCGCCCGGATGTTCTGAACTCCGGCGGGCTGGGCGTGGAGAGCAGCGACGAGGGACGCCGAGTATGCAAAGTGAGCACCAGCATCTGAGGAAGACTCGTAGGTAGCACTCAACGGTCGGTGAGCACTCTACTCGTGCTGGTGAGATAGAGCGGTCACAGAAGCATGCTCCTGCTCAAGGGCGAGAGCAAGTGCCCGCTCACGCTCGCGAGAGGCAGCCAGAGCCGCGACGACACCGGAGGTGTTCACGACCGTCGTGGTGGTGCTGTCAGTGCCGTAGAGGGGGCAACAGCCACGCTATGAGTTGCGGTGGTGCCAACAACAGGTGCAGTCATCATCGGCAGAACGGTGGCAATGGTGTCCACGTCCGACGGGAGCTCGAGTCCGGCGACTGGCTAATGATACCATGAAAGAAGGTAAATGACTAGATTGATTATCTCATAGAGGTAGGGTACATATATATAGCTCCCATAGAGAGATGGTATATGGGCCTAGCCCAACACACGCACACGTATAGTCCAACAATATTAACATTTTCTCCCTTATCTCCATACCTAATACAGTAAGCAGGAGGGAGGAGGATGGTGACCATGAATAGAAAAGAACACTCACTCGGATGCCTGCGGGAAGCGTGCTGTAGCTGCGTGGCTCACCCAACACGTCTTGATTCGGCTGCAGCCGAACAAGCATTCCACTTCCGGTTCATTCAGCTCAAGGAGGGATGGCTGCAAATTTCGGAGTCAACGCACAAGTTAAGTTTACAAGATTTTTGGAGAGGGAAATCATGAAGTAGAGTCTAGATGATACACATCTTAAACATTTTCACGACCTAGACAACATGAATATATAGTCCAAACAATATAAGTACTCCCTCTTTATTTTTTTTTATTTGACGTTCGGACAGTGGAACCAAGCTTATTTCTAGTTCATATTTTTGTTTGAAACGTCAATTAAAAAGATAAAGAGGGAGTAATTGACAGTATGATATCCTTCTTTAGAAGCAGCCAGGCTGGACCAAGATAGCCTGACTTATTATGCGTTTTTCCTGTAGTAAACTGCATCCGCCGTTCATTTCATCCAAGTCACTCCTATCTTCAACCTAGCTCATTGAAGTACATATTTTGCCTGCTTACTTTGTAGATCTGCATACAAGGTAAACTAATTCAGTCATCCAAACTGAGCTATTTAGTATTTACTTTAAAAATATGAATACTCACAACAGAGGTGGATTCTCTTCTTAGGTGTTTGGACTTAGTTAAATTGACCATCGAATTGATATGTGACAACATCAACAGTGACATGTTATTCTTCTAAATCATCATGATGTGTCAATTATTGGTCCCTACTTGTGTTTGGATACCATCGCATCTTACTCATCTGGTGTCTCCAGGTTTAGAAGAAAGTAGTGGGATAGCTGCGTATTAATTTTCGGTAGCAAAACAAACCAGTCATTACTTTTCTCTCTCCAAATCTTTCTCTGCGCAAGCTAATTTTTTCTAGCGATGTGTTGAACACGGGCATCACACGCATTGGAAAAGGAGGGGGATGGGGTTGCCGTAATGAGGTAGGGGAAAGAGCAACACTGACACATTCACTCGGAATAGGAGGCGATGGGATGAGGAGGGAGTAGTAATCCGTCGAACCTGTCCGTCTCGCTGCTCTAGCGCGCGGCTCACGGCTGGGTTTGCCAGCTGGATGGGCGACATGCGGGCGGCGGCGCCTGTCCTTCCTCAGCTCGACGCCTCTGAAGATGCAGGTGGATTGTTGAGCTATATCTGTCACTAGCTTTCCATAGATGGCGTCGCTCAGGAGCTAAAATATCAGTGTGAGGCGTGAAGAAAGGACCGATGGGCTTTGGAGCAACTGTCTATTTGACCTAGTCTACGCCGGTCTAGTACTAGGGGGAAGTGGTACAGGTACACTACTCAGCTCATACCACTATACCAGCTGCTCGACGACGCGATCGTAGAAACGTGGCAAGGTTGAGAAAAACGATCTGGACAGCTGAAGCGGACTGGCCACAAAATAGAAGTCAATATCATGTTCATCAAAACCACATGTCTACTAATAACTCTTTATATTTCGGTACATCAAAACGACCTGGTTACAAAACAGTGTAATTTATAGCTGGCTACAAAATACACTTTATATATATATATATAAGGTATATTTTGCAGTCAATCATGTCGTTTTGGTGTATCGAGACATAGAAGTCAATATACTGTTCACCAAAACGATATGTGTACTAATAACTTCTCATGTCTAACGACCTAGCTACAAAATAGAATAATCTATAGCTAGCTCCAAAATATACCTTTCTATATATATATATATATATATATATATATATATATATATATATATATATATATATATATATATATAGTGCAAGACTGATCATGATGCAAAAATGCAAAAAAACTGATTATGAGCCATTGGATGGCTACCGAATGGTTCCCGCTACATTTTCAATTAACCCCTTCCACTACAGGGATTAGATTTAAAAGAAAACTATGGTAGCTCTGTTGAAAGTCATCTGCTCACGAGCCAAAGTCGATTCGGTCGTCGGCGAAAAGGAGATCGACCTCACCCCTATCGAAACGGCCGTCGGCGCGTGTCTCTCTTCAACCACATGAGTTGCAACCTGACCGTGTTGTCCCGTCTTGTCTGCAAGATCAAAAGACTATCTGTGTCCACCAGATTTTGCATGCATACTGCATCTAGACAAAGGTACTGCCACACCTTGTTTTTTCTTTCAAAACTCTTATTAAAACTACATCTACATGTATGCTGAATAGTAGTCATCCAGGATACAATCTTGCTTGGTTAAAATTTGTGATTGGCCATATATATTTGTCGAGGGTTCGCAACTTTGAGCCCTCCAGAGCTACTGCTACTCTTGTGCCAAAGCTCGACTAAGATCATCTGGATAGGTATAAATTTAAAGGATTTAGAGGAAGATACTGAAAAATTAGAGGAAGAGGATGCTTTAGAGGATGTCTCTGCGGATAGCCTAAAGCTCAACATGATAAAATTCAACGACTCGGTGAAAACATGTTCAAATTATGAAAAGTAAATTGTCTAATTTTGAGGTGGGATTCTCTTATTTAATAAAAAATAACATTTCAGCTATGGGCACAAATATTAATGAGAATAAAAAAATTGGCGCATAAGAAATGACATGGACAACACAACCTTCTCAACAAAGCTACATAATATTTAAAAAAATAGAAAGATAAGAGCAACAATATGGAGTGATACAAACAATATATGTGTATTTAATATTGGGTAGTGAAAAAGTGATATATTTTTTTCAAACAGATTCAAAATTATGTGTGTCTCCTGACTTAGTAAGTGAGCAAGACAATTAGAGAAATCACTACAGGAATTCCGATGATTTGCGACGGTCAGGGGCATCGCAAATAAGGGAAAAACCGTCGCAAATAAGCTATTTGCGATGGCCCCGCTTATTTGCGATGATTTTTTGCCATCGCAAGTTATTCGTCGCAATTAAGTTTATTTGCGGCGGTCACCATCGCAAATATGACTATTTGCGATGGCTCTCCGCAACCGTCGAAAACTAGGGCCAGGAGGCGGGTGGGCCCCACATGACTATTTGCGACGGTCGGGCCATCGCAATTAAGTCCCTATTTGCGACGAGCTGGCCGTCGCAAATAATACCAACTGATGGGACACACGCGGCCATCCGACGGGACCCACACGACCATTTGCGACGGCCTGGCCATTGCAAATAGAACTTTAATTGCGACGGCCAGGCCGTCGCTAATAACAGAGGCTAGTTTGCGATGGCCAAAGCCTTATTTGCGACGGTACTGTATAAAAAGCTTTCGCAGATAAGGTTTTTTATTTTTTAAATAGAAAATGCTATCCGGCTCGATGGCCAGAAACACATAACCGACAAAACACATCACAATATATAACAGACACAAAACAACATCACAATATATCATCGATACATCACACATCACCATCAACAAAGCAAAGAAGGGCTCACTCGCCCGTCTGACCTCCGAAGCCACCTCCGAAGTCATAGAAGTCTTCGTCGCACCTCATTCCAGGTGGCAGTAACGACAACGACGAAGTTTGAGCAGCTGTCGCAGATCCCTACAATTAATAAAATTTAGAGTTTGAATAGAAATGCATCAATATCTCTCTCCCTCCCTTCCTCCCCTCTATCTCCATCTAGAGCCCCTCCTCTCTATCTCTCTCTTTTCATTCCTCTCTCTCTATCTCAATCTATCTATCTCTCTCACTCTATCTCCCTATTGCTATCCTTTTACCTCTATCTCCATCTAAATCGCCCTCTCTCTCTCTATCTTCCTCTACCTCTATCTCCATCTACATCTCCCTCTCTCTCTTCATTCCTCTCCCACTCTGTCTAACTATCTCTCACTCTTTCTTCTATCTCCCTCTTTCTTCTATCTCAATCCTTTTCTTCTATCTAACTATCTCCCTCTTTCTTCTATCTTAATCATTTTCTCTCTATCTTCCTCCCTCTTCTAACTCTATATCTCACTCTATCTAACTATCTTTCACTCTCACTCTATTTCCTTGCTTTATTTTGGTTAAGTTGAGATAAAATTAGAATTGTTAAGTTGACATAGAAAATTATCTGACCTGCAGAGGAAGGATCGTCTGGAAGGACCGGTAGTGGCAGTAGCTGGATCCCCGGATCTTGCACCCGAGTCATGGCCTGTTATTGCAAACATTAGATGTTACCTATTAGTAAGTCATTTACGCTAAATTAATGAGAACTTCAGTTTTTATTTTGTTACCGCTATTGTGTTCGCATCTGCGCCATCCAGGTTGCCTGGGAAGAGATTGTGGCCTCCATCGCGATCCTCTGTTGTTCCGTCGCAATCCTTTGTCATTCTGCCTCCCTCCTTTCCTCCTCCTGTCGCCTGATGTTCTCTTCTACGGTTTGTCGTAGGGACTGCATCTCGATGTCTCTCTGCGAGATGCGGCGACCTGACGTGCCCACCGACGAAGCTTGTGTGGAGTTGCCTCTCGCAGGTCTCGCCGCCCTCGAGTCGACAACTTCGTCGAATATGGCGAGCCTATAAAAAAGAGTCAATAATATGAAATTGAAATATCTTGAATACTTTGAATTGAAAATGATAAAATAACTTATGAACTCACCTTCCGTGTGCTTTTTCACCTCTGCTTACATACGCAACTTGAGGATCGATTGGTTCATGTTCCCAATCGAAATCTTCATCGTGTATCTTTCTAGCCTCCTCCCCGTACTTAGCCTGGAAAACAAGAAAATCGTGTAAGTTCAACAATCCATATAGTTATATTTAATATGAATGATTTCTAAACTTACGAATCGCTCGACTGCAGTCTGACTGCACCCTGAGGCTGAGAAGGGTCCATGTGACCTCTCTTCCAGATCTCAGTAGGGGTCGGCGACACCACCGTCTCGCGCTACTATCAATACGTGTTAGTACGAACAGTATATTATGAATATGTAAACATAAGTTACATATACTTAACATACGTTTAGCTAAATGCAAGTGGCTATCTTGGCCGTGTCTACTCTTCCCCTCGACCCCTCTGCATTCTCGAGCCTTCCTGGACTTAGCCTTAAACTCATCGCTAGCCCAATACCGAAAAATGGCCTAAAATGCATCAGAGCGACCCTGCAACCATCTCACGTGGCTCTGCACATAGTTGTAGATCATTAAAAATACCATTGAGTAAATTATCAGAAAAAATATTTACTACACCCCACGTACATGCGCGTACTCCTCCTCCGTCAGGTGCCTCTCGCTCTCTTGCCGGAAGTGTAGCACGTGCTGCCGGTTCTCCTTCAAGTGCTCATTGATAATTTGAGTACGAGCGTTCGGCAAAGCTTGTCAAAGCGCCTTGGCAGCGTTGTAGTGAAACACTCTCCTCGCATCCTCAAACATGCGACTGATACATATCTTTAGGCGCTTTGTGAGGTTGTGGAAGGATATCACAGATCAATTTTATGAGATCATTGTAGCAGTTGATGGGAAAAAAGTACTTAGACTTAATTGCCATAAATCTAGTCAAGAAAGCAAGGACGGTCACAACTGTGTGTTCATGCAACGGCTCTTGTGATTTCTTCAGCTCCTCGAAGAACTCCTCTGCCTCATTTGTAAGAGGATCCTCCGCTTCCAGAGCTTCTAGCATCTCATCCATCTTATCAACCTCTGTTATATCATCATCCTCATCCACTTCTACTATGACTCGAGATTTAGTCTCATCGGGAAGCTCCACACCTCACAATGTGGAGTGAAACCGTTTCGACATAAGTGAAACGAAAGATCCAATCTTCTCCAAAATTTGATGTTCTGGCATTCTGTGCATGGGCAACGCACCATGTCATCCATTGACAACGAAAATGCTCGATCCAAGAATTTATCTAACTTGATATACCATTCATCCGAGTGACCACCAGTTCTGCTCTTCCAGCCAGTATACATCCAACTGCGGTCTTCACCCATGTTTGACTCTGTAGTTTAAAGCAGAAGAAATTATCGTTAATATATGCAGGATTTATCCTGCTTCTGACGGGACACAAAAGCTAAATCCGAACAGCCACCCGTCTGCCTATTTAACACTACACTCTCTATCCCGAATACCATTTTTGTACATATAGTAACACGCAGGCAATCAAATTAAAAATTATAACCATATAAAAAACAAAGCAATTCAATTAAACATAAACAATTTCAAACATAACAATTATTCAATTTTTACTTATCAATTAATAAACATAAACCTGAACATAAACAATTTTATCATAAACATAGACATAAGCATTGATCTAAACCTAGCTTAGCAAACTTAATCACAATTAACAAAAAATTGAACCTAGACATAAAGAAACCTAAACACAATTAAATCTAAACCTAGCTAAGCATGATTAACATAGACATACACATTATCAATTTAATAGAATATTTCTTCCACTAATCAACAATTTAATCAACTAATCACCAATTTAACCAACAAATTATACAATTCAATCCTCTAATCAACTAATCACCAATCCTCTAATCAACTACTCAATTCAATCCTCTAATCAACTAATTCAATCCTACATGGGGCCACTATGGAGGAGAGCAGGGAGAGAGGGGCGGCCATAGAGGTGGGGGAGGGGCCGACCATGGAGGAGGGAGGGGGGCAGCCATGGAGGAGGGGGGCCGACCATGGAGGAGGGGGGCCATGGCTGGGGAGGGGAGGAGGCCATGTAGGAGGAGGGGGTCGACCATGGAGGGTGGGAGGGGGCCGACCATGGAAGGGGGAGGGGTGCGGCTAGGAGGGAGGGGGGCATGTAGGAGGGGGGCAACTATGGAGGAGGAAGGCCATGGAGGGGGGAGGGGGGAGGCCATGGAGGTAAAAGGGTCAGGCCATGAAGAGGGAGGGGAGGGGGAACTTACAGAGGAGGCAGCAGCGCGACAGCGGTGGAGGGGGCAGCGCGGCGGCGGAGGGGGCGCCGTGACGGCAACGACGTCAACACGTGTTGGGGGCGGCGGCGTGTGTGTGTGAGAGTGAGTCTATCGGGGGACGACGGGGCACGTTATATTCCTTTATTTGCGACGGCTCCCTTAATTGCGACGACCCTAGGTCTAGGCTGTCGCAATTAAATTTATTTGCGACGGTTATTTTTCTAGCCATTGCAAATAACGTCCTCTTTGCGACGGTTGTGTTATTTGTGACGGCCCTAGGGCTAGCCGTTGCAAATAAGCCTTATTTGCGATGGCTTCGTCGACAGCCGTCACAAATAGGACGTTATTTGCGACGGTCGCTGGCGGGGCGTTGTAATTTAATTTATTTGCGATGATCGGCCATTGCAAATAAAGTTGGCCGTCGTAAATGATCACGTTTCCTGTAGTTAATGATATACTTCACTTGTCAGAAATATAAAAAAAATTGCGACCATCAAATTTGCTTTTAATATTCGTGTGGTCTCTCATTTTATTCTCTTCCGTACCTCACCCTAACCCAATACTGACAGTGGCTCCCAATCGAGGGTGACATTGCGCTCCAGCGTCAGTGGTCCCCGGCCGGTGGCAGCCCGACATAGTGCAGAGCGCGGCAAAAGCTCAAGCGGGCCAAGGAGTTCGGACACCAAGGCAAGCCTCATGGGCCTTCCCATCGTCATCGAAGAGCTTCCCCCGTGTGAAGTGCTCGTCTGATGGTCACAACCACGATATCAGCGCATAATAGCCTCCGATTGAGGGATCCGCTCGTCCAGAGACTCAGGGTTCAGACACCTGGGCGTTCAGAGTCCGCGATCGCCCTGGCTGGTAGCAAGCCGGCTAACGGCAAGCGAATCCGGGTCCTGTTGGTGAGACCTCTCCATCTCATCGACCCGAGAGGCTAACAGAGTGAACTCCCCGACCCATACTGTCGAAGTGTTAGAGCGACACTTCCCCTGGATCTGCTAAGGAGCAGCCCGCGAAGGTTCTTGTTCACTGGGGCTTAGGCCTCAATCAAGTTTTCAAGCGTGTATGAGAGTATGAGACAGTGGTTTCACGTGGTTTGGGCCGCAAGGAGCGTAACACCCTACTCCACGGTGAATTGTATTGCTAGAGAGTGTGTGTGTGTGTGTGTGTGTGTGTGTGTGTGTGTGTGAGTCTATCTGTTGAGTGTCGAGAGGCTATTTTCCCTTTTTTTCTTTAGTCCACGATGGCAGTCCGGGACTTTTATAGACAAGGTCGGACGCCTTACTAAAAGTGCATCTAGTCATCCCCGTGTGTTTTGGATGATTGATGACGACAATTAAGAGACTAATGAGCTGAGTTGATCTTAAGCATAGGAATGATGGATGAAATGAGATGAAATCCCTCACAAAGGAAAAGGATAAAACGGGCGTCAAAGGCTCAAGAGTAGAAATTAGAGTTTCTATGGTGTTGAGCTTATATGAGCCGTGTCATATGAGAGGGTGTATGTATCATGTGCATTGAGATCACTCTAGAGGGATCAAAGTGGTGGTTGAGAGAAAAACCTAAGTGAGAAGTCAAAATGAGGAAAAATCCTCAGAGGCCGGACTAGTCCGACCTGGCAGAGTAGTACGTTTTGAGTCAGACTAAACGTTTTTGGAGTAGATCGGACTTGTCCGTATGGGTACGGACTAGTCCGTTCATCCCTTAGTGGAGTTTGAGCTAAGTCCCCGAAGATCATACTTGTCCGTTTTGGAACAGATCAAAGCTCTCTGGAGAAGTTCGGACTTGTCCGTGGTGGTACAGACTAGTTTGTTTGAGACTTAGTGAGATAAATCGAGAGAAAACCCTAGAGGGCCGCACTAGTCCGCCCTAGTGGTCGGACTAGTCCGGGCCTACCCAGATGTGTCCATTTTGGGATGGACCAAACCTTCCTGTCCTACTTCGGACTAGTCCGTTGTGAACCAGACTAGTCTGTGTTGTTAGTGGCCATTTGAAATTCAAATGTTGGCACGCACGTCATCTATTTTGTCGATCGATGACGTGAAATTGTCGGTGGTCCCGGAAGGCCCGACTAGTCCGTGGCTCAGCGCCGGACTAGTCCGGGTTTGCCCTTGTGGCAACGGTTAGTTGTCAGGACCCCAATAAAAAGGGGACCCCGACCCCTATTTGACAAGACTTGATCCCTAGCACCGCCACAAGTGACCAAGAGCCTTCCAAAGCCTTCTACTCGTTCTACTAGCCCTCTAAGACCAAATCTTTAAGAGATTAGGGTTTGGGGAGGAGAGTGAAGGAAGATCATCGCGCTTGGGCTCTCGGTTTGATCTCTTTGCACATTGTAATGTGTTTTGTGGCTTATGTGAGTTGAGCTTCGTGTGCTCCTCATTGTATTGATTTGTGGGAGACTCAACTTGTGAGCAGCCCCAATCAAACTTAGTGATTACCCATTGATATAGTGGAAACCAAGCCAGCCATTGTGGTGGCTTGGTGAGAGAAGGGTCAAGTGAGACCTGATCCTTGTGTGGACTTATCAATGTGGATGTAGGCTTCTTCCTGGAGCTGAACCACGGGTAAATCTTGTCTCACTTGTCATTTTACATCTCATAACCACTAGCATTGCTATTAGGGTTCTTATTGTTCATATTGCTCTTCACTTTGATCATTGTTGAAAACTTGTAACCTAAGTGATTTAACTTTACAATCTGAATTGTACTAGGTTACCACACATTACTTATCTCTTCGGTGAACTTAAATTCTTCAAATAACTTGTAGAAACCAAGTTTTTAGGTTTTCACCCTGTGCTGAGTGGACTAGTCCAGCCCTGTCCAGACTAGTCCGGCCACAAGAGTTTAATCTCATTTGATTAAGTCATTTCAGGTCTTATTGCCTATTCACCTCCCCTCTAGGCGACTTTCAATTAGTATCAGAGCAGACTTCTCCACAAGAGTCTAACAACTCGGAGAAGAAATGGTCGAAAAGGGTGACAATGAGGTTCTGGTGGTCGTCGATGATACCAAGACGAAGAACGTCGACATTCTTCAAGATGATCCAAATGACGACGAAGAAGTTCGTATGCTCAAGGCACGGCTTCGTGAGAATCTCAATGTGCCCAAGAAGGATCTCAAGCAAATTGCCTCAACAAATGTCGACAATGGGAGTAGTTCACAAGACTACTCCCGATATCCTTATAATTATGAGCAACTTACCGCGAGCAATCATTATTTGTCTATTCCCATTGGCAAACGTCCCCAGTTTGATGGAAATGATTACTCTATATGGAAGCATAATATGAAGATGCACCTCATTTCCTTAAACCCTAGTTTGTGGCAAATTGTTATGATAGTTGTACATCTTCCGAAGAATGAGGAAGACATCACCCCGGAGCAAGCCGTTCTTCTCCATCGCAGTGCTCAAGCTGTTGGAGTGATTACCTCTTCTTTGACTCAAGAGGAGTTCAACCACATAGAAGGGTTGGAGGGTCGCCAAGGAAATATTTGATACCCTCAAGACGGCACATGAGGGCAACTGCGTCATTAGGGAGGCGAAGATCAAGATGATCGAAGGAGAGCTTGGGAGGTTTACCATCTTGGATGGTGAGTCCCCCCCTAGACATGTACGACCGCCTCAAGACTCTCATCAACAAGAGTCGATCATATGGAAGCACCCGGTGGACCGACCATGAGGTGGTAAAGAGGATGATTCGAGCATTCAAGCCTCAAAACATCACTCTTTGCTCACTAATTCGTGGAGAGTTCGGGTTTTCACAAGATGACTCCCAAAGAAGTGCTTGGGAGAATCATCAACCATGAAATGATGGAGCAAGAATCTATGTTTTACAATGATCTACAAAAGCTCTCCTCCTCGAAACCGATGAGGAAGAGGCACTCTTCATCAACAACTTCAAGAATATGTTTAGAAGAAGGAGGGGGAGCTACCATCATGAAAGCAAGGGCAAAGACAAGCCTAAAACGAGATCCAAGAGAGCTTTCTATAATGGTGGGGAGTATGGCCACTTCATTGTGGATTGCCCACATGAAGAAAACAAGAAGAAGAAGGAGGGAAAGTCCAAAGAGAAGAAGTACTTCAAATCCGGACATGCCCACCTCGGAAAATTGAGGGGATTCAAATGAGGAATCCTCCTCTGATGAAGAGGAGAAGATAGCAACATTGCTATGAAGAAGACAACTACGGAGAATAAGCTCTTCCCCAACTTGGAGACTTCAAGGCCAACGTGTCTCATGGCCAAGGAGGGAAGAAAGAAGGTTAAATCCTCTTCTTCAATTTCTTCTCATGATGATTTGATAGTAGTAGTGAAAATGAACATATGCTTAAGGACATGAGTAAAATTACTTTGAAAAGATTGAGATTTGTGACGCCCGGTTCCAAAAAAATGAACCAAGCTAACGCATATGTGTGCCCAGGATGTTCATCACACATACACGAGTGCATTCATAAAAGAGTATACAGAAAATTACCACAGAACAAGATTAATTAACCAAATTTTATTTAACAAATCATATTATCCTCGAATACAAGCTCTAATGAATATTAATGACAAGTTCAACTAATGCAGCGGAAATACTCTAATTAAGCAAACTAAACAGCTAGGCAGCATAAGCAATAGGGTATAGCGCAACTCCAATCAACACCATAGGCAAGCTAATGGTAGGCACGGGCCTAGAACTCCGCATTATCGCCATTAAACTCCCAATCCTGACCTACAACTGTTGGGGGGGGATTACAAGAGTGAGTACATGTCGTACTCAGCAAGTGTGGAAAGTATGACATGTGGCTGATTCAAATATCAAATATAATAATGGATAAGTGATGAAAAGTACATTAAAACATTTGAAAAGCAATATGTATTATGTATGTGAAGTAAACCCATCATAAACCATGTAGTAATAATAATAGCAGTCCATATTCCATATCCATCATCGTATACAATATCCATATTCAATACCAGAATTTAATTCATAACCATCCATAACCATAATACCAAGTTCCCTCTAATCATGGAAGTTGTCCAGGTGCTCATAATCGGGAGCACGACTATCATGATAGTTTTAATACTCTGCAGAGTTTGTACCTCTTTACCCATGTGTTCGTGATTACATCACCTTTCGATAACTAGAACCTCTATTATGCCGTCTCACACTTCCGTCGGTGTGTGACCAAGAGATCACAAAATAACCTTTAGGGATTACTAGCCTATTTAGACCCCACTGAGATTTCACCG